>OY728156.1:1550755421-1553255421 GCA_963277665.1 Viscum album | reverse complement strand
TTATCAAATACTTATATTACATATTTTCACATCTTTTTGAAATCACATACCATGATATATTTATATTTTACTTTATGAACATCCAAATATGTTCTAATTCCTTTCTTTCATGGACACTTTTATGATCCACTAATGGTTATGCTTTGTGAAAAGATTGTGGTACACAATTCTTTCCATGGATAACCCTTATATTTATGTAAGATAGATTTTTTATGATTATTTATGTGGAAAAAATATTCATGAAAATTTAATATGGGGGTTCCTAGATAGATCTCCTATGTATTTTGTAAATTTAAGTCGCATAAGATGTTATGTGCGATGGTCTTGGTGGTTAGCCTTGGCTTGTGCTACTGTATGAAGTGATCTTGGTGGTTAGCCTTGAATCATACTAAAGTCGTGTTTTATGTTTCTACCACATTTCTATGATTCTATTATTATATGATCCCATGTTTATATTTCATGATTTCATATGTTAAATTACTTTTTATATCATAATGTTATGCCTTCTATCACATGTGATAATTCATTGTTCTTATGGTTATTCCCTTACTGGGATTTAATCTCATCCCTTTGTTCATGTTAACCTCATGTTATACTATGTAGATTTATGATATCAATGGTAGATGGGTGCACATTATGGAGTTTAAATAAAAGTTTCATTTATATAGTTTGATTATGTGCCTAGTCTTCCAAGACTCTAGACTTTACGATCCTTGGCTTGTACTCTGATGTGTAATTATGATTAAAATAATGTAATGTTATATGGAAAAGGATAGGGTCTCTATAGTTGGTATCAAAGGATGGTGTAGTTATTTTTAGAGATTTGGTATAGTGAAATTTAGTTAGGACCTTAAGTATGAGATGAATTATAAGAAAGAATCTATGAATTTTGGTAAATATAGAGTATTTGGTTAATCAAGAAAATACATCCCAGTTTGGATACAAAGTGGTAAAGGCGGCTCTGACACAGATGTACCTAAGAGTGAAAACTCTGACAATGAGTTTTGGTCTTGACCTAGGTTATCCTTGTATATGACAAGGGGACTTGCTTTACACTTGGGTTGACAATCATGAATGATATGCTTTGGTAAATTTATTAGTTTAGTAGAAACCATTATTAAGGGAATAAAAAAATCCCATAATAATATAAGTTAAGAAATAGATTGAGGAAAACCTATATTTAATCTTAAGGAATCACAAATTCGGATATAATTCTATTTTACAAGTTTATCCACTTATGTTCAATGTTAATTCTTTATGCTCAATAGCTATGTATTCAAGACCTCTAATTGTACATTTTTTTCTTAGTCAATGATGGGAAATATAAGAACATGTTCCAATAATAAATGTGAGAGGTAATGTGATGATTTCCTTAATTATATTCACGATATAATGGGAAAGGGTGCTCAAAAAAACATGATAGTACTTGCTCAGCTGGCTCAAGTTATGAATAATAACCTGAATCATGTGGAATGACCTTATCCTTCAAGGGAAGATCAATTTTTCGTTGAATCCTTCATGCATCAAAGGCCACCCATGTTTAGTGGATCATCTGATCCCCTCCTTGAGGGAAAGTGGAGTAACTCCATAGAAAATATATTCTCCATCCTTCAGTGCTCAGAAGAAGAGAATTTTGTACTCATTGTCAATCATTTTTATGGGGAAGCTGATTAGTGGTGGACACTGATCAAGAATATGAAGTCCCAATAAGAAATTGATTATGTGGATTGGGTGGAAATCAAGAGGTTGTTTTTCAATAAATATTTTCCTCAAACCCTCTATTTCAAAATGGAAAGAGAGTACCTCAGACTCAAGGAGAAATAATATTGGTCTATTGGGGCATATGATGAAGGCTTGCAAGGCACACCTCTGGCTTCGTCATGAACACCAAAATCATGGTGGATATTTTCTTTAGTGGGCTAAATCTAATTCTACGGAAGGTGTTGGGGATTCAAGAATTTGATAGTTATGAGGAGATTGTCCATTATTCCCTCAAGTTTGAAATGGATATTAGAGACTCTTAGTTGTATCATGGGCCTGGTGGTAGGAAGCGAAAAATGAAGAAAAAATTGGGTGGTTCAACAAACAAATCCCATGATGGGAAGAAGCAGGAATATCCCACCAGTGAAATTTGTGGGAAGAAGCATCCTGGGAACTATATAATGGGAACTATGAATTGATTCAAAGTGGAAATCTAAGACATCTAGCTAAAAACTGACCATGGGATATGAAGAATCCCTCTAATTTAGAAGAAGAAAAGAAGGTTTAGATAAATTCTCAGCCTATATTGTAGTGTTACAACTTCATGGAGCATGGGAATTATAAAAAAAAATTCCTAATTTTAGGGTTATTAGAGGAAATCAAAAACAACCTCCAAGGAAACAATGAATGGATTATGCTATCACTACTACTGACGTGGAGTAGGAAAAGGATATGGTGATAAGTATGCTAGTTATTCATTCTAGAATATATAAGATACTATTTGATTCTGGTTCTACCCATTCATTCATATCATTCATGTTTAGTAGAACTATTCAAACATCACGTCAAACCATGAAGGAAAAGTTATATGTGAGGTTAAAAAATGGGGAAATCATTATGTCCATGGTTTATAACTCCTCCCCGCTTAATGTTTTTGGCCTAAACTACCCGTCTAATATTGTCATACGTCATTTGGTGGAGTTCGATGCTGTCTTGGTCATGGATTGGCTATATTTATACAAATAAAATATCAACTATCGGAAAAGGGAGACCACTCTCCACATCCTAAAGCATCCTATGATTCTTTACAAGTGTAAGGATGAAGATGAATCTCCTTTAGAATCATTGTTGTAATTGTGGGTATTAATTCCTTATGAGCATGCATTTCTATCTCAAATTAATGAGACAAAGGATAAAATCATGCTTAAATACATTCCCATTGTGAGGGATTATATTGATGTATTCCCTGAAGAGTTCGTCGGTCTTCCTTCAAATCGATATGTTGAGTTCTCAGTTGAAATTATTCATGTATCTCAACCTATATCAAAGTCACCCTATAGAATGGTAACCGTGGAGCTGGAAGAGCTAATCAAGAAGTTACAAGAGAATCTAGAGAAGGTTTTAATACACCTGAGTGTGTCACCATGGGGCGATTTAGTACTCTTCATCAGGAATAATGTTGGATCAATGCGCCTCGGTATGGATTATCGTGATATCAATAAAATAGTGATAAAGAGAGAGTATCCCCTTCCACAGATAGATGACTTATTCCATCATCTTTGTGGGTCCAGTTATTTCTCTAATGTGGACCTTCGGTCAGGATATCACCAATTAAAGGTGATCAAGGAATATATTCCCCCAACTGTCTTTAAAACGAGGTATGGAAAATATGAGTTCATAGTGATTCCCTTCATACTAACTAATTCCCTAGAAAATTTCATGGATTTAATGAATAGAGTCTTTAAAGATTACCTTGAAAATTTTGTCGTAGTATTTATTGATGATATTATGATATACTCCATGAAAAATGAGGAACATGAGGAGGATTTTAATAAATTTTTAAAGACATTACAAAGGGAGAAGTTGTACGAAAAGTATAAAAAATGTTAGTTCTGGATAAAGTAAGTATCATTCGTGGAAAATGTTATTACCAGCAATGGGATATCTGTAGGCACTTAAAAGAAAAAGGTGATTTAAGATTGTCTTAGGCCAACATCTGTAACATATATCCAGATTTTTTGGGGTCTAGATGTGCATTATTGAAGATTTGTGAATAAATTTTCAAGATTTTCAAACCCAATGACCATGATAACATGAAAGGGAGTAAATTTTTTATTGACTCAAGAATGTGAAGAATGTTTTAAGGAGCTGAAAAAGTGGCTTATCATAGCTCCAGTGCTCACACTCCCACCAAGTGGAGAACTATTTGTGGTGTATGGTGATGCTTCAAAGAAGACCTTAGGATGTGTGCTGATAAAAATGATATATTGATGGCCTAAAACTCAAGGTAGTTGAAATTTTATGATAAAATCTACCCTATTCATGATCTGGAGTTGGTATCTTTGATCTTTGAGTTAAAATTCTGGCGGCACTATCTCTATGGGGAGAAGTGTGAGATATATACATATCACAATAGTCTCAAATATATATATTCACACAAAAAGAGCTTAGTATTCACCAAAGAATATGGATAGAGCTCATCAAGGATTATCACTTCTCAATCCACTACCATCCCAGTAAGGACTAAAAGGTGTTGGATGCTCTATGTAGAAAGGATCTTACATCTTTATCAATGACGAAAATTTAAAAGAATCCGATGTTATTAGATTTGCAGAGGATGGACATGCGAACCATTAAAGAAGGAACAGTGTCAACCCTTTCTCAAATTATTTCTCAACTATCCCTCAAAAACAAAATAAAGGATACACAAAAAATATGTGGAAGTTCAAAAAGAGGTGGAAGCTATTAAAAATAGAAAATCCTTTGAGTTCATGATTGATGAGGAAGGGGTGCTAAGATATGGGTCCTATTATGTGCACCATATGATACAGAGATAAATAAGGAGCTTCTGGATGATGCACATAGCTCAACCTTCTCTATTAACCTAGGTATCACTAAGATGTATCGAAATCTCTGAGAGTACTTTTGGTGGGAAAATATGAAAAATAAAATTTCTAAATATACATCAATGTTCCCAGTTTGTTAACAAGTGAAGGCTTAAATACAAAATTCTAAGGGGATGATGCAACCACTACACTTATAAACATGGAAGTGGTAGAATATTACCATGTCCTTTGTCTGTGGACTACCAAGGACATCAAGAGGAAACAATTTTGTATGGGTCCTTATGGACCGTCTTTCGAAGATAGCTCACTTTATCACAGCTATAGCGGACTTATCATTAGATAAACTTGCACAAATTAACGTAAAAGAAGTGGTAAGTCTACATGAATTACCAGTATCTATTATATCGGATCGTGTTATAAGATTCCTCTCAAATTTCTAGAAAAGTCTCCAACATACTCTAAGAACTGAACTGAACTTCACTACGGCCTATCTTCCTCAAACTGATGGCCAATCTGAGCGAACAATTCAGACACTAGAAGATATGTTGAGATCATGTTCCATGGACTTCAAAAGAGGATGGTACAAACATCTTCTACTGGTTTAATTCTCATACAAAAACATTTTCCAATCGAGCATATGAATGGGACCATACAAAGACCATTATGGGAAAATGTGTAGAAAATCGACTAGTTGGGATGAAGTTAGTGAAATCAATCTTTCAGGACATGAAATGGTCGAAAAAAAGGGTTAATAAGGTAAAAACCATTCAGCAACACATCAATGTGTCCCAGAGTCGACAAAAGAGTTATGCAGACAATCGTCGACTCGACATTAAGATCAAATTTAGAGACATGGTATTTCTATGCATATCTCCATGGAAGAAGGTCATGAGATTTTGAAAGAAAGGAAATTAAACACCCAAGTACATCGTCTTCTTCGAGATCCTTAATCTAGTTGGAGTTGTATCCTATCGACTGAAATTTCCACCTACCATGTCAAAATTGCATGATATCTTTCATGTGTCCCTATTAAAAAAGTACAAAACATATCGTTCACATGTAATCTCTTCATAGGGTGTACATTTGGAGGATGATCTTTATTATGAGGAGAAGCTATTGAAGATCTTGGATCATGGGGATAATGTTCTATGAAACAGGACTACTCATCTGGTGAAAGTACTGTTGAAAAATCATAAGTACGAAGAGGAAACATGGGAACAGGATGAGGAAATGAAGGAAAACTATCCACACATGTCTATGTCTTAAAATTCAAAACAAAATTTCAATGTCAACATTTCATAAGGTTAGAATAATGTAACGACCCAATGTATTATCAATGGAAATTAATTTCTTATAATTACGACATATAATCACATCAAATCATAACATAATGAACTAATAAGTTCTAGGTGACCTTTAATCATTGTTTTTTCACTTTTGTGATTTGAATTTCAAAAATCTGACATACACGAGTGTGATTAGTAAGTTATTATGAGTCTAATATGACCGACTTAATTTTTGGTTAATTGTAACATACCCTTATGAATAGTAATTTTATCATTATAAATAGTGACATACGTTAATGAAAAGTAACCTTAGCTATTATAGTATATAAATATGATTCAAGTGAAAAAACGATATACCTATATCTGGGAATAAGAAATTAAATGTTTTAAAATTGTTGTTTTTCAAGTAAATTATGTTTTAATTTAAAATTAAAAAATTATATTTAGAAAATTATTTTTGAAAAATGAATTTCATTTGTGTAATCTACTATTCAAAAAATGGTTAGAGTTAATTTTTGGTATTTTTCTAAAATACATGAATTTTTTATGAAAAATAATTTAATTTAATTTTCAATAAATGATAAATACATGAATTTTAATGTCATCATCTGATGTATGGAAGATTTAAGGACATTATCTCAAAATATCATGCACACATTACTATTCTTGGTCATTGAATCATCAATATTGCAAGTTTGGAGGGAAAATATCAAACCAAGGAATTAAATGTTATGAAAACTCTCCTCTCCTCCACTATAAATACCACCCATCCTAACCTCTTCTCTCCACACCACTAAAGCTTCATGAATTGTCTAAACTCTACCCAATCATATAACCCAGCCCTTCCCCCACTTCATAGAGCTTATGGTCTTGTCAAAATATCAATCGAAGGTGTGTTAAGAAGGATTCAAGAGGTAATTTACCCGTCTCTCTTTTCATTTAATTTCCTTTATATTTCAATTTCTATTCTTAAATTAATCCCCACATAGCCTCATCCATGTGGTATGGTAAATCTAGTATGATACATGTAGTATATTTCTATGATACTAGTGGGAGAATATTTCATCCAACCCCCTTCTCCTATTCTTTTATTTTATAAAGGAAAACGTTGTTCGTGAGGTGTTGATTTATCACCATCAAGAATGAAAGGTTTTCATTTTCCCTTATAACCTTTATATCTTGTAACGCCCCGACCCCAGCTACCCAGAGTCGGTGCATTACTTCGTAACATTGGCATGATCACAAAATATCAAGTCTCGAAAGACCGATTAGTTTAGTAGCCTTGGAAACACTAGATACATTCATAAATGTTACATTACATCATAAAGTGAAAAACTAATAACAAAGTCTTCATAGTCCACACTCATATCCTCTTCTGACTATCCCTGCAGGTCATTCATAAAATACTTCTTCACATCCTGGAAAATATTAAAACATTGAAAGGGGTGAGCTCAAATGCTCAGTAAGGATAACAATATTGCGGAAGCTTTCATAAATAAACATAAACATTTAAGTCAATGTATAACTAAAACAAAAGCCTTTTAAACATGAACATCAACATAATATGGAAAAAGTAAAATGAGATAATGCCATTTACTTCTTCACATGGATATTCTACTGGTCGAATAATCACATGCAATATCAATAACCACTTTCATAATGATGGAATGCATAATGCCAGACATTTTGAAACATTTTGTGAAGGCCTCGGCCAAGACGTCTAAAATGATTAAGGCCTCGGCCAAAACCATAAATCAAATTGGGAAAGGGCCTCGGCCAATTCCACGTCTAGTTGTCTCATGAGACCTACCGATACAATTTATTTAGAATATACTTACATTTAAAATTGATCAAATATACTCTAGTGTTTTTCTAAAAACATTATGCAAGCTTCTGAAAACAAAATAACTAATTCTGAGACTTCTTGACTAATTGCAGGCCATGATGGGTCCACGCCCAATCCCTTCCTGTCTACCACACTCGAGAGTCGGGTTTTCAAAAAACATTTTTAAGCTTGCATTAAATACGTATACATTTACACTGGATTATCATATATTTAAGAGAAATATCTCTTTTTGAAATCATTTAAAAAGAGCATAATTATAAAATAAAACCTTTTGAATAAACGTGAAAGTCAAAGGGGTTTATACACCGTATAAAAGAAAGTTGTGTATAAAACAAAATATGCCTCAATGAAAGGATATTGAGACAGAGTCCTTAAAAAGATCATTTTTAAAATAAAATAGATCTATTATGTGTATTCACTATAGGTACACATAAAGAAAGTAAAAATACAAAATAAGACATAATAATATCATGACATAATTTGAAAGTAGGAGATTAACCCAAAGAATGGAAGTTGGGTTAAGAAATTCCCTTATAAAGATCATTTTTCTAAATAAAATAAATCCATTATGTGTATTCAATATAATTACACATAAATAAAGTACAAATACAAGATAAGACATAATAATATCATGACATAATTTAAAAGTAGGAGATTAACCCAAAGAATGGAAGTTGGGTTATGAAGTTCCCTTACCTCGTGTCTGACTTTACTCAACCGTTATTTAACCTCATGAATAATAAACTAGAGTTAATATATACCTTATTAAGAACCATTTTCTATTTCATTATCCTTTTTATATCACTTATTACAATGATATGAACATTATGTAATTATTTAAGTTAATAACGGTCGTTTTGGCGATCTTTGGTACTTGAGTCAAAAATAAACTTCTTATAATTACAAGTTGTTCATGTGGTAAAATATCCATTATATCCAGAATTATATTCATGATGTAGATATCATATATATCATATATATACAGTATATACATTCATTCATAATGTCACGTAACATTTAGAGGTAAGAAATGAAATGCACCGTTCATGGAGACGGTAAGCCGTACGTACGCATGAACGCTACTTTCATTTCTATTTCGTATTTAATGGAATGAAATCATAATGATATAAATTTATAATATAATTACAGTATAATATAGTGTATAATACCATTTAATCCATCCTTTATACATCCCACATATGGCATTAACGATTCAAATCACTTTGAGGGGGCGGTAGTCCGCACTTCCTAAAATGAAATTATCGCGTTTTACCCATAATGGAAATCATAAATTATGCCATAAATGAGAAATACAGAAGAATAGGTAAGACATAAACATATTATATATAATATATAAATATAGTGACATCTTAATGGCCACCTTTGAAGGTGTTATATGAGTGTTGAACAATCATCGTTTCGTGAGGCAGAAATTCACCATCCACAGAAACCGTATGTTCTTTAACCATTAGATGTAGGTGTGTGTAAGTGTAGCTCTAATACTTCTTATAACAACATCCTAGTATATTGAGGATACTGGTGTTGTTACAAAAGAAATAAATAAAGAGATTTTAGGGGGTTGGAGAAGAAAAATAAAACAAAACAACATTAGAGAAGACATTACCTAAAAATCGGGTAACTCTTTTTGATTTGAGCCAAAGGCTTCTTTGGGAAGAGTTATGCCCAAAGTGAGGCTTCTAGGAGTAATAGGGGGAAGTTGGGAGAGTATTTGGGCAGAGGTTGGCCTAGCCAAATGTATTGAAGGTGTGAATAAGGTGGGAGAGGTGGGGGCCTTTTATAAGTGGAGAGGAGGGGCTCTTTTGGAAAGATTGAAATGTTACATTATTACACAATGATTTTCGGATTCTAAAGGTCCCACAATTATATAATTCGTGGATAAGGTGATAAGGGTTTGAAAGCTACCCATCAAATAGTCTTTGGACAAGTGTAAGCCTTGGATTTTACATTATATTTTCATTTTATTAAAATCGTTAAATAATGAGGTCATCGCTGCATCATAATGATGTCATAAATAATTTAATATATTTAATGTCTAAAAATTATAAAAAAAATACTATGATGTATTAAATCTTTTTAGATTTCTAATGAATATTTATAGTCAAAATTTGGACTTGTGTAACCCCACTTAAAAACTGTTTTAGTAAAACAACTCATGTTTGTGTCAATTTAATTTTAACATTAAATAAATATATATTAATGTCATTTTCCAACTAAAGTGGCTCCATGGGGTCCCCAAGTTGACCCATGGGTTGTCTTGGTCGTCCATGACTCATACAATAGGATTAGGACAAGTGTCATGCTCATCTCATATTATTAAAACATTGTTTTTACCTTAAACTACACTAATTACCTCTAATCGCGATTAAGAACTTAAAAGTTACTATTCACCAAAAAATTATTTTAATCTCATTGAACCACATTTTACTTCTTAATGACAACCATGTATGTCAGATTTTTGAAAATCAAATCACAGAAGTGGTAATATTTCATTTAAACGAAAAATCAGTTATTTAACTACCACTTAGTGGTTTCACTATTCATCAAAAATTGAAGTTTTTCAGAACAATGCCAAAATTTCACCCTAAGCTATAATTGATATTCCGAAATCAAAAATGATGTATATTTTACAAAATTACAAACATATAAGTTTCATTAATTAATTTTATAAACAATTCCCGCTGTCACAACAAATAGCGTGTTTTTATGAAACAATTTATATCAAAAGATTGACAATTGTTTATGTCCAATTTCAAAGTGAAATTAATTCTAATGACCACCATTGGATAAAATGGTAAAAATATATTCTAATTATACTTTAAAACCACTCAATAGAATAACTTATCACTATAGATTATTTTGATTAAAAAATTTGTTTTAAGTATTTTTCACTATTCATAAAAATTTTGAAGTTCTCAGAAAATTACAAGAAATTCAACATAGGTTAATTTCAATATTAGGAATAAAAAAATGAAGTCCATTTTGAAATATAAAATTTCTACAAATTTAAAAAGTGGTTATTACTATTCATAACGGCTACTTTGATTAGTTGTAGTGTGTTAGAACTCGATGTTGTGTACAATGCAAGCTATTACATTATTGAATGAGAAGCGTATCATGGAAGCTCGGGGTGTTACATATCTGGTCATGAAACCATTTTATGGGTGAAAAAGGATATGATATTTTTTTATATCCTAATTAATATTCTGTATCTAAATTATTTAAATATTACTAAATGATTAAACAAAATATGTTCGGTGTGTTTGAAAGACTCTCTAAATTGACCTGAACGATCATAATTAAATTCGTATCTAATGATCCATTCTCATGGTATATAAGAAAATTATTTATAATATAATTTCAAGTTCTTTAACATCATAAATAGCATATAATTACATTTTTTGTTGTTTACCCTTATTTTAAATGAACTTCAATTCATTAATACAAGTGAACCGTTCAAGGAAACTATAAAAATGAATGTTCCCAAAAAATGAAATTGAACCACATAACCCATTAAAAAGGCTATGAATGAACATAAAAAAGGTATAATAAATCAATTAACTATATAATTTGTTTTATAATTATTAATTAATAAACCTAACTTTTTTATGTAGGTCATTAATGACAAGGGAAAAACACATTTCGACATAAGGTAAGGGATCCTCTACATTTCACCTTTATTCAAGAATGTCCTCTATACTATGCCATTTTATGTTTAATACATAATAATGGGGTATGATTTCTCACCTCCCTCATACTTCCCTAATGATTAATAAGTGATGATAAACCCCTTTCTCTCACATAAATCCCTCTTATGTACATCTGATACGATGCTGATAATTCATAAAGAATTCTACCAGAATATCCGTTATTCCTTCGGGTTGCCTTATCTTTATTTATACAATAATGAAGTTATCTTATCAATTTATTTAAAAATTATATATTCTATTTACATGTAAAAATTTCATTTATGAATACCCTTCCATCATTATCTTTTGATGATATACATTTTTAACTAATTTCCTCCTCAAAATTTCTCTATAAGAAAACAAGTTTTAAGGGTACATCCTGAATTCCTACCCAATTTTAAGTGTACACCACCCTTTATTTGAAGCCAAAATTTATTTATAAAATCATTATTTCATTATTACAGCCATCTTGGTTCACTTATGGTTTCATATAAAATATTGTTCCATTTTCAATTTTAAATTCTCTTCAGTATTTTCCCTAAAACCGCAGAAAAATGTTTTAATGCTATAATTTATAAAATACATTTATTACATATTATCAATTCTGTTTGACATAACATAACATGGTATTTGAAAATTTAACCTTATGAACGTCAATGTATGTTCTAATTCCTTTCTTTTATGGACAATTTTATGATACACCCATTGGTTATGTTTTATGACACGATTGTGGTACCCAATTATTTACAAGGGTAACCCAAATGTTTATCTAAGATTCATTATATATTATTATTTATGTGAAAATCATATTAATTAAATTTTAAGATGGGTTTCCCAGATATTTATCCAATGCATTGGGTAAATTTATGTCTCATAAGATGTTATGTGTGATGGTCTTAGCGGTTAGCCTTGGCTTGTGCTACTATGTGAAATGATCGTGACGGTTAGACTTGACTCGTGATGAAGTCAAGTTTTAGGTATCTGAAACAATTCTATGATTCCATGCTTATATGATCCCATATTTATATGTTATGATTCCATATGATAAATTCCTTTTTATATCATAATTTCATACCTTCTGTCCTTTGTGCTAATTCTTTGTTCTTATGGTTATTCCCTTACAAGGATTTTAAATCATCCCATTGTTCATGTTATACCCAGGTTCTCCTATACAGATGTATGAGCACAATGTAAGATAAGAGATCATTATGGAGTTTAAATAAAAATTAGTATTTATAATGTTTGAATATCTACATAATCTTCCAATACACTAGACATTGCGATCCTTGGCTTGTAATCTGATGTATAATTATGCTTAAAATCATGTAATTTTATATTTAAAAGGATAGGGTCTCTATATTATTAGGGATATGACTTTTTTTCATGGTTTCTATATTTACAGTTGGGTTAATTATTAAATATTACGTATTTTGAATGTGATGTATGATCTATGTAATTTTACACTTAGACTATGGTGGAAATAAGTTCTGTGTTCATGCATCAAATGTTTCATGTAGGATTGACATATCATATTTGTCCTTTTATATTATTTACTACCCAAACTATGATATTTGGGTTAGTAATTTAATGTGTCATAAACTTCATATATAGTGTTTTCCAATATAATTTTATAGTGGCATCTTATCTAACCAACTCCTATTATATATTTTTTATTACTAAATGTGACTATTATCTTATTTAATAAGGGTATTTGTTAAATAAAATGTCAATAGAAACTTATAAAATGACTTCATATATGAATTTTATTATCTTTTCATTTATCCAATCCAAATTTTTGATAATTATGATTTATATAAACAGATATGTGAGAGATATGGATCATATACGTATTTTAAATAACTAATGGAATGTGTTGATGGGGATATAGATATTTCCTGGGTTTTGAGACCTTTATTCTATGGTATGTGTATATAGATTAACATAGGTTAAATGTATGTTACTATATACCATAAACTTTGATATCAAAAGGATTTAATTGAAATTTGGTTTGAGGAATGTATATATAATAATACATATATTCAACCATAATGACCTCCGAAGGAGTTATAGGAGGGTGGGAAAGAGTATGTCCTACTGTTAGTTTTACAAGAACCCCCTATTAAGCTAGCACCAACTATGGATGATTATCTCTGTTAGATATTATATGGTGTTCTTTAGTCAGGAGATAGAGAGACGTTATGAGTTATAGTTTTTATATATGAGATAATGTATGAGTTTTAGATGTATCATCCACTTTTTGTGGGTGAGGGTATCCCAGAGGATATTAATCTCTTATGGAGTTCATGCATACCATTTTAACCATTTAGAGACACCCCTGGAGAAGAGGGTGAAGGTATAATGATATATTTTACAAGGATCAGCTAATGATAGATAGGTTATATTGGTAAAATTGAACTAACATTTTATTCTATCCTTGATGTATTTTCAAGCCCATTTTTATGTTTATTTAGTTCCAAATACTTTGAGGGTGGATACATCCCATGGGGTTTTTTATCATACCCAAATAAGGATTCGAGTAACGTAGTATGTCATGTATTTTATAGAGTTTCATAGTCTTTCAATAGTGTTGGACGGTGATGAAGAAGTGAGGAATAAATTTGAAAAGGATTGTTTTACATATTCAATTTAAGTATATGTGAATATATTTAACATGAAATAATTATTAAATGAGATAAATCAGGTCTTAATATCTAATAGGAACCTGAACTAGGGTAGATGTGTTGTTTAGTTGGCATCTAATAAGGGGACTAATAGATTCTCATTGGGAATAAAGAAGCACAAGTTTGCTGGTTCACACCAGACTTGGGACAGGTAGATTATTTGTATGGTGGTTTAACTCATTCTCCTAGAAGTGGTGGTTTTGTGGAGTTTTTCTATTGTGTAATGTTTATTTATATTCATTATCAATGTCATTGATATCTAGTTAAGTGCCAATTTTTTAGAAAGATGGTGAACCTTATGTGGTATTGTTGAAGCATTGAACATTCATATAATGGTATTGCGTCTTTATAAATACAAGGAATTGGATCTAATTTATTTATTTATTATAAGATAGGTAGTTTTTTTTTCTATGGTCCATCAGGTTTTGTTGGTGGATGGGGTACCAAAGGGTAGGGGAAGCATCCTCAGAAGGTAGGTGCTTCTAAGGAGAGTCAAGAAGGATATCATGTATTTTGATCATGATATTTTAATAATATTAAGCATACACATACAAATCATGATTTGGATCTGTCTATAATTAAAATTAGTATTTTCATTTGATCCACATTAGAATATACTTTATTTGATATGGGTGCATCACATTCATTCATATTTTATCAGTTAATTACATACTTGAGGTTATCCATAGAATACATATATGGTAGGATGTTGATAAATACACTTATATGGGTGTGATATGAATGAATTTTAAGGTTTCAAGAGTGATCCTTATGGATGAGTGGCTGAATAATTATTTGGTATTTCTCTATGATAGACATGAGTAATTTTGATATGATGTTCGAAATGGATTTCTCAGTTTGGTATCGAGACCATATAAACTGCTATCATTAATAGGTACCATCGATATCTACCAAGGGAGATGGTTATCTCTGCATTGTAGTGTTATAAATGTCAGTGGGTCTTGGGAGACCTAACCTTCTTCAACTAGGAGGGATCACAACACAATTTTTTTGGTGTAATTTTTGGATGATATGGATATTAATTAGGTGTTATGTCCTCCCATATTTTTTCAATTTAATGTTATTTTTCCTAGTAATTTTTCCTATTTATTTTTAATGTTTTGTTAACATGAGAAGATTTTATGGAAAATTTCACTCTAATTAATTTCATTGTGTTTAATATTTTTACCCAAGAATTCAAGGATTCATGGAGACCCACTCCTACAATATTTTATTAAATAAAATAAAATTTAATACATCATGTGGGGGATTTAAAAACTCTAGTGTGTAGTACACCATGAAAACATTCCATAAAAATATTAAGTATAAATTAGATTCCAAGAGGGAAAATATTGATATTTCCTCTCTGGTGGATCTATTTAACAGAGCATCACAAACTTAGATGGATTCTCAATAGACATTTGTAACATCAAGGATAATGACGTTTATGAGTTGAACACATACAATAATGTTTTTTAGTATTATCCATGGGACATTTATAGATTAGGTATTTAAGATATCAACTACCAGAGTCAAATTAGACTCTATCTAGAGGATTTTCAAGCCATAATGAATAATTAATTTAATTTCCTTATTCCTATTCCATAATCCAAGTTCAATTTCTCATCTATTTTCAATAAAGTGATAGAACAGGCCATTAAAAAATCCCCAATGGGTATAGATGAAGCCTCTAGGACCCAAAGGTCTGAATGAACTTAAACCTTCCCCATCCAGACAATATTTTTTCCAAGAGGGTGTTGGATGGATCCATCTGATCAATTTCAGCACTAGTGGTTTTCTATTCTTCATAGTAACACCAAAGATTCTCAGGATAATAAGATTTGGAACATCATTATTAAATTATCTATTTAGAGATTGGAGGAAGTGTTGGTAAACCTATAAATTTCCATTATTACTTCATGAAAGAGTAATGGGTTGGTTATCAAATTTCATCACATTTCAACTTCTCCAAATATAATCAATTATATTAGAATCCACAATAAGAACCATCCCATGAACCTACTCACTAATTCTTGCATTAATGAAGAAATATAGATGTCCCTAAAAGCTATATATATGCATCATTCAACTGAAAATTTTCAAAATTTATTCTCATAACCAACAAGTAAAAGTGTAGGTAGCAAATATTCAGTTTATACATTCCTCATATTTCAAACAAGGGTATATGACTTAGGTAATCGATATCCCATTTTTTTCAGAAAGCTATGTATTGGAGGACAATTCTTCCATGACCTCTTTATTAGAAAAATTGTTTATTGGGGAATTTTGGCTTTCAAAAAGGTCGGAATTAATCAAGGGACAAGGACCGTTCCATAATAGTTGTTCACGTACCATTCCATGGTATAGAAATGGAAACTAGAATTCAGTTCCCATATGATAATGTCCCTATCAAAAAATTCATACAATAAAATTTCAAGAAAATAATGATATGGAATTATACCATAAGTACCAGCATTATTATATTGGAGATTAGTAATGGAAGTGTAACTCATGGGTTGGGGGAAATCCAAAACCTCATACACAACCTTGACCATAAACGAACCATGAGATTTTATTAAAATATTATTTTAAAATATAAATGTTCTTACCTATTCATTTTATTCCAATCAATGAATACAAAAAAATTAACTCTGAAACATATTTTTGACAGTTTTTTTAATAAATTGATTATTTCTAAGTAAAAAAGTACTAAATATTAAATGTGAGAAATAAAATATTTTATGATAAAAAAAAAATTATAAGTATTATATTGTTTATATATTATATACCTTGACCAGTAATGAACATCAATTCTTAATATATATGTTTATATTTAACATAAAATAAATGAATAATAATTCAAAAACTGGCTATCAATTGGATATAAGTGGAGATAAAATCAGGTTTAGATAAAAATATTTATTTAAAAAAAACAATTTTTAAGTGGACAATATATTTTTCTCTTATAAAATTAAATTAATCACTATTTATTAATGATTTTATTTTAATGTGTATACCATGTATTCAATTAAATATGTTAACACTCGTCTAATGGTTGTTACATGGAAATTAATGGGAATAAAATCTATTTTACTCTTAAAAATACATTTTCTCTAAAAAATTTACTATGTGTTTTATATGATGATATTAGAATTAATGTATAACCAATATAAATTTTGAATCATTTAAAATTAATTTCTTATTTAGTTTTGGAATAATTAATATTATGTAATAATTTAATCATAATATTTGACAATATTGAATAGTTACCATATGAAAAATCATGTTACCATGATTTGTGTTAAAAGTATTAAAAGAGGGTTTAACATCAGAGATAAGTTTTATGATAAAAAACACTAGTATAAATATCATTGGATGGTTGTATTTAGAAATTACCCTTCTTATCAGTGATTATTTATCATTTTTTATTCACTTAACTTGAGTAAGACATGTATTATAAAATAATGTATCAAATATTCACAAGTTTTCCACCCACCTCACATATAAAAGGCGACCTGCTATCCTAACTTCTACATTAAAAGTGATAATTTTATATGGTCAAATACCTAAAAAAATGAATTTCCAACCTTCCTCTCTATGACCTAGAGTTTCTGGCCTCAAAAAACTGAAACCTATAAGGATTAAGGTGTAATACAAAAGACGTTTTCCAAAGAATAGGTATTTGTCTCAACCAAGTTTATTCACGATTATTTCTCCTTCTACCTACTCAAAACCTATTATAAACATTATAGTATTATAACATAATTATATCTAATATACTATAATTTTAATATGATTATGTACACCCACTTTTTATCTCCTTTTCCCTCTTATGTGAAATGAAAACATCACTTCTGGATATGTTATGACTACTACCCCCACGAAGTGATGTGTTTCATTTTTCCTCATCAACCCACTTGGATGGTTATATATATAGATTTAAAGGAAGTATATGATATTTTTAAAATTATTATCATTATTTAATGAATTTTTTTTTCTTTTACTTACTTTCTCATCCATTGAAAACTAAAAACCTCAATTGTGTGTACATATAGACTACTACCTCCACGAAGCGATGTGATTATTTTCATCTCCTCCATTTGTGGATGATCATAAGGATATATTTAACGAATATATATGATATTTTTTATTTAATTATGATTAAAAAATTTCAATATTTATTTATCTTTTTTTCTAAACATTGAAAAATCGAAATATTACTCACGTGTACATGTAGATTATTATCTCCATGAAGTGACATAACTCATTTTTAATCACCACCCTATATAGGTGATTATAAAATTATATATCATGAATAAATATGATATTGGTGAAATTATATTAATTATATAGATAAATAAACCATGAGTAGGATGTAATGATCCGAATTATTGAACCCAAACAATGATGGAAAAGGGATCAATTTTCATGAAAATAATTATTTTAATGAAAAAATTTTAACGAATGAATAAATATAAATTATTAAGGATTGAAATATAAGAAGATAGATAAAATTATATTTCATTAATATATTTATATAAAATATATAGTTTTTATATAGGATTTTATAATATGTACAAAGAAATATGGGACTAGGGGTAAGGGTTCTCCATCTCAATATTATTTAATTGAGACATATTTTTAGTTGATCACTAATTTTTTTTATGATATATATATTTCTAATTTGATATATTATATAATTAATATATTTTTATTCATTTTATATAAGGCTATTTATTTCATGTCGATTATGACTCAAATTTTACAAAAGCGGTAAGGGACTACATTACAATATCAGTTTTTTTTAGATTATTTATGTTAAATTTATTTTAAGAAAAATTATAGGATACTTATATTTTAAACCACATATATATTATTATCATATAGTAATATCATGGGTTTACTTGTATTTCTACCATATCTTATCATTGTTACTCAAAATGACTGAGAAAATATTTTAAATAAAATCCAATGTCATTTCTTATTTTTGGTTTGAAAATATTTCTTCACTATTTCCATGTCTTTAAAAATGTTCTTTTTTGATTTTTTCATATATAAATTTATGTTGGATAATAGTTATTATTATTAACCTCTTGCTTTATTTAAAAATTATTATAATTAATATTTGCAAATAATTTCATGTAACTCACTTTTTGCATTTCATAATTGTGTGAAACGATTGTTTTTTTAACATATACGACATGAATAGATTTTCGATCCGCTGGGCATTTCCTCCATCTTGAATATTCCTTTAAAAATATAAATTTTTTCATAAATAAAATATTTTAAATAATATTCTGGGAATTTTAGTTTTTTAATGTAACCAAAATAAAAGGTTTTTTTCTTTAGATTTTCAAATGGAATTTTAAATGCATCTATAAAATATATTTTTCATGTATGTCAGGATCCATTAAATATTCTTATTGTAGTTCCAAATAAAATGCCCTCCTAGATATAGTTATAAAACACATAGTATATAACACTATATTGTTTACACATCTATAATTAGAATATATTTTTCACATTAACAATCTAAGGACCTTCTAGTTTAGTATTTTAGAGAATTCGGGAAAATCACTAAATCATAAATCTAAAAAAGTCTCATTAAATGAAAAGAAGTTGAACTATATAAAAAATAAATTAATCCATAATTATTCTTAAACATAACCTATAAATTATCTGTACAATATATAGTTCTAGGATTGAAATACTTAATACTTTCTTTAATAAACTCTGAAAATGGAAGCATAAAAAGAAGTGATTTCAAAGGCCAAGAAAGGTTAAAAATAATAATAAATATTAACATGACAGGAAAAATTCTTAACATGGTATCAAAATTATCATGGAATCAGTACATGGGAAATGAAAAAACAAGACCATGGAAATGTAATGATCATATTATAAGAGCATGATATCATAGGATTGTGGAAACAATATAAACATGTCATTATAATCATAAGTTATGGATACCTACCTCACTAGCATAACATAATTGGCTTGGATAACTTCCCACTCCCATAGTTGGCTAGTATCACTACCCAAGCACCATGATATCTCATGAGTTAGAAATAGTGCCCAATTAATTAAAGGGATACATAATTTAGGTCCCACCCATCACATAATAAATATCATACATATGTAAGCCACATGGTTTTAATCAATATATCATAAAATCCTAAGGAAGTAAATGGGTCTTATATCCTTTTGAAATGGTTCCCTCATAAAGCATTCTTGATTTCAAAAATAAACATGACATGATAAAACCATAAAAAATAAATGGGTGTCCAACGACTTTATGAAACATTATAGGAAAATACCACCCAAAAAATAGGATAATGTATGTGGAATGTATATCATATTGTAAATGGATATATGGTTTAGACATAAATTACCTAAATAAACTATTTTATTGGTAATCTTGGTGAATAGTCTATAATCTTGCAATGTATCATCGGTAATTCATGGAGGAATGGAATTTTATGTAAATCAAGTTTATTCAAGCATATAATTAGGGAAGAAAAAATAAATGATAGATCATATGATAGGTATAAAATAGAATATTATAAGACATTCAAATACAAAAGGATAATGGTATCATTTAAAGAATATCACTAACCAAAAATACAATATAAATGAAGAAAACTCTTAGGAGTATTAGGAAATTCTTCTTATTTTATCACCAAGAGAAGAATGAGCCCATAAGGGGCTCTGCTCTCCGCTAGGTATTCCCTCACGCCGCCTCCGTCGGCCAGATCTACTCTCCTTCTTCCCTAGTTCGGAGGTTGAGGCGGTGTTCTTATTCCTGTCTCGACCCCGTATTGGCTCGTCTTGCGCGCATCGAGGTCTTTGCGACTCGATGTTGATTCTGCGCCCGAGCCCCTGGTCTGGTGTATTGAGGATGCCACTTTGGCCTTAGATCTGGGTGTTTTGGAGGTTGAGTTGCATCTGTGATCTGGTTGGATGGTGGCGTTGGGAGATCGCTTTTGCTTTTGTTTTGTTTTTGTGCAGACGAGGATGACAGCGGGATCTTTGTCAAATAAACCCTTGTTCAGGGTGGTGGGGTTGCAGGCAGCGGTGTGTGCATTGCTGATGTTTGTGTGATGTGTCGAGGGTTTCTACCTCGTTTCTTACGGTTTTGGTCTGAAGCGGTGATGTTCTGGGTCGTGTTTCCTACGATGATGACGATGCTGAAGGTCAGTGATGTGGTTCGCTGGCGTTAGACGACGGTTACTGGTATTTTTCGTCGGCGTTATGTTTTTTTCGGGGACGACGGGATCTCGCCGGCGTTGCTCCGTATGGTACAGTTCCGGTGTGTCTCGTCGGCGATCTGGAGGGAGGGGACGTTGGGATTCGCGAAGGCTCGTGTCTCGAGGGCGACACGGATAAGACAGGAGCGTCTGAAGGTGACGCAGTATTCGATGGTCCTCGGTATTCGAAGTCGGCGCGTGAGCAGCGTGTCGGGACTCGTGTGATGGCGGTGGAGCATTTAATTGAAATTTTAATTTGAATTTGATGTACAAGGGAACCGACTACCCTTAATCTGGCTTTTAGAAAATCAAAAAAATGATTTGCAGTAGCTTAGGAGTATTAGGAAAATTTATTTGAAAATAATAGTTTCTTTTTTATTTTGAAATCACTTAAAGGTAATATTTTTTCAAACCATGATTATAATAATTTCTTTCTTAGAAATTCAAAATCATAGTGATGAAGTCTCCTAGAAAATGAAAAAATTAGAAAAAAATATTTTTACATGGAATCATGTAAAAGATATTCATTCTATTCAAACCACCCCATGTGGAAAACATTTAAAGGATTTTATTTTAAACATTTTTTTAGAAAGTATATATAGCTGAAAATAACTCTAAATGAATATTTATGATATAATTTTAAAATCATTTATTAAGTACTTTAAAGGGAAACCATATTGGACAACATTAAAAAACCCTTAAAATATTTTATGAAACTCATTTCTGAAAAAGGATAATCAATCTTTCATTGGGAAATTTGTGAAGTGAAACTTGAAGGTAGCTTTATATAAAACATGTTTTAGTTATAGATTACAATTTTGATAGGTAAAACATGGATATTGAAGGAAAAAAACCATTGGAAACTATATGAGTCATTCTCTACAACATAGTCATTTTATTTAAGGAAGCGTTTCAACAAATGGGAATATATGAAATAAGATAATTAATATCTATAGTGAAAAACGGTATCTTCCATATGAAAATATAATTTTTAAAAGAAAAAGGATAATAGATACATCAATGTCAAGAATATATTTCATGAATCATGGGAAAAGGACTCAATTTGATAAAACAATTACGAATTTAGTAACATTTTCATCAAAACCCTTAAAGGATAAAGATCTTGAAAATGGACCTCAAATACCATATTTAAAATATATTTCATGAAAAAATAAACATTTCAACTTGTATACACCACATAAGGGTAATTCGTGAATAATGTAAATTTTTTCTCTACAAAGGGATTTTGAGATAAAAAACTTGTACAATATTTCCCAGCTAATTTGATAACACTCTTGCTTCATATGAAACATTGACATTCCGTGAAATTATCCTTGTAAATAAAGAAATTAATCTAATTAATAGATTAAAATGAATATAGCTCATGGTATAGGGTTCTAGAGTGAAAAATGGTTATAATTTCACCATGAAATTCAAATTGTTATGTGTTTAAAGAGGGGGTATAAGTGGTCACTTTTATAAATGAAGGGAAGGGACATTTCCATAGAAATGAATGTTATGTACAAGATTTGAATAGAATTACAAGAATGATAGAATTTTTTGGTTCTTTAATATTGTTAGTACATGTATTTAAGACATCACCACATAATTAATTATTTCTAGATGAAGTAAAGTTAAATTTAATTTACTAAAATTCAATCCACCTTATGAATAATCATTTAAAAACATATTACACTTAATTAAATATTAATGATTTCAATTATTTTATTAACAAAAATTTTATTATTCCCATATTATAAAATTTTGAAATTATGATTATAAACATAGAACCATTTAACCTAATTAATTTAAAAAATATGAGAATATATTATTTTAAAAAAATATACAAAACCCATAAAATTGTTTATAATTAAAAAAAATTTGTACATAAAAATCATGTATAAGATAACTTTTTTATGGGAAATAATTTTCACGATAGTAATTGATTTATAATAAAAACATAAATTTTATATTTCTTTAATGTTAATCCAAAACCTAATTTAACCATGAAAATTTTAATTAAAGGAAACAATTGAAAATAGTCATTAAATTCTAATAAAATGTTCCTTAAGTTCAAAAATATTAAAAATAGAATTTATAAGATTAAAAAAATATTTTTTTAATTCATAATTATACCATTACAATATGTATAGCATCAATTAAAATACTTTATAAAATTTTAGTCCTTGCACATATACAAATAAAATCATAAAAGTCAATATTTTGGAAGGATAATATTTTTCAATATTCACCATAAAATCAATTATTTAGAGAAACCTCAAAAAATACATCCTAATATAATTTTTATAAATAATTCCTAAATATGATTACATAATCAAATTTAAAATTATAATTTTTAAACTAAAATTTAATTAAATAATATGTAATATTAAAAACAACTTTTATTAGAAATCATCATTTCAATATTTATTCAAAATTATTATTTACCTCCTAAATATAAAAACTACTAATAGTTTACCATATTAGTATTTAGTATAAATTTATTAATAATTTTTTCTTAATATGTTTTCGTTTAGTTATAGTGGGTTTAGCAAGTGACATAAGTTATAGAACATAATGTGTATTTTAAAGGATCAAAAATCTTGGGTCATTGGATTATACCCCCTTAAATAAATTACATCATCATAGGATTAAAAAAATAAATTAAATTAGGATTTCAGAAATATAAACAATTCTTATGATAAAATATAAAATGAAATTTCAACATTAATTTATTTTATAAAACTAGAAGATAAATCATATTCATCTATTAAAAAAACTGAATGCTTTATTTTTCCTTAGCAGTTATAAGCTTTATATCAACCCCTTTCACACATAAACCATTTTCTAGTTCCTTTGAGGTATTTCCCAGTGAATTCCCTCCAATATTTTTTAAATGAAATAAATTGAATATTTTTTCCATCACCATATTCATCAGCCAAATTTTCATGTAACTCCACACTACTATTATTTTGTGGTTTTTAGACATGGACTATATTCACATTGTTAATCATAATTTTTTATAGTTTATTTTGAATAATAATAATATTGATAACCCAATGTAATTCCCAAATAGATTAAGGTTGTTACAATCATTTCATTATTCATTTCTCCCATTGTTTTATTTTATCTTTCTTACACCATCCACTAATATAATGGAATGTTTAGGGATGATATTACATAAATTATTAAATTTACAAAGTTAAAATTGTTCTCTTATACGAAATAATTCACAAATTGTTTAAATACCCTAAATTATGAGTCTTTATGTTCTCTTTAGGTTATCCATTTCCATTTTACTATTAACTTATCTAACATAGATAACATCAATGAAATAATATGTTTAAATCCTTTATAATGGTTTTTAATGAGAATGTGAATTAACCCAAACATATCTCTTAGGAATGTTTGTCCATGTTTCCAGTTATGGCCTATTCAACTTGTGTCATAATGATAACTATGATATACCCAACCAACTATTTTTGTGGTTGTTACCCCTCGATGAAAATATTCCAAAACTTCATCCACTTTTTAGTGTACATTCATGTATTTAATTGGTTGGAAAACCAAAAGATCTCTATATTACCAAAATATCAAAAGGTTCTCCTACACTTAGAGTTATACCTAGTTTTCCACAAATGTTACTGTAACACCCTGAGATTTTATGAAAAATATTCTTTTTAATTTCATTAATATCTTGTGTTTTATGCGACACCAAAAGGATCTTGCACAACATGCATCCCTGATTTGTCTTGCATCACACGCAATTGTGACCTTCCATGAAAGCGTGGGTTGTATGCAATACTGAGTTTCACTAAACAATGTTATGTTATATAAACTAGCCGTTATAAATAGTAATACCCAATTTTTGAAATTTTATAAATTTAATCTTTCAAAATGGACTTCATTTTTTGATTCAGAATATCGAAATTAGCCTAGGGTGAATTTTTGGTATTTTTTAGAAAACATTCAATTTTTGATGAATAATTAAAACACTGGGATACTATTCAAAAACCGAATTTTCATTTAAATAATTATTTATTTTATTTAAATTTATTTTAGGTCAAAATTGAGACATAATACCTATATAAGTTCAATTTAAGTCATTTGAGTCATTTTATAATAATTTTAGATATATAAAAATTTTATTGAACTTTTCACCCTCTTTTACCCACCTCCTAGGAGAATTTGCAAATTCACATAAAACATAATTTTACAGCTTCTGTGAGTGGAATTTCAAAACTCCGAGAGACACGGTTAATATGAAAGACTAAAATGTGGTTCAATGAGATGAAAATATTTTTTTGTGAATAGTAACTTTTTTCTTTTTTTTACCACGTCTAAAAGTAAATAGTGTAATTAAGGGTAAAAATGATATTATTATTACCCTAACACATGTCCTAATTATATTGGATAAGTGTAATTCGACCAAAAACAACCTTAGGAATAAAATATGACCATTTAGGACCACTTGGATTAGATTAGGACATTTAATATTAATTTATTTAAAGAAGGGTTAAAATAGTTAAAATCAGTGTTTAATAAGTAAATCATTTTTAATATAGGGTTATACATAAGATAAATTAGACTATAAATATTCATTAGAAATATAAAAATATTTCCTACATAATGGTATTTTATTTGTAATTTTTAGACATTAAATAATTTAATTTATTTATGACACAATGATGATGCCGTAATTATATTATTAATGAAATATTGACATAATTGATGTTATAAATACCCAAATAAATGTAATTTGAGACTTTTTATGAATTACAATAATATTATATGTTAATATGACATGTTATTATTGATTTAATTAACTTTTTTCCAACTAATATTTCTGTTATAAGTTTCATAAAAATCAATTACCAAAAAGTGTCAAAATTGACATAAAATAGTTTTTAAAACAAATAATATATTATTAATTGTTATTTTATTCCTAAAAATATATGGTTTAGAAAAATGACATATATAAGGTTATATATATTAATAAAAAACAACTTGGGGTTCTTTTGGCTTGTAATAGTAAGTTTATTAACCGTATAGTGTAAGAAAACAAGAAGACACGGTAAAAGTTAAATTACCTAACTTAAAGTTAAATCTAAATGATGAGGTTAAAATAGATACCTAAACTGGTCTAAATTATATTGGATGAGAGGATTTAGACCAATCCCCACCTTATATTCTAAATAACTCAATTTAGAGATATTAAAAACCGAATATAACTTTATAATAAAATAATATTTTTTGTTATTCCAAAGGTGCCCCTCTCCTCCCTTATAAAAGGGCACCTCCTCCCTCTATTCCTCACACCACTTTGAGCCTTCATGATCGTCCAAACCCTGCCAATTTCTCTTATCCACTTCCCTAGAAACATCATAGAGGTTCCGGTATTTTTCAAATACCAATCTTAGTGCCCTAAGAGGAGGTTTTAAAAAGGAGTGTCGAAAGAAGAGGTAATATCCATTACCGATTCTTTCAACTTTTTTTCTTCTTCTACTTATTATTCTTTAGTTGTTTCATTATGAAGTAATAACATCAATATCACTCATATACTGATATGTTATTAGAAGTATGAAACAACCCTATTTCACCATTTATCCATCCTATGGAAAACAAAATCACCGCGCATGCATACGTACGGAATACTGTCTCCACGCCGTGGTGTAATCTGTTTTCCACCACCACCTTACTTGGATGGGTATAATTGTGTAAATAAATAACTATATATTATTATTGCAAAGTGATATTTATTATGAAATATTATACATACACTTCAATGCAATTCAATGATCATGGGAATGATATCATCGCTCGTGCGTACGTACAGACTACCGTCTCCACGACGCGATGAGATTCATTCTCCATGTTTACCATTCATGAATGATTATAAAGTATATATAATAAGTAATCATGAAATATATGACATAATAATGATACTGGATTTATGTGTATATATATGTATGTCATCTACTTAATTTCATTCAATTCAATAAGGAAACGAAAACAGTGTTCATGCGTACGTACGGTCTACCGTCTCCATGAACTGTGTATTTCATTCCATTTAATCGATCTATCATATATATATGTATATACTTAATATATATTATATATAAATAATGTTTTACATTCTGGAATTAAGTAAATCAGGATATAAGTAATAATATCAAGAACAACAAGTTCAAACACGTACGATAAATAAAACGATTTAACCTAAAACGTTGCATTAACATGGAACTTACAAAAGAACGGGTAATATAAAGTCATAAGTGAACCATATATGATATAATAACAATTAATATTATTTTTTAATAAGTCAATGACATTATTTAAATCATTATACAGGAGGTTCGGAAATGTACAAATCATATCAGACCAAAGGTAAGGGATAATTTATCAATCTCATTTTTATCCAAGATTGTTTATTCGTAAGTATTTACTGGGTTTATCTTTATCATCCAAGCCCATGTTTTCTAAAAATGTTTTCATGTTTGTTTAAAGTCCTTTTTACCCATTTTTGACTTTTACTACATGGTATGTAAGGAATATTTTTTGTTTACCATACGAGGTACTTTTTGACTTTTTCGAAAAAAGTATGAGAAAATTGTTATTTTTAACTTATACTGCGTGAACGGATTTTTATGGTTTCATAACGCCTCATTTTCATTAATATTTTCAACAAAATACATTTCTTTTAAAATTTCGTGGCATTTTGTGAAAAGAAAATGATTTTGAAGAAGAAAGGATATTTTCCTCAAGAATGGAGTTCAAGTGTTTTATCAAAATTATTTTCCATCTAAGATAATATAGGGTTCTATTTATATCCCTATTTTTACATTGATTTTATTATGTTATAATGGGATAATTTTTACGATATCCTTTAATAGATTATGTAATTATGACGTGATGTTTAAGAATCCCATTTTTATTACATGGTTTATGCTATGATGTATGATTTATGATTTTGTGGCACACATAAGAATGGTATCATTATGAGATGGGTGGGACCTATATCTCCCCCCAATGAATTGGGTAAAGATTTATATCTCATGAGATATACATGGCTGGAATGATAAGTTAATCCGGTTCAGTGTTACATGACTGAAACGAGGAGTGAACTCGATTCAGAAAGGGACTTTGTCCACTAAGATGGTCTTGGCAGCAATACATTGGCTACTATGGAAATCATAACATGTGCTTAATGGTTTCCACGATTATATGTTTTATTCCCATGATATTTTATCATGATTGATGATCCCTTATGATATATACCTTACGTACTTCCAAGATTCTTGTCTTTGATCAAGATTTTGATGTTTATATTTTATGTTCAAGTTTTTGCATTCAAATGTTTATGGATTGTTTTATGTTCTCTAGGATTACCCTTACTGGGAATTTGAGCTCACCCCTTTTGTAACATCCCAGGTAAATAAAGAATAAAGAATTTTCATATTTATTAATATTTACTAATTAAATATTAATTCTAATTAAAAGGGGTTTCTACGTTCGATAGCGTACTCGGTACGCAACGATGAGTTTCTTTGAAAACTTACGTTGCACACAAGTAATAAAATAATATTATTTTAAATGTTAGTTAACGAGTAGTCGTTGAACTAGCGGGAATGTATAGAAATAACTAAAATATGATTATATATGTTTTTAAATGTTTTTACATTTACCCAATAAAAGATAAAGGCTTAAAATACGGAAAGAGTTCAATTTTAGGCATTTATACCCTAATTTTCACGAAAGGTCCACTTATCACCTTTTGACGGAGAACCGTCATTAAATATAGTTTTGATCGATCTTATAAATTCTTTTGGACCCAATATAACTCTTCTTTAGAATCGGGACATCAAAATTTACTTTGTGTAAATGTTTGGTACCTTTCTGATAAAGTTCTTTTTTTAAATGAATAGTGTAAAATGTTGTATTTTAATTCAAAACCTCTTTTTAATCTAATTTATTTATATGATTAGATTATCTTTTTAATTGGTTTTAAATTGAAATTAGAAAATATTTTTACCATTAAATCCAATAGTGGTCATTGGAATTAATTTCACTTTGAAATCGGACTCAAACTAGTGTCAATCTTTTGATACTTATTGTTTCATAAAAACACACTATTTGCTCTGACAGCGGGAATTAATTATTAAATTAATTAATGTGACTTATATGTTTTGAATTTTATAAAATATACTTCATTTTTGAATTCGTAATATCAAATATATCTTAGGGTGAATTTTTGGTAATTTTCTGAAAAACTTCAATTTTTGATGAATAGTGAAACCACTAAGTGGTACTTATAATGACTGATTTTCCATTTAAATGAAATTTTTCCATCATTGTGTTTTGAATTTCAAAAATCCGACATACATGGTTGTCATTAAGAATTAAAATGTGGTTCAATGAGATTATAATAATTTTTTGGTGAATAGTAACTTATTAAGTTCTTAATCGCGATTAGTGGTAATTAGTGTAGTTTAAGGTAAAAATAATGCTTTAATAATATGAAATGACCTAGACACATATCCTACCCTCATTGGTTGTGTCATGGCCGACCAAGAAAAGCCATGGGTAAACTTGGGGACCCCATGGAGACACTTTGGTTGGGAAATGACATAAATAACTTTTTATTTAATGTAAAAGTAAAAATGACACAAACATGATATGTTTTACTAAAACAATTTTTACATGGGGTTATAAAGATCCGATTTTTGATTATAAATAGTAATTGGAAAGCTAAAACGATTTCCTACATCATAGTATTTGTTTTATAATTTTTATACATTAAATAAATGAAATTATTTATGACATAATAATGATGCAGCGATGACATCATTATTTGACGATTTAAATAAAATGGAAAGATAATGTAAAATCTATGAACTACACATGTCAAAAACTTATTGGATGGGTGGATTTCGAACCCTTATCACCTTATCCACGAATTATATCAATTTGGGACCTTTTAAAACCGAAACACATTTTCAAATAAAGTAATATTTCTTTACTTTCCAAAAGTGCCCCTCCTCTCCTCTTATAAAAGGCCCCCACCTCTACCTCATTTCACACACTCCTCAAGCCTTTGGCTCGGCCAACCCCTGCCCATTTACTCTCTCCACATCCCTCTCCTAATCCTAGAGGATTAACGTTGGGAAGAATCCTTTCAAAGTAAGCCTTTAGGCTCAAATCAAAAGGAGTTACACTTTTAAAGGTAATTCATTCTCTCTTGTTCATTTGTTTTATTTTGCTTCTCCAACCCTCTAAACTCTTTTTATTTACTTCTTTTGTAACAAAAACTGTATCTTCAATATACTAGGATTTTGTTATAAGATTTATTCGAGCTACACTCTCACAAAACTACATCAAATGGTTAAAGAACATACGGTTTTCGTGGATGGCGAAATTCTGCCTCCCGAAACGATGATTGTTCAATACTCATTTAACACCTTAAAAGGTGGCCATTATGATGTCACTATTTTTATATATGATATATAATATGTTTATTTTTTCTTTAAGCTTCTGTATTTTTCATTTTGGGCATACCTTTATGGTTTCCATTATGGGTAAACATGATATCTTCATTTAAGGAAGTGCGGACTACCGCCCCCTCAAAGTGATGTGATTCGTTAATGCCATATGTGGGACGTGTAAAGGATAGATTTAAAGTTATTATATATGATGTTATACTGGAATTATAATATACCTCTATATCATTATTATTTATTTACATTAAAGTATGAGATAGAAATGAAAGTAGCGTTCATGCATACGTACGGCTTACCGTCTCCATGAACGGTGCATTTCATTTCTTATCCCCAAATGTAATGTACTATTAAAAGTACATGTATATAATGGATATATATAATTAATGATATATCTAAATGATGAATATAATTCTGTAATTAAAATATACATACCTCTCATTTAGTTTTAATTCCATTAATATGACAAAGAAATGAAAGTAGCGTTCATGCGTACGTACGGCTTACCGTCTCCATGAACGGTGCATTTCATTTCTTACCTTTAAATGATTATGTAATATTATAAATACATGTATATGCTGGATATATATGATATATATGATATCCAAATCAGGAATTTCATTCTGGATATAAAGAACTTTTGACCACACGAACAACATGTAATTGTAAGAAGTCAACTTTCAACTTAAGAACCAAATATTGACAAAACAAACATTATTAACTTAAATGGTTACATAATGTTTATAACATGGAAATAAGTGATATAAAAGGAATAATGACCTTTAAAAAGGTTCTTAATCAAGTATAAATTAACTCAAGTTTATTATTCAGGACGTTAAAGAACGATCGAGTCAAGTCGGACCCGAGGTAAGGGACTTCGTCTCAATCTCCTTTCATTGAGGCATATTTCGTTTTATACACAACTTTCTTTTATACGGTGTATAAACCCCTTTTACTTTTACTTTTATACAAAAGGAATCTTTTTATATGAAGCGTTTTACAAAACGACAAAAAGGAATGTTTCTTTTAACGAACATGGCGACAAAAACCTTTTCCGCCACCGTGAGTATTATTTGGTCTTTGGCTTCCTCAACAAGCCGTAATGTTTTTAAAATAAAATAAATACCATATACTCTTTTATGTATTTTGGTATTGAAAATGGTTTTTATAAAGGATTCTGTTATGATATATTGTGATGTGGAAATGTTATCATTCCTTTATATTGGTTTTATGTTTTATGATTTTATATTTGTACTTGGACATTTTAACGGGTGGTTACGTTATAAACCATATGACGGGTGGTGTCGTGAATACCAGGACGGGTGGTTACGTTATAACCTCCAATGCATTGGGTATGGAAGTCGGCCGTATGGCTATTCCATTAAGTATGTATGGAAGTTGGCCGTATGGCTATTCCATTAAGTGATATGTGTGGAAGTCGACCGTATGGTTATTCCACTTAAGTATGTTTATGTCCCAAGTTACCTTTATAAATGTTATGTGTTATTTTTATGGATTTTATGGTAATCCTTTGGTTACAAAAAGTTAAGTAATGATACTTAATTCAGTGAAGATTTTTTACAACTTCATGAAGGTGAAGGTATTACTTTAATAGAGTATACATGGTTTACTTGATTTTGAAAAACTAATAGTTTTCATTCTTTGTGTATCCCTTACTGAGCTTTTTATGGTCACCCCAAGTTTTTTTGAAATGTTTTTCACAGGACTTAATGTGGAATAAGGTCAAGGATGGGATCAAGGGAATGTCATGCTATATAAAACTTGGAACTAGACATGTTTCTTTTAAGAGTTTTTTTATTTATTTATGGAAACTTAGTAGAAGTGACTACTTTGTAATCTTTTGAGATGTAATAGTTATGTTCTAATTCTATAAAACTCTAAACCTGAAAAGATCCTCAACATGAATTATTCATTTAATTAAATATTAAGTAAGGTTTAAGGCCGGGGCCTTATAGTTGGTATCAGAGGTCAGTTTAGAAAACTTTAGGAGTTAGAAAAGTGTTAAATTATAATATGATTGAAATGATATAGCATTTAAGGATTACCATGTTGCTTTGCCTAAGATATTTCTGTGTTCAGAATGGTTTTCCGCAGAGGAAACAAAGCAGCTATGTTGGGACGACATCAGGAGGAAGATAACCTTCCAAATCAGCAACCTGAGATGGTCGGAATCGGAACTGAACAGTTTGTTGCAGTGATGGAATAGTTGACTCAGGCTATAAATGGTGGTGGTATCCATGCACGAGATCAGCCAGATCAACCGCAGAGGAACATGTCAGTGGTGGAACATTTCATGAGGCAACATCCCCCATCATTCAGAGGATCATCTGACCCTGTGCAAGCTGAAGGGTGGATTAAAGCACTGGAGAAGATTTTTGATGTCATGGGGTGTTCAGAATATCAAAAGGTTAGTCTTGTTGTTTATCGTTTTGAATATGAAGCTGATCAGTGGTGGTCGATGGTGAAAAATATAAGGGATAGTGATGAGATTGAGGATCTTCACTGGGAAGAATTCAAAGGTATGTTTCTTGAGAAATATTTTCCTAAGGTGGTTCGTCTTAGGATGGAAAAACAGTTCCTAGAATTGAGGCAGGAGGATGATTCAGTGGCTGCATATGAAGAAAAGTTCACTCGATTGGCAAGGTATGCTCCAAACTTCATATGAGATCTTGATAGTAAAATAAACCGTTTTTACTCAGGGTTAAAGCCAAAGTATTGAAGGGCTTTAGCTTCTCGTGAGTTCAAAAGTTATGAAAAACTTGTTCGATGTGCGGAGAAGGTGGAAATGGAGTTTGCCGATGATCAAGTGTTCTATGACAAACAACAGAATAAGAGGTCTAGTTGGCAGGAAAGGGGAAGAATTCATCAAAGAAGCAAGGAGGTAAGAAAACCAAATATCCATCCTGGAGAATGTTTATCCAAGTCTGGTAAGTGCTTTCGGTGTGGTAAGTCTGGTCATATTGCTCGTAACTGTAAGGAAGATGATCAAGCAGGAAATGAAAAGCCAACGGTAAGATGTTTTAAGTGTAATGAAATGGGTCATTATGCAAACGAGTGTCCAACGAAGAACTCAACTGGAGGAATGCAGCCAGACTACAAGCAGAAAGAGGTGGTGAAATCCTTTGCAACAACTTCAGCAGATGTTTGGCCATCGAATGAAGTGGTATCAGCTCCAGGGAGCTCAGTATTTTTCGAATATTGACTTGAGGTCGGGGTACCATCAGTTGAAAGTAAAAGAAGCAGACGTTCCGAAGACTGCGTTCCGTACTAGATATGGCCATTATGAATTGGTAGTTATGCCTTTTGGGTTAACCAATGCACCTGCTGTATTCATGGACCTTATGAATAAAATTTTCCATGAGTTCTTGGATAAGTTTGTGTTTGTGTTTTGAGGTTTGGGAAGAGGTTATGTGTGCCTTGTGATTCACAGTTGAAGAATGAGTTGTTATGTGAGGCTCATAGTTCCCCGTTTCCATTTCATCCTGGAAGTACTAAGATGTACAGAGATCTGCGGGAGTATTACTGGTGGGATGGAATGAAAAGAGACATTGCTGATTTTACTGTGAAGTGTTTGACATGTCAATAGGCTAAAGTAGAGCGGCAGTTACCGAAAGGGATGCTTCAGCCTTTACCAGTTCCAGAGTGTAAATAGGAAAACATATCCATGGACATTGTTGTGGGATTACCGAGGACAACTCGAGGTAATAATGCAATCTGGGTTATTGTTGATCGCTTGACCAAATCTTCTCATTTCCCTTCTATACGAGATACTTTCTCTCTAGATCAACTTTCCCATCTGTATCTTAAATAGATAGTCAGGTTACATGGAGTTCCTCTCTCCATTGTATCGGATCGTGATCCCAGGTTTACTTCTAACTTTTGGAAAGGCCTTCAGAAGTCGTTAGGTACTGAATTAAATTTTAGTACAGCTTTTCATCCTCAATCAGATGGGCAGTCAGAACGAACAATCCTGACATTGGAGGATATGCTACGAGCTTGTTCTATGGATTATCCGGGAAGTTGGGACCAACAAATTTCTTTGGTTGAGTTTTCTTATAATAACAGTTTTCATTCCAGTATACATATGGCACCATTTGAGGCATTATATGGGAAGCGGTGTCAAACTCCAGAATTTTGGAATGAAGTGGGTGAAAGGAAGCTGATGGGACCAGAATTGGTAGAAGAGATGGCAGAAAAAGTTCAGTTGATTTAGAAGCACATGAGAACAGCTCAGATCAGGCATAAGAGTTATGCGGATAACCGGAGGAAGGATCTATCTTTCGAGGTAGGTGATCATGTTTTTCTCAAGGTTTCTCCTTGGAAAAGTGTGATGAGATTTGGTAAGAAAGGAAAGCTGAGTCCAAGGTTCATTGGACCATATGAAATTCTAGAGAAAGTTGGATCAGTTGCTTACCGAGTGGCTTTACCTCCGAGTTTATCTCAGGTACACAATGTTTTTCATGTTTCAATGTTGAGAAAGTATATGCCAGATCCATCTCATGTTTTGAGTCCAGAGGTAGTTCAGCTGGAAGAGAACCTATCTTATGAGGAACAACCGGTCCAGATTCTTGACCACAGGGAGCAGGTGTTACGGAATAAGGTGATTCATCAGGTAAAGGTTTTGTGGAAAAACCATGTGATTGAAGAGGCAACGTGGGAATCTGAAAATGCTATGAGGGATAAATACCCCCACTTATTTTGATAAGTGAATAAAATTGCGAGGACGCAATTCCCAAAAGGGGGGAAGGATGTAACATCCCAGGTAAATAAAGAATAAATAATTTTCATATTTATTAATATTTATGAATTAAATATTTATTTTAATTAAAATGGGTTTCTACGTTCGATAGCGTACTCGGTACGCAACGATGAGTTTCTTTGAAAACTTACGTTGCACACAAGTAATAAAATAATATTATTTTAAATGTTAGTTAACGAGTAGTCGTTGTACTAGCGGGAATGTATAGAAATAACTAAAATATGATTATATATGTTTTTAAATGTTGTTACATTTACCCAATAAAAGATAAAGGCTTAAAATACGGAAAGAGTTCAATTTTAGGCATTTATACCCTAATTTTCACGAAAGGTCCACTTATCACCTTTTGACGGAGAACTGTCGTTAAATATAGTTTTGATCGATCTTATAAATTCTTTTGGACCAAATATAACTCTTCTTTAGAATTGGGACATCAAAATTTACTTTGTGTAAATGTTTGGTACCTTTCTGATAAAGTTCTTTTTTTAATGAATAGTGTAAAATGTTGTATTTTAATTCAAAACCTCTTTTTAATCTAATTTATTTATATGATTAGATTATCTTTTTAATTGGTTTTAAAGTAAAATTAGAAAATATTTTTACCATTAAATCCAATAGTGGTCGTTGGAATTAATTTCACTTTGAAATTGGACTCAAACTAGTGTCAATCTTTTGATACTTATTGTTTCATAAAAACACGCTATTTGCTCTGACAGCGGAAATTAATTATTAAATTAATTAATGTGACTTATATGTTTTGAATTTTATAAAATAGACTTAATTTTTGAATTCGTAATATCAAATATAGCTTAGGGTGAATTTTTGGTAATTTTCTGAAAAACTTCAATTTTTGATGAATAGTGAAACCACTAAGTGGTACTTATAATGACTGATTTTCCGTTTAAATGAAATTTTTCCATCATTGTGTTTTAATTTCAAAAATCCAACATACATGGTTGTCATTAAGAAGTAAAATGTGGTTCAATGAGATTATAATAATTTTTTGGTGAATAGTAACTTATTAAGTTCTTAATCGCGATTAGTGGTAATTAGTGTAGTTTAAGGTAAAAATAATGCTTTAATAATATGAAATGACCTAGACACATGTCCTACCCTCATTGGTTGTGTCATGGCCGACCAAGAAAATCCATGGGTCAACTTGGGGACCCCATGGAGACACTTTGGTTGGGAAATGACATAAATAACTTTTTATTTAATGTAAAAGTAAAAATGACACAAACATGATATGTTTTACTAAAACAATTTTTACATGGGGTTATAAAAATCAGATTTTTTATTATAAATAGTAATTGGAAAGATAAAAAGATTTACTACATCATAGTATTTTTTTTATAATTTTTAGACATTAAATAAATTAAATTATTTATGACATAATAATGATGCAGCGATGACATCATTATTTGACGATTTAAATAAAATGGAAAGATAATGTAAAATCTATGAACTACACATGTCCAAAACTTATTGGATGGGTGGATTTAGAATTCTTATCACCTTATCCACGAATTATATCAATTTGGTACCTTTTAAAACCGAAACACATTTTCAAATAAGGTAATATTTCTTAACTTTCCAAAAGTGCCCCTCCTCTCCTCTTATAAAAGGCCCCCACCTCTACCTCATTTCACACACTCCTAAAACCTTTGGCTCGGCCAACCCCTTACCATTTACTCTCTCCACATCCCTCTCCTCATCCTAGAGGATTAACTTTGGGAATAATCCTTTCAAAGGAATCCTTTAGGCTCAAATCAAAAGGAGTTACACTTTTAAAGGTAATTCATTCTCTCTTGTTCATTTGTTTTATTTTGCTTCTCCAACCCTCTAAACTCTTTTTATTTACTTATTTTGTAACAACACCAGTATCTTCAATATACTAGGATGTTGTTATAAGATTTATTCGAGCTACACTCTCACACAACTACATAAAATGGTTAAAGAACATACGGTTTCCGTGGATGGCGAAATTCTGCCTCCCGAAACGATGATTGTTCAATACTCATTTAACACCTTAAAAGGTGGCCATTATGATGTCACTATTTTTATATATGATATATAATATTTTTATGTTTTCTTTAAGCTTCTGTATTTTTCATTTTGGGCATACCTTTATGGTTTCCATTATGGGTAAACACGATATCTTCATTTAAGGAAGTGCGGACGACCGCCCCCTCAAAGTGATGTGATTCGTTAATGCCATATGTGGGACGTGTAAAGGATGGATTTAAAGTTATTATATATGATGTTATACTGGAATTATAATATACCTCTATATCATTATTATTTCTTTACATTAAATTATGAGATAGAAATAAAAGTAGCGTTCATGCATACGTACGGCTTACCGTCTCCATGAACGGTGCATTTCATTTCTTATCCCCAAATGTAATGTACTATTAAAAGTACATGTATATAATGGATATATATAATTAATTATATATCTAAATTATGAATATAATTATGGAATTAAAATATACATACCTCTCATTTAGTTTTAATTCCATTAATATGACAAAGAAATGAAAGTAGCGTTCATGCGTACGTACGGCTTACCGTCTCCATGAACGGTGCATTTCATTTTTTACCTTTAAATGATTATGTAATATTATAAATACATGTATATGATGGATATATATGATATATATGATATCCAAATCAGGAATTTCATTCTGGATATAAAGAACTTTTGACCACACGAACAACATGTAATTGTAAGAAGTCAACTTTCAACTTAAGAACCAAATATTGACAAAACAAACATTATTAACTTAAATGGTTACATAATGTTTATAACATGGAAATAAGTGATATAAAAGGAATAATGACCTTTAAAAAGGTTCTTAATCAAGTATAAATTAACTCAAGTTTATTATTCAGGATGTTAAAGAACGATCGAATCAAGTCGGACCCGAGGTAAGGGACTTCGTCTCAATCTCCTTTCATTGACGCATATTTCGTTTTATACACAACTTTCTTTTATACGGTGTATAAACCCCTTTGACTTTTACTTTTATACAAAAGGAATCTTTTTATATGAAGCGTTTTACAAAACAACAAAAAGGAATGTTTCTTTTAATGAACGTGGTGACAAAAACCTTTTCCGCCACCGCGAGTATTATTTGGTCTTTGGCTTCCTCAACAAGACGTAATGTTTTTAAAATAAAATAAATACCATATACTCTTTTATGTATTTTGGTATTGAAAATGGTTTTGATAAAGGATTCTATTATGATATATTGTGATGTGGAAATGTTATCATTCCTTTATATTGGTTTTATGTTTTATGATTTTATATTGGTACTTGGACATTTTAACGGGTGGTTACGTTATAAACCACATGACGGGTGGTGCCGTGAATACCAGGACGGGTGGTTACGTTATAACCTCCAATGCATTGGGTATGGAAGTCGGACGTATGGATATTCCATTAAGTATGTATGGAAGTCGGCCGTATGGCTATTCCATTAAGTGATATGTGTGGAAGTCGACCGTATGGTTATTCCACTTAAGTATGTTTATGTCCCAAGTTACCTTTATAAATGTTATGTGTTCTTTTTATGGATTTTATGGTAATCCTTTGGTTACAAAAAGGTAAGTAATGATACTTTATTCAGTGAAGAGTTTTTACAACTTCATGAAGGTGAAGGTATTACTTTGATAGAGTATACATGGTTTACTTGATTTTGAAAAACTAACAGTTTTCATTCTTTGTGTATCCCTTACTGAGCTTTTTATGCTCACCCCAAGTTTTTTTGAAATGTTTTTCACAGGACTTAATGTGGAATAAGGTCAAGGATGGGATCAAGGGAATGTCATGCTATATAAAACATGGAACTAGACATGTTTCTTTTAAGAGTTTTTTAATTTATTTATGGAAACTTAGTAGAAGTGACTACTTTGTAATCTTTTGAGATGTAATAGTTATGTTCTAATTCTCTAAAACTCTAAACCTGAAAATATCCTCAACGTGAATTATTCATTTAATTCAATATTAAGTAAGGTTTAAGGCCGGGGCCTTATACCTTTTATATTTTCTTTTCCCCAGGATATAAAGAAATGTTTTAGGTAAGAAAAAAGAGGAAGATATTTATGGGGGATGTTGAAGATCTTTCACCACGATTATATGATTATATTCTGAGTTTCCAAAGACACTAAACTATTACAGTCCTTGTGTGTCTATTTTTGTTATGTACTATGTATTATGCAAAAGTAATGTAATGTCCATGTACGTCAAACTTTAAGTCTCTACAGTTGGTATCAGAGAGAGGTTTAGTCAACCTTTGGAAACTAGGATGCGAGAACTTTAGTGAGATCCCTAGAGATATTTCTAAGGTATGTCTAGGGATGTCGCTAAGTATAAGTATAAGTATAGGTTATAGTCCTAGAATTACGGTAATGATATTAGAATTAAACCTAATATGTTAGATATTGAAGGTACTCCCCCTTTATTATGTTGTTTTCCCTAGCATGATTTTTGCCTCTCACACTATTCTTTTTGGGTTTTAGATGATGCCTGGAACTCGAAGGAACCGTGTTGATCAATGTAATGGACAATTTAATGATTCTCTTCCTGAACAAACAAATGTTATGGTAGATAGTGTGAAAAATATTATTGATATATATACACAAGCTATGAATCATTCTAGACTACCAAATGAGCAGAGAAGGGAACAATATTCTATTGAGTCCTTCATGAGGAAACGTCCACCTTCTTTCAGTGGGTCTTCTGATCCACTTGTTGCTGAAAAATGGATCAGTACCACTGAAAAGATATTTTCAATTCTTCAATGTTCTGAACATGATAAAGTCATCTTATCAGTATATCCTTTGGAAGGTGAAGCTAATCAGTGGTGGAATCTTATCAATAATACAAGGCCAAGAGATGAAATTGATTACATAGAATGGGACGAGTTCACGAACTTATTTTTCAATAAGTACATACCTCATATTCTTCGAACAAAGATGGAGAAGGAGTTTCTTGAACTAAAGCAAAAGGATGATGAATATGTTGGTATATGCGAAGAGAATTTTACAAGGCTAGCAAGGTATGCATCTGGCTATATCATCCAACCTGAAAGTAAAGTTGATCGATTCATCAGTGGCTTAAAACCAAATCTTCGAAGGGCATTAGCTATAAGAGACTTCAGTAGCTATGAAGAAATTGTGGGTTGTGCAATCATGGTCGAAATTGAAGTTGGTGTTACATATCCCTCTCATGGTTTTGACAAGAAACGAAAGATAGAGATCAAGGAGAAATCTCAGAATAATGGTTAAAAGAATATGAATGTTTCCTTATGGTCAAAGTGTGGAAAGAAGCACGGTGGAGATTGTCTTAAAGGGACTAGAAAATGTTTTATGTGTGGAAAAGAAGTTCATCGAGCAGTTGAGTGTCGAAGTAATGGAAAAAGGGTTGCAAATTATGTGAATAAAGAAAACACTGCAGAGAACGCACCACCAACACTTCAATGCTTAAAGTGCACTGAAATGGGGCATTATGCTAATCAATGCCCTAATCCAAGGGTTAATGATGATCGACATGAGCAACCACTTAAGTCAAAGGACAAAGGGAAGTCACATGTGATCAATATTGGCGATGTTGAATATGAAAACGATGTGGTGGAATGATTAAGTTTTTATTTAATGGGATTCCAAAATAATGTTTTATATAGTATCGTGGAATATTGGAATATTTATGTATTGGTCTATTGTGGTTTTTAAAAATTTTATGGTACCGATAACCATGGAAAGTGATTGAGATATTTTTGGAAAGAAGATGATATGCGCATAATAAAGGGATAAGGAGAAAATGAAATGTTTGAATGTATTCATGATCTCATGACTGATATAAGGAAATAGTTATATAATGGTTTGAGTATATAGAATTTTGAGGATTTTGGTATGTGGAAAGTGTAAACTTTTAACTGAATTCATGTTTCCACTAAGGTTCAATGGGTATTCATTTTTTTCAAGAGAATTCGTGATTAAGTCCTTCGAATGTTTGGAAGGTGATGAACAAGACATATCTTATGATATATGGGGATCAATGATGGTATTAACATGCTTGTTATATGAACTCTTTGGTAATCATTTTCACTATAATATGAGATTGGACAGAAGTATTTTGGATAATCCTAATGATTGGAATGGATTATGTTGGAAATAAGTTTGTATTGTTTAAGGCTATAAATTTTTCAATATTATTTATAGAAACTTATAATAATGTATTTTTAGAAAAAAAAAAGGACAACCTGCAGGACGGGCGACAACCCATCACGTCGGACAAGGCTATGGGAATCGAACCCACAACCGAAGTGCGACTGGCCTTTATCGCATACCACTAGCCTACAGGAAGTCCCTGGTTAGTAGAAACTAGTTTTATTTCATTAAGAGGTTTGATATATTAATTATAGGATCATTTTTGGAATCATATACGATTAACCTCACCACATATGGACTTATGTATATTTGATAACTTTTGCTAACCTTTTGTTTGAAACAGATGGAATGACCCACCATTCTATCACATCATCTATTAACACTTCACGAATAACAAATTCAACATCATTTCTTTAAGAGATGAAGTGGAAATTGTTCAAAGCACGAACAACATTGAGATTGTACCAAAATAAATTAAGTAGTTATTCTAATTCAAATTCTTCAACTTTAGGGAAATGATCTTGAAAACCAAAAATGTTTCCTAGTGCCCTTATATCTGATGAATCATATGGTACCCTAGATCATCACAAATTTATGGCTTTGTGATTGTTGGCTTTTTCATAGCCATGTTCTCTACCACTCTCCATCAGAACATGACGGTTAGATTTCTCTTCCATATCCATATTTTCACCTATGTTATCTTATATGGAAACCCTGTGATTAGTTAATTTGGGTAACCGTTACGTTTCATACTTTATTTTTTAAAGCCATGTTTTGGTATTCCTTTTTACAATGTGGGTTTTTATTAATGAAACTTTCCAGTAGTAAACCATTTATAACCACGATGAATTTCGAGGGCGAAGTTCATTTTAATGGGTGTAGAATGTAACACCCCGAGATTTTATGAAAAATATTCTTTTTAATTTCATTATTGTCTTGTGTTGTACACTACACCAAAATGAGCTTGAATAACACACATCCTTGGCTTGTCTTGCATTACACGCAATCGTGACCTTCCACGATAGCGTGTGTGGTACGCGATACCGAGTTTCGCTTAACAACGAAATGTTATATAAACTATCCGTTATGAATAGTAATACCCAATTTTTAAAATTTTATAAATTTTATCATTCAAAATGGACTTCATTTTTAGATTCAGAATATCAAAATTATCCTAGGGTGAATTTTTGTTATTTTTTTGAAAACATTCAATTTTTTATGAATAGTGAAAACACTGGGTTACTATTCAAAAACCAAATTTTAATTTAAATAATTATTTATTTTATTTAAATTTATTTTAGGTCAAAATTGATACATAATACCTATATAATTTCAATTTAAGTCATTGGAGTCATTTTATAATAATTTTAGATATATGAAAATTTTATTGAACTTTTCACCGTCTTTTACCCACCTCCTAGGAGAATTTGAAAATTCACATAAAACATAATTTTACCACTTCTGTGAGTGGAATTTCAAAAATCCGAGAGACACGGTTAATATCAAGGACTAAAATGTGGTTCAATGAGATGAAAGTATTTTTTGGTGAATAGTAACTTTTTACTTTTTTTTACCACGGCTAAAAGTAAATTGGGTAATTAAGGGTAAAAATGATATTATTATTACCCTAACACATGTCCTAATTCTATTGGATAAGTTTAATTCAACCAAAAACAACCTTAGGAATAAAATATGACCATTTAGGCCCCCTTGGATTAGATTAGGACATTTGATATTAATTTATTTAAAGAAGGGTTAAAATAGTTAAAATCATTGTTTAATAAGTAAATCATTTTTAATATAGGGTTATAAATAAGATAAATTATACTATAAATATTAATTAGAAATCTAAAACGATTTCCTACATAATGGTATTTTATTTGTAATTTTTAGACATTAAATTATTTAATTTATTTATGACACAATGATGATGCAGTAATTATATTATTAATGAAATATTGACATAATTGATGTTATAAATACCCAAATAAATGTAATATGAGATTTTTTATGAATTCCAATAATTTTATATGTAAATATGCCATGTTAGTATTGATATAATTAACTTATTTCGAACTAATAATTCTGTTATGATTTTCATAAAAATCAATTACCAAATAGTGTCAAAATTGACATAAAATAGTTTTTAAAACAAATATTATATTATTAGTTGTTATTTTATTCATAAAAATCTAAGGTTCGGCCAAATGACTTAGATAAGGTTATATATATTAATAATAAACAACTTGGGGTTGGTTTGGTTTGTTATAGTAAGTTTATTAACCTTATAGTGTAAGAAAACAAGAAGACACGATAAAAGTTAAATTATCTAACTTAAAGTTAAATCTAAATTATAAGCTTTAAATAGATACCTAAACTTGTATAAATTATATTGGATGAGATTATTTCGACCCATCACCACCTTAGCTACGAAATAACTCAATTTGGAGCTATTAAAATCTGAATATGACTTTATAATAAAATAATATTTTTAGTTATTCCAAAGGTGCCCCTCTCCTCCCTTATAAAAGGTCACGTCCTCCCTCTCTTCCTCAAACCACTTTGAGCCTTCAAGCTCGGACAACCCCTACCAATTTCTCTTATCCACTTCTCTAGAAACATCCTAGAGGTTCTGTTATTCTTCAAAGACCAATCTTAGTTCCCTAAGAGGACGTTTCAAAAAGGCGTGTCGAAAGAAGAGGTAATATCCTTTACCGATTCTTTCAACTTTATTTCTTCTTCTACTTATTCTTCATTAGTTGTTTCATTATGAATTAATAACATAAGTATCACTCATATATTGATATTTTATTATAAGTATGAAACAACACAATTTCACCATCTATCCATCCTACGGAAAATGAAATCATTGCGCGTGTGTACGTACGGAATACCATCTCCACGTCGTGGTGTAATATGTTTTCGACCACCACCTTACTTGGATTCGTATAATGGTGTAAATAAATAACTATATATGATTATTACAAAGGGATATTGATTCTGAAATATTATACATACACTTCAATGCAATTCCATGATCAAGGGAATGATATCATTGCTCGTGCATACGTACGGACTACCGTCTCCACGACGCGATAAGATTCATTCTCCATGTTAACCATTCATGAATGATTATAAAGTATATATAATAAGTAATCATGAAATATATGAAATAATAATGCTACTGGATTTATGTGTATATATATTTATGTCATCTACTTAATTTCTTTCAATTCAATAAGGAAACGAAAACATCGTTCATGCATACGTACGGCCTACCGTCTCCATGAACGGTGTATTTCATTCCATTTAATCGATCTATCATATATATATGTATATACTGAATAAATATTATATATAAATCATGTTTTACATTATGTAATTAATTAAATCAGGATATAAGTAATAATATCAAGAACAACAAATCCAAACATGTACAATAAATCAAACGATTTAACCCAAAACGTTGCTTTAACATGGAACTTACAAAAGAATGAGTAATATAATGTCATAAGTGAACCATATATGATATCGTAACAATGAATATTATTCTGTAATAAGTCAATGAAATTATTTGAATCATTATACTGGAGTTTCAGAAACGTATGAAGCATATCGGACCTATGGTAAGGGATAATTTATCAATCTCATTTTTATCCGGGATTGTTTATTCGTAAGTATTTACTGGGGTATCTTTATCATACAAGCCCATGTTTTCTAAAAATGTTTTCATCTATGTTTAATGTCCTTTTTACCCATTTCTGACTTTTACTACATGGTATGTAAGGAATCTTTTTTTGTTTACCATACGAGGTACTTTTTGACTTTTCTGACAAAAGTATGAGAAGAAAGTTATTTTTAACTTATACTGTGTGAACGGATTTTTACGGTTTCAGAACGCCTCATTTTCATGAATATTTTCAACTAAATATTTTTCTTTTAAAATTTCAGGGCATTTTGTGAAAAGAAAATTATTTTGAAGAAGAAAGGATATTTTCTTCATGAATGGAGTTCAAGTGTTTTATCAAAATTATTTTCCATCTAAGATAATATAGGGTTCTGTTTATATCCCTATTTTTACATTGATTTGATTATGTTATGATGGGATTATTTTTATGATATCCTTTGATGGATTATGTTATGATGACGTGATGTTTAAGAATCCCATTTTTATTACATGGGTTATTCTATGATGTATGATTTATGATGTTGTGGCACACATAAGAATGGTATCATTATGAGATGGGTGGGACATATATATCCCTCCAATGCATTGGGTAAAGATTTATATCTCATGATATAGACATTTCTGTAATGGTATGTTAATCCGGTTCAGTGTTACAGGACTGAAACGAGGAGTGAACTCGATTCAGAAAGGGACTTTGTCCACTAAGATGGTCTTGGAAGTAATGTCTTGGCTACTGTGGAAATCATAACATGTGCTTAATGGTTTCAAAAATTACATGTTTTGTTCCCATGCTATTTTATCATGATTGATGTTCCCTTATGATATATGTCTTACGTACTTGCAAGATTCATGTCTTTGCTCAAGATTTTGATGTTTACATTTTATGTTCAATTTTTTGCATTCAAATGTTTATGGATTGTTTTATGTTCCCTATGTTTACCCTTACTGGGCATTTGAGCTCACCCCTTTTATGTTTTCTTTTCCCCAAGATATAAATAATGGTTTTAGGTAAGAAAAAAAGGGGAAGATCATTATGGGAGATGTTGAAGATCTTTCACCATGATTAGAAGATTATATTCCGAGTTTCCAAAGACACTAAACTATTATTGTCCTTGTGTGTCTGTTTTTGTTATGTACTAAGTATTCCACAAACGTAATTTAATGTCCATGTACGTCAAGCTTTGGGTCTCTACAGTTACCTTATACTAAGCCCTAATCAAAATAAAATATTTAACTCTTCCAACCAAAACATTTATCTATCTAATTGAATCAAATATCTTCCATAACTCATCAAACATTTATTTAATTCCTAAATCATAAATAACCTTCAATAACATCATAAGCAATAAAGTTCACTAAACACTTCTCTAAAACCAACTATATTTCACCTGGACCTATACAACCAAATCCAATGCCAGAAACACATAAATTACAATACTATCATTGATACTCATAGATGATTAAAATATATTTCTAACATTTAAAATCCAAGGATCCTAAGTTTATAGTTTTCTTTAATTTATAAAAACAACCAACTAATAAATCTCATGTATTATCATAAAAAGTGAATTTTCCTTCTATATAATAATATAAATAATCTATATTGATTTTTCAACATCTCCAATAAATTATCCATAAAATACACTTTTATAGGATTATCATACGTAATACTATCTTTTATAAAATGGGGGAAATAAAACATAAGAATGGGTGACATAAAATTTTTAGTAAGGGTAAACATAATAAAAAATCATAATGTGATAGAGGTGGGGAATTACACGATATGATAATGAGCTTGGAATCAAGACATGGGATCTGATAACATAAGAACATGGAATAAATATGGTCATATTATAATAGCATGACGTCATAGGAATGTGGAAATTATATAAACATGACATCATAATCATATATTAAGGCTCTCTACATCATTGGAATAACATAGTTGGTGAGTCTGACTACCAAATCCCATTATTGGCCATGATCACATCCAACGCAGAATGATATCTCAGGTGATGGAAACCTTACCCAATCCATTGGACGGATATATTATTTCTATCCCACACATCATATAATGATGGCCATACATTAGTATTCCAGCTCATTTCAATATAAATAACATAAAATCCAAATGGAATAAAACTGATTTTTTGTTATTTTCAAAGGGTTCCCTAATGAAGAATTCATGATTTCATCAATGAACATAACATGATAAACCCATTAAAAATGGGTATCTAATGGATTTAATAGTAATTCAAGATAAATACCACTCAATGATGATTATTATTCATCTGGTATTTAAATGTTATAGTAAATAGTTACAGGTTTTAGAAAAAAAATTCCCCAATCAGTCAATTTATTGGGAATCAAGGTAAACACCCTTTAGTAATTTCAATGAACATAGGTAATTCTCATAGGAAAGAAATTACATATCAATCATTCCTCTACAATTGGATGACTAGGGAATAAAAAAAAGTGATCTCTCATACCATAGATGTCAAAGATAATTTAATAACCCATTTATATAAAGAAGGTTTGCGGTGCCATTTGATGAATTCTATTGGTCAAGTAGTATACATAGATGAACAGAAATCTTTAAAGCACTATAAAATTTTCTTCAAAAATTAGAATTTATCTTGTACTATTAATTCATTTTAAATGTAAGAATTTATTAAACCATGAGTATAATAAATAATCTTTTGAAAACATGAATTCATTGAGAGGAATTCTCTAAAAAATGAAAAATATGGTGGAAATATACATTAACCTAGAAATATGGAAAATAGATTAATTATATTGAAACTGAACCATATGAAAAATGATAAAAATATGTTCATTTAAATTTTTTTATAAATCCAATAACATTTAAAATTACCTTAAATAAACCTTTATATATTAATTTTTAAAACATTGATGAAATTACATGAAATGAAACCCTTTTTTGAAAATCAACCATGTAGAAAATGCTAAAAATATTTTAAACCAATTTTATGAAACCCACATAATAAAAAGCATAATTAAAAATTAATTTAAAAATTAGTTAATGGAATATTAATTGTCACTTTATGTGAAAAATATTGGGAATTTAGATCATACAATTTATTGGTAAATCTTGGATATGGAGGAAAAATATCCACTGTAATGAATTATAGTTATTTTTATCAACATTTTTAATTTATTTTAGGATGTTTCGCATAAAATGATAGGATATTAAAAAATATAAGTAAAATCAAGATATAAAAATTAAATAGATCATTTTCAATGAAAATGGTAGTAAAAAAAGTCTTCAGATATTAAAATTAAGAAACGGTTTCATGATTTATATGAAAAGGGACTTGAGTTGATATAAAAATTATAACATGAATAAAATTTTAGTCAAATAAATTGAAGGATAAATAGCTTGAAAATGAACTTTAAATACCATGAATAAAATATATTTCATGATAACATAAAAAAGTATCATAATATACCCAACATAAATGTAAATGGGTTTATAAATTAAATCATTTCTCAATAAAGGGGGTTTTATACCGAAATCTCTTACCATATTTCCTCTCTTAGTTGATCACACTCTAATTTCATCAGGAACGTGTATTTTTCTTGGAAATGAAAAGATTATGGTATATAAATAAAGAAAATACTATATTTAATGTTAATGTGTTCATGGATGAACGAATCCGCTGAGTTTCACCAGGGAAATTGAATGAATAGTAGTGTAATGAATGGGTATATGTTATCACTTTCATAAGTGATGGAAAGTAAATTCTACGGGGAATATAATGTTATGTGTGTTACAAGATGGTAATAGAATTAAATTTAGTTTAAAAAATGTTTTTAATACATTTAAGAAACACATTAAACCTACAAAAGTATTTATAAATGGTATAAAGGTCAAGTCAATTTAGAAAAATTCAAGACACCTTAGATTAGTCATTTATATGCTTGTTACTCCGAATTTAGTATTAACCTTATCAATTATTTTATTACCATCCATATATGTGGACCCTATTAAAATATATCAATATTATGATTCCAAATTTGGGCTCCATTTAGGATAATTAATTTTTCAAATATTTGTAAATATGATTTTTAATTAAACGCACATGACACATGAAAATCATTTTTTAAAGAGTGTCTTTAAAAATTAATCCTATATATAGGATAGTTTTCTTATGGTTAGTAACTTTCAAGATAATAATTAATATATTATATATAAATAAATTTCATTAAAATCAATCCAAAACCAGATTTCCACATGTAAATATTTATTTTAAAAACCAATTGAAAAAAGTTTATAAATTCCAATCAATAGATTATTAAGTCCAAAAATATAAAAAATGGAATTTATAAGTCCAAAATAAAATTTTTGGATTTTATAATTATACCCCTTAAAATATATATATTCCATCAGATGATTTTATAAATTTCTAAGTCATTCACATTATATTGATTATGTGATAAAATTCAATATTTTCATGAAAACATCATTTTTCAATATTAAACTAAAAATCTATTAATTATGAAACATCTTGAACATAAATCCAAGGTTAATTTTTTTGGAAGAAATTCTAGATATATATTTCCCTTATCAAATTTATATTCTAAATTTTGAAAACATCGATTTTTACAATAAATTTTACAATATAAAAAATATTTTGTTGAAAATAACATTTTCAATATTAACGCATAACAATTATTTATCTTAAAAAGGTAAAAAATGTTAATGGTTTCCATATTGGTGTTAATTATTTATTTATTAATATATTATTCTTAATATTTGGTGGTTTATATATATTAGATGATTCATGTGGAATAAGTTATAGAAGATAGTATGTATTTTAAGGAATTCGAAATCTTGGGTGGTTGTAATTATGATTCCCTGGGGATATGATATTATGATACCATCCATTTCAGTCATTCTAATACCTTATGATAATGATGCTTCAATGATGGTTTTTTAACCATGTTAATTTCTAATGGATTAATTAAATTATTATGTAATATTAATGAATAATTTTTCTTTTTCACAAGTTATGGTATTAGAAATGCTCTATGTTATTATAACACACTTATATAAGGTTTACATTATGTGATGGGTGGACCTATAATTAAATAGTGCTACAATGAACTGGGTATATATTTATACCTCATCTGATAATTATGTTATACGTGAATAAGATTTCATGTTTACAACATTAAGCATGGACAGGTCCATATTATAACATGTTTAAAATTTTATGTGCGGGATTGTAATTTTGTACATATTTTTATGTGGGGACCTAATTTAATGTACTTACAATATTGAGTTGAATTATAGGTTTTTCTATAAATTCACAACTGAATTATTTCTTTTTTGTATCCTTCTTAAACATTTTTATGCTATGTGCTCACGTCAGGCTCTAGAGCTCATGATTTTAGCTTCATGATTATACCCATTATTATTTTAAGAAAAACCCCACTATAATAAGACTCATGATTTATTATCTTGATGGATTTGGTAATATTTTTATTATTTGTAATCATTTTCTCATTCACTTATGCTTATAATTTTCTTAGTCAATGTGATTGACTAATTTATTCCATGATTACCCTTACAAGGCATCTTAGCTCACCCCTTCATAAATTTCAATATTCCACAGGTTATGAAGAAGGTAATTAAGCATGATTAACCTAGAAGGGTATTATATGTGAAGTATGTTATTGGATATATTTAATTCCATTCATAAAAATTAGATCATACATCTAGTTTCCAAAGGAACTAAATCTGTACAGTCATCGATCTTGTACTATTGAGATATGTGTTGAATATTTATATAAGATAGTGCAGCATTTATTGAAGAAGTTGTCATATCTATTATAGTTCATATCAGATAAGTGTTTCCTTATCTTTTCAAATTATTATAAAAAAAATTTGGTGAAAAGTCTAGGTATGAACCTTAAATATTATGGGTCTATAATATGGTGGCATATTTACAGATATCTCATGGTTGCTTTTCTCATTATAAGCCCATTCAATTTTACTATTTCCTCTCAAACACTTATGATATCCATTTTTTATTTAGTCTGCACCATGAACCAGGAGTAATATTATGAAAAACAAATTTTATGGCCAATGAAATGAAAATCCCTCATGACAAACCAAATGGAATGTGAGCTAAGATGTAAAATCTTGTGGTTATTCTTAATATCAATTTATGATTAACAACTTAAACCGAGTTGTATTTCCAAAATAGAGGAAGATGGAGTTCCAAAAAAAATATATAATAAATACAATGGCGTAAATAATATTTATAGTGACCCAATACATATATGCATACTATTATATGATTTTCAACATTTAGAACCATTAAAATACAACAAAAGGATCAAAACTCCCACTGTCTATGTAAGATGGGGTTCATAACACATGAAAGTGAAACTAAAATAAAAGTACAATATTTTAATCTCCATAATGATCTCTTGAATCCATTTGATATCATAAAATTTCATGCAATAACCTGATGAATATATATACATAATGTGTGATCTAAAAACCCCAGTAAGGTAACGAACATGATAAGGAGGATAATTTGTGAGTCAAAGGTATGAAATGATATCATAAAAGATAAAGATAAAGAGAAATCTCATTGATGAATAACATAAATAATATGGTATCATAATATCATTGAAACATAGGAAATGTGAAAGAAACACAAAACATGACATAAACATAAGCCATGTATGACTACCATGACAACATCACATGGTAGAAAAAATATTCTCATGGATTAGGTTTACCACCTAATCCCGAACATAACAACCCATGAGGAAAAAATATTATCAAATGAATTCAATAACTATCATAGTTAACCCATAAAAAATTAATTATTATGTGTTACATAAAAAGAAATCAATAGTCTCATGAAAAGGAATGAGTTTCATAATATTTTCTCATATTATAATCAAAGAGATTTCGTACTGAAGAAATTTATGAAGATAATATATGCCATTTATTACCCAATAATGGATATGATAACAAGAAAGGTATATATTTCAGAGACATCTATATGAAATTTATAGGAATTATATAACATTAAAGAGTTATATAAAGTGATTTAGAGAAAGACTGGTCATAACCCAAAGAAAAAGTGTGGTTCAGAGAGATCCCTCCCCTGAAGTATCATCTTCCTTCATAGGCATTTTATTCTTCTATATAATAAATATTGATTTAATATAAATTTATTTTGTAACCATAATAATATATATCATTCAATATCTGACTTTATTATGAAATCTTACAACCTTTTTATTAACAATTCTTTATTTAAATCACTATTTCAAGTGATAACACCTTCGATTTTCAGGCATGTTTTTATTGGTAAATCTTGGTATCTATACATTTATCTTTTTTCCATCATCTAAAAAATTATAAAAATGATATTAATAACATATATATTCATTGTATAGATATATCCATTACTAATATGTAGAGATAAAAATAGAATTACAGAATTCAAGGAGAGGGTAGGTCATACATATGAATGAATGTTGTTTTAATTTTATATGGATAGAAATAAATAAATATAAATAATAATTAAAATTGATAGCATCATAATAATATAGTAAATAAAATATATATTTATTAAATAATTCATTTAATCCATCCATGAAAGGTGGTGATGGAAAATGAATTACATCAGTTCACAAGTTCGTTCTCCGCTATATGCATGAATGACGATTCTGTTTCCCATTTGATGGAAGATCATACAGATGTAAGTAAGGAAATTAATATAATAACATATAAATATATTTAAGATATTGGATTTATTATTTCAAAATAATTAAGAATATGTATAGGATATATAATAAGAATAATGTATAAATCATTTGGTAAAAGACTATACCTCTTCTTCACACAACATCCTTTTCTTTCTACCTCAAGCACTCTAAAGATATAATTATTCCGAAAATAAGAGCTATAAAATGTGGTAATGGGTATTAATATGGTATTTTGGTTGGGATATTTTTAACCAAATGGTTCAAGAAGTGGAATGAAAAGATAAGGGTATGTGCCCTTTTATAAATGATGGGAGGGCACTGTAGGAATTACATAAAATATTAAATTAATATAAAATAATGTTCATATAAAAAATATAAAAACCCATGTAATTAAAATATTCTATGAATATGGGACCAAATAATATTTTAAAATAAATGTGGAAAATTTAAGATTTAGTTTTTAACTTTATCCCCTTGTTTTAACCTACATTAACCCATTTTGATAATTATTGTGATAACAAATGTTTTAGTATTCAGGGGTAAATATAGTTACAATAAATAGAAAATTGAAATTTTAAAATATATAAAAAAAACTTGTATAAATATTTTACTTTTATGAATTTTTAATCATTTATTAAAATATTATTTATTTCTAAATTAAAAAAATTTCAATTTTAGAACTATTCATTTAGTTTGACCTTGAAAACAACATAAAATCTATATAATAATAATATAATCTGTTAAAACCTCAATAATGGGTTATTTTTAAATACAAAATACATGGTAATTAGTAATCTATTTAATAATACAATATCTATTTTTAGTCATCTAGATTTACGGTTTGAATTCATGATCTCATTTTCCTCATCTCTCGTTAGTGTTCCCATTTGGATTGTGGATTTGATTGTGTGATTAATGGTACGTGGTTCTATAATTATTTACCCTACAATTGAAGTCATAATTTCTTGATTTTTTTAAATGAGTATTAAATTTATTTAAAAACTGAATTCTAGATGATTTAATGTATCAATTAAAAAGGCCATGGACTATGAAAACCCCCCAACATCAATGGAATTGAAATTGGTTGGTGGATTTTAGATAAAATGATTGGTTGAATTAAAAGTTGACTAGATGAAACTTTTTGAATTTGATTCATGAGAAAAATTGGCTTAAAATTAAATATTTATTTGAAATACATGAATTGATGAAATCATGTGATTTGGTTTTGAAATTAAAAGGCATGTTCAATTTGAAATTGGGTAATAAAAATTTTAATGATGAATATATTTGAAATGAATAATTTTCCCAAGAATTAATGACTGATTGATTAAAGAACATGTGAGTGTGAGTAGGTAGTGGGTGATTTGGACAAGAATTCTTGGATTATTTCTCCAAATAAATTAATTGGTTATTAGGACACTAAACAAACCAAGTTCAACAGGATTTCACATATTGGTTCTCTTAATAGGGTGTTGATTAATTTCTTATAAAGGGTCCCAGATTGGGGCATTAATGTGGATGTGAAAAAATATCTTGAATTTTGATTATGATTGAGAAGTTTTGGTATCCTATAACCAGAAACTAACATACCAAATGGACTATAAAAATTGTTCTTTATTTGGTATGACTTGATTATACATGCAATATATTTTTTAACTGCTTTATTAATAAAAACATATTATATAAAATTTATATAAATTTTTTATTTAAGACTATTTTTATATATCTAACATCTTTTAATTTGAAATCATGCTTTAAAAAAAATTGAATGTCATGACATTCCTTGTTTTATTTTAAATTGAATGATTAAATATTTTGTTATTATGGAGTTGATTATGGAACACATGGTGATACCTTACTAGGTTTTTTATCACATGACTTACCTTTTCCTTTGGGAATTAGTATATTATATTATGTCAGGACCAAGTAAAGGTAAATAGACACATAGAGGTGGCATATGTACTTTATTTTTTAGATCAAGAGTGATGGAGAAAACTGGTGGAGATGTGGTCTACGTGTTACAAAGGTTTTTTGAGCCTTATATATGTAAATAATTATCTTAATGTACTGTATGGGTATTTTTTTAACTATTTCATTATCATACCTTCTCCTCGAGGAGTTTTGGAATATTTACATGTAACCTTTATCTTCCGCTGCTTTGTAGAAAAGTTTTTCCATTTCGATATCTTCTATAATTCTTCATGCTAGTCACCAACCTAGGGGGATCTAGTCCTCGCATTAGGTTAGGTTTGGATCAAATCGGGTAACAGTGAACTAGTTTATTGATACTTTTTCATGAAAAATGGTATTATTGGATGTTTTCTTTCTATACTTCATATCGGTACATAGTTTTGGTTTTCATGGTATATGGGAGATAGGATTATCGATACATAAGAGGTATTTGAGAGAGAGTGTCTAGACTACTCTTATATCAATGTGTCTTAAATCACTATGGGTGTTTTTTAAAATCATACCTAATGAATAATTTGATCTTATACCAGTATGTTTCCTATTTCCAATCTTGGTATCTTGAAAATTTCTAAACTTTAACTCTATTTGATGATGATGATATTCAGGTATCTCTATTTTGTGTTTTTTATTTTTGTATCACTACTAATATTCCAGTGTTATCTATTGATGTCATATATCATCATTCCTCTTAAAAGTTGTTTAAAAAGGTCATAGAAGGAAGCTTATATAGATCCATAGTGAGTGAATCCTCTAGTAGAATATAATCTTGTTGACATAGTGGTGTATGTTTTCCAAGCTCTAGAAAAGGTAATTCTATTCATTTTTTATTCAAGATCCTGTAGTCTAACCTCAAATGGATGAATCCATCAATCATTATCAATAGTTACATTAGTAGAAACCAAAATATTTCAAATGCCTTGCTGGTATTCAAGAGGTATAGGATTGGTTGAAAAATATTCATCTCATTTTTGAGTTCTTGGAAAGGATTTATTCCAAAAAGGTTAAAAAAATTTCCTTCAAGATGGAATTACCTAGAAGGATATGGTGGGATTCAATTTTAAAATTAAGAAACATAATGTCTTTGTGTACAATAACATTATATCTCTTTTTATTTAATAGTTATATATATAATATATGGTGTTGGAAAATTCCATGTATTTTCTTATCCTCCAGCAAGGTGACAAGACCATGACTTAGAATTCAAAATGTTTTTCTAAGATTGTTATACATTCCACAGAGGTGGTGACTAATGATAAACCTAAGGATAAAATATTTGATATTGTTCGACATTCTTAAATCCAATATAAAGTATTTATTTATAAACATTCATCTTATGTTGATGTAGTGAAAATTACATTGATGGTTGAACATGACCAAGTTGGAAACTCAGGGTCGATGGGACATCCTTTTTCTTCAGGTGGTGGTTTTGTGAGTTAATTTAAAGTAAGTAGAAAGTTTTATGGTTCTAATGGTGGTTCTAGATAGAATCCCTAATCCATAAATCCTAAAATAATTGGAATATGCCTTATGACTTGTTTTTAGTGTGGTAAGGTTTGGAACATAAAGTGGGTTTTCCCTGAGCCAGCAAAAATTTAATATACATGTCGTTGTTCAGGCCACCTACAGAGGATCTATCATTTATTCTAATTACCATGTAGTGTAAAATTTTCATCAACTCTAAAAATTACTATGGTTCAATAATATTCTTCAAGATATTTGGGGTAAAAACCATAGGCATTTGAAATGAAGATCCATCACAGAGTGGAAGAGTCTCCAGAGTAAGATGATGTAGGTCAAATGATAGTACTATAAGGACATGGCCTTAAAACATTTCTTAATATTCAATTTTAGACAAGGAAAAACATTATTACACATTGAAGATATTTTCAAGTTTATAAATTTAAAGAATTAGGATATCCTACATTCAAACATACCACAATCATACGAGATGATACAACTAAAATAGTATCCATTTTTTTCAAAATATTAAACATTAAATCTCGGAACATGATTTATTTGAAAACCCTCTATATCATTCATCATGAATCTATTATTCTCTTACACATCCTTATATCTTATTTATAACATTTTAAAAACTTGTGATGAGTATAAAACTCAGTAAGGGATATAAAGAAATAAATTTTTAGTCATGTGACAACTTAAAAACCCATTAAAACCCATAATCATAAAAAACTCATATGAATAGAAAAATGAAGAAGTTTACTTGGGAAATATTTACCATATCACTCTTACATTCAACCTTACACATGGAATACCCTTATGTTCAACTTCCATCTCTAGAGTACCCCATGCATTGGAGAGCTATAACGGGGCTCACCCATCATATCTTGAGCTATAATGGGCTCAACCCAACATATCTTCTGCTATAATGGGCTCAACCCAACATATGTTGATATATAATGGGCTTCACATGAAATAAATAATTTCCAAGGAACTTATCAGGGAAATAGTGTGTCTTAAAAATCATATGAAACCTCTCATTCCAAATACATATAAAAAACAATCCTTTTGAAATTTATTAATGAGAGTTTTAAATGGATTTTAAAAAGAAAGTCCATTAAAATATAATTGGATCTAGAATTAATAGAATGGAATGGGTATGTTTATACACTACAACTAAAAATAGTGAAAAATAATATAAACAAAAAATTATCACGCCAATATTATCAATAACACATAGTGAATAAAGAAGAAGGTTAACCTAAAGAATGAAAATTGGGTTAAGAATTCCCTTACCTCGGTTTCTTATTATGTCAAATGTGTTTAAACCTTCTGTATAATGGTTAAAATAGTGTTATTAATATCTTAAATAAATATATACATATTTATAATAACTTATATGATCATTTCATTACATAATTTCACCCTTTAACTGTTAGTATTTTCTTCCTTTCATTGTTTTGGATGTGTTCTTTACCTGTTTTCCATGATCGGTTCATAATGGATATTTTTGACGATTGGGATTGAAACTATAGAATGGGAATGGAATGGTAGTTACATATTTATAGATTCATAAATTATACCCTTTATCATTTTGAATTTTGAAATTACAATGATTCATAAGTTAAAACATTAATGATTTTCGTTTAGATCATTTTAGTGGATCTTTGATAACAACAACCTAATTATGTATTATAAATTAAAACCATGTGTACAAAAGAATTGATGAACCACGTATGAGACATAATACATATATTATAACCTGGTTCAATGATAAAAATGGTTTCATGACTAGACTTAAAATAATTAAGGCAAATTGAAATCGCATCGTCCACGATGTCGGTAATTCGACACTTCACGGAAAATGTTTTTATTCCATGTATAAGTGGGAGAGGAGAATAATAATGATGATGAATTTTCCATGAAGATGAAAAAATACAGAATATACCTGATTTATGGATCTTTCATTCCTTTGTAAAAAGAGTAGGGGAATGGACTATAATAAAAGAAAAGGAATAGAATGGAAAACACATGAAAAATGAAAAAGATTTCTTACCTCTCGATCATTTCTCTATTAGATCCTCCTTAAGGCCTTTGATTTTGGCCTTTTGTTGAGACCAATAAGTCTTGGACGTGAGAAAGGAGATTAGGGGGGGAATTTGGCAGAAATTGGGCAATGCTCAAGGCTTTATAGGTGTGGGATGAAGAGGGGGAAATGAGTGGTATTTATAGTGGAGGAGGGGAGGTATTTTCCTATATTTAATTCATTATTATAATATATTAGCTCAAGACTATGAATAATCTCAATTTAAGGGAACCCAAATAGTAGTAATGGCATGTGAGTTCTAACCAAGTGCCCTTACATCACTTATGATGTCATAAATACTGTATTTTACTGATAATTTGAATATAAGATATTTTACCGTTTTTCACTGTTCGTCAAAAATTCAACTGCTTCAGAAAAAATCCCCAAAATTTACCCTAACCATTGCTCAATGTGTATAATTCAAAAATGAACTCCATTTTTTGAAAATAATCTTCTAAATATGATTAATTTAGTTTTAAAATAAAATCATACTTAATTGAAAAATTAACTATTTTAATTCTTTAACTGCTTTTATATGACATTGAAAAATTAACCAAGATGTCATTATCTTAAAACCTTAAAAAATAAAATAATAAAAAAATTACTATTCATTATGGTCAAATTACTATTCATATTACTATTCAAAAGGATATGTTACTCTTCACCAAAAAAAGAAAGTTGGTTCTATCAGACTCCAAATAACTTACTAAACAAAATTGTAGATTACTGTTTTTTAAAATTCAAAACATAGAAGCAGGAAATTTATTTTTAAAGGCTAGTTCTAAATATCTACTTAAAACAATATTTCAGGCATTTCATTTATTTTATTTAACCTTTGGCTATTACATTATCCCCACCTTCTAGAAATTGTGTCCTCTCAATTTTATTTACTCATTAAACAAGTGAGGGTAACTTTCCCTCATAACATTTTCAAACTACCAAGTTACTTATTATACCATGTGGTTTCTCTATAAAACATTTTTCTGATGGATTACCTTATTTTACAATACCTATTCCCTTCGATCAAAAATCTAAACTGGTTTCTCTTCAAAATAAAGGTTCTCCTTGAGCAGAACTGCTTCTCAGCTCAAGACATGTGATTAATATGGCACATACTTCCACAACATCGAAACTTGAAAAAAAATTATGTACCTAAGATAAACTTGGAGGAAAGGCTACTCTGTATGCAACTTGTCCAACTTTCTCTAGGATTATAAAAGGATCGATGAAATGTAGACATAGCTTCCCTTTCTTACCGAAATGCATCACACTTTTCCAATAAGCGATTTTAAGGAAAACATGGTTACCCACCTCGAAAGAAAAGTATTTCCTTCTGTTATCTACATAACATTTATGCCTTATCTGAGTTGTCCTCATGTGTTGCTAGATCATCTTCACTTTCTAATCGACTTCCTCTACCAATTATGGCCCCATCAACTTTCTTTCACCGGGTTCATCCCAAAACACTAGAGCCTGACACTCCTTCCCATATAATGCCTTAAAAGGTTCCATCTGTATGCTGGAATGAAAACTATTATTATAAGAAAACTCAACTGAAGAAAGAAGTTGATCCCAACATACCTGGTATTCCATTGAACAGGCTCAAATAATATCCTCTAAAGTTTGAATCATTCGTTCTAACTACCAATCTGATTGAGGATGAAAATCTTTAATGAAATTTAATTTTGTGCCGAAAAACTTCTGAAACCCCTTTCAAAAGCTTTAAGTTAACTTGGGATATCGATCAGATGCAATGGATAGAGGAAATCCATGTAACCTGAATATATATTTTAGGTATAGTCAAGAAAGCTGATCCAATGACATTGTATCTCGAATAGAAATGAAATTTTCATATTTTTTCAGTTGATCAACAATAACACAAATCACAATGTTACCTCGAGAAGTCTTAGGTAGTCCCACCATGAAGTCCATGCATATATTCTCTCATTTCCACTCTGGCACTGGAAAAGGCTGAAGTATCTCCTTCAGTTGATTCCCCTCTACTTTAACCTGTTGACATGTCAAAAATTTCACAGTAAATTCAACAATATCTCTTTTCATTCCATCCAATCATTAATACTTCTGAAGGTCTCTGTACATCTTAGTACTGCATTAATGAACTGAAAATGGATAACTATGAGCTTTATACAACAAATTTTTCTTTAACTATGAATGACAAGGCACACACAATCTTTTTCCATATCTTAAAATATAACCTTTATCAAGGTTAAATCCTAAAAACCTACCCATATTAAAACAAATTTAACCCCTTTTTGTGTTAACCTAGTTAGCAGGCTAGATAATCGTGTAATGTTTTTAACAAACCGTCATTAATAAACTGCTAATCCAAGAGAACTAAAAATATCTATATCATTTATAGGTCTTTTACATTAAACAACCACTTTTTTGGCCGGATCAACTATTATTCCATCCTTATTTACAATATTCTCATGAAAATAAATCTGTTGCAACCAAAAATCACACTTTCTAAATTTTCCATACAGTTTCTTTTATTTTACGGTTTGAAAAACTACCCTTATATATTTTTCATGCTCCTCTTTACTACTAGAATATAATAGAATTTCATCAATAAACACAACCAAAAACATATCCAAGAACTCATGAAATATTCTATTAATAAGATCCATGAATACAAAAAGTGCATTAGTTAACCCAAAAGGCATAACTACAAATTCAAAATGGACATATCTAGTACGGAACACAGTCTTCAGGATTTCGTTATAATTTTCATTCTATTGATGGTACCCCGACCTCAGGTCAACCTTCGAAAAATACTACACTCCCCAGAAATAATCAACCAAATCATCAATATGAGTAAAAGGATACTTTTTTTAATAGTAATGTTATTTGAGGCTCTATAATCGAAGAAAAGTCTCATTGAACCATTTTTTATTAACAAACAATAGTGGTGTGCCCCATGGTGAAGTGTTGGGTCGGATGAAGCCTTTATATAATAATTTCGGCAACCTCTTTTTTAATTCTACATGTTCCATTTGGTCCATTAGATAAGGAGGTTTAGAAATTGGCTTAGCATCAGGAACTAAGTCAATTGTAAACTGAACCTCTTGATTAGGAATAACACTTGGAAAATCATCAGGAAAAACATCCAAGTATACATTTCCTAGTAGTACATCATCAATCTGGATAGTTACCTTATCATTAAAAATATGAGCAATAAAACTTTCATTCCCATACTTTATCTGTTTCTTAGCTTATTGATATCTTATTAATGGTATGGGTTCATTCTTGTACACAAACAGAAATTATTTCTTAAAAAAACTTATCTTTCTCTGAAATCTATCTTAGCATGAAAAAAAGAAAGTCATTCCATAACAGTAATAACATCAAAAGCTACTAGAGGAAAAACAAAAAGTTTTGTATGTAAAATCATTCCATAGTCAAGGATAGGTAGATTCTTATAATTTCTTTTTTCCATAATATTTCCTTTATGTGTTTTTACAATTGGATCTAGTTTCATTTCATGAGGTCGAATTCCCAGTTTCTCTAAAAATTTCTCAGAAATAAAGGAATGTGTAGACCCTGAATTAAACAACACATTTTCAAAATCATTAAAAACATGAAATGTACCCAAGAAAAACTCATTTGTTGGCTCGACATCTACTGAAGTGGTTTAAAATTTCAAACCCTTCTATTTCTTATCTTGTTGATTCCCTGGTTGAGTAACTTGCTTCAGACAAACCTTAGAAAAATGATACAATTTCATACTGTTAAAGCATCTCAATATCAGCTTCTAATTAGTTTTAAAATAATTTTCCTTACACTCATGAGACAAGTTTCCTAACATTCCAGATCATTAAAAGTTCCCAAAATTTACAATACATTCACCATGATACATTTTACCACACTTTTCAATAGAATTGAAATTCATTTTCTTACCTTCAGAATTCTTTGATGAGTTCTTCCCCATTACCTGCCAACCTGAACACTTCTTATTCTTGTCTTCACGAGGCAAAAATGTTTTCGCAAAATTCATCTCAACTTTTTTAGCCACCGAACAAGCATCTCCTATACTTTAAACTCTCGTGAGGCCAAAGATCTTCACAAAAACAGTTTCAAACTAGAGTAAAATCTATTAATTTCACTTTAAAAATCCTGAGTAAAATCAGGTACACACATGGACAGTCTGGTAAAATTGGATTCATATGCTACCATAGAATCATCATCTTTCTACTTCACCTCCAAGAATTACTTCTCCTTTCTATGTCAAAGAGTTTTGGGAAAATATTTTTCAATAAAAAACTCTTAAAATCATCCCATTCCAGACTTTCAAGATTATCTCTCTCTCGTATTATTAACCTGATACCACCATTAATCATATTTCCCTTCCAAATGATAAATGGATACTATTTCCTTATGACATTCTGAAAGTCACATGACATCAAATATATTTTCTATAGCATTGATCCATCCTTCATCTATCACTGGATCTATGGTTCCACGGAATTCTAGGGGATGTTGCCTCATACAATTCTCTAAAAAATAAAATATTCTTAGTGGTAGATCATGTTCTTCTCTAGAAAGGATACATCCCCCATTTATTTATCACGTCAACTAATCCATTGATGTCCCAAACTGCCTAGTTCTGATTCCCACATTTTCAAGCTGCATATTCGGATAGACATCGTCCTCTTTGTGTCGTCCTACTTCAACTTCAATATTTTTTTTGTAGACAACCATTCATAAAAAAAATATCTTATATGAATCGACATTGTAATCTTTAAATGATATAAAATTTCAAATTAAACATATAGTAAAAATCATTTCTGGTATTCTTTTAGGAATTTCCTAACCCCTAAAGTTATCTAAACCATCCTCTAATACAAAATATAAAGACATGGCCTTAAAACGTTACTTAATATTGAATTTTAGAAAATACCAAATATTATTAGACATTGAGGATCTTTTGGAGTTTATATTTTTAAATAATTAGGATATCTTACATTCATAAATTACCACATTCCAACGAGTGGATACTACTAAAATAGTATCCATTTTTTTCAAAATATAATACATTAAAGCTTAAAATATGATTTCTTTGACAACCCTCTATATCATTAATCATTACTCTCTTATTTCTCTTACCCATCCTTATATCCTGTGAAAAACATTTTAAAAACATGGGATGAGTATAAAACTCAGTAAGGGTTATAAAGACAAAATGTGTTAGTCAACTGATAACATAAAAACCAATAAAATCCATAATAATAAAAAAAACACATAAGCATAGAAACATAATTAAGTTTTCATTAGGTCATATTTAACATATCACTCTTACATTCACCCATAGACATGGAATAACCTTTTGGTCAACTTCCATCTTCAGAATACCCAATGCATTGAATAGCTATAATGTGGCTCACCTGTTATATCTTGAGTTATAATCGGCTCAACCCAACATATCTTGAGCTATAACGGTCTCAACCCAACATAAATAATTTATAAGGAACATATCATGTAAATAAAGTATCTTGAAAAATATAAGAAACCACTCATGCCATATACATATAAAAAAATCCTTTTCAAATTTATTAATGAGAGTTTTAAAAGGATTTTAAAAAGAGAGTCCCTTAAAATATAATTGGAGTGATAGTTAATAAAATGGAATGGATATTTGTATACACTGTAAATAAAAATAGTGCAACATAATATAAACTAAAATTCATCACACCAATATTCTCAATTCCACATAATGAATAAAGAAGAAGGTAAATCCAAAGAATGGAAATTGGGTTAAGAATTCACTTACCTCGGTTTCTTCTTACTTAAAAAGTGTTTAAACCTCCTTTATAATGGTTAAAATAGGTTTATTAATATCATAAAGAAACAAATCCATTTTATAATACCTTATAAAATCATTTCATTGCATTATTTTACCCTTTATTTTTTAGTATATTGTTCCTTGCATTGTTTTGGATGTGTTCTTTACATGTTTTCCATGATCGGTTCATGATGAATATTCATGCCAATTGCGAGTGAAAATCCAGAATTGGAATGGAATGGTAGTTACATATTTAAAGAACCATAACATATACCATTTATCATTTTTAATTCTGAAATTAGGATGATTCATAAGTTGAAACATTAATGATGTTCGTTTAGATCATTTTAGTGGTTCTTTGTCAACAACTGCCTCATTTTGTGTTATAAATTAAAACCATGTGTACAAAAGAATTGAATAACAATGTATGATACATAATACATATATTATAACCTGGTTTAAACATAAAAATGGTTTCATGACCAGACTTGAAAAAATTAAAGCAAATTAAAATCACATCGTCCATGATGTCGGTAATTTGACACCTCACGCACAATGTTTTCATTACTTGAATAAGTGGGAGAGGAGAAGAAGAATGATGATGAATTTTCCATGAACATTATAAAATATAGTATAAACATTATTTCTATAGATTTCACTCTTCTTGGATAAGATTAGGGGAAGAGACTATAATAAAAGGAAAGGAAAGGAAAACACATGAAAAATGAAGAGGATTTCTTACCTCTTGATCTCTTCTCCTTGAGATCCTCCTTAAGGCCTTTTATTTTGGACTTTAGGTGAGAATAACAGGTATTGGAAGTGGTAAAGGAGATTAGGGAGGGAAGTTTACAGAACATGGACAATAATCAAGTCTTGAGTGGTGTGGGAGGAAGAGGGGGAAATGGGTGGTATTTATAGTGGAGGAGGGGAGATATTTTACAATATTTAAATCATTATTATAATATATTTTCTCAAGACTATGAATAATATCAATTAATGTGATCCAAAATATTAATAATGGCATGTTAGTTTGAACCAAGTTTCCTTACATCACTTATGATGTCATAAATAGTGTATTTTACAGATAATATGAATATAAGATATTTTACCGTATTTCACTATTCATCAAAATTCAACTGCTTCAGAAAAATTGAAAAAATTCACCTGAACCATTTCTCGATGTGTATAATTAAAAAATGAACTCCATTTTTTGAAAATAATTTTTTAATATTATTAATTTAATTTTAAATAAAATTATACTTAATTGAAAAATTAACAATTTTAATTCTATAACCGCTTTTATATGACATTGAAAAACATACCATGAAGTCATTTTCCTAATGCATTAAAAAACTAAAATAATAATAAAATTATCTATTCATTAGGTTCATATTACTATTCCTAAGGGTATGTTACTATTCACCAAAAAACAAGTTAGTTCCATCAGAATCCAAATAACTTTCTAAACAAAATTGTAGATTACTGTTTTTCAAAATTCAAAACATAGAAGCAACAAAATTGTGTTTAAAGGCTAGTTATAAAAACATACTAAAAAAAGTTTCATGAATTTCATTTATTTTTATTAAACCTTGGGGTGTTACATTATCCCCACCTTTTAGAAATTTCATCCTCACAATTTTATTTACTCATTAAACAAGTAAGGGTAACTTTCCCTCATAACATTTTCAAAATCCCATGTTACTTCTTCTACCATGTGGTTTTTTTTAAAAACCTTTAACTGGTGGATTACCTTATTTTGAAACATAAAAAAACATTAGGTACCTGAGATAAACTCGGAGGAAAATCTACTCAGTATGAAACTGGTCCAACTTTCTCCATGATTTCAAAATGACTGATAAACTGAGGACTAAACATCCCTTTCTAACCTAAACGTGTCACACTTTTCCAAGGAGATATTTTAAGGAAAACATGGTCACCTACCTTGAATTAAAATTATTTCCTTCTGTTATCTACATAAATTTTCTGCCTGCTCGGAGTTGTCCTCATGTGATTCTGGATCATCTTCACTTTCTCAGCAACTTCCACTAAAAATTCAGGCCCCATCAGCTTTCTTTTATTGACATAATCCCAAAACACTAGAGACTGACACTGTTTCCCATATAATGCCTCATAAGATGGAATATGTATACTAGAATGAAGATTATTTTTATAAGAAAATGCAACTAAAGAAATATATTGATCCCAACATCCCTGGTATTCCATTGAACAAGCTCGAAGCATATCGTCCTAAGTCTGAATCATTCATTCTGAATGCCCATCTGATTGAGGATGAAAAGCTATACTGAAATTTAATTCTATGCCCAACGACTTCTGAAACCCCTTCATAAAGATGAAAGTGAACATGGGATACTGATCTGGTACAATAACCCAAATTGCATTGTCACCTCGAGAAGTCTTAGGTAGTCACACCACGAAGTCCATTCACATATTCTACCAATTCCACTCTGGCACCTCCAAAGGCTGAAGCATCCCCCTCAGTAGCTTCCACTCTACTTTAACCAATTGACATGTCAAACATTTCACATTAAATTCAATAATATCCCTTTTCATTCCATCCCACCAGTAATACTCTTGAAGGTCTCTATACATCTTAGTACTTCCTAGATGAACTGAAAATGGAGAACTATGAGCTTCACACAACAAAGATTTCTTTAACTATGATTCAAAAGGCACACACAATCTTTTTCCAAATCATAAAACACGACCTTCATCAAGTTTAAATTCTAGAAACTTACCCATTTTAAACAATTCTACCATTTTCTCTAGCTCATAGTCTTCCTTCTGCAATTGTTTAATTTTATCTGATAACAATGACTGCACTAAAATCTGAAACAAAACAGATGTATTCCCCACACCAAGAACTTCTAATCCAAAATTCATCAAATCAATAATCAAGGGATCATGTTCCAAACATAACACGATTAATGATGCATGATGTTTTCAATTCAAGTAATCTTCCACTTTGTTTACTTTTCGAAGATGGTAATTGATCGGAAAATCATAATCCTTTACTAGATCAATCCATCTTCTCTACCTCATGAGTAAATCCTTTTGAGTGAATATATACTTCAAAATTTTGTGGTCAGTATGTATTTGACATTTGGATCCGTATAAATGGTCCCTCCATATTTTCAAAGAAAAAACAACAGCTTCCAATTCCAAATCATGTGTGGGATAATTTAACTAATGAGGTTTTATTTGTATTGAATAATAAACAATTACTTGATCATTCAGCATCAGAACACAACCATGTCACTTCAATGAATCATCATTATAGATGACAAACTCACCATATCGGGAAGGCAAGGCCAAAACTAGATCATTCACCAACTTCTTCTTCAGTTCCTGAAAAAAAACATCACATTATTTTGTCCAATCAAATTTAACCCCTTTTTGTGTTAAATTATTTAATGGGCTTGATAATCATGAAAAGTTTTTTAACAGACCATCGTTACTTACCTACTAATCCAAGAAAGATACGAATATTTATAACATTTATTAGTCTCAGCTATTCAACAACAACTTTTGTTTTAGTAGTATCAACTGTTATTCAATCCTTATTTACAATGTTCCTTATAAAAAATCGGTTGCAACCAAAAATCACACATTCTGAATTTTTCATACAGTTTCTTTTCTTTTAAAGATTTAAAAACAACCCTTAAATGATTTTCATGCTCCTCTTTTCTTATAGAATATAATATAATGTCATCAACAAGAACAACCAAAAACTTATCCAAGAACACATGAAATATTCTATTAATAAGATCCATGAATACATGAAGTGCATTAGTTAACCCAAAAGGCATAACTACAAATTCATAATATCCATATCTATTATGGAATGCAGTATCCGGGATGTCTTTATATGTTACATTCTACTGATGGTAACCCAACCTTAGGTCAACCATTGAAAAATACTGTGCTCCATGGAGCTGATCAAACAAATCATCGATATGAGACACATAATTCTTCTTTTTATCAGTAATGTTATTCAAGGCTCTATAATCGATGAAAAGTCTCATTGAACTATATTTTTTCTTAACAAACAAGAGAGGAGTGCCCCCATGGGGAAGTGATGGGTCAGATAAATCCTTTATCTAGTAATTCCTGTAACTTCTTTCTTAATTCTAGAAGTTCCATTTGGTTCATTAGATAGGGAGGTTTAGAAAATGCCTTAGCATCAGGAACTAAGTCAATAGTAAACTTAACCTCTCGATTATGAATAACACCAAGAAAATCATCGGGAAAAACATCCATGTATCCATTTAACATTGGTACATCATCAATCTGGATATTTCCTTTATCTTTAAATATATGATCAAGATAACGTTCATTCCCATACTTTGTTAGTTTCATAGCTTCTTGATATCTTTTTAATGTTATGGGTTCATTCTTGTGCACCAACTGAAATTATTTCTAAAAAATAACTTCTTTTTCTCTGAAATCTATCTTAGATTGATAAAAATAAATCAAGTCCATACCGAAAATAACATCAAACTATAATTGAGGCAAAACAATAAGGATTTTAGGTAAACTCTTTCCACATACAAGAATAGGGAGATTCTTATAATTTCTTTTTTCCATAATATTTCCTCTATGTGTTTTTACCATGATATCTGGTTTCATTTCATGAGGTTGAATTTCCAATTTCTCTGAAAATTTCTCAGAAATGAAGGAATGTGTAGACCCTGGATCAATCAACACATTTGTAAAGTTTTTAAAAACATGAATTGTACCTAAGACCACCTCATTTAACGGCTCCAAATCGGCTGAAGTGGTTGCAAATTCCAAACCCTTTTGTTTCTTATCTTGTTAATTCCCTACATGAGTAACTAGATTCATAAAAACATTCGCAAACTGACCCATTTTCTTATAGTTAAAGTATATCAATATTGGTTTCTCATTAGTTTTCGAATCATACTCTTTACACTCACGATACATGTGTCTGAACATTCCACATCGGAATAATTTCCCAAAATTTACAAGACATTCACTAGGATTCATTTTATCACACTTTTTACAAGAAGTGAAATTATTTTTCTTACCTCCAGACATATTTAATGAGTTCTTCCCCATTTCCTCCCATCATGAATGCTTCTTATTCTTGTCATCATGAGGCACATATGTGTCTGAGAACTCCATATCAACTTTTTCAGCACAATGAAAAATCTTCTCATAGATTTTAAACTCTTATGAGGCCAAAGATCATCACAAAAATGGTTTCAAACCAGAGTAAAATCTATCAATTTACTATTAAAATACAGAGTAAAATCAGGTACATACCTGGCCAGTATTGTAAAATTGGCTTTATATGTTGCCACAGAATCATAATCTTTTGACTTCAGCTCCATGAATTGTTTCTCCTTACTATGTCAAAAAAAATTGGGAAAATATTTTTCCATCAAAATTCTCTTAAAATCATCTGATTACAGACTATCAAGATCATCTATCTCTCGTATTCTTAACCATTAACCACCACTGATTGTATTCTCCTTCAAAATGATAAATGTCTGGTATTACCTTTTAACATTCCAAACATCCCATGACATGAAATATATTTTCTAGAGCATTGATCCATCCTTCAGCTCTCGCTGGATCGACGATTCCACTGAACGCTGGAGGACATTACATCATAAAATGCTCCGTATAATACATGCTTCTTCATGGTAGATCATGTTCCCCTCTAGCATGGACACTGCCCCCCATTTATTTCTTTAGTCAACTGATCCATTTATGTCACAAACTTCTTGGTTCCGATTCCCACCATTTTAGGCTGCAGATTTGGACATACATCAGCCTCTTAGTGCCTCTCTACTTTAGCCTCCCTATTTCTTCTACGGACACCCATTCAGAACAAACATATCTTATATGAATCATCATGGTAATATTTAAATTCTATATCATTTCAAATTAATCATATCGTAAAACTCATTTATGGTATTCTTGTAACAACATCCTAACACCTAAAGTTATCTAAACCACCCTCTGATATGAACTATAATGACCTAGCCTTAAAACATTACTTAATTTCGAATTTTAGAAAAGACCAAACATTATTACACATTTAGGATCTTTTCGAGTTTATATTTTTAAAGAATTAGGATATCTTACATTCATAACATACCACATTCATACGAGATAATACTTCTAAAATAGTATCCCTTTTTTCAAAATATAAAACATTTAATCTTAAAACATGATTTTGTTGGAAACCCTCTATATCATTAATCACGACTCCCTTATTTCTCTTACCCATCCTTATATCATGTGAAAAACATTTTAAAAATTTGGGTTGAGTATAAAACTCAGTAAGGGATATAAATAAAAAATGTGTTCCTCCACTGATAACATAAAAACCAATAAAACCCATAATCATAAAAAACTGATATGCATAGAAACATCATTAAGATACCTTTGGGACATATTTACCATATCACTCTTACATTCACCCTTATAAATGGAATAAAATTTTGGTTAACTTCTATCTCCAGATTACCCAACGCTTTAGAGAGATATAATGGGGATCAATAGTCATATCTTGAGCTATAATGGGCTCAACCCAACATATATTGATCTATAATGGGATCAACCAAACATATCTTAAGCTACAATTTGATCAACCCAACATAAATAATTCCCAATGAACATATCATGGAAAAAAAGTATCATGAAATAAGAAACAGCTCATGCCATATACATATAAAAAATAATCCTTTTGAAATTTATAAATTAGATGGAATGGATATTCGTATACACTATAAATACACATATTTCAAAATAATATAAAAAAAATTCATCACACCAATATTTTCAATACCACATAATTAATAAAGAATAATGTTAACTAAAATAATGGAAATTGGGTTAAGAATTATCTTACCTCGGTTTCTTCATACATCAAAAGTGTTTAAACCTCATGTATAATGGTTAAAATAAGGTTACTAATATATTAAAGAAACATATCGATTTAATAATACCTTATATAATCATTTAATTACATCACTTCACCCTTTAATTGTAGGTGTTTTGTTCTTTGCATTGTTTTGGTTGTGTTCTTTACATGTTTTCCATGATCAGTTCATGATGGATATTCTTGTCGATTGGGAGTGAAACTCCAGAATTGGAATGGAATTGTAGTTATATATTTCTATAACCATAAATTATACCTTTTATCATTTTGAATTCGGAAATTAATATGATTCATAAGTTAAATCATTATTGATGTTTGTTTAGATCATTTTAGTGGTTCTTTGATAATAATGGCTTCATTTTGTATTATAAATTAAAACCATGTGTACAAAATAATTGATGAACCATTTATGAGACATAATACATATATAATAACCTATTTCAACGATAAAAAATGTTTCCTAAGCAGACATGAAATAACTAAAGCAAATTGATATCACATCATCTACGATGTCAGTAATTCAACACTTCATGGATAATGTTTTTATTCCCTGAATAAGTGGGAGAGGAGAAGAAGAATGACGATGAGTTTTCCATGAACATAAGAAAATATAGAACACAAATTATTTATGGAGCTTTCATTCCTCTTGTATAAGAATACGGGAAGAGACTATAAAAAAATAAATGTAATGGAAAGGAAAACACATCAAAAAGGGAAGAGGATTTCTTACCTCTTGATCTCTTCTCCTTAAGATCCACCTTAAGGCCTTTGATTTTGGCCTTTGGGTGAGACAAAAAGGTATTGGACGTGGGAAATGGTATTTGGGAGGCAATTTTTATGAAATTAGGCAATTTTCAAGGATTTAGAGGTGTGGGAGGAAGAGGGGGAAATGGGTGGTATTTATATCGGAGGAGGGGAGGTATTTTACATTATTTAAATCATTATTATAATATATTTGCTCAAGACTGGGAAGAATCTCAATTCATATGATCGAAAAAAGTAATAATGGCATGTGAGTTCTAACCAAGTGGCCTTAAATCACTTATTATGTCATAAATTGTGTATTGTACTGATAATTTGAATATACTGTATTTTATCGTATTTCACTATTCCTAGAAAATTCAATTGTTTCTAAAAAATCCAAAAAATTCACCCTAACAAATTTTTGACTTGTAGAATTAAAAATTTAACTCCATTTTTTAAAAAAAATTCTAAATATTATTAATTTAATTTTTAAATAAAATCATACTTAATTGAAAAATTAACAATTTTAGTTCTATAACAGCTTTTATATGAAATTGAAAAATTAAACAAGATGTCATTATCTTAGAGCCTTAATAAAATAAAATAATAATAAAAATTACAATTCATTAGGGTCATATTACTATTCATATTACTATTCAAAAATGTTTGTTACTATTCACCAAAAAACAAGTTCGTTCCATCAGACTCCAAATAACTTTTTGAACAAAATTATAGATAACTATTTCATAAAATTCAAAACATAAAAGCAGAAAAATTATGTTTAAAGGATAGTTATAAATATCTACTTAAAACAAGGTTTCATGCATTTAATTTATTTTTTTAAACCTTGGGGTGTTACAGGTATGATGTAATTTTACTATTGATTAATATTTAGTGACTAATATATTTTATACCGGTGCATATCACACTTTTATATCCACTTGTGTTGTCAAATTTTTGGATCTTCCTATGGAGATTTCTTCTTACGTTATGGATTTTTCCATGACCCTTGGAATGAATAGAGATAAGGGTTTCTATTATCCCTATTTTTTATTTTTAGAATAGTCTGATATTAACTTTAATTTTCCAATTATAAACATGATACCTCTTAAAGTTATTTTTTGGATGGTTTGGATGATCAATCGTAAGGCCTAGATTGATTATTTTCTTTGACTGGTCTCCTTTACTATACCTAATATGTTGTTATACATTTTTCAATGGGAATGGGTCCTAAGGTTAGGTAGATTGGAACCACCTCATCTAGATTTGGGAAGAGTAATATGGGTGTTTCAAATTTTCTTGGAGCATGAATATTTTTGTTATGATATTCCTTTTCTTTTCATCAAGTTTCCCAACATGTTTCCACATGATTTCTCTATATTTCCATTATTAAGTGATGTGTATATCTCCATTGATTTATTACCTAAAACTAAACTAGTGTCTATTCAGTCTTATCATAAGAAACCAGTTGAATTGAATGATTTAAAGACTCCAGGGGATGATTTTTGGAAAAATGGATTTATACACCCAAGTGTTTCACCTTGGGTGGTGCCTGTTAATGATTCAAGGAATGATGATGGGACACTTTTATTTATTTTTTTGATTACCCAAAAAATTACGTTACAGAAGATAATAATTATCGTTTACCTTGAATTGATGATCTGTTTGACCAATTTAAATAGGAAAATTGGTTATTAAAGATTGATATTAAATCTGGTTATCACCACTTCAGAGTCAGGTAATTTAACTTCCAGAAGACCACCTTCAAGATTAGGAACATTTACTATGAGTAACTTGTTAGGCCTTTAGGTTTGAAAAATGATTCTATAGTTGTTATGGTATTTATGAACAGGATATTTCAAGAGTATATTTATTCATTTTTGGTAGCCTTTGTGGTGAAAATTTTGGATTACTCCAAGACCAAGGAAGACCATGTGCATTATTTGAAATTATTTATAGAAATATTTTTATAAAAATGACATTATGTGAAACTCTAAAAATGTAATTTTTGTATTTTTAAAATTACTTTCTTGGGACATATGGTATCTATAATTAGTACTTTCGTGGATCCTGGGAAGTTGAAGGATATTATAGAATGTGATAACCTATGTAACATTTTTATATGAGAATATCATTTGTTTGGTGGGGTATTATTATAGGTTCTTTAATGATTTCTCAAAACCCTATTCATTGATAACCACATTCAATTGAAACGGATTGATGTTCTTTTAGTAAAAAAAATCATAGTTTTATTTATGAGTGGATATGCCTCTAGAATTATGAACCTATCTTCAGTCTTCTAATGGATTCCATAGTCTATGTGGTCTGTTATGATATGTTTTGTTTGGCATTGAGTTTCTTTCTCGTTAATAGTGATCATGTGCTGTCATATGCTTCCCAAAAACATAATCCACATTAGAAGAATTGTCTGACATATGATCTTGAGATTGTATCAATGGTGAATGATATTAATAGTTGGAGGAATTAACATTTTAGATAAATTATTACCACCCTTTAACCATATAATATTGAGTTATATATTCTAAAAAATATGAATATCTGAAAGAGGTTATGGGTGGAGTATCTATTGTATGTTTTCAATATTTCCTACATCACAAGTAAAGTAAATGTTATTGTTGATGATTTGAGTGGGAAAAGTCCAAACCAAGATGGGAAAGAATCATTAGAAGAGCTGAAACTGATGGCTCTGTATTCTCAGTTGAATTTGGGAGTTTCGGGACATGAGACCAAGTTTGAGTTGACAAGTGTCCAGTTGAACTTTTCTCTTCGTGAAATGATTCTTCTTGAGAAGAAACTTGATGATAAATTTCACGGAGTTTGGGACTCTCTTTATGGTTAGGAAACCATTGGTGAGTGGTCATTCTCTTAAGAGAGTATCAATGTTTTCTAGAATAGGTATGTTATACATTTTTCAATGAGAAAATCTATGATAGGGGACTACCATAATTCTAATTGAGTGGTGAACCCAAGTATGAAAAAGGTTCTCTATGATATGCGATGATGATTCTGGTGGACAGGTATGATATGTGACATCACTGACTTAGATTCTCATTGTTATACCATCCAACATGTCAATGTTGAGCACTATAAACTTTTGGTTCTGCTTAATCCCCTTCATGTGCCAATTTGGATGTGGGAAAATATGTTTATGGATTTCATGGTTTGGATTTTATGTACCCCTTATAGGGGAAATGTGATAATTTTTATGACTGATATGATTACCAAAAACTACTCACTTAATACCCATCCTAGATACAATCAATTTTGGGGACTTGGTAAGTCTCTCTGTGAAAGAGATTTTCTATTCACATAGTGTTTCTTCTTTTATAGTCTCGGATAGGGATCCCTAATTAGATTTTTTGTTTTTTAGTGGCATAAAATAGTTAATGGGATACCTCTAATTTTTTATCAAATCTTATCATATGTAGATGGATAGAAAAATGGATTTTTTTAAGGACATGTTACATGCATTATTTCTTGACTTTGGTGTAGTTTGGGATAACCAATAAGGATTGGGTGAGTTTTCCTATAAATATAGTTACAAATAATCCATTAAAATGGAACCTTTTTGGCCTTATAAAGTGGGCCTTCTAGATATCTTCTTTGTTGGATGGATATTGGTGATTCTTCCTTAGTTAGACTGAGTATAGTCAGGTAGAACCATCAATGATTCAGTTAATTCATCTAATAATGGTAATGACACATAGCCTATATAAATCATATCATTTTCTTTAATATGAGACTTGGGATTTTTTTAGTTTTTTAGTATGTTTTTTTCTTGAGATTTTCACATAAGTTAGTTCACTGATCTCTTGGGAAACAAGGAAATATAATGCTATGGTTTTTCAGTCCTTTCGAGATTGTTGAGTGAGTTGGTAATGTGTCTTACCATTTACCCTTACCAACATAGTCGATGTTGATCTAAAATTTCTTTTATTTATTTCAACTCATGAAGTATCTTTTTGACCCGTCTCATATTCTGATCTTTGAATCCCTTGATGTTGATGCCAGTTTATATTTGATTAAGCATCTAATAAAGATTATTGACTCTTAGACAAAGGTTCTTCAGTGGAAGAAAATAACATTTTCCCTTATGCTATGGAACTCTAGTTTTTATTATCATGATACATGGGATAATGAAAAACTATTAATAGATTTGTGTATTTTTCTATTTTATATTTAATCCTCTTGATATGATCATTGGGGACATAATGTGTTTATAGTGGGAGGTTGTAACATCTCGTTACCATCTTTCAGGTACTTCTTCACCCTTGTATTAATCATACATGGTATAGGGGTTTTTCATATTTTATGTCATGTAATGATTGGAAAACAATTTTTCTATACAATTTTGGGTCATGACTATGGAAAACCACGGACTTGGGCATAGGAAATCCTGCGACCAAGGTTGAGAAACTAGAAGGGGGCCTAAAATTTTCCCAAAGTGTGAGGCCACCCCTCCAAAACATAAACCCATTGGATATATGGGTTTATATGGTTGGAATAAAATTATTCTAACCCTATATACAAACTTCTCATCCCTTACAAAAGTATAATATAAGTTCATGGCTAGGGAACATAGTGAAAACTAATAGTGAATCCCACTCGTTAAACAACATGTACAAATTTTAATTCCCCTGAAATATTTATTAAAAATAATGGGACCTTGGTTTAACCCCTAAATAGAAAAAATCAAACATAACATGATTCTTTTGACTTTTTATACTCTCAAGAGGGGGTTTGGACTCCTACAGACACTACTCTTTGAGTATTTAAGTGTCAGTGATAACATTTGGCCTGGTTAGTGAATCTCCTCACATGTGGTTTCTCCCAATCTCCTCTTTTCTTTTATTCATAGAGTGATATATCATATTTTTATTGATGGATCTAATCTTTATTTTTGTAAATCATTATTATATTTTTTTATTCGCCTCTTTTCTCTTTGTTTTTCTCATTTCAAATACTGATTTTGTTGCGTGATTAAATTTTGTGTAATTATTTACCCTAAAATTTAAATTCTAATTGATTTTTTGATTCAAAATTTGTTTTTAATTCATTTAAAAAACATATATTTGAGATGATTTCAATTTTAATTGAAATTTCATGGAAATGTTTAAAACCTACCAATTTCAATGGAATTCAAATTATTCTTTTGATTTTGAGAAAAACAATGGCTTCAATTCAAAGATGTTTTTATGAATGTAATTGAAATTGATTAATGAGAAAACACGTCTTAAAATAAAATATTATTTGCATTGTAATGAATTGATAAAAAACTGTGATTTTTTTCAAATAAAAATGCATATTAAACATGAAATTAGGAAATAAAATTTTGAATGATGAATTGACAAGAAATAAATATATTTCTGAAGAATGAATAGAATGAAACATACTATTCGTATATAGAAATAAAATATTAATATTTTAATATTCATTTCATCAAATAACATTTCATTACAAAAATAATAAAGGTATAGTGATGTTTGAAATATATACGCATAAAAAAGGGTTCATAAAAATTCTATGTCATCTCCCATTAATGCCTTTATAACTAGAATCCAACTTAGATGTGTCATACTTATTTTCATTCTTCATAAACTAAGGAGAGGAAACATAAGAAAGGGTGATATAATATATTATTAAGTGTAAATAATGGATACATCAATGATCACTTCAATATAACATAAACATAAGAGTATGAGAACTTGAGTATAAAAAATTTAAAATCATACCCTAAATATAATAGATCATAATTTTTTGGTATGAAATAAAACTCAAGAATTATAAAGATATAAATAACAATGGAACCAAATAAAATGTACCAAGATATCTTAAAATTAGTATAATAGATTCTTTTTTTACACATAATCATTGAAAATCGTTTAATTATTATTCAAGGATCATTTCCAAGACTATAATAGTGGAACAGTTTAACTTCACATGCCATTGTAGTAGTCAAGGTTCTCTACCAAGACTATCATAGTTGAAATAGTCCCTTACTGAACTATGTTCACTTTCCATTTCATCCTTGTTTATATCATGAGATATCAATATTTACCCAAACAATTTGAGGTATATATTGGTCCCAATCTTCCTTGGTTATAATGTAACCTCAATCCTTGGTTACAAGGTAACCATCATCCATGGTTATAACATAACCACCATCCATCGTCATAACATAACCACTGTACTTCTTTGTAATGTAACCACTATGGAATAATGAAAACTATACATATATGATATAGAAGATAATAAAACATTCAAAATTTCAAAACCCATTAATAGAAATGGGTTTTATAAATATTTCATCATATCATAAACCTTGGTAAATAAATCAGTTTCAGAAACATTTCATCATTTCATTAGAGTATAACCCATTGAAAAAGAAAGGTTTCCTTCAAAATATTATCATCATAAAAATAAAACATACATATAAAGAATAATCACAGTATCCGTTGATCATATCCATATCCAATCATAACTGAAATCAATGTTTGTTATCTTTGATGTATAGAAACACCAATAAAATATCAGTAAAACATTCATGATGAAAATATATTTCCATTTTGGAATCACTTTTTTAAAATATAACAATTTAAAAAAATTATGGAAAATTTTTTATTTTAAAAAAACCATGGAAACCTATAAATTAATACTCAATTCATTGATCAGTCGTGATGGAGTGAAATTTCATTCACATAGTATAAGTTAAAATATTCCTTTTATAATTTTGAAAAAAAACCAAAAACAATACTCGTTTGGAAAAAGGCAAGAATAATTTTGAAAAATTTTGTGAAAAATTCAAACATGGGTAAAAATTAATTTAATAAATAATTGTATAATTTTAAAAACATTATTTAAAACGTTTTTATAAAAAATATATATGAATGAAATTTTTTTCTATCGAATTAATAAATATAGTATATTTTTATTAAAAACACTTTTATGAACTCTTAAGTACGTATGGTGATTCAAATTAAATGGAAACATATATTATGACTAAATAACTAGATTATAATCAAATTAATGTCTTTATTATGTGATATATCACAGTATTTCATCATCAAAAACATAATTATAGATAATCTTGATAAACCGTGAAATTGTAACAAAAAACCCTCACCACTTTAGAAACTTTTGAATCAAAACCTCATGAAAGAGATAACAATATAGGGATTTTAAAATACCCATTACTTCCATAATAAACAACATAAAATACATTCATGTGAATTATATATACCATATAATATAATAAAGTTGTGAATATGACATGTGCCTCACAGAAATAAAACTGAGACAAAAAATGTCATACCAAATGTATAACTTCCTTCATGAGAATTGGATAATATGATTTAATAAAAATATTAAATAATGATAATAATATATATCATACAATATAGAATTTACTAATAACATTTTATCACCAATTTAGTAAAAATTCTATATTAAAATCACTATTGTGGGTGATACCTAATTCATTTTTCATGTATGTTTTTGTTTATTTTTTGGGGAAAAGTTCTTTTATTATTATTAAATAATATCAATAATTTTAATAAATATTTAAATATTAAATATTTTCACTATATAAATAATTATATTCAACCATAAAATAAAAAGATAAAAAAGTTATTACACTGCTTATAGAGATGGTAGGTCGTATGTACGCATCAATGATGTTTTAATTTTTTAGAATGATGGAAAAAATAATTGTAAATAAAATCAAACATTTAAATAATAATTATTATATCACATATATATATTATATTCATTTAATAATAACCTATTAACCTAAAAGTAAAAAAATTAAAAAATAATAAAATCACTTTTTGGAGGTGGTAGTTTACACTACGCTTGATCAATATTATCATTTTCCAATGGTTTGGATGTTAAGATGGTAGTTGTGATATTATAATTAAATATAGTTTAATTATTCCATAATTATCATATATAAAAACTTAAACAATCATAATACTCATCCATAAAATATGGTGATGTCAAATGAATTTTATTGCCACATGGAGACAGTAAGTCGTACGTACGAATAAGTGATGTTTTTACTTCGTATTTGATGAAAATGGGGTTAAAAGGTGTTTTATTAATCTTAATAACATTTAATTATATTTATAATACGTAATTTATTATTTAACTTAAAATATAATATATGTATAGGGGTTAAAATTATAATTGAAAGAAAGTGATCGCTTTAGGTAATTGACTCTTCTTTGAAATAACTCCTTTAGATCTCCACTTAAGCAGTCTGGAGTTGTTATTTGGGGAATAAGTACAGCACTATCATGTGGTTAAGCGAGTTTAGAAGTTAAAATGGTAGAGTTTTGTTGATCTAGAGTGCTTAATGTGGTGTGAAGAAGAGAAATGAAGGCTGCACTTTTATAATTGAAGGGAGGGGAACCCTTGGAATTTCGTAAAATTATTAAAAAATATAAATTAATTTTGATGTCTAAATGATTCCAAATTGATAATATTGTAATATAAAATTATTATGACTATAAATATTCTCATATATGAAATTTACATGTTTTTATCAAATTTTCACAATTATCGTTTTTTATCCCTTCATTAAACCATTCAATAATTTCCATAATATTAAAGTTTTCTACCATTTAACGGTAAATAATGTTAATATAAAAATACAAAATACCCATAAATGTACCATTTTTTATATTGAAAACCATATCCTATACATTTTGATGAATCTAATATTTTTATGAATTTAATTTCATTTAATAAAATATTATTTATTATAAAATATCATTAATGACATTTTAAACACTATTCATTTATGTTGAATTTAAATACATAAAAAATAGGGATTATGAATGCAATATTTTCAAACCAACCTAATATTTTATATAGAACTATTAAATTCATGGTGCTCATAATATAATTCATATTATCTTATATTTAAAATTTTCAAAATCATTTAATATATTTTTTATTATTTGCAGAAATATTGCATCGATGACTCATAATAATTTAAGGCCATTATATAATTAATAAAATTATAGATAAATAACTTCATTAATATCAAAAAAAACTTCAATTACTTCATATCTTTCTTTTATCCTTGTGTGGACACATAATAGATATTTACAACTAAGAGAGTGACATTTTGTAACTTTATTTCATTTAGATATTATATAGGTCATTTTCATGGATACTTTTCAATTAAATAACTCCATTTCAGAACTAAGGTAGTTAGGGTTTAATTTAATTCATCCAATAATAATTGAGATTAAATATTATGACTCTTCATTTATATTTAAACTACATTAACCCAATTTACCCTTTTTCAAAGGTGGTAATTTTTAACATAATTAATATTTATATTAACCAAAAATAAAAGGGAACCCTTTACCAAATATTAAACTCTAGATTGAAAATATAGAATCAATTTTATAATGTTCAATAATTATAAGTTTCAGAAATTAATTTTAGAATATGTTCACAACATGTGATAAAAATCATCATTTTATAAAAATAGATTTTTAAGTACTAATCTTTATTTTATTCTTATTCCAGGTCTATAAAAAATTAGATAAAAATTACAAATTTGATTAAATTTATAAGTTAAACATTTAATTAAAATACTTCCCCAAAATTTATTTACATAATTTATTAAGAAAAAAAATGTTGTTATGCATAAGATATTCTTCTAGGAAAATATTATTTTCAATTTAAAATGATTTTATTTTTATTTTGTAATCCATTGGTAACGAATTAATTTATTTTATACATGTAAAACCATAAATATTCTATAATTTATTCAGTACTATTCATTCCATCAAATCCAAAGGTTAGGGTATAAATATAACATAATAATATTTTAATAGTATATTGTGGTTCATTATGAATTGATGTTGCATGTAACACAAGATATTAGAGAAATTAAATTTCTTTGAAAATAACATTTCATAAAAAACTATGGTGTTAATTATACCACATTCAAATGAATTTCACCATTTTAATTAATCAATTTGATAAAAATAATTTGGAAATATTTTTTTTATTACATCATCATGTTTTCATATAGGTTCTTCAAATTTTTTATTTCTTCAGAGAACATTCCGCATGTAAGTGGTATATTTCTGTAGCACTTTATCTGTATAACCCAAGTTTCCTACCAATTTTTCTTCAAAAGAAATATCATGTTCTAGTTGTATTATATATTATTTTTGTAAACATAATAGATCATTTATGTACTTCCTCAGAAGAGAAAAATGAAACACATCCTGGATATAATAGAGGTTTGGTGGAAGTGCCAAGTAATAAGCAATCATCCCTACTTAATCAAAAATCGTGAAGTGTCCAATATACATGGGGCATATATTTAAATTCTTTTCAAATATCATAAACATATTTGATTTATAAAATCCTAGAAAATTTATCTCACCAAATTTAAATTCTAAGTCACAATGATGATTTTTAGCATAACTTTTCTATCGCCTCTAATCTTTCTTGATGTATTGTATAATGAATGTGAATTATTCAATATTTTCCTCATCAAAATGTAGTCCCAAAAGAATTCATTATCCAATATCATCTAAACTTGTTGTATTTATACAGTAATTTTCATATAGGTATTTATAAGGATCCATGATAATGCTTGAGTAAAACTTATTATTATAAGAAACCTCAACTAGAGGAAGTTGTTGATCCCAACCACCTTTTAAATCTATATAACAAGATCTAAACATATCCTCTAGGGGTTTAATTATTCTTTGAAACTAAAAATAAGGATTATGAAGATATTTTGTACTAAAACTCAACTCTATATCAAGATTCTACTAAAGAATTCTACATAAATTCAAGGTTGACCGTGGATCAAGCTCAGACATAATAAAATGTGGTACTCCATGCAACCTTACAGATTCATTAATCTATATCATATAAAACTGATCTAGAGATAAATATTCTATAATGTAATTGAATTGTGTATAATTTATAATGTATTCTACTATAACCAATATATAATTTTTCCCTTTAAATTTTTTTGGGAGTCCAAAGACAAAATCCATGGTGATGTTTTCTCATTTTAAATTTGGTATGGGTAATGGTTGTAACATCCCCTTAGAATTTTTTTATATTATAAATAAATTTCTGGCATACATGGCATTGAGATACATATTTTAAAATATAATTATTCATGTTCACCCACCATAAATATTATTTATGATCTCCATACACTATTGTAATTCAATGATAAATATAGAATGGTCAACTGTGAGCCTCATCTAATAGCTCCTTATTCAAATCATCTATAGATAGAACATATAAACTATATCTACAACATTTTATTCCATCACAATCAAGGTAAAACACCATAACATATCTAAACTTTTTTATAGTTCTATATATTCCTTATTTTCCTCTTTAATATTCACTTAGATAGATGGTTGAACACTAATTTGAGAAAGATAATATTTATACCCTTCAATATTTCAAGATCTAAACATTATAAATCCAAAACTATTGGGACTTTTTTTAACCTTATCATATATAATAAAGAATGATCATTTCATATCAGCGCATCTACCACCTTATTCTCCTTCATAGGGTGGTAATTTATTGATTAGTCACAATATTTAATATGCTATGATCATCTCCTATGGTTAATATACAAATATTTATATGTAAAAATATAATTCAAATTTCATGATCTGTATATATATCACAAATTTATTTATAAAGATAATTCATTAATATCTTTGATGTAAAATTTTACCGTAGAAAACTCTAAATCATAAGTTGGTTAATTTATCTTTTAAACCATCAATTGGTGTGAGATATAAGCTATCACTATATCGTATTACATTATAACCCACCCCCAATCCATTCTCTGATGCATCACTATTGATTACAAACCCATATCCACTACATTGTAATGTAAGAATTGGTACACATAATAACCTTATATTCAGTTCCTTGAAAGTTTCTTCATATTCAACTGCACAATGATGATTTTCTCCCTTTTTTGTTAACATGTTTAGTGGATTTACTATCCATGATAAATTATCCATAAGGAACCAATAATATTCATCCAAACCAAGAAAACTACATATCTCAATCATAGTGTTTTGTCTAAGACATGCCTAGTAACTTCTATCTTTTATGGATCTATTGATATATCCTCACATGATATTATAAAACCCAAGAATGAAACATTAAAAATACAGAATTCAAACATGATAAATTTTGAATAAATATTCTCCTTCTATGTGGTCTTAAGTATAATTCTCATGTAATATTCATTCAATTTCATTATCTTTGACTATATAATTATATCATCTATAAAGAGAACCAAAAAATTATCAAGGTAATATCTAAATATTCTATTCATAAAATTGGTAATCATATATGGATAATTAGTAAGGCCAAATGGAATCACTATAAATTCACAGTTTCTATACCTTGTACAGAATAATGTCTTGGGAATATACTCCTTCTTAACCCTCCATTTATGATATCTTGAATGAAGATCAATCTTCTAAATGTATTAATAACCCCATAGTTGATTAAATAATCCATTAATATTTTGTATTGGATTCTATTCTTGATTATGATCATGTTATGTTCTCGATAATCAATTCAATGTCTCATTAATATATATTTCTTCTTTAAAAAGGGATTCGTTCACTCCATCATGATGTACATAGACAAATGAATCCCATTTCAATATTCTCATAGAGTTTCTTGTTTAATTTATACAACTAAATCAGGGAACTTATATATAAAGTATTTTGAATTGGTTTAGTGTGAGTTATGAATTCTATTGAAAATTCAACATTGTGATTTGGTGGAAGGCTAGAAAACTCTTCCAAAGATACATCACAAAAATCCTATAAAATATAATGATCTTTTAAGCAAATCATATCCCCAATCATATGATATAAATACCCATTTTTAATAGGATTTATGAATCTTGAAATGGATATAATTTCTATCAAAATATCATATTTATCATCATACTAATATATGATCATAGGTTGATTAGGAATATCATATGCGACTTCCCTTCCTCATAAATTGATATGTTATTTATGTAATGAAATCCTATCCATGGATAAGATAAAATGAAACTCAAAAAATAAGATATTAACAAGATTTTTAAGAAGCACATTCCCAAAAACTTCTAGTATTGATGATTCATAGACTAGGGATACAATAATCGTATTTTTATGTGGTTTTCACTAAAAATTAAACATATAATCATTAAGTTTGTTTTGTGATACCCTTATAAATTTATTATAATATAAAATATTGGGTATATTCATAATCAAATAATACATTAAATTTTCTTGCATGGATTTTAAGTGTTCCTATAACCACATCACCATGATACCCTTCGTAAGATATAGTGATCACATGATGTTTTCCTTTCTCTATGGGTTTAATAGGTTATTGGAATCAATCATCATCATTGAACTTTGGATTTCGGAATTAGTTGGAATAATTCCCATAATCCATTCTCTTAAATAATTGGATTGTGGGATTTTTACTTCAAATATTTTCCCCTCTATTTTCTATATTGGTTAAACATTACAATATTTTTGGCAATAAGTATTTTATGAACTTCCCTTCCACTCTTAAAACAATTATAATTTCCCTTAAGAAAATTTCATACATGTTTCCTACAACACATTGACCATAAATGAAGGCTCATATTATTCCCTCCATGGTTTTTTTGAGATTCCTTTTTCTCATATGGAATCTCAACATTATACATAGTTTGAGAAAGTTTCATGAGAATAGAAACAAAATTTTAATTTTGGATCCCATAACACTAGGTTTATCAGGGGGATAATCATTTCTTTTTCGATCACAATCAACATTAACATGATTCTTTTAGGTTCTATAATGTGAATAAAACCAAACTATATAGTCTGAGGAACAATAATCATAGTGTAAAACCACATAATCATTAAAATAATTTATAAGATGTCAAATCAAGACACATTTATCTATGAAACCTTAGGATTAACCAAGCTCAATCGTTATTTTTACCAAAAATTTATGAATTTATTCTATACTTAGACTTATCCCCAAGGTTCTTGTTAAATTTATCCTATCCATGTTTAAAAGGATAACTAATTCTTTTTCTAATATAGACTGCAATAGTCTGGACTTATAACCCGTGGGATATAATTGAAACTTATAGGAGCACTCCTAGGAAGTTTCAGCTCCTAGGAAGGACTCTTACCACCATCTCTAGTTGCGTACCTTTCCTCAAGAAGCTTTTGGGTGGAGATTCACCCTTCTCATAATGTTCACATGGAGATTTCCCAAGGATCATAATAACTCCTTATATATGATACAAACTTTAAAAACCCAAACTTTTCATACATAGATATCACATCTTAATAGAAGAATATTTGTCACATAAGATAAAGATCCAGGCTAGAATCATATAGTTCTATTTCATTTTAAAACAAGAACACATAAATGATGGGTTCATAAAATATCTACATCATCTTCCACTAAGTTCATTATAACTATAATCCCACTTAGACAAATCATACTCAGTACCATTATTCATAACCTTGGGAAAGGAAACATAAAAAGGGTAAGATCAACTGCTCATTCAGTGTAAATAAGAGGGATATTAATGGTAACATGAGAATAACATGAACATAAGGTTTTGAAAACATGATTTTAACATTTGAAAATCCTAACATCTATTCCATATATTATAATATTGATTCATGGAATAAATGTAAGAAATTTATTAGACATGAATCATAAAGGAATCAAACAAAATGATTCTTGAGGGAATAAAATTATAATAAGGCATAAGTTTTTGGAACACACATAAGAATATAAAATAATTTTTTTATTATTCAATGATCATTTCCAAGAATATCACAGTGGAATGGGTCCACTCCCATAACCATTTTAGTAGTCAAGGTTCACCTACAAGACTATCAAAGTGGATAAATTCTCTTAATGAAATCGGTTCACTCCCCATTACATCCTTATTAATCACATTACATATTATTTTCTACCCAATTTATTGTAGTAAGATATAGTTCCCACTCATCCTTCATTATAATGTAACCATCATCCTTGGATATAATGTAATCATGGTCTATATTTATAACATAATCACCATCCTTAGTTATAATGTAATCACCTTCTTTTGTTATAATGTATACATCTTCACATAATTAAATCTATATATATATATATATATATATTTTATTATATCATAAAAAATTCATCAAATTAGAATCCATGAAAAGAAAAGGGTTTCATAATTAGTTCATCTTATCAAAACCCAAGGAAATGAAATGATTTTAATATGCATTTGATCATTAAATCATAGTATAAAACCTAGAAAAGGAATGTATTTCATAAACATCTTATCACCATAAAAATAATAAATCAAGATAAAGAATAATGATTGTATCTTTTGATCATATATCATGTAAATCATAATAGAAATCGAGGGTTGATGACATTGATAAATAAGAAACATAAAAATATAATTAAAATATTTTTCAGGAAAATAACATTTCCATTTTGAAATAACTTCATTAAAATATATAATTTCAAACAATTTACTAAACAAATTTTATTTTAAAATATCAAAGGAAACATTTAATTTTATATTTAATGCATTGATAATTCTTGACAATGGGAAATTCCATTCGTACCGTAAGATTTAAAAGAAAACATTCATTTTACACTTTTATAAAAAAATAATTCCTCATTTAGAAAATGTTATGAAGATTATTATTTAACAATTTTTTAAAAATTCAATCATTGGTAAATATTTATTTAAACAATCATAGTATAATATTAAAAACATTTTTTAAAACATTTTTAGAAAACATTGATATAGAATAAAAATGGTTTTGAATGAAGAGAGTAATGAATCGATTTTCCATAAACCAAATTCTATTTCTGTTGATTACTTATTTTTGGGAAAATAAAATTAAACCTTGTATTTGAATGAAATATCTATATAATAAAAAAAATCATGTGTTTATTGAGATATAGATAATTTTATATCATAAAAAAAAGCTTAATTATAAAAACTTTTGATAAATAATGAGATTGTAACAAAAAACACACACCAATTTGGTAACATTGAAATTAAAACCTCTTTAAATAGATAACCATACATGGATAATTAAATTTCTATAACTTTATAATGGTGTAAAAAGTCCCATCATAGATCAATTTTACTCTATAGTCCCATACATAACGAATCATGCGATTGAAATGTTTCCTAATGAATTAGAAGGCATTATTTGAACACCCACAATAAAATGTTCATGATTATGTAGTCATCAAAAGGAAATAAATTATATGTAATAATTATAATAATTTCCCATTTAGTAAAATGGGTTGCATAATAATACCTCATAACATAATAAATGGAATTTTATAAAGAAGGCATTTGAAAAATGAACGTAATGCATGTATTACACCATCAAGGAGGCGATAATAAGCTGTGTAAATAGGATAGAGAAATATGTTCATAACATAGATTAATTCCATATCATCAAAGGGTGATATAAATTTATTTATATAGGGACTTTTCATATCCCAATGAAAATGGTGGTTCATAGTGATCCCTTACATTTAGTCACATCATTATTCATACACATTAGATGCTCATGTATAATAAATATATATTTATTATTAATTTATTCCATAACAATAATTAAATATATAATTCCATAATTTATTTTATTATAACATATTTTGACTAGATTATATATAAATATTTATTAATTTCACTATTCAGGGTGATAATAGCTTGATTTTTCGTGTATGATTTGTTTCTGTGATTGTGTTATTTATGCGTTGATCGTAATTTCCAAAATCTATGGAATGTTAAACATGATTTTAATATCGTATATATTCATTATATATATATACATATCCATAAATGGTTTAGATAAAAAATTAATTTAACTATTTGTGGAGATGGTAGGTCGTACGTATGCAAGAACGTTGTTTTGATTTTAAATGAATGGGACCAGATAAAGGTAAAAGATAAAATTTATGGAATAATAATAATATCCTAAATAACATATATAATAATTAAATATATCATTAAAACCATCCATGAGATTCAGTGATTCCAAGTAAACTACATCAGTTCAAGAGGCTGTAGTTTGTTGTATGCACAAACAATGAATTAATATCTGATTTTATGGAAGAGGAGATTCATGTAATTGAATCCATTAACCTAATAAAATATCATTATATGTAAGATAATATTTTTAATAATTAATCAAGTTTTAAAAATATTTTATGTTTGTAGAAGAAGAAATAAAATTAAAACATTCTCTCAAATACTATACCACTTTTTCAAACAACTCCCTTTGCATTCCACCTTAATCACTGTATTGTTAATATTATTTCAAATAAAAGACCTCTATAATGTGGTAAATTATGTTATTAATGTATTTGAATACATTTTGGATATTCAAAATAGATCTTTAACTGTTAATAAAATAGGATGGGATATTCCCATTTATAAGTGAGGGGAGGGGCACTCTTGTAATTATATAAAATATAAAATTAATATAAATTAATTTTATTGAAAAAAATTGATAAAAATTATATAATTAAAATATAAAATTAGGATGGGTATGAATAATATCATATTAAATATTTTGGACAAGTTTAGATTAATTTTTTACACTTATCTTTTTCTTTTAGCATGTGTTTACACATATCGATAATTACAATGATAATTAAGTTTTTACACTACAGGGTTCAATATATATACTATAAAAGAAAACATTATCTATAGATTTCAAAATGATTATATTATTCATTATGTATCACTCTTGAGGCCAATTATAGTATTTTTATAAATTTTAGATCATTTAATAAAATATTATTTACTATAATATAAAATTATTTTCATTCTAGGAACTATTAATTTTATTTTATTTTGAAAAAAAATAATGAAATTAGAATATAATCCATTAAATATTCTATAATGTGTTATATTTATCTAAAAAATAGTGGACGATAATAATTCAATTAAATTAAATTATTTTTAGCACTTTTAAATTAAATTATTTTATTTTTCTATTAGTTGAATAAATATTGTGTATGTAAAGACCCGAAATTTCCATGTAATTTTTTTTAAATAAATGGGAATCATACAAGTCTGAAAAAATTTACGGCGCTTGATTCTGATGCCTGGAGTGCCTATAATGAATTTCTGAATTTTTTTCATGTACGATCCATAAACGTGTGAGTGGGTTTTTCCATCTTTTGAACCGGTGCTCAGAATTAAAACTAGAGGGCATCGTTGAACTCGCCCCACTAGTTTTCACTTAAGAAGACTTTCACCTCGACGGCAGTTGGTCGAGGGTGAAAGTTAGTTTTTGAGTTTTTTGTGGAAATAATAAAATAAAATAAACTTCATTTTATTTTATTTTGAACTTCCATGTGAAAATTTCAGGTGGGGTCCACCGAAACTAAACCACCATGTGAATGTTGGAAGTGGGGACCACCATACCTCAACCTCCCATGAGAGGTTAAGGTGGTGGGGACCACCCAAACCATAACCTCTCAGGGATGAAACCCCCTTTAATTGGGAGAAACCCTCAACTCCCACAATTATTGAGGGAGAGCATCTTGACCTCCTATAGTTTAATTATGCCAACACACATATTTTATTATGAAAAATCCTCCACATTAATTAATTGAGACAACACATCAATTAATTAATTAAACCTTTTTTAATATTATGTCAACGACATAATAGATACTTCAATCTATTATTTTGGCTACGAATTCACTTGGGTGGAATTGGGGAGTGGAGGAGCTCTTGGGAGAAAGCTTTTCCAATGAAGAAGGCTTCCTCCATGAAGAATGTCGACGACTTCGACCTTTTTCCTTATAACTTCCTTCGACATAGTACGTGTTCGTCTACAACAAATCGACATCCACCTTCTCGCGTCAACATCAACCAACATTGAACAAGGTAGGGATTTTAATTAAGTATGATTTTATTCCCTTGATTCTTTCCTTCTAAAAACATAAAATGTGGGTCAACTTGTTATCTAGTTGGGAATAAATTGTTACGGGAAGATGTAAGGGTTAAATCTATATTTGATTTACACTTACCATGTTCTCCCCTATTTTTCTTTTGTGGGATAGGGAATAGAAATTATTGAGGTATTATGGGAATTGATGTTTTAAAAAAAACTGCCATGCTTGTTCTTTGTTTATGTTCTTGAAAACTGCTTGCTACCACTCTAAATATGGAGGGTGCAGGCCAAACTAACATAGTTCGAATCCCTCCGCAATAGTTTTTTGTGATGTTCTTCGGAATAGAGGAAGGGGATGAGACAACGAATCTGACAAAGGCAACGGCGTTGCCGCCCACGGCCACCGCAACTCGCGCCACCCCCGCGGCGCTCTGGCCTCACGTCTAAACTGGCCACGCCACCGCGACCACGCTGCCTGCTGGCCACGCCACCCCAGCCACTCCAGATGAACCATCCACGCCGCCTACCAGCCGAACCTGTCGTGCCTCCCTCCAGCCACCGAGCCTCCCCGACTCATGTCGCCTGCGAGTCTCCCGAGCCCTCGCACCCTCGCGGTGCCCTCAAAGCCAAATAGGCCTCGTTGTGCCCCCTGAACCAAACCGGCCCTGAGTCCGGGGTTGAGCTGCCCTCACGGCGCCCTCCTAGCTGACCCGCCCACACAGCGCCCTCTGGGCCGAACATCCCTTACGTTGACCTGCGACTGGTTTGCGCCCTCGCGGCTCTCTGCGGCCCCTCACAGCCTACTGGGATGGGCCTAGTGGGTTGGGCCAAACCCGAAGGGCTGGCCCACCCAACGGACCGGGCCAGACCCAACGGGTCTGGCCAGGTGGACCCGAACTGTGTCAGCCCAGACTGGGTCAGGCCGGGTCAGTCCAACCGGGCCGGACCGGACCTGGGCGCACTACGACCCTTTAGTTTTGGTTGGCATATCTTTGGATCCAGAAGTCCATTTGATGAACCGTCAGCAAAACTGGAAGTATTGGAGCATGACGATCCCTTTGAGTATACCCCACTAGAGTTTCGGGTATAGTTGATATATGGTTAGATTGGATCGTGCACAAATCCAACCAGGACATCAGGACTAAAAGGATAATAACTCATGGACTGGGCATCTTATTGATGCGCTGTCAGTTGCGTTGAGACCCTTATGATGTGGAGGATCATTGAGATACTTCTTCGTGGGACTTCGTGACAGTTGGAGTATCGACAAGTAGCGTGTGGAGCGGATCCTCCCAAAAACGAGCGAGCATAGTACGGAGACCTAGTAGCTGGATGAGACCTAAGGAATACTAAACTTTTGACTCAAAGTGACTCTACTAGACCAGTGGGGATCACCTTTGTGTTGCGGCAGACCCACGATGGAGGTGTGCACATAGTGACGCGGCAGACCCATGGTACTCGAAAGGAGGAGTACCTCAGCAAGATACAAGGGGGAGTGTGCTTGGTGATGCGGTAGACCCACGGTGGGGATCACCTTTGTGTGATACGGTAGACCCATGGTACTCAACAAGAGGAGTACCTAAATAGTACAAGGTTAGTGGGAAGCACGCTTCATGTCACGGCATGCCCACTGTACTTGATTGAGCAGGAGTTCCCCAGTAGCTGAGGCATCGATAATGGGAATAAAATCCTGGTTGAGATGAGTCAGTTTTTTGGTTTTTCCCTCATGATTGAGATGGATCACTTGATAACTTGGTTATTGGTGTGTCCATATACCTAAGGAATGTTATCTCTTGATTTCATACTTTGTGGTTTATCCTTGTTGGATTTTTGTGAAACCTTGAGGGTCTCATGGTCCATACTGAGTATTGTTATACTCACCCCTACACAGGCTATTCCTGCACCTCGTTGTGAAGGGTTTAGAAAACGAATGGTGCTGACTGAGGCTGAGAGAACTAGGACTGGACGGTACCTGCAGGTGGACCATACGGCATGCCAGTACATGGAGGAGACGAACAGACATGGAGTGCTAAGGAAGCGATCTGTACCTACCCTTCCGGTAGGAACCTCAGAGGATGACCTAGTAGCTATTTTTCCTTTTTCCTCACTTGTACTTGAACATTCAGTTTCTTGCACTTTCCAGTTGGGCTTGTATTCTGACCCCTTTTACTTTCAGCACTCTTGTTGGTTATATAGTTTACTAGTGTTCATATATTCTATGTGTATTTACAGGTTATAAAGGCAATGCCTTCCCAATTTTATGGAATTATGCCTTTGATTCTAGTCACCAGCCCTTGGCCTATGGAAGGCTGGCTTGGGGTAGTCACAGCATGGGCCCCAGGGGATGGGTCGTGACAAATTGGTATCATAGGAGTCGGTTCTACCACATAACTTAGGACTTTGTGAAGCAATATTGTTAAGTGTAGTGAGTGTGGTTTTCAGTTCAGGGAGTCCAGTGTTGGTGTGGCGGCCAACGTATCCATACACAAGGACCTTGGCTTTTTATTTCTGTCTCAGTGCATGAAAACACTGATTGGTGTGTGTTTTCAAAAGTTTTCTTTAAGTCAGCTCAACCAGGTCAGCTCACCATGTATAACCTTTTAACCGTAGCACACCTGTTTCTTTTCATGAAGTCTCCACATAGATAGCCGGTAAGAGTTCCAAGAGTTGTACGCGTAGATATCCCTCCGAGCGATGAGGCCTCAGTACAGGGCCCTCTTCCAGTAGAGGCACCACTAGAGGCACCAGTGGTACCACTCCCCGTTGGGCCACTAATTCCACTGGCCACAGTAGCAGATGGTGCACACCACTTGAGCGTGTTGCACGAGTTTCGGTGGCAGAGGCCACCCAGGTTCAAGGCTGAGACGGACCCACAGGCGGCTAAGGATTGGCTAGAGGATGTGGTGAGAGTCTTCCGACTGGTAGGGGCACCAACAGACCTCATCGTGATTCTTGCTGCCAGCCTTCTACATGCAGTAGTGGGAAGATGGTGGAGCTTGATGATCCAAGTCCATGATAAGGTGATGCTTCTTTGGGAAGACATTGAGAGCCTGTTTTGGGTAGAGTGTGTTCCAAAAACTCTTCGTGCAGTGCGTATTCAAGAGCTACTTCATCTACTGTAGGGCAGCATGATTGTAGCTTAGTACTCAGCGAGGTTCACACACCTCTCATACTACTCCAATGATATGGTGTGGGATCCATTCTTTAGGGCCCTGACCTTCAAGCAAGGACTCAGGCAGGAGATCGGGGCTCTGGTGATCTCACGCAGCATCTTGACGCAGGTAGGGGTGTTAGGGAGACCCCTCCTAGTGGAGAGTTTCCTTTCTGAGTTGTCTCCAGCAGTGAGATCCACAACCAGTCGACACATAGCAGAGTCTTCTGCAGTTGGAAGCATACATCTGTCACAGAGTTCCAAGAGGACCATATCTACATGTGTACGACAGCATGACTTAGGATCGGTTGTGTAGGGAACCCAAGACAGAGCCCGGCATGCCAGGAGTGGTCAGTGTTATGCATGCAGTGGGCAAGGTCACACGGCTCATGATTGTCCGACCTGTCATTCAGATGAACAGTAGAGAGACAAAGGACCACCCAGGTAGAGACGGATATTTGACCGAGGAGGTCCGTAGGGCGCAGGCGGACGTGGCAGTGGAACTGGTCCTACAGCTGGCAGTGGAAGACTATTCGAGGTGTTACCGCCACCACCACAAGGAGGTCCTCCCCGACCATAGGGAGTAGGTGGATAGGGTAGAGCTCAGCTACAAGCAGCTGAGGCTTATGATCATGGCGATCCAGAGATGATTAGAGGTATGAACTATGTCTACTCCACCATAGCTACAGTACTTATAGACATAGGTTCCAGTCATTCTCTAATTTCCACTTCCCTTATTCGGAGCTCGGAGATTCTGATTGAGTTTTCGATTCGATCCTTACGGCTAGAGACTCCTACGGGAGCAGATTCGATGATTACGCGCGGGTGCTTGTAGTGTGAGCATGCTCTAGGAGGTGATATCTTCAGCTGGGATATCCTAGTAGCGGTGTTGAGGCCTTACCATGTCATCTTAGGTATATATCGGTTATCTACAGTCCATGCTCATATATACTTTATTAGGCACAAAGTGTGGTGTGTCCGCACAGATGGGACCAGGAATACCTTCACCGGTGAGAAGGGAGCCTTTGTAGCATAGGTTGGACTTGGTCGAAGGAGAGTGCAACCAATCACTCATCAGTAGTCTATCCTTACCCTTGGATTTGTTGATGTGGAGAGTCTGAGTTATCCTGTATTGGTGGACCAGTACGTGGACATTTTCTTTAATGATGTTTTGTGTCTAACTCCTCACGGAGAGGTGGACTTTTACATTGACTTGAACCCTGGGGACAGCAACGATATCTACACCAGCATATCGAATGGCTCCCACAGAGCTTCACGAGCTCCAGGTACAGCTAAAGGACTTGCTGGGGAGGGATTCATCTGACCCAGTGTTTCCCCCTGGGTAGCCCCAATTCTGTTCACCAAGAAGGTAGATGGGAGCTTGAGGCTTTTTGTTGACTATCGACACCTGAACCAAGTGACCGTGAAGAACAAGTACCCACTATTAAGTATTGACGACTTCTTTTATCTACTGAAGGGAGAACTATGGTTCTCGAAGATTGAACTTGGATTAGACTATCATTGGCTCAGAGTTCGAGATAAGGATGTGCAGAATACGGCTTTCAGAGGTTGGTACAACCACTACGAGTTCTTCGTTATTCCATTCGGCATAACCAACACTTCTGCAATGATCATCAAACTCATGAATAGTGTCTTTCAACCATACCTTGATCTCTTTGTCATAGTCTTCATCGATGACATTCTAATCTACTCAGCTACTGAGGAGGATCATTCCTATCAATTACATGTAGTAATGGACACACTCTGAGAGCCCCAGCATTATGGTAAGCTCTTGAAGTGACAGTTCTGGATCCGAGAGGTTCACTTCCTAGGACATGTCATATTGAATGCTGGATTTGTAGTGGATCCAGTGAATATTGAAGCAGTACATGTTTGGGATCCACCCAGGAGTGTGATAGAGGTACGAAGTTTCCTTGGTTTTGTCGGTTACTACTAGAGGTTTGTCCCAGACTTCACCAGAGTTGCAACACCACTATCATCCTTGACGAAGAAGGGGAAACCCTTTTTGTGGTCGGATAGATTCCAGTGGAGCTTTCAGGAGCTGAGGCAGAGGAAAAATATTTCCCCCATCTTGAGGCTTCTAGAGGAAGGCATATGGTATGTAGTCCACTGCAATGCATCAGGGAACGGACTCGGATGTGTCCTGATGCAGGAGAAAGCAGTGATTTCATATGTTTCTTGGTAGCTGAGATAGCATGAGTAGAACTACATTACCCATGACCTAGAGTTAGCAGCAGTGGTCTTCGCCTTGTAGATGTGGAGAAACTATCATATGGGTGAGCATTTTGCTATGTACTCTGATCACAAGATTCTCAGGTATATATTCTCTGAGAAGGACCTGAACCTGAGACAGCAACATTGTCTTGAGTTCCTATAGGACTATGATTTCGTGATAGTCTATAGTCTTGGGAAGGGGAATGTTGTAGCAGATACACTCAGAAGGATGTCTGGTATACATCTGCTAGGCAGGGAGATGGAGCAGCTGGATACTTTACAGTTAACCTTTGTGGATATAGATAGAGCAGCTTTTCTTCAGTATCTTATAGTCACACCCCCACTTCTACTGCGAGTCAGGGAGGCGCAACATGGGGACGCTGACTGCGAGGCTCAAGATGCTCACATATCCATAGGGCAAGCACCTCATGGATTTTCTGAAGGTTGGGAGCACGTCATCCTCTTTAGAGGACTTACCATTGTACCAGTGTATCTTCAGGAGGAAGTGTTGAGGTATTTCCACGCATCCCTTCTATCGGTACATCCAGGAGTGGAAAAGATGTACCGGGATCTCTGATGAAATCACTGGTGGTCGGGAATGAAGAAAGCAGTAGTAGAGTTTGTCGCTCGATGCCTCACTTTTCAGTAAGTGAAGGCGGAGCATCAGGTACCTGCAGGCTTGGTTTAGCCTTTAGAGGTCCCAGAGTGGAAGTGGGATGGGATATCCATGGACTTAGTGGCAGGACTTCCAAATATATGTAGAGGTCATGACTCGATTTGGGTGATCGTTGACTAACTCACCAAGTCGTCCAACTACCTTTTGATCATAGGGCAGGGTTCAGTAGACAGCTTGGGACACGTCTATGTGTAGGAGATTATGCGGCTACATGGAGTATCTTCAATGATTGTCTCCAATCGTGACACATGTTTTACTTCCCGGCTATTGAAGGGGTTGTAGGGGATTTTGTGACATAGCATCGTTTGAGCACCACCTTCCAGCCTCAGACGGATGGTCCGACCGAGCGGACCATTCAGACCCTCTAGGACATGTTTCGTGCTTGTGTCCTCGACTTTGGTTGTAGTTGGTAGGGTCACTTACCTTTGGTGAAGTTTTCATAAAACAACATCTATCACTCCACCACTGGGATGGAACCTTTTGGGGCATTGTACGGGCGACCTTGCAAATCACCTTTGTGGTGGACTAACCCAGGGGAGTCAGCACTAGCGGAACCAGAGATGGTACGGGCTACCATAGAGAAATTGAAGATCATCCAGGAGAATATGAAGACTGCACAGAGTTGGAAGAAGTCGAATGCAGATAGGAGATGGAGACATCTGGAGTTCGAGGATGGTGACCACGTCTTTCTACAGGTCTCACCCAAATGAGTTCTTTGGAGATTTTTCTGAGGCAGCAAGTTATCTATGAGGTCCATCAGACCTTTTCAGATCCTCAGTAGAGTTAGTGAGGTGGAATACCACTTATCTCTTCCACCTCAGTTACACCAGGTGCACGACATCTTCCACGTATCCTAGCTGAGGATATACATTCACAACCATTTTCACATCAATGAGAAAGGAAAGCTAGACGTCGATGATGGGGTGACTTTTACAGAGGTTCAAGTAGAGATTGAGGATCAATAGGATCAGGTCCTTCGTGGATGGTTGATACCTCTGATATGTGTTCTCTGGAAGCATGGTAACCTCCATGATAGCACATAGAAGCGGGAGGATCAGATGTGTGCTCAGTAACCCCACTTGTTTACCTAGTTTGAGTTGTGGCTTATGGGGACGTAGAGCCCTGATGTGGGGAGAATGTAAATTCCCAGAATTTCCATGTAAATTTTTTATTTTAAATAAATTGGAATTTTACGAGTCTTCGAAAATTTACGGTGCTTGATTCTGAGTCCTGGAGTGCCCGAAATGAATTTCTGAACATTTTTTTGGGTACGTTCAGTAAATGTGCGAGCGGGTTTTCCTAACTTTTGAACCGGTGCCCAGAATAGAAATCTGTGGGCACTGTTGAACTCACAGTGCTGGTTTTCCCTTAAGAAAACATTAACCTTGATGGCATTTGGTTGAGGGTGAAAGTTAGTTTTGGGGTTTTTATGGAAATAATAAAATAAAATAAACATCATTTTATTTTATTTTGATCTTCCAGGTGGATATTTCAAGTGGGGTCCCCCAGAACTAATCCTCCATGTTGAAGTTGGAAGTGGGGACCACCAGACCTTGACCTCCCATGAGAGGTTAAGGTGGTGGGGACCACCCGAACCATAACCTCTCATAAGAGGTTATGGTGGTGGGGACCACCGGGGATGAAACCCCCTTTAATTGGGAGAAACCCTCAACTCCAAAAATTAAGGAGGGAGAGCCTCTAGACCTCCTCCACTTTAATTATTCCAACACACATATTTTATTATGCCAAATCATCCCCGTTAATTAATTGAGACAACACATCAATTAATTAACTAAACATTTTTTAATATTATGGTAATTACTTAATAGATATTTCAATCTATTATTTTGTCTATGAATTCACTTGGGTGTTATTGGGGAGAGGAGGAGCTCTTGGGAGAAATCTTCTCCAATGAAGAATGCTTCCTCCTTGAGGAATGTTGATGACTTCAACTTTATTCCATTAAACCTCTTTGACAAAGGATGTGTTCGTCTACAACGAATCGACGTCCTCCTTATTGTGCCAACTTCAACCAACATCGAACAGGGTAGGATTTTTAATTAAGTATTATTTTATTCCCCTGATTCTTTCCTTCTAAAAACAATGAACGCAGGTCAAATTATTATCAATTTGATCTACGAGTGTTTTCCTTATGGTTTTGGAATAAATTGTTGTGGTAAGATGTAGGAGTTTAATCTTTATTTTATTGACACTTCCCATGTTCTCCCCTCTTTTTCCATTGCGGGGTTGGAAATAGAAAAAATAAAGGGATTATGGGATTTTATGTTTTAAAAAAATATTCCATGCTCATTCTTTGTTTTTGTTCTTGAAGACCACTGGATACCACTCTAAATGTGGAGGGTGCATGACAAACTAAAATGGCCCGACTACCTCCGTCGTTCTTCCTTTTAATGTTCTTAGGAATGGAGGAAGGTGACGAGACAACGAAGGTGACGACGCCGCCTCCGTGGCCACCGCGACCCATGCCGCCCCTCGTGATGCTCTGGGCATAAGGCCAAACCAGCCGCGCTACCTAGGCCACGCTGCCCGCTGGCCACTCCGCTCGCCTGTCATGCCCCCTGCTGGCCGCACCCCCCCACCAGCCGAGCCTCCTGCTGGCCAAACCGGCCGCCCGCCCTCTGGCTGAACCGGTCGTGCAACCCGCTGGCTGAACCTGTCGCACCACCCGCCGGCCACAGAGCTGCGCCAGCTCCTACCGCTCACCAATCTCCCAAGTCGCCGCTCCGTCATGGCTCCCTCTCAGCCAAACCGGCCTCACGAGGCCCTCCCAGCCGAACTGGCCTCGCAGTGCCCTCTGAGCCGCACCGGCCCCTCGCCCGGGACCAAGCCACCCTCACGGCGCCCTCCAGGCCGAGCCGCCCACGTGGCGCCCTCCAGGCCAAACCACCCTCTTTCCGACCTGCGGTTGGTCTGCACCCTCAAGGCCGGTTCGTGCCCTCTCGGCTGTCCACAGCCCCTCGCGGCCTGCTGGGCTGGGCCCAGTGGGCAAGGCCAAACACGACAGGCCGGCCTCCCCAACGGGATGGGCCGGACCCAATGGGTCCAGCCGGGTCAACACGAACCAGGACGACCCAAACTGGGTCGGGCTAGGTCGGTCCGACTGGGTCGGACCGGACCGAGGCCCAATTCGACCCTTTACTTTCTTTTGGCATATCTTTGGCACCAGAGGTCCATTTGACGAACCGTCAGCGGCGTAGGAAATCATGGAGCATGGTGGTCCTCTTGAGTATACCCCACAAGAGTGTGTGGTATAGTTCAGATACGGTTAGATTGGATTGTGCACAAATCCAACTACCCCCCCCCCCCGGACTAACAGTCTAATAACTCAAAGATCGTGCATCCGATTGACGCGTCGTCAATTGCATTAAGACCCCTCTGACGTGGCAGAGCTTAGAGATACATCTTATATGGACTTCGTGACAGTTGGAGTATCGACCAGTAGCTCATGGAGAGGAACCTCTTGGAGACGAGCGAGCGTAGTGTAGAGACCTAGTAGCTTGCTGAGACCTGACGACTACTGACTGTTTGACTCAGAGTGACTTTACTAGCCCAATGGGGAGTACCTTGGTGTTGCAGCAGACCCACGGTGGGGGAGGGCTCTTGGTGACGCGGTATAACCACGGTGGGGAGTGCCTCTGTGTGATGCGGTAGACCCACGGTACTTGACAGGAGGAGTACCTCAGCAGTCCAAGGTTTGTGGGAAGGGAGCTTGGTGTCGCAGCAGGCCCACTGTACTCGATTGAGCAGGAGTTCCCCAGAAGCTGAGGTTTCGATAATGTGAATAAAATCCTGGTTGAGTTGAGTCAGTTTTTCTGTGTTTTCCACTTGTTTGAGATGGATCACATGATAACATACGTATATGTATGGGCATATACCTAAGTAAGATTATCTGTTTATTTCATACATTATGGTTTATAGTTGTTGGGTTTTTGTGAGACCTTGAGGGTCCCAGGGTCCCTACTGAGTATTGTTATACTCACCACTGCACAGGATATGCTCGCACCACATTGTGTTCGATACAGACAACGAACAGCACTGACTGAGGTTGAGAGTACTAGGACACGACGGTACCCGGTGGTAGACCATATAGCGTGTCGATACACGGAGGAGATGGACGGACGTGGAGTGCTGATGAGGTGATCGATAACTACCATTTAGGTAGGAACCTCAGAGGTTGACCTAGTAACTATTTTTCCTTTTTCCTCAGTTTTACTTGTACTTTCAGTTTCTTGTACTTTTTAGTTGGGCTTGTATTCTGGTCCATTTTACTTTTATCATTCTTATTGGTTATATAATTTACTCATGTTCGTATCTATTGTGTGTGTTTACAAGTTATACAAGAAATGTCTTCCCAGTTTTATGGAATTATTCCTTTGGTTCTAGTCTCCATCCCCAGGCCTATGGAAGGCGGGCATTGGGTAGTCACGGCACGGGCCCCGGGGGACAGGTCGTGACAGTGTCGGAATTACAGAAAATTTTTAGGTAATTACATCATCAATAAAAATTATAAATAAAGTTACATATGAAAAAAATATTTATATTTAAAATAACCCTTTTAGAAAGAGACATATCCTCTATATGTCACTATGTAAAAAAATTATACATAATAAAATAAAGAGAATGACATTTTATCCTTTTATTACATAAAATAATATAATGGTCAAAGTCAAGGAAATATGGTACCCTGATGCCATAGTTTCAAAACCTAGATGTAAATCAATGATCTCCAATCATAAAATAGGATAAAGTAAATTGTTTGGGTCATTTTTTATTCCTTATCATATTATTTTGTAACCATAATTACATAATTTACCCATACTATGGTGACAATTATTTACTATGTTTACAATTCATAAAGACCAAACATAAAAGGGAACTAATTAAAAAAATTTGACATCCTTATTCGAAAAAAGGAATAATTTTTTCAAGATTAAATTTTTAGAAGTTTTAAAGATTAATTTTTGTTTAAAACGCAAAATGAAAAGAAAAAATGTTTTCTAGAAAAATGTTATTTCAGTATAAAAATGTTTTTTTCAAAATTAAAGTAAAAATTCATTAATAAGATTATAATTCTATTATTTTTAATCAGAATTTACTAATTAAAATTTCAAAATAATCTAAAATATAATTTTCCTTTGAAAATACTTTAAAAAATATTTTTTTGAATAAAAATCATTATTTTTCACTATACGTTGAGAAAATAAAATTTTTTTAAAAAAAACTGAAAATTTTAAACATAAGATAATTTTTATATGATGATATTAAAAATGAAAACCTTTTATAAAATAAAATTTCTAAAATCTAAATATATTAACTATAATATTTAGTCGCAAAAAGAAATAAAAATCATTTTTTAAGAAATCATATTTTTTTATGAATAAAATGACTTTACAATAAATTATGAGGTTATTTACTATGAACATATCAACAAATTTATATTAAGTAGGAAATTTATATATATATCTTAAATTTTTTAATCATACCTCTACCAACAAATTTATTGGTTATTTTATATGGGTGATATTTAAATAATAATATATAATGATTCGTTTAGGCTCGGTGTTGGGTGTTGTATATGCTATCAAATATAGTTTTATTTTTAAAAACTCATATTACTGAAATATTAAATTGGATTTCAGTAAATAATGTTGAATAATTAACCGATTTAATTGTCTTAAAATATTAGTAAGTTGTTTTATGAGTGAATGATAATGTAATAGTGTAACTAACTAATGAGGAAAAATGGTGATTCTAATGGAGGAAAATAAAATTCATCCTAAGGTACCAGTAATTGTTAAATGTCATAAATGTGGGGAAATTGGGCATTATCCGAGTCAATATCTTAGTAAAAGGGATAACTCCAATATGATGGGAAGAATTATAGGGATATTCTTTGTTAATTACTCTAGTAAATATTGATAACTAAAGAACTTTTATCCTCCACTCTGTAGTTGGGTATTTCATGTTATCATTTGTATTAATGTGTCAATGAAAATATTAATATTATTCCTTTTGAAGAATTTTATGTGATATTGGAAATGGATTAGATATATTTATATAGAATCAATATCAATTTCAAAGGAAGGGATGTTTCATTTTATAATCCAAATCAACTAATTGTCACCTATATATGCATGGATTAACATGAACATCCAATAAAAATAACATCGATTATATGGGTTTTACTACAAACTAATTAGTGGTAATTATCAAAAATTATTAGGGGGAGATCAAATATTGAAAATATACAGGCATTATATATAGTTAGAGGTGTGATATACGTACTGATTCAAAAATATTAATGTAAATATTCACACATAAAGAGTTAAATTTGTGACAAATGAGATAGTTGATTTTGATAAAAGATTTTGATTTCACAATACATTACCACATTGGTTACTAAAACAATACGGTTCATGCTATATGTTGGAATTACAATGATAGTGTTTCTGTGATTAGGATTGAAATAGATACAATACTTCTATATTTTCAGTGTATGTACCTTGAAACCGTAAGGAATGGATAAATATCATATCTTTCTTAGATGATTGTTAAACCATCCAAACATGTTATGATTGAATGGGTATGAATGGGTGATGTATAACTACAAAATAATGTTATAAATTTCCCTAAGTTGAACCATGATTAATATGTAATGATATTGTTTAGTAACCAAGCATGTGTCATTTCAATAGCAGTTCTAAAGAATGAGCTATTAGATGAAGCTTATTGTTCTCATCCTCCATTCATACATGAAGTACAACGAATTATAAAGATGTAAATTAGTATTTTTTTTGTGGGAAAACATGAAAAAGTGGTATTTTAAAATAGGAAACTCTATTCTTAGTATGTTATAAAGCTAAGAATTAGGAATGAAAGTATAAGGGGATTTTATTTCCAATACTCAAACCATAATGGAAATGGGAAAAATATGGTGGATTTCATCATAAAACACCCATCCCCCCCCATATCTAAGGTTTATTACCCCATTTCTATTGTAGTCGAACTCCTTAAAAATTAAGAACATTTTATTATTATAAGAAAAGATATATATCTTAACCAGCTTACTAGGATATACATTAAGGATTTGGTAATTATTCATGGAGTACTACTCTTAATTGTTTCTGAACAAGATCTAAGGGTTACAAAAAAAATTTGGAGAAGTAAAAAAAAGAATTTAATATGGATTTGAACTATATCACATCATATCATCCTTAGATAAATGGTAAGTTTCATAAGGTAATTTAAATCAGTAATATATTTTTAGAAATTTTTATATGGGTTTCAATGGTGCTTCGGATCAAGAACTTCCAATACTCACATTTTTATACAAAAATATCATTCATTTTATCATTTAGATGGATCTCTGTATATCCCTTTATATAAGGAAGTATAGAAATCCAATGTGATGAGATAATGTTCGAAAAATATAGGTATTGGGACCTAAGAAAGATGAATAAATGGTTGAGTAGGTTAGATCCATTTATCATCACATTAGGGTATCTATTGGTGATAGAAATGTTACGTTGACAATCATCAGTGAAATATAGAGTTTTATGTTTCTAATAGTGTATTCCCATGAATATCTCCTTAGGAGAAATTTATGATGACTGTAAAAATGGAAAATCAAAGTATCAACCTATAAATCCCCAACCTTAAACCTTACTTAATCTTGAGTTATTACAAGATTACACATTGAGGATCTTTTTAGGTTTAGAGTTTTATAGAATTAGATAATAAAACTTACATTACATTCCATATTTAAACAAAGTGGTTACATAAAAGATAGTATTAATTTTTCCCATCAATAGAAACATATTTAAAATAAAACATGGATTCTTTCTTGACACTTCCTTGACACTATCATCATATCATGTACCCTTCCCTTGACCTGTGAAAAACATTTCAAAAACATGGGATGAGCATAAAAAGCTCAGTAAGGGATATAAAAAGTATGGAAAGGAAACATGAGTACATATATACATAAGAATGAAATCATAATTTTCCCATAAAGCATAAGCACTTTAACATAACTCATAAAATCATGAATAAATCATAGAAATCATAAGACATAAAAGGTAACTTGATGCATTCATAACATTCTTACGTAGGGAGTAACCCTCTTGGATATGTTTGGAATACACACCACAGTATATTCTCTAAATCTCTTCGTAGAAACCTTAACTTTTCACTCCTTTGCGTTACCCAATGCATTGGAGAGCTATATTGGGCTCACCCACCCTTAGTTTATCACAGAACCACTTGTCTTCATAACAATTCCCAAGAACCATAACATAATCATATCACATAAAACATGCATAAAGGAAACATAACATTTCCACATTTCAATCACAAGATATCAATAAAACACATTGATATAAAAAACCTTATGAAAACCATTTTCAATACCAAAATAAAAGAAAAGTAAAACATGGTATTTATTTTTCTTTTAAAAAGAAGGTATGGCTTTTAGAGGAAGCCGAATCTCAAATAATGGTCACGGAGGCGGAGAAGTCATTGTCGCCGCATACGTATGACAAAAACATTCCCTTTTGTCATTTTGTAAAATGATTCGTATAACAAAGATTCCTTTTGGATAAACGTAAAAGTCAAAGGGGGGTTTATACACCATATAAATGAAAGTTGTCTATAAAACAAAATATGCCTCAATGAAAGGAGATTAAGACGAAGTCCCTTAAAAAGACGGTATCCTTGGTTTAAGGACAAATCAATTACATAATTATGTGTGACAAATGAATACACCAAATATAAGTGGATATTAAGTGTAAAAATATCAGAGGTTATTCACACATATTCATAGAACAACATATTCCAGGAGTACATGTTTATCCCAAAGAATCAAATTTGGGTTAAGAAGTTCCCTTGCAAAAATTTGACAGCCTAACGGTATCACTACAAAATTCAGCAAATGATTTGATGAGAGATAAAAAAGGGTATCTCATCACATGGACATAAAATTTAAATCAATAAGGATATATAAGAACATATCCCAACATAATAGTATGTGAATTAGAAGATATAACAAAATAAGTCTTTTAAAAAGAGGAGGGTGAAAGGTTCCCTTACCGATATGGGTATCTTTCGAAACATACACCCCGTGAAAGAAGGACAATACAACATTGATGTAAATACTCATAAATGAAAGTATATTACACAATGAGTAAAATAATGGGAAGTACATACACCACTCAAAGGAAATTGTGGCAAATGTAACATAAATCTCACGTGAATAAAATTGAGATGAAAAATCTCTTATGAAGACTCGGCAGCCTAACAACGCCACTTAAAACTTCCAAAATGGATTGATGAGAGGAAATAGGGTCTCTCATCATATAATCATAAAGTTTACAGAAAGAGGAAAATAAAATAACATCCCCCAACATAACAAGTAGGAGCTTAAAATAAGTGACATGAAGGAGAGTACTTAAAAAGAAAGAGAGAGGTAGGATCTCTTACGAAAATTCGGCAGCCTAACGGCGCCACTCAAAACTTCCAAAATGGATTGATGACATAGAATAGGGTCTCTCATCAGATGAACATTAAAATTATAGTAATATTAATATAAAATAATATCCCAATAACAAGAAAGATGATATTTAACAGGAATGGCATAAAAGAGTGTACTTTAAAAGAAAGAGAGGAGTCGGATCCCTTACCTCAAGTCCAACTTGTCTTGTTCGTTTCTTTATATTCCTGAATAATAAACTTTGTTCAATTTATAATTGCCTAAGTTACTCCTTTAAAGATTATTATTCAGTTCATATCACATATTATAATGTTATAATAATTGTTTAATAATGTTAGTTCATATCAGACGTTTTTGCCGAGGTTTGGTACATGAGTCAAAAATGAACTTGTTTGAAAAAGGATTGTCCTTGTAGTTATAAGTAAATAATTTCAAGAATAGTATTAATGATTAAAATATCATATATATCCAGTACATATTCATTTTATACTATTCCATATCATTTGGAGATAAAAATCGAAAATCACCGTTCATGGAGACGGTAGGCCGTACGTACGCATGAACGCTACTTTCATTTTTTCTTTATCATATTAATGGAATTAAAACAAAATGAGATATATATATATATATATGTTATATTTCCAGAATTATATCCATAATTTATATTTAATATGTTACATATATATCCATTATATATATGTACTTATAATAGTATATAACATTTTGAGATAAGAAATGAAATGTACCGTTCATGGAGACGGTAAGTCGTACGTACGCATTAACGCTACTTCCATTTCTATTTCATATTTAATGGAATTAAAACATAATGATACATAATAGTATTTTAATTCCATTATTTTATAATATATAATTTCATTAAATATATCCTTTATACGTACCACATATGGTATTAACGAATCAAATCACTTTGAGGGGGCGGTGGTCTGCGCTTCCTTAAATGAAGATATCGCATTTACCCATAATGGAAACCATAAAGGTATGACATAAATGAAAAATACATAAGCTCAAGTAAAACATAAACATATTATATATAATATATAAATATATTGTCATCTTAATTTCCACCTTTGAAGGTGTTAAAAGAATGTTGAACATTCATCGTTTCGTGAGGCAGAAAATCACCAACCACAGAAAGAGTATGTTCTTTAACCATTAGACGAAGGTGTGTGTAAGTGTATCTCGAATAATTCTTATAAAAACATCCTAGTATATTGAAGATACTGGATTTGTTACAAAATTAATGAATAAAAAGAGTTTAGGGGGTTGGAGAAGCAAAATGAATCAAAAGGACTCAAGTGAAGACATTACCTTAAAATCGTGTAACTCCCTTTGGTTTGAGCTCAAAGGCTTCCTTGGGAAGACTTCTGCCCAATGTGAGGCTTCAAGGAGTTATATATGGATGTGGAGAGACAAAATGGGCAGGGTTTGGCCGAGCCAAAGGCTTTGTAAGTGTGGGTAAGGAGGTAGAGTTGGGGGCCATTTATAAGAGGAGAAGAGGGGCACTCTTGGAAAGTAAAGAAATGTTACTTTATTTTAGAATGTGTTTCGGATTTTAATGGTCCCACATTGATGTGTTTCTAGGATAAGGTTATAAAGGTTCTAAATCCACTAATCCAATAGGTTTTGGACATTTTTAGGTCTTAGATTTTACATTATCTTTCCATTTTATTTAAATCGTTAAATAATGAGGTCATTGCTCCATCATCATGATTTCATAAATAATTTAATTAATTTAATGTCTAAAAATTATAAAAAAATTACTATGATGTAGGAAATATTTTTAGCTTTCCAATTAATATTTATTTTAAAAATTATTACTTGTATAACCCCATGTAAAAATTGTTTTAGTAAAACATTTCATGTTTGTCTCCTATTTACTTTAACATTAAATAAAAAGGTACTTATGTCATTTTCCAACCAAAGTGGCTCCATGGGGTCCCCAAGTTGACCCATGGATTTTATTGGTCGTCCATGACACATAAAATGAGTGTAGACCATGTGTCTGGGTCATTTCATTTTATTAAAACATTATTCTTACCTTAAACTACACTAATTACCTCTAATCGCGATTAAAAACTTAATAAGTTACTATTCACCAAAAAATTATTTTAATCCCATTGAACCACATTTTACTTCTTAATGACAACCATGTGTGTCGGATTTTTGAAATTCAAAATACAAAGATGGAAAATTTTCATTTAAACGGAAAAATCAGTTTTTATAAGTACCACTTAGTGGTTACACTATTCAACAAAAATTGAAGTTTTTCAGAAAATTACCAAAAGTTAACCCTAAGATATATTTGATATTCCGAATTCAAAAATGATGTCTATTTTACAAAATTCAAAACATATAAGTTGCATTAATTAATTTAATAATTAATTTCCGCTGTCAAAACAAATAGCGTGTTTTTATGAAACAAAATGTATCAAAAGATTGACACTAGTTTAAGTCCGATTTCAAAGTGAAATTAATTCCAACAACCACTATTGGATTAAATGGTAAAAATATATTCTAATTTCAATTTAAAACCAATTAAAAAGATAATCTAATCATATAAATAAATTATATTGAAAGAGTATTTGAATTAAAATTCAACATTTTTTACCATTCATTAAAAATTGAACTTTTTCAGAAATATACCAAAAATTTACACAAAGTAAATTTTGATGTCCCGATTCTAAAGAAGAATTTTATTTTGTCAAATATGACACATAAAATTGTCAAAAAGTGGATTTAAAAGAGGTTCTCCATCAAAAGGCGGTTAATCAACCTTTTAAAGAATATTAGAATGTTTACGCTTAAAATTGGATTCATTTGCATGTTTAATCCTCTAACATTTATTGTAAAAAGTAAAAATATTTGACAAACATATATAATAATTTTTTAGTTAGTTCTGTTCAGTCCCTCCATTACAACGGCTAGGCGTTAACTACCACTTAAAATAATATTTTTTTATTATTATAGTGCAACTTAAGATTCCCAAGAAACTCGTTGTTGCGTATTGGGTATGCCATCGAGCATAGCATCCCCATTAAAGTAATATTAATATTTTAGTCACAAATATGGATAAATATAAAAATATCATATTCTTTATTTACCTGGGGTGTTACATCCTTCCCCCCTTTTGGGAATTGCGTCCTCGCAATTTTAAAATTGGGCTCGGAAACATCCTTGAAAGTCCCACATCAGAACAGAAGTCGGTAAAACAATCACTTTAAAAAAAAGAATGAGAAGTACATAGGTCACCCGAGTTAACCCATACTAGTATTCCATGTAAAAAAACATGGACATGGAGGAGAAAACATAGGGTCATGTTCTGATGGAGAGTGATAGAAAACATGTTTAGGAGAAAGTTAACCACAAGAAAATCACAAACTTGTGATGGATTAAACGGTATTCGATTCCCCTGTAGGAAAAGTTAATAGACAACATTTTTGTTTTAAGTTATTTTTTTATTGAGGAATTTATTCATAAGGAAACATAATTACTTATCATTTTGACTTTCAACTTTTATTAGATTTCTTACACAAACTCATATGTTCTCCAAAAGGCGAGTATTTAGGAAGACTTGTTCACTATAATCAACTTCTAGAGAATCCCCTAATCCGAAAAAGAGAACTATATACTTCCCATGTCTTTAAACATTAACCAAAACCAAAACCAAAATGGTTAGTAAAACATCAGATAATCCAGAAAAGGATAACCCTTTATAAAAAGAAAATCTATTCTTAATCTCCAAAATTTGTCCAACAAAACCCAAAGTTCAACGAGGACCATTTGATAAACAATTTGTCCATAAAATTATTCAAAGTAAACCAAAATAAGATCGAAACCCAAATATTTGAAGGATTTAGTCACATAGTCTTCCAAGGTACAAATTAACTTTTATCTCCAAATAACATCAGTTGCTCTTAAATTCTCATATTGAAAATTAATTAACATAATCACATATCCTCGATGATAGGTTAATCATTTCCATATATAACCCAAAATACACTTACTCTTGATTCCTAAAATCATCTAACTAAAAATAATTAGTCAAACTAACCAGGGACTTCACGTAGTCCAGTGGTAGGCGATAAATACCAGTTGCACTTTGGTTGTGGGTTCGATTCCCGCAGCTTTGTCTGACGTGACGGGTTGTCACACGGTCTGCGTGTTGTCCTTTTTCCAAAACTATATAATTCTTAAAAAATTCCCCAAAACGAGATAAAATCTTCAAAAATGATCATAACATATTTTAACCTCAAGTTTATCTCATGCCTTTCATTTTCCATCATAACATATAATAACCCATAATTACCTCAAAAGTAAGGATCATATAAACTCTAATGGTTACCTTTATAATTATTACCTTAACTTCCACATAGATTGGTCATCTCTTTCATGATGCATTACAGATCATACCAAGGTTCAAGTGGTTGATCATGACTCCTTGATATTTGGTTTAGAACAACCACGAGTTTCCTCATTGAATCCCCCATTTTATCTAGTATCTTAATCAGAGAACCACCATAGTTTCCTTCAAACCTGTTGTCTCTTTGGTGCCTGCTAGATCCATCCATTCACTAAAAACAGATATGTCAATGTGAGTATATCAACAAAACCATCATGTACTAATGAGGAAGGTAAACACTAAGATATACTTACTCATTTACTTTATCTAAAACTATGACTCTTTCTGAAATCCTAACTATTATGGTAATGTCACTTATGTTTAAAGAGTACCCTAACCTCTAAAGTTATCTAAAACTCCCTTTGATACCAACTATAAAGCCCCAAACTTAAACCTTACTTAATCTTTAGTTATTACAAGATTACACATTGAGGATCTTTTCAGGTTTAGAGTTTTAGAGAATTAGATCATAAAACTTACATTACATTCCACATTTAAAGAAAGTGGTTAAATAAAAGATAGTATTCATTTTTTCCATCAATGGAAACATATTTAAAATAAAACATGGATTCTTTCTTGACACTTCCTTGACACTATCATCATATCATGTACCCTTCCCTTGACCTGTGAAAAACATTTCAAAAACTTTGGATGAGCATAAAAAGCTCAGTAAGGGATATAAAAAGTATGGAAAGGAAACATGAGTACATATATACATAAGAATGAAATCATACTTTTCCCATGAAGCATAAGCACTTTAACAAACCTCATAAAATCATGAATAAATCATAGAAATCATAATACATAAAAGGTAACTTGAGGCATTCATAACATTCTTACGTAGGGAGTAACCCTCTTGGTTACGTTTGGAATACCCACCACAGTATATTCCCTAAATCTCTTCGGAGAAACCTTAACATTTCACTCCTTTGCGTTACCCAATGCATTGGAGAGCTATATCGGGCTCACCTTCCCTTAGTTTATCACGGAACCACCCGTCTTCATAACAATTCCCAAGAACCATAACATAATCGTATCACATAAAACATGCATAAAGGAAACATAACATTTCCACATTTCAATCACAAGATATCAATACAACACATTGAAATAAAAAACCTAATGAAAACCATTTTCAATACCAAAATAAAAGAAAAGTAAAACATGGTATTTATTTTTCTTTTAAAAAGAAGGTATGGCTTGTAGAGGAAGCCGAAACTCAAATAATGGTCATGGCGGTGGAGAATTCATTGTCGCCGCATACGTATGACAAAAACATTCCCTTTTTTCGTTTTGTAAAATGCTTTGTATAACAAAGATTCCTTTTGGATAAACGTAAAAGTCAAAGGGGGTTTATAAACCTTATAAAAGAAAGTTGTGTATAAAACAAAATATGCCTCAATGAAAGGAGATTGAGATGAAGTCCCTTAAAAAGATGGTATCCTTGGTTTAAGGACAAATCAATTACATAATTATGTGTGACAAACGAATACACCAAATATAAGTGGATATTAAGTGTAAAACTATCGGAGGTTATTCACACATATTCATAGAATTACATATTCAAGGAGTACATGTTTATCCCAAAGAATCAAATTTGGGTTAAGAAGTTCCCTTGCAAAAATTTGACAGCCTAACAGCGTCACTACAAAATTCAGCAAATTGGTTGATGAGAGATAAAAAGGGTATCTCATCACATGGACATAAAATTTAAATCAATAAGGATATAGAAGAACATATCCCAACATAATAGTATGTGAATTAAAAGACATAACAAAATAAGTCTTTTAAAAAGCGGAGGGTGAAAGGTTCCCTTACCGACATGGGTATCTTTCGAAACATACGCCCCGTGAAAGAAGGACAATACAACATTGATGTAAATACTCATAAATGAAAGTATATTACACAATGAGTAAAATAATGGGAAGTACATACACCACTCAAAGGAAATTGTGGAAATTTTAGCATAAATCTCACGGGAATAAAAGTGAGATGAAAAGTCTCTTATAAAGACTCGACAGCCTAACGGTGCCACTTAAAACTTCCAAAATGGATTGATGAGAGGAAATAGGGTCTCTCATCATATCAACATAAAGTTTACAGAAAGAGGAATATAAAATAACATCCCCCAACATAACAAGGAGGATCTTAAAAGAAGTGACATGAAGGAAAGTACTTAAAAAGAAAGAGAGAGGTTGGATCTCTTACGAAAATTCGGCAGCCTAACGGCGCCACTCAAAACTTTCAAAATGGATTGATGAGAGAGAATAGGGTCTCTCATCATATGACCATAAAAATTAAAGTAAGAGTAATATAAAATAATATCCCAATAACAAGAAAGATGATCTTTAATAAGAATTACATAAAAGAGTGTACTTTAAAAGAAAGAGAGGAGTTGGATCCCTTACCTCAAGTCCAACTTGTCTTGTTTGTTTCTTTATATTACTGAATAATAAACTTTGTTCAAATTATAATTTCCTAAGGACCTCCTTTAAATATTATTATTCAGTTCATATCACATATTATAATGTTATAATAATTTTTTAATAATGTTAGTTCATATCATACGTTTTTTCCAATGTTTGGTACATGAGTCAAAAAATGAACTTGTTTGAAAAATGATTGTCCACGTAGTTATAAGTAAATAATTTCCAGAATATTATTAATGATTAAAATATCATATATATCCATTAAATATTCATTTTATACTATTCCATATCATTTGGAGATAAAAAACGAAAAGCATCGTTCATGGAGACGGTAGGCCGTACGTACGCATGAACGCTACTTTCATTTTTTCGTTGTCATATTAATGGAATTAAAACAAAATGAGATATATATATATATATGTTATAATTACAGAATGATATCCATAATTTAGATGTAATATATTACATATATATCCATTATATATATGTACTTATAATAGTACATAACATTTTGAGATAAGAAATGAAATGTACCGTTCATGGAGACGGTAAGCCGTACGTACGCATGAACGCTACTTCCTTTTCTATTTCATATTTAATGGAATTAAAACATAATGATACATAATAGTATTTTAATTCCAGTATTGTATCATATATAATATCATTAAATATATCCTTTATATGTACCACATATGGTATTAACGAATCAAATCACTTTGAGGGGGCGGTAGTCCGCACTTCCTTAAATAAAGATATCGCGTTTACCCATAATGGAAACTATAAAGGTATGCCATAAATGAAAAATACAGAAGCTTAAGTAAAACATAAACATATTATATATCATATATAAATATAGTGTCATCTTAATGGCCACCTTTGAAGGTGTTAGAAGAATGTTGAACAATCATCGTTTCGTGAGGCCGAAAATCGCCAACCACAGGAACAGTATGTTCTTTAACCATTAGATGAAGGTGTGTGTAAGTGTAGCTCGAATCCATATTATAACAAAATCCTAGTATATTGAATATACTAGAGTTGTTAGAAAATAAATTAATAAAAATAGTTTAGGGGGTTGTAGAAGAAAAATGAAACAAAAGGACTCAAGTGAAGACATTACCTTAAAATCGGGTAACTCCCTTTGGTTTGAGATCAAGGGCTTCCTTGGGAAGACTTCTTCCCAAAGTGAGGCTTCAAGGAGTTATAGAGAGATGTGTAGAGACAAAATGGGCTGGTCTTGGCCGAGCCAAAGGCTTTGGAAGTTTCGGTAATGAGGTAGAGGTGGGGGCATTTTATAAGAGGAGAGGAGGGGCACTCTTGGAAAGTAAAGAAATGTTACTTTTTTTAGAATGAGTTTCGGATATTAATTTTCCCACATTGATTTTTTTCGAGGATAAGGTGATAAGGGTTCAAAATAAACTCATCCAATATGTTTTGGACATGTGTAGATCTTAGATTTTACATTATCTTTCCATTTTATTTAAACCATTAAATAATGAGGTCATCGCTGCATCATCATTATGTCATAAATAATTTAATTTATTTAATGTCTAAAAATTATAAAACAAATACTATGATGTAGTAAATCTTTTTAACTTTCCAATTAATATTTATCGTCAAACTTATGACTTGTATAACCCCATGTAAAAATTTTTTATTAAAACATTTAATGTTTGTCTCATATTTACTTTAACATTAAATAAAAAGGTACTTATGTCATTTTCCAACCAAAGTGGCTCTATGGGGTCCCCAAGTTGACCCATGGATTGTCTTGGTCGGCCATGACACATCCAATGAGGGTAGGACATGTGTCTAGGTCATTTAATTTTATTAAAACATTATTCTTACCTTAAACTACACTAATTACCTCTAATCGCGATTAAAAACTTAATAAGTTACTATTCACCAAAAAATTATTTTAATCCCATTGAACCACATTTTACTTCTTAATGACAACCATGTATGTCAGATTTTTTAAATTCAAAACACAAATATGGAAAATTTTATTTAAATGGAAAAATCAGTTTTTATAAGTACCACTTAGTGGTTTCACTAATCATCAAAAATTGAAGTTTTTCAGAAAATTACCAAAATTTCCCCCTAAGATATATTTGATATTCCGAATTCAAAAATGATGTATATTTTAAAAAATTCAAAACATATAATTTTCATTAATTAATTTAATAATTAATTCCCGTTGTCAAAACAAATAGCGTGTTTTTATGAAACAAAATGTATCAAAAGATTGACACTAGTTTAAGTCTGATTTCAAAGTGAAATTAATTCCAACGACCACTATTGGATTAAATGGTAAAAATATATTCTAATTTCACTTTAAAAGGAATTAAAAAGATAATCTAATCATATAAATAAATTATATTAAAAGAGGTTTTGAATTAAAATACAATATTTTTCACTATTCATTAAAAATAGAACTTTTTCGGAAAAATACCAAAAATTTACACAAAGTAAATATTGACGTCCCAATTCTAAAGAAGAATTTTATTTTGTCAAATATAACAAATAAAATTGTCAAAAAGTGGATTTAAAAGAGGTTCGCCATCAAAAGGTGGTTAATCAACCTTTTAAAGAATATTAGAATGTTTACGCTTAAAATTGGATTCATTTGCATTTTTAATCCTCTAACATTTATTGTAAAAAGTAAAAATATTTGACAAACATATATAATCATTTTGTAGTTAGTTCTGTTCATTCCCGCCCTTACAATTTCTAGGCGTTAACTACCATTTAAAATAATATTTTTTTATTATTATAGTGCAGCATAAGATTCCCAAGAAACTCATTGTTGCGTATTGGGTACGCCATCGAGCATAGCATCCCCATTAAAGTAATATTAATATTTTATTCACAAATATGGATAAATATAAAAATGTCATATTCTTTATTTACCTGGGGTGTTACACAACCCCTTGGAATATCCTGATCTTATCAGGATATCTTCTTATCTCTTATTGCATCCACTGAATTTTTCAAAAGTTCATAATGTGTTCCTTACATCTCTTTTGAGTAGGTGTATCCCTAAAAATTCACATTTACTAAACATAGAGGATATACCACCGAATATTTATATATTTTATAAGGAATAAATATTTTATTTTTTTATCAAATAGAGAAATGTTTTTGGAACAGGACTAATCACATGGTTAATGTTTTTTGGTGAAACCATAAATTTCTGGAAGTTATCTGGGAACCTGGTGATGTGATGAAGTATAATAAAATATGTTTATTTATAGGAGTGTAATAGAAATTTGAGGGTGAAATTAAAATAAGGGGATAGAATGTAACACCTTAGTTTTTTAGGATATATTTTTATTTAAATAAATTTTATGTGTTTTATTGCATTCCTTAAACACAACATTTAGTTTAAATGGACCACAAAATACTATTGAAATTTTATTATATGATGATATTGTTATAACCTAGACATTTAATTAACAAGTATGAATATGAATAACTAAATTATGAAAATATGTATACAATAATTCTTTAATTCATTATTTATTTCCTTTAAAATTATTACTCTATTGTAAGTGTGAAAAATTAAATCATTTGATGTTAAAACATAAATTTTCTATCTATTTTATTTTTATATATATTATGCACCTTGATCACTAATGAATGATTATGTTGATAATATATATTATTATTGAATTTAAAAAAATTAATAATAATTTATAAATTTGTTATCAATTTTTTATAATTTAATATAAATCATTTGAAGGAAAAAAGAGTTACTTCTCATAAAACTATTTTTAAGTGAGCAATATATTTTTTGTTTTATAAGAATAAATTAATAAATTTTGATGAATGATTTATAATTATTTTTTATATAATATATTCAAATAAATAAATTAACAAAAATGTTATGGTTTTTACTATGAATGGATTATGAATAAAATCATTTTTATGCTTAAAATCCATTTTCAATAAAAAATACTTCTTCGCATTTTGTGTGTGGATATTAGAATTAAATTCTACCAAATATAGAATCTTAATATTTTAATATGTATTATATATTTTGAATCATAATAATTAATATTATTTAATAATTTCAAGTTAAATTTTTTCCATAATGAATAGTTATCATAGTAAAAATATTGTTACCATGACAATGGTTAAAAGGTAAAAGGGGGGTTAACATAAGAGATAAGGTTTGTGATTACAAAAAAACATGATTAAATATCATTAGTTATTTTTATGTCAATCCTACTCTTATTATATTATTAAGTCTTTCAATATTTATAAAAAAATACTTGAGTGAGACATATATTATGTTATAATATTTAAGCATTAAGAAGTTTTCTACCAACCTCGATTATAAAATGAAATCCCCTATCCAAACCTCTCCACGATACTTGATAACTTTATATCACCTAATACCTACCCAAATAATTTCCCAAACATCATCCCCATGTTTAATAGTTTATATTCCCACCAAAATAACCACCTTAATAGATTAAGGTGTCATCCAAAGGAGGTTTCCAAAATTAGAGGTGTAATTCTTAATGGAGTTCTTTCATGATTATTTGTTTTACTACCTCCTTAAAACATATAATAATCATTCTTATATTATATAATAATTATCTAAAAAATAATGAAATATTAGTATGATTATGTTACACCACATTTTTCACTCATATTCAATACTAAGGGAAATGAAAACATCGCACATGTGTACATGTAGAATACCACATCAATGAAGTGATGTGTTTTGTTTTTCTTCACTGTCTCTAATGATTGGTTATAAAAAATATTAAATTCATATATGTGATGTATAAAACATAATTGTGATTCTTTAAATATGAAATAATATTTACCTTCTTACTTTCTCAACCATTGGAAAATGACAACTTTGTTTGTGCGTCTTTGTGGACTACCACCTCCACGAAGTTATTTGATTAGTTTTTCATCTCCAATTTACTTTGATAATCATAAGGATTGATTTATTTAATATAAATAATATTTTTTCTATAACTAATATTATATAAATTTTAATTAATCATTACCTATATTTCAATTTAACCACTTCAAAATGGAAATATTACATGTGCATACATACAAACTACCATCTCAATGAAGTGATGTAATTCATTTTTCATCACCGCCCTATATGGATGGTTATAAAAGTGTATATAATGAATAAATATTATTTTTATGACATGGTTGAAATTATATAGGTAATGAATCCATTAATATGATTCAAGGACAATAACTATCAAACCAAAACATCCATGGAAAAGGAACATATTTTTTCCTCAATAATGTTTTTAATGAAGAATTATTAATGGATGGGTAATTATAAATTAAAAGGAATGATATCTAGTAATATATATTAAAATAGTTTAATAATATATGTATAATAAATATATATTTATTATATGGAAGTTTTTAACATCTAAAAAGCAATATGTTACAAGCGGTAAGGGTTATTAATTTCAATATTGTCTTGTTGAGACATGTTTCATCTTATGAAACTATTTGTGTCTATTTAGTGAATATAATACTCCTTTATAAAGTTATATCAATAATATATGTATATTAATCTTGTTTAAGTTTTTATTTCAAGTTATTTCTTTCAAGGGGATATCATTCAAAAGTTACCAAAGCAGAAAAGGGTTTAAGTTGCAATCTCAATTTTTTCTCTGTTTCTAATATAACATTTTCATTGAGGGAATTTATATTATCAATATATTTAAAACCCCATATATTTTATTCCCCTATTTTAATTTATAGGTTATTCAATTTTTTTTACCATTATCAAATATTTGGTACTCAATATGGATGAGAAATTTTTTTTAATAAAAATCGGCCACATTTCATCTTTTTAGGTCGGGAATCATTCTCCTTAATATCCTTGTTCTTTAAGATTTTCCGTAGATGTTTTTATCTCTACATAAATTTTTGATAACGTTTATTTTTAATAAATTTTTCTTGATTTATAAATTATTAGAAATAATCCTTTAAAAATTTCTCTATTTGAATCACTTTATTACTTATTTGGAATATAGTGAAATGAATGTTTTCATTTAAAATATATGGACTAAAAGGGTTTTTCCTATCAGCTTGTCATTACATTTTCAGGAAGATAAATTTAGAAGTTTCAAAGGTTTTACAACTAAAATTTTATATGAATATTTATAGGAATTTTAGTTTCTAATAGTTATCAAACGTAAAGGGATTTTCCCTCTTTATTTTAAAATAGTAATTTAAATGATTTTATAAAATATATTATGCTATGATGTATGTTTGTTTATTTTTGGAACAATTAAATATGGTTTTAAATATGTAATGGGCGGGACCAGAATTATATAGAGCTAGATTTTATTTGGTAAAGATTTATAACACAAGAGATTACTATACTATGCTAAAACCTAATTTCAGGTTCACGACATTAAGCGTAGACCTATTCATATAATGAAAACTTTAAAATTTTATGTGTGGATCTAGATTTTTTTACATGTTCACAATTTTATTATTTCCTATATTCATTGTTGTGCCAAATTCAGTTGATATATGATCATTTAATGCACAATGGATATTGATTTTGGTTTCATGATTACAAGCATGTCTTATGTTATGCTAAAAACCTTATATTGTGACACATGATTTATGATCATGAATCATTGGGTATGACTTTAATATATTATGATCATGTTCTTAGACCTTTATTCTTATCATATGCTTAATTAAGGTCACTAATTGACATATTCTATGTTTAAGATTTTTGATAGTATAAGATCACCCATTCTTATGTTTCCATTTTTATGTAATGAAAAATTTTATTCAGTATTATTATCCAAGAAGGGTTGTTTATGAGAATCATTTTTTTTATTTTTAATATGTTTTATAGAAATATGTTTTTTATGTATCTACTCGCCAAAGACACTAAACCATTAGGGTCATCAGGAATGTTTTATTATGATATGTATTGAATATTCATATAAAATTATGTAATATTTATTTAATAAATTCTTGGGTATTTAAAATTTCTAACAATTCATGAGTTTGAATTTATGATTGAAATCTTTCTCCCTTTCCTATCAGAAGATAAAATTTAAATTCCATCTGATCTTTGAGTCATACATTTATTATTCCCTAAATTCATATAGTTCCCCCACCAAATAATTATCTTTTGTTGATGAGATTAATGTTATTTACTAACATAAATAAGACATTATAGATAAGTGTTTTTCTAAGAAACCCAACATACCTTGTACTTATTATCTGACCTTAACTATGTCTACTAAAATAAAATATTCCACCGTTCAATTTTTTTAAGTTCCATAAATTAGATTTATCTTCAGTATTATGTCAATAACATCCATTATCCATATACCATATGTTACAATAGTTGGTAATGTTTCTATTTTAATAAAATTAATAAAAATGACTATATTATCCATGAGTTTTAGGCCTAAAAGTGTAATAAATAATTACTTTTGGAACACACATTTTTTCATTAATTATACATTGTAAAACTATTAATTAATAAAGAATATAATATTTATGAAATCTATATGATTAAATTGTATTCAAAGAAAAAAATATCCCCTAGTTTCCACAGTTAAATTTAATACAAACGTTTCACATTATGAAATAATGTAATTTGATTGAAGAAAAGTCTTACCACAAGTAAAGCACACTCCATAGGATGTTCTATTTGGTTTTAACTCTGTAAAATTTGTAATAAAAATCACACTACTAAATGTAAAAACATATAACAATTTTTTCAAACAAAAAACATTATACGTCAATTTAACAAAAAAATATGATCTCAATTATTCAGGATTAAACTAGATTTTTCACTCATCTTGGATGTTATGTTCTTAATTTACGATGTATGTTTAGAAATCCTCAAATCCTCTTTAGTTAAATATATTATTCTCACATGTCTATATAGATAATGATTTATTTTATTTTATCCAATATTGGTTTTTTCCAAATCTAAAATATTTAAGGGAAGTGGTCTTGTAGTTTTAAGGTTTTTTGGGTGTTTCATGATTTACCAGCACAATTATGAGTAGTCTTGTTGTTCCCAGGAAGAGGGTTCTATCACTGGGATAAAGACATTTTTCATGGATTTGGAATAGTTTTTAAAACCATTTTAATAACCCCAGAAACATTTTGGGTGGTCTTAGACATTTTAGTATCATACGTGTGGTTAGAACATGGTTTGTAAAACCTTATGGAAAAACTGTGCAGCTTGCCTAGAATTTCGTATAAAGTGATTTAACCAAAATACGCTTTTCAAATTAAAATATATTTCACCAATATTATTCCCCAAACATATTCTCTAGATCTTCGTGGCTTAAGGGGAGCACCACCCTCCCATCCTCTGAATTCTTGGCACTCCATTGAAGTTTTCCAATATATTTTGAGATCAATCTTCCTCTCTTTCTCTCTTTTTCCATTTCTTCTCTCATTGTTATTATTTTTTTCTTCTTCCATAAAAACTATAACCCTTTTTGAAGATTTTATAGTTTTGGGTGGATCTTATATTGGTTTTTTGGTCACTAGGGTAAATATATTCCTTAAATATCATTGGGGGGTTTCGTTTATGGAAACATGTTATAATTTTTTTCGAATCACTTTTCATCACATTAAGGTAGGGGTTTCGATGAAATTGTTTCATTTTGTAATTATAAGAATTATTGTGATTTATAAATACCATTTCTGAAAATTTTGAATATATGTGATATTCATGTGGTGATTTCAAAACATTTCCATGTTTTTTGATATTTTATTTACTTGATTTGTTTTTCTAGTTTTGTTTTTCATTGATTGTGTGGCATACCCATTATAAAAATTCATCACTGGATATTTTAAAATGTTCCTGATTATAATGGATGAAAATTATCCAAGTTTAAGATTTAAAATAATAGGTTCTATATTTTAACAAGGGAATTTGAAATTTTTTCAATTGTGTGTGAGATTTCAATCGATTTATACATAATTTAAAAAGTAGTTTTTTATGAAATAAAAAATGGATTTCAATTTAGAACTTTAGTTTTAAATGAATTGTTATAAAAGAACATTTTGATTTATCCTTTTAGTTTTTTACACCTTGTGTTGGTTTTTTATCACTATTTGATGCTTTTTTCTCCCCTTGTGTGGTAATACACTTTTTTATTCCATATATGTAAGGGATATAATCTGTTTTTTATAATAATGGTGTTCGAGGTGAGAGAGAGTATCACTTAATCCTTGCCTGTTAATCCTAACTTTCTTGTTCATTCAACTAACTTATTTATTATTTATGACAAAATTAGGACTAAATGGGAGTTATATGATTATGTTACTCTAGTCGGTTCACATGATACTAGTGGTTGATCATGATGTAGTCATTTATTCAATGATAAAATTGCAATTTATATCTCCTACAAAAGTCTAAGACAGTGGAAATCATGGTTGGTCGATAAAGAAGGATGTATATTTGTTATAAATACTAATAAAATGTTTTAAAGAAACTAAAATAGATATAGTATGTGTAGATTTATTATGTGAACATTTTATAAGGAGATGATGTGCCATGTAGTGTAAATTTTTTTTGAAGATAACAATGTTTAAGAGCAAAAAAATGAAAAAAACATATGAAGAGAAATATATTTGATTAGTAAATTTATCTCCTAATTTTCATAGTAATAATTGAAATAAATAATGAAAAATAATTTTTTCAAATATCAGTTGAGTATATGGACCAACAAACTATTTATTTTGTAGTTCTTCATTTAATGAAATATTTTGATTTTTAAAATCATGAATTTTAAATAAATTTGAAAATATCTCAAAATGAATATTAATAAAATTAAATAAATAATATAATCTACCTATTCAATTTATATCTATGTATTTTATTATATATGGAAAAGATATGAATATATACAAAGAGACAGTTAGAAAAAACGAAGAATTTTGGATTAAATTTAATCAATCAAGTCGAAGTCAATCTATCTTCTCTTATATTCTGATTCTCTCCATATATTGAATATCCAAATAATGATATCAAATAAAGTTATCTTCCTTCACCTTGGATTATCTTTTTTTTATTTCTGATCCTAATTGTGTCTATAATGTAATTTGTTGTAAATAAAAATTCTAGAGTCTTATTTTATTCCCCCCTCAATATCATTGAAAAAATCCCTTCAAAAACTGGTTTCCTTCTAATGAAAAAAAAGTAATAGCCTTATATTACTTTATATTAAACTCTAATAATGATACTCAAAAAACTCTTCTATTTTCACAATCCATAATATTCCATCTCACATCCCCTAATGTCATTCTATCCCCATGAACATCAATTATTCTATTATCAATTTGATTTCTTGGGATCTAAATCTATTAAAAAAGACCCATCGAACAAATAATCATTCATCTTCTATGATTTATATTCCCACCTTATTGGATCAAGTCACTACTAGAAATAATACCTATAATAATGCATCTATACCAACGATCTTTAAAAACCATTGGTATAGGTCCCATTTCCCAATAGTTTTCTAAAACTATTGGGATAGGCCACATTGAGAACACTTTTCCCAATGGTTTTGGAAAACTATTGGTATAGGTTGTGGATTTCCCAATGGTTTTTCCAAAACCATTGGGATAGGCCACATTGAGACCACTTTTCCCAATGGTTTTGTAATACTGTTTGGAAGGGGTATGTCTTTCCCAATGGTAATCCCACTTTGAGACCACTTTTCCCAAAGGTTTTGGAAAACTATTGGGAAAGGGTATGGTTTGCCAAATGGTTTTCTAAAACCATTGGGAAGGCCCAATTTGAGACCAATATTCCCAACAGTTTTTGAAAACCAGTGGTAAAGGGTATTGATATCACCATGTTTTTTTAAAACAATTAGGAAATCGTACTTTGAGACCTCTATTCCCAACATTTTTGGAAAACTATTGGGAAAGGGTATGTACATATCTCAACAGATCTCAAAAAGGTTGAGATACGTACCCTTATTTTTTATGAGTTATTTTGTTGAATATCATAAAATAAATCAATATATAAATTATATATAAATGTTTATCTAAATATATTCACAAAGGAAACTGTAGGATGGTGTTAATGGTTTGAGAAAAACCAATGGGAGTGACCTATCCCAATGGTTTGGAAAACTGTTGGTATAGACCTATCCCAATGGTTTAGAAAACTATTGGTATAGACCTATCCGAACGATTCTCACCAAACTATTGGGATAGGTATATCCTTAGACCAAATCACCCAACGGATTCCCAAACCATTAATATAGGATATTCTAATGGTTTGGGGACCTATACCGATGGTTATAAACTATTGGTATAGGCATTTCCCCATTAGGGATTTCTTTCTATAATCGAGCTTCAGGTCAAATTCTACACAACTCGGATCTCTTGGGAAATGAAATTTCATCCAACAATAATTCTAAATACACAATAATTATAAAACATCATATAAACCCTAAACAACCATTTTACACTTGAAAAGAGAAAACTCTGGTTGAAGATGTCCTTGAGACTTGCTTCCCACTTTGACCAAACTTAGTTCTTAAATTTTAGTTTCGTACAATAATTCTCTATCTTCCAAAACCCTATCTTCATTGATAAAACAACTCTGTTAATGAACAAACTTCTATTAGTCAAAACCAATTAACAAGAACAAAAAACCATATCCATAATATTACATCATACTTTGTATGATTCTTCAAATTTATCCCTAATCGATATACATTTTCAGTAGTGTAAATCATTAATTAATTTTGATTAGGACACAAATTGCATCAAAAAATTTCAAGCTTTAACAAATTATCCATGCACAAGGGTTCATTTTATTCATCTAAGAGATTTATTTTTTCAATCCATTGATAGTTGGAAACCCAGATGTTATTCTTCCTGGTGGAACTTAACATTATTCTTATTCATAGTATAAAATAACTCATATCCTCATTGATCTCTAAGATTATTTTATGAGCTCATTGTTTTCATCATCATAATAGTCGGTCATTGTTTCCATCAATGCTAACTCCCAGTTCATAAATATAATGGACCTCCCCCTTTATCAGCATCTAAATAATCTTAATCACCCTATCATCAATAGCATTGACAAGAATTTACCCAACTCATCTTCAATATACTTTATCATTGATCACAGTCGATATCACTTATCTGATTTTTTTTCTCAAAAACTATTAGTGGGATATGGGTTCTTATTTAACTTTATAATGAGTGTATACTTTATTCAGTGGTCTTATCTCTGTTTGATTTTAGTAGGATCTACCTCATATTGATTCAACTTATTCCCAAAGGTAACATAGGATAAATTATATTAATCAGCTAGAAATTATCATAAGGACTTGTATTTTTATTACTTTTATTTTCATAATTCTAATACATTTCTAGGTAATTCTCTTACCCAGAATGTAAATATTTTTTTCCATTACATCCAGCAACCATGAAATTTCTCTTATGGATCAAAAAAGTAAATCTTATAACCCATATACTACTAAATAAAATTAAAACATTAATTTAATTTAAATATAAAACATTACAAAAAAATATTTACATTGAAAATAAAAATTCAAAAACATAAGTCATTAAAATGATAAATTAAAATATAAACTAAAACATTAATAATTTAAATTTTAACAAAATCATAAAAAAAATATTATAAATACAAGATTTAAATTATATAAATTAAAATTAATATTTTAAAAACAACTCTTGAAGATGAAATAGACAATAAAATTAAACAAACCTCATACACTAGAACTATTTAAACATTAAATTTTACAATTTTGAACTATAATAAAAAAAATTACAAATTATCAAAAAATATATAACAAGACTATAATTAACCACTTAAAGTCTTATTTTAACATTAAATACACATTAAAAAATAAAATGGATTTGTAAAAATTAATGAAATAAGAGCCACAACGAATTCCCCCACACTTAAGCATTTCTTGTCCATAATAAATTACATAAAAATTTTCATTGGAAAATAATAAATATTAAAGGTGAAAAATTTTAAGACAGAATTAGTCACGAAATTAATCTTTTCCTAGAACTCTCTCATGTTGATCATAACATTTTCCTATTGAAATGAAAAATATTCAGTGAAACAATGATTTCATATTTTACAAAAAATAATAGAAAATAAAAAAATTTAAATTATTTTAACAAACATCAATTTTCATCGAACTATAATTCCAAAATTTTCTTTACCTCAAGCTGAATCAACTCACATAAATTGAAGTCATAATAAATAGACACTCTGTTTAGATTGAAAATTTTAATAATTACATACTGGAAGAATAACTCATCCAGAAGCTTAAAGATTAAGGGATAAAATATTAAAAGAAAATAGGATCAATATAGAATATAATTTTTCAATTCAAATTCCATTTAGATTCATATCATATCATATTATCCAAAACTAAAAAGTCTTAAGCCAATTATTGATGTAAAACAATTGATAACAATTTTATCGATAATATTATTATTCAAAAGGAAAATAAAAATGATGTTCTCATTTAAATCTACGAAGTAATATATATTAAGTTCCTCAAAGTGACATCATAATTTTTGAACTTATAAAATATTTTGACCTATTTAATAATAAAGATAAAATATTGAAAAAAACCAATTTTGAAAAAAATTAAGTGAATTTATATGGGATTTGCATTAAAGAAAATGTTAACTCATATAAGAACAGCCTATCCACCAAACATTAAACCCAAATTTAACCTCAATTATGAATTCAAAGGTGAGATATTAAAATAGAATTTTATGTTCTAAAATATTCACAATACAATAGTTCAATGACATGTTAAGGGTAATTGGAATTCAAATAGCATGTTTTACACAAACTTCCATCAATTATCCACAAACATTATTTAAAAATGGAAAATGATTTTACATTGTAATAAAATAAATTTTTTTCATTTGAAATCAAAAAATATATAATTTTAATCAATTATTTCACTTCAAACAAAGTATAGAGTACAAATTTATTAAACATGTTCCAAATATGATTTTAATTATTTATGTTGATATTCAAGAAGGAGTTCTAAATAATTCTCCACACGTGTCATTTTAAATATAACACAAAAATTCAATTTTTATACCAAATGAATTCTCCCATGATTAATTTCCAAGAAATGTAATGTTTAAGTACACTATTTCTAAGGAAACATGTAATGACCTCAAAAAATTATATATTCAAAGAAAACAAAAAAAGTGATTCCCCTAAATTTGTTACCCTCACAGTTAAGACAAAAATCATCCACCTAAATCATTTAAAATGATACATGTTATTTTCCATAAAAGTACCTTCAAAGGTAAAACAAAAAAACAATAATCCCATTCAATGGTAATTATAAATATGAGACCACAAATATGTGAGTGTTTTCAGTTGCAAGCACTAGGCAATGTGAGTGGGATAAGAGTGTAAAAATGTACTAATCAGATTAATGAGGAATTTTCTTAGTAAAAACAAAAATAAACCAACAATAAATTTATTCAATCAAGTATTCATCCCACATAGTGATAGATTTATAGTTCTCTTTTGATCTCCCCAATAAATTATTTATAGTCACATGGTGGAAGTGGGTTTTCAATCATAAACCACAACATATGTTTTTCAAATTATTTTTAATTATAATCTCAGATCAATGGGAATATAGACTTCCAATATATCCTACCACTCTCTTAGTATTTATAAATTTCCCTTGTAAAAACTACTCAACATCAAGGAATACTCAAATGAATCCTCAAAAAGAGAAGAATATTCATTACCTAAATCTAATTCCTTTTTTATTTAAATAAATTTAGGATTTGGTGAAAAATTATGAACCCCCTATGGCTCTGAACAAGAACTATTAAGATCATCAAAAGGAAATAAATTTCCAAGATAAATCTTTACCAGTGTGCTTTCAATTTCAATAATTGAATCTGTTTTGAAAGAATTAAAAAAGGAATAAAAAGTTTTGAACTTGGTGTTTCTAGATGTGGGTCATTATACTCAAAATTTTATATTTTGTTCAATATCTCAAAAAAATAATGTTTATTGGTTCTATGGGATGAGTTCTGATAAAAATATTCAATAATAGGTGTATAAATTGTATAATAAATAGATTTATAATCCATGGAACTCAATATATATCCCTTTTATTAACTACTCTCAACTTCAAAATTACATTTGGAACCCATACAAGTTAGTGAATACTGTCAAAAACATGGAAGATAATTTTTTTGATTGGCTAGAGATTCATATTTCCATGGATAATAAATCTCTTCCAAAAGTTACTCATCTTAACATAGAAAATTAGCCACCACATTTTTTAAAGAATTAGCTCTGATTAAACCATCTAATCTCTCCTTAAAATCTCCTTCATGTTAAATTTACAAAATTTCACTCTCTAAAACAAAGTCTATTGAGTGTTCTAGATCAGTTTTATAGGTTTAATTCTTCAATTAATCTCCAAGAAATTGAGATACTATAATTTTAAAATTTAAAAAAAAACAAGCTTTGAAACCACTATTTTCTACTTTTGTTGGACGATCAATTAAATAATATTTAACAAAAGAAAAATTGGATGAAAAATCATCACTGAATATTTGTTTATAACACATCACCTCATCCCTTTTTCCAAACATCATTTCATATATTAAATGCTCAAACACACCAAAGATATAGCAGAATATAAAAAACACAAGAGTAAAATTATTCAGAAGATATATTTTTTAATTTTTTTAATATATGTGATTTATTTGAATGTTTTTTCACCCTAAAACACTTATTTCATTCCTTTCCTAGAAATGGCCCCAAAATCCAATCATGTTCTGTTCATTGATGATCAAGTCAAATTATAAGTTTTATATTCTATTATAAATTAGGAAAGTGTAAATTATGTTTAATCTATTTTAAAGGTTTTATATATGTCATAGGTATTAATAAAATGTTATAAACAACTATAAATAGTGATAAAATCATGATAAAATTGTTGAAAATATGAGAAAATTTGATGTGACATGTAGTGTTAATTTTGTTAAATTGAACTATGTTAAAGATAACAAACATGAAAAATGATTATCAAGGAAAAATATTCTATTTTATAAATATATTCCACCGTTTCAATGCTGATAATAAATATTAACAATCAAAAACATATGGTCAAAATCCTAGTCAAGCATATTGACCTACAACTCACTGATTTTACAGTTCATCATGAAAAAAACTCCTTCGATTATTAAAATCAATACTTTGAAATAAATTCAAAAAAATAGAAAAATTATGATTAAAAATATAAACAAAATAATCTAAACTCCTTAAAAAATGTAACACATTCCATTTTTTTAAATTTGTAATACATGTGAATACAAAATGAGATATAATGAGAATAAAATTTGAAGGAGAGAAAAATTATCATCCTTTGAGTCAAATTAAATCTCTCTTCAATTCAGCTTTGATTCTCCACTTCTGATGAATCTTCTACTCCTCCTCTCTAAAAAACTCCTCTAACCTCACTCTGGAGAATATCTGTTCTCTAACATCTAAAATTTTGTGCTTGAAATAAATAGTGGTAAATAAAAATAGGGGTGTCTTATTGTATTCCCCCCTTGATGTCATGATAAAACCCCACTACATTAATTGGTGACCAAAAAAACAAAAAATTATTTTCAATCCTTCTTTCGCTGCATTTGTAGCTATAAAAAATATACTCAAACAAATCTATCATTATAATAAGAAATGATATTTAATCTTTTATCACATGATGTCATCGTCTCCCCATCATCCTCTATACATTAGTTGGTTTTCCACCTTAAGGATCCAGTGATAATGGCCATGTTCTCTCTCTGAAGGCTCACACAAGCACTCTTCTACTTCCCTTAGGTTTTTCTCTCATGGAATTAGGGCACCATACTCTCGCCCCTACTGCTCTTATCTCTTCCCTTTAGCTCAGAATGCTTTATATGGTTCTCTATACTTTGGCGTTCTCATTCTCTAGCGCACCTCTATGACACCATCGACTAAGAACTAACACTACTCTGTTTACTAGATCTGCCATATTGGACTCTATTATTGGCCTTGTTCGGTGTTCTCCATGCAAATTTGGGATATGATAGTGACTCACTATAACTTTCAGATGCTGAGGACATTGTCCGGATGTTCCACTATTCTTTCATTTTCATTGGTTTTTTTCTTGGTGGTTTTTTCATCCTTGACATTGCCATATTTTGTTGGTTATTTTTTTCTCTGAGGGGAAATTGTGTGTTGATTTTTCTATTTGTTCCTGTATCAACAGTATTTTTTTTATTCAACCGACCTACATGTTTTGGAACACTGTGAATCCCTTTTTCTGCTAAACTCTACCCTGGCCTCAAGGATTGATTATATTGTATGAGTTAGACTAGTGTGTTGGTTATGAAGAAGGATATGGTAGGTGTTGTTAATGTGTCTGACGGCATTCCTAGAGGTTCTCTAGAATGGGGTTTTCTCTTTCGGTTATCTGTGTCATGTTTCCTTCATTCATGAACAGCACTGCGCCATTGGGTTGGTGATTCCTCTCCCACAATGATGGTTTATTTCAAATTTACAAGTGGTTTATTTGGGTTTATCTATTTCTCAGTGATATTTTGATCTAGTGACTTGTTGTAAGATGTGTGGTTCTTAATGTTAATGATAGTACTCTGCAAAGACAATGATGGTTTCCGGTGGCTTTCGCGTTGACAAACTGGAACAAAAATGGGTCTATTTTCTATCAAGGTTCTCATCATGAGGTGGTATGTGGCATGAGGTGTGATGATGGTTTGGATTGAATTTTTCTTTTTAAAGGTTGGATGTTTAATTTTGAATCGATTTTTGGGGTGTATACATGAGGGTGAAAGTTTATGTAAGGTTTCCACTTTTTTAAAAAGTGGTTTCTCAAAATAATAATAATAAATGTAATTTCAAGATGGTTTCAGTATTAAAGACTAAATTTCTTTATATAATTGATCTATAGGTTCAACTTCTCCATAGATCCAATCTAAATGTCATGGGAAATTCATCCAACAACAAATACAAAAACCCCATAAGTCTCAGATAGCATTGAAACCCCTAAAAAAAATTCCTTGTATAGAGAATTATTGGGTTTAATATGTCCTTGAATCTTTCTCCCCACATCATCCAGACATTGTTCGCCACTTTTGGTTACCAGCAACAATTTTCAATATTCTAAAACACAATATTCAATGACAAAACACATTTTTACAAGATCATTTTTATATGAATCAAAACTGATGAAAAAGAAAAATAAACCCTATAAATTATCTTCTAACAAGATTCATATGATTATCCTAATACAACCTCGATCACACCCCAGTTTTGGAAGAGGAAATCAACCACTCGCATGAATCAAAGATGAAATTGCATAGAAAACCACAATCTTTAACAAGATCTCCACATGCAAGGGAATATTTTATTCATCAATATGATTCATCTTATTCACACCATTTATGGCCATACACCAGTATATTATTCATCATAATGGATCTCATCATTATTCCTCTTCATAGGAGACAAGAACTTAGATCCTCATTGATCTTCTACAGCTTCATTCTAGCACAACGTTGCCATCATCATCAGAAAGCATCGTGACTTTCAACAAAAACTCCTAGATTACCAACACTATGGATATCAACCTCATTAATTATTTTTACAAAATTAATTCAACCCATCAACAAAAACATTTACTTGAAGTTACCCATCTTAGATTTAAATAAAATTCGCTTTTATCTCAATCACCATCGCTCGGCCATAGTTTTTCTCCAAAAACATCAGTGGTATCTGGGTCCTTTATCAACTTTAGACTAAGAGAGTTCTTTTCAGTTGACATAGCTGAGTTTGACATTGATAGGCTTAGCCTTATCTTGATTCACCTCATTCCCATGGATCACATGGGATAAATTATCATTTGTGGCCTGAATTTTCTTAAGAACATGTATTTTATCATACACTGATTTCATGAATTCAATTACGCAACTGAGGAATTATCTTACCCAATGGGTAAATATAATTTTTTGTATTACATCATCCTACCATGAAATTTCACTTACACAGAACCGAAATTCATCTTACTACTGATGCGCTTCCAAATAAAATAAAAACATTAAAGTAATTTAACAATTGAATTTTAAAAACCAAATAAATAGTTACACTACCAATAAAAATTCAAAATAAAAGAAATTAAAATCATTAATTGAAATATAAACTACAACATTAATAATTTAAATTTTAAAAAAAACAAAGAAAGCAATCATTATATATAGTTGAACCCTAGGATTAAATTATAAGACTTAAAATTAATATTTTAAAATATGATGAAAATAATATAAACAATAAAATTAAAAAAAGTTCACACACGAGCACTATACAAAATTTAAATATAATTTTTTTTATATATAATAAAAAAATTATTAATTGTAGACCAATTTATCAAAACGTATAATTAACCACTTAAATACCTATTTTAACCTTAAATATACTTTAAAACAACAAAACTAATGTGGAAAAATTAATAAAATGAGGGAATCCTTAATGGACCTCTAGTATGTCTAAACACAAGGGATTGGAGGGGTGTTTCATCATAATGAGGATGGTGTGGGCCAGTTAAACGACTTAGGGAATGGAATCAATATATTTCAACAATTGGTGCATGAGATAAATTAATATATATGGACATGTCTCATATTTGAGTCTTTGGTTTAGATCACATGACACGTTCTATTTATTAATTGTGATTTAGAATTATGGTTTTCTAATATAGTGCATGATCATATAATCTCCCCGATATATTATTGTTTTGTCACCCATATCATACTCATATTCACATCTGTGCTTTGTGACATTATATTTACTTCTTTGGTATTCTTGACCCATGTGTGTTAGGGTAGTTTCATTTGTAAAATGGCTTCCAAAGATATTTAGGAAACCTATTTTTAATTTAATAACTCCTTTTTTGGATTTTTAATTTTATTTAAAAATGTGTGTTTTGATTTAAATAATTTTTCTTCCAATAAAAGAATTATATAGTTATTGTTTTTATTTTAAGAAAATATTTATTTTTATTAAAAGGTATTTTGGATTCAAAAGTTTTTAATGGGTAATTAATGGATTTTGATGTGGATTGGGATGGGGATGTTTTTAGACTCTATGTTTTCAATTTAAGAAAACAACTTGGAATATTTAGAATGGTTTTTCTGAACTTTTTAGTTTTTTCACCTATTTTCATTTAGAAATTCTACTCTCTAGTTATAATTTCCTACAAGTATTTATGGATTAGCGAATGAAATGAATTTCATGGAATTGGAGGGTGAAAACCTAGTGGATTATTTTTTTATTATTCCTATATATTTTAGGTTCTTGTATTCCTATTTGATTTGGGTTTTTTCCTTAAGACCAATGTGGGGTGCATTGGATCGTGGTGAGAAATAGGAAGTTTCATGAATATGGTTTGTGGATCAAAATGAGTTTGATTGTATGTGCTCTATTTATTGTTAGTGTTCTATTTATTTGGGTCAATTTATATCATTATATTTATGAATTATGTTTATTTTTATGAAAATGGGTTGGATCAATGTTCTTTGTATAACCTATTTTGAATGTTTGTTTATTTGAATTATATATATGTTAGATATTTCATAAATGTCCAATGTAATGACTGTTCAAATTAGACTATTGTCAGATGGATCATTGTCTTTTATATTTTAATTTGGTTAAAATCATTCCCAAATATATTTCAATGACTCATAGGCACAACTTATCAGCCTGTGGGGATTGAGAACACCCTTCAGTCCCTATGCAGAGTCAGGTAGGGTACCAAGTGGATAGAAGCCGAAATTCGTTTCCTGCAAATTGGTATTAGTGCCTTAGGTTATTTTTTAATATCCTAATCCTCTATAGTGTCCCCCATACTATTTTTTGATTTCATTGTAGATGGTAAACTAAGGTTTTGTGTATTGAGAGGTAAGGGATGAGAGATTCTATCTAACTCTTTCTCATCCTGAGATTCAAGATTCTGGGGGAACCTAGGTTATTAATTGTGGCTTAAAGTTTGAATCTATTTCTTTTTAATGTATTAATATGTGAATTTATGATTATTTTATCCCCTTTTAGAATATAAATGTCTTTTGGGGTTACTATTTGGTTTCAGGTTTAAAATAGATGAGAAATTGTGCCACATGGTAATCTCACATTGATTTTGAAATCGTGTAGTGAATGTGTGGTTTGAGTATACTAGTTCCACATAGTATGTTGTATGTTTGACCAACCAATGGTATCAAACCATCTACACACATATTTTTTTCCACAGTTCATTTTTTTTACTCCTCTTAGTTTCATATTTCTCCTAAAGTGATTCGCACTTGTTGGGGGTGGATTAAGGATTGATTTGATGATATTTTGGATATATTCCTTTTTAAATAAATGTATGGTTTGTGTGGTTCTATATTTATTCATGGTTTTAAATCCTTGCTTGGTTAAATGATGTAATTTTTAAATGATTGATCCTAAAAAATTGTTTTATGAATAGGTGGAAAAATAAAATCCCCTTGGTTTTCATTAAATTTTTACATGATGGTTTTTACATTGTAGAATTTAGAAAATATTTATAAAAATTGGTTTTTAAGGAAAATTCGGAAAAATAAAATAAAAAAAATAAATTTTATGTTTATGGGAATTCTTATGCTATGTTTTCTCAAAAATAGAATAGAATTTGGAAATGAATTTTGTGACATATATTTTGTGGGTGATATGTGTTCCCTAAGGTCAAGTTGTTTCCAAAGTATAGTGTTGGAAGGTTTCTTAAGTTTAATCATTGGTAGGGGCATTCTCAAAATTACTAATAATAGGGATGATTTAAAAATAATGGATTACTTTAATGGAATGCATGTGATGTTCCTTGTTTTATTGGTTTATCTAGTGATTCATTTTTTAGTTTTTTGAAATTGGAGAGAGAACAAGAGCTTTTGATCCTTTGTCTATGTGACCAATCGGTGAGGGATTATGTCGATCACTTTTTTAGTGTTTTTTTTTTCAAATCACCGTGTTTGGTCAACAATAAGATTGAGAAATATAATTTCATCAAAGGTAGAATTTTCTGATGATTTAGTCAAGATATACTTACAAATGGCCTGTTGTCATTTTGAGAGGTTATCAATGAATCCATTTGGTTAAAATCTGATTTATTCTTGGGAACTAGTCATGTGTGATGCCTAATTTATATCTACTAGGAATATGGGTAACCTAGTGAGAAGGAGAAGAAGTAGGAATACCTCATTCTCAAAAAAATGGGTCCTCCTAATGGAAATAAATGAACTCTAATGTGATTGTAGTGTGGGGATCTTGAACATTCTATGCCCTCGAAGATTTTCCCATGATTGTGGTCATATAGGTAATCTTTAGAAGTTTTTTGATATGGGATTTCAGAATATTTCATAGGTTAAAACCTCTTTTGGTTGGGATTTTTAGGGCCTCTTATGTGATGGTGGTGTTTTGAGGTTGAGATTTTTGAGCTTCAATTGTAGTTGTTTTGAATCTTTTTTTTTTTTGTTTCTTTATGTAATGTTTCATATAAATGGATTTGAATGGAATTTTTGGGTATTTATTGTTATTTTATATGATATATTTAGTGACCCAATCACTTTTTCACATATTATTATAGTATTTTTAACATAATTATCCATTTAATACAAAACAAGGATCAAAAGACCTACTGTCTTTGGGATACTGCGTACATAAACCATTAACATGAAAATATAACAACTTTATTTTAATCTTTATTATGATCTCTTAAATCCATTTTATCTCCTATAACTACATGTGATAACTTGGTGAATACATAGAATAAAGGGGTAGCCTAAAAAACCGATATCGGTATAAACATTATAAGGAAGAATAATGTGTGAGTCAAAGGAGTAATGTGATATCATAAAAGAAAATTATCGTGAGTAATAATATGGGAGAATAACATAAAAAAACTTGGTATCATATTATCATAGAAACATATTAAATTAAATATCAACACAAAACATGACAGAAGAATAAGTTACGGTTATCTTCCAAGATAACATGACATTATGGACAATGTCCCATAGTGGATTAGGTTTTCTTCCTTCTCCAATATATAGCATCTAATGAGACAAAAAGTTTAACTAATTAATTAGAGGACTATTTAGGAACACCCATAATAAAATGAATATTCTTATGAGTTTGAACAAATGAAGTCAGTCATAATTCATAAACAAATTAATCACCCATGGAATGAAATGTGTTTCGTAATCTTACCTCATAACATAATCAAAGGATATTTTATATGGAAGATATTTGAGAAGTCAACTTACGGTGTGTAATACCACTTAAAGGATAAGTTAATAATATACCTATACCTATGAGAGATAAACATATTGAATTTAGATGCATTATGTAACATTAATGAGATATATAAAGTGAGTTAGAGAGAATGTTCAAAACCTAAAAAGAAACATGGTTTAGAGAGACCACTTACCTAATGTTTTGTCATTATTCATATGAATTATAAAATCATATATAATAAATATTAATTTTTATACTTGTATTACAGAACTATAATCATATATATCATAACATATTTGATTTTATTATAATATATTTGATTTTATTATAACATCTTACCACCCATTTATAAATAATTCTTTAATAAAATCAATGTTCCTAGTGATAATTGGTTTGGTTATTATGCATCTTTTAATTTGGAAGTCAAGATATTTATACATTGATCACAGTTCCATAATCTCAAAATTTTTTACCAAGATACTAATATAGTATGTATTCATTATATAAATATATTCAGATTCATCCATAAAGGTTTGATATTTAATTGAATTACATTGTTCCAGGAAACAGTAGGTCATGCGTACACATAAACATTATATCCATTTTCAATAGATAGAATTAAATAAAGGTAATTAATAATTAATCATTCCATAATCACAACAATATCATAAATAACATATATATTTATTACATACATCACTATAATCGGCCGTCAAATGCGTTGATGGAAAATGAATTAAATTGGTTAGCGAGGTGGTATTATGTTGTACACACGAATAATGGATGCATTCCCCCTTTTATGGAAGATGATATGGATGTTGGTTCTAAAATTAACATCAAAAATTTTTAATGTTTTTAAGATAACTTTATTTATGTTTTTAATATGTTTAAATAATATTTTAATGTGGTAGAAGATTAAACAAATTTAAAACATTTGGTTAAAGACTATACCTCATCTTCAAAAAAAATACTTTATATTATACCTTAAACCCTATATGGTTTTTAATATACCGTAAAAGACCCCTATAATATTTGGATGGATTTTAGGAATGTATATGGTTTTTTATTGACCAATATAAAAGGATTTATTAAGTGATAAGAAAATAACATGTGAGGTTAATTTTTATTAGTGAGAGGAGGATAACTCTTCATATTATATAAAATATTGGTTTAATATTGTAGGCACCAACAAATGTGATCCAAGAACTTCTCCATAAAATGTACTCAATTGGGATCAAAAATTTTGTGGTGAGACTCTATATTTTTCATGGGGGTTAGTAACAGTAGTGAAGGCCCTGGCCCAAAGGGTAGGTACCATAGCCCGAAACTAATTTTTATCAGGGGTGTGGGGGGTTTTCCCCCACTATATGAAACAATAATTTTGGCTAAATCCTCAAAGAAACACCCCAATCTAGAAAAACCTCTGTTGATGCACAAGGTACATCCACACCAAAATCTAGCACACAATCCACTGGTGCGCCCAATCTCCTTTCACCCAGAGTCCTATTTTTCCTATAAATAGGCCCTTGGGGCCTTTATTTGGATGGATGAATTTCCCTAAAGCCCAATTTCTACTCTAGTCACCCCAGTGCTTCTCCCAAGTCATTTGAAATATTCATGTTAGTTCTTTAACACCTATAGAAAAGGTTTCAAAGGAGGATCATTATACTTAAGTCCTTTTAGTGTTTGAAATCCATAACACTTGCATGCCTAAACCACCCAACCTACTAAAACTAGAAACACATGCGTGCCACTGATTCCTTTCACAGGAACTTGAGCACCCCACTTCTAAGAATACCTATGAATACTCTTGAAGGCTTGATTCAAGTCTCTCCAAAGTATTAACAACCTGGTTGTTCGTCACTTAAGTGAACATTAGGTCACCCAATCCTTCTTGTGCGCCCATACTTGCATGTCGTCATCTAATTGGGTGCCCCACATTGATTCACCTACTCTCTTTAGTATATAAGCCATCAATCCCTCCTCAAATCCATTCATGGAAAGGATTCTTCTACATTGGCTCCCTTTTATTAAAAGGATTCTATTAAGACCTCCAACAAAACCTCCAGACTTATCAAACCATTGGGATAGGCACATAATTGTGTCCTCTATTTGGGTTTGTATATCCATAGTTAGAGGTTTCCCACATTTTTTTCACAATGGGTTAAGGATTCATGAATTGTTTGTGGGTTTTTATATCAACAGTCACATAGGGTTTGGGTTCTGTCCATCCATTTTCATCTCTAAGATCAGGAACCTCCGGTTTATTGTAGGGAAGGTAAGGTTCACACTAGCTTTTCCATGCAAGCAAATGAATAATCTCCCAACCCTGCCAGGATCAATTTTAGGGAATCCATCCTGGTGTAAGCCCCTAACCTACATCCCTCTTTCCATTCATTGGAACCTTTTACAATGTAAAGATAATAGAGGGAGGGCTCATCGCCTCACCCTCTTCTATGGTCACCACGACCTTATCCACTCTAGTCGTCATAGGTGTTCCCTCTTCCACCAGCGAAGGAGGAAAAGTATGAGTGCCTTTGTTGAATCTTTGACATCCTCTTTTTTCTCACACTAAGAATGACTCATGTGGGATTAACAATTTGTACTGATCATAATATTGGTACAACATCTTGAACTATGAGAAAACTAATTCCTATTCAAACCAGGATACATAGGAAGCCTTCTCAGGGCCCAAGCTCACTGGATATCCTCATTCGGAATTCAACCCTAATTCCCTCAATCTGGTCATCCTTCTTAAGAATAAGCCCCAAATTAAACCCCCAAATCACTAAGGCATCCTTTATAAGAAGTAATCCCAAAGTAATTTCTCTCAAAGGACTATATTCTCCAATTGGATTTATCAAAATACATGGTATTTGATTACCATCCAGATGGGACACTTAGGAAGCCTCCTTGAGGTTCAAACCCAACACTTCAAATCAACCATGTTATTCTCGGGCCATATTCCCAATAGGGTCTAATATTACATGGAAATTCATATTCATTTCAAGTTCCTTGGGCTCCTTAGTCATAACTCACACACCATATTTTGACTAAGAACATTTCGCATAGATTTTCATACCATGTAACATTAAAGATCACAGTTATGTCCTTATCATATGACCTAAAAAGGTATGATGTGTCCCGTTAAGCAGCCCCAAACTACGAGGGTTCTGATTCCTTTCACAAGGATACATAAGTATCCCATTTAATTTATATGATCCCAGTATAAAAAACAAACCATTGTCTCCCTTGGTGACAATTAATTTTAGAGTGCACCACCGAGTGTCTTAAAAATAATATCATCCTAGAAACGATAAAAGGAATCTCCATGTAGTATATGAGGGGATACCATTGATAGAAAACCTCAAATACATACAGATATCTCCATTAAGGAAAACCCTCAAATACATATGAATGATTCTGAATTTCACACATGTAAATAAGTGATTGAAAATCACAAGGGATACTTCTGTTATACTTGGTCAATCAATAAGGTTTCGTGAAAATATTTTAACTTTAAAAAGAGAGTCTCGAAGTAGACAATAATTCCCCCCAAAAGGGTGTGATGAGTCTGACCTCCCATCCTCTCAACCAATGCACATTCTTAAGTATCATAAAATTTAAATATAATGAATGTGTGCCTTTGTAAAGCAGAACCATTTTGCATAAAGAATTGTTGGGTTTTTTCAGTTCCATGAATAAATCCAATGGAAAACTCCTAGAAGCAGTGATTCTTAAATTGGAACACATGTTCCATGGAACTACAAAACAAATACAAATTATTTTTTAATTTAAAAAAGGATAAAAACTAATATAAATTGAATATAGGATGATTATGGGTTTACATACTACCATATAACATAATATTAAAAATTTTATATATGATTTTTGTCCTTATCTCCTTTTTTAATACATGTTAACATTTTCTGACAATTAAAGAACTAACAAAGTGTTTATTTTATGGTTGTAAATATTGTTAATGTAAAAATATAATTGGACCATAAATAGAAAAATGATTATATTTCCAACCATATACCTACCACTTCGCCAGATTTAAGATTTTTATGAATTTTAAATCATTTAATAATATATTTTTTAACATAAAATGTCATTGATTTAAATTTTACTCTATTCATTTAATTTGACTTTGAAAACAATAAGAAAGAAAGATGATAAAAATATATTCCATTAACACGTCACTAAAATATCATTTTTTTCTGAAAAAAATATAGCATTACAATAATTCAAAATAACTATACTACTTTTAATATTTTTAATATCATTTATTTTATATTTTAATTAATTGAATAAATTATTTGTCATTGTTTCTTAAGAATTTAAGGTAATTAATCATCACTAAACATTGTAAATAAATTACCATAATAAAAAACATTTTTTTATAAATTACCCATTTATAACTGAACATGGAATCTGTGTATCCATACGTCAAAAATTTATAGATTATAAAACAAAGAGAATGAAATTTTCAACTCTACTTTACATAAAATAATCTAAATGTAAAAATAAAAGCAATATGGAACCAAGATTCAATATTTTTTAAATATTAAAGAAATAAAAAAAACTAAACTTGAAAAATATGATAAATTAATGTGTTAGCTCCATTTTTTGTCTTTATCATATTATTTTTAACCTTAATTATCTGATTTTCCCTTACCATAGTGACGAATACATAATATGGTTACTACTTACATTGAACAAAAATAAACATTTCATGTTTTCTATATAGGTAAGTAATGATTCAAAACATTTATTTTATTTTTTAATATTAATTTTATAGAAGTTGAAGAAAAGTAATTTAATATTGAAATTCAAAATTCAACAAAAAATATTTCTTCAAAAAAAATACTATTTTTTGTAAGAAAATATTTTTCTACCAAATTCTAGTATAAAATTCATTAAAAATGCTATATTTGGATTATTATTAAAAAAATAACTGATGAAATTTTAGAACTAACCCAAACTATAATTTAACTTTTAAAATATTATAAATAAAATACATCTTTCAATAAAAAACAATTTTTTTTTAATATAAATTGAAAAGAAAATCGTTTCAGAAAAATACCAAAAATTCACTGTAAGATTATTTTATTATTATGATTTAAAAAATGAAGTTTATTTTATAAAGTAAATTTTCTATATTTTCCAAAAAATAATTATTATTTTTTCTTAGAGAAAGTAATAAAACTCGTGTTTGAAGAAAATGTATTTTTTAAGAATAAAATGACATTACTAAATATTTTTTGATTATTTAAAAAGAATTTATCAATACATTTATACATAAAAGTACCTTTTTATATATTTAATAAATTATTGAATTCTATTCATACTCTCAAATTTAATGGCTATAATATTAATATTAAAATAATATTTCATTGTTCATTTAGACTTGGTACTGCGTGTTGTAGATGCTATCGAACATAATTTTATTTTTAAAAACTCATAGTGTTACAATATCCATTATTGATGGTTGTGGGTATTGTTGTTACAATTTTTCTTTTCTATTTTGCAGTTGGATATGACGATTACATTAGTGTGACTCATTTTTTGGGTGAACCTTTCCTTAGAGTGGTCGTTATGCTCATTGTCTGTATTTATATTTTTAGGTTATCATTATTTATACAAGAGAAAGGTCATTGGTAAATGATTGGATAACTACAGTAAGTTATCCATTATATGATTTTTCATACTATCATATGTTTTTATTGGGCTATTTGGATCCACTATGTTAGGGTTGTCTAGTTTCCAAACCTTGGTTATCTATGTGTGTTGTGGTATATATTTAAAACTTAATTTGTTTCATTGAGGATGATTATTGTATTTTACCTAATTATTTATGTTTGTAATTTATTTTGATTTGAGGATTCATCTCTGAATAGTTTCATTGGATCCACCATGTTAGAGTAATTCTAAATAGTGGGTAGATCATGTTAGGTCTCCCTTTCTTCTTAGGAATTCTTGTTTGATGTTATAATTTAATTTGTACATATAAATGTTTCGAAATTAATTGGAAGACCATTTAAATTATTTTTAATGATATTAGTTTTTTGACATTGATTTCATATTATTTAGTTGGGTTCTATAGGTTGGGTCCTCCTTGGATATTCTTTTTATCCAACATTACCTTTTTTAACCTTAGACTTCACGGGTGAAGAATGTGTAATTATGGGGAGAAATTTGATAATCACATTTCACTATAGAGATTAATTCTTTAATATTATACTTTCATGTTTTTTTTTGAGACCTCATGACTTTTAGTCCAAAATCATAGAGTTTTATAATTTTTTGGTTTTTTTTATAAATTTACCCACATGGTTGTGAGTAACCATGCAATTCCCTTATAGAGGGTGATGTCATGGAGTTATATTATTTATTAACAACTTCTCCATGGTCTTTAAAACTATACAGAGCCCCCGAAAAACTTTTTTGTGTGGTCTTGACCTAAGAAATTCCCTACACTAGGTTGGCGCATAGTTTGGAAAACTCTGTGGCCCAACCATACAACCTTCCCAGAATAACATGAAATGTTTTTTGACCATAATACCATTTTTAAATTAAAACTTGTTTCACCCATTTTTATCGTAAAATGAATTAAATGAATCTCGGGATCCCTATGATGAGCTCCACCAACCTACCCACCTGATTCATGGGTCTCCTTTGGTGTTTTCCAAGAAATTTCGAGGTACATCATCCTCTGTTTCCCTCTTTTTCCCTTCCTTGTCACTTTGTTCTTCATTTGGGATTCTCCTATGAAGCATAGAACCCTTATGGATTATTTTAGGGTTTTGAGTGGATCAAATGTTGGGTTTCATGGTTTATATGGTATGTATACACCATCTTTATCCTTGTTTTGGTGCTTTTCATTGAAGGTGACATGTACTGATGGGTTTTATTTTAGTTTCTACCACTTTAAGGAATACAATTCCATAAAATTGTTTTATTTTTGGAATTATAATCCTATTTTTGTTCAAAATATACCATTTATGAAAATTTTGAATATATGTTATATCCATGTGGTGATTTCATACCATATTAATCTATTTTGGGCTTAGCATAATGGATGTCACTTTCTAATTTCATGTTTTTAAGTTTTAATATTATGGGAAATTCAAATGAGGGTTTTTGTAATGGTTTTTATGGTTATGTATTGATGTTTAATCTGGTTTTGATTTTCAATGATTGTGTGGATTTCCCCTTGATAAATTACCTTTATAGATCTTTTAAAATGTGCTTGATGGGAATGGATGCCCTTTGGACATGTTGTTTATTACAAATAATAATACCCATGGTATAAAGTGTATACTTAAAATATTTTAGTTAGTGTGTGATATTTACAGTAGTTTCAAAAGAATGTTTGAAGTGGTATTTTATGGAATGAAAAATTAATTGGAATACTGAGTCATGTTTTATAATTAAAGTTTCTTTTGGATCTTTGGTATTAAATGAGTAGTTGTAAAATACCCCCCATGACTTCCCCAATTGAGTTGATTACTCCTTGTGTGGGTTTTTTATCACTATGTGAGGCTTGTCTCTCCCCTTGTGTGGGAATATTCTTTTTTATGTCATTGATATGAGGGATATATGGTTTTATTCATTGTCAGGGTGTGGGGGGTGAGTAATAGTGTTTATTATTCATTTAATATTAATCCTAGATTGTATGTTGATTTGCCTCACTTCTTTATTGTTAATGGTGAACTAGAAACTAAGTGACAGTACTATGTTTATGTTATGCGTATTGGTTTTCTTGCAACTTGTGTCTCTCCAGTGAAGTTGGGAACAAGAGTTATGAGGGGTGTGCCACCACAATATGGCTTGTTTGGGATAGTTATATGACTTGTGGATTATACCCAACATATGTTGGTAGTTGGTCCATGAGATAAATTAATAAATATAGATGTGTATCGCATGAAGGATTCCATGATAGATCCCATGAAACATTCAATTTCTTGATTTGGAGTCAACATTTTGGGTTTTTATATAATGATCAATTGTATCATCTTCCCTTTCTTATATTTTTGTGGTAACAATATCTTTCTCATATTCACGGGTATGATATAATGGGGATTTAATTTTTATGCTTCAAACATGTCTGTTTAGGTCATTTAATTTGGAAAATATCTTAAATAGATGTTTGGGAAACAAATTTTGAATTTATTGTCTCTTGTGTGGATTTTCTTTAAAAGTGGATTGGTTGTTTGGATTTAAATAAATCTTTATAGGGTTAAAAATTAATAATTTTATTGTTTTTATTTTACGAAAACGATGAATTTTTTTGAAATCCATTTTTTTTAATCCAAATCTATATTAAATGGGTAATAAATGTTTTTTTAAAATGTATTAGTCCAGTAAGAATGTTTTCAAATCATGTGTTATAGTTTAAGAATAAAATTTAGACCATTTTGAAGAGTCTTGATGAACTTGTAATCATTTTCACCAAATAACTTTTATAAACCCCAATTTTAGTTAATATTTTCAAAACCTCATTTATTAATATCCCTATATAAAGATTTTCATAGTCTGAGTGGTTGGTGACCAATGGGGATATATAGATAAGGGTATATATTTTAGGATCTAGGTTCCCAGATGGATTCGAGTTTTTTTCCTTGAGGGTAAAATGGTGTTATATATGTGGTAATGAAAACTAGAAGTTTCGTAGAGATAGTTTTAGGCTCAATTCAAGTTTGTTTCTAGTTGTTTCATTTTCAGTTGTTGTTATATCTATCTTTCATGTTTTACCATTCTATTTATGAATGATTTATAAATTAATGAAAATGTATCTATTTAGTGTTTTTGGTTATGACATGTTTAGAATGTTCATTTATTTTTATTTTATATATGTTTGATATTTCATAGATATACAAGGTAAGGATAATCTATTCCAGACTCTGATTAGATGGGATGATATTATTTATCTCTAATTTTGGGTGAAATAACTATCGAAGAGATTTATATGATTCCCAGGAAATAGTTTCTATCATGTAGGGATCCGGAATACCCTTCAGGAATTGTTGAGAGGCAGATCAATTTCCATGTGGATGGTATTCTATTTTGGTTTTCTATAAAATTTGATTTAAATTAATTAAGTTCTCCTTACAACTTTTTATTCATTAATTTATGATTGGTGGTATAATTGACCATTTCATTAATATATCGAATACATTCCTCATTTTATAATGAATATGAACTATTTTCATCCTCTAATTTAAAAGTAAAATTAACATCCTGAGACATTTCACAAATACATACAATATATAACTTTTCTATTTTAAACATATTATTTTGAGAAATTATTGAATAAAAAAATACGCAATCATCGCTATCATATTCATTTTTGATATCAAAGGATAAATCCTCACTATAACTCTAAGTATCATTGGTAGAATGAAAATCATTACATAAATTCTTCTTATTTTTTCGAATTTTATTATTTTTTTTCAAAATTGTATATTCTATTATTATATATATCATCTATCTAGATTCATATGAAATTTTCTCAAATGTATCTTTTTTCTCAGACTTCTCATTTAAATCATTCTATCTATCATAATGTATATTCTTATTTATAATTATCTTATTCATATTTCTTACATGTTGTGTAGGATTGCCATAAATATTCTCTTAATGACTAACATATGAATGATTTTTAGACTTTCTCTTTACAGTAGTTAATAAATAATGTTGATCTTGAGAAGTTAAAGTTAAAAAAGTAAAATAAAACTTCACTCTTTATTTTCCCCTTCCTAACATCTCTTGTTAGTCAGTTATCATATTACGTTAAAGTGTGAATGAGATCATAAATACAGAGCTTAGTTAAATTATTAGAATCATTAATTTTTTATATTTTTTTTATCTAATTACTTCTGAAGAATGTATTTTTCATTTTCACCAAGATATGCATCCATTAATTGTTTCTCATTCAAGGATTGTAATTCATTAACTATAGTCATGAACATTTTATTCATTTTCACAATAGATTTATTAGGTAGAGAATTGAAATCTTGATAATAATATCTAAAATTTTCACATTGAGTTTCAAGAACATTAGTGGTTCTAAAATTTTTAATTTATATCTTTTCTATTGGTGGTCTCATAGGACGATATTCAGCTATAAATTATTCTTAACTGGAAACATAATAGAGTATTCCCGACACCATTATTGGAATCACTTTAATTTTTTCTCCATTAGAAAAATATATGACCTCTTTATAGGGAACATTATACTTACTATTCATAAATATAAAATTCTCTATATCAGTATTAATTAAAAAAATATTATTAACATTAAAATACTCCAAATATTCTCAATCAGAAATAGGGGATTTCTAGAAACCAAGTTCTCAAGCACTAAAAATTGAAGTTATACCATTAATCAACTTCTTTATTTTATGTGATTATTGTAATAAAATTGATGCATGAAATTAAAGAAAACCAATTTAAATTCATGAAATAATAACCAATATTGTCTCAAATATAGAGACCTTATTTGATACCAAATGTTATCCTACATAAATATAGAAAATAGTCATATATAATAAGTATGTCTAAAAGGGGGAGGTCAAATATCCTTTAAAAACAACTTATAATTTCTAATACCACTTGAGAATTATGTTTACCTATAATTGTAAATATTTTATGAATTGATAAATTACGGTCAAGAAATATAGGGGGTTTGATAAACTGGTAAAACCAATGTAAATACAATGGAAATACAAGAGGTAATTAAACATGGAAACAAAATAGAATTATGAAAAATTATAACACATGTATGAATAGTGGAAATAAAAATGATATATTTTAAATTTTAATATAGAAAAAGGAGTATGTATTACAATCCTAAAACACAAGAAGGATACTATTACTAACACATTATAATCAATGAAGTTATTTGTATTTATCTTAAATAGTAAGAGGCCCACAGACCTAATCTAGGCATTCTAGACATAATAAGTAGAAAAACCATGACTATAAACTTTTTGGAGTGTTTATCTATCTTCCACACATATAATCCCCCTATTGTGAAGTATTCACATTGATCCATGTTTCTTACCAAAATCTCTTGGTACAACAGATTAGTAGAAAACTACTTCTATATATCAAAATCTCAAAGTATCAATGATAATAATTGGCTCTATATTTATCATAGAATATCCCAATAAATCGGGACCATAGAAAATGAATATATTCATAAAATACTAAGAGATTTATAATGAAATCCTTACAATAAAAACTCACAAAATAAAAAATTATAATAATCAAAAGCACTCACAATAATAAGTTATTTCACAACTTTGAACTAATAAAATAATTCTCTTTTATTTTAATTTAAAAATTATGTAATTTCTCACTTGTGATCATCAATAATGTGAATCTATTTATAGACATAATTGTAACTAAATCTAATATTCAAATTCCACATAATTTAGGATTAGTTCGAATAACATCAAAATATTCTTTATCAAAATCTAATGAACTCACCATATAACCTCATATTCTGATGAATTAAATCATCATTTATATGGTGATCCATCATATAATAAATTAAATCTAGCAATAAACCTTAGTTCTCTAAATTTTGACAATTCTTTAGTTAAGCGTAGAGTCTTTAAAAATAAAATTACCACATTTTCATCCTACAAAACCTGGAACTTAGAAAAACATAAATTAGTTTCAAATATAATTGTATTTTGATTTCAAATACTATGGATAAAATGAGTCTTTGAATCAATGGGGAAATAATTAATTTCAATATCATAATTCTACTAGTAGAGTTTACGAATCATATCAACTCCAACTCATACAAGAAGTATATTGATTATGATGTAATTTAAAAGGTTTTTTATGTTAATTAAGATGATATTAAAAATATCCTCAATATTCCTAATAAGATAAATAATTTAACTTCCCAAAGAACTATGAAATCATGTTTTGTAGTTTATAAAGTTCTAAAAAATTCAAAGTTCTCCAAAAATAGTGAGGGAACTAATTCATAAATAGAGTAAACTATAAGTTTCTATTAAAAATAAATAGGATTAAAGTGATCAAGTTCATTGATGGAATTAATGATAGGGGGAACCAAAAAACTTATGTTAAGCTAATCAAGTAAAAAAATGTATCATCATTAAAATTGTGGTCAGTAAGTAGGGAAAAAATGCTTCCATGAAAATATTAAAATTTAATTATTCCTCGGATCATATAAATAATTCTCATCTTATGATTTTTATGGTAAAAGTTATTGATACTTATAACCTTATTTTTTTATATGTTACTTTTTTATAGAATATAGTAATGGTTTTCTATAAAATATCAAACAAATTTGATAAATCAAAGAGAGAATTGTAAAAAAATTAAGAACTCATATGTAATCAATTGGAATCATTTATTTTCTCCTATTTTTTACACCAAGTGGTATCATTTATGATTGATCATGAGAATGTTATTGAGAATTATTGTTGGAAAGCATGTGATTATTGACATATCTTTCATGTTTATTATAAATATTTCTCTATCATTTTCTTAGAGTGATTTTTTTGTATTGGGATTTTGAAGTATTATTTGAAAGATTTTTTTTGTTGAAAATAATTATAAGGATAAAAATCAATGAAATATAGTCATGATAATGATTAACCATCAATATATGAATAATATTTTATTAAAAATTATTTTTTACATGTTTTACCTTGTAAAACATCAAATTGGGGAAATATTTAGTAAAAAAATGACTAGTATCCCCACGAAAAGAAATATCTCTCATACAATGGGGGAGAAAAATCATAAACCAGTAAAGGGAGAGAAACTAATGGGTTACCCTAATCTATTTATTTATATTCCAAACTTTTGTTTTTGTTTTCAAATATGATGAAATGAAACATAAATCCTATGTTTTTTTTTGAAAAAATAAATGGGAATCTGTTATGGGGACAATGTTAAATTTATTTATTTATTGTTACTTATCTAATTTTAATTGCTTCCATGTTGTTTCCTTGAGAATATAAGGATTTGTAATGATAATAAATTTTATATATATTAAAAAAATATAAATTAGGGAGTTGATATTCCCATAAATGTCATTAATAAGGAGATTAATGGATTGTATACACCTCATGTTATATTTTTTCAAAATATATACATGATAAATTTGTTTATAAAGAGAGTTTTTTTATGTGTCCATAAAATTCTAGTTCTATGGTGGATTTATTTATAGTAATATGAAGTTGACCCTTGTTAAATATTTAATATGGAATTTCAATATTAATGAAATCATTATGAGTTGATAGGAAGAAGAGTTGTGGAAACATATTTTTTTTTAGAATTATAACATAATATATATTGATTATACCATGATTATTTATTCGTGACTTGAATTCTTATGTTAAATTTTTTTGACATTAATACAATGAAGATTTCACCTCACAAAATCATAATGTGATTTAAGCGGATTGAAGGGAAAAAGATAAGTTCATAGTTTGGTATTACTTGGATTATTTCATTCCATAATCCAAATTATTAAGTCAGGGTATATAAATCTACACCATAGTTCATAGGATAAATAATTTTTTTATAGTTTTTGGATTTGAAGTCCAAATATTTATAAATATTTTTATGTGGACAATTAGGTTAAAATTAATTATGTCATGTTTAAATAAACTATCCTATAATGTGTCTGAGATATATTAATATTTAATGAATTTGTGTGACATTTTTATTGATGTAAATGAGATATTTGATCCATGAATTTCATCTCAGCGTATAACTAAATATTAGTAAATTATGAACCCCATTATTTTATAATTTATCATATTCTTGAAAAATAAAAATTTGGATATACTAAATTTTTGAAAATTATTAGATGATTCTAAATGGGTTATTTTGGAAGAAGTTTTGGAACCTTTGACATCAGATATAGATTAATTGATATATAAATGAATATGATTCCCTATAGGATTCAATGATTCATCGCAGACATTGATAAATATATAAATATACCAATATCTCTTTAAATGGATGATTATGATTTTGTGAGAAATTGTCGTCAACATATATATTACAAAAATATGAGTTATTATTAAATTATTATATAACCACTTAAACAAGTCCATTCTTTAGAGAAGAAATATAAAGATACTATATATAGAGGGGAGTAATTTTAGGAAGGTGTAAGAAGGTCATTCATGCTTGCTGATGTTAAATATAGAATCAATATTTACATGCATTGAAAATTTCATACTTATAAGAGTTTGGAACTATATTATTACTATATATAGTTCCTCTTAATTGATTATAATATAATATCATGTTACATGAGATAAAAATAGGTGATCACCAAGGTTTTAGTCTCTTGATAATACGTTATGGTGCACCTTTTAATTATATGTGCCCATGTATCATTCTTTCTCTCTTTCCATATCATACCATAAATAACAATATTCTATTTATTGATTTAAGATCCATGTACTAACTAAATAAAAAATCACAATGTTTAGGAAAATAGGAAAATTATCATTGTGGTTTATTTTAAATGATTTACCCCCCCCCCCCCCCCCGAGTGGTTGATGTATATACTAATCCTGAATTGTTAACGCACAATATGTGACAATGAGAATATACATTTTTATAATGTGTTTAAAAAAAATTAAATATTCTTCAAAATTGTTTTATAAGATGTTTAAAAGTATTTTTAGTTGACTTTTCACAATTTTTTACATTTGATATTGCATATGATTAAAATAAATGATAACTCTTCAAAATGGAGTTTTTAAAGTTGTCTAAAAGAATTTTGGATATAGTAATATAATTTTTTACATATGATGTAACATAAGGTTAATGTAAATAAATCTAATGAGGCTTTCATGTAATTGATAGATTGATAAATATGTAAAGTAAAGATACACCATGGAATTGTGGTATTAATCATGACCTGGCCTATGTTAAATTTAATATGATTTGAGTTGTTACAAGGAGGACAAGATGAGTAAATGATTGAAGGACTACAAGTTGAATGGACTAATGATTTATATAAGTATTAAGAGGTTCCAAAAGACAATGGTAACCCATCTCACAACAGTTAAGGTGAAATACATGTCCCATTTCATATAGAGAGAAAATGGGCCAATGATATCACATATTCAACACCAAATGTGACTTATAAATTTCATGAAATATTGTTAAATTAATTTTGAATCCCAATTTTCTTTTCTAATCTCCAAATTAGAGGTTATAGATAATAATATCAAATCCAGTGTGATATGGAATCAAATTCAATACTTACTATTTTGGATACATGTGATACACATCCTAAAATTCAACATTGGTGTGCTACTTTTCCAAAATGTCTTTATTAGTCTTTATATTCATAAATTTAAGGGTAAAGGTATGTTTATAATTTTTTACATTAGGATATTAGAATCTTGACAATTGTATCACCCCATGAGAATATATATCTATCCACATTGAACTTGTAATTCATTCAAGTTCTCCTTAGTGAAACTCTATGATGTTTTTCTCTCAATTGTTATGAATCCCTTTATCTCTTACCTTTATCTTATTCATTCCTTAATTTTTGGTATATATATTAGATCAGAGATCTATGATCGTAAGGCCCCCAATTCTATTACTCAACCCAAATGAATTTTTTAGTGGATTTTCCACCACATGCCTCACTTGAGTTCATTATCTAAATAGAAGTTCATCCTCCTTAGAGCATTAGTTGACTAACATCATATACTATATTATGACAACATCCAACACTTATCCCAAAATAAATTCCTCACATTTCATCTTATGATGTTAAGATTATCACACCTAGTGCATCATGCATCTATTTCTATAATACCTCTTCACACAGAATACATTTACCCTATTATTTAATAATTTTTTCTACAATCATTGTTTTATTTTCATTTTATATACCAATTCAAAAAAACAATAGAATATTATTTCATTAAAAACATATACAAATTTCTTATATTTTGAAAGATTTAAATATTTTTTTAAGGAAATTATTCATCAATCTTATTTCATATTTTGAACCACTATATGTGATTTGTGTCTGAAAAAATATAATAAAATGAAATTTCCGCAACTCAAAATTATGTTATTTTCCAAACTAAACACAACCTTTCATTGGGATAATTAAAAAAAGGGATATAATCATTTATCTATCTCTTTATGATTTAAATTTTTGGAACTTTCTACTCCTCATTTTAATTACTCATTTATTTATCCATGGATCACATTTTTATAAATTTTTTATATAATTCATTATCGAGAAAAATCAATATGCCATATATTTCAACACTTTATAACTCTTAGCCATATTTTAAACCATTATTCAATACACCTTACCATTTCTCAACTGTGTAACTGCCTGAGATTTAATTATATATTTCTTATTAAATATTTTTTTTTACTTTCTTAATCTGTCCGCAAAACTGAGTTTAAAAAATTGAAAAATAAAATAAAATATTATAATGAAAAAAATTGATCATTTTTTAATACATAATTTCAATATTATCTTAGGTTTTAAATATGGGATTTTTCTATAAATATATATTTTTTAGTGAATAGAGAGAAATACTGATTTTAATAAAATTTCCATTTATTTTTTATAAAATTAAATAATTTAAAAGTTTCAATATTTTTTTATTTGATATTAAATTCATAAAATATCCATTTCATTTAAATTTTGATCATAATCTTTTATAATTTCAATATAAGTATTTTTTTGTCTTAAAACGCATTAATATGAAGACCATTTTTCACTGCATTTTGTGGGTTTATTTTCAAAATAATTTATATAACATATAGATATTTATTTTAATAAAATTAAATCCATTTTCATAATAATTAGGTTCATATTTGGTAAATATTTGTCTTTTATTTTTAGTCATTATGAATAATAACCATAGTAAAATTTATCACCATTGTAAAGGGTAAATCGGGTAATTAAGGTAAAAAATAATTTGATAGGGAATTAAAAAAATAACAAAAACTTTATTTCATTTCATTGGATGAGTTTAATTATCCATAATTATCTAAAATTATAAAAATAGTCCTTTTTTCCTTGAAATTGATTTTGTCATTTAAAATAATTAAGTAAAAGAAAAAGTCAGAAATGTCACTCTCTTGATTTTAATATATATAATATTTTATGATTGGGATAAAGAAAACTTATTTTTAGTTATAAACAGATATTTTAAATGAGAATAAATTTATTTTATCAAGGTAACCTAATTTAAAAATTTTAAATTTGATGAGTACATTGAATGCTTACACGAAGATGGCGCTATATTTATTCAATTAATAGACAAATAAAATAAATGATTTGATAAATATTAAAATGAATAATAATTAGATGAATTATAGTGTTACGGGAATTTGATAAATACGTATTACGTGATACATATGTGTTAAAGGATCTTATTTTAATCCCATATATGTATTTATGTATTTAAAGTCAAATTAAATAAATAAGGTCAAAAATGATATTAATGATTTTTTATAATAAATAATAAATTATTAAATGATTTAAAATTTACATCATCTAAGTGAAAGGAATATGTTTGAAAAAATCAACCAAGGTATATTCATAGTAGTTTTTTCCACTTTTGGGGACATTCATGAACCTTATTGAGTGGAAAAATTTAATCGTGTGATAATTGTAAAAATGGTTAATGGGGGTCAAAACAAAACGATAAGGCTGAAAACATTAACAAAACATGTCTCAATTTTATTATATTGGATGATTTTAACTAATACTAAAATTATATTATAATTATTTAAAGGATGATCTATTTTTTATGAAAAATATTTTGTAATAATTTAATACATTGATAAATTCCAGGAATTCCCCTCCCCTAACTTATAAAAGGGCACCACTAATCTCTTTTCATTACACCAATTTGAAAAAAATATCTTGACCAAAAATGACCCAATTATATTCTAAACTTAGCTATAGACTAATTAGAAGTTATTTACCCATTAAAATACCATTACAATGGTCCTAAATAAGGGATCTAATTAATTCCAACCGAATAAGTGGTAATCATCTATACCAAATCTTACCAGATTATTTATTATTCTAATTCCTATTAATGTGTTATTCCCATCATAAATTAATAAATCAAGTATCATAAATAAAATTATATGTTATTATTATTTCGGTAAAACCATTTAACATCTCTTTTACAACCAATAAAATGGAAAAACACCAACCGTGTGAGCATACATCTTACTGTCTCCAAGTAGTGGTGTGTTTTGTATTTCTTCACCAAATTACTTTGATGATTGTAAAGATGTAACAAATGAATATATATAATTTTTATGATATAATTTTTCTTTTTAATTATAATGTATTTTATACCCTCTTACCTACCAATCCATTAGAAAATGATAATTCCACTCATGCATATGTGCAGACTACCAACTCCACAAAGCGATGTGATTCATTTTTCATTTATGTTTTACATAAATAGTAAAAATGTTATATTTTACAAATATATAAAATATATATAATAAAAAAATATCTTATAAATATTAATTATTATTTACCTTTGTTTTTTCTGTCTTTTGAAAAGTGAAAATAGTGTTTATATATCTCCATGGTCGATCGTCTCCAAGTACAGTGTAATTAATTTTTCTATCTCTATATTTTATAGATGATTGAAAAAATATATGTATTAAATATATTTGATATTTATATATTTAATAAAATTACGGAGATGATAAAACCATGAGAAATAGGAAATTATGTAAACTACTAAATCAAAACAAATATGAAAAGAAAATTAGTTAACACCCAAAATAATGAGAATAATAAAATATTGTTGAAGAACAAGTTATAAAATATTATATATGGATCATATATGTTATTATATATATGAATACAGTTATGGTGTATTGTTATAATAAATTTAATTTTATTTCACAAAATTTTAGTGTGACTATGAGTCAAGTAGAACATGTGGTAATAGATATTTTTACAATTTCCACTCCATTGATACATAGTTGGTATTTTGCACCTATTTATTTTTATGTGGTGTATAGTATATCCCATTGAGGTATTTAATGTTCATATATATTTAATTTTATTATTAAAGATTAAATTCAAGTTTAACATTTTAAGGATATTCCATATCTTCTTCCAACTTTTCCCCTCTTTGACACTTGAATGAGGAAATAAATGTTTAAAAGAAAAGATGATTTTTTTCCATTTTTGATCAGGTATATTTTTCTTCATTGTATATATTTTTTTGAAAAATTTCCTTTTTATTTACTCAAATGATTTATTATGGACATTTTATGTTATCCTTGACTTTTTAAATGCTTAAAAAGGAATATTTATAATTAATTCAAAAAGGGTCTAATTTTTACATTAAAAAAAGTAAAAAAAACTATTTGTAAACATATACGACATTAAGGGATTTTCTATCTGCCAAATTTTTTTATTCTATTTATATTCGTCTATACATTTTCAAATGTTTTTAAAAGAAAACTCTTCTAATAAAATGTATTTAAATCCATTTTTTTCTTTTAAAAATGACATGAATTTTCTTCTAAACCTTTTTTAATGATCAATTAAAGGTTTATCATGAAATATTCACTTTCATGGGATCATTTTTCATTTTACACTAAATTTTTCTTAAATATCCATCATGGATATTCTTATTTCATAAAACGTATATCATTGCAACATATGGTGTGTTAATATTAAAGTAATTTGATTGAATAAGGAAAACACTGATAAATATGTATTGTTTACTAAATACAGATATTTATTGATAAGTAAAATTGATTATGAATTTAATTGATCATTAATTATATGATGGATTCATTAGAAATTAAGATATGGTTGGTTCTAGGAATTATATATCCCTTTAATGCATCAACATGTCTCATGAGAAAAATTACATGGCTAAATTAACTAGGTTTATGTTGTATACATACCCATCAATTAAACTGCCCTAGCACAATGCTTTGATGGTATATCATCATGATGTCTAAGATCATGATGTAAAATTTTAGGCATTATATTTATTGAGAATTTAGTTATAATTATCCGTGAGATTATTTTTTCATATTATATGTGGATTCATTTTCTGGTCATGTTATAGATTAAATGGAATGTGTTTCAGTTATTTACCATTCCATATTGATCATACCCTATTTTTTTGGTGATAACTTACATTGTAAGTAAACATTACTAAGGATATAATCCCACCAATTATTTGTTTTCCTTTCTCTGATATATGAAGAAGGATATTGTGAATAATATAATGGTTATAATAAATTTTTTAATGCTATGTATTTTATATTTCCAATATAATATGGGAATCATGTATGTATTTTATTCTTCAAAACTAATAATCTAATTAGTCCTTCAGTATGAGATAATTTGTATCTTATAAAAATGTAATAAAGTAGACCCCAACATTGGGTTACTGGAGTTAGGTTTTCTACAGTTTTTGTTAGAGTGAGATTAATAGAATCCTTAGGATCTAGATTTTAAATAAATATTTTTAACATAAGAATAATGATAATCTAATTTGGTATTTGATAACATTAACCATTATTGAAATTTTAATATTATGGACCAATATTCATGAGGATAATGAGCTAAAACAGTGTGCTCCATTATTTAGAATTGGGTTTTACCTGGAGATAGGGAATTAATACGAATAGATAAAAGTAGATATTCCCAAGGGATCAAACCAAAAAAGATAGTATTGGAACTAAGTATATCATAGATTTATTAGAGAATATTACTCATGTTATGGGAAATAACCTTGCCTAAATGGAGCAACATGTTGTTATACAGTCTAATTCAACTATGATAGATCAATTTATTTATTATAAGCCTCCAAATTTTAATAGAACTACTAATCCATTGGTCGATGAGAAATGGATTCTGTCTCTCAAAAGTGTATTCCCCTATTTGAGATTTAATGGAAGTGAATAAGTTATTCTAGAAGTGTCTTGTTTTAAATGAGATTTTGATAAATGGATTCCATTGATTCAGAACACTAAAGAAGATGATAAAATATAAATATTGATATTGAGATTGTTTAAAGATATTTTAATTGATAAATACTTAGATAATTGAAGGCTGAAATGGTTAGGATTTTAGGTAATTTAATGTAGAAATAAGAAGTATGTATGGAAGAGTAAGAGGTTATAAGATAAACTAGGAATTATTCAGACTAAAAATGTAATATAGAATGAAATATTGATTGTTTCTCTGATGGGATTAATCTGAGTCTATTAAGTGAACTAGTTTCTAAAATGATTTCTTCATATGATTATATAGTATCATGTGCCATTAAAATAGTGAAATAATTTTATATATCATATGTCTTTAATATAAATCATGATAATAAAATGTTGTATGATCACCATGATAAAGTAAACACATCAAATAAGAATAAGGGAATTAAGAATTTTCAATCATGTAAAAATTGTGGAAAGATACATCCTAAAAATGAATAAATGGCATCGGAGTTTATTTAAAATGTTGGGATAATTGTTATTTGGATAATTACTATCAAGAAAATAAAGAATCCGTAGATTTTTATTGATTAAAATATAAATTGATGGGTTATTTTTCAAACCATTTCCCCAAGCATCGAGCGAAATATAAATAGAATCATACAATAGGGGAATCCCATGCATTTTGAATTACTATAGCTAAAGTGTAAGTTCCAAGAGATTTGTTGAAAGGTATAATTATCATCCACTATAGATGTGAAATTTTTTATTTTATTTGGATTGTCCTCACTCTTTTATAACATAATAAATTTCTAAGGGTATCATGTCACAACCACAATGATTATATGATGTGTTAGTAGTGAAGACTCTCAATATTAAAATTATTTCAAATCAATTATATTTCTCATCTCTGAGAGAAGTTTTTGGGAATGTATTTCTTGAAAATATTTTTATTCTACCTCTAGATTAATTTGATATAATTTTAAGAATGTATTGGATCTCTTATTATAAATAACATATCAATTATTTAGGAAGTAATTTTTCATTCAATATTCTGAATCAATATATATTAGTCATTTGGTACAAGGATAAACTTGAAATTCTAATCAAAATTACTTCTGACATGTTGGTTTTATTACATATTCTAGAGGGATATTTATCTATATTTTTGGATAGAAACTCAACATTGATTATTTTCTTGTTTTATGGGGGTAATTTTATGTCTTTGTATTAGATTTATCTAATATTCCCTCGAGCAGGGAAGTTTATTTTTCAATAGAACTCATACCTGATGAAACACCTATTTCAAATATTCCATTTATAATGGCATTTTTTTACTTGTACAAATTGAAGAAAAAAATCCAGGGGAATCTTGATAAGGGATTCATTGGTCCCATTACATATCCATGTGTCACATCTATTTGTTTTTTTAATAATAGATATGGTTAAATTCATCTTTTAATTGATTATAGTGAAATTATCAAAAAAATAATATAAAGAACAAGTATCATATAACCCGTGTCAATTATCTATTTGATCAATTCTGAAGAGCTCGTTATTTTTCTCAGATTAATCTTCGATCTGGATATTATCCATTAACGGAAAAGAAATATGATAAACCAAATATATCCTTCTATATGAGGAATGGTATTTAGGAATTTATATTATTCTTATTTTTACTCTCCAATGCTCCAACTATCATCATGGAATAAATTAATAGAGTCTTTGGAAATTTCCTTTATCAGTTTGAGGAAGTATTTATAGATGATATTATTATATATTGAAAGGGAAAATAATTACATAAAGAACATAGAAGGAATTGGTTAAAGATCCAAAGTAAGGATAAGTTATATTAAAAAATTACTAAGTGTGAATTTTTGAAATAAAAATTTTCATTCTTGGGTCATATAATTACAAGTGAGTGTATTCCAATTGATCCTTCAAAACAAAAGTTATTGAGAAATTTCCTAGACTAACCCCAGTAATGAAGATTTATAATTTTTTATCTTGGTTAGATACTATCGATGCATTGTGAGAGATTTCATGGGACTATCTATTCCACTCACCAAGTTGGGTTTGAAGGGGGTTAAGTTATTGTGGATAAAAATTGTAAGTAGAGTTTCAAAGAATTGAATAGAATTTTGTTCCATGATCATGTTCTTACACTACCCTATAGTGGATAAGGCTTTATGATTGATAGTGATCCATCAGAGAAGGTACTGGGATGCAACGACATTTATAATGATATGTTGGCATATTATTCCTCTTCTAAATTGAATATTCATTTACATAATTACCTGACACGTGATTAAGTGCTGGAAGGGGTTTTTTCATTGAATATGAGTAGGAATCAACATTTATGGTAAAAGGTGTGATATATATACTGATCATAAAACATTAATGTTTTTAATTACATATAATGAGTTAAATAAGTACCATATAAGATGCTTGGTTTTTCTAAAACATTATGACAACTCAATACATTACCATCCCAGATAGTTGAACATGGTGGTTGATGCTCTTATTTAGAAAGATCATCTTTTCTTTCTATAATGAAGTTCAAAAGAGATCCAATATTTTTGGATTTGTAGAATTTTTATCTTTAAACCTTGAGTAAAGGGGCCATATATTATCATTATCATATTATTGTTCAACCACCCATCCATTAGAGGATTAAGAAGGAACAAAAGGAAGATGTTGAATAATAGAACAAATAGTAGAATTTTCATGAGTTTAATGATGGTCATAATTGAATGATAAGGTTGGGGAAGTAATAATGTGTTGCATAAATAATAATGTTAAATGAATTATTGTACGAGGTTCATAGACCATCGTTCTATATTCAACCTATAATTACAAAGATGTATACATATCTAAAATAATATTTCTATAGGAATAAAATGAAATAGGATATTACTGAGTATGTTTCATGATTGATAGTGTATTAAAACATTAGGGCTAAGAGATAGAATCCTAAGGAGGGGTTATAAACATTACCCATACCATAATGGAAATGGGAAAACATTACCATGGATTTTATCTCTGTGCTCCCAAAAATATATAAAGTGAACAATTTTTTTGGGTTGATAAAAATTTCCTTAAAATCATTGAATTTTATCTCTATTAGAGAATATTTCTCATCTGACCATATTACTCGGTTATAAATTAAATAAATTATTACATGTCATAGTGCACCACTCTCAATCATATCTTATTAGGATCTAAGGTTTAATTTGAATTTCTAGAGATTCCTTTATTAGGATCTAGATAAAGAACTAAGTTTTAATACTGCTCATTATACTCATATATATGGTCAGTATGAGAGGAACATTAAAACTCTATAAGACATTATCATAGAGTTATCTATAGATTTCAAAGGTGCTTGAGATATGTACCATCATTTGGTAGAATGTTCATAAAAAATAACTTTCACTCAAGCATTAAAATGAGTCCTTATGAATCTCTCTATAAAAGGAATCATAGAAATACAATGTGTTGGGATGAAGTTAGATAATGAAAGATATTAGGACCTGATAAATCTAATTAAATAATATATAAGGTTAGATCCATTCAAAAACACATATGGGTAGCTTTGATCAGAGAAAAAATTCATGTTGAGAATTTTCAGTGAGATATAGGGTTTGGAATTGGTGGAAAGGTGTTTCTATGAATATCTTCTTTATAGTACATTATAATTCAGGTAATTGACCCTTTATTTATGTATTTTATGTATACATAGTGATTAGGTTATGTTTTAGGAGGTTCAAATAAGTTTTTTTGTTTTTTGGGTTTTTATGGAGGTACGTGGTTTGAGTGTGGTTAGTTGAAACTGTGAAAATCCTCCATAAAACCGTAAGTTTGAAATAGTGGGCATTAGGTAGGTGTACGGTTTAGCAAAACTAGGAATCATCCAAGGATAAACCATGAAAATTTGTATAGTTGGGTATATAATGGTTTTCATATATTTTTTCCAACTATGCGAGAAAATTGTGTGAGGTGTTTTTGGAGGCAATTTCCCATGCACAGTTAGTTTACGATTTTCCTAAATATGTGCCCAAACCATGCATAGGGAAAAATTACATCCAATTATTGTGGATATAACTTTTTTTACCTTTTTAATCACTTGATTATTCCCTAAATAGATCATATCTCAAATTCCTCTCCCTCCAAAGGCTACGGAGACCATTCCTTTCAATTAGGGAGCTATTCCTATGAAAATACAAGTGTGATGGAAGCCCGTATTCATTGGTAAGTTTTCTTCATCATAATTTTCTTTTTATTTCCCCATATTTTACCTCTAGGAATCAAAAATCTATTTGATTAGGGATTTATCCACACTATTTGATATCAATCATGATGGTTTATTATTGTTTTGGTAGAATGGAATAAGCTCTGAGATTGAATCATGAAGGTCTAAGTCTGGTTTTTGAATTTGTAATGTCACTTTTCATTTTCTCCAAATTTTTATAGGTATGTTCATTCACTCTAAAAAACTATTAATTATAACATGAAGTTTTTATTTAAAATTGAATTAATTGATTCTATTTAGTTGTGAAATTTATGTATGATTCTTTTTGTAAAACCATTATTCTGATGGTTTTGTGACGTCGTGAAAATTGGTTTGTTTTGTTGAAGGTGCATTTGGTACATGATTTTAAAATTATGATTAGAAAAATATGGTCTGGTTTTAATGTATATAAAAAATTTATATAATTGGTTTTAGTAAAAGAAATATTTTATTGAAATGTATTTTTAGGGGTTTGGGTATACATGGTTGGTGTGTGTTCATTTTCATTGATTTGGCCTAGTGAAAGGGTAATGTACCATTGGAGAACTTGTTATTGGTTACCCTATGAACACTTGGTAGATCAATAAGATACTGCTCATGAGTATGGAACTATCAAGACATAAGAAAAGCCATGGTACACCAATTATTTAGTCATATATCATGATACCTTGGGCATGGCTTGTTGATTTGGAGCTTGGAGAATATTGGTAGTATTGTTCTGGATGTCTTTGTATCCATTAGGTCTTTTAGTATTTGGTATCTTTTAGTTTTATTGGTTTTTTTCCTCTTATTCTCTCATATTTTTTTTATTTAGTTGCTTACCTTTTATATGTATTTTTTATTCATTCATTGTATAGAGGTTTGTTTTTTAAGGTTATATTTTATTGGATATTTATCTTTAAAGGTAAAATATACCACCAATTGTATATAAATCCATTGGAATTTATCTCTGATTTTTGGGGTCTAGGGGATGTCACCTAAGGCTAGTAACACCTACCCCCTCTTCCAACGATAATGGGTGAGTGGAGGGATGTTCCAAATGGTATCAGTTTATTTGATCCATGATAAGCGATTAGTGTAAGTATATCACTTGGGATGTTAATAAAAAGATGGATCATTAGAACATGAAATGGTTGGAATAAATAGGTTTATATAACATATTTATGTTTAAATTCAAGTAACTAGGGATTTTGGGTACATTAGTGTCTTGAGATACTTCTAGTAGTTACAACCTCATCCTCATGGGTTTATCCGATAAGACGATCATCACACGAATTGAAAGAATTGACTTCCCACTAGAAGAGAATAATTTATTTTTCATAGTGATTTATCACTTGGTGAAAAGTGTATGTTTTTAAAAAAAGATAAAAATCATTTGGTTTTCAAAAATCATATTGTAATTTTCAAATTTGGTCTGAAAACTGATATTTTTGAATTTTGGAAATACATGTTGGTATATGTGTGATGTGGTAAATTTTAAATTTCCAAGAACTCAGTTTCTTAAGAGTGATACAAATTGTCATTGTATTTTGGTTAAAGAAAATATGCCCATGTACGCATTGTAAGAACCAAACATAAGGGTCTGTTAATAATGTTGTTGCACTTTTCCCATAGGTGAACCAATTGTTAGTTTAGAGTATTGTCCATGTTTTTTAGGAAGTGGATAGAGAGAACAGAAGGTATGCACCAAGGAAAGTGGATCATTTGGTTTACTTCCAAAATCAGAATCCACCCATATTTCCGAGTGATTCGGAACCAGAAAAGGAATAAGTTTAACTAAATAGGATGAATAAAATCATCAATTTTTGTAGAGAAAATGCTAAGTTGAAAGTGAAGTTCCCTATATACATACTAGACGATATTTCACACAATTGGTGGGATTTAATAGTTCAGGGTAAATTAGACCAAGGAATGACAAGGAAATATCTTGAAGAGTTTTTAACAAGAAATTATATCCTCATAATTTTTGAATTGAAGGTAAAATAGAACTCTTCAGTTTGAAGCAGGAAAACCTCATATTGATAAAGTATCCAAAAAAATTCTTGAATTTAGTCCTGTTTTCAACTCAAGTTGATCCAAGTGTGTCCTTAAAGGAAAAAAACTTTTAATTGAGGTTGAGTCAAGAGATTCACTAAACTTTTAATACAGTTGGAGGAATCATGTTAAAACCTTTGGAAAATAGTGGGAACTATAATTCTTGGAATAATCAAAAGGGTGAAGCATATTTATAAGGTTGTGTAACAATTCTAAATCAAATGGAGGGATCATTGAATTTTCCTTTTAAATGGAAGTGTAATACTGGATGATTTCATAGTGGTGCTTTTCATCATATGAAATGAGATTATATAGAACCACTAAGAACAAGTCACAATTGCAGTCATATGAGGAATCTTTAGCAATATTATTACAATGCTCCAAGATATGTTGTTGGGGACACATCTCATGTTTTGTAGATGTTTTATGCTTCATTGGGATGTGGGCAGCAGAATACTTCTCATCAGATAAACCGTGCATTCCATTGTGATTCTAGGAATACTGTGAATCCTCAACCAGTGAAATCTCAATAGGGTAATAAAAAGAAAAGTGTGGTGAGTATGAAATTGTATAGATATGGGTAAGAAATCATCGATAATCAATTGATACCTTTAATGGTGATAATTAGAATTATTTTTATTTATAATAATATGTAGGTTTTGTTTAATAAGGGTGAATCACATTCGTTTATTGTGACTTGTGTTGTTGATATTCTTGTTTTTCATGTTGAGATGATTCCATCTATTTTGAAACATCAAATCCCTCTTGTACAAAGAGAATGTCATTAATTTATTTGAAAATCATGTTATACAAATATTAATTAAGATGAAATATTTTGGGATTACACTATATTGGATATGGATGTCTATAATTTAATCTTGGGTATATAATGGTTGAAAATGTTCAAATATCGCCTCAATTTTTTTACCCAAAGGTTAAAATTGCAACAGATGATGGTTTCAAGCATCTCTTTATTGGATATCAGAATATAACGAAAAGTAGAGTAACATTTTTGGCACTGGAAGTTATAATTATTTCATTCCATTTGGAATATTTGACCTCAGCATTGGTGGATGAGATCATGAATAGTGTTTTTTCAAAAAATATTGATTAGTTTCTTGATGATTCTCTTGATAATTTCTAAGGGTTTCCACCAACAATAGAAGTAGATTTTATGATTTATCTCCAACCATGGATCATTACTATATCACTTCTATCTTATCAAATAGAATAAATAAAATTAAAGGTAATTTAAATTATATTTGGGATAATTGGAAAGAAAATGGTTCATTTTTCCTAGTACGTCTCTGTGGAGAGCAATGATTCTATTTGGGAAGAAGGAAGATCAAACACTAAAGTTTTTTATAAATTATAAAAAGCATAACCAAGTCAAGATAAAGACTTTATATCCTATTCTATGTGTTAATGACTTGTTTGATCAATTTAGGGGATCTCAGTGGTTATTTAAAATCAACTTTCATTTCAGATATCACTAACTACGGGTTTAGAAGGATGATAACTTCATGACATCTTACAAAAGTAGATATGTCCAATACAAGTCTGTGGTTATGCAATTTTATCATACAAATTAACCAATTATATTTATGGAATTTATGAATTATATATTTCAAATATATCTAGAACCTTTTGTGATGGTGTTAGTGGATGACATATTGGTGTATTCGAGGATAAAGTTTGAGCATGAGAAACACCAGGTGATAGTGTTGGGTATCTTACTAGATCATTATTAATATAAAAAACATTAAAATTGTAAATTCTTGGATATAATAGGTATGTTTCTTTTTCCATATTATCTATGAGAAATTTTTTTATATGGATCCATAGAAGATATTAGTTGTGATCACTTGGAAACCACCAAATAATGTCATTTAGATTCACAGTTTCTATGGCCTAGTTGATTTTTACCAGGGTAGGATATTGGGTTTCCCTATGAGGTAAAAATATTTTTATTTGAATTTAAAAGCTTTGTTTTGAGCTAATTTGAGTACAAAGTGAAATCAAGTATTGGGGGTTTTGGGGGCTTGTTTGGAGCCAGGATCCGTACTTTTGAAAAAAAATAGATAGGATGCACAATTAGGAGAAACTCTGAAGGATTCGCTACACTTTTACTCTAATAATGAAAGGGTTGAGTAGAGGGTTGTGGGAGGCCACATGGTTTGAGGAAACCATGCCACCTTAGGTTAATTTCTTTATGAGGAGTTGTACAACTTTTTACAGTGGGGTGTTACATGGTTTGTGAACAGTTAATCAGATAGTGCACATGAAACTGTGTGGGGTTCCCCTTTGGATAACAAAGGGCGCATAGTTTGTGCACTATTTTCACAACCATGAAACTGAACTATGTGGCCTTGTATCCCTATGGGAATTTTCCATTTCACCATTAAATTTTTTAAAAAAAAATTAACATGTTCTCTATTTTCCTCTATTGGTAAACATTTCATGCATAGGATGTCCTTTGAAGACCATTTCATAAATTTTTTTCCCATTTCTCCATCTAAACTCAGAATCAAACACCTTCAATCTCACTATATTCACATCGGTTTGTTATTTGATAATCTTATGCAATTTTTCATTTAACATCGTATCAATGGAGTTCTTAAGATGCATTTTTATATTCCATATTTTTATTATTTTCATTTGATCTTCATTTTAATTCTAATATGGATCAAATCAAAAGATAATACTAGATGAGTGATCTACAATGGACCTACAATAGGCAGTCTATACCTTTACCTCATTGATTGGTGTTTTATAAGCATAGTTTTAGTTTTTTCACATGCCAAACATTCTAAGAGTTCCCCTTTAATTAATTAAACAATTGAATTGAATGATTTGAAACATGTTAGGGATTTCCACAAGTTTCATTGAGTTTTTTGGAGGTTATTTCCTCGACCTAGGAAATCCATGGCGTGTCCCTTTGTATTTCCCTTTTTATAACACCACCCATGGGGTGTGTGTGATCTCTCCTAGATCAAAGAAACCCATTGTGAATTGAATTCAATTTTCTGAGATGATTAGAATATAGTGATACCTCATTCTCAATGTCATAACAGCATGTGATTAGTTAATTTTGAAATGGATTTTATATAAATTTTTTATATGAGTTGGATAAACTCATGAAATATATTTGAATTTGAATTGATTGATGCAATGAGATGGTGAATTGAAATGGCAGTGGATTCTATAGTTTTTATACCTTGGATATTGATTCTATTAGATGCCACAGACATTTCTCCCATGGATCTTGATTATGGTAGTGGACTCCTTTGACGTGTTTCCACCTAGGGTTATGATTTCAAAGGATGATTGGGCCTTGCTACCCCTTGGATCCAACAACCATGGACTCATGTTGGACATATTCTATTGATATGCTCCAAGGACTCCACCCAAGTTGTTATCGAGTTTCCATAGAGATGATACTAAGGAATTGATTGGTATCCCTAAGTCTTATATACCTTGTATAAGGCCCCTCATGGTCTAACACTTTTGATTACACAGCATGATCCTTGTGGATGACTTTATTATATTGTGAGGACGTGATGAATGTTTTATACTAAATTATATGGATTAGTTGTGGAAGTGGTTTCCCACTTTTTTGTATGTCGTAGCCAGGGTGGATATTTTGGCATGTTTTATGGATATCCCAAGTATGCTTATCAAATTATATTGGATTGACTGGACTACATTATACCTATTTAGTAATTTTTTACCACTTCCCATGTTTGTGGGATCCTAATTATTTTTTTGTATGGAGCCTTGTTTGGCTAAACAATTTCACATTACTTGTATCCCATATTCCTTGGGAACTTCATTTTCAATACAACTTTACATGTTGTATGAATTGTGCACTACTTATCTTGTTATACACAACCTCGATTTATTATGTACACCGATGCTGGTGGCCTACTAATTGTTATATCACACCCTAATTAGGCCTCTAGGGGGTACCCAGACAGACTATATGGATACACATAGGGATCAGGGTAAGTTCCCACAGTATTATGCTTCATTATACTATGCTTAATAGCATGGGACTGAAGAACCATGATAAGACTCGTGATGCTAGTTGGGATAGTTCTTTTTTGTGATTATTGGTAATTTGATACATGTATTGCACTAGATTATTTTATACCGATTTTCCATTTTTCTGGAGATATGACAAGACATATCATATTGAATATGAGATTACTTATAGAATTGTTTCTTTATTAATATATTGAATATTTATCTTCTATATTAATGTTTTACTGCTTCCACTATTGACTAATATGTTTTCTATAGTTCTTCTGTGCTCTGACATGTGGTAATATTCTCCCTACAAACACACCCTAGGCCCCCACTTCTATTCGGGAACCTCTAGCATATAGGGAGGTTCACTTGATGTCATCTAACGCACCAACTTGGGGCACTAGATAGTAGATTCAATTTTGGGATGTTACAATGTGGTATTAGAGTATTTTCTTTTTTTTCCATAAAATTTTTAGACAATACACATGAATTAGTAGGGTAATATAATTTGCTAATGAACTTCTCCTAGGATTATCTAACCCAGGTATGGGAAAATGCTAAATTTCTAAGAACAAAGATTTTTTTTTCAAGATTTTGACTATTATAGTTGATTTTATTCATCGTTTGTGCGATGAACTTTTGGAAAAATTTATTATGATTCGGGATTTTTCCATTTCTAGATGATATGAGGGTATGCTTCTCATGCAATATTTTATGCACTTTTCAGGATTCACATTCCATGAATTATTCCATTCCATAGAGGACTAATTGCTTGATTTCATGACATTATGATATGTGACTTATATGGTATACATATTCATGTGATAGATGATTTTTGTGAAGATGTTTGAGAAACGTAGTTGGTAATTAGAATGGATTATGTAACCTATATTTTTTTCCCAACTTTGGATATAGAAAACACCCAAAGTAGTCAACCATGCCATGTTTGGTAACAAAACTGACCCCAGTAATCCAAATCAAGTTGTCATTTTATTACAATGGAATATATATAAGAGCTCAAATAACTAAGGATAAATCGGTTTAGTATTATTAAAATAACTATAAATATACATGGTACTATTATTACATTGTTAATTTAACATATAACCTAACAAAATAAAATAAACTGCTTCCTTGATACTTATTCAATGCTTTCATCTTCAGAACCTGGGAAAGGAAAAAATAAAAGGGGTGGGATCAAATGCTCGGTAAGGGTAAAATATAGTGCAATGTGAATCAATAGTAATTTAATCATAATAAATTATACATAATCAATATTTAATGTTGAATAACTGAAAAACACATGCCTTCAGTAAACTGATAATGAAAATGTATCCATGTATTTTATCATAGTGAAAATCCTATTGAAAATGATAAATGAAAATTGAATGAATAAAATTCTTAATTATTGGACATCATTTATCTGGAACATGAACCATCATACTATGAATATGGTTTAATTCTATGAGAAGATAACCGTATAATTATTTTTGGAAACAAACATGAAGGGTTTTTTGCCAACTATTTTGTCTCATAAGACATGTTGATGCATCAAGGGGAAATAAAGTTGGGCCCCAACCATCACTGAAATTATAAAGAATTATTATTTCATATATTTAATTCAAGAAAAATATTCCTTAAAAAATATCTTCATGAGTAGGAAATATGGATTTATCCATATTTCAATATTCAAAGTAAACATCTTATGTAAAATTGGTGTATGTCTTAGACAAGTATCATAACCATTATTCAAAAAAATATAGGTATATAAGAGGAATATAATTTCAAATTTAAAATGATCTCAATGGGTTATTATAAAAACCAAATAATAATTATTAGGTGCACAATACTATGTGAGTCTCAATGAAATTTAAATTGAGGCGAAGTCCCCAACATTATGTCTGAAGGTGTTCTGCACATGATCATGATATCCAAGTTTAACATATTAAAACAATTAATTAATTAATTAAGAACGTTTTATACATGAATTTGATTTATTATAATTTTTTTAAATTCATTTATGGCTTTTTTTATGAGTTTTATGACACAATTTTACCGTTCGAGATCATTCATTTTCTTAGTTTTCATGATTCGCTTACTTGTTTATATATGTGTGTAAAATTATCTAAAAAAATAATAGTATTACAAAATTGAAATTATATGCTATTAATAAACTTATAGGATATTAAATATTTATCTATTTCATTTGGTTATATTGTATTATGATTAATCATTAGATAAAATGTTTGTAATAGTCGTTTAGATTGTTTTGGCGTTTTTTTGTCATCACAGACATGTTTTGTTTTATGAATCCATATAATGTATACATACTAGTCAAGGAATCTTAAATAACTTGTATTACATATTTTATTTTATTTTATAACCTAAAAAATGGTTTTGTGACCATCCTTGAAGGTAGAATTGAAAAAAAAAATACATCATCCATAAAGGTGGTAAAGCAGCACCTCATGGATTATGTTTTCATTTTTAGAATAAAAAATGGAAGATAAAGGTTTTGAATATGGATTTTCCATTAACATAAGAAATTTTATGTATATATAAGATAAAGTAGTTATAATTTTACTTTTTAAATAAGATTAATGGATATAAAAAAGAAGAGTGGAAATTAAAAAAATGAAAGCGAACAAAAAAGGATTTACCTCTTGAATTCCTCTCCTTGAGAACCTCCTTACAGAAATTGAATTTTTTTATTTTTTTTGAACCAAGTGTTATTAAATCATGTATGATATTTTAATTTATGAATTTGGATTATAATTTAAATACTATAAATTAACATATTTCACCAGTCATCAAAAATTCAACTACTTCAAAAAATCCCAAAAAATTAATATAAACATTTTTAAATGTGTAAAATTAAAAATTAAACCCCATTTTAGGAAAAAAAATTCTAAATTTAATAAATTTAATTTTTAATTAAAATCATCATTTACTTAGAAATAACAATTTTAAAATTATAACTGATTTTATAACACTTTGAAAAGTTAATTAAGGTCTCATAAAGTAATCTTGTAATTATAATACAAACAAATATTAATTTATGATTATATTTTAATTTAATAAATTTTCTTTTAAATCAATATATTAATTATAAAATTGTAAATAAACATTTATGTTTTATCAAAATACTAGCTATTAATTTATCATTGAAAAAATATTTATTTAATTATGAATGGATCTATTAAATCTTGGATAAGAATGACATTTACATGAGGATTTATCAAGAAATTGTTTATCATTTTTTGGGTTTTTAATCATTGTTAAAGTATTTTTAGAACATGAGGAATATAGAATATATTCATGCAATAGGATGTTCTTGGGAGAATTATCTTTTTAAAAGGTTATATTTTTGTGAATGTCCTTAATTTAACTGTTGATCATGAAATACAGAATAAATTCAAGTTTTTTAAAAGAGATTCTAGATTACTCGATAGATTCATAAAAGGAATTAAAGATAAATAATGGTCATTAAAGAATCCTCTATAATCAATAAATTTAGTGGAACTTGGAAGATTCTAAATATTTGGTGCCACTTATTGAATTTAAGGAGAATCTATAATAATCTATTAACATATGGAGAACATGAAAGGATGATGTAAATAAATGTGGAGTTATTTTACAGCAAATAGGAGTAGCGAGTATGCTAAATGATATGGAAAACTTTTATATATAATATATATACATATATGAAAATAAATAAGGGGTAATAATAGGTTACCGTAAAGAGTATATTATTTCAAATTTTGATGAATATATGAGAACTAAAATAATCTATTTACAACTCTTATATTAAATAAATTTATAAACAAATTCTCATGAAGATTTAAGTAATGAGGAGGATCCTATATGAATACAATATCACAAGAAGAATAAGTAAAGATAGAGGATGGATAGTCAAGAGAAGAGTGGCATGGAACTGTGAATTGTAACTATATTATTCATATTATATTCTACTAATGTTATTAATTTTAATATATTGGACTTTAATCCAATTTTTGTATGGGAAGTGGACCCCTCTCTCATTATTAATTGCGGTGACTCACATATAGTGAGTTCCTCATGGATAGAGTATCCATTCTAAACATATTTTAAGGAATAATTAGTTCATGTGATATATGATAGAAATATTGAACTCCCTTTAACATTGGATTTAATTCACATTAGGTTAACTAAATATATCATAGAGATAGTGTGAGTGTATAAGCAATGTATCAAACATAAAAATAACCATTAACACTAAGATTCCATGATCTAAATGTACTATTAGTTTACTTGTTGGCCATTGTGAAGGAAAAAGTGGTTAATTAATTACACTAAGACCCCCCCCCCCCCCCCACCTCTAAGGTTAACGTATTGTTCTATATAAACCTAAAATTTAACATCAAGGATATGAGGTTCCTATGTTGGTCATACCTCCTTTAGTGTTATTTTGAAAATAATTGACATAGTACGTAAAATTTGAAAACTTCATGAGATTCCCTATTTTCATGGTTAATATTATAATGTGAGGAAAAATAAATTCTTAAAAATTGTAAAAAATATTAATATATTTTACTTACTTTTTTGCAATATTTTCATATACATGATGAAGATAAGTGGAATATTGATGAAAAAATTCAGGTGTTTTTTCTTCCATGGTAGAAATGTTTTTAAAAAAATATAGTATTATGACATGAAAATTATTATATAGGTGAATCCCTTGGAGTTATAAGAATGCTTCATCCCATTAAAAGTATATTTATTTTATAACATAGATGTTGGAGCAGTGGAGTTGAGTGAAAATCAACCTTTGTAAAAATAAATAAATAATATAGCGATGATAGAGCTTGATGCATTATAGGAAATAAAGACCATTTAAGTTGTGAATAAAGGAAATTAATATAAATAATACAATAATATGATGATAAAGGTTACGCAATGAGAAGCTCATGAATCTTCTTAAACTTATTTGGAGGAGGTATATGGGAAACTAAGAACCTCACATAAAGAGAGTCCTGCCACTTCAAAAAAGGAATATAAGGATAATATTGAATGTAAAAATGATTAGGTTGTTCTGCATAATATGGAGAAGTGGAAATAAAAGTAAAAAAGGTGAATGAACAACAAATTTTGTAATTTTAGAGATTATTGAAATCAAATAAAGAGACTCCTCCACCAAAGAAGATAAAGGTGAAATAGAGAGATAAATATAATGATAATCCAAGAATGATAACTATACAAGAGGAATTGTTTGAAAGGGAAATTTTTAGACTTGAATTATAGAATAATGATATGTTCTTAATATAAATTCAAGAAAAAAAATAATATGTTTCATATGTAAAAGTAAATTCACTATGAATCTAGATTAAAATCATTTGAAGAAGATGATAAGATTATGATGAATTCTATTAAGCAAACCTCCATCTCCCCATGATTTTTATTATAAGGAGGTGATAATATAAAAAGGGGGTATTCTGGAAGAATATTTAGCATTATGAAGAATCCAAGAATCCTATGTATATATAACTAATAATTTTTACACATATTTACATAAGTTTTATAGTAAAATCAAGATTCTTTCAACAATGTTATTAGGAGTATTCATATTATTATAGTTGAATAAGTATCATCCTGATGAAAAGTCCCCCATTGATATAATTGAATAAAAAATTTCATTCAAAATGGTATAAGGGGAGATTGTGCTAAAAAAATAACAATAATTTTATATTCCCAAATTCATTATGCTAATAATTTATTTTCTTAATTTTTATAGAATTATTTTCGGAACATAGGGGGTGTTTCATGAGATATTGATTTAATTAAAAACATATTGATTTAAAATGAGTAATGGATTATAGAAGTAAAAATTGAATTTACAATCCAAATCTAATATTTTCTAAATTAATTTATGAATCAATAATGGATAAATGAATGATTATGTGATTATTTTCTAATTGGGAGAAAATATAAAAAATATTATTAATGTAATATTATTAAAAATTTAATGGATGGAGGATAAAGAGATATATATATATATATATGAATTCTTTGGAATTTATTGTTAAATTGGGGATAAAGTTTGTGGTTGAGAAGAATATCCAAAGTATGATATTTTAAAATTCTTCAAATTATTTTTTGATAAAAATTTTTATTATGTAGTGGATAAGAATTTATAATATATAAAAAGAAATATTGAAAACTGATAGTTATAATTAGTCAAAAATTGAGATTAGTGAACCTAATGAAGTATTATAAATATGTTTCCAAATATATGGATTAGATTGATGATGGAATATGGTAATTCTGAAGTAGTGTTTTGTATTTTTGGGAGTAGGCCCATAAATAATCCAAGTAGTGAAAAATCATGTCATGTATTTGAGGAGGATATTCATTCAATTTATACTTTAATTAAATCACAAAAAAATTATATAGAAAATATTAAAAAATAATATATTATATTGTTATTTAAGAGTAATGAACCAATTTATGGTCATGTGAAGGCACATCATATTATGCATAGTTGATGGACTAACATATGAGATAAAGCATAAAAGATAAGTTTAAGAGAATTTATGATAAAATGAATGTAATTAAGGACCACGAATACTTCTTGAAGTTATTGGAAATAATATTTATATATATTTTATGTATTGTATCTAAATTGTTATAGTTACAAGTTTTATCAATTAAATAATATTTAAAGGTCAGTCCTGAATAAATGGATAAAATTGGAAGTCTATAAAATGTAAAACATATTGTGAAAAAAAATAAAGTTGCAAAATAATTTCATGAGACAGGAAAAATATTTCAATTGAATAATTAGTTTATAAAATTCATAAGGTATAAAATTTATATTGAATAAAAAATATTAGGAATTATGTTTCATGAAGAATAAAATTCATCATATTAAAGATATCTATCAAAGGATATTCCACGGATAGAATCATTAAGTAGTTGATGGTGCTTTATTCACTAAAAACCATGAGTGAGTACAATTATATTTAGTATAATTAAATTACACTCAACATTGTGGATGAAAATTAGATATTATGAAGAAAATTTTATAGAAAAATATACAATTCATACATAATGTATCTTGTGATTAATGAAGGACTCATATCATAGTAGGAAATGTGAGATGTTCATTCCCGTAAAAATGTTCGTTGAAAAAACACTACAACAAATGCCGGTCCTAGCGGCGGTTTTTTTCCAGTTTAGCGGCGGTTTAAACCGCCGCTATATTGTGTGGCGGCGGTTTACAAAAACCGCCGCTAAGTTTGGCGTCGGCAATCTATTAGCGGCGGTTTTTTCGATTCCGCGGCGGTTTTAGAAATGTGTCGTAGGTCCGTCATTTAGCGGCGGTTTCTCTTCATTTAGCGGCGGTTATATGGGTATCTTATTCGCGGCGGTTTTAACCGCCGCTAAATTCAGGCGTTTGATGCGCCTATTCTGGGGCGGTGAATACCGCCGCTAAATATAAACATAATATATTTAGCGGCGGTTTTAACCGCCGCTAAATGCTCACAAGTATGGAATTAGCGGCAGTTTTAACCGCCGCTAAATGTTGAACTGGAAAAAAAAATGTTGGATCTGCTCCACCACTGCCCTAAATTTTCCAAAACCACAGCCACATCTCACCCATCAGCCCCACATAATATCACATCCACACATATTTGTAATGTACAACAGCTTACAACATTATTACATCATTACCATTTCATATTCCATCACTAAAAGAATACTACCACAAACCACTACACACAAATACCAACATCCTCATAATAGTGACCATAACATCTCTTACCATAATAAAAACCAACATTAAAAATGGACACAGGTCACACATGAGTGGTAGCGGTCACACCGTGCCTCAGATTGAGGCGGGGTTGACTCGTACACGTCACCAAGGACCCGTGGATCCTTCTCCTAAAGGATGAAGGCAATCCGGATGCGTCTTGTCAAATTTACGTAGGTCAGTTGTTGTTTCCAATTAAAGTGGTGTCCATTTTAAACAAGAGAGCGACTCTTTGGGTGGTAACAGTCACACCGTGCCTCGGATTGAGGCAGGGTTGACTCGTACACGTCACCAAGGACCTGCGGATCGTTCTCCTAAAGAATGAAGGCAATCCGGATGCGTCCGGTCGGATTTCCGTAGGTCAGTTGTTGTTTCCAATTAAAGTGGTGTCCATTTTAAACAAGAGAGCTACCCTTTGGGTGGTAGCGGTCACACCGTGCCTCGGATTGAGGCGGAGTTGACTCGTACATGTCACCAACATCCTCATAATAGTGACCATAACATCTCGTATGTCAGTTGTTGATTTCACTTAAAATTAAGTCCATTTTTAACAAAACAGTGACACTGTGAGTGGTGTCGGCCACACCGGGCCTCAGATTGATGCGGTGTTGAATCGTACACGTCACACATGAGTCATTGATTGTTGTGAAAAAGTATCAACGCAATCAGAAGCCGTTAGATCGGTTTGGCGTATGTACGTAAAATATTGTCCATTTTAAACTAAATACATACACTTGGAGTGATACCGGTCACACCGCGCCTCTGATTGAGGCGGGGTTAAATCTTACACGTCACATTTGACCCATGGATAGTTGTCCTTAAGTTTCAATAGAATCCCAATGTGTTTGGTCGGTTTTCCGTATGTCAGTTGTTGATTTCACTTAAAATTAAGTCCATTTTTAACAAAACAGTGACACTGTGAGTGGTGTCGGCCACACCGGGCCTCGGATTGATGCGGTGTTGAATCGTACACGTCACACATGAGTCATTGATCATTGTGAAAAAGTATCAATGCAATCAGAAGCCGTTAGATCAGTTTGGCGTATGTACGTAAAATATTGTCCATTTTAAACTAAATACATACACTTGGAGTGATACCGGTCACACCGCGTCTCGGATTGAGGCGGGGTTGAGTCGTACACGTCACATATAACCCATGAATCGTTGTCCTAAAGTGTCAACACAATCCGAAGGCGTTTGGTCGGTTTCCCGTATGTCAGTTGTTGATTTCTCACTTAAAAATAAGTCCATTTTGAACAAAACAGAGGCACTTGGAGTTGTGTCAGCCACAACAGGCCTCAGATTGAGGTGGGGTTGACTCGTACACGTCACATTTGAAGGTGAGAATGCATACATGATAGTTGACCTTCTTAGAGAAGGGTTTCTGGAAGAGTATAAAAGACATGAAGCAATGAAGATCATTAGAGTGTTGGAGCAAATGTGGTTGCTACAAACAATGTGGAAATCAGCTTGTGCAAAGCGACCTAAGTTAAAACTTGCAGGTATTGTACTCTATTTTTTTCTGGAAGGTTTCAGTTTAAATGCATTTTGGAATGATCATTGCTAGCCATTGTCTTTTAGGTTTTTTTGACAGCCGAGGGGAAAGGGTGGGGTCTGAAGACATTGTAGGATATGTCGAAGGGTGATTTTGTGTGTGAATATGTTAGAGAAATGTTAACTCCCGCAATTCTGAAAAGAGTCACTATTTAAAAGAAAGTCACAAGTTTAGATACATCTCAAGATGGTCAGTTTAAAGACATTTTGAGGGACACTACTAAAGACATGCTCAGATATGCACACATCCCCCACTTTTAGATCATTGTCTACTACAATGATCTTCCAAACAAGATATTCATTAGAACGCTCATGATACATAGAGAAATTCACTGGCCACCTTCGAGAATGATCTGAAGCACAAACCATGACAGCATTATGTTTTTAACTTCAGCACCTCAATTGAGAATGTGACACCTTTCAGGACTTGGCGCCATTGTATGTCGTTTCGTCCACTGAATGGGTCTATCCTTTTATTTAATTTTTTTAACTTCAGTCAAATATTCTAGAAAGATGTCATGGCAGATCCTTCACCATTTTGTTTTGCTGAACATCTCATTACATTGTTAAAAAAAAGCAGGGTGTCTTGCATGGGCAATACGTTCCTGTATTGAAGATGATGCACTCCCATTTATTCGAACCCACAAAACCACCCCGCATGAGAAAACAGGGACTCATATTTTTCTGGAAGGCGGGGAGGAACCCAGGCACCTGCCGAAGACCGTCGCGCCGTGGGGTGGTTTTGTGGGTTAGAATAAATGGGAGTGCATCATCTTCAATACAGGAACGTATTGCCCATGCAAGACACCCTGCTTTTTTTTAACAATGTAATGAGATGTTCAGCAAAACAAAATGGTGAAGGATCTTCCGCGACATCTTTCTAGAATATTTGACTGAAGTTAAAAAAATTAAATAAAAGGATAGACCCATTCAGTGGACGAAACGACATACAATGGCGCCAAGTCCTGAAAGGTGTCACATTCTCAATTGAGGTGCTGAAGTTAAAAACATAATGCTGTCATGGTTTGTGCTTCAGATCATTCTCGAAGGTGGCCAGTGAATTTCTCTATGTATCATGAGCGTTCTAATGCATATCTTGTTTGGAAGATCATTGTAGTAGACAACCATCTAAAAGTGGGGGATGTGTGCATATCTGAGAATGTCTTTATTAGTGTCCCTCAAAATGTCTTTAAACTGGCCATCTCGAGATGTATCTAAATTTGTGACTTTCTTTTAAATAGTGACTCTTTTCAGAACTGCGTGATATGAAGGTATTTTGGAGATTTTACTGGTTCATGCATGATATGAAGGTATTTTGGAGATTTTACTGGTTTTTTTGTCCAAAGGCCAAAGAAATGTGGTCCATCATTCTTGCATGTTACTCGTACACGTCACCAAGGACCCGTGGATCCTTCTCCTAAAGGATGAAGGCAATCCGGATGCGTCTGGTCAGATTTACGTAGGTCAGTTGTTGTTTCCAATTAAAGTGGTGTCCATTTTAAACAAGAGAGCGACCCTTTGGGTGGTAGCGGTCACACCGTGCCTCGGATTGAGGCGGGGTTGACTCGTACACGTCACCAAGGACCCGTGGATCCTTCTCCTAAAGGATGAAGGCAATTCGGATGCGTCTTGTCAGATTTACGTAGGTCAGTTGTTGTTTCCAATTAAAGTGGTGTCCATTTTAAACAAGAGAGCGACTCTTTGGGTGGTAGCGGTCACACCGTGCCTCGGATTTAGGCAGGGTTGACTCGTACATGTCACCAAGGACCTGTGGATCGTTCTCCTAAAGAATGAAGGCAATCCGGATGCGTCCGGTCGGATTTCCGTAGGTCAGTTGTTGTTTCCAATTAAAGCGGTGTCCATTTTAAACAAGAGAGCGACCCTTTGGGTGGTAGCGGTCACACCGTGCCTCGGATTGAGGCGGAGTTGACTCGTACATGTCACCAAGGACCTGTGGATCGTTCTCCTAAAGGATGAAGTCAATCCGGATGCGTCTGGTTGGAATCTATGTATCTCTTCAGCGACAATGAGTTTGTGTCACCATTATAATTTTGGTAACTAGGTGAGGTGGTGCTAAGAATTTTGGGCCATGAGTTGTGGAGAGGATTGGAACAAAGGTGTTCTGATTGGCTCTCCACAGGGTAGTGTAGTGCCTTATCGATATCCTCTTGTGCGGTGGTATAGTAACATTACCTAAACCTTTAATTTTCATTTGATGTTGATAATAAATAGTTGAGAGATGAACTTTAGTCATTTTTATTAAAAATACACACTATAAACCTATCAATTATCCTTGAGAGATGAACTAGGGTATTAACTAGACCATAAACCAACTTTAAAGATATAATCAATTTGACGTGTCATGACAATCTGGTCAGTTCCTATTGGCGAAACCAAGGGGATCGACACTACAATGTAGATTAGGAAACCCTAAGAGTGGGAGAATCCACAATGGGAGATTTCGGAACCATCCTCACAATAAAATACACAAATCAATCACCATTTTCCATGATTAAAATTTCATTTATTCACTTAAAATAGGGAGTTAAATTACCTATATGTTGTTGTCGGTGCTTCTCATCATTAAATATCTTAATCACTATTCGATGATAGAAAGTTGACTCAATTTATTTACTTTATTCTATTTTTAGATTAATTATTTGGGAAATACACCTCATCCTATTCATTTGAATGGTCATGGAATAAAATCCCAACCATGAAAACTATAAAAAATACCCCATTAAATCATCATATAATCATTCTATAATCACTGATTAATCATAACACCACTTGTTCACACCAGGATTCCCCACACTACTGAAATTCTATCACATCAATGTCTGTACTTGTACCCACCAAAATGAAGTGTGAGATGATCACTAGATGAATTTACCCCCACCCTCTTACATGTTTCTCCATAATTTCTAGATCTCCCACAATATCTCACCCTAGTGGATTTTTATAGACCACTTTACATGGTCAAGATGAAATTTCCCTTGATTTCAACCCCAGATGAACACTCTTACCACATTGATATTTTATTATTATCCCATTATATTATGATATATATATGAATTAATATCCAAATCAACCAACCTTATCACCTATTTACAAAATCACCACCTTAAATAATTAGTACGAGTGTATCCATTTCCTAGAATTCTTTCCTTACACCCCATCTGTGAATCACCTTGAAAAGGTTTCCTTTTCCCAAAACCCCATTAATATTGAATGTATTTATATTTTTTACTCATATCTTAGTGTATAATTTAGTTATCAAGACTTCCATGCATTCCAACCATGCTTCTAAAAACTTACAATCATCCTAATTTCCTTATGAGTAAAATAATTATGCTAACATGAAATCCCTATCTCAAATGAATGATAAGTATCTTATCAAAGGTCACTTTTTCCTAGATTAACTAACCTTTATAAGGATTATTATTGATAACTATCCAATTATTATTTCACCTGGATGAATCATTTTTCCACATTATCCAAATCATCCCAAGACTAGGCTGAATATGATATTACCTTGCAACCCCAAATCAATATCCCTATTTTTCAACATCTGAGAATAAATACATATTGAATCAAACCCAAGTCAAGTACCAAATCCCTTAAAAATCCTGTAAAAATAAAAAACACAAATCATCCTAGACATATCATAAGTCCTCACCCCTATCATAGAACTAACCTTCAGTGATAATAACACCCTCACCATAGGTTTCACCAGATGGCCGGGTCTATGGGTACGATTCATGGATCATAAACTTGGTCATTATATCTAGTAAAACCTATAATACAACTTGAAATGCATTTAACTTTTATATAAAAATCACAATCAGTCACCCCCATCAATATAAAATAATACCACAAGGATAGTCACACTTATATACATCACATATCTAGTATATTATGAAGTAAAACTCTTAGATCTTGTCCAACTAAGATATCAATGATCAACCTCTTAATTCATTATCAAGTGATCATTGGTGATGTTCAATCCAACTAACATAACCCTAATCTATAATTTACCCTAGTCTATTAATTAACTTTACACCAATTAATCATTTAATTCCAAATTAATTACTAACCAATAACTTTTAATTAATCCAAGACTGTTCTCATTTTCATTTAAAAACACTATCGTATCATCATAAAAATAATGCATCAACATTGTATCCACACAAATAATTTTCTCATTATGAAATTTTATATGGTTCATGAATAATCACGAGTATGTCAAGCAGTAGACATAGAGAAAACTCACTTTGGGGCCGAGGTCGAAGCGAGAAAGGTCGTCGGGAGAAGGGGGTCGCGGGTTGCCGGTCGCAGGCACCGCCGGAGGAGGTCGCGGGGTCGCCGGAGGAGGTCGCGGGGTCGCCGGAGGAGGTCGCGGGATCGCCGGGGGGTCGCGGGGGGCTGCGGGCGAGGGTTGCAGGGAAGGGTCGCGGGGGGCTGCGGGCGAGGGTTGCAGGGAAAGGGGTCGGGGTAGGGAAGGGTCGGGGTTTTTTAAAAAAAACAAAGGTTTAGCGGCGGTTTATTAAAAACCGCCGCGAAACGTATTTCGGAAAACGTTTAGCGGCGGTTTTGTGAACCGCCGCCACAAAACCGCCGCTAAACACTGTTTATTTTGTAGTGAAAGTTTTATAGAGTAGGATATTATCAGTTATTTCATATATAATGACTTGTTTTCATTAAGATAGAAAATATATCAAAGTATAAAATAGAATTTCATGAGTTATAAATCTAATTGTGTTTTAAATCATATTATTTAAGAAAAGGAAACATTAGTCGTAATAAGTATGTTTTGAAGGATTCATATCATGGGGTTTGATAAACAGTGATGGATATGGAATGGAGATACTATAGGAATCACCAATGTTGATAGGGTTTTCTAAAAACAATATTTAGTTTTTAGAAGTAGTGATATTATCATATTTATTCATGTGATATAATAAAAAATATAGACCGGGAACTTTTCAACTCTATTCTTCACATGGTGATTGAATCATATCTATAACACACATGAATTCTTTTAAGTACCCATTTATTTATGTATTTTATGTATTTTAAGTGTTTAGGTGAAATTTGGGAGTGTTTAGATGACTTTTATAATGTTTTGTGTATTTTATATATGTGAATGTTTTTTAGAATGGTCAATTGAATCTGTGAAACACCACCAAAAACTGTGCAAAGTGAATCATATTCTACTAGGTTGGTGCACAGTTAGGCGTGTAGTTTGGCCAAACTCATACAACAACCAAGGAGAAATCATATGAAGTTGTATATAGGGATTCTTTATTGATATCACGTTGATTTTATAACCATAAAATTCAATCATTCAATGTTATTCTTGAGATACATTCATGTGAAAGGTAAGAAGACAGTTTTCCTAACAGTGGGAGTTAACCGTGCATGGCTAAAAGTTAGATCCAAAAATTGTGGGCCTAACTCAGTATAGCACTTTAACTCCTCATTTCTATTTTTTCATGACCCTAAATCAGTTTCACTTCCACTCAAAGGCTCTGTAGACTCTTCCCTTAAATCTAGGGATGATCTGTAGGCAAATCATGGTGTGTTGAATGATGGATTTCTTGGAAAGTCACTTTTCTTGGTGGATGTTCTTATATCTATTCATATTCCTTTACTTGGATTCATAGATATTGTCTGTTGGGGAACTATATACGATAAATTATTTCAAGCTTGATGATATTTGAATTTTTTGATGTTAGGGAACAAGATCTATGGACGGTTTTGGAGTTTTAATCTGTTCTATTTAGGGGTGTCCAGACCTGACCAAACCCAACCAACCCGACATGACCCGATCGGGTCGAGTCGGGTTAACAAATTATACCACGGGCTGGGTTGGGTTGGGTTATATCATGGTCGTGTTGGGTCGGGTCCCGGGTTGGGAAAAAATGACCCAACCAGACCCAACCAACCCGACTACTGTGAGTCGCCTCTTTAGACTACGCCCTCTCCCCCTACCTCCCGACCCAATGCCCCCTCACCCTCACCCCACACAGTTGTCTTTCTACTTTCTTAAACCATCCATTGAGTCCATGCCATCATCCACCATTACATGAATACTCTATTAATTGCATAGATTATTGAATCTTCCATGACATTTCTAAGACAAACATAAAATAAATTCAAAGGAATTGAGACATGTAAAATCAGTGGAAAAAAATGCCTGATCAAAAAATAGAAACGTGAAGATAACTGGATTTCAATCGATTTTTCTACAAAAGCTAAAAAACAAGAAAATATCCAAAGGAAGATAGAAAATTTTTAATGATTCGAAGATCTGACGGTGGAGGATCGACTAAGAAAATGATCGTTGAACATCTATTTCACCCTCACCAGTCCAATGTATCCACTGTACCACACCTGCATGTACCCCTTCCTCTGCCACCACTTCCATATCTATTAAAACTGTGTGCGGTGCCAAATCTATCAGTGTCATGCACTACCCCATTCTCACCACTATCCTGGCCTCGCCTTGAACCTCCTCAAACCATGATAACTACATGTAGGCAAGCTAATCACATCACACCATCGAGTCACAAACTGACGTTTTTTGAGTTGATTTATTACAGGGAAGAGGACGTGGGCGTTCCCTAGTGTGGAGAAGAAGATGAAGAAGAGGAATACATAACTTGAACAAACCAAGGGGTGATAGCCAAAAAAATAACTGAACAAACTTTTTTATTGTAACATGGTCAACCTGCAGGTTGGGATCATAAAAAAATACCAAATTATTTTTTTTACTTAACCTGATCAACCCGACCCACCCTAACTGGATTTGAGACGGGTTGGGTTGGGTTGGGTTTGAATCCAAAAACATCTCTGACCTGACCCAACCTGACCTGACCTATTTTTCTTTGGTCGGGTCCAAAATAGCCCTCAACCCGACCCAACCCGACCCATGGACACCCCTAGTTATATTGAGTAATTTTTGTTATTCTTTATTTTCACCATTGTTTCCCAAGTATGTGGCTTCACTCTCAACTACACCTAATAGAACTAGAAGGATTTATTTCAAATTTTTTGAATTTATTGAAATTTACAATGAACTTGATTTGAAAATCATGGTTCAAACCATCTTTATAGATGGTTTTTGGTAATTTTTGTAATTGGTTAATGTGAAAATTTCTTTATTCCATGATTTTAAAATGATGTTCTAAAATATACCCTATTTTTGATTCATGGGAAGCTTTTAATTAAAAGGTTTTCATGAATAGAAATATTTTATTGAAATAGATTTAAATGATTGGCTTGGCATGGGTTATTGCTTACATGGTTGGAGTGTGTTCATTTTCATTGACGTGGCCCTATGGAAGGGGAATATGGAATTGGAGTACTTGGAATATGGTTACCTTATGAAAACATGGTTGATCAACATGATACCACTCACGAGTATGGAACTATCAACTTGGAATGCATGAGTACTAGTGTGTAATTCTGGATCTAAGTAGTGGGTATGCCAATGGTTTGATAAGTTGTTTAAGGAATTGTTTGGTTTCTTTTCCTTGCAAATGACTTTGGGTTGGAAAATTGTTTTGGTATGAAAACTATTTTTCTTGAAAATGGTTTGGAATTGATATATACTATTTTAAAGTGATTTATATAAAATTTTTTATATAAATGAGATATAATATTATATTTAAGTGGCATGAGTAGGAAATTTCTTTGGGGAAAACCTATATAGTTTCATTACTCACCCACTTCTTGGGCACTTTGGTGCATTTTCAGATATTTTTTATCAAGACACAAGTAAATGAAATGTTTTTCATTTCATTTGTGACATTTTGTGATAGTTTGAGTATGTCTAGTGAGATTGGATCTTGGAGAACAATTGGAGCTGTGGAGTTGGTGACCTAAGAATATTTGATTTTTGTTAGTTTTATATTCTATTTTGTATTATAATTCTAGTTTGGTTTTCACTTATAAATATAATGTGTTTCATGGTTATAGTTTGGTTTTATAAACAATTTCTATACATTGGGCTGTATATATTTTTCATAATGTATCGTTTTAGGGTTTTTTGGTTTTGGTGTGCCTAGTTGGGTTGTTTTTTTTTCAAAGGGAAATAATCCACCAATTTCATTGAGGCCCTTGGCATTTATTGTCATCCTTTAGCATCTTGTGGATTCTTCCTAAGTTCAAGTAATATTCCACAACCTTATCAATCCAATGAGGAGATCCAGGATGTTACAAATGGTATTACTTGAGGTCGGCCCATCTTAATTTTGGGATAAATGTAATTGGGTTTTCAGTCTTAGTGATGGAAAATCATTCCGGTTTATTCTTTGAGTAGGTATGGTAGTAGGGAGTAGTATGATCAAGAAATGAAATATAAAGAATAAAAAATTTTAGCTAACCTATTTATTTTTAACATCAAGTTACCTATAATTTGGGTACATAAGTTTTTTGAGAAACTTATAGGTTTTTAATCTCATTGTCATGTGTTAACCAATGATATGAGCATGAAATTAATTTTAGAAATAAATTACCACTAAGAGTGCATATTTCATTCTGAGTAATGATTTATGATTTGGTGCCTAAATGTTTATTTTTGAAAAAGTGTTGAAATTGGTTTGAAATGTGTTTCTTTGAAAAGAAATGATATGGGTATTTTGAAAATGGGTTGATTTTAAAAATGATGGTGTAATTTTCAAATATGGATTGAAAATGGAATATGTTGAATTTTTGTAAAGACTTATTATGATATTATTATTGTGATAATTTGACATTTCGAAGCCATTAGTTTCTAGAGAGTGAGACTTATGGAGTTTTTTGTATATAAATAAGGAACCTTGTAGGAATCATAGAAAAAAACTTGAAAAATCCATTGAAAATGTGGTTTCAAATGAGCCACAGGGGAACCAATAGTAGGTTCAAAGTATTGTCCAATATTTTCAAGATTTAGATAAAGGGATGTGAAGGGATGAACAAATTAAAGTGGGTCATTATTTTTAGTTCCAGGAGTAGAATCATCCCATCTTTTAGGGTGAATTGGTACCATAGAAAGTAGAGGGGAGGCTAAATATAATGAATTGAATATTATATTTCCATGGAACACCACATGTGCTGAGAGTATATATTTACATGTATATACTAGAAGATATTTCATGTTAATGGTGAGATTTAGATGTTCAGGCTAAATTTGACCAAGGCATTTCATTGGAGGGTTTTGAATAATTTTTCAAAAAATAATTCAATCATCACACATTCATGCTTTGTAGAAAAACATATTTTTTCAGATTAAAGTAAGATAACCTCTCAGTGAAAGAGTGTGAGGGTAAATTTAGTAATTTAGTCTTCACTGAACCCAAATTTGATAAAAATACATCCTTGAAGGAATAAATTTTTTAATTGGGGTTAAAGCCAGAGATTCACTCAAATATTTTCATGCTTTGTATAACAGATTATATAGAGATGGTCAATAGAGATATGGTTTCACAAAAGGACATCTTAGGGGAAAAAAGCTATAGGAATCATGTTGATACCTATGGGGAACTTTGATAACTCTAATTCTAGGAAAAATCGAATGAGGGACACATATTTCCAACTTTGTTGAATTTATCATAATTAGATGGTTGGATTGGTGAATATTTATCCTAAACCCAAGATTAAGGCTTGATGTTTAATTTTTTTTCGACCACATAAATCAAGATTGTACAGCACCACAAAGAGAATTCCATAATTTTAATCAGATGGGGCATCTTCAGTGCTATTATCGGTGTGCCCCAAGGTTAGGTGGTAGGGTCACATCTCTTGCTTCATAGATATCATATGATTTTAAAGGGTGAGTTCAACTAAACAATTATCATTAGTAGAACCGATCTTGCAATTATGATTCACGAAATTCCATGACTCCTCAACAAGGGAAACCTGAATAGGAAAATAAATAACAAAGTTAAGTGAGTAATCATTTATATATAGCTAGGCATGTTATTCTGAGTGATCGATCTGTACTATAGATGGTGAGGGGTATGATTATTTTGAATTATACCCTTATGAAATATTGGCTTGATATGGATGAATCCCATTAATTTTTTTTTATTTTTATCTTCTAGGATTAAATTTTGAGATGATGCCTTTTGTTTTGAAACTTCAAACTTTTCTTTTTCATAGAGAATGTTGATATATATTGAATAAATCATATTCTTTGATTTATTAGAGTGTTGAGTTGATATGTGACTTTTCAATGGTTGAGATGTATTTCTATGACATAATCTTTGAGATGGAGTTGTTGACTATGTTCAAGGCTCACATCGATTGTTATACATAATGGGTTAGTTTTATGACTAATGATAGTGTAGAGAATCTCATTAGAGGATACCAGAATGAAAAGGTAGGTGAAGCAATATTGTTGGCACTAGTATTTAGATCTATCTTATAGCATTTGGAAGTTTTGACTTCGGCATCAGAAGATGGGATCATGGATAATGGTTTTTCAACAACTGTTGATCACTTTTTGGATGTATTTTTTGAAAATTTATCAGGTATTCCACCCATAAGAGGAATGTTGTTTTTGATAGATCTCTTATCAAGTGTCATCATTGTATCACTTCTATTTTACAAGATGTAACTACCTAAATTAAGTATATTTAATTTCTAATATAAAGAGTTGGAAAAGAAAGGGTTCATTCAGCCTAGCATGTCTCTATGGGTAGCACCAGTTTTGTTTGTGAAAAAGCGGATGGAACTCCAAAGCTATGTGTGGATTATCATAATATTAACCAAGTTGTGATAGAGAATATATTTCCACTTTCATTCATTAATAATATGTTCAATAAATTTAGGGGATACCATTGGTTCTCTAAAATTTAATTTCAAATCTAGATATCAAAAATTGTGGGTCTATAGGAGGATATTCTGAAGACAACTTTCTGAAATAGATATATCCATTATGAGTTTGTGGTTATTATTTTTATTATTAAGAATGCACCAGTTGTCTTTATATAATTAATGAATAAGATATTTCAAAGTTTTATATATTTATTTGTGCTGTTGTTAATGGATGACATATTTGTGTATTCAAGGAAAAGGGTTGATCATGAGAAACACATGGTGACATTGTTGGGAGTCTTATGGGATTATATATTGAATTATAAATTATAAATTTGTGATTTTCTGATACAATAGTTATGTTTCCATGTCTATTTTATCATTGAAATGGGTTTTTATATGGATCCATAAAAGATAGAGGTTGATATATCTTGTAAACCACCAACGAATTTCTTTGAGATATGTAGTTTCCTTGTCTTTGATGGTTATTACTAAAATCGTGATTGTTATTTTTCATGATTATATTAACCAATGACATATTTGACAAAGACAATTTTCCAATTACAATATAATGAAGAATATCAGAATTCATTTCAAGAGCATTAAGTTCTCCTTAAATCAGCACCAATCTTTTTTTCAATAAAACGAACAATGGAATATAGTGTATTTTAATGCTTCAAGATTATGGTTGGGATGTCTTCTCATAAAGGTATATCATGTGGTTTCTTATGGATCATGACAGTAATGGTTTCATGAGAAGAACAACCCAAAAGGTGACTTGGATTTAGTTGTTTTATTTCATTCTTTGGATACATAGCATCATTACCTCTTTGGTGAGAAATTCATGGTGTTTTCAGATCATAAGATCCTAAAACATATTTTCACAAAAGGGTATTTGAATATGAGAAAACAAAGAAGGATGGATTATCATAAAATGTTTGACTTTGAATTTATGTATACACTAGGTAAATGAAATTCCATGGAATATGCATTAATAAAGAAATTCATATGCTCAGTTAGAAAAAGTGGATTTAGATCTGTGGTAGTTGATTTTGGTGATAGCTAACATGCACTTTGATTGTGAATAATGGGTTATTTTTACGATTTTCTTTCTCGTTTATCTGTTTCCTCATCTAGTGGGGAAGGATAAAGAGGAACAAAAATATGATTTGTAATATGTTTCTTTGAGTTCAAAACTCAATAGTGGGGAGACCATTGAAGAATGGAAACTTGATGGAAGTTTAGTTTTGTGGTTTCAGGATCAGATGGTTGTACCAATGAATTTTCAGGAGCAACTTATTCATGAATATCACCATTCAGGATGTGTTGTTCATATAAGAATACCAAAGTTGTATAAGGAACAAAAATAAATGTTTGGGAGGATTGGTGTGAAAATACATGTTTCTGAGTATTTTTCAAGATGCTTAACATTTCAATAGGTTCAGGAAGAGAACCAACAACCAGTGTGTATGTTGTAGTCTCTACCAATTCCAATTTGGAAATGAGAGAAGATAGCCATGGATTTTGTGATAGGTTTACCAAGGACGGTTCAGAAAGATGATGTTATATGAGTGATATTGGATGATAGTGGGTTGATTCACAAAGTTGGATCATTTCATTCCTATTTTTGAATCTCATATGTTGTAGGAAGTTTCTAAAATCTATATCTAAGAATTGGTAAGGAGGCAGTGACTACCATTTTCAATTGTATCAGATCATGATACTATTTTTACATCTTTTTCTTAGAAATCCATTTGTTGTGTCCTTATGACTTAGTTAACTATTAGTACATCATATCATCCCCATATGTATGGAAAATAAAAATGGATGATACAAACATGAATGAAATTATTCATATGTGTGTAATGTATTTTGGTGCTCATGGGACGATCACATACCTTTAGTGGAGTTCTCGTATAACAAAAGTTTTTAGGCCTCGATACATATTGATCATTTTGAATAATTGTATGGGAATCACTTTTATTCTCCACATTATTGGGTGAATATAGGTGAGAATTCAATGGTTGGACCAAGCCTTATCCAAGAGACAATGAATAAGATTCGGTTGATCAGAAAAAGGATGGAAATGAATCAGATTCAATAACAATCATACGTGTGTCAGCTTCAGTAGTCATTTTCCATTGAGGTGAGTGATTATATGGTATTGAGAATATAATTAAGGCTAGAACATTACTATTGTCGAAATTATGTAATTTTATCTCCTCAATACATTGGAAATTTTGAGATACTTGAACGGGTTGGTGAGGTGGAATATCGATTGGCTTTTCCACCATGGTTCAGTTTAGTACACAATTAGTTTCATGTTCTTTAGTTGAAAAAGTATCATTATGATATTGACCGTCATTTTCAATGGGATTTTTTTGACATAGGGTCAGATTCTTCATTGGATTATATGCTGGTATTAATTGTGCATAGACAATGGAAATTATTGTATGGGAAAAGCATCGGTCTAGAGCAGGTTTTGTGGAAGCAAGGTCAAAATCAGGAAGAAACATGGGAACAAGAGAAGTAAATAGTCATGAAATGGCCCAAAAACATTTCATAATATAGTGGAATTCCACATTCTAGGGATGGAAATTCCAATGGTGGTGAGAATGTAGCACCCCCAATTTATTGTAAGCACCCATTTACTTATGTATTTTAAGTATGTAAAGTGTTTAGGTGATGTTTGGGAGGGTTTGGAGGACTTTGGGATTGTTCTGGGGGAATTATGGAGGTGAAATGTTTGATCATAGTTACTAGAAACCATTAAACACCTCTAGAAAACTCTGAAAATTGAAACAAAGGCTACTGGGTTGGAACACGGTTTGGTGCATCGGTTGTCCCAAACTGTGTGACCACCTATGGGAAACCCTCTAAAGTGGGATATAGGGATTCCGTATGGTTGGATCATGGTTTTTATAACTATGTAATACAACCATTTTAAGTTATTAATGAGGGAGATAACTATGCACATTTAGGGAATGGTTTTCCTAACCAAGCGAGATAGCCATACACTGCTAAAAGTTAGATCCAAAAATTGTCGATCTAACTCTGTTTAGCCCATTAACCCCTCTGTTTTATATTAATACAATGCTAACTCAGTTTTCTCTCCTCAAAAGGGATTTGTAGACTCCTCTATTTGAATTAAGGGGTGTCCATTGTAAAATCATGGTGCGTTGAAGGTCAAGTTTCTTTGTATGTCTCCATTCTTATTGTTTTTTCGGGGATCTGTTCTTCTTCCCTCACATGGATTCATTAATATAGTTTTTTGGGGATATATAAATGATATTTTATGCCAGTCATGATGATATTTGGTTGTGTTGATGTTTGGTAACAAGATATAAGGTGGGTTTTTTGGAGTTTCAATCCGTTTTGTTGAAGAATTTGTGTCATTCTTCATTTCTTCCATAGTTTATGAGGTAGTTAGCTTCAATCTCAACTCCTATTACTATAAATAGAAGTCTTCATTCCAAATTGTTTGAAATTATTGGAATTTATTGTGCATTTTATGTGAAAGTCTTGGTAGAAAACCTCTTAATGATGGTTTGAAAAATTATGGAATTGGTCATTGTGTAATGTTGTTTTTTCATGATTTTAAAATATAGCTTGGTTTTGATTCATGCAAATGGTTTGATAGAATTTTTCTAAATAAAATAATTGTTTTATTGAAATGGCTTTAAATTATTGGTTTGTAATGGCTCTTGGCATACATGGTTGGTGGTTGTTCATTTTCATTAGCGTGACCCTATGGAAGGGGTGTGTGCCATTGGGGAACATGGTATATGGTTACCATAGGATGACCTGGTAGATTGAAGAGAGACTGGTCATGAGGATGGAACTACCAACTAGGCATTCAGGAGTGGTTGTGTGGAATTTTGGAACCAAGTAATTGGTATACTAATGGTTTGATAAATGGGTTATGGAATAGTTTGGTCTCTTTTCCTTGCAAATGAAATTGGTTTGGAAAACAGTTTTGCTATGAAAAAAATTTTTCATGGAAATTTTTGGGATTTGATATACACACTTTTAATTTTTTTTATTTAAATTGGATTATATAAATTGGATAACTTGTTCTATCCAATTGTCATGAGATAGGAAGTCATTTGCGGAAATGCAGTTGAGTTTCATTTCACACTTCATTCTTGGGTACATTGTTTTTTTTAAAGATATTGTTTATCGATGCACTGGTAAATTAAATATATATCATTTATTTAGTGATGCGTTATGATACATTGATAATTTCTTATGCATTTTGATCATGGAGAGTAACACCACTATTTTTTTGAATAAATTTTTTTTAATAAATTAAATTTGTTTGATGGATTCCATTGCACGCTACACAAATTTATGCATTATTTATATGCATCACCAATATAGGATTTAACTACACACAACACAAATATTATTCTTTATTACACAAAATTCTATTTATATCATGTGTTACATAATATGATGAGTTCCTTCAATGGTTTGTGTTACACACAAGACCTATTTTTACCAAACTACAATATACTATTAATATTATTATTAAAATATTATTATAGTTGTCACCAAGCCTTTATAATAGATATTATTAATAGGATTTATTTATTAATGAAAATATGGTTCACACATGTATATACGATGATTTTTTTGGTGACCAATTAACTAGAAATTAAAATAAAATCCTTTTGAAAATATAGGAAATATTTTTCAAGAAAACAATAATTTTACAATAGAACATTTTTTATTTCAATAAATTAATTAAAACACTTCTAAAAAATTATTTTTATATTTTATTCAATAAGCTATTTAAAGTTCATCTTATGTGTTTAATTCCAATTTTACACATAAAGTAATGTGTTTTCCAAAATAGTACTTTTACCGTCTTTTAATGGAGCACCTACTTTAAATCTAATTTTGGAAAATATTAAAATTTATATTTGGGAAAATAAACATAATTTTTGAAATAATAATATAATAATTTTCTTTGGGATAGTTTTTTTATTTTTCTAATAACTTTTATTTTTTGATGAATAGTGAAAAACAAAAAAAATAATTGAAAACAACTTTACATCAAATTTATTTATTTAGTTAAGTTATTTTTTAAATTTTTTTAAAAATATAATTAGTTCAATAATAAAAAACAAATCCAATTAATGTTATTTTAATAAATTTCATAATAAAATTGGATATAAACATATCTCAAACTTTTGAACTTTTTACTTTAAAAAACGGATTTCTCCTCAAGTTTGTAAGATTAATTTTAAAATATTTTATACCACTTATGTGTTTGTAATTTGGAAAAATGGATTCCATTTTTATATTAATCATAATTTATAATTTTTATTCATGCCAAATTAGTTTAAAAATATTTTTAAAAGTAATTAAATTTAATTACACTGATTAAGGTAGAAACAAGTTTACTTAGTGATTAAACATTAACATAATGAAAAAATACCCTTGATACATGTCAAAACACCATTTTATGAAATTATTTAGACCATATAAAACCTTTTATAGAAAAAATACAATTATTGGGAGCACATGTTGTAATTAAGACCTCTCAATTGTGATTACATTTTTATATTTACAAAAATGTCACTCCTCCTCCACTGTAAAAGAGAACTCACCCCCCCCACATATTCACACCTCTAAAGACATTTTTATTATCTAAAACCTGACCAAATAATCTCCCATAATCCCTCATTATAAACCTTTAATCCTCAATTTGGGTATAAATCATACCAATGAAGTCCTTTGGTGCATCCCAAAAGTAGTTACCCAATATTATGTAACACTATTCAACGAGCAATTTTGTTTTTTTCTTTCTCCACCCCTTCAATTATTATTATAACATTATTATACAATAAAATATTTATCCTAAATATAATTATATTTTTCATTTTGAGGGTTTTTCTTAAACTTTCTCACACTTCCATAAAATTGAATATCAATTCATCGTTCGTGTGTAGGGCAGACTACTACGTCACGAACCGATGTAATTTGTTCTTCAATTACCACCTTTCAAGGTTGGTAATAATGATGGACATACTTTTTTATATTATATTTATAATATTTATTATATAATCATTCTTTTTTAATTTTTATATAACACATACCTTCATGCTTTCCTTTTTTTTTGGAATATGATAACTTCATTTGTGGATATATGGACTACCGCCTACTTAAAGTAAGGGAATTTCATCTCACTATTTATTTTTTTGAGATACAAGCCATATTCACCCATCGCTTATTTTCTATGGTGTATATAATTTCCTATTAAATTTTATATAATTAATTTAATTTTTTAAATAATATAAAACAAATTATTCATGTTATTATTTCATATGGATTATTATACAAAAGTTTCTCTTTTAGTAAGGGTTTTCTCATTTCACTTTTATTTCTGTGAGATATATCATATATTCACCACTTATACTTGTTGTGTGTTATATATAATTCCATATTAAATGATTTATCATTAATTTAATTTATTTAATGATATTAAAATTTTCTATTTATTTTACTCTTTCATAGGGATCATGATTCAAAAGTTACTCTAGTGGTAAAGGGATTTCTAGTCTCAGTTTTCTTCTATGAGACTTTTTCTTAATTCACCACTAATTTTTTTTTTTTTTGGTGTATATACTAACAATGAATATATTATATGATTAGTATACATAAATTTATAGTCATTTACATATCCATTTTATGATATCTATTTAATGGGGTTTTTGGGTTGAAAGTTTCAAAATCGGTAAGGTAATTTTGTCGCAAATTGCCTTCTTTGATACACATGTTTTGTTATTCACCTGTATTATTTTGAAAGGTGTAAATACATCCATTTGACATGTTATATCATGAAAATAATTCATTTAATTATATTTTATGATTAATTTTATTTTATTATTTCATGGGGACTTCGATTCAAAATTAATGAACTGATAAGTGTTTATTGCTATAATCACATTGTTTATTAGTATTGTTTATGATTATATGTCCATTGAATAAATATTATGTTACATATCTCAAGGAATATAATTTATTTTATTCACCAATATTTATTAATGATATCTTCATATTATGGTAAAAAAATTCACTTTTGACCCTTAAGATAATTTAAAAAGAGTTTTTAAGAAAATCTGACATTATCTCTCTCTTCGGTCAAAAATCTGTGTTATTTCAAAACAACGTTTTCTAAAAATGGTTGAAAAAATGTTCTATAGTTCCCCTATTATATTTAAAATAAATTTTTAACAAAATTACCATTTTTAAAAAAAATTAAAAAGGAATCTTCTTGACATTTTATAATGGAGGAACTTTTCTAAATTTTTAGAGCACAAAAGGAATGTTCATTATGTTTAGATTTATTACCCATAATGACCTTTATTAGTTTGAATATTACTTTTAAAGTTTACAAGTACATTTTTTTAGCTATTTTTCCTTGAATTCTAGAAAAAAAATGTTTTTTTAAAAAATTCAATAAATAGGTTATTGAAAATGTTTTATGATCAATAATTGTTTTAAATGATTTCTAAATATTCTTTTATATGTTTTCATGACTATTTTAAAATAAAAATATTTCAAAATGGTTTTATAATTTTAAAAGTTTTTCAAAAGAGGAAAGGATATATTATTCAATAAATGTTTTGAATGATTTTTTAATCTTATTTTATATGATTTCAAAGTGGTTTTAAAAGAAAAGGATTTTGAAAATGTATTATTCCTTAAAAATTGATTTTCAATGAAATGTTATTTTCCTTAAAAAATACTCCAAGTAATATTTCAAAATCCTTCTCTATCTAAGATAAAATACTTTGATATAGTTTATGATTTACATGGAATATGATCTAAAGATACCATTATTATTGTTTATTTGAATGGGTTATGTTTAAAATGATAATTTTTTTGTGAAATATGTTCCCATTTTTTGGGTTATAACAAGATAAAATGATTCTAAAACTCACTTCCTTTAATGGGATATTCTATGATGAAATTATAATGAGACCTGTCTCTTTTATATAGGTTATGATATGATGAAAATTTTAAGATACCCATTTCATTTAATGGGGTAGGATAAGTTTTTTATGAAAACTGTATCTTTTTATGGGTCATGATATGATGAATGTTTTACTATATTGTGGCACATGGATGTATTATTTTATTATGTAATGGATGGGACATATACATCCCTCAAATTAATTGTGTAATGATAAATGGAATATGAGATCAAAGGGAAAAATTGTTGTATCCCAACCCTGATAATAAGAGGGTACACAGGTTGTATCCCAAGACCGTAATAAGAGGTTGGGAGGTCACACCAATCTCATAACAATAGGGTACATGGGAGGGAATCCCAACCACATAATAAGAGGGTACTTGAGAGGGCAGACCAAGCCTGTAAAAAGAGGGTTCTTGGGAAGGAATGAAAAGCTTGTCAGAAGATGGTAAATGGGAGGGAATCCCAAGCTGGTAATAATAGGGTACATGGGAGTTTATCCAACCTTGTAACAAGGGGGTTGCTCAGAGGGAATCCAAATGCAGAAATAATATGGTACATGAGAAGGAATCCCAAGACTGAAGTTGGTATATGAGTGATCATCCCATGTCTAATGTGATATGAAGGTCTTGGATGGTAGCATTGATATAAGATTTATAATGCTTATGTGTATGCCACAATTCTAGGACTTATTCCTCTATTATTCTCTCATGGATTTTACCATTGGTTTTCTTATGATCCATGTATTTTTAACATCCAATATTTATTCCATGATTCATATCTATGATCTTTTCTATATAAGGTATGATATTCTAATGTTATTCTCATTCTATCATACCATTATGTTCTTGTTATGCATACTTATCATACTTGTTTAACCTTACTGGCCATCTTATCTCACCTTCACTTATGTTTCTTTTCCCTAGGTTATAAAAAATATTTGTGTTGGAATACTAAATAGTAAGATCTTTGTAGAAAACCTTTAATATCTTTATCTAAGATAGATTATTGTGTTCCAAGTTTCCAAAGACACTAAACTATTATGGTCCCCAAGCATTGATTTTATAATTTGATGAATATTCCTTGAAAATGATTTAATATCCATGTATGTTAAGCCTGGGTTGCTATAGTTGGTATCAAGGTAACGGTTTAGTAACCATTAGAAACTAGGATGAGGAAACTTTAGTGAGATCCATAAGGATAATTCTAAGTATATCTCTAGGAATGTATTTAAGGATAATTATAAGGTGTCATGGATTTAAAACTAGTTGTCATTGTTTGGACATACTATAAGTAATTTTTCATGATTATCTAGTTTCCTTCTATGATAATTGTTGTTCACACTATGCTTTATGGTCTTAGTCAATAGTAGGAACTAGAATATATTGTGTTAACATTGAATGTTTCAGATGTGGAAAGTATGGGAATTATGAAAATATATGTCTTGAGTGGTAATATCGTGAATAGGATTAGGAAGGCGGCATAGGTATTGGTTTTTCATTGAAGTTAAAGAGGCTGTGAATGATATGTTAAAGGTATGGGTTGTTCTAATTGTATTTTTTATATTAAACATAATAATCCTAATTAAGTTGAGGTAGAGGACCCTTAATAAATGATTCATATTACATATTATAGGAAAGGGTATTTATGGATTAAGTTGATGAATCCTAAGTAATTGTTTAAGAATAAAGTCGGTTGATTAAAGTGTATATATATTGGAATTCAAGAATTATGTTATATGAAACATGAATTATATATTTCCCATTAAGGATTAAAAAAAATACATGTAAGGATTTTGATGACCTGGAATGATGATTTAATGGAAATGTGATATTTTGATTATGTGAAGGTAACCATTAATGTGTTTCTCATGTTGATAAAATTGTGTTTATATTGGATAAAGATATTATTAGGGATAAATTAAATTGGGGAGTATTTATTACCATAGAACTGATTATTGATTTTTTGACAAAGTTTTCCATGTTATCATAGATGATGCTTAAAACTCGTTTTGGATTTAAGGAATATATCCATTAATCTTTGGAATGATAAATAATGAATGTTTTCAATAAGGTTTTACTGTAATTCCGGTTAATACCATGTTTTATGATAATACATGATGAATCTATTTACAGGTTTGGTATGTGACAAATTACATATACTTTATGATATGTGGGGGATCAATGCTAAGCTATTTTTGAGAAAATTTAGTGAACTTATTTGTAAATTTTTGTACTTTCATGATTTGGAATGGTTGAAAGGTTAACAATTTATCGAATGGTTTGTGTTAAACATTAGATGATGTCTTAGTGATTAAAGTATTATCTCACCATATGAGGATTTATGCATATTTTATAACATGATCTAACCATTTTGTTGTGATAAAGAAAGATGGAATAACCTATCATTCTATTTTGGGATCTCATGGTGTTCTAATTCTTTAGGAATGAAAAATTGACTTTCATTTTTAGTAATATGATAAGAATTGGAAATTGATCAAGGCACAAAAAAGTTAATATTTTGTTGAAATCATGTAAGTATATCATTTCATGAAAATTAATCAACATTAGGAAAAGAGTTTTGAAATAAAATGTTGTTCCATTATCATAATTTTGTATGATATCAATGACCTTTTTCAAGCCTCTTTGGTTTATTCATTGATGATCGTTAGCTTTCTATGGACTATTTTCCATACCACTCTCCATCGAAACTTTATAGTTTGATTTCCCTTCTTTGTCCATGTTTTCACATGCCACATATATTCTCTGATGTGGAAGCCTAGTTATGAGTTACATTGGGTAACCTTTATGTCTCCATCATTCCATTTTTTAAGGGAATTTTTAGTATGCATTTTTATAATGTGGGTTTCTATGAAAGAAACTTTCAATTGTTAAACCTTTGATAACCCATAGTAATTTCGAGGGTGAAATTAATTTTAAGTGTGATATAATGTAACGCCCTGAGTTTTTATGAATTACTTTTTTTGAATAAATTAAAATTTTTTGATTGATTTTAACTGAATGATACAAAAATTTATGCTAAATTTATATAAATAACTAAATTATCATTTCAATACATGAATAAATTAGACTGGATTTTGGTACACGCGAGTTTATGTATGGCTTGTGTTTCTCACAATGTCGAGTTCCTTTAATGGTTTGTGTTACACATGTGACCCAATTTTACCAAACTTTATTATACTATTAATAATATTATTAAAATATTATTGTAGTTTTTACCTATCTGTTATAATATAGTTTATGAATAGTATTAATTTAATAATTAAAATATGGTTTAGACATGTATATAAGATGAATTATTTGGTGAAAAAATTACTAGAAATAAAAATGTACCCCTTTTGAAAATATAGGCAATATTCTTCTACAAAAATATAATTATGAAGTAAATCATGTTTTACTTCAATAAATTAATTTTAAAAAATTTATAAATAATTTTTATATTATACTCAATCAATTATTTAACGTTCATCTTAGGTGTTCAAATACAATTTTACACATAAAGAACTGTATTTTTTTTAAAAGGTAATTTTTTTTATTTTTAATGTGGAACCTATTTTAAATCCAATTTTTGAAACTTTTATAATATTTATTTGACAATAAAACATTATTATTGAATTAATAATTTAAAATTTTACTTTTGGTGAACATTTGGTATTCTTCTCAGAAGTTTCATTTTTTAAGGAATAGTGAAACACACATTTTTTTCAAAAAACGTCCCCCCACCAAAAGGTCGAGGCATTAATTCATAAAAAGAGAAAGATTATAAAAGATGAAAGTGCATAATTTTATTAAAATCATCCCTATAGGAAGGAAGTAAAGCCTTAGGGAGATAATCAGACCAGGTAATATGTTTTCCAACTACAATGTTTGAAAGATCATCCGTAATCATGTTAGCCTCTCGAAAGATATGTGTGATTATGAAGTTAAGAGTCAAAAGGTTCTCCATTCATTGCATCCACTCTGCAGTGAGCCGCCAAGAGACAAGAATTTCACCATTTCTGATGTCCTACTCAATGGTTGAAGAGTCACTCTGAAGCCAGATATTAGACCAGCCCTTTTCATAAAAGAAACAACATGTATGATCCAAAGAATTTCAGCCTCAAGAGAGCTTGTCACACCACAAGAACCATGGAAACATCCTTTGATGGAGTCATTGTGAGCCCTAAAGACCGCACCACAACCCGAAGGGCCAGGATTCCCTTTTTGAGGTGCCATCCGTATTGACTTTAATCCAAAGGTGGAAAGGAGGGATCCAAACACCTCCATAGTGCCCAAAGTAGGTCTGAAATTCCCTTTAACACCCAGATTTTTCAGAACCTTGAAATCCTGAATATTTTTGTATCATTCACCCAAATGGACAACTGGCATGTCCTTTATAACTACAAAAATATGCATCAAGGAAATCTTCAAGAAGCATCCCATCCCATTGTATATTGCAGCATTTCGGAGACTCCAAATACGATGCATCACTTCTGCAATAGCTATGGAGAGGAGTGCCCAAATTTGTGGGGAAACATGAATAACCGAATAGCAACATAGAAGGGCCTGCTATCCCAAAAATCTGAGGCCATCCAATTCAAAAGCACCCAAAACCTGCTTCCAAATGGTCTTGGCTGTTGTACAAGAGAGGAAGAGGTTCTACGCATCCTCCTGATGTTCATGACACATAACACACCTGGATCATCGCTACAATACAAACATCTGGACAACCTCATTAGTGGGTAATCTGTTGTAAACTAGCCTCCAGATATGTGTTAGACGAAATTTCCTCATCCATAATTTATTGAAAATAGTGAGCCATTTAAAATCATCATTGATACCCCAGATTTCATGAGATTAATACAGTATGCTAGTCATAATCCCATTTCTAGCTGGCTCCCAAGCTATGAAATCCGGGAAGGAGACAAAATTGTAATTACCAATTAAATCGTGAAGGTCACCTAGTGATTTTGTTGGAGGGTTATCCAGAAAATCCTTGATGGAAACCTGCTCCCCTGAGCTTAGAGCAGCATGCTGAAAATCATCAGTTTGAATATTACCTGTCCAATTATCAAGATAGAACTTAATATTAGAGTTTCTGTTGACAATCCATCTAGATCAGGTCATAATTTTTTGGAAATAAGTTTTAACTACGGACCAGAGAGAGGACACAGTGTATGCACTGCTACCATGCTTCAAATTATTAGAAAATCGAGATTTGGGAAAAATCATAGATTCAGAATTACTATGGATGATATTCAATGCTAAGAAGGCTTGAAGTGAGTCATTAAAGAGAGAAATATTTTTAATGCCCATGCCACCAGAGTAGAGAGGTTTACAATAGGCCCTCCAAGGAAAAGTGACTAACTTCCTTTCCAGGATGCTACCACTCCAAGAAAAATTCCTGATGGATGTGTTCAATTGCTTGAGAAGGCCCCTTGGCCATTTATAGACCATAAAGGAGTATAACAATTTAGAAATGATAACAAACTTCACCAAACTAATTCTCATAGCCATAGAGAGACTCCTCCCTTTCCATGTTGAGAGTTGGCCAATAACTCTATCCACAATTTCAGAGAAATAAGAGGCCCTAGGGCGCCCCCAGAAGAGCAGGACACCCAAATAATGAAAAGGAAGAGATGTTTCCATGATTCCCAACTCTGAAAGAGTCCGGTGTTTCCTGGAAATAGTGATCCTCTTCCCAAAGTGAATGTAAGATTTATCCCAAGTGATACATTGACCAGAGACACTTTCATAATTCAGGAAAATTTGTTTCATGACATGTACATTCTTCTTTCCCCATGAAAGAATAAGATGATATCATCAACGTATAATAGGTGAGAGGGAGAAACGTTTGGACTTTATGCTTAAATTGGCTTTAGATTTCCTTGACAGACCATGTGAGTTATGAGTCTGCTGATGTAATATTCAGCAATGGAGAAGAGAAGGATGAGAGGGGATCCCCCGGTCTCACATCCCTAGAACAAGAAAAGTATCCCTTAGGTGAACCATTGTGAAGAACCGAGATATAGGCTGAACTGAGAAGGGGGGAAGTCCATTTGATAAAAGTGTTATTGAAACCAAATTTCCTAATAACCTTATATAAAAAATACCAATCCATAGTGTCAAAGGATTTTTTAATATCAAACATGAGGGCCATTCTACCTTCTCTTGCAGGAATTCTGAGAAGATTAAAACACTCTGAGGTAGAATAGATACACTCCTATATAGATCTTCCTCTAATAAAGTTGAATTGATTCCAACAGACAATCCTAGAAGAAATACTTGAGAGCATGTTAGCAAGAATCTTGCTAATGACCTTATAGCATGTGTTCACCAAGGCAATTGGCCTAAAAAGATGAATCTCACAAGCATTCTCAACTTTAGGGATAAGAGTAGTAAATAATGAGTTGAGGCCTTGAGGGAGTTCCACTGAGGAAAAGAAAGAGGAGACTAACTTGCAAACTTCCCCCTTGATGACATCCCAATATTTCTGGTAAAAGCAGTTATTGAAACCACTCGGCCCCGGAGTACTAGAGGCGTTGAGGCTGAAAACAGCTTCTTTGATTCCAAATTACAAAGGGGGGAAGTGAGGATGGAATTATCAAAGCAGTAACCAGAGTGTGAATAATGCCATCTATCATAGTTTCCCCCAAAGAAGTTCCATTGAAGATCATAGAAAAATATTCAACAATGTAGTGAGCAATAATTTCCTTATTTTGTAAAATCTAATCATCATCCCTCAAAAAGCAGAATAACCGGATGGCCTTTCTAATTCTATGGACAGAACTAAAGAACTTTGTATTCTGATCCCCCTCTTGTAGCCATTTAATTTTTAATGTCTCCTTGATGGTCTTCTCTATAATATCAAAAAGAGTGTTTAGTTTAGAATCAAGTAGGGATTCCTTGGAGAAATCCATATTGAAGTCTACTTTGGAGGCCTCATCCTGGAGCTTTTGAACAGAGGATTCAAGTATAATAATCTCCTTGTCCAGGTCACAATAAGTCACTTTGCTTCATGCTTTTAGTTTGCACTTCAGAATTTTCAATTTAAACAGAAATTCAGCGCCCTGCATATAGAACCAAGAGCTTTCAATCAGCTTACTACAACCACTTTGAGATTCCCAAGCATTGTTGAATCGAAAGGGGAGGGAAATGCTAAACTCTATTCCATTAAAATTGATCAGGATTGGATGGTGATCAGAGGAAAAATTGGGAAGGGTGATGCTGCTAATAGAGTTCCATTTATCCAAAGCGGAATTTTTTACAAAATCCCTATCAAGCTTGCTAGCAGTCATGCGATTGAGACATCTTCTATACCAAGTGTACTTGGCACCAACCAAACTGACTTTAGTCAAATCATTGTTGTCAAAACATTCCTTAATTTCTCTAAGGTAGATTTGAGAATGAACCATGCCAGTTTTTTCACGATAACAAAGTATCGTATTAAAATCACTAATAACAAACCAAGGGGAAGAGGTACCTCCCAAATTGCTCAGATCCTGCCATAGCCTTCTACGATCCTGATATCTGCTTCTTTCATAAACAAAATACCCCACCAGCTATGCAGAATTCCATTGCAGAGACCAAGATATCACCTGGTCATTAATGGAAATGATATCAATAGTGGAAACAAGGGCATGTGCAAAATCCCATAGACTTTCCACCCATTCATGTGAATCATTTGTGGTGACCAGAAGGAAAACATATTTGTTAATACTCACAAAACCCAAAGAGAACGAGGATTTAGGTTCAAAAATTCCAAGAAGCTTTAGCTTATGAATAAGAATGTGCCTATGCAAGGCATTGACTTTGGAGGAATTCTCAAGACCCTGGCAATTTCAGTAAAGAACATTCATTTTGAACTGGATTTGTAATTGAAGTTGCCCTTCCTATTTTTCTTCTTTTCCTTCTTCTTTCCTGAAGAGTTTTTGGAACCATTCAAGATCTTGGTGAGACTCCTGGTTTGAATTCTATGAACCGAACCTTCAGCAATACTCAGAACAGGATTCATAGGCTCCAGAGAGTGTTCATTCACCTCCATGGAGCGCGGGGGTTCACTTATGTCCTCTAAAGCTCCTTTCTCCTAAACCATGTCACACCACTTTTTTCTAGTGGGTCTTACATATTTTTTTATAACTGTATCCCTCGGAGAGAAAAGATCATTGCCAATCCCTTCCTCAGGTATACTAGTCCCCAATGGAGCATCCATAGTGATAGGTTTACCATTTCCACCACCTTTCAACTCATCCTCCATAGAGATAATGGTAGCAGCAAGAGAGCTTCAAACCATATTAAGGACATCCATATCTATCTCAGATTCTTTATCTTCAACTCTAATAGTATGTGGACTGGAGGGGATACCACCAGTAGGAGCAGCAGGCAGGGGGCCCTCCTTTCACATCCGCTGATCCTTACCAGAGTGATCCCCCTTTTCAATTGTAGGTCTCTTGGTCATGTTCTTCTTTCCAACCATCTTTCAATTATTCACCTTGTCAGTAGAAGAATCTCTAACAGACCGCAGCTACTTCGAAATATTTCTTCAATTGGAGATAGCATGACCTACTATTTTATAGTAGTCACAAAATGTGGGTTTCTGCTCATACTCGATTCTGATTTCAACTTTCTAATCATTATCTAAGAAATTTACATTTTCTGGAAATTTGGAATCCATGTTTACTTCCACAAGAACTCGGGCATAGAATCCCAATTCTCCATCAATAGTGTGTTGGCCCATCTTCAGTGGGGTCCCCACACAAGAAGAGATATCACTCAGGATTTTAGGATGACAATAAAACTAGTTTAGACCGTGTAATCGAATCCAAATCTGAGTTGTCGTTTGAAGTTGAGTGAATGGGTTGAAATGCATATCCCATTCGGCCAATTTAAAACAACATTGCTTAAGAGAAGTCACCCCCTTATTCTAAGCCATCTGAAGATCATCCCTAATGCTATAAACTATGTGGAAAAAACCTCTTCCAATCAGGACTAGTTTGAAATCCCTAACCCCCCAATATTAACAAAGCCTCAGCTTAAGATCAGATTTAATCCAGGGATTACCACCCTTAACAAGAGAAATGCAGCCTAAAGCAGAATACTTACAGGTTTCGAGCCGCTGATTAACCGCGTCTTGTTCAGAAAGAACTGAAAAAGACACCATCAACTTTCCTAGGGACCGAACTCGAATGCAATTGAGTAGCATCCACATTGCAGGGGTTTCCCTTCAGATCATCTGAGAAGGAGACACCATTAGCCCTGGGCGCGCGATCCAAATCTGCAACTGTTAGCCCTTCATTACCTGAGTCCCTTCGAGGTAGTATAGAAAACACCCATTGTGGATCAATGGAACCCATGATAAATCTCTACAATGTCCTATTTAGGAATCGCAAGATGCCCCATGATCGGAAGGAGCCATTCGTCGCTGGCATCCCACCTATCCCCTTCATCTATCGTGAAACACACATAATTTTAATTGCAAACTTATTTTTCACCTAATTTATTTATAAAGTAAAATTATATTTTAAATTGGTTTTAAAGTACAATTAGTTAAATTATACAACAATAATTCCAATTTAGATCATTGTAATATTTTTCACATTAAAATTGGATATAAAAACATTTCAAATTTTTGAACATTTTACTTTGAAACCCCTCCTTACCATCACAACTACAGTATTAATTTTAATTAAATTTCGACCACCTCTGTGTTTAGAATTTAAAAAAAGGGATTCCAAATTTTGATTCCGAATAATGTATAATTTCTAGTAATTTGAACTCTGGGTTTTACCAAAAATATTAGTGAAGGTAAATAAAATTATTTATAGTAGTTAAGGTAAAATAATTTTACTTTGTCGACAAACTATAAATTAAGGGGATATATACCATAGAAACATGTCCAAAATATATTTAATGGAAATATTTATATCATATTATCCATTATATCTAAAATATAAAATTATTATAGGCATTTTATGTAAGGGTGACTTCTCAATAGTGTTTACCTTTCTATATTTACAAGAATTACACTTCTCCTCCACTATAAAAGGGCACCCCCCAAACTCTTCACACCTCTCAAGACATATGGATCATAAAAAACATAACCAAATAAGATCAAAATATCCCTAATCAAAAAATATAATTCTAAATTTGGTCATAAAGACAACCCATGAAGTCATTTACTGCAAACCAAAATAAGTTACCAAAAAACAAGGAAACATTCTTCAACATTGACTTTTGTATTATTTCTTTATCCACAACTTCAATTATTCCTATTATGTGCATATATAATATCCTCATTATCCTAAATATACTGATATTTTTTATACTATGGGTAATACAAACACTTTCACACACATACATTAAATGGGAAATGCAATCATCGTTCATGTGTACGGTGGGCTACCGCCTCGCGAACAAATGTCGTTCGTTCTTCAATTACCACCTATAATGGTTAGTAATAATTATGGAAATAATTTTTTTATAATATATATATATATATATATATGATATTTATGATTTATTTATGATTATTTAATTATTATATAGAACATACCTTCATGCTTTCCATTTTGTGGGAATATGATAACTTCGTTTGTGGATGTGTTGACTACTGTCTCCTCAAAGCGATGTGATTGATTCACACATTACCCGTAAAGTATTAAGGATGTTTTTACTAAACATTTATGATATATATTACATAGTATTTATACTATAATTAATATATATATATATATTTCATTTACTTTCTTTCTTTCATTATGACAAGAAAATGGAAACAGTGTCCATGCATACGTACGGCCAACTACATCCATGAACCGTGTATTAAATTTCATATTTCTATATTTTATAGATTATTATAGATCATTATATACTGAATAAGTATTATATTTACATAATGTTTTAAATTATTTAAATAATTAAATCATGATCAAAGTTAAATGATCAAGAATAAAAAGTCAAAACATATACAAAACCAAAAGCGGTTATTACCTAAAACGTAACTCTAATATGAAATTGTTAATAAATGGGTAATATAATGTCTTAATAAAATAATAAATAGAATTATATATTATAATATCTTTCTATGGTATATGTATAATAAACATATATTTATTATACACTTTGTTTTAACATGTCTGAAAAAAAGTCAAGATGAATTTCATCTCACTTTTTATTTCTATGATATACATTCCATATTCACCACTCACTTCTTTTGAATCTTGTATATAATTTTCTATGAAATTTTATATCCTTAATTTACATTATTTGATGATATTAAATTATTTCATAAATTTTATTATTTCATGGTGATCGTGATTCTAAATTTACTTATGTATTAAGGGTTTTCTCACCTCAATTTTATATCTATGACATATATGTTATATTCACCATTTAGTCTTGTCGTGTGGTGTATATACTACATTGTGATGCGATATATCATTAATTAACTTTATTTAATAATTTTTAATGTTTCAATATATTTTATTATTTCATAATTATCATGATTAATAATTTACTCAAGTAGTAAGGTGATCTCTAGTCCCACTTTTATTTCTGCGAGACTTATGCCTTATTCACCACTTGTTTCCTTTGTGTAGTGTATATACTTAAAATGAATGTATTGTATGATTGGTATACATAACATTAGGGGTATTTATGTTTAAATTTTATGATCTCTATATCATGCAGTTTTACAGGTCAAAATTTACCATACCGGTAAGTTAATTTTTTCTCAATTTGACTTCTTTCAGACACATATTTTGTTATCCACCTATATAATTTTACAAGGAGTATATATTGAAATTTTAAGTGTTATATTATGAAAATAATTATTTAGACAATGTTTTAAGTTTAATTTTATGATATTCATTCATGAGGGATTTAATTAAATGTTTCCAAAGTGGTAAGGGTTTATTTCTACTATCTCATCATTTATCAGGATTATTTATGATTATGCTTCCATTAATGAAATACTATGATCCATATTTCAAGGAATATCATGAATTCTATTCTCCTATGTTTATTCATGATATCTTCATATAATGGTATAATTTTTCCACTCTTTGTCACTTAACAAAATTAAGAATGTTATTTTAAGTAAATCTGACTTTATCTCTCTCTTCAGTCAGAAATATGTGTTCTTTAAAAACAATGTTTTATAAAAAAAATTAAAAAAGTTATAAAATTATCTTATTATATTTAAAATAAATTTTTAAACATTTTTAACCTTTTTAAAAATTTTGATTTTTTAAAATGATTCTTCTTATTATTATAAAATCGAGGCACTTTTCAAAACATTGTATGGTGCTAAAGGGATTTTCAGAATGTATGGTTTTATTCGACATCATAACCATAATTTCTTTTATTATTCATTTTCATGTATACAAAATTATTTTTTTATAAAAAAATTATAATATTATGAAAACTCACTATTTTTATATAGTTTTTCAAATAAAAAGGTTTTTGAAAAATTTTTATGTTCACGAAGAGTTTTGAATGATTTTAAAGCTTCCTTTATATGATTTCAAGGTTATTTTGGAAGAAAACAATTTTCAAAATGTTTTATGTTTAAGAAAAATCTTCAAATTGGAGGAAATCCCAATCCCAAAGTGGGTACACATGTGATTATCCCGAGCCTATCATGATATGATGTTCTTGTTAGGTATCCTTGATATAGAATTTTCTTTCCTTATGTGTATTCCACAATTTCATGTCTTATTTTTATTTTATGATATCATATCTTATTCCCTTGATTTTCTTATAATTCATTTCTTTTGAACTGCCAATCTTCAATCTCTGATTCATGTCTATGATCTTTTCTTTGTAGAGTAAAATCTTCTAATGTTATACTCATTATCTCATACCTTTTTGTTCATGTTATGCATGTGTATCTTACTTTTCTACCCATACTGATCATCTAAGTTCACCATTTTCCTATGTTTACTTTACCCAAGATATGAATAAAGTTTTTAGGTAGGAGTACAAAATGGGAAGATATTCGTGGAAAACATTTTAGATCTTTCACCAAGTCAGAAGATTGAGTTCCTTGTTTCCAAATACACTAAAATATTATGATCCTTAGGAATGTACTAGTGTAATGTAATGAATATTCATCTAAAATTATTTAATATCAATGTATGTTAGGCCTGGGTCTCTATATGGATCATGTTTGGAGCTGTAGAGTTGCTGACCTTAGAGCCTTTGAGTTTTTTTTGTTTTGTATTTTGCTTTTTATTTTGATTGTATTTTTGTTTCCTCTTAGTACATTGATATGGTTCATGGTTGTAGTGGGTTTTGATTATCATTTGTTATAATTTTATTTGTATACATTGTTATCATTCCTGATTTAGTTGTTGTTTGGTAATGGTGTTCACAGTTGGGTTGTATTATTTTCAAAGGTAAAATTTTCCCCAAATTGTATTGAATCCCCTAGAATTTATTGTCATCCTTTGGTTTCTTTATGATATTTTCTAAATCCAAGTGACATTCCACCACCTTCTCAAAACAATGATGAGGGCGGGATGTAAAAATATCATTTAGGGTGACAAGATACACTACTTTGGTTATATTTCAATGTTTTTATAGATTCAAGTTGATTCAAACAATGTGTTTATAGGATAAATAATGGATATTATATTAGGAATTTTAATAGTTTATCTTTCATGTTTGTGTTATAAAAATTTATGGGATCTTGTTTTATTACTGGTGTTGAAGTTAATAAGTCATTATTAATCATTATATATTGAATCAAATAATTATAGTGTATGTGAAATTTGACTTAGAATAAATGAGGAATCATAGGTGGAGATATAGTAAATTTATAGAAATGATATAAATTATTAATAGTGATATAATGAAATCACCAACCACAAAGATAGGGTGAAACAAATCACATATTCTTTCTTTGAGAAATCTTAGGACATAATATAGTTATAAAGTATATTATAGATGATGACAGGGGTATATTATATTCCTTAATTTGTTTGTCATGGGGGATAAAAAAATTTCATGGAAGAAATTTGAGCCTATCCTAAGATGAAAAATAATCATAGATGATGGTTGGATATGTCATTTAATAAATCATAGAGATTTTAAAAAATATTTTAGGACGTTGTTTATATTTGTTTTAAAAAAATGGAGATTATGAATCTGGAATGTTAAAGAAATGTAAATGTGAATGAATTAGTTAAGTTTTTTTTATCTTTTTTGGACTCTTTATAGTTGATGCACCATATAGAGAATGTAGGACATATAAAAAATATACATATAATTGGAGAATAGTGGGAGAATTTTCATCTGGAAAAGAAATATATTATATTTTGAGTATCAATAATGCAGTTTGTTGAGTATGAAATTGATCCAAGAGATGATCTATTCTATGCATGTTATAGAATACTTGAAACATATATGGAAGGTAAGAAAGGTGGATGATAATAATGGGAGCATACTTTTTAATCAATATAGTTAATGGAACTTGGAAAATGATCAAGATATTGTTAAACTAATTTTAAGATAGTCTATAATACTAAATTGACACACTGATATCATGAACGAATGATGAAGATTCATGTTGAGTGGTATTTATGTAAAGTTAAATCAAAAAGAGGAGTAATGTGAAATAAAAGTTATATATATGATATATATACATATATGAAAATGAATATGGTGGGTCTATGATGATATTGGAAAGATAGGATCATTAAATAATTATGAGAATACTAGAGAAGAAAAGATGGGATATACATTATATATATAAAATAGAGGAATAAGGTAGGTCAAGGAAGATCCAATGAAATAGTATCATCCTTCATATTTACAACATTAGAAGAAGAATAAGTAATTTTTAATAGGATCACCATTAATGTGAAGGAAGTTATGGATTTATGTCTTGTAACCATCCATTTAAAAGTTTAGTCTAGTGATGTTCTTATTTTTATTGTGTAGAGCATGGAATCAATATGGGTATGACCAGTGTACCCCTCATCCATTATCTTCCATACTGATCCACAAAAATAGAGTGGCCCTTGCATGGATTGTTCATCCTAAATTTATTATATGTAACCTTGATTTTTATTAATCTATGATATGACAAGTGAGATACTACACAGTATGGAAGTTTACCATAATTGATGAACCCATAAGAATTATGAACTAAAGGAACCATTATAAAGTGATGATCCTTATTTCTTGGTAGTATGTATTTTTATTCATCACAAACAAGTATAAAAAACTATGAAAAGCAATATTATCCATGAAATTATCACATTACTCGATAATGTTCGAGAATCAATCCAATTCGTCTCCAACAACTATAATACGCATCTATTCATCATGTGAAAATGATATTGAGGATTTTTAATGTCTTAAACTATTGTTTTAATTTTAAACTAACATGAATAGACCAATTAGTACCATTCTTAGGCTAATAGTAAGTCAATTGTTCAACACCATTCCCACCTCCAATTAACTAAGGGATGGATACTAACAATAAGAAGGAATAATTATACATTGGGTGACTTCATCCTATCATAACATGTAACATATTTTCATGTAAAGTACATAATAATATCCTATATATATATAATAAATTGAAATGTATAAAAATGTGTGCATGTGACAATAGTTATATAGTAAAATGACATAAATGGAAACCCAAAAAATAAAAATATAAATGTAGTAGAAAAATTTCCACATGAAACTAAACTCTGGTGAAGGAAAATTCCACTTCACTATATGTTATCATCCAATTTAATCCATCAAAAATTATACCCCACCATACTCCACAGTCTGTTACTATGAATCAGATCTACCAACTCCACTAACTCCATATCCACCATCGACAACACCAACCCATGAAATGACTACACCAGCAAAACATGTGTGGGAACAAATCCCATGTATGGTTCAGTATAAACTTACATAGTAGGAACCCAAAAAACACAATGTAAATACAAAACAATATGTTAGATCAATCCTAAGACTGAGGGAAATAAAATTTTTCCCAAAAGCACTATATTTTCTCTAAAGTCTATAAAACCATGGAATAGTAAAATAACCTAGTATTTTATAAATTGACACCATACTGGAATGTATCTTTCTTAAAACCTAAGATACTCAGGAATTGTAAGTCTCAAAAGTCTCTAAAGTCAATATCCCAACTACGGGTCATATAGAGAGTCCATTCAAAGATGCTAAAGCATCTAAAAGCCTAATAAACCCATATCAAAAATCATCGTACATACCTTGAAACCTCATATATCATACTACCTTTCTATAATAGTATTAAGGTATATATTCCATGTTGTAGTGTGTAAATAAATCGAGGGGGAATTATGAGTCAATAGAAAAATTTCTTACAGACTATCTCATTCAAAAACACCAAGCATTATAAGAGGTGGACCCGCATCCAATAATATTTGGAATTATCAGCCATGCAAATAGTATGGGAGACTCATACCTAATTAGGGTAGAAGGAGTACCAAACCTATGCTTTAATTATGGACTTATTCTATAATGATAGAAATTTTCATCAACTAAGGGGTTACATAATACAATACAAATATTTGGAGGACCCACACCCTAGATCTGGTGTCGTATGGGGGTTACCAACCAAATGTATACTTTAACTATCTTCACCGATATCTCAATAATTATCTCTAAAATTATATAGGGTCTCATTTGATTAAAATTTCTTAGAAAAATAATTCAGATTATGAAGGGATAAGAACCATCACATTGTTCCTAAAAAAATAAATATTGAGAAATCACTACTCATACCTCTAAAATAGACACCCAATCAACTAAATATGGAGAATGTTGAAATATATCCATTATCTAGAATGAATGTTAGAGTAAATATTGCATAGGCCTCGGTAATAGTCAAGCATGTTCTATAGGGGTCCTACTCATTTGGATTAGTAGACACAATGTGTCCAAATAGGGTACATAACATGTATGACCACTCAGGAAATCTAATCATGACATTTTATGGATTTGAAAGTTGTGTATCACAATAAACAACATATACCTAATAGTATGTGGTATGTGGTAATTTATTCTCTATGTAATTATATTCTATCAGTACACACTTAATCATATTGGCTAGGTAAACATCATGTATTCCCAAGTATATGGAATGTAAACTTCAATAAAAAAAATACCATGTGAGGTTAGAATATAGTTAATGTCTATAAGGGGACAAAATGTTTGGGACCCATGAACCACTCTATTTGTACCTCCATAATGTGAATTTAAGACTATCCACAAATATAACATGTCTTTTAGGTACACTTTGAATTTGAAACCACTCTGTTAGTTAGAATTTATTTAGATACATGTTAATTCATTTAGTCTATTTTACATTGCATGCACCATAGAAAACATGGTGTGTGGTTCTCGGTAGAGATTCAATGTGTATTTATGGTACATATTAAACTATATTGATTGGGATATATGGAGCGTTACCAAATTTCACAAAAACTTAAGTTTATAAACCTACAAAAACCCTAGATTCTTTGGATCAGTAATATACACGAAATGTGTCTCAGAGACTATACATATTGAATTCCTAAAAATTGAAAAAAAATCATAATACATGTTTCCATCTTCTTCATCCATGAACATTTAAGGATTTAAAATAAATCTAATAATGATTACAAGAAGCTACATAATTAATTTAAATGCCTTGTTGAGGATATCTAAGTAAGAAAATATAAAACTTCATATAAAAGTAAAATAAAAAACCATAAATGGACTATATATAAATTAAGAGCTTCATCTACATAACTACATTTGAAATACATCCACACTTTATAGTGTATCCAAGGGATTAGTGAATCATATGATGATTGTATGGGCTCTATTATACCTATGTGGAATTCTAATGCCTCAAAATCAAAGGATAAGAATAAATAGAGCATTCAGGTAATGTGGAGCTTTATCCAAGAAACAAAGAAGCACCACACTATACATATATCAAATGAATGTAATATAAAAATCCATAAGAATGATTCATGATAAACTTAATTTACTCATGTTTTTATAATGCCTGAGTGAATATAGTCTCATCCAAATAAAAAATCATATAAAATAATATTTTAAACACTTATATGTATCATCTAATGAAGTAGTTTCTATAAATGATAGCTTATGTGGGAGAGAATTAAAAGATAACATCATATAATTTTGATTCATGTCTCATGGAGCGATATACCATGCATGAAAATAATAATTTTCTTATAATACCAAATTTATAATATATATCTTGTATATATATATAAGGATTATAGTAAAAATCTCCACTAATATCCCATGGATATGGAATACTTAAAAAATTTGTGTCATTTCACCTTATATTGTATCATATACAATAAATTGTGAAATAATATTCCAAAATCCTTTTGAATATTTTTTCAAAAATCATTTTGATAGTTATCATTAACATCACATTGTATCACATCCTATTCAATACCTTGTGAAAATCAAACCAAAACACATCTGGATTGTTTCTATGAAAATTACAGTGCCACTCTGAGTCAAAATCAATTCTCATTTGATCAACCAAAATGTGTGACCCCATGAGTATTTATTGCTTTGAAAAAAATATATCTAAATTCATATATATATATATAATCTATAAGTATCCTCTAGAAAAGAATCAATGCTACACAAGATATAATGGGATCATGCATGATCTTCATGAAACTAATGTATCTTTATACCTATAACCACCATTTTTTAATCACATGAAAATATGATTTCACATATTTTCCCATTTCTCTGACAAATAAAGTGACCATGGGACATGGATGATGCCAATACCGTGTATCAATATCATATATTCTTGATTCATTGTGTATAGACTAATTTAACTGATGAATACATCAAATGTCACTCATACTTATGGATAAGAACATTACATGTCACTTATCTGGATAGAAATACTAAATATAGGTGAACCCACACCCTCCCGTATTTTACTAAATTGAGGGCCCTAGTTTCATACTCGTCATGCGAGAGGACAACCCCATATTTTTTTATTCTCCAACTAATGGTCTAATAAGATGCATACCCAACCACCATCATATTAGCTAAGTCAATATGTAGGCTTGCGTAAGTAATTTAAAAAATTTGATGGTTCTCATGCTAGGTATATTTCAAACCTTATGTAGTGGGGAGACAAATATAATCCATGCATACCAAGTATACTGAATACAAATGTATGAAACTCAATAAGGTATACTTAGTATGTTATTAAGTGCACACAAAGAATCTTATTCTTTATTTTTGGCCACATGAACATACTCTATATCTCTATACAAGAATCTCAATCTTTCTAACCATAATAATTATTCATAAACAATAAAACTCGATGAAGAATATCAGTTAGGGAAAAAATAAAATTCATACTTTGAGAGGTTTATATTACTCTTCACGAAATGTGTATCTATATATAAATTTATGTATCCAATGTGAAATAATTATAAAGTGATGACTTCCTCTAATAGGATACATTTTAATTTTCTTAAACCCATGATAATATTTAAAAAAACAAACATAAGACCATTTAATCAAATCATATATTAAAAAATATCAGATCACATTTATGTTTTCTACACCTTATAGTTTTTATTACCACATTACATATTATGTAACACCTAACACATCATAATATTACTATCTAATAAAACACTCCCACTAAAATATTTATTGATAAATATCTATGGAGTAATCTACTTTGGAAAATGGTGAGACTTATGATTCAAATTCCAAATTTTTTAAATACTTGAACATATTCAAACCTCTTAACTTCATAACATAAAATTTTATGAGTTCAACATATATTGTCTACTTAGAACCATTTTTCATTATCATATTCATCCTTGGAGCTTATTCAATAAAATAATTTCATTTAAATAATATAACTATTTAAATTATTTTTTACTAGAACATCCTAAACTCTTTTTAAGATAAAGTTATATACACTTTTTATAGAAACTAATATAACTCTTTTCATTCTTATTTATCACCATATCCTAAAAGTATTTTGGGATATCATGTAAAATCACATTAACTAAAAATTGGTGTATTCCTTTATTTTATAACCTCGAAATGCTATATGCCTAAACATACAACCACTGGCTTCTTAGACACTATATTATTTTCATAATATCTATATAAAAATCATAAAATAATTTATTTTTATAAAAAAAAATTTATTTCCTTTTATTATGAGTGATTAATAAAATAAATTATTGTAACCCTATCATATATTGTATTCTATGTGTTTAGAGTAATTGAATAAAAATGATATTTTATTCATTAAAATATACGACTAATGGATTGAAACATATTCTATAAAATTTAAATAAATTTTGGGATAAATTATATATCTAGGATAAACACTTTTACCCATATCTTCATCTCAAAAAAATTTGTAGTAGTTGATAAATCACAAACAATGTTTATACATGTAATCATATCATAATTTTTCAAAATAAATTTGTTAACAAACAACTAATCATATCATCTAATATAACTAAGATGAAAATAAACACACTATCATTAAGATTCATTAGATCTTGACACATTACGTTACATGAGAACTTTTGATGTAGTAACTCTTTTCTTCATGACAGATACCTAACATAGAAATTTCACGGAGCTTCCTAAACTCCTTCAAGTATATCGTAGATAATAAAATCATATTGAATCATTACTCATCCTTCCTAACAATCCTAGGTTTCAATTACCATGGTTGGAATATTAATGAAACATTGTTAAACTTATCAACCAACTTTTATTCTTATAGTTTAAACTTTTACCTACTTGTACTATCTATACAACACTTTAGAACCTAGAAATTATATATCATGTTTATATACATTCTAAAGAATTTGGAAATATTGGGTAGACGTTCCATGAATTCAATCATATTGTCAGTAGTTTTCCATATGTGAAAATATACTAAATTCCATTACCATAAAAATCCATTTTTAGTCACGAACTAAAGTATATTGTGGAATTAAACAAATCATAAACCATGTGTATTAAAAAACCCATCTAATTTCATTTAAACAAATATTGTTTGAATTCAATTATCCAAAAATAAATGAGATTAAACCACATCTTAAAACAATTTTATCCAAGATTTAATTATATATTTTATCTATCTAATAAATCATATTCTATTTTACATGAAATAAAACTTCATGATTTATTTATTTTTATATCCTGGCCTTATGTATATGTACAATATTTTCTAAAATATAAATGTTATATCTTATATATGATAGAATAATGGAATTAACTTATATATCTTATAAAGTTTTAATGAAACCTATAGTCTCATCGAGTAATCAACATATTTAATTATATATAATATCATTCAACATATCCAATAATATTGAGCATATTAGACTAAAACTCCTTACATCAATGACGTACAACACCATATTGATTAAATGAGTAGATACTAAGATTATTTGGTCGTATTTTCATCAAATTACTTTGAAACCATGAATTAATCACTCTAACCTTCAATAAGAATCTACTTTAAAATGTTAAATAAATATAAGTTCTAGGTAACTTAGGTAGAAAATATTCTCACACACTAACTTTCCTTAAAAACTTTTCTTAAATTACCAATCTTTATTAATAAATTTAACTAAGTTTTCAGTCTTATGATCTACTTACATTAATCTTCTACTTATCAAGGATTTATAAAAATGTTTATCTTGATAGTTATGATGATATAATTTACAAACAAGCTTTTATCATATGGTTATCAAGTCCTATTAACCATTTAGTAAGAACTTTTATTAAATGGTATCCCACTAAAATGATGATCACTTTTGTGCATAATATCTATTATAATTATAAGATCCATATTTCAAAAACAAATGACTCTTATTTAAATTTTCTCTCCCCACATATCTATTTAGTTAGGGCGCATCCCAATCATATCATTTATAACACTTGGATTGTTAGGTTGAGAACTCTTTATCTGATCTATCATATAGATAAAATCGACTATATCCCTCTCCAAAACTAACCCTATTAGGGTCTCCTAGATAGTGTAACTAAAATAAGATTCCAAAACAGGCTAACAAAGAATAATCCAGGGGAACCCATCTTTGGAATGACCTACCCAGGGAAATTCGAGTACCACATATCATTTCTTCCCTTACATAAGATAATCTAGGGGCACCACGATTTGGAATTACCTATCCAATTAGATTATTGAGGTATTAAAAAGAGCCTATTTGGATGGAATATAACACTTATTAATTAAAGGATATTTAAATATCATGATATTATCTTAGGTTATTTCATTTTATGTATGTATTCTTCTAGTAATTTATTTTTGAATCCTATTCCCCCAAAAAACAATATTTTCAAACCACATTGATGTGTAACTATTTTCACATCCAATAAGTTTATGTCACAAACCCAAAAATAGAATTCATATATATTCATACATATATTAATGCACCATCTATTTAAGGTACATGAACACTTCATGTAAAGGCATATAGTTATATACAATTGAAAATATTCAGTTGAGTAAGCTTAGAATGATATATATTCAACCCATTTCCCCGTCTAGACAAGGCATAATCCTCTTAGTAGGTAGGATGTTTGACCCTAAGTTCCTCGAACTGGGGATTATTCACTCAAAATATAGTACAACTCATAATAACTCTAAATCCTAATTTTTATGAACTATATTAAGTGGAAAAATTCAAGTTTATAACTTTAATTATGAACCAGGGTTAAGGTAGATGGTAAAACAAATTCATTATCATACTTATCATATAATGTAAGGCTCTATCAAGAAGTAGATTTAAAATAAACTAAATCATACATGATAACCACATTTCGTAAACATTTTACTATACATGAATAAATAGGGGAATAAAATATAAATAAATAAAAAATTCAAATATTTAATCATATAATAGAAATTTATGAAAAATTCATATGTAAAATCCTTGTAAAACCCATATTATTACTTCATCATTAATAATATAGGAATTTCATTGTTTTGAATATAAACATTTTATATTCACTACAACTTAACCACTTTAATATTAATAATTATATGGAATTTATATTTTAAATATATGATATTATATTAATTTTGAACTATTTATAATCCAATTTCTATTATGTAAACATTTTACATAATCTAAATATCATGTATTTAATAACTATTTAACCCTTGATCACATAATTAATCAAAACACTTTTTATGTTGATTAAATAATATCCAAATCATTCCCGCTTTTTTAAACAATTCAAAATATCTAATTATAGATAAATAATAATTTAAATATAAAATAAATTATATTTTGAGATTATTTCAAAATTTATAACCCCTTATAAATTATCACTTATGATTTATAAAAAAACTCATTTATTTCTTGAATATAAGTCATGCCTTAAAAATTTTAAAGTTATTTAAAATATTAAATTTTAATAATTTTGTAAACATGTTTCATAAAAATTTATTTAATTATAAAAATTTTATAATTAATTTATTTATTTATAAATTCATTATAAATTAAATATTCCCAAAATACATTTCAATATGAATTATAGACCCTTAGTAAACCATTAAAACCATTTAATATTTTAAAAATATATTTTAAAAACTTTTTTATTTACCCTTAGATGGAGTCCATATTTTGTGTATGTGTATACTCCCTCTTTCATTATATAGATAGTTTATGTAAGTGTAGGAATGTATGTACATTTTTTATAACATACTATGTAAGGGTGATGAGATCCTACCATTAAATGAGACCCTCACGTATAGGTAACCGGGTGAATACCATTACCTAATACATTAAAAAATAACACCACATTTACGCACACAATTTTCATAAAGGTAAGAGCCTGACTACCTTTATGAGAACTCTGCATGTAAAGGAAGGTCTCAAGTAACATTTATCTAAACCATCACATCAAGGTAAATATATATGGACCTTACATTTTCCAATCTATATTAGGGGAAAATCCAATAAGCCATAAGTAGACCATTATGTGTAAATGTAGTTCCAAATGACCTTTATATAGAATGTTTCTATGTAAGGGCTTTTTAACCAAAAATTATAATAAAAATCAAAATTACACAATTTTTTCATTTTATTTATTTCCCACAAAATATTTCATCAAAAAAAAATCTTGGATTACATTTGATATAACTGAAGGGTTTGGAATAAATCTAATAAATATTATCAAAAGCTAGAGAAGTTATTTAAATACATTGTCAGGGATCTCTGTGAAAGATAATATGAAACTGTTAATAAAACTAAAATGAAGAAATATTGGTAACAGTCTACCATTATCTGAATTTATACTAATACATATTCATGTTCACATGCATTTGATGAAGATACAATAATAGTAGATGGTGGGAATCTACTCTCTACGATGTTTCCATGGGATGATTGAATCATATGACATTTTATGGGATCTATTCTATCTTCAATGTTTGATAGTGCCTAAAATGAAAAGGAGAAAAATAATGTTATTAATTCGGTACCATTGAGTGTTATCCAAGCATCAAGCACCACACTATACTCCCTTCAAATGAAAGTAATATATAAGGACACAACAAATCGTCTCAAGCTACTATATTTAATCATTCATTTATAAGGCATTATTGAATGATACTTCATCCAAATCAAGAATCATATATATAAATATAAAAAAATCTCACATATTTCATCCTATAAAATAGTTTCTTTAAATTAAAAAATACATGGGAGGGAAACAAATGGTAATTTTTTATCATTTTGATGAAAGTATCATTGTGTGATATTGAATGCATAAAAATAATAATTTTCATGAAATATTAAATTCCCAATATATAAATAATATATATATATATATATATACACGGATTTAGGTGATATCACCTCCAAATATCATAACCTCGATTACTGATTCCAGAAACATTGTTGTGAATCATTTTCAAATACCATCATTGGTTGACTTTGCACTTAACTACAACATTGTCATCATAAATATAATTATCCACCATCCTCATTCATCTCCACCATCTCTCCCTTTTTAAATCTTTCTAGAATTAACACCAATGAAATAATTTAATGTGAACTCACCATATTGTGTGAACTTAAATTATAGACCAAGAACCATTTTTATGTCCCATAATCACAAACATACATTATTTATATGGAAAATAAGGAAAAAATCAATGATTTTTGGTTGAGAAAAACTTTGATCCCAAAAAAATAGGTTGAGTTTGAGTTCATCAGAGGATATGGGGGATGTGAAGTAAGTGAGTAATTTAGGATCGATAAATATTTCATTCTTTACTATTCATCATTGTATATTTATATTCATCATCACTTTTTGAACAAGAGTCACAATACCACAAGGTTTATAATAATAATGATGATTATAGTTACAAGATAATTTTTATTCAATTTATGATTCAAAAAAAAATTGACACTAATCATGAAATTTCATTAACAAAAAACAATAATAGAATTTTTATTGAAGATAATTTTTCAAAATTATTTCCATGGATAATACGAGTTACCAAATATAACCTCTTTAATTATTATTTAAGGCCAATGAAATTGTTTAAATGAATATGCATGAATATTTAGTATTTATAATGAAATTTATAAAATTAGAATAATCCATAAATTATAATTATTACCCTTAATTAAATATTCTTATTATAATTCAAATAAATCATGTATATGAAGGATTAGTTTATTCATGTGAAGAATGAGTCTAGAAAAATAAAAAAAACAATCCCTACCATAATAGTTTAAATTTTGAATCATCAACATTTATGAATGCCATGTTATTCAAAATATAACAAATCACATCTATTTAGACATTATAAAGCTTTATTTTTAACATAAAGATACATAAAACTCAAATCAAGGATCTAGATGTCTAATGTATTTGGAAGATTCAATGCTCTAATAAATAACCATTAAAAAAACTAAATAAACATTAATTAAACTCTATCACTGGCTATTTATGTCATTGGTATTGAAACACTTCATAAGATATCCATGGGAATATATAATTAAAATGGGTAAGGTATAAATCTCAGTAAGGGGATAATCCGAGTAAGGATGATACAAATGAAACAACAGGCATATCATGATATCATAAAATATAATAATAAATTTGAATCATGGTATGAAAAAGATGATAAATTAAGATCATGGAATCAAAGTAATTTGTAAACAAAAAAACCTTACAACATAAGAACAAGTTGAGTCTCACTACCAAGAAATCACAACATAGTGTGCTAGGATAACCATTCGTGAACCATACAAGGTATATCATGAGATAAAAAAAATCCCAATTAATTAGAGCCCTATTAGGATTCACCATTAATGTGTCAAAGTTTATGTGTTCCACATGTATCATACATCATAAGAAACCATTTCCTCAATAACTCATGGATAATGAGAATGATTTTTGTATAATCATTGATTTCATAAGAACATTTGTGCATGGTCCTTTTGACATTTTAAATGCACGAGAGGTAATGTGAGTTTCATACATGGAAATAAACAATCAATGAAGTAAAATTAAATTTATATGAATGTCCTTGAATAAAAATAGTATTGGGTACTCACAACAAAACAGGGTGACAAGGAAAATACAAGAATGACTTCAACTGCATAATTGGTATAAAAAATTGCTAATGAAATGGAGATAATGAGATATAATAGAAGTATATCATTGATAAAACATTAGTTTTACATTAATGGAATTATTATAAATTTATTTTAACATGTTAATTATAAAATTGGAAAGAAAAACAAAAAGGAAGATCAAGAATGAAATGGAAGAGGATGAGAATCCTTTACCTTAAATATAAATTCCTATGATTAGAGGGGTGATTCGTTGAGAGATTAAGGGATTTAAAAAAGGACTGAATGAGATGAAAATAGATGGTGGGATGTTATAATCACCATTATAGTGAAATAAATAGGGTTTATATTGGGTTATTTATAGGAAAATGAGTGAAATTGTTTATTTATTTCTAAATATAGGCCTTAGAAATATACATTGTGTGTAATTAAAAAACCATTGGATTATTGGGGATTTTATTTATTGGTTTTGGAAATTTAAAAAAAAATTGAAATTTGTTAAAGATAAATCCAAAATACAATTATTTATATCACTTTGGGCATGTGAATATAAATTTTCCGTGAAATATTTTTTTTTAAAAATAATTATCCTTTTTAGTCTTTGTAAAGTTTTTATATAGGGTTGAAAAATAATTTTCAAGTCATTTAAATAAAAAATATTAATAATATATATTATTTTGTGTCATGTATTCAATTACATTAATTATTAAATAATAATTACATATTTATGAATTCATAAAACATAAGGAAACCCAAAATTGTTTATTTTTATTATTCACTGAAATATATAATGTTTTAAAAAATTCTCAAAATTTCACCCTAAATAAATTTAGATGTGATGGTTTCAAATATAATGCTTATTTTATAAAAATAAATTTTTCTAATGATAAATGATTATTCTAAATAAAAATTACCATTTTTCAATAAAATGTTATTTTTAAAATGAAATGCATTCTTTATTCACTTTAATGAATTATAAATTTTATAATATCTATGTATTTAATCAAAAATGGAATATGTAAATAATATAACATATTAAAATTATAATTATAATATTTTTAATTCACTTTTAAACTAGTATTTAAATATTCTGTTGGGTATTATTACTACTTCAATGGTCATATAATAGTCATATTGCAATGGTCAGGTAATGGTCATGTAACTATCAGTTCCTCAATATCACATTTTCCTTTACACCTTATATATACTCTATCATTCCCATACCTAGTAATTAACTAATTTTCATACAACTTTTATACACTTAGGTTTATAATTTCAATCATATTTTTAATGATTACCCATTTTTACTGTCTAAAAGGTAGGACTGATCTTAATGGGAGAATTAAAGCAGATGGAGTTTAATTTCTTGTTTTCACTATTATTTGGATTCTATCTCTATAACCCGATAATATTTTATTATATATTTATCTATAAATAAATTAAATTTATTTTTTAACTTGTTATACAAGATACATCAAATTTAAATGAACTGTGATATACTTCTAAAATACTATTATTTGATTTGAAAATTATTCCTTATACATTGGATATGAATTTATGAAAAGGAATAATTAAATCATGAAAATTATAATGTTTAAACACGTATAAAATAAATTAATTTACTAATAAAGTAAATAAAAATCATTTGAATGTAAAATAGATCTTCTTAAAAACTATTTGTATGTGCGCAATGTGATTTTATATTAATAATTAAACTAATCAATATTGGAGAATTTTTTTTCATTAAATATATATATTATCAATTGTTTTAACATTCATCTAACGTTTTTACTAGGCATGGGATAATAATAAATCCATTATATACTTAATAACACATTTTTCAAAAATCTGTTTTTATTGAGCTTTAAGCATTTATGTTAAAAAAAAATCTAAATCTTCAAGAGATTGAATTTGGAAAAACAGACACCATATTTGGAATTAATAAGTTTAAATTTGGAAAATATTACCCATTTATTTTTTATCATTATGAATAGTAACATTGGTAAACATTTTTCATCTTATTAAGGGTAAAATAAGGGTTCGAACCATGAGATAAGGTTACCAAATAAACCCAACACATGCTTGTGTCCTTTAGGATGGGTGGAGTTTGGCCATTCACATCCAATTCTCAAATATATGGCCACTTGGTGCCATATTTCTTTGATAATGACCTTTATATTAATTAATGGAAATAATAAATAAAAAATTTCATTCTCTTCAATTAAAAATATTTAAATATTTTCATAAGGTTAAAACAAGGATAAGTTTAGTTCTAAATATTTATTGAAAATATAAGATATTTTTTTCATGGTAATTTATTTCTAATTTTTATTTATTAAATATATATCTTAAATTCTTATAGAATTCAAAAAAAATTATTTATTCAATTAATTAAAAAATAAAATAAATGATTTTAAAAATATTTAAAGTAATATCATGTTTATGAATTATTATGATCTAAGAATTTTGTGGATAAAGATAAAATAATATATTTTTTTGAATGATTTGTATTCCAATTCCTTTTTTTCATGTTGTTTTCAATGTCAAATTATGTGATTAATTCATAAAATGACATAAGTAGTATTTTATAATAAATAAACATTAGTGAAATATTTTAAAAAAACAATAATATATTTAAATAGGAAAATTAGGAAGATAAATGGTTTAAAATTACATGCCTCAGTCATTTATGTGCCAATTTTTACCATATAAGTAAAATTATAACCCTTTAATATTAAAAATTCTTTATCGCCGTTAAGATTAAAATCGTTAACCAAGGGGTTAAACCAAAAAATAGGGTTCAAAATGACACAAAAATCTATATAAATTAATTTTTTAAAAGATATTAAAACCTTATCCTATTTTTTATTAAATTTGTATCCATTTTAAAGAATTTTTATTATTAATTACTTAGTTATATTATAATATTTTAGTAATTCCAAGTGTTTCATTTCTTGGCCTTATAAAAAGGAACTCATTCTCTCATTTCTTCACACCAATTTGATCCATCTAGATTAACCAAAACTGACATAAATAACTCCTTAATATCTTTATCCTTGTTTTATAGGTGAATCTATTCCCAAAATACCATCCCTAGGGTCCTTAATCGGATATCTAAAGAAGTTATTTCAAAGAAGAGGTAATCACATTAACCAGTCACGTTATTTTTACTTATTCTTTTACCTCATATAAATAATTGTTTTTTCATAAAATATTAAATTTAGTAATCTAAATATACTAAAATTTTATTATGATTATAAAACCACTATTATTCACCCACTTTTCAATAAAATGAAAAACAACAATGTTGTTCATGCATATGTGTTCGCTACCACCTCCATGAAGCCATATGATTTTATCAAATCTGATTTCCATAAATGTTAATAAGGATATATTTAATATATATATATATATGATATATATGATATAATAAATATTATATAAATTTGAATTATAATTTAACATTCTTTCATTCTATTCTTTGAAAAGTTAAAATAGCGTTTATGTGTACGTATAGCCAACCATCTATATGAATAGTGTTATTCATTTTTATCCCTATATTTTATGGATAATTATAAATATATATATATAATTAATTTATATTATATTTATATCATGATTTAAATTTTATCGATGATGTAACCATGATCAAAGTAAAAGGGCCAAAACTATTAAACAAAATCAAACAAAAAAAAATAAATAGTTATCAACCAAGAGAGTGATTTTAATAAATAATTATTAATAAGAAGGGGATAAAAGGTTAAAACTAAATCAAATAAGGTATTATAGATATTTTTACGGTTCTTTAATATATTTATAATAAATATATATTTATTTCACTGGAGGTTTTAACACATATAATGGAAGTCGGACCAATTGTGAGGGTTTATTTCACAACCTAAACATTATTCAGGATTGTTTATGTATAATAATAAAATGTGGAAATTATTAGATATATCCGTATTATACCCAATATATTTCATTATCATATGGTTATTTATATATATTACAATTTTAATTTCATTTTCTCCACTTTATGCACTAAAGATACTAAAATAATGTTTTTATGGAAGAATGACTTTTTTGTACTCGATTTGGAATATTTTTCATTAATGTCCATATTTTACATATGATATTTTAAATAATTTTTATATAGTTCTATAATTATTTAATAATGATATTTTAACCAATATAAACCATTATAATAAAAATTAATATTTTTTCCCAACGATGTACTTTTGAATTTTTCTCGAAAATGGGAAAGGAATATTTATTTTAACATAAAAACACGGACACAAATTCATTTTATCATAAAAACCCCTTGATTTAGAGATTTCAATACATTATTTAAAATATAATTTCAAATAATTTTTTTCCTTATTTTGGGAATTTTTTTTAATTAAATTGGCGATTTCAAAATAAAAAGGCTATTTTCCTCAAGAAATTTTTTAGAAATATTTTTAATGAGTTTTTATCTATGTTAACAACATTTGTTTAATATTATGATTTAATCATGATATATTCTAATAATACCACCCATAATATTTCTCTAGTTGGTTTATGATCTTTTTGACAAAGGAAATGATTGACATTTCATATGCTAGTTCTTATAATATGAACAATTATTGATTTTTAAGGCATGTTCATTAAATTGTATTATTTATTCATATGATGAATAAATTTTAATTATTAATTGAAATGTGTGTATTATAATTTCATATCCCAAAATAAATTTGTAGGGATCATAAGACAATATAGGTTGGGTATTTATGTAAGGCCTTACCCACTTATGTAGATATCTTGGCACGAGGCCTCGATGTTATGTTTAAGATGTATTTCATTATCCATTCCCCCATTATGAAATTAGTTATTTATGTCCATGGGATTATTTTAATAATTATTATGTCCATGGATAAGTTTTCAATCTCATCTGATTATTTATATGGCATTCTTTGATCATCTTTTATTCCTTCTTTATTATTTGTGCCTTATTAGCTTCGACTGTATGCATACACTTCCTAAGCATTGAGCTCACCTATTCATTATATTTAATTTCTACATGATGTCAGGAAGTGTATTATGATTGATATGTTGCGATATTATAGAGGTAATTTATTGTTATCAAATAATATACAATATTGTATTTTATGTTTTCAAATTTAATAGAAAATTCAAATATGTGTCTATTTTTCAACACTACTAAACTATTCAGTCCTTTGGGATATAATCAGTTTTATAAAGTACCAATATAATAAATTAATAACCAACTTTGGGATACATGGTTGGGGAACTCTATAGTAGGTATCAGAGAAAGTTTAATAGAATGATTGGGAACTAAATTTAGGAAAACATAGATTATGTATCATTACCATATGAATTACTTTTAGGAAATTTCTAAGTATAAGATAACATTATTACTTTTTAGTAAGGTAGATATTATGTGTTTTTCCTAAAAAAAATTTATATTACAAGTGGAATTCATTGTAACATAGGTTCATCTAGGAGCAATAACCCTAAAAATAGTTGGTTTTGTATATCTTGGTCATCATTCGAGTGCAATGTGAGTGTGCCCTAGTTGTGCACCTACTATGACGCTCCCAGAGGATATGATTCCGTTAATTCACATTTTATTTACAAACCATTATGAATGATTTAAAATATTTTTATAATTTGAGAATATTCCCAAAGAAACCATTCTTATGATCCTGATATTAGTTATGACTACATTTTCAATTTATGTCACTTTTTTCACAAGTATCAAAATTATACATTATGATTCATAATTTTTTGATATTATCTTGTGTATTACATTGTTTAAAAATTGTGCCTAATATTTGGAATGGAAATATTATCAACGTACATAATATACATATATATGGATTACCCTCCTTGTAAAGATAATTAAGTAAGATATAGAGTAGGAACTGAACAAATTATAACAACATTATGTTATCTAACTAAGGTTATGGCTAATAACATTAACTGTATGGAGTAGACTACTAATCTATAATGTGTTATAAAAAATGATAGAGCATTTCTGGTGAAAAAACCTTTATCATTAAATAGAATCAAAAATCCATTTGCATAGTAGCAATTGATATGTTCCTTATAAAAGTTATTTATCACCTAGGGAAGTAATCAAAGGGATAAGGTTTTCATATAAATTTATAATAACACTAGGGAGACAGATTAATGGTGTTCATTGATTCAAAACACTAATGATAAGGAGGAAATTTATATATGGCAGTGGAATTATTTTAATGTACCTTTCTTGTAAAAATATCTCCTTTATGAACAATAAGAAGATATAGAGAGATAATTCCTGTTTCTAACAGAAATGGAAGAGGAAAATATTTATAATTATGAAACAAACTTTACATGGTTAAAATTTCATGTTGAGGACTACATATTTAATCCAAATAAAAATAATGAGAATTTATTTCATTGCATTAATCTAATACATTAAACTTAACAAGAATCCCATACATTCACACCATATGAGGATATAGAATCATGTTTTATCAAGAAAAAGAAATAATTCTCCATGTCATATCTAAATAAAGTAAGAGAATAAGATGAGAGAAGTTTAAAAAAATGGATAAGGGAAATAATATAAAATGTAATTTTCCAACATGTGATGCTTTGGGAAGGAAACACTTTAGTGAATTATTAACAGGAAATGGTGTTTACTTCAATTATGAAGAAAAAGGATATCATTTTCATGAATTTAGAGGTAATAGAGAGTAAATAAAGTATAATTCGTTTAAATTTAATGAGTTTCGTCATTATTCAAACCACACCACAAATGTGAAGGGAACATACCACAAAAGAAGCGAAGTGGTTAAGTCCATGATCATGTAATTACTACAGCTAAAGTGGAAGTTCCTAGTCATGTGGTGAATGGTACACTTATCTTCTAGTCCAAGATTGCAAATGTTTTATTTGATTCCTATTTTAACCACTATTTTATATTTTAATAAATTTATATGGGTATCATATCACCACCTTAATTACTAGATGTTAAGTTGTAAGTGAATACTCTTAATTATAGGATGATCGGATCTTAACTTTATATCTCCCCTTTGATATATTTTTGTGGGAATTTTCTTCTTATGAATCCTGTTATTCTTACCCTATTTGAATTTTATATAATTTTGGATATAGATTAGATCTCTTTGTATAGACCCCTTGTCAACTGTCAAGGAAGGTAAGTTGCATTTTATATTTTGAATCAACCATCAATAATCTATCAGTGTAAGGTTGAACCTAAAAACCCAATGGAAATTAACATCAACATATGGGTTTTACTAATAAATTATTAGGGATATTTTTCACAAATGGTTGGGGAGAAAATAAATATTTAAAATGTGCCTAATTTTTGGGAATTTGTTTTTTTTTCTTGAGGACTTTTCTATTCTTCCATAGATTCATTAAGTTTGGTATTTAGTTTTACTCAAACCTGGTGCTACACTTATTTCAAAGACACCATATAGAATTGACCTAATTGATTTGAATGAAATAAATAAGAATCTATATATAAATATAGATAAAGGATTCATTCATCCTTGTGTTTCCCCATGGTGTAAAGCTATCCCTTTTATAAAGAAGAATGATGGTTCAATGCATCTTTTCATTAATATCAGGAACTTAACAATATCACTATTAATAACGAGTATTTTGTGCCCTATGTCAATGATTTATTTAATTAATTATAAGGATATCAATATATTTGAAGAATTCTATTTGATATAAATATCAATAACTAAGTATCAAGAAGGGTGATATTCCCAAGATATCCTTCCATATGAGTTATCGTAATTATGAATTTATAATAATTCCATCTGGACATACTAATGCACCTACTATCTTCACGTATACAATGAATAGAGTCTTTATTTATTACATTAATCAATATATAGAGGTCTTTATAGATGATTTTATTATGTATTAAAAGGGTAAGTAAGATAATAAAGAACATTTGACTATTATTTTTAAGATATTTAGGATGGATAAGTTATATGCTAAATTTACCAAATGTAATTTTTTCCTTTAGAAAGTTTCATTCTTAAGTCGTATTATATTAAGTGATTGTATATTGGTGGATCCTTAAAATATTGGAGTTATTGATAAATGGCCTATGCCAACCACACTAACTAAAATACTCAATATTGATAAATAATAGAAGACAATTTTTTCTTTTTATAAGTTAGGGGTGTGGAAATCTTTTATTTATTCAAATTTTCAAAAATAATATAATGTTTTATTAACAGTAAAGTGGAACTTAAAAATTTTAAATTATAATTTAAGGTGTCAAGGTTTAAAATAATATTATCCAATATTAATTAACATAATATTTTTTTAACTTATCACTTAGTTTCAACATTAATTACTCATCCTTCCCTTTTTATCGTGCTTATAATATTTTTACCAAGGTTACTATTCAAAATGAAAAAAATGAGATTGACCTCATTACTAAATTTCTACCTCCTGATTCCAAATATTAAATCTAATATGAAATATATTTTTAAAAATTAAATATATAAAATTTTCATATATTACTTTTCAAATATGAAAGCAAAATTCAAAGAAAAACAGTTTTTTTAAATGTTTTTTAACCATAAAAATCAACTAATAACAAAGTAAAATATAATTTTTATTAATATGTAATTAGTTATATTATGTTAAATAAAATTAATATTTTATTACTTTAAAACAAAATTTAAATGATAATGGTACTCTTAAATTACTTGTTTTAATTTTAAAATGAATTTTTTTAAAAATTGTTATTTTTCACTCTTTACAAAAAAATCATTTTTTTAGAAAAATATAAAATATTCACACTAAGATAAACATGATATATTAACACAAAAAATTAATTCCATTTTATAAAATTTAAATTATAAAATTTATAAATTTAACTTTTAAATAAATTCTTATAATATATGGAAAACACTTTAGTATAAATAAATTTATTTCTTTTTCCATTGAAAAATTACAAAAAAAATTAGTATAGTGAATATAAATCCATAAAATCTAATCATGAATATTACTAATAAATAAATATTATTTATTATTAAAATTACTTGGATTTTCATATACTTACCCTCTTTAATAAATTATGTCCTAATAATTTTAATCATCACTTAAACTATTAGATATAATTTTCCCTAAAACACTTTTGAGGTTCCTTGGTTTCTTCTTCCATCATATGATTTTCCCATAAAATGCCTCAAATGATGCCATATTTATACAAGAATAAAATATTATATTATAAGAAAATTCCATTAATGAAAAATTTGGATCCTAGCTACCCTGATAATCTTGCAACTAAGACTAATGCATATCCTTTAATGCTTAAATTTTCCACTTTAATTATCCAAATGACTGAGGATGAAAATATATACAAGAAATTAAATTATTACCCATAGACTTCTAAACCCCCTTCTATAAATTTTATGTAAATATTGGATCATATTAAAATAAAATAGAGAGTGTTAATACATATAATATGACTATTTATTTAAGATTAATTCTTGTAATTTTATCAAAATACATAGTATCTAAAATTTAAATAAAATGAGTAAATTTTTTATTTAATTAACAATAACTAAAATCACATTATTTCCTCTAGATTTATTTGGTAATCCAACCATCAAATCTATGGATATATTATCTCATTTCTATATAGGCACTGGAAATGTTGAAGCATCCCATTTGGTAGTTATTTCTCAACTTTAAGTAGTTTAAAAATCAAAAATTTCAGGGTAAAATCAGTAATAATATTTTATATTCCTCCCCGCCAATAATATTTTTAAGGTCTCTATATATATTAGTGCATCTTGGATAAATTGAAAATAATGAACTATGAGATTCACTAGATAATTCCTTCTTCAATTAGGATTTACATTGCACACAAAACCTTTTCCCAAATCTAATAACTCCTTATTTTTCAGTGTTAAGTTTAGGAAACTTTACCTTTATGACCAACTCTACTCTTCCTTAAAAACCTTGATCTTCCTTTTGAATATCTATATTTCTTTCTATCAAGGATTACTACACTAAAATCTGAATGAAAAGAGTGGGATTTCCCAAAAGAATAATATTTTGTCCCACATTCATAAAATAATTAACCAAAGGATCATGTTCCAAATGTAACATAGTTGTTGATGCATTATATTTTCTCCTCAAGGAATATACTACCTAATTTATTTTACCTGGATGATAGTGAATCATGAAATTAAAATTCATTATCATTTGAAACCATATTATATGCCTCATTCTTGAATTTTTTATTGAATATATACTTTTTACTTATATGAGAGTATATTTTTCACATTTTAATCCATTTAAAATATATCTCCATTTTTTTAAATTAAAAACATTTATAGAAAATTCAAGATCATGTATTGGGTAATTATGTTCATGGATTTTCAATTGTACTGATGAATATGAAATTACCTATTCATCTTCATTCAAGATATAAAGATTAATCACTCTCTTTTTCCAGAATAATTTATCTCTGTTTCAAGTTAAATAGTTGGTGGGTTACATAACCGAGAAATGTTTTCAACAAACCAGGGGTACTAAAAAACTCACACAAGAAAACAAAAAATCTCAATGGCATTTGTAGGTCTTATACACTCTTACACCACTTTAGATTTAAATGGATCAATATTTATTCCAAATTAATAAAATCCCACTGAAGGAAATATATCATAAATAATGTTCATATTTTCTAAATATTCCATAAAACTTCTTTTCTCTTAATATCTACAGAATAATCCTTATATGTTTCTAAAAATCGTCATAACTTCTATAGTAAAACATAATTTCATTAATGAGAACCAATAAATATCTATCAAAATAGTCATGGAAAACATTATTCATAATACCAATAAATACAACTAATGTATTAGTAAACCTAATAGGAATAAAAAAAAATAATGCTCACACTTATTACAAAATATCCTCTATAAAATCTATACATCCTTCACATTTAGATTTTGATAACTAGACCTGAAATAAATATTTAAAAAATAATTTTCTCCCTAAAGATAATCAAACAATTCATCTATATGAGGCAATAGATATTTGTTCTTAATAATAATATATTGATTTATCTATAATAAATTTAAATATTAAAATAAAAATACCTTCATTTAACAAAATAAATGAACACCCCAAGGTAAAGTATTAGCATGAATAAAACCCTTTTAAAGAAACTCTAGAAACTACGTTTTCAATTCGAATAACTCTAATAGAGTCGTTCAATAAAGGGGTTTTGAAATTAGCTTGGATTGTAGAACTATTTAAATACTAAATTCAATCTCATGATTAGGAATAACACCAATAAAATCACAATAAAATAAATATATATTCATTTCTACTAAAACCTCAAAAATATAAATAAATTCCCTATTTTTGACAATATGATCATGATAACTTTCACTTTAATCTTTATTATGTTTCTCATATTCTTGATATATTAACATAGCTATAAACCCATTCATATTTACAATTTGAAACTCAATTTTAAAATAGAATATAAGTCACATATATATATGTAATCTATCTTAGCATCATAAACTGAACTCTAATGCAAACACAGAAAGAAATAAAACTCAACTATGTAAAATACAATAAGATTTATTTGAAAAATTCATTAAACAAATAATCATTAGGAGATTCATATAAATATTTTTTCCTTAATAACTCCACAATTATTTTTCATGAAAATTTATTTCTCTATTTATTGAGGAAATATTTCCATTTTACTAGAAAATTGCATAGAAATAAAATAATGTGTAGACCCTTAATAAAACAAGAAATTGAAATAAACTAAGTAAACAAGTAATGTATTTATCACAAAAATAATTAAATAGTTGTTTATTTTTATTGGGTTTTATCAATTAATTTTTAAAACCATTATGGTTATGGTATTAAGGATTACCATCATTCATTTTCTAATTCGAACACCCATTAGAAAATAGACCATATTGATCCACTTAAAAAAATTCACTATCTACTTATCATATTTAGTTTTATCAGTACCATGATTATTTTCATTGTAATCATAAGACAACTGACGCAATATACCACATTGATAACACTTTAAATATTTCATAAGAAACTCCACTAGGTTCATCTTACCACACATATCATAGATGGAAAATTTATGCCTCTTACCTTGGTATATCTCTAATATATTCCTCCCCATTACATGCCACCTAAACCACTTCTTATCATTATTTTCGTAAAAGTAAAAAAAATTATCTTGACTTTCCCAACACTATAAAAAACTTTGAAACTATTTAAATTAATGATAGTTAAAGTATCTACAAAAACATGGTTTTAATCATGATTAAAATCTATTATTTTTTCTATTATGTTATATAATGAAATCTTTTGAATACCTAATAAATCGATTAAATTTAGATTTTTAGAAAACAATAGTATCCCCCTTTTACTTTAGTACTAAAAATTTACTTTTTAGCTTAAGTTAAACATCCTTGGGAAAATAATTATCAAGGAAAATATCGTTAAATATTGATCACTCCATGGAGTAAATCACATCTTTCTCCTTGGTATCCACAATCATAGACCACCACTGGTCAGCTTCACCTTTAAAATGATAAATGGAATGAAATAAATTTTGAAATTTAGAATAACCCAAAACCATGAATATATGTTCAATGGAATTGATCTATCCATTAGTTACTATTGGATATAAGGTTACAAAAAAATGTTGGAGGGTGTAGTTTCATAAAATGCTCTACTATATACATGTTCCTATATGGATATTTAGTCACTCTCTAGAATGGTTACCACAATTAATATCCTCCTTAAACTAAATTAACATTAATAAAAACTATTTTTTTTAATTCCAAACATTCTAGGTTGTTGATTTACAAGTATATTATCCTCATGATTCCTTTCTACATTATTCATGTATTTTACTCTAATGAAAACTAATCAAAATAGACACAGTTTAGATGAAGAAACATGAAAATCCATGAAATATTTTCATGATATTATAATTTGTACATTAAGATCCCTTAAATTATATTTCTTAATAATAATATAACATCTAAATTAATTTAAACTGTTATATAATAATGACTATAACCCTTGGTTCCATTTTCATCCCATAATTATAAGTTTAATAGAAAGGGTTGAATTTTATTATATTCCGATGATCTTTTAGTTTTACTGTTTTGGAGAATTAGATAAACAATTACATATTATAACATTGAAAAAAGTGGAAACATCCAATCAATATTCATTGTTTCCCAAAATACATGATTTAAAAATTTAAATACTAGTTTAATTTAAATCATGCCCTCTTCTTTTAAGAAAAAAATTCATAGAAGAAAATAGACATTTCTATAGATCATACTCATCTTTAAACCCTATTAAAAATATTTTAAAATGTGGGATGAGAAAAAAATATTAATTGATAAAAAAATAATAAAACCCAATATTCCATTTATAAAATCATGGATTCTATAAGAAATTATTCCCTTTTACCTAATAAATTTTGTGCTCAAAATAATAATTACTTACATATGAAATCAACTTCAAAGCACACATTTATCATAAAATATTTTTTAATAAATCATAAATGAAAAGAAATTATAAGGATATTTGATTTCGAAAACATTATAAATAATGAAAATATATTCTTGAAGAACATAATTTTCACCCTTAAAAGGGAAATAAACTTTCTTTTAAACATCATCTTAGTTTCTTACCTTAAGAAATAATAAGACTTTAATGAAAACTCATTTGAAATCGAAGAAAATTCATATAGATAACTTTGGGAATCATCTTCATATCAATATTTCAATTTCTCTTACAAGAATAATTAAAAATCTAATAAACTACTTATTAATTCCAACATATATTTCTCAAATAAAACAATCATTACACAATGCATTAGAGAGAAATATCAAGCTCACACATTCATCATGTACAATTTCCAAGGGCCATAAAATAAAAAAACATATAACATTACATTTAAATCAGAAAATATTGTGAATTGTTCAATTTAACACATATTCCAAATCACTCTAAGGATTCATAAAAAAGGAAAACAATCCATTTTCTTTAAAAACTCTAAAAATGAAAATTTCCCAGAAGAAAAGGAAAATTAATTTTCATTGAAATAACATGAAAACTTATAGAGGGATATTCTTAAATAATAATTTTCATGATAATGGTAAATCCCTCTCATGTCATATACATTCAGAAAAGGATTCCTCCCACACTTTTATTAAAATGTCTAATATTACCCATTGGAAAATGTTTTAAATTATTCTTTTAAAACCTTCTTAAAGAATGTAAAACATATATTAAAATAACTATGATCATATTTTTTATCATACTAATAACATACCTGAACAAAATTAAAGATCATATATATAGAGGTAAAATAGAATAAAAAACTTTTGAACTTTTAAAATAATCTTTTAAAAAAATCCATTATGACTTTGATAAATTTTAAATCAAAAGGAAAGTAAAGAAAACAAATAGAAATTTATTTTTAAGAAAATTTAATTTCATGAAATTAATTTTCAAGGACATTCATATGATGGTTTATAAATAACACAAAGAAAACATGTGTTGGAAATGAAATAAATCTCAAAGAAATGAAATTGTGATTAAAAATCTCCTACCTCAAGTCTTTTATTCATTATATATTCCTTAACTCCTATATACTAAAAATATATTAATTTTATAATTTATTAATAAATATTTTTAGGTTTGTTAATTAATTATTATCCCTTTTATATTTTTCATTATCATGTCTTAAATAGTTATTAAATCAGTTATGTTCATGTGGAATGTTTTGAGGATGTTCGATTAATAATCGCAAAACAAACTCGGTTGGTTGGTCATGGTCATAGGGTTCATTATTCAACCATATCCATAATTTTAATCACTAAATAATTTCAATTTTTATTAATTAAATATAATATTATAACTATTCATCAAATTTTTACATAATAAACAAATCACATCGAATCGTGAGGGTGGTTTTACAAACGTACTCACAAGTGAGGATATCATTTTCCAATGAATGGTAGGGTAAGAATATAAGTCATATATTATATTTATATAATAAAAAAATATCATTTATATAATATATATTCATTAAATACATCATAATAACCATACTCATGATTTTTTGATGAAAAAAACACATCACTACGTGGAGGTGGTAGGCCATATGTAAGAACGAGTAAAGTTTTCACTTCTCATGGGATTGAAAAGGAACTAAAAATGTGTTATTACACCAACATAATAGAATTTAATTATATGGAGTGTATTTATTTTATCATATCATAATTTTTATAAAATATTTTATGGAGGCGGAAGAAGAAATAAACATTAAAACACTCAATTAACAGTTATACCTATTTATTGAAAACCACATGTGGCTAACACCTTAAGCCATATAGTATTGGTACATCCATGAGATCAGAACCTATTGGGTTTGGGATTGTATTTTTGTAAGGTATCTGGTAATAACATTGTTGATTCAAATGTATTAATAGGTGTGAATATGAGAGGATAGTGGTTCTCGTTTATAAGTGCGGGGAGTGGAATTCTTGTAATTATTCAATTTTTTCAAATAATATAAAGTCTTATTCATGAGAAAATGGAACTTAAAAAATAAAAAATATAGGATCAAGTGATAATGGTTAAAATAATTTCATCCAATAAGAATCCAGATAATATTTTTTGACATTATAACTTATTTTTAACCTTAATTAAATTGTTTAAAAATTTCTACCATGGTGACATCATTTTTACCACACTCACTATTTGTAATGAAAAAATAAATAAAATTGACCTCATTAATAAATTTGAAAATTATAATTAAAAAAATGAAATATATTTTTCTATATTAAATCAATAAAAGTGGTAGAAATTACTTTCAATGTAAGAATGTAAAATGTAATAAAAACAATGTTTTCAAAAATGGGTTTTCAAGACTAAAAATGAACTTTTACCCAAATCAAATATAATACTCATTATTATAGAATTAATTATATTTTTCTAATAAAAGTTATATTATGTTAATATAAAACCAACTACAATATATAATGGTACTTTAAAATTAATTTATTTAATGAAAAGGTGATGGTTTTTTAAAAATTAGCACTTTCACTGTCCACTCAAAAGTAAATTTTTTCAGAAAAATTAAAAAAAATAATGAGATAAATTTGATAAGAAAAATATCAAAATGAAGTCCAGTTTATCAAATTAAATTTCTATAATTTAGATATTTAGCTTTCAAATGAATCCATATAATAAATTTAAAACACTTTAGTTAGAATAAAGTTATTTCTTTTTTGATTGAAAAATTATGTAAAATTATTATAGTGAATATGACTCCAAAAAATCTAATCATGAATATTACTAAGACATGAAATTTATTTATTATTATAATTTCATGGGTTTTCATGGATATCTGTTTCAAATTACAATCAAGTACCCTATCCGCAAACATCATCAGGAACTTATTCACAACCATGCCTCTCTAAAAAGGGTCGGGTATCTTTTGAGCACAATATATCCTCAATATTGATGAAGAAAACTTACTAATAAATAGATTTTGAACTCAATTTAAGATAGGTTAATACTATCATGATTTTAATAAAAATCAACAAATGATTCACTGAACTTTAAAAGATAAATCTAATATAAGAACTGTTATCTAGTAAGTGTCTAAACCGAACTGGAAACATCTCTCTCAGAATATAACTAATCCTTTTCTACCTAAGGATGAGTATATCCTCAAATATATATGTATAATAAATTTTATTACTTGTATATTCTATGTATTCAATATTAATAAAAAAATTATTCCATATTTTTCATTGTCCCCCATGACTTTAATATGATAATGTCCAATAGTATACGTCATATATGTAAGATCATAAATGTTCCCCGTTATAATGAGAACCATGAAGTTATTTGATGATATTCTTAATTAATTTTATGTGTTTGAATAACTTAATATTATGGGACACATAGTACATAGACTTTCAGGTGTGTGTACTTGTAAGTGGATTAAATTTCATCTCATGAAGTTTACACTTGGTAATCTCTAAGATAAGAGATTACGATAATAGACATGTGAGTAAAATTTCTGAATGTTTTGGTGTCATTGGATATTCCTTTCTATGAGCATGTGTATTGGTCCTTATACTTTAATATTATCATTAATTAATTTCATGAAACTCTCACTAATATTTACTAACCAAAACTATCACACAATATGTTGGAGGGAAGTATGGTACGTTGGGTGTGTCATTATTGACATTTAATTAGTGGACAAGTGGTGGAAGGATTTATCCCTTCCATCTTTATGGAAGCTGATACCTCATCCCATTGATTGGAATATAACTTTAACTATAAATTCCATGTTCATGGTGTAACGACGTGTTTACATCAGATAGTCAAAGAAATACTTATCGATCATATAGGTTGGTGACATAGATGTGAAAACTTCTTGATGAGAATTATTATTACAACGGTATTATATTACATAGTGGGAATGTGTATGTGGTTGTAGTCATTGGGACATTAAGTTATTTCTCTTAAGAGCATTGAACCATTTCTAGATAGTAATATTGTACATTTGGAAAGCCTACCAAATACCAACAAAAAAGAATCCTAAATGGTTACACACTACGTTTTTCTGATGATCCCTATTAAATATTATTTGAATTTAATTAATGGAATATATATTTTTCTCCAGGCTAAGGAATAATTTATTTAATTTTTATTGAATTTATAAATTAAATTAATATTTATTCACCAGATTTTGAATAAAATATATATGTTTATTTTATTGAATATTTAATAGATATTTATTCACCAGTATGTGAATAAAATATTTACTAATGAATAAAATTTTTATTCAGATATTCAATAAATACCAAGGAATTTGAACCGACCAAGATTGTATTGAGTGATAATAAATTATTTATAAGATGTTAAATAATATTTATTATTAGCGCTTGTTGGTGTATGCTTCAAAATAATAATAATAATATTATTATTATGTGGCATGGGTCTTTATTAAATTTTTTATATTGTTTAAGGGATAATATGTAATAAAAAAATATTCTAACATAAACCCTACCTCACTAAATATCCAGTCTAAATAAATTGATTATAAATATGGTGTGAAAGATCCTTGATCATGGACTTAGGTATAGAAATATTATAAGAAATTTTAATGTACCACCCACTATTTCACAATTCTGTTGGTCTAGGAAACATCAAGGGAAATTACAAGGGTCGCGTTTAAATTTATAATTATTTATTTGATTATTTATATATAGAAAATTTTGTTAAATTTTCATTTCATGTTATGCTTTTTTAATCTGATTTTAATTAACATCTTCTATATATATTAATCATATTCATTCAGTGTTTTCATTTTCTTAAGGGTTTAAGAAAATGTGAAGAGTGACTTGAGATTCCATCGGGAACTTCCAATTTTTTTCCAGTAAGACAGGGTTACACGGTATGTACTGAGAATTACATGGCGTCTACCCTAGTGCACTCCATTTTCATGTTCCAAGGGATACAATACACAACATGTAGTTACTACACATGGTAAATCTATTTCAGGTCTCATTTAAACTATTCTAATATGGAATACATGTTATTTGATTACATGGCATGTATCAGTGTACATGTTCTATAGTCTATACGAGTTAGCAGTGTAAATCGTGAAATCTGTGAGGTCATTATAAATGGTCAAACCACATGATACTGAAAACCAAGAGAATTTATCATATAAATGACATATATGTGGTGTACACATCATTTAGTTCATCAAATACCACTTCTGAGGTAGACTCTGAGTTATCTAGACACATGGAATTAGCGATACATGGCATATTTCTAGACTCCACATGTTGTGCAATCTCTAGCCCAAGAATATTCTAAATACTCAAGAAAGTGACTTGGGAACATAGTAAGCAGATACATGGTGTGTACCTGGTCTATACATGTCGTGTGGTCTGGCCGAGGTACATGTCGTCAACCTAAAAGTATACCCTAAATACATAGAAACTGAGATACATGATGTATAGTTGGTCTATACATGTTGGCTAGTCTCCCATTAAAATATGGAACTAAAAATTAAATTAAATTGAAAATTTCATCATTACACCTTATTTTATTAATTGGAACACCATTGTGTGTTTAACAATTTAATACTAGTTTTAAATATTTTTAAATGCTCTATTAATTTTTTGTAATAAATATGTCATTATTGATTCTACAATTTCTTTTCTATAAATACCATAAGTGATGGGTACATCCAATTATGTTCAGAGGATTATTAAGATAAAGTGGAATTAATTAATTAATGTAAGATTTTTTCTCTTAATAATAATGATCAAATAAAGAAATGAATGTTTTCGTGTTACTTTTATGTATTCATCAAATGTATGAACTTTCATTAAATTTATGAAGACCAATGTATGTGTTGGATATTTTAATTTATTTTATTTCTTGGCCTCATAATTATTTATTTTTTAAATTAAATATCATTATTTTTTATTCACATATCCGTCCATTATTATGTAGGACCTGCGTATTTAAGGATATTTATGTAATTCCCCTTTAACAAATTATTTGGTTCCCCTCACATGTGTGTGAGTTATAAATACATGTAATTAATGAATTATCCCATGGAACATTAATGAAATTCATGATATAAACATAATGATTCCAACTCATGTGATACACATGTGGACAAGAGAAATGTTTGAACTCATTCTATGACTATTAATAAGAGTTAACTCCCTTAGTTCAAGTTTGATTTAATGTCTAATCATTAAATCAACCATTATAAAAATATCATGATTAATTCATTTACATTATTTATTTACTTTTGTCTATATATTATTTATTTTATATATTCAAGACCTCAATCACATAAATAAATGAATTAATGTGAAAAGAACTAATTTAAATAAATGGATTGAGCATGAATGTTTTATCCAACATGGTTAATTAATTAATTAAAATACACTAAAGTATTAATAATACATGTAAAGGTCAAAACATGATAAAATTCTTGCATAATAAATTAAAATACCTTGATTAAATATTAATTAATACATGGCCTTACATTAATTTCTTTGGAATAAAACTTAATTGAACTATGTGTTTAAGAAACACTTGTTGGGACACTTAATTTTTAAGGGGATTTACTACAAAGGTTTTTGGTTTAATTAACCATTTTAGATCATGGGTATTAGTCCTTACAAGAATTGGTGTAACTTGGGGGGAAAGTGTGGAGTAAATCCAAGTTATAATTTAAGGATTATGGAATCCACTCAACAGATAGAGAAGATGCAAGCCTGCAGTTTGAAAGAACATGCCTAACTAAATTCCTTCAAGTTGATTGACCAACACATTAGGGTATGTGAAGAGGGAAATGAATAATTTCCACTATAATGTCCTAGAAACTATAAATTTTGAGTTCAATGGTGATGGATATTCGGACTTGATAAAATATTGGGATAATTAATAAAAGTAATTTATTATTTCGAAGATAGGTTGTAATCAAGAATAGTATTAATAACATTATATTTTAATTTTAGATGAAAATGGAATTCTTGACATCAAAATTATTCATAGGATCAATATTGGATAAATATATCCCCCTAATTGGAAGTAACTTCTATTAAAAATTCAGACACATTCAGGTTTTTTTCTCAATGAACTGAAATTTTACATGCTAGAATCCTCACATCCTAATATTCTTACTAAATAGGAGAGTAATAAAGAGTTATTATTTTATGATAAACACATTAATGACATTGTTGACACTCAATGTTTGATGTTTTAATTTATTTTATGTGATCTAATGAAGTCTCATGAAAACATGGATGTGTATATCATGCTCAAGTATCTCCATATCATATATCAAGAGATAGCCAGAAATGAGAGGATTGATATTTACAATTGATCTTTCGGAGTAATCTAGTGTAGGGTTCCCTAGATAGACCTCATGCAGTCAAGATAATTATCTACATTGAGTTCCTAGAGGTTCTATGGTTTAAAGTCCTTAAATAACTAGGCACTGATCTCATTCTTACATCACTCCCTTATATATTTTCTTGTTTTGTTTTGAATTTTAATATAAACAACATAGAAGAATGTTTGTGACATAACTTCAAATCTTCTTCTCCAACAGGATAATGAGATGATGTGTGAAAAACCTTTGGTCCTTATTATTAACAAGTAGAGAGGCCAACCAAAAACACTAAATTCCTAGTATTCTTCAAAACACCCGTCTAATACGAGGAAGATCAAGTGGAAATCAAGGGAATAGGATGTAGTTTGTTTCACAGGTGGTAAGAAGGGACACTAGAATAAAAACTGCACCCAACTAAAGAAGCAAGGGGAAGCTTCAGGTGCATTTTTTCATTTGAAATATATCTATTTCATGAAATTGGGTTTTATATAGATTTTTTGGTCCTTACATATGTATTCAAATATAGGAACCAAGTAGATTAAGAAAATTGACCGAGGGGTGGTAGATATATGAGTATCCAATAGAGCTAAACTTACTATTGTAGATATTGAGGACTACAACCCCACATTCCAAACCAAAATGATCTTGTATTTGAAATTTTTTTATTATGTTCCATATATTACCAAAAATACTATTTATATACCCATACATGAAAAATAAGGATTTATTTTCAAATTTGGGAATAAATGTTGCTTATTTTATAAAGATAGCATTTTTTATGGTATAGAAAATTAAAATAATGGTCTTTATGTGTTGGATTACATGAACCAAGTAATAGAGATCGATAATAAAGTTATCTCACATGAATCATACCACACCCAACTTTGGAAGCATTGGATAAGTTATGTAAACAAAAATTTATTAACTAAATTACATCATGATTGATATTTATATTATTCTTAACTAAAACAACTTAGTGTATGTCACACATGTGTACAAGGAAAAATGACCAAAGCGCCATTTAATGGGAAATGTTAAAAGGATATATATCTTCATGCATTAGTTCAAGCTGATATGTGTGGACCATTTCCTCTTTAAGAAATGGATTGGTACTCATAATTCGTATCTTTTACTAATGATTTTAATAGGTATGGATATGTCTAACCAATGAAGTATAATTCATATTCATTGGATAAATTCAAAGAATACAAGAATGAAGTTGAGGACTGGGTTTTTAAGAATATTAAGAAACTATACTCATACCGTGGTGGAGATATCTCAATAAAGACTTAATTAATTACATATGGGGGTTTGGGATCCTATCCCAACTCACTCCTCTATGCACACCTAAGTGGAATGGTGTATGATAAATGAGGAATAACACCTTGTTGGGTGTTGTGAGATCAATGATGAGTCATGATAGTTTTTCATTATTCTTTTGCGGATATGTGTTACAAATAGCAACACACATACTAAACTATGTACCTAAAAAATAGGTAAATGGTATTCCATATGAATTTTGGAGTTGAAGAAAAACCTTGTTGTAGAATCAACATGTGTGGGTTTTTGAATCATTTTAAGGCCTATTTAGGTAAAAAACATCCAAAAAGATTCACAAAGTGTACCTTTATAGGATACCTTAATGAAATGAGGGTATATTACCTATACAATCCCTTTGAAAAAAAGGTAAGTGTAAAGGCAACCAATATTCCTTAAGAGGGAGAACATCCCTAAAAGTGATTATGGGATTGAGAAATACATTGATGAATTAGAGGATCAAGGTACACAAGAGTTTTCATAGGAATAGATTCCATAAATTCCCAAGTAAGAATAAATTGTTCCAAATATACATGTACTACATAATAGTACAATAGATGTTAATGAACCAGAATTGTATGATTTTATTGTCACCAAGGGTGTTTACTCATTATTTTTTTATAATAATGATCTTATAACCTATAAAGAAGCAGTAAGTAGCATATATCTTACCAAGTTTCAAGAATCTATGAATTCTAAATTAGATTCCATATACCAAAACCTAGTCTGAATTTTAGTAGATTCTCTAGTATATGTGAAGCCCATTGGTTGTAAATGGTTATTCAAGAAAAAACTAGACATGGAAGGACAAGTCAGTACCTATAAATTCATGAATAATTCCAAAAAGGCTTAAATGGAATCAAGTAATTTAATATGCTGAAACTTTTTCACCAGTTAAAATGTTAAAAATCCATCAAATTTATACTTACCATTATAACTAACCAAGATAGTGAGATTTGGAAAATGGATTCCAAAATAGAATTCCTTAAAATAATCCTTCATGAAGATATATGTATGACACAACCCAAAGGGTTTGTGACTCCAACGGAGGAAAACAAGATAAAAAAATTTAAAAAATAAATTCAATGATTAAATCTAGAATCGAGGTTATGGAGAATTCATTTTGTTGAATCCATAATGTAATTTGGTTTCATAAATAATGAGTGTGATATTTGTGTCTAAAAACACTTTTTTTTTAGCATATACATTTTTTTAATATTATATGTTAATGAAATATTACTCATTAAAAATGAAGTGTGAGTCTTATAGTCTATTAAGGTGAGGTTGAATATATTCTTTTCAATGAAGGACTAGGGAGAAGCAGCATATATTATTGAGATCAAGATCCATCATGATATATCCAAAAGGTTTAATGGCCTAACCTAAAGTATATACATTGAAATGATACTAAAGATATTCGGTATGGAACGATACAAGTGGGTATTGTAGCTAACATCATGTGGAATTCATCTTTCTTAGAAAATGTGTCCTTAGACACATGAGGAAATAAAAAGGATGGAAAGGATTCCATACGCATTAGTGATTGGTTTAGTCAGGTGTGATATGTTATATACTAGGCTAGATGTCACCCATACATTAAGTGTGGTAGGAATATATCAAGATGATCTGTCTGATCACCATTGGAAGGCAGGAAAGACTATCCTTAAGTATCTATGGTGTACTAAGGATATGTTCTAGGTTTATGGAAGAGATGATAAAATAGTCATCAGAAGATATATAGATGTTAGTTTCCAAACTAATCAATATGACAAGAATTCACAAATGGGATACATCATCACTTTTAATGGAGGTGTTGTGAGCTGGAAGAGATCAAAAAAGGTTGGGGTCATAGATTCTATGGTATATTTTGAGTATATTACAACATATAATGAAGCTAAATAAGATGTATAGATGCACAAATTTATCCAAGATATTGAATTGGTACCTATTATTAAAGAACATTTCACACTATATTGTGATAATACTATAGTAGTGTCTCTCACAATAGAGCTAAGGCCGTATCAGTGGTTGAAGCGCATACTTAAGAATTATCATCTCTTAAGGGATTTTTCTCAAAAGGGTGAGGTTGAAGTGAGAATTGATTGCATGGAAGACAACAAAGAGGACCCCTAGACTAAATCCTTGACTCATAAGAAACAATATTATCTTGTTATTTCTATAGAAATGAAGGTCACATAGAATTGGATCTAGTCCAGGTGGGAGTTTGTTGGAGTTGGTGTTCTTGAACCAACTTTTTTTTTACTTTGAGTACATGTATATTATATGTAATTAATATTAATGAATCACCTTATTACATATTTTTCATTGATCTTAGTGACTCCTATGTAATAGTTTCATAGAGTATACATCGCATCGATACGGTTATAGAACTTATCCACTATTAAGAGAGCCTTAAAGTGCAGTTACAATATTCTTAAAGAACTTTATGCAGTTGGATAACATGTTATGATGGGATGATAGTACATAAACTATTAGGTGCGAGAAATCTTAATTGGATAAGGCTTATGGTCATGAGTTTCCCACTTTATAATCTCCACTATGAGAGATTATAAGAATAGACCTGTGAGTAAGGAATTCTACATGTTTTTGTGTCATTGGATATTCCTATCTATGAGCATGTATAATGGTCCATACACTTTAATATTATCATTACTACATTTCATGACTCAAAAAATTAGATTTACTAACCAAAACTATCATCCAATATATTATCACGGTTTAGGGAATATTCGATGCATCAAAATTAACATGTCATTGTTGGATAAGTCGAGGAAGTATTTCTCCCTTCCATATTTATGGAAGCAGATATATCACCCATTTTATTGGAATATATCAGTTCCCTAAATTCCTTGTTCATGGTTTAATATTGTGTTTATTTAATATAGTCAAAGAGAGGCTTGTCGAGAATACAGGTTTAGAACAAATATGTGAAAACTGATTGATGAGAATTATTGTTAAAAAGGATTATATTACATAGTGAGTGTTCATATACGGTTGTCATCATTGAGACATTATGTTCTTTATCTTGGGATATTTGACCCATTTCTAGATAGTAATCTTGAAATTTTGGAAATCCCCCTTAATTCCAATGAGAAATAATCATTGAGGGTCACACAATAAGTGTGTCTGATGATCTCGATTAAATTCAATTTTCATTTAATTAATGGAATAAATATTAACCTCAAAACCAAGGAAAAATTTTATTAAAGTTTTTATGATCTCATAAATTAAATAAATATTTATTCACTAGATTGTGAATAAAATATATTTTTTTTATTTTATTGAATGATTTATAAATATTTTTTTGTTGGTATGTAAATAAAATGTGTATTCGGGAATTCAATAAATACAAAAGAGTTCAAATGGACCAAAACTGTGTTGGGTGATAAATAATTATTTTCAAGTTGGTAAATAATAATTATCATTAGCACATTTTGGTGTGTGCTATAAAATAATAATATTATTATTATGTGGAATGGGGTTTTATTAAAGGTTTTAATATTGTTTATGGTCCGGTGTGAAATAAACAAATATTCTAACCTAAAACCTACCTATTTAAATATCCTATAATGGATATTATGTAGGTTATCAAAAAATCAAGAATTGTTGTCCATAATGAATTCTCTTTAAAATCATCCATATCTATCCCTCCTAATAACGATAAATGCTAGAGATATTTTTTCATGATCAAATAATGAGCGATCTAGAACGAATAACGCAATATATTCAATTCTCTCTCTATCACCCTGAAGATCATTTGGAGTTTCTCATAGATCAATGGAGAATGTGTCTACTAATGCTTGAGGGATTTTATCCTTGGATCCCCATAATGAAACAAAGGAAATATGAAAGGGTCTTTTTAGAATATCCACATTGACATCAAAGAAAGAAACCAAAGAAAAGGTAATTTCTTTCTTACAATCTACATAAATTGATTATAAATTTGATGTGCTAGATCCTCTCTCATGTTTTTGGGTATAGAAATATTAAATTAAATTTTAATATATCACCCACCACCACATGATTCCACTACACCAGGAACCATCTCATAGCACATTTAAACTATAATTAGTATTATCCAACTTAATGATAATAGTTATTCACTCCATAAGAAAGTTTACACTGACCATAAATTGTAGAGTATCCACTCCTTACTCATGAAAAAAATGATACCTCTTAATCAGTCTCCCAATTGATTCCTCATCACTCAAATGATTAGTGGGGATAAACTCAAGAACTATAATAGACTCATCTCAACCTTGCCTATGAATATGAGTTGGTTTTCATTGGGTTATATCCTCAATTAAACGGGATGATACCATGGTTACCAGATCTTATTTGGGGCACCTTAAACTATATAGATATGGGAAAAAACTAAAAATTATATGATGCATGTACAAACATACTTTACCCTGAAAAAATTTCCTTATAGTTCCAATTTGATTAATGTTTATCAGAGTCCTAGTGAAAGGATATATTCATCACCACATCTATATTATTCTATGTGGTCTAATAAACAAACTAAATAACCCCTAAACATTATTTTCCTTAAATTTATAAACCATTTCCCAAGGTACATCTCACTCCAGACTCTATACATGAGACTCTAACTACTATGATATCATTTTGATATAACCCCACCAACCGAGAAACCACCTATGCATATAGAATTTCAATTATTCCACCCCCAGCTTGTCTCCAATAGAAAATAGGATAGAAACCGGGACCAAAAATACATAAACACGCATGTTAGGAGTTAATCTATAGCAACCTATAACATATATACATCTCCATTGAACAATAATAGCTAAAAACATCAATATACATAAAAAATTGAACTATTTAATAAATCATTCATGACATAAAAGTTATCTGGAATAATAAAACAATGCAAAACCCCAAAAAAATAGAAATAAAAATGCAGTTAAAAAATCACTATGTGCAACTGACCCCATGAGAGGGAAGATTCCACCTCGCTATACAGTCACTTAGAATGAACTCCATTAAAAACAATACCCCACTATATACCATTGTATTATATTGTGAATCATCTCTAACTAATCTATGACCACCATAAACAATGATAATTCATGATACATGTTTATAGATATATCCCATGTGGTCAAAAACACTCATGTAGGGTTGATTATAGACATAAATATTAAGACACCACAAAACACAAAGTAAATATAAAACAATATGTCAACTCAAACCTAACACTAAGGGAAATAGAATGTAACCAAAATGTTTCAAAAATTCTCTAAAGTCTAAACAACTAAGGAATTGTAAAATATACATGTATTTCACAACTCAAGAGCATGTTGAATTATATCTTACTAGAAACCTGAAATACTTAGGCATCGTTAAGTCACATAAATACCTGAAGTAAACAACCCATCTATAAGTAATTTTTAAAGATAAATAATATAGGCTAATGGATCTCAAATCCTATAAAACATGTATCACACACCATAATATCTACCCAAAACTCTATTCTATCATGATAATTAATTATAAAAATAATAGGGTACCCATGCCTCATTGTGGTGTGTAAATCAATAGAGGGGGTATCAAAGCCAAACAGAGAAAATAAATGTAACCTATATCCATGGAAGACACCATCCTCTATAGAAGGATGACCCTTCCCCTATTAAAAATTGGATTACTAACCCCACCTATATTATAGAGTACTTTCACCACATCAGGATCAAGGGAGTACCAACATGATGCATGAATAGATCACCTACACCTCATCGAGTGAAATGTACATTAGTTGAGGGTGTTACCTACCCTAAAAATGTAAAAAGAACCCACACTCTAAATCTGGTGTGCCACCTTATGGGTAACTAACCCATTGTTTTCTCTAACCATCTCACCCAATCTCTACATCTCCATCTCTTTGATATAAAAGAATCTCATCTTTGCATAACACCTTATAACAATTCTCCAGTTGATGATGGGATAACCACTATCATGTTCTATAAATAAAAATAATCAAAATGGAATACACGTTTACCCAAAACTTACATGCGGGTAAAAAAATATAAAGATTAATTGAATCGTTATTATACATGACATGTTCTCTGGGGAACACGACATTTAGGCCTAGGAAGTAGCTAGAATATCCCACTATTGACCTATTCATTGTGATTTTATATACATGATGTGACCTAATATGGCCAATGGATTGTATGACAATTTGAATAACAAGATTGTTAACTTTTTTAGATGCCCATATTGAATATCCTAGTATACATCATATAAATAATAATATACATTTTCTTATACCTTGATACACCATAATTTCATATACTTCTAGTACATCCCATGTTCTACTTCTTGGGTACATAGAATGTATTCCCAAATACATGTCATGTGAAATTACTTTGAATATACCACATGGGATAAGTTGACACATCATATCTATGATGATACATGTCATGTTGGACACATGGGCCACCTATTATATAACTCAAAAAGATGGAGTCAAGACACATCATAAACACACTATTTTTTAATGATTCAAAATGCCAGAAACCACTCAATAAGCTACTGTGTACAACATGAACATGACAAAGTATCTAGTTTGTTAAACATGGTATATACTATGGACCACACGGTTTGTCTATCTAGCTAGTGATTCAACATGTAAAGATGGTATACATTTAAATTAATTAGCTCAAGACACACAATGTTTGACCTAGAGTGGCACCCCATATAAAAAATGAAAACCCAGTGAAATATTTTCATCCATACAAAAGTGACAAGCATGGTGTGTATTCTAGAGAAAATGCATATTATAGTCAATAAAATCAAAAACTCTACTATAAATATTTCCTCATATTATAACCATGAATCTCAACACACCCATTATTGATTTCACTATCCTCACTTCACCATATCCCAATCACCACTGATATGACCATCGATCATCCTCATTCATCACCGCCATCTCCTCTTGTGGAAATTGTACCCAAATTATCATGAGGAAAGCCATGTTGTTTCATCACTCTACTTTGTGTGAACCCAAAATAAAGACTTGGAACATTTTTTGAATCATATTATCATAAAAATACCTTTTCATAAAGAAAACGAAGGAATAAATTGAAAATGGTGTTTGGGGAAAACTATGGACACTCAAAAATAAGATAAGTTTTAGATTTTCAATAAAAATAAGAGATGAAAAGTAGATAATAATTTAGATTCAATAAATATCTCATTATTCACCATTCATCATCATTCATTCCCATTAATAATCACTTGCCACATGAGGGCTTCAAAGCTACAGGTATTAAAATAATAATGGTAATAATAATAATATTCTTATCATTATAAATCAATATATTATTTAAAAATGAATTGAAATAAAATATAAAAGTTTTTTAGTGAAAATATATAATTTAAATAAAACTAAAGAAAAATTATAAAAATAATTTCCACAACTAATATGAATTATCAAAAAAACTTTTTAATGATTATATTACATAATAAAAATTTACAATGAATATGGTATGAAGATCAAGGCTTGTTAATTCAAAATAAAAAGTACCAATAATTGACAAACAATAATTATAACCTTCTATAAAATTTTCTCATTAAATGTTAATAAATCAAGTATTTGAATAATTGGTTTATTTATGTGAATATAATTTCTAAATAAATAGAAAACAATTATAGACTTATTTTCATAAATACTGAAGCTTCAACATTTTTCTACGTCTTGTTATTTGAACATCATATAAATGAAACTTAATCATCAACTATATAAAGAACAGTCACCATATCTCATTCCAGCTTTTGAGAGAAATAAGAATTAACTGATGTGTTTGTAAGGATCAAATAAAACTTATTCAAAGTATTAAAATCCAACAGAATATTTAAACCCAAGATCACTATAATAGTAAAAATTGAAACCATGTATAATGAAAATGAAGAACATATACCTTTAATCGATGGTGGTTGTTGTTTTTTCATTAACCATAGGCTTGATAAATATCCCTTATAATAAACCATAAATTCCTTCCACTGTTTTGTATCCTCTACTAATCTAAATAGAAAAATTCTTTGGTTGGATTCTTCAAAACTCTTGGGATATTTTAGCTCCTCTCTATGGAAAAGTGAATGGTATAAATAGAGATTTTTACAAAAGAGAGAGTTGGAAAAGGTTGCGTCAAGGATCACATGAATGGACATATCAATGGATATGACATACCCATATTGACCTTGGGGACACTCTACAAGTATTAAGGTGTTTACTCATATATTATGAAATGTATGACTAAATGCAATGTGATTATAATTCGTGTGACTTCTTTGTCCAAATTCTTACTCCCCACATTTCAAAAAATGAAATGCCCTAATTGATGATAAAAAATGTGGAAGATTATTCAGAATTAACAGTTAATGTTTGAATACAATACTCAATTTTAGGGTCTACTATAAATCAAATAGTCTAATTCATTTAGCCTTACAATACAACCTAAATTATGAGTGTCTTAGGAAGTTATTATTTGACATCTACACATAATATAAAATAATATACCCAAAGACATAAAATATGCACTTTTCATCCTGGATATCATGCAACCAAAAATCCATTACACCATACCATAATATATAGACAAAATACATCATATCTATAAAGGCTTTAGTGTACATTTCCATCAATATCCAATAGAAAATAAAACAGTAAAATATTTTTTGACATTCCACCCTATATATATCATGTAAAATAACTCATAAGACCATATCTAAAAAGAATTTGGTTATATTTCAAAATAATTTTGTATGTTATCATCAAATTCACTATGCATAACATGATAAAAAATACCTTGTTAATATCAATCCAAAACTCTTTTTGGGTAAAATTTAAACACACTTTGAGAATCTCCCTATGTTTCCTAAAATAGAATCCGCATTTAGTTAACCAAAAAGTGAAACCTCATTGGCCTTTATATCTTTTATAACAACTATGAATTTAAAAATTGATAAATGTAATAAAATATAAGCCAATAGAAAATCATCAATGTTATATAAGCAGCAAAATGATTTGGTGAGCTCTCCATCAATCACATGTATCCTTATAGTAGTGTCCACCAGTAGTATTATATATAAGTATACATAATTATATAATCCCTTTTTATAAGACATATATTGACCAAGGGATACATAGTATGTTATTCACATGTCGAAAAATCATAAATTTTTTTCATAGATTATATACCGATCAGTTCAATTAATACACCACATGGCACTCATCTAAGAAGATGTTCATATCACATGACCCTCATCCAAATAGATAATCAAATCACATGCACCTTATTAAGGTATGTACATTCACTTCCTTAGTTTATATGAATCAAGGTTCTATAATTCATACTCTTTTTATAAGATTAAAAATCATGTCTTTCTTAATCCATAACCAATTACATGATTAGAAACGTACCCAACCACCCCTCAATTAGCTAAGCCTCAAGGCCCTCATCATAAAGGCATAAAAGTATAAAGATTCTCATGTAATCTATACTTCCATCATCTGGTATGAGTATTAAATATGAAACATACACCCCAATTATACCAAATACATAGTGTATTTCATTCCATGTGGTATTCTTCGTGGTTCATCCAACACATAAAACTCCTTTTGATCCTTGTGAGTATATTATGTATCTCTATAAAAAATATTATTCATGTTAACCTTAAAATTTCACCATAAATTATAAAACTCCATTAAAAAAATGGTTAGATTTAATTAAAATTCATACTTTGAGAGATTATTTATCATTCAATACTACAAAACTGCGTTTATCTAGTGCTAGGGTTTTAACAGGGCTAGCTAAAATCCCTCTTAAAGACCCAATTTTTCAACGCTAGAAAAAGGGTTGTTAAAGGATGTATTCAAGAGTTCTTTATTAGGGATACTAAAGGGGTCTTTAATAGTGTTAAACAAAGCATTGTTTACGGGGACCCTTTATCAGCACTTGTAAAAAGGCATTGATAAAGGGGTCCCTTATCAACATTGGTAAAAAACCGCTGAAAAAGAGGGGCTTTATGAAAAAGTGTAGGTAAAGACCACCCCCCCCTTATTAGTTCTTTTATACTAGCATATATAAAGAATATATTTCAAAAATATATATTTCATTAGAAAATTATTAATATATAAATATATTTCTATTGATATAAATATAATATATTTATTTTTTATATTTATTTAAATATATTTTAGATGAGGATAAAATGGAATTTACACTTAATATATAAGATATTTAGGGAAAGTGGATTATGAAATAATTAAAAATAATAATTAATATTTTAATAATTATTATCTATTAATATTCATTTAATAAAATTTAAAAGATAAAAATAAAGAAATAACAAAAAATCTAAAATAATTTGAAAACATAACTCAAACATCAAATGGCCATTACTTTTGATTTGGGTGTCTCTTTGGGATCGACCACATGTCAAATTGAATCATGCGATGATCTATACACCCTAAATACATGGGTAACTTCTTTTCATAGTTTTTGAGGCCAAAAAATCCTATAAGGCCTCCAAAACCGAGTTTTAGTCAGGATACCCCAATGTTTTATCATTCGATGGAATTTCAGCCTTAATTAAGTGGATCTTTTTTCCCATTTTTTGTAGAGACTAAATTTATTCCTAGGTATTACATTCATATTGATATTATGGTTTTAAAATTTTATCATTTTTTACAATGTAGTTTAATTTAAAAATAAATATATTTATTTATTAGTATATTTACTTATAAAAATCACTTTTATAATTCATATGTCAATATATTTACAAAGAAATTTATTTTCAAATATATGAAATAAATATTTACAACTTATTTTATTTAAAGTAAAAAAATATTCAATTTATTTACCTTATAAAAATAAATTCATATGTATACATATACAAATACAATTAATTTTAATATTTAAACGTGTGTGTGTGTGTGTCAATAATTAACAAATATATATGTATATGTATATTCTAATATATTTAAATAAATACATATTCTAAAAATGTATTTTAAACAATATCTAAACATCTTTTACATTATAAAAATATATTTATCATGTTTATATATATATATATATATATGTGGGAATTAATAAATGGATATATATTTATCTTATATTATTATATATGTAAATTAATATAATAAATAATTTATTTAAATAAATATAAGTATATATATATCATACACAAACATATATTTTATAAATTTATTTAAACATAATTATAAAAATACATGAATAAAAAATAAATATGTCAATATATATATATACATAAACAAAAATATCAATATATAGACAATAAAAAAATATGGTGTAGTGGTAAAGGCATCCATCTTTAAAGGATAGGTGAAGGGTTTGAATCTAGGTGGGTGCACATGAGGCTGTAAATTATCAAAGCTTTTATAAAAAGGGTGGTGGAATGAAAAGAACTAACAAAGTTGGGGTGGAGCTCTATTAAAGCAGTCGTGGAAATGCTAATAAAGTATATGGGCTTATAGATGTACAAAAAAATATTGTTATCCCCTTTAACATTTTTTTTATCATTGTTAAAGGGTACCTTTATCAGTGCTCAAAATCATTGATAAAGGGATGATTTATCAGCACTTTTTGTGTACTAATAATGGACCCATTTCTCTTCTTTTTCCAGGCATTGATAAAATTTTAGGGATTTTAATCATTCTCTAGTAGTCAGTACTTTTTTTATCACTGATAAACGCCTATTATAGCTTTGTTAAAGGCCTCTTTTGTAGTAGTGATTTCACTTCACACAATATATGAAACCAATATGAAAGAATTTCAAAATGGGGTATACCTTTTATGTATCATGATACATTTTATATTCATAAAACTATATTAATAATATTAACATAACCATACATAATTTATCATCTAATATCACCACAAAAAGTACAACACCAAATATACCTTAAGTTTTCTTTATATTTTAGGTTTTTTTAATCATTACATATCTATATAATTAATACCACATCTCAACGTTAAAATTTGATAAAATCCTTCCACTAAACTAATTTAGTGAGTAACATATATGAAGAAAACATTTTTTGAATAATTGTGAGATATAGGAATCATGTACCTAACGTTAAACTCTTAGAACATAGTATTAAAACTTCCTGACTTCACAACATCATATTTTATGATGTTAAAATTTTCTTTTGTCTACTTAAAACTTTTATATGCACATCATCATTATTTTTATCTGAAATTTTACATTAAAATTTTCCATTGATATAATTTTGGTAACAAAATTTGACTATTTATGTTATTTCTTTTACCAATACACGCTAAACAATTTTCAGATATAAATTGATATCCACTTTTTATTGTATCTAAATATAACTCTCTATATTTCTCATTTGTGATGTATACTTATCACTTTTTGGATATTAAGTTCCATTCACTTTAATTTAACTATTATACTCTTTTATTTATTACACCTAAACTTATATTAGTCTATATATTCTCTCATTCTCTTTTTAGACACTATATTATCTTTAAAGTATCCGAACAAGATACAAAAACTCATTTCTGTTTAGTAAATAACATGTATCTCCTTTTAGTAGGAATATAAAAAAAAATATATATTGTATTCTATATTTTTAGATCAATAATCTATGAGGAATATTTTATTCATTAAAATATAACACTAATGGATGGTGGGGTCAAATCCCTTTTATTTTAAAAAATTTCATGGTAAACTCTTGTATCCTAAAAGAAAAGTTTTCAACCTTATCTACATTTCAAACATGTTATGGAACCTGATGAACCTTAAACCAGTTGTATCAATAATAACATCTCATATTGTTCATAATAACCCTTTTTTTATAAAAAAAAATCTCTTATCATAGATGAGAAATAAGATAAAAACACACATACTCTATCTTGATCCAAATAACCTCGAAATAAAACATTATTATTTTAAATATCTATAGTAGAAACATTTTCCAACTAATTTGACACACAAACTATAAGATCAATCAATTATTAACTTTATTTTTAACACTTATATATATTAAAAATTTATAAAATATACTTTTGAGTATCATGTTTCATATTCAGTTTATAAGTAATTTTATTAAATTTTATCCCACTAAAATGTTTCCCCCTTTTTAAATTCCACCATTCCCATTAGGGGACCAAGATCCATTGTTTTCGAATAAATGATTCCTATTTTGTGTTCCTTAAATCACCCATTGGAATTGTTTATGTGTTTTTTCTCATCTATTCATTATTTTTTAAGGAAGTTATTTAGGATGTAGTTCAGAGGAGTTAGAATATTTTAAATAAGTGTTGATACAACTAGAATAGTTTTCAAAGGGTGTTGAGTATGTCTTTTATTAATTATGAGTTATAGAATTATGGATAAAGTCTAAGTTTTTTTGTAATCATTATCCTCACTTGGTAGCATTAATTTTGTTTCTAAAATAGTGAGTTTTAAAAGAATCATAAATTATTGAGATTCTTTTATGCAATTAAAAAGTTTTAATTAGACATTTTAATATTAATTTAAAATTTTCATAAGTGTTATTCAATATTTTAAAAGATTCATTGAGATTTAATAAGAGTCGTATGAACTTTTTGTAAGAGCCATGTTGATATGTATAAGAATAGTGTCATGGTTTATAAGAGTCATTGTAATTACATGTAATATAATTTAAAATATAAAAATTACAAAGTTAGGGAAAACTAAGAAATAATTAGAGTTGATGTAATCTTAAAAATATTCAATATTGGATGTTTTTTAATGACAAGTCCATTTTTAGAATTTTCTTGAGAAATATGGATTTCTAAAAGATGCTTCCATAATACAAATTGGGATGATCTTGTGTTGATCATCATTGAATAAATATAATTCTGATTATAAAGGGTTTTGATTCAATATGAGAAAAAAGAATAAGTCAAAGTATGTTCTATAGAATGAAATGATATTCGACTGTGAGGATTTTGTCAAGACAAAAAGCTTTGTGTTTGAAAACATTCATGTCTTCATAGATTAAATAGACGTGGTTTTTATAGAGAAGTTAGAGGTTATCATAATTCTAATTTCATGTAGGTATTTTAAATCACATATCTCAAGGGATATTTAAATAAATATATTCAATTTTATTAAATTGGAATTAAATTGGATGTTTTAATTGACCAGTTTAAATCAGATTAAATCTCATTATGATAAATCCATAATTGAAATATGGGATATATTCATAATTTTGTGAATATAAAAGATGTAAAATGAAAAATGGAAATAGAAGATTGGTAATTTGGAATTGAGAAATTGCTACTTCAAATAATTGAAGAATCATTGTATCAAAGAAAGATGAACAAGAGGATTCCAACAAGCGTATGTTGTTATATTAAACATTTTTTTCGAAGTAATAAATTTTTTTAATCATTATATTTAGGACTAATATAGCAACCAATTCTTTAAATACAGGGATATTTCATCATTTTAAATTAATATTCACCATATTAAAAAAGTACATGCCCAAGGATTATAATAGTTTAGTGTGTTTGGAAACGTAGAATATGATCTTCTAACTTGGGGAAAGATCTCCAATGTTTAACAAAAAGATAATCCCATTTAGTACTCCTACATAGAACCTTTCTTCATAACCAGGGGAAAGGAAATATATGAAATCGTGAGATCAGATTCTTTGTAAATGTAAATAAATGAGATACGTAAGAATAACATTAGTATAAGGGTATGAGAATATGAGGATAACATTTGAATATCATTCCTTGCAAATAAAATATCATAATATTAATTCATGGAATGAGTATTGGTAGTTCATAATATATAAAATGTAAAGAAATTAAAGAGAATAATCAATGAGAGAATAACATAGGCATAATATATATAAATTTTAGATGAAATATAAGAAAATAAAATCTTATGTCAAGGATGCCTACCTAAAACTTCATAACCTTTTAGGCTTGGGATAACACCCATGTACCTGCTTTAGATTTGGGCTAACAACATGTGAACCCTCATGTTTTCAGGCTTGGGCTACAACCCATATAACCTCATTTTCTAGATTGGGCTATAACCCATGTACCCACTTTTTTCAGGCATGGGATACAACCCTTGTACCCTATTGTTTTTGGGCATGGGAAATAACCTTTGTCCCCACTTGTTTTTAGGCTTGGGCTAAAACATGTGCACCCTCCTATTTTGGGGGTTGGGCTACAACCTGTTTACCCTCTTTTTTTCAGGCTTGGTCAACAACCTGGTGAGTATCTAGTTTCTAGGATTGGGATACATCCCATATACCATCTTATTTTTTGGTTTTGGTTATATCCAAATTACCCTCTTATTTTAGGGATTGTGATTCAATCCATGTACCCTCCTATTTTTGAGCTTAGGATACAACCTATATACCTTCTTATTTTAAGGATTGGGATAAAAGCCATGTAAACTATTGTATTAAGTTTTGGGCTACAACCCAAGTACCCATTATGCTCATAAACCATGTATAATTACCTAATGCATTGGATGGAGATATAGGCCACACCAATCGCATAATTAAAACCATATTGATGTGTTCTACAAGATCTTAAAAAATTTATCATATCATAACACATGAAGTAAAATGGTTATTAAAAACATATAACAATATTGTTATCTATGGAAAAGATATAGGTTTCATAATCACTTTCTCATATCATAACCCATGAAAAGAATTGTGTTTCAACATGGTATAACCCGTGGAAAAGTAATAGGTTTCATAAACTACTTGTCATCTTAAACATAAAACATTCAAAGAAAGAATAAGAATGGTTTATCTGGATCATATTCACAATAAGTAATGAGAATTAAAAAAGGTTGACATATTAGATGAAAAATAATTTTAAAGGATAATTTAAAACATTTCTTGAGGAAAATATCATTTTTGGTAAAAAAAAATATTTTTTAAAACCTTTCTAAAGACCTTTTTCTTTGAAAATTGCTTTAGAAAAATGAATTTACATAACATTGGGGGAAAATATTTAAAAAATATTATATTAAACTTGAAAATTAAACATAAAATAAATTATGGTCATGTTGGCAGATAAATCCGTTAATGCCGAACATTCCATTTTCACCCAAAAAATTTTAGAAAAGTTCCTTGATCGGAAAATGAGAAAAATATTCTGTTTAAATACATTTTGTAAAAAGTTAAAACATGTGTAAAATATTCTTTTAAAAATACTAGGATAATAGTAGAACACTTTTAAAAACATTTTTAAAACACAAGGTTTTGGAAGAACACATAATTTTTCCTAAAAAGATAAATAAATTCGGATTTTCATAAAAACATTTTCTTAATTATCTTAAGTACCAAAGAGTGGTAAAATGGGACTGTTAATTGGATATAACATAAATAACTAGAGTATAATAATTTTAATGATAATTATTGAGATATATATCATAATATTTCATCAATGGAAGCATAAACCTAAACAATCCCAATAAATAATGAGATTGCAATAATAAACACTTACCACTTTGGTGAGTTTGAATCCTAATCCCAATGAAATATCAACATTACATGGAGCTTAAAATACAATGAAAATAATGAAATTAATTATATAACCTTTCAATGGTAAGTATATACATCTTTTAAAATAATATAGTTGAATAACATAACATGTCTTAAAGAATGAAAATTGAGACAAAATTACCTTACGATTTGGTAAATTTTAAACTGTAAACTACATGAAAGAGAGATCATAAAATAGATATTAAAATACCAATAAATTTTATGAAAATAATCATAAATTAATTTATTGATAATATATACACCTCGTAAAATAATATAGGTGCATAACATAACTTGTGTCTCAAAGAAGACAAATTGAGACAAAATTACCTTACCGATTTGGTAACTTCTGAACCATAAACCCCAAGAAAGAGATATCATAAAATGAATATGTAAATACTAATTAATTTAAGGATAAAAATAATATAATACATACATGGGTATTATATATAACACACAAAATAAATGGGTGTCGAATATGGCATAAGTCTCGCAGAAATAAAAGTGAGACTAGAAATCCCCTTACCTTATGTCTTGACTCTCAGTGTACTTATTCAAAAAACCTATATAATAAATATAATTTATTATAAATATATATAATAACAATATTAATATATATAATACCATTTATTATTTTATTATTAATTTATATTACCTATTTATTAACAATTTCATGTTAATGTTATGTTTCGGGTAATAGATGCTATGTTTTTCATATATGTTTTGACATGTTATTCTTGATCATATTAATAAAATAATGAGTTAATTATTTCCAAAATGCAAAAAAAAAATGATTTAAATATCATATATATTGATTGTATAAGAATTTATAAAAATCTATACAATATTTAAATATGATATGAAATCCAATGTTCACAGAGATAGTAGGTTGTACGTACACAAGAACATTATTTCCATTTTCACATCATATTTATAAAAAAATAAAATTAAAAAATATATATTATATTTATAGTATAATTATTATTTCATATATATTACATATTTTTATTAAACTCATCTTTAATACATTCCATGTAAATCATGAATAAATTGCATCGCTTTGAGGAGACGGTAGTCCACACATCCATACACAAATTTATCGTATTCCCAAAAAATGGAAAGCATAATGTTTTGTGTTAAATATTAATTAAATAAGAATAAATAAATCATAAATATCATATATATCAAACAAACAACAATACCATCAATATTATCAACTTTGTGAGGTGGTAATGGAAGAGCGAATGATATTTGTTTGTGAGGTGGCAGTTCATCATACACACAAATTATGATTTTGTATCTCATTTGATGTAAGTGTGTGAAGTTGTAGTTTATACCCTTAGAATAATAATTTATAATAATATTTTGGATAATTTGGTTATTATATTATTAATATATAAAAATAATTAAATTAGTGGATAAAAAATGAAAAAAACTTTTTGTTGAAGAGCATTGCCTCTTTCTTGGGTAACTCTTTTTGGTTTATACCAAAATACTTCATTGGTTTTATTTATTTCAAAATATAGGATAATATGATGATTTTAAGTAAATTTATAGTTTATTTGGTCAGCTATTGTATGAACTAATGTGATTTTAGAGGTTTGAATAAGTGGGATAGGTAGTGGCCATTTATAAGTTGGGGAAAGGACACACTTAGAATTTTTGAAACTAATTGTATGATACCCATGTTTTTACCAACCAATAGGATTAAATAACACACCAAAATAGTTAAATATAGGTTTAAGCTCTAAATATTTCCATAAAATGGGTGTTTTACATTTTTCGGGTCATTTTTACACCTTATATTCTATGTTTAGTCACTAAGTAAACTCATGTTTACCATAACAACTACAATTAATTTTAAATTATTTCAGTAATTAAATTGGTAAAAATAATTTAACCATATTATTAATTAGAAATTATTAAGATTAAAAATATTTAATCCATTTTTATAAATTAAAATCATATAGTTTTCAGAAATTAATTTAAAATTAATTTTGCGGATGAGATGAGATGATGAGTTTTTAAAATGAAAAGTTCAAAATTTTGAAATGTTTTTATATCCAATTTCAATTTAAAATTGATTCCAATAACCTAAATTGGATTTATTTATGTATAATTGAACTAATTATACGTTAAAACAAATTTAAAATATAATTTAAATATAAAAATACAATAGAATAAAATTCAGTTTTTAATTGATATTCATTATTTCTAAGTATTCATCAAAAATGAAACTTCTCGTAAAAATGAAAAAAATAGACATAATAAATTTTTATATTCCATTTTAAAAAATGGATTTTATTTTTTCAAATAAAAACTATTAATGTTTCAAAAATTATATTTAAAACAATTCTTCATTTAAAAGGTAACAAAACTACCTTTTAGACAAATATAAATTTTATGCCTAAAAATTTAGATTTGTTCTTATTTTAAGCATATCAAACTTATTAAAATAATTTTAAAACATTTAGTGGAATTTTTGACATATAAATTTCATTAATATATCTAATTAATAGTTGTTAATTTAATTTATTAATATAAAACACAAGTACATCCTTTATATTCAATTGGTTTTTATTATCATTTATAATTAATTAATTAAAAAAAAAGTATAAAACATAGTTTCATAATTTAGTACATCTTATTAGAATATTCCATTATAATGGATATGTGATAACTATAATAACATTTTAATAATATTATTAATAATATATTGTAGTTATGCAAAACATGGTCTTGTATGCCTTGTAATCTATCTAAGGAACTCAGAATTATGTGTAACATAAGCCAAACACAAAGTGTTTCTTATACCAAAATATAAAATATGTGTTGTGTGTAGTTCATTTTTTACTTTGTGTTGTGTATCAGGCAAGATCGGTGTAGTGTGAAATGCATACCATCAAAGAAAATTAATTTATTCTAAAAAAATTAATTCATAGAAACTTAAGGTGTTACATTCTACCCCCCTTAAAATTAATTCCTCCATTAAAATTCATATGGTTCATAAAAGTTGTAAAATTTTAATGTTCCTTTTATAGGAACCCACATCGCAAAAAAGAATGCTAAAAGTTACTTTATAAAAATAAATTTGGAAACATAACAGTGAGCCACAATAACTCATAATTAGGATCCCAAATAAGAGAACATAGGTGAGAATGGAATATTGGACATGGAAGAAAAATACAAAAAATTATAGATCATGATGATCATAATAAAGTGAATGATGATTATAAATTTAAGGCCCTCAACCCCATAAATTTTTGATGATTTATAAGACTATCGGTTCAACAGAAATGAAGGTAATAGGAAAAATATTTTTCAATGACATTTTTCTAGAGTTATGGAATCAATTTATTGTCTAATAACATAAGGAAACAAACTTAATTTATTTCATTCCTTTTCATATGCACAATCTAACCCTTTAGTCTTTATTTCCTCGATTTCCACTACATCTCTTACTCCAACAAATAAAGGTTAATTTTTCATTCCTGAAGTACTAACAGGCCATGAGGTAGAATGATAAGTTATTAAATATATATTTAGTTATAATCATAGAAAATTGGTTAGCATAGGTTATCCAATATTCATAAATCCTCATATGGTGAGATAATACTTCAGTCTCTAAAACATCATCAAAATATTTAACTTAAACCATTCCATAAATGGTTAATCTTATAACCCTTCCCAATGATAAAAATCCAAATTTTTTGAAAAACTTTCACTAAATTTCTCAAAATCAACTTAACATTGATCCCCAATATATCATAATCTATCCCTTGGTATCCACATAACAAAAATGTGAATATATTCATCATGTATTCTCATGAAATATGGTAATAACTTGAATTACAATAAAAACTTATAGAAAACATACACGCTTCTTCATTCCAAAAATACAACATATATTATTGGATATATTCCTTAAATACAACAATGATCTAAAATTCATCAATGATAACATAAACCAATTTTCAACAAATACTTTATTATTTTTGAGATCATAAATACTATCCAATTTACTTTATCCATATCAATCATCTCTTTATCCATGATAAACATAATTTTCTCAACATTAGGAACATATTAATGGTTACCCTCCACTAATAAAAATATCACATTTCAATTATATTACTTTTCTAGGTCATCTACACCTTTCGATATATTTTTGAAAATACTTGATGAAAAACATATACTTCATAATTCATATAACACAAATTTTAAATTCCAATACATATTCACTTCAATCATCCAACTTTATTATTAAACCATTACATAGGCTTCATCGTATTATTCCTTAATACATCTTTCCTAAAATATGAAATTGGAATCATGTTTTACAGTTCCTAAACCTCAATATAATCATGATTCCTACATTTAATGTAAATAATACTATTAGAACATCTCATACCTTTCACATATCATTTGTGGTCTCTTTATCTAAATAAGTATTACCAATACTCATACCACCTTCCTAATTATCTTTGTGAGATTTCCACTTTGGACATCAATTTTCATAATTCCTATTCTTTCCACACCTGAAAAATTTAATGATAACCCAAATCCTTCTACTTACTTCCATTGAAAAAAACCAGAAAGTATAGTTTTAGAAGCACTTATCATGGTAGAAAACCACATCATCAAGATAATACCATATAGGATATCTAAATAATGAAAACTTTTTTTGAATATGTGACACAATTGGATTATCCTTAGAGACATCCCTAGACATATCCATAGATATATCCATCGGGGTCTCTCTAAATTTTTCTCATCCTAGTTTCCAAAGGATGACTAAAAATTTCCTTTTATACCAACTGTAATGACCAAGGATTAAAATAAAATGATATTACATCATATAATATGAATATTTAGTACATTAAAAAATTTAAAGCCTGAGTAATGTAAGAGTTTAGTTTCTTTGGGAATGGGAACACATTCTAATAACTTGGTTAAATATATTCAATTTTTTCAAAAATATAATCTTATTTAGTAATCCTACAGAAAACCTTTCTTCACAACCTTTGTAAAGGAAACACAACAGAGGGTGATCTTAGATTCTCAGTATGGTTAAATAAAGAAGATACATAAGTATAACATAAGTATAAGGGTCTCAGAACATGAGGATAACATTACAAGATCATACCATGCATATCAAAGATAATACTCCTAAGTCATGGCATAAGGATTGGAAATTTATAAGACATGAATATTAAGTAATTAAAAGAGAATAAGCCATGATAGCATAATGTAGGAATAATGAATAGAATTTTTGGCATACATATAATCATATAAAATATTATGTCAAGGATATCTACCAAAACAATCATAAACTATTTGGCTTGGGTTAATCACCCATGTACCTACTTCTGTCTTAGGGTAACAACCTGTGTAACCTCTTGTTTTTGGGATTGGGATATAACTCGTATACCCTCTTGTTTTTTGGATTTGGATACAACTCATGTACCCTCTTGTTTTCAGGTGTGGGCTACAACCCATGTACCCTCTTGTTTTTAGGCTTGGGTTATAACCCGTTTACCCACTTGTTATTTAGATTGGGCTAAGACCCATGAACCCCCTTGTTTTTGGTATTGCGATACAACTTGTGCAACCTCATATTGTTGGGATTAGGCTATAACTAGTGTACCCTACTATTTTTAGGCTTGGGATAAAACTTTTGTACCCTCTTGTTTTTTGTATTTGGAAATAGCTCGTGTACCCTCTTGTTTCCAGGCATGAGCTACAACCGATAGACCCTCTTGTTTTCAGGCTATGCCTACAACCCTTGTACCCACTTGTTTTCAGACTTGGGATACAACCCATCTACCCTCTTTCTTTGAGATTAGGCTATAACATGTGTACACATTAAGATCATATACCATTTATCATTACCCAATGCATTGGAGAGAGATATAGGTCACACCCGTCACATAATGAAAACAATATTTATGTATGCCACAATATTATAAAATATTAATCATATCATAACCCGTTAAATGAAATTGGTATTATAAATTTTTTAAAATTTCATAACCTATGGAAAAGATACATGTTTTATATTCATTTCCTCATAGAATAACCTAAGAAAATAAGTGGGTTGAATCATGTTATAACTCATGGAAAAGAAATAGGTTTTATAAAAAACTTTTCATCTTAAATATAAATCATCAAACGAAAGAATAAGAATGGATTCCTCATATCATATTCTCAATAAGGAAAGATTAACAACAATAAGATTCATCGTAGATAAAAAATAATTTTTTAAAGATCGTTTAAATCATTTCTTGAGGAAAATATGCATTCTACTAAAAAATGATTTTTGAAATCTTTCTGAATACCATTTTCTTTGAAAATTACTTTAAAAAAATGAATTCCTAGAAAATTTGGGAAAAAAATATTTAAAAATACATTCTTATAAACTTGAAAATGAATATTCAAAAAAATGACAGTCATAACAGTGAATAAATCCATGCATATAGAACATTCCTTTTTCAGAATAAAAAGTTTATAAAAGTTCCATGATTATTACAGCCCAAGAATTTACAATAGTTTTCTTTTTAAATAAATACAATATATTCTATATCTTATAATTCATGCAAAACTGATTTATTTCAAGATAAAATTTCTTTGATAGCTCTTGTTTTACACAAGACTGAGTTTTACTGAACAAGAGTATATTATTAAAATATTATTATTTAATATAATAATATATATCCTAGTCGTTTAAATATTAGTTATGAATATTATTAAACAAATTAGTAAATCTATGTGTATTCCATATAATATTATCATACATCTTATGTGTTTTAAGGATAATTATTAAATAATAAATCCAATTTTTGTATAAAAACTATATATTTCAAAAGGGTAATTTTGCCATCTTTAAAAGGTGAAAAAATTTTAAAACTAAATTGGGGAAATTTTATAAATAATGATTTTAAAATTTAAATTTATTTTTTATTTTAGAATATCAAAATTATATTAGGTTGATTTTTTTTATTTTTCTGAGAAATTTCTTTTTTGGAAGAATAGTGAAAAATACTATATTATAGTTAAAAATTTAACTTTTCATATAAATAAATTTTATACTTCAAATTTACATTAAAAGTAAAAAATAAATAATTAATAAATATATTAATCCAATTTAATTTATTGTAATAATTTTTATATTTAAATTAGATATAAAAACTTATTGATCTTTTGAACGTCTCTTTTACTCGCCTTCTATCCACATTTTTGGGATTAGCATTAAACATAATTTTGCTGCTTCATTGATTTTAATTTTGAAAAAAGAAAATACATGGTTGCAATTAGTATGATATTTATAGTATAATAGGATCAACTTATTTTTTATTTTGGTTGTGGTGAATAGTAACTTTGGTAGATTTTTATTTACCATGGTTAAGTGTAAGTCTGGAAATTAAAGGTAAAAATAATATTATAATATTAAAAATATAACATAAAACGTGTTTTAATTTCATTTTATAAGTTATTTTAGGACAAAATCAACTTCAGTCCAAAATTATGATCCTTTTTAAGAAACTAGTGTAAGATTATGACATTTATTATATTTTATTTAAAGAATAGTTAAACATGTTGTACTCAAATTTTAATAATTATATCATTTTAAATAGGAGGTACTACAAGTGATATGGTAGAATATAAATATAATTTATAAATATAAAATAATTATCTACATCAAAATTATTTATATATAATTTTTTTTTAAAAATTAATTAAATTAAATGGTCACATAATGATGACGAAGTAATTGATTTATTAAAGGATGAATCAATCAAATGATATTAATAACATTTAAATAAATATAATTTGAAATTTTTGATATCATGCATGAATTTTTTGGATGATTTAGACATGTTATAAATTAGTTAATGTAGTTTTTTTGAAGTAAACAAGTTGTTATAATTTTTTATAAATTCAAGTAAGAAATAATGTCAAATTTGACAAAAATGAGATTTTAAAATAAATAATAATTTATTAAATGATATAAAATTAATTAAAATATATATTTTGGTTAACTAACTAGGATAATATTAAATATTTCATAAATTATCCAATTTTGGTTTGTGTGTCATTTTATAGTAACTATATTAACCTTATAGTGTAAAAAGACAAGTAGTCACGATAAGAGTTAAATTGTTTAGATAAGGGTTGAAGCCAAAAGATAATGTTAATATTGTGACCTAAACATGTATAAAATTAATTTTTTGAGAGGTTTTAGAAAAACAATCATATTATCCTCTAAATAAATAACTTTTTATTTGTTTTATAACTAAAATAAATTTATATTAAATTAATAGTTTTGTAGTTTCCAAAAGTTCCCCACCCCTATTTTATAAAAGGGTTCCTCTCCTTCTCTTTTATTAACACATATAAATCCATTTGTCTCATAAAAAACCTAAAAATTTCTCCTCAAAAAATTCCTCAATTCATTCTAGAGTCCAAATTTTGGGCATAAATCCAACCAAATAAGTTCTTTTATGCAAATCAAAAGTTGATACTTAAAGACGAGGTAATTGTTTTACCAGTTAAATTCAATTTATTATGCTATTTTTATACTAAAGTAATAACACCAATATCATATATATGATGAAATGTTATTATGATTATGGGAAAACCATATTCCCCCTTAATCCATCCTACAAATAACAATATCACCATGCGTGTGTGCGTACGGCATACCGTCTCCACGATGGGGTGTAATTTGTTTTTCATTAACAATTTATATGGATTGGTATAATGAAGAATATAATGGATATAAATAATCAATATTACATTATATTTATTCTAAATAATTAACATACCATTCATTTTCTTACCTATTTACCAGTAAGGGAATGATATTGTCGCTCGTGCGTGCATACAGTTTACCTTCTTCATGACGCGATGAGATTTATCTTCCACTTTAAATATTCAAGAATGATTATAAAAATGTATATAATGAATAAATATTAAATATGTGACATAATAATTCTAATTTATTAGTGATTGTGTATATATATATACAGATATATGTCATTTACCTTCTTCCATTCAATACGATAAGAAAACTGAAACAGCATCCATGCATACAAACATCCAACCGTCTCCATAAATGGTGCATTCCATTCCATATTATATATATATATATTGAGTATATATGATATATAAATCCTGTTTTATATTCTTTAAGTAATTAAATCATGATCTAAGAAACATAACAAGTGAAAACTTGTATGATTAACAAAGCAGTTATTACCCAAAACATTGCTTTAACATGGAATTGTTAATAAATGGGTAATATAATGTCCTAAATGAATCATATATGATATCATAAATATTATTATGATTCTGGTACAAGTTAATAATATGTTTAAAACCACTATATATGAGTTTTAGATAGGTACATATGGAATCAGACATACGGTAAGGGTTACTTTCGCAATCTCATTATTATCTGATATTGTTTATATATAAGTATTTATGGGGAAATATTTATAAACCATATCCATTTTTCTTCAAAATGTTTTTAAAAATTTATCTTTTTATGTTTTTATTTAATGTACTCTTTAACTAAAACATCATTTCAAATGTTTTTAAAACTTATTCTTCTAAAATCATTCACATTCATGTCCATGTTTTCAAAATGGATTGTATGGATTTATTTAAAAGCACATGAATATTTTAAAATGTAAAATTTTGAATTTATCATAAATGTTTCAAAGTGGTATGGAACACTTTGATTCAGAACACTAAATAATATGATAAAATAGAAAGATTTGTGTTGATATCTTTTAAAGTTATTTTAATTGATAAATACTTAGATAATTGAAGGTCGAAATGGATAGGATTTTAGGTAATTTAAAGTAGAAAGAATAAGTATGTATGGAAGAGTAAGAGGTTATAAGATTAACTAGGAATTATTCAGACTAAAAATGTAATATAGAATGAAATATTGATTGTTTCTTTGATGGTATTTATCTGAGTCTATTAAGTGAACTAGTTTCTAAAATGATTTCATCATATGATTATATAGTATCATGTGCATTAAAATAGTGAAATAACTTTATATATCATATGTCTTTAATATAAATTATGATAATAAAATGTCGTATGATCACCATGAAAAAGTAAACACATCAAATAAGAATAAGGGAATTAATAATTTTCAATCATGTAAAAATTGTGGAAAGATACATCCTAAAAATGAATAAATGGCATGGGATTTTATTTAAAATGATGGGATAATTGTTATTTGGATAATGACTATCAGGAAAATAAAGAATCTGCAGATTTTTATTGATTAAAATATAAATTGATGGGATATTTTTCAAACCATTTCCCCAAGCATTGAGAGAAATATAAATAGAATCATACAATGGGGGAATCCCATGCATATTGAATTACTATAGCTAAAGTGTAAGTTCCAAGAGATTTGTTGAAAGGTATAATTATCATCCACTATAGATATAATTTTTTTTATTTTATTTGGATTGTACCCACTCTTTTATAGCATAATAAATTTATAAGGGTATCATGTCACAAACCCAACGATTATATGATGTGTTAGTAGTGAAGACTCTCAATATTAAAATTATTTCAAGTCAATTATATTGCTCATATCTGAGAGAAGTTTTTGGGAATGTATTTCTTGAAAATATTTTTATTCTAACTCTAGATTAATTTGATATAATTTTAGGAATGTATTGGATCTCTTATTATAAATAACATATAAATTATTTAGGAAGTAATGTTTCATTCAATATTCTAAATCAATATATATTAGTCATTTGTTATAAGGATAAACTTGAAATTATAATCAAAATTACTTCTGACATGTGGGTTTTATTAAATATTCTAGAAGGATATTTATCTATATTTTTTGATAGAAACTCAACATTGATTATTTTCTTGTTTTATGGGGGTAATTTTATGTCTTTATATTAGATTTATCTAATATTCCCTCGAGCATGGATGTTTATTTTTCAATAGAACTCATACATGATGCAACACCTATTTCAAAGATTCCATTTATAATGGCATTTTTTTAGTTGTACAAATTGAAGAAAAAAATCTAGGGGAATCTTGATAAGGGATTCCTTGGTCCCATTACATATCCATGTGTCACATCTATTTGTTTTTTTAATAATAGATATGGTTAAATGTATCTTTTCCTTGATTATAGTGAACTTGTCAAAAATTAATATAAAGAAAAAGTATCATATATCCCGTGTCAATTGTCTTTTTGATCAATTCTGAAGAGCTCATTATTTTTCTCAGATTAATCTTCGATCTGGATATTATCTATTAACGGAAAAGAAATAGGATAAACCAAATATAGCCTTCTATATGAGGAATGGTATTTAGGAATTTATATTATTCTTATTTTTACTCTCCAATGCTCCAACTATCATCATGGAATAAATTAATAGAGTCTTTAGAAATTACCTTGATCAGTTTGAGGAAGTATTTATAGATGATATTATTATATATTTAAAGGGAAAATAATTACATAAAGAACATAGAAGGAATTGGTTAAAGAGCCTAAGTAAGGATAAGTTATATTAAAAAATTACTAAGTGTGAATTTTTGAAATAAAAAGTTTCATTCTTGGGTCATATAATTACAAGTGAGTGTATTCCAATTTATCCTTCAAAACAAAAGTTATTGAGGAATTCCCTAGACTAACCCCAGTAACCAAGATTTATAATTTTTTTATCTTGGTTCGATACTATCGATGCATTGTGAGAGATTTCATGGGACTATCTATTGCACTCACCAAGTTGACTTAGAAGGGGGTTAAGTTATTGTGGATAAAAAGTGTAAGTAGAATTTCAAAGAATTGAATAGAATTTTGTTCCATGATCATGTGCTTACACTACCCTGTAGTGGATATGTCTTTATGATTGATAGTGATCCATCAGAGAAGGTACTGGGATGAAACCACATTTATAATGATATGTTGACATCTTATTCCTCTTCTAAATTGAATATTCATTTGCATAATTACCCGACTCGTGATTAAGTGCTGGAAGGTGTATTTTATCATTGAATATGATGAGGAATTAACTTTATGGTAAAAGGTGTGATATATATACTGATCATAAAACATTAAAGTTTATAATTACATATAATGAGTTAAATATGTACCATAGAAGATGCTTGGTTTTTCTAAAACATTATGACAACTCAATACATTACCATCCCAGATAGTTGAACATGGGGGTTGATGCTCTTATTTAGAGAGATCATGTTTTCTTTCTATAATGAGGTTCAAAAGAGATCCAATGTTTTTGTATTGGTAGAATTTTTATCTTTAGTCCTTGAGTAAAGCGGTCATATATTATCTTTATCATATTATTGTTCAACCACCCATCCATTAGAGGATTAATAAGGAACAAAAGGATAATGTTGAATAATAGAACAAATAGTAGAATGCTCAGGAGTTTACTGATGGTCATACTTGAATGATAAGTTTGGGGAAGTAAGAATGTGTTGCATCAATAACAAGGTTCATTGACTTATTGTACGAGGTTCATAGCCCATCATTCTATATTCAACCTATAATTACAAATATGTATACATATATAAAAGAATATTTCTATAGGAATAAAATGAAATAGGATATTACTGAGTATGTGTCATGATTGATAGTGTATTAAAATGTTAGGGCTAAGAGATAGAATCCTAAGGAGGGGTTACAAACATTACCCATACCATAATGGAAATGGGAAAACATTACCATGGATTTTATCTCTGTGCTCCCAAAAATATATAAAGTGGACAATGTTTTTTGGGTTGATAAAAATTGCCTTAAAATCATTGAATTTTATCTCTATTAGAGAATATTCCTAATCTAACCTTATTATTCGGCTATATATTAAATAATTTATGACATGTCACAGTGCACCACTCTCAATCATATCTTATTAGGATCTATGGTTTAATTTGAATTTCTAGAGATTCCTTTATCAGGATCTAGATAAAGAACTAAGTTTTAATACTGCTCATTATACTCATACATATGGTCAGTATGAGAGGAATATTAAAACACTATAAGACATTATCATAGAGTTATCTATAGATTTCAAAGGTGCTTGATATATGTACCATCATTTGGTAGAATGTTCATAAAAAATAACTTTCACTCAAGAATTAAAATGAGTCCTTATGAATCTCTCTATAAAAGGAAGCATAGAAATACAATGTGTTGGGATGAAGTTAGATAAAGAAAGCTATTAAGACCAGATAAATCTAATTAAAGGATATATAAGGTTATATCCATTCAAAAACACATATGGGTAGCTTTTATCAGAGAAAAAAATCATGTTGATAATTTTCAGTGAGATATAGGGTTTGGAATTGGTGAAAAGGTGTTTCTATTAATATCTTCTTTCTAGTACATTATTATTCAGGTAATTGACCCTTTATTTATGTATTTTATGTATACAAATTTATTAGGTTATGTTTTAGGAGGTTCAAATAAGTTTTTTAGTTTTTTGGGTTTTTTTTAGGTACGTGGTTTGAGTGTGGTTAGTTGAAACTGTGAAAATCCTCCATAAAACTGTAAGTTTGAAATAGTGGGCATTAGGTAGGTGCACGGTTTGGCCAAACTAGACAACATACAAGGATAAACAATGAAAATTTGTATGGATGGGTATAGAACGGTTGGAATATATTTTGTCCAACTATGCGAGAAAATTGTGTGAGGTGTTTTCGGAGGCAATTTCCCATGCACAGTTAGTTTACGATTTTCCTAACTATGTGCCCAAACCATGCATAGGGAACAATTACATCCAATAATTGTGGATATAACTTTTTTTACCTTTTTAATCACTTGATTATTCTCTAAATAGATCATATCTCAAATTCCTCTCCCTCCAAAGGCTACGGAGACCATTCCTTTCAATTAGAGAGCTATTCCTATGAAAATACAAGTGTGATGGAGGCTCGTATTCATTGGTAAGTTTTTTTCTTCATAATTTTCTTTTTTATTTCCCCATATTTTACCTCTAGGAATCAAAAATATATTTTATTAGGTATTTATCCACACTATTTGATGTCAATCATGATGGGTTATTATTATTTTGGTTGAATGGAATAAGCTCTGAAATTGAATCATGAAGGTCTAATTCTGGTTTTTGAATTTGTAATGTCACTTTTCATTTTCTCCAATGTTTTATAGGTATGTTGATTCACTCTCAAAAAATATTATTTATAACATGAATTTTTTATTTAAAATTTATTTAATTTATTCTATTGAGTTGTGAAATTTATGTATGATTCTTTTTGTAAAACCACAATATTGATGGTTTTGTGATGTCGTGAAAATTGGTTTGTTTTGTTGAAGGTGAATTTGGTACATGATTTTAAAATTATGATTAGAAAAATATGGTCTGGTTTTAATGCATGGAAAAAATTTATAGAATTGGTTTTAGTAAAAGAAATATTTTATTGAAATGTATTTTTAGGGGTTTGGGTATACATGGTTGGTGTGTGTTCATTTTCATTGATTTGGCCTAGTGAAAGGGGAATGTACCATTGGAGAACATGTTATTTGTTACCCTATGAACACTTGGTAGATCAATAAGATACTGCTCATGAGTATGGAACTATCAAGACATAGGCAATGCCATGGTACACCAATTCTTTAGTCATATATCATGATACCTTGGTCATGGCTTGTTGAGTTGGAGCTTAGAGAATATTGGTAGTATTATTCTGGATGTCTTTGTATCCATTGGGTCTTGTAGTATTTGGTATCTTTGAGTTTTATTGGTTTTTTTTCCTCTTATACTCTCATGTTTTTGTTTATTTAGTTGCTTACCTTTTATATGTATTTTTTATTAATTCATTATACAGAGGTTTGTTTTTTAAGGTTATATTTGATTGGATATTTTTCTTTAAAGGTAAAATATACCACCAATTGTATATAAATCCATTGGAATTTATCTCTGACTTTTGGGGTCTAGGGGATTTCACCCAAGTCTAGTAACACCTACCCCCTCTTCCAAAGATAATGGGTGAGTGGAGGGATGTTCCAAATGGTATCAGTTTATTTGATCCATGATAAGCGATTAGTGTAAGTATATCTCTTGGGATGCTAATTAAAATATGGATCATTTGAACATGAAATGGTTGGAATAAATAGGTGTATATAACATATTTATTTTTAAATTCAAGTAACTAGGGATTTTGGGTACATTAGTGTCTTGAGGTACTTCTAGGAGTTACAACCTCATCCTCATGGGTTTATCCGATAAGACGATCATGACACGAATTGAAAGAATTGACTTCCCACTAGAAGAGAATAATTTATTTTTCATAGTGATTTATCACTTGGTGAAAAGTGTTAGTTTTTTAATATAGATAAAAATCATTTGGTTTTCAAAAATCATATTGTAATTTTTAAATTTGGTCTGAAAACTGATATTTTTGAATTTTTGAAAGACATGTTGTTATATGTGTGATGTGGTAAATTTTAAATTTCTAAGAACTTAGATTCTTAAGAGTGATACAAATTGTCATTTTATTTTGGTTAAAGAAAATATGGCCATGTACGCATTGTAAGAACCAAACATAAGGGTCTGTTAATAATGTTGTCGCACTTGTCCCATAGGTGAACCAATTGTTAGTTTAGAGTATTGTCCATGTTTTTTAGGAAGTGGATAGAGGGAACAAAAGGTATGCACTAAGGAAAGTGGATCATTTGGTTTACTTCCAAAATCATAATCCAACCATATTTCCGAGTGATTCAGAACCAGAAAAGGAATATGTTTAACTAAATAGGATGAATAAAATCATCAATTTTTGTAGAACAAATGCTAAGTTGAAAGTGAAGTTCACTATATACATACTAGAAGATATTTCACACAATTGGTGGGATTTAATAGTTCATGGTAAATCGGACCAAGGAATGACAAGGAAATATCTTGAAGAATTTTTAACAAGAAATTATATCCTTATAATTTTTGAATTGAAGGTAAAATAGAACTCTTCAGTTTGAAGCAGGAAAACCTCATATTGATAAAGTGTCCACAAAAATTCTTGAATTTAGTCCAGTTTTCACCTCAAGTTGATCCAAGTGAGTCCTTGAAGGAAAAAAACTTTTAATTGAGGTTGAGTCAAGAGATTCACTAAACTTTTAATACAGTTGGAGGAATCATGTTAAAACCTTTGGAAAATAGTGGGAATTATAATTCTTGGAATAATAAAAAGGGTGAAGAATATTTATAAGGTAGTGGAATAATTCTAAATCTGATGGAGGGATTATTGAATTTTCCTTTTAAATGGAAGTGTAATTCTGGATGATTTCATAGTGGTCCTTTTGATCATATGAAATGAGATTATATAGAACTACTAAGAACAAGTCACAATTGCAGTCATATGGGGAATCATTAGAAATATTATTGCAATGCTCCAAGATATGTTGTTGGGGAAACATCTCATGTTTTGTAGATGTTGTATGCTTCATTGGGATGTGGGCAGCAGAATACTTCTAATCGGATAAACCGTGCATTCCATTGTGATTCTAGGAATACTGTGAATCCTCAACCAGTGAATTCTCAATAGGGTAATAAAAAGAAAAGTGTGGTGAGTATCAAATTGTATGAAGATGAGTAAGAAATCGTCGATAATCAATTGATACCTTTAATGGCGATAAGTAAAATTATTTTTATTTATAACCATATGTATGTTTTGTTTAATAAGGATGAATCAAATTCATTTATTGTGACTTGTGTTGTTGATATTCTCGTTTTTGATGTTGAGATGATTCCATCTATTTTGAAACATCAAATCCCTCTTGGACAAATAGAATGTCATTAATTTATTTGAAAATCATGTTATACAAATATTAATTGAGATGAAATATTTTGGGATTACACTATACTGGATATGGATGTCTATGATTTAATCTTGGGTATAGAATGGTTGAAAATGTTCAAATATCACCTCAATTGTTATACCCAAAGGTTAAAATTACAACTGATGATGGTGTCAAGCATATCTTTATAGGATATCAGAATATAATGAAAATTACAGTAACGTTTTTGGTAGTGTAAGTTATAATTATGTCATTCAATTTGGAATATTTGACCTCAGCATTGGTGGATGAGATCACGAATAGTGTTTTTTCAAAAAATATTGATTAGTTTCTTGATGATTCTCTCGATAATTTCTAAGGGTTTCCACCAACAGTAGAAGAAAATTTTAAGATTTATCTCCAACCATGGATCATTCCTATGTCACTTCTATCTTATCAAATGGAATAAATAAAATTAAAGGTAATTTAAATTCTATTTGGTATAATTGGAAAGAAAATGGTTCATTTCACCTAGTACGTCTCTGTGGAGAGCAATGATTCTATTTGGGAAGAAGCAAGATCAAACACTAAAGATTTTTGTAAATTATAAAAAGCTTAACCAAGTCAAGATAAAGACTTTATATCCTATTCTATGTGTTGATGACTTGTTTGATCAATTTAGGGGATCTCAGTGGTTATTTAAAATCAAATTTCATTTCGGATATCACTAACTATGGGTTTATAAGGACGATATTTTCATGACATCTTACAAAAGTAGATATGTCCAATACAAGTTTGTGGTTATGCAATTTTATCATACAAATTAACCAATTATATTTATGGAATTTATGAATTATATATTTCAAATATATCCAGAACCATTTGTGATGGTGTTAGTGGATGACATATTGGTGTATTCGAGGATAAAGTTTGAGCATGAGAAACACTAGGTGATAGTGTTGGGTATCTTACTAGATCATTGTTAATATAAAAAACATTAAAATTGTAAATTCCTGGATATAATAGGTATGTTTCTTTTTATATATTATCTATGAGAAACGTTTTTATATGGATCCATAGAAGATATTAGTTTTGATCACTTGGAAACCACAAAATAATGTCATTTAGATTCATAGTTTCCATGGCCTAGTTGGTTTTTACCAGGGTAGGATATTGGGTTTCCCAATGAGGTAAAAATATTTTTATTTGAATTTAAAAGCTTTGTTTTGACCTAATTTGAGTACAAAGTGAAATCAAGTATTGGTGGTTTTGGGGTCTTGTTCGGAGCCTAGATCCCTAATTTTGAAAAAAAAATAGATAGGATGCACAATTAGGAGAAACTCTAAAGGATTCTCTACACTTTTACTCTAATAATGAAACGGTTGAGTAGAGGGGTGTGGGAGGCCACATGGTTTGAGGAAACCATGCCACCTTAGGTGCACTTCTTTGTGAGGGGTTGTACAACTTTTTACAGTGGGGTGTTACATGGTTTGTGAACAGTTAATCTGATAGTGTGCATAAAAGTGTGTTGGGTTCTCCTTTGGATAATAAAGGGCGCATAGTTTGTGAACTATTTGCACAACCATGAAACTGAACTATGTGGCCTTGTATTCCTATGGGAATTTTCAATTTCAATATTAAATTTTTTAAAAAAATTAACATGTTCTCTATTTTCCTCTACTGGGAAACATTTCATGCATAGGGTCTCCTTTGAAGACCATTTCATAAATTTTTTTCCCATTTCTCCATCTAAACTCAGAATCAAACACATTCAATCTCATTATATTCACATCGGTATGTTATTTGATAATCTTATGCAATTTTTCATTTGACATCATATCAATGTAGTTATTAATATGTATGTTTATATTCCCTATTTTTATTATTTTCATTTGTTCTTCATTTTTCTTCTAATATGGATCAAATCAAAAGATAATACTAGATGAGTGATCTACAATGGACCTACAATAGGCAGTCTATACCTTTACCTCATTGATTGGTGTTTTATAAGCATAGTTTTAATTTTTTTCACATGCCAAACATTCTAAGAGTTCCCCATTAATTAAATAAACAATTGAATTGAATGATTTGAAACATGTTATGGATTCCCACAAGTTCCTTTGAGTTTTTTAGAGTTTATTTCCTCGACCTAGGAAGTCCATGGGGTGTCCCTTTGTATTTCCCTTTTTATAACACCACCCATGGGGTGTGTGTGATCTCTCCGAGATCAAAGAAACCCATTGTGAATTGAATTCAATTTTCTGAGATGATTAGAATATGGTGATACCTAATTCTTAATGTCATAACATCATGTGATTAGTTAATTTTTAAATGGATTTTATATAAATTTTTTATATGAGTTGGATAAACTCATGACATATAGTTGAATTTGAATTGATTGATGCAATGAGATGATTAATTGAAATGGCAGTGGATTCCATGGTTTGTATACCTAGGATATTGATTCTATTGGATGCCATAGACATTTCTTCCATGGATCTTGATTATGGTAGTGGACTCCTTTGACGTGTTTCCACCTAGGGTTATGATTTCATAGGATGATTGGGCCTTGCTACCCCTTGGATCCAACATCCATGGACTCATGTTAGACATATTTTATTGATATGATCCAAGGACTCCACCCAAGTTGTTATCGATTTTCCATAGAGGTGATACTATGGAATTGATTGGTATCCCTTAGTCTTATATACCTTGTATAAGGCCCCTCATGGTATAACACTTCTGATTACACAACATGATCCTTGTGGATGACTTCATTATATGGTGAGGACATGATGAATGTTTTATACTAGATTATATTGATTGGTTGTGGAAGTGGTTTCCCACTTTTTTGTATGTCGTAGCCATGGTGGATATTTTGGCATGTTTTATGGATATCCCAAGTACGCTTATCAAATTATATTGTATTTACTGGACTACATTATACCCATTTAGTTATTTTTTACCACTTCCCTTGTTTGTGGGATCCTAATTATTTTTTTGTATGGAGCCTTGTATGGCTAGACAATTTCACATTACTTGTATCCCATATGCCTTGGGAACTTTATTTTAAATAAAACTTTACATGTTGTATGAATTGTGCACTACTTATCTTGTTATACACAACCCCGATTTATTATGTACACCGTTGATGGTGGCCTACTAATTGTTATATCACACCCTAATTGGGCCTCTAGGGGGTACCCAGACAGACTATATGGATACACATAGGGATCAGGGTAAGTTCCCACAGTATGATGCTTCATTGTACTATGCTTAATAGCATGGGACTGAAGAACCATGATAAGACTCGTGATGCTAGCTGGGATAGTTCTTTTTTGTGATTATTTGTAATTTGATACATGTATTGCACCAGATTATTTTATACTGATTTTCCATTTTTCTGGAGATATGACAAGACCTATCATATTGAATATGAGATTACTTCTAGAATTGTTTATTTATTCATATATTGAATATTTATCTTTTATCTTAATGTTTTACTGCTTCCACTATTGACTAATATGTTTACTATAGTTCTTCTGTGCTCTGACATGAGGTAATATTCTCCCTACAAACACACCCTAGGCCCCCACTTCTATTCGGGAACCTCTAGAGTATAGGGAGGTTCACATGATGCCATCTAACCCACGAACTTGGGGAACTAGATAGTAGATTCAATTTTGGGATGTTACAATGTGGTATTAGAGTATTTTCTTTTTTTCCATAAAATTTTTAGACAATAAACATGAATTAGTAGGGTAATATAATTTTCTAATGACCTTCTCCTAGGATTAGCTAACCCAGGTATGGGAAACTGCTAAATTTATAAGAACAACGATTGTTTTTTCAAGGTTTTGACTATTATAGTTGATTTGATTCATCCTTTGGGCGTTGAACTTTTGGTAAAATTTTATTATGATTCAGGATTTTACCATTTCTAGATGATATGAGGGTATAATTCTCATGAAATATTTTATGCACCTTTCAGGATTCACATTCCATGAATTATTCCATTCCATATAGGACAAATTGCTTGATTTCATGACTTTATGATATGTGACTTATATTGTATACATATTCATGTGATAGTTGATTTCTGTGAAGATGTTTGAGAAACATAGTTGGTAATTAGAATAGATTATGTAACCTATATTGTTTTTTCCTACTTAGGATATAACAGACACCCAAAGTAGTCAACCATTCCATGTTTGGTAACAACACTGACCCCAGTAATCTAAATCAAGTGGTCATTTTATTATAATAGAATATATATAATAGCTCAAATAACTAATGATAAATCAGTTTAATATTATTAAAATAACTATAAATATACATGGTACTATTATTACATTTTTAATTTAACATATAACCTAACAAAATAAAATAAACTGCTTCCTTGATACTTATTCAATGCTTTCATCTTCAGAACCTGGGGAAGGAAAAAATAAAAGGGGTGGGATCAAATGCTCGGTAAGGGTAAAATATAGTGTAATGTGAATCAATAATAATTTAATCATAATCAATTATACATAATCAATATGTAATGGTGAATAACTGAAAAACACATTCCTTCAGTAAATTGATAAAGAAAATGTATCCATATATTTTATCATAGTGAAAATCCTATTGAAAATGATAAATGAAAATTGAATGAAGAAAATTCTTAATTATTGGACATCATTTATCTGGAACATGAACCATCATACTATAACTATGGTTTAATTCTATGATAAGATAACCGTATAATTATTTTTGGAAACAAACATGAAGGGTTTATCACCAACTGTTTTGTCTCATAAGACCTGTTGATGCATCAAGGGGAAATAAAGTTGGGCCCCAACCATCACTGAAATTATAAAGCATTTTTATTTAATATATTTAATTCAAGAAAAATATTCCTTAAAAAATATCCTCATGAGTAGGAAATATGGATTTATCCATATTTCAATATTCAAAGTAATCATCTTATGTAAAATTGGTGTATGTCTTAGACAAGTATCATAACCATGATACAAGAAAATATAGGTATTTAAGAGGAATATAATTTCAAATTTAAAATGATATCAATGGGTTATTATAAAAACGGCATAAAAATTATTAGGTGCACAATACTATGTGAGTCTCAATGAAATTTAAATTGAGGCGAAGTCCCCAACATTATGTCTGAAGGTGTTCTGCACATGATCATGATATCCAAGTGTAACATATTAAATCAATTAATTAATTAATTAAGAACGTTTTATACATGAATTTGATTTATTGTAGTTTTTTAAATTCATTTATGGATTTTTTGATGAGTTTTATGACACAATTTTACCGTTCGAGATCATTCATTTCCTTAGTTTTCATGATTCGCTTACTGGTTTATATATGTGTGTAAAATTATCTAAAAAAATAATAGTATTATAAAATTGAAATTATATGATATTAATAAACTTATAGAATATTAAAATTTTATCTATTTCATTTGGTTATATGGTATTATGATTAATCATTAGATAAAATGTTTGTAATAGTCATTTAGATTGTTTTGGCATTTTTTTATCATCACGGACATGTTTTGTTTTATGAATCCATATAATGTATACATACTAGTAATGGAATCTTAAATAACTTGTATTACATATATTATTTTATTTTATAACCTTAAAAATGGTTTTGTGACCATACTTGAAGGCATAATTGAAAAACAAAAACCCATCATCCATAAAGGTGGTAAAGCAGCACCTCATATATGATGTTTTCATTTTTAGAATAAAAAATGGAAGATAAAGGGTTTGAAGATAGATTTTCCATTAACATAAGAAATTTTATGTATATATAAGATAAAGTAGTTATAATTTAACTTTTTAAATAAGATTAAAGGATATAAAAAGAAGAGTGGAAATTAAAAAAATGAAAGAGAACAAAAAAGGATTTACCTCTTGAATTCCTCTCCTTGAGAACCTCCTTACGGAAATTGATTTTTTTTTATTTTGTTGATACCTAGGGCTAATAGTTCTTTGTTAGAGTTTTGGTAAAAATTATTGGGTTTAAATTGGACAATATACAAGGCTTTGGTGATATGAGAAAATAGGCAGTGATGGGTGGTATTTATAGTGGAGGAGAGGGGTGTTTTCTCATTATTTTATTCATTATTTTATTATTTTGGATCAAGATAAGAAATAGTGATGATTCTTGTGAATATATAAAGCAATTAGGGTGTGTTTGTTTAAACCAAGTGTTATTAAATCATGTATGATATTTTAATTTATGAATTTGGATTATAATTTAAACATTATAAATTAACATATTTCACCAGTCATCAAAAATTCAACTACTTCAAAAAATCCCAAAAAATTAACATAAACATTTTAAAATGTGTAAAACTAAAAATTATACCCCATTTTATGAAAACAATTTTCTAAATATTAGAAATTTAATTTTTAATTAAAATCATCATTTACTTAGAAATAACAATTTTAAAATTATAACTGATTTTATAACACTTTGAAAAGTTAATTAAGGTCTCATAATGTAATCTTGTAATGATAAAACAAACAAATATTAATTTATGATTTTATTTTAATAAAATAAATTTTATTTTAAATAAATATTTTAATTATAAAATTGTAAATAAACATTTATGTTTTATCATAATACTAACTATTATTTTATCATTGAAAAAATATTTATTTAATTATACTATGATTAAAATAAATAAATTTTCAGGCCTTATAAAGATTAATTAGATTTTAAAATAATCAATTAAAATATTTATTTACTTATACTCTTGAATCTTTTTAAAATAAATAATTAATTAAACAAATTTTAGAATATTAAATATCAAAAAATATATAATATATATATATATATATATAATATTTCGTTCAATATAAAATGTGTTTCCTATATACTAGTTGCAAAGTATTTTCATGTGTTACGATATATAAGGTTGTAGACCCTATTAATATTTTCATTCTTCTTATTCCTATAAATATAATCAGAATTGAATATTGATTTAAAATATTTATATATTTTTATAATATAATAAAACCATCATTTTCACACCTCTCTCATATTGTGAAAATTAAATATCCATTATAGGTGAAAAAATAAAAAAATGTCGTGTAAAATTTTTAATAACAAAATTAATATATATTTTGATACTTGTTAGTTTTTTCTCATATTTTCCCCCATAGAATATCATATTAAATATAATATACAATATCCTAATTTGGATGCATTCCTTTAGTTCTATTATGATCCTATAAATCCAAGAAACTATAAAATCTATTATCCTTTGAACTGGTGGGATTGATATTGTCATTTAAATCAACAAGTAAATTATTTTTTATATTATCTGATAGTAAAAAACTAAGTAAACATATACTTCCATGTTTACCTAATTTAGATGAATTATATGGTATATAAAAATAATACTCACTAGTATGGTTTCAAAAAATTCTATAAATAAATAATCAAAATAATTATTTAATGGAAAAAATTATATGAGGAAATTTGAGTTTAGGGGCCGGGATACCCTAAACCTGAACCCGACTCGAACCCATTTAATTAAACCCATTTAAGTAAATGGGTTGACCCATATAACCTAAAATTTTTTAACTAAGCCCCAAACCAACCATCCAAACCCATTTAATCATATAAAATTGGAACTAAACCCACATAAATTGTGTGACCTAACTGACCTGACTTGTGTAACCCAGATAACCTAAACCGTGTAACCCAAATAACACTATGTGAAAACAAAAAAAACTTATAAAATATATGGTTGGGGAGGCCCAAACCCCTTACATATGAATTCTGAAGTTTCACCTAGAAGAACAAGTCAAATAATTGTACCTATTATAATTATATAATATCTAAAAAATATATTTTTCTTTAAAAAAATAGTGTATGCAGGTTATAATGGGAAAACCTGAACATGACACAAACATTATTTAGGTCAAATATTATGACCAAATTAAAACCCAAATCTATATATACTCAACCCTAAATCATGTATGTCTCAATTTCATAGGTCATGTTATAAATATCCACTTCTAAAAAAATATGAGTTTCACGTGAATAAAAATAAGAAACTAAAACATATTAAAAACAAAATATTTAAACTTTACAAAATTAGAGAAATATATTATAAAATAAAAATGAAAATAATTTAAGCTTTAAAATTTTCATATTCTATTGTATTTGATTTTTCAAAAAAAAAACAAGTCTAAATGATATAATTTTTATGTGTTTGTTATATAAGACAAATTAAAATATAAATATAACTTGTATTTAGTTAAAATAAACTTTTTATGTTTTTTTTAGTTTACACACATATCATATAAAAAATTATATAAATAAATTGTCAAATGTTATGGTAAAGTATAAAATAAAAAATATTATATCCAATACATTTCATTATTTTTAGATATGGTATTAGTATGTGAAGTTGAATCATCATCCAGCACAAAGATGAAGTGGAGAACTCTTGGTAATATTAGGACATATATTATTGATTAGTGAATCTCTTATAGTATAATAAATTAAGACTTCATAACCCAGGAAGGGAAAAAATAATAACTTTGATTAGTTTTATACTTTTTTGAATATATGTTTATGAGGTATTGGTATAAATTTTTTAATTAGAACCATAAAGAAACCAAGCATTGGAAAAGCATGTCACATGTCCACAGAGGTTAATTAATAGACTAATACTTTCATTGAATAATATTGAAAATATTTTGATGATGATGATTCATTTATTAGAATATTATTAATGAATATTTGATCTCATAAATTATAGGTGATGGATATTCACATACTTGATGGTTGATGGATTGAGATATGAGGGATAGTATGTAATTGAAGTATTAGAGCATGATAAATATAATTAGGACGTTATTCAAGACTATGGATCTCGGATGAGGTTATTGGAAATAATATGTTTTCTGTTATAATGCATTAGATACAAAGAGATGAAGTCAGTGTGTATAGTTATTAAATATAATATGACATTCCTCCCCATATATATATGTAAAAAATGAAAGTGTGTCATATAAAAAACAAATTTTATAAAATAGAATGAAATTATAAAATAATTACATGAGATGATATAAGGAGTCGAAGAAAATTAAAAACATATAGGATGTGTCATATAGAATCTCCATTATAACATGAAACAATCATGAATGAAACTAAAGGAAGAAGAAAAGTCATTTTGTTTTGTAAAAGTTTAGAATGTACATTCCATATATTTATATTTTAAGTATTAAGGAAGTTTTATTGATTAATGATCATGTTTTAATGATGGTTTATTGATTATAATAAAAATTAAATTTATAATCTAATACTTTGATATAGTGAATAAAAAATAAAATTTGAAGATTAAATTCACACATGTCACAATTCAAAAGTATAAAAGATTGTACATCATTAAAACAAATAAGAAAATCCATCACCTTCAAAAAGGTAAATTAAAAATGGTTTATATTAAATTATGTGATTAAGTATATCATATGGTGTGAATTATTTGTATAACAGGTCTACTATATCATTATAGGTGATATTATTGTATTAAAGAAGTCTATAAATCTTTATAGAGTATAAATTAAATTATTTTGATTTCACAGTAAGTGGTAGAATTAGTTTATAGTAGAAAAAATTGTATTTGAAGGACACATGGTTGGTCATTTTCTAGATCATAATGGATATATAATGAATCTATAGTATTAATTTCTAAGTATAATAAGTTAAACTAAATTAGAAACCATTTCTATTGCAAGAACTGACAATATAAAATTGCATCATACAATAAAATAAAAAATCAATATTTGACATGATATAAATCCTTATCAGGCATGGATAATTATCCATATAAGTTAGAGTGATAAAGTACTATATTTTGGTGAAAAATTAGTGCCTGTATGTATTCAAGGTGATTTGTGAATAGTTTTTATAAAATAAACCATAAAGATCACTTGAGAAACATTGATGGTGGATTCAGCATGAGTTTATGATGAAAAAGTTTTTAGATCAATTGTAATCAATTATTTTGAGAAAAATATATTATATAGGCTCTTTATATCTTATACAATGATAATTGCTTATTTGAAAAATGATTTATAAGATATTTGAAATTATAGGTTGTGATATTTTAAAGAAAAATAGGAATTGAAAATTTTCAATTATGGTCCATGAAAATCACAGTCCTTGAAAAGTGAAAAAAAACCCATATCATAGATATTGGTATAGTGAAATCATTAGTCATGGAAAGTTTATAACCCATATTAATGGTGGTGATATGGGTGTATCATAATCCATGATTTATTTCATCACAAGGGAAAATAATATTTCATAGAAAACATTTTATCCAATAATAAGACATACAAAATCAAGGATGTAAATTTTATATACCATTGTATATTAAATTTATAATTTTTAAGAAAATGCCTATAATTATCTCAATTTATTATTTCAATAAATGGATCTAGTAAATCTTGGATAACAATGACATTAACATGAGGATTTATTAAGAAATTGTTTATCATTTTTTGGGTTTTTAATCATTGTTAAAGTATTTTGAGAACATGAGGCATATATAATATATTCATGCAATAGGATGTTCTTGGGATAATTATCTTTTTAAAAGGTTATATTTTTGTGAATGTCCATAATTTAACTGTTGATCATGAAATATAGAATAAATTCAAGTTTTTTAAAAGAGATTCTAGATTACTCGATGGATTCATAAAAGGAATTAAAGATAAATAATGGTCATTAAAGAATCCTCTATAATCAATAAATTTAATGGAACTTGGAAGATTCTAAATATTTGGTGCTACTTCTTGAATTTAAGGAGAATCTATAATAATATATTGACATGTGGAGAACATGAAAGGATGATGTAAATAAACGTGGAGTTATTTTATAGAAAAGAGGAGTTGTGAGTATGCTCAATGAGATGGAAAACTTTTATATATAATATATATACATATATGAAAATAAATAAGGGGGAATAATAGGTTACCGGAAATAGTATATTATTTCAAACTTTGATGAATAAATGAGAACTAAAATAATCTATTTATAACTCTTATATTAAATAAATTTATAAACAAATTCTCATGAAGATTTATGTAATGAGGAGGATCCTATATGAATACAATATCCCAAGAAGAATAAGTAAAGATAGAGGATGGATAGTCAAGAGAAGAGTGGCATGGAACTGTGAATTGTAACTATAGTATTCATATTATATTCTACTAATGTTATTAGTTTTACTATATTGGACTTTAATCCAATTTGTGTATGGGAAGTGGTCCCCTCTCTCATTATTAGTTGCGGTGACTCACATATAGTGAGTTCCCCAGGGATAGAGTATCCATCCTAAATATATTTTAAGGAATAATTAGTTCATGTGATATATGATAGAAATATTGATCTCCCTTTAACATTGGATTTAATTCACATTAGGTTAACTAAATATATCATAGAGATATTGTGAGTGTATAAACAATGTATCAAACATAAAAATAACCATTAAAACTAAGATTCCATGATCTAAATGTACTATGAGTTTACTTGTTGGCCATTATGAAGGAAAAGTGGTTAATTAATTACACTCAGACCCCCCCCCCACCCTCTGAGGTTAACGTATTGTTCTATATATACCTAAAATTTAACATCAAAGATATGAGGTTCCTATGTTGGTCATACCTCCTTTAGTGTTATTTTGATAACAATTTACATAGTATGTAAAATTTGAAAAGTTCATGAGATTCCTTATTTTCATGGATAATATTATAAAGTGAGGAAAAATAGATTCTTAAAAATTGAAAAAATATTAACATATTTTACTTACTTTTTTTTCAACATTTTCATATACATGATGAAGATAAGTGGAATATTGATGAAAAAATCCAGCTGTTTTTTCTTCCATGATAGAAATGTTTTTAAAAAAATATAGTATTATAACATGAAAAATATTACATAGGTGAATCCCTTGGAGTTATAAGAATACTTCATCCCATTAAAAGTATATTTATTTTATAACATAGATGTTTGAGTAGTGGAGTTGAGTGAAAATCAACCTTTGTAAAAATAAATAAATAATATAGAGATGATAGAGCTTGATGCATTATAGTAAATAAAGACCATTTAAGTGATGAATAAAGGAAATTAATATAAATAATACAATAATATGATGGTAAAGGTTACGCAATAAGAAGCTCATGAATCTTCTTAAACTTATTTGGAGGAGGTATATGGGGAACTAAGAACCTCACTTAAAGAGAGTCCTACCACATCAAAAAAGGAACAGAAGGATAATATTGAATGTAAAAATGATTAGGTTGTTCTGCATATTATGGAAGAAGTGGAAATAAAAGTAAAAAATGTGAATGAACAACAAATTTTGTAATTTTAGAGATTATTGAAATCAAATAAAGAGACTCCTCCACCAAAGAAGATAAAGGTGAAATAGAGAGATAAATATAATGATAATCTAAGAATGATAACTATACACGAGGAATTGTATAAAAGGGAAATTTTTAGACTTGAATTATAGAATAATGATACGTTCTTAATATAAATTCAAGAAAAAAATAATTTTTTTCATATGTAAACGTAAATTCACTATGAATCTAGATTAAAATCATTTGAAGAAGATGATAAGATTATGATGAAGTCTATTAAGCAAACCTCCATCTCCCAATGATTTTTATTACAAGGAGGTGATAATATAAAAAGGGGTATTCTAGAAGAACATTTAGCATTATGAAGAATCCAATAATCCTGTGTATATATAACTAATAATTTTTACACATATTTATATAAGTTTTATAGTAAAATCAAGATTCTTTCAACAATGTTATTATGAGTATTCATATGATTATAGTTGAATAAGTATCATCCTGATGAAAAGTCCCCCATTGATATAATTGAATAAAAAAAATCATTCAAAATTGTATAAGGGGAGATTGTGCTAAAAAAATAACAATAATTGTATATTCCCAAATTCATTATGCTAATAATTTATTTTCTTAATTTTTTTATAGAATTATTTTTCGGAACATAGGGGGTGTTTCATGAGATATTGAATCAATTAAAAACATATTGATTTAAAATGAGTAATGGATTATAGAAGTAAAAATTTAATTTACAATCCAAATCTAATATTTTCTATATTAATTTGTGAATCAATAATAGTTAAATGAATGATTATGTGATTATTTTCTAATTGGAAGAAAATATAAATAATATTATTAATGTAATATTATTAAAAATTTAATGGATGGAGGATAAAGATATATATATATATATATATATGATTTCTTTGGAATTTATTGTTAAATTGGGGATAAAGTTTGTGGTTGAGAACAATATCAAAAGTAGGATATTTTAAAATTCTTCAAATTATTTTTTGATAAATTTTTTTATTATGTAGTGGATACGAATTTATAATATATAAAAAGAAATATTGAAAACTGATAGTTATAATTAGTCAAACATTGATATCAGTGAACCTAATGATGTATTATAAATACGTTTCCAAACATATGGATTAGATTGATGATGGAATATGGTTATTCTGAAGTAGTGTTTTGTATTTTTGGGAGTAGGCCCATAAATAAACCAAGTACTGAAAAATCATGTCATGTATTTGAGGAGGATATTCATTCAATTTATACTTTAATTAAATCACAAAAAAATTATATCGAAAATATTGAAAAATAATATATTATATTGTTATTTAAGAGTAATGAACCAATTTATATTCATGTGAAGAAACATCATATTATGTATGGTTGATGGACTAACATATGAGATAAAGCATCAAAGATAAGTTTAAGAGAACTGATGATAAATGAAAGTAATTAAGGACCACAGATACTTCTTGAAGTTATTGGAAATAATATTTATAGATATTTTATGTATTGTATCTAAATTGTTATAGTTACATGTTTTATCAATTAAATAATATTTGAAGGTCAGTCCTGAATAAATAGATAAAATTGGAAGTCTATAAAATGTAAAACATATTGTGAAACAAAATAAAGTTGCAAAATAATTTCATGAGACAGGAAAAATATTTCAATTAAATAATTAGTTTATAAAATTCATAAGGTATAAAATTTAAATTGAATAAAAAATATTAGGAATTATGTTTCATGAAGAATAAAATTCATCATATTAAAGATATCTATCAAAGTATATTCCATGGATAGAATCATTAAGTATTTGATGGGGATTTATTCACTAAAAACCATGAGTGAGTACAATTATATTGATTATAATTAAATTACACTCAACATTGTGGATGAAAATTGGATATTATGAAGAAAATTTTATAGAAAAATCTAATATTAATACATAATGTATCTTGTGACCAATGAAGTACTCATATCATAGTAGGAAATCTGAGATGTTCATTCCTATAAAAATGTTCATTGAAAAAAGTTTTATAGAGTAGGATATTATCAGTTATTTCATATATAATGACTTGGTTTCATTAAGATTGAAAATATATAATGTATAAAATACAATTTCATGAGTTATAAATCTAATTGTGTTTTAAATCATATTATTTAAGAAAAGGAAAAATTAGTTGTAATAAGTATGTTTTGAAGGATTCATAGCATGGGGTTTGATAAACAGTGATAGATATGGAATGGAGATACTATAGGAATCACTAATTTTGATAGGGTTTTCTAAAAACAATATTTAGTTTTTATAAGTAGTAATATTATCATATTTATTCATGTGATATAATAACAAATATAGACAGGGAACTTTTCAACTCTATTCTTCACATGGTGATTGAATCATATCTATAGGACACATGAATTCTTGTAAGTACCCATTTATTTATGTATTTTAAGTGTTTAGGTGAAATTTGGGAGTGTTTAGATGACTTTTATAATGTTTTGTGGATTTTATATATGTGCATGTTTTTTATAATGGTTAATTGAATCTGTGAAACACCACCAGAAAATTGTGCACAGTGAATCATATGCTACTAGGTTGGTGAACAGTTAGGTGTGTAGTTTGTCCCAACTCATACAGCCACCAAGGAGAAATCATATGAATTTGTATATATGAATTATTTATTGATATCACATTGATTTTGTAACCATAAAATCCAATCATTCAATGTTATTCTTGAGATATATTCATGTGCAAGGTAAGAAGACAGTTTTCCTAACCGTGGGAGCTAACTGTGCATGGCTAAAATTTAGATTCAAAAATTGTGGGCCTAACTCAGTATAGCACTTTAACTCCTCATTTCTATTTTTTCATGACCCTAAATCACTTTCACTTCCACTCAATGGCTCTGTAGACTCTTCCCTTAAATCTGGGGATGATCTGTAGGAAAATCATGGTGTGTTGAATGATGGATTTCTTGGAAAGTCACTTTTCTTGGTGGGCATTCTTATATCTATTCATATTCCTTTACATGGATTAATAGATATTGTCTATTGGGGAACTATATATGATAAATTATTTCAATCTTGATGATATTTGAATTTTTTGATGTTAGGGAACAAGATCTATGATCGGTTTTGGAGTTTTAATCTGTCCTATTTAGGGGTGTCCAGACCTGACCAAACCGAACCAACCCGACATGACCCGATCGGGTCAGGTCGGATTAACAAATTATACCATGGGTTGGGTTGGGTTGGGTTATATCATGGTCAGGTTGGGTCGGGTCACGGGTTGGGGAAAAATTGACCCAACCAGACCCAACCAACCCGACTACTGTGAGTCGCCTCTTTAGACTACGCCCTCCCCCTACCTCCCGACCCAATGCCCCCTCACCCTCACCCCACACAGTTGTCTTTCTCCTTTCCTACATCATCCATTGAGTCCATGCCATCATCCACCATTACATGAATACTCTATTAATTGAATATATTATTGAATCTTCCATGACATTTCTAAGACAAACATAAAATAAATTCAAAGGAATCGAGGCATGTAAAATCAGTGGAAAAACAATGCCTGATCAAAAAACAGAAACCTAAAGATAACTGGATTTCAATCGATTTTTCTACAAAATCTAAAAAACAAGAAAAAATCCAAAGGAAGATAGAACAATTTTAATGATTCGAAGATCTGACGGTGGAGGATCGACTAAGAAAATGATCGTTGAACATCTATTTCACCCTCACCCGTCCAATGTATCCACTGTGCCACACCTGCATGTACCCCTTCCTCTGCCACCACTTCCATCTCTATTGCAACTGTGTGTGGTGCCAAATCTATCGGTTTCATGCACTACCCCATTCTCAAAACTCTCCTGGCCTCGCCTTGAACCTCCTAAGACCATGATAACTACATGCAGGAAAGCTAATCACATCACACCATCGAGTCACAAACTGACATTTTTTTAGTTGATTTATTACAGGGAAGAGGACGCAGGAGCTCCCTAGCGTGGAGAAAAAGATGAAGAAGAGGAATACATAACATGAACAACCCACGGGGTGATAGCCAAAAAAAGAACTGAACAAATTTTTTTATTGTAACTTGGTCAACCTGCAGGTTGGGATCATAAAAAAATACCAAATTATTTTTTTTACTTAACCTGATCAACCCGACCCGACCTAACAGGATTTGAGACGGGTTGGGTTGGGTTGGGTTTGAATCCAAAAACATCTCTGACCCGACCCAACCTGACCCAACCTATTTTTCTTTGGTAGGGTCCAAAATAGCCCTCAACCCGACCCAACCCGACCCATGGACACCCCTAGTTCTATTGAGTAATTTTTGTTATTCTTCATTTTAACCATTCTTCCCCAAGTATGTGGATTCACTCTCAAGTCCTCCTAATATAACTAAAAGGATTTATTTCAAATTTTTCGAATTTATCGAAATTTATAGTGAACTTGATGTAAAAATCATGGTTCAAACCATCTTTAGGGATAGTTTTTTGTAATTTTTGTAATTGGTTAATGTGAAAATTTCTTTATTCCATGATTTTAAAATGATGTTCTAAAATATAGCCTAGTTTTGATTCATGGGAATTTTTTAATTAAACGGTTTTCATGAATAGAAATATTTTATTGAAATATATTTAAAGGATTGGTTTGGCATGGGTTATTGCTTACATGGTTGGAGTGTGTTCATTTGCATTGACGTGGCCCTATGGAAGGGGCATATGGAATTGGAGAACTTTGAATATGGTTACCTTATGAAAACGTGGTTGATCAACATGATACCACTCACTATTATGGAACTATCAACTTGGAATGCATGAGTACTAGTGTGTAATTCTGGATCTAAGTAGTGGGTATGCCAACAGTTTGATAAGTGGTTTAAGGAATTATTTGGTTTCTTTTCCTTGCAAATGACTTTGGGTTGGAAAATTGTTTTGGTATGAAAACTATTTTTCTTGAAAATGGTTTGGCATTGATATATATTATTTTAAAGTGATTAATATAATTTTTTTATATAAATGAGATAATATGTTCTACTTAAGTGGCATGAGTAGGAAATTTCTTTGGGGAAAACCTATAGAGTTTCATTACTCACCCACTTCTTGGGCACTTTGGTGAATTTTCATATATTTTTTATCAAGACACAAGTAAATGAAATGTTTTTCATTTCATTTGTGACAATTTGTGATAGTTTGAGTATGTCTGGTGTGGTTGGATCTTGGAGCACCATTGGAGCTGTGGAGTTGGTGACCTAGGAATCATTGATTTCTGTTAGTTTTGTATTCTATTTTGTATTATAATTTTAGTTTGGTTTCCACATATAAATATAATGTGTTTCATGGTTATAGTTGGGTTTTATAAACAATTTCTATACTTTGGGATGTATATATTTTTTATAATGTATCGTTTTAGGGTTTTTTGGTTTTGGTGTGCCTAGTTGGGTTGTTTTTTTTTCAAAGGGAAAGAATCCACCAATTTCATCAAGGCCCTTGGCATTTATTTTCATACTTTAGAGTCTTGTGGATTTTTCCTAAGTCCAAGTAATATTCCACAACCTTATCAATCCAATGTGGAGATCCATGATGTTACAAATGGTATTACTTGAGGTCGGCCCATCTTAATTTTCGGACAAATGTAATTGGGGTTTGAGTCTTGGTGATGGAAAATCATTCTGGTTTATTCTTTGAGTATGTATGGTAGTAGGGAGTAGGATGATCAAGAAATGAAATATAAAGAATAAAAAAATTTATCTAACCTATTTATTTTTAACATCAAGTTACCTATAATTTGGGTACATAAGTTTTTTGAGAAACTTATAGGTTTTTTAATCTCATTGTCATGGGTTAACCAATGATATGAGCATGAAATGAATTTTAGAAATAAATTACCACTAAGAGTGCATATTTCATTTTGAGTAATGATTTATGATTTGGTGTCCAAATGTTTATTATTGAAAAAGTGTTGAAATTGGTTTGAAATGTGATGCTTTGAAAAGAAATGATATGGGTATTTTGAAAAAGGGTTGATTTTAAAAATGATGGTGTAATTTTCAAATATGGCTTGAAAATGGAATGTGTTGAATTTTGGGAAAGACTTATTATGATATTATTATTGTGATAATTTGACATTTCTAAGCCATTAGTTTCTAGAGAGTGAGACTTATGGAGTTTTTTGTATATAAATAAGGAACCTTGTAGGAATCATAGAGAAAAACATGATGAACCCATTGAAAATGTGGTTTCACATGAGACACAGGGGAACCAATAGTAGGTTAAAAGTATTGTCCAATATTTTCAAGATTTAGATAAAGGGATGTGAATGGATGAACAAAGGAAAGTGGATCATTCTTTTTAGTTCCTGTAGTAGAATCTTCCCATCTTTTAGGGTGAATTGGTGCCATAGAAAGTAGAGGGGAGGCTGAATATGATGAATTGAATATTATATTTCCATGGAACACCATATGTGCTGAGATTAAAGATTTACATGTATATACTAGAAGATATTTCATGTTAATGGTGAGATTTAGATGTTCCGGCTAAATTTGACCAAGGCATTTCATTGGAGGGTTTTGAATAATTTTTCAAAAAATAATTTGATAATCACACATTCATGCTTTGTAGAAAAAAATATTTTTTCAGATTAAAGTAAGATAACCTCTCGGTGAAAGAGTGTCAGGGTAAATTTAGTAATTTAGTCTTAACTGAACCCAAATTTGATAAAAATACATCCATGAAGGAATTAATTTTTTAATTGGGGTTAAAGTCGGAGATTTTCTCAAATATTTTCATGCTTTGTATAACAGATTATATAGAGACGGTCAATAGAGATATGGTTTCACAAAAGGACATCTTAGGAAAAAAGGCTAGAGGAATCATGTTGATACCTATGGGGAACTTTGATAACTCTTATTCTAGGAACAAGCGAATGAGGGACACATATTTCCAACTTTGTTGAATTTCTCAGAATTAGATGGTTGGATTGGTGAATCTTTATCCTAAACCCAAGATTGAGGCTTGATGTTTAAAAAAAAATTTGACCACATAAATCAAGATTGTACAGCACCACATAGAGAATTACATAATTTCAATCAGATGGGGCATCTTCAGTTCTATTATCGGTGTTCCCCAAGGTTAGGTTATAGGGTCACATCTCTTGCTTCATAGATATCATATGATTTGAATGGGTGAGTTCAACTAAACAATTATCATCAGTTGAACCGATCCTGAAATTATAATTCAAGAAATTCCATGACTCCTCAACAAGGGAAACCTGAATAGGAAAATAAATAACAAAGTGAAGTGAGTAATCATTTATATACAGCTAAGCATGTTATTATGGGTGATCGATATGTACCATCGATGGTGAGTGGTATGATTATTTTGAATTATACCCTTATGAAATATTGTCTTGATATGGATGAATCCCATTAATTTATTTTTTATTTTTATTTTTATCTTCTAGGATTAAATTTTGAGATGATGCCTTTTGTTTTGAAACATCAAACTTTTCTTTTTCATAAAGAATGTTGATATGTATTGAATAAATCATCTTCTTTGATTTATTAGAGTTTTGAGTTGATATGGGACTTCTCTATGCTTGAGATGTATTTCTATGACATAATATTTGAGATGGATTTGTTGACTATGTTCAAGGCTCACATCAATTGTTATACATAAAGGGTTAGTTTTATGACTAATGGTAGTGTAGAGAATCTCATTAGAGGATACCAGAATAAAAAGGTAGGTGAAGAAAGATTGTTGGCACTAGTAGTTAGATCTATCTTATAGTAGTTGGAAGTTTTGACTTCGGCATCAGATGATGGGATCAGAGATAATGGGTTTTCAACAACTGTTGATCATTTTTTGGATGTATTTATTGAAAATTTATCAGGTATTCCACCCATAAGAGGAATGTTGTTTATGATAGATCTCTTATCAAGTGTCATCATTGTATCACTTCTATTTTACAAGATGGAACTACCTAAATTAAGGAAATTTAATTTCTAATATGAGGAGTTGGAAAAGAAAGGGTTCATTCAGCCTAGCATGTCTTTGTGGGAATCAACAGTTTTGTTTGTGAAAAAGATGATGGAACTACAAAGCTATGTGTGGATTATCGTAATATTAACCAAGTTGTGATAGAAAATAGATGTCCACTTTCATTCATTAATAATATGTTCAATAAATTGATGGGATACCATTGGTTCTCTAAAATTTAATTTCAAATCTAGATATCAAAAATTGTGGGTCTGTAGGAGGATATCCTGAAGACAACTTTCTGAAATAGATATGTCCATTATGAGTATGTGGTTATTCTTTTTATTATTACGAATGCACCAGTTGTCTTTATATAATTAATGAATAAGATATTTCAAAGGTATATATATTTATTTGTGGTGTTGTTAATGGATGACATATTTGTGTATTCAAGGAAAAGGGTTGATCATGAGCAACACATGCTGACATTGTTGGGAGTCTTATGGGATTATATACTGAATTATAAATTAAAAATTTGTGATTTTCTGATACAATAGGTATGTTTCCTTGTCTATTTTATCATTGAAATAGGTTTTTCTATGGATCCATAAAAGATAGAGGTCGATATATCTTGTAAACCACCAACGAATTTCATTGAGATATGCAGTTTCCTTATCTTTGTTGGTTATTACTAAAATTATTATTGTTATTTTTCATGATTATATTAACCAATGACATATTTGACAAAGATAATTTTCCAATTCCAATATAATGAAGAATGTCAGTAGTCATTTCAAGAGCTTTAAGTTCTCCTTAAATCAGCACCAATATTTTTTCCAATCTACCGAACAAGGGAATATGGTGTATTTTAATGCTTCAAGATCATGGTTGGGATGTCTTCTCATAATGGTATATCATGTGGTTTCCTATGGCTCATGAAAGTAATGGATTCATGAGAAGAACAACCCAAAAGATGACTTGGAGTTATTTGTTTTATTTGATTCTTTGGATGCATAGCATCATTACCTCTTTGGTGAGAAATTCATTGTGTTTTCAGATCATAAGATCTTGAAAAATATTTTCACAAAAGGGTATTTGAATATGAGAAAATGAAGAAGGATGGATTATCTTAAAAATTTTGACTTTGAATTTATGTATACACTAGGTAAATGAAATTCCATTGAATATGCATTAATAAAAAAAGTCATATGCTCAGATAGAAAAAGTGGATTTAGATCTGTGGTAGTTTATTTTGGTGATAGCTAACATGCACTTTGATTGTGAAGAATGGGTTAGTGTTACAATTTTCTTTCTCATTTATTTGGTTCCTCATCTGGTGGTGAAGTATAAAGAGGAACAAACATATGATTTGGAATATGTTTCATTGAGTTAAAAACTCAACAGTGGGGAGACCATTGAAGAATGGAAACGTGATGGAAGTTTAGTTTTATGGTTTCAGGATTATATGGTTGTACCAATGAATTTTTAGGAACAACTTCTTCATAAATATCACCATTCAGGATGTGTTGTTCATATAAGAATATAAAAGTTATATAAGGAACAAAAATAAATGTTTGGGAGGATTGGTGTGAAAATACACGTTTCTGAGTATTTTTCGAGATGCTTAACATTTCAATAGGTTCAGGAAGAGAACCAACAACCAGTGTGTATGTTGTAGTCTCTACCAATTCCAATTTGGAAATGGGAGAAGATAGCCATGGATTTTGTGATAGGTTTACCAAGGACGGTTCAAAAATATGATGTTATATGAGTGATATTGGATGATAGTGGGTTGATTCACAATGTTGGATCATTTCATTCCTATTTTTGAATCTCATATGTCGTAGTAATTTTCTAAAATATATATCCAAGAAGTGGTAAAGAGGCATGAACTACCATTTTCAATTATATCAGATCATGATACTATTTTTACATCTTCTTCTTGGAAATCCATATGTTGTGTCCTTAGGACTTAGTTAACTATTAGTACATCATATCATCCCCATATGTATGGAAAATAAAAATGGATGATACAAACATGAATGAAATTCTTCATATGTGTGTAATGTATTTTGGTGCTCATGGGACGATCACGTACCTTTAGTGGAGTTCTCATATAACAAAAGTTATTAGGCCTCGATACATATTGATCATTTTGAATCATTGTATGGGAATCCTTTTCATTCTCCACATTATTGGGTGGAGATAGGTTAGAATTCAATGGTTGGACCAAGCCTTATCCAAGAGACAATGAACAAGATTCGGTTGATCAGAAAAAGGATGGAAATGAATCAGATTCATTAGAAATCATATGTGTGTCAGGTTCAGTAGTCATTTTCCATTGAGGTGAGTGATTATATGGTCTTGAGAATATAATTAAGGCCAGGACATTACTATTGTGGAAATTATGTAATTTTATCTCCTCAATACATTGGAAATTTTGAGATAATTGAACGGGTTGGTGAGGTGGAATATCGATTGGCTTTTCCACCATGGTTTAGTTCAGTACACAATTAGTTTCATGTTCTTTAGTTGAAAAAGTATCATTATGATATTGACCATCATTTTCAATGGGATTTTTTTGACATAGGGTCAGATGCTTCATTGGATTATATGCTGGTATTAATTGCGCATAGACAAGGGAAATTATTGTATGGGAAAAGCATCGGTCTAGAGTAGGTTTTGTGGAAGCATGGTCAAAATCAGGAAGAAACATGGGAACAAGAGAAGTAAATAGTCATGCAATGGCCCAAACAAATTTCATAAAATAGTGGAATTCCACATTCTAGGGACGGAAATTCCAATGGTGGTGAGAATGTAGCACCTCCAATTTATTGTAAGCACCCATTTACTTATGTATTTTAAGTATGTAAAGTGTTTATGTGATGTTTGGGAGGGTTTGGAGAACTTTTGGATTGTTTTGGGGGAATTATGGAGGTGAAATGTTTGATCATAGTTACTAGAAACCATTAAACACCTCCAGAAAACTCTGAAAATTGAAACAAAGGCTACTGGGTTGGAACACGATTTGGTGCATCGGTTGTCCCAAATTATGTGACCACCTAGGGGAAACCCTCTAAAGTGGGATATAGGGATTCTGTATGGTTGGATCATGGTTTGTATAACTATGTAATACAACCATTTCAGGTTATTAATGAGGGAGATAACTATGCACATTTAGGGAATGGTTTTCCTAACCTAGCGAGATAGCCATACACTACTAAAAGTTAGATCCAAAAAATGTCGATATAACTCTGTTTAGCCCATTAACCCCTATTTTTTATATTAATACAATGCTAACTCAGTTTTCTCTCCTCCAAAGGTATTTGTAGACTCCTCTATTTAAATTAAGGGGTATCTATTGTAAAATCATGGTTTGTTGAAGGTCAAGTTTCTTTGTATGTCTCCATTATTATTGTTTTTTCAGGGATCTCTTCTTCTTACCTCACATGGATTCATTAATATAGTTTTTTCGGGATATATAAATGATATTTTATGATAATCATGATGATATTTGTTTGTGTTAATGTTAGGGAACAAGATATAAGGTGGGTTTTTGGAGTTTCAATCCGTTTTGTCGAAGAATTTGTGTCATTCTTCATTTTTTCATAGTTTATGAGGTAGTTAGCTTCAATCTCAACTCCTATTACTATAAATAGAAGTCTTGATTCCAAATTGTTCGAAATTATTGGAATTTATTGTGAATTTTATGTGAAAAATATTGGTAGAAAACCTCTTAATGATGGTTAGAAAAATTATGGAATTGGTCATTGTGTAAAGTTGTTTTTTCATGATTTTAAAATATGGCTTGGTTTTGATTCATGAAAATGGTTTGATATAAAGTTTCTAAATAAAATAAATGTTTTATTTAAATGGCTTTAAATTATTGGTTTGTAATTTCTCTTGGCTTACATGGTTGGTGTGTGTTCATTTTCATTAGCGTGACCCTATGGAAGGGGTGTGTGCCATTGGGGTACTTGGTATATGGTTACCATAGGATGACCTGGTAGATTGATGAGAGACTGGTCATGAGGATGGAACTGTCAACTAGGCATTCCGGAGTGGTTGTGTGGATTTTTGGAACCATGTAATTGGTATACTAATGGTTTGATAAATGGGTTATGGAATAGTTTGGTCTCTTTTCCTTGCAAATGAAATTGGTTTGGAAAACAGTTTTTCTATGAAAACTTTTTTTCTTGGAAATTTTTGGGATTTGATATACACACTTTTAAATTGTTTTTTATTTAAATTCGATTATATGAATTGGATAACTTGTTCTATCCAATTTTCATGAGATAAGAAGTCATTTGCGGAAAAACAGCTGAGTTTCATTTCACAATTCATTCTTGGGTACTTTGTTTTTTTAAAGACATTGTTTATCGATACACTGGTAAAGTAAATATATATCATTTATTTAGTGATTCTTGATGATACTTTGATAATTTCTTATGTATTTTGATCATGGAGAGTAACACCACTATTTTTTTTGAATAATTTTTTTTAATAAATTAAATTTGTTTGATGGATTCCAGTGCATGCTACACCAATTTATGCATTATTTATATGAATCACCAATATAGGATTTAACTACACACAACGCTAATATTATCCTTTATTACACAAAATTCTATTTATATCATGTTTTACATAATATGATGAGTTCCTTCAATGGTTTGTGTTACACACAAGACCTATTTTTACCAAACTACAATATACTAATAATAATAATATTAAAATATTATTATAGTTATTGCTTAGCCTTTATAATAGATATTATTAATAGTATTTATTTATTAATGAAAATAAGGTTCACACATGTATATACGATGATTTTTTGGTGACCAATTAACTAGAAATTAAAATAAAATCCTTTTGAAAATATAGGAAATATTTTTCAAGAAAACAATAATTTTACAATAGAACATTTTTTATTTCAATAAATTAATTAAACTACATATAAAAAAGTATTTTTATATTTTATTCAATAATCTATTTAAATTTAATCTTATATGTTTAATTCCAATTTTACGTAAAAATAAATGTGTTTTCCTAAATGGTACTTTTACCGTCTTTTAATGGAGAACCTATTTTAAATCTAATTTTTGAAAATTTTAAAATTTATATTTGGGAAAATAAACATAATTTTTGAAATAATAATATAATAATTTTCTTTGGGATATTTGTTTTATTTTTCTAATAACTTTTATTTTTTTGATGAATAGTGAAAAACAAAAAAATTAATTGAAAACAACTTTACATCAAATTTGTAAGATTAATTTTAAAATATTTTATACCACTTATGTGTTTATAATTTGGAAAAATGGGTTCCATTTTTATAATAATCATAATTTATAATTTTTATTCATCCCAAATTGGTTTAAAAATATTTTAAAAAGTAGTTAAATTTAATTACACTGATTAAGGTAGAAACAAGTTTACTTACTGATTAAACATTAACATAATGAATAAATACCCTTTATACATGTCAAAACACCATTTTATGAAATTATTTAGACCATATAAAACCTTTTATAGAAAAAATACAATTATTGGGAGCACATGTTGTAATTAAGTCCTCTCAATTGTGATTAGATTTTTATATTTACCAGAATGTCACTCCTCATCCACTGTAAAAGAGAACTCACGCCCCCCCCCCACTTATTCACAACTCTAAAGACATTTTTAAATTCTAAAACCTGACCAAATAATCTCCCATAATCAATCATTATAAACCTTTAATCCTCAATTTGAGCATAAATCATACCAATGAAGTCATTTGGTGCATCCCAAAAGGAGTTACCCAAAAATTAAGTAACATTATTCAACGAGCACTTTTGTTTTTTTCTTTCTCCACCCCTTCAATTATTATTATAACATTATTATAAAATAAAATATTTATCCTAAATATAATTATATTTTTAATTTTGAGGGTTTTTTCTTAAACTTTATCACACTTCCATAAAATTGAATATCCATTCATCGTTCGTGTGTAGGGAAGACTACTGCGTCACAAACCGATGTAATTTATTCTTCCATTACCACCTTTCAAGGTTGGTAATAATGATGGACATACTTTTTTTATATTATATTTATAATATTTATTATATATTCATTCTTTTTTAATTATTATATAACACATAACTTAATGCTTTCCTTTTTTTTGGAATATGATATCTTCATTTGTGGATATATGGACTACCGCCTACTCAAAGCGATGTGAATCATTCACAGTTTATATGGAATGTATTAAGGATGGGTTTGTAAAAATATATTATATATATGAGATAATAATTATACTTAAATTTTAATATATATATATATATATACATAAATTTCATTTACATCATTTCTTTCAATACGTTAATAAAATGAAAACAAGGTTCATGCATATGTACGGTCTACCATCTCCATGAATAGGGTATTCCATTTCATATTTTGATCTTTTATATATTACTATAAATAATTATATAGTTAATATATATGATATATATAACATTTTTTACACTATTTATATAATCATACCATGATCTAAGTAATATTATCAAGAATAACAAGTCAAAACAAATACTAAAAAACCAAGCAGTTATTACCCGAACAAAACTTCAAAATAAAATTGTTAATAAATGGGTAATATAAAGTCATAATAAAATCATATATGGTATCATATATAATATTATTATTTTTTGGTAGATTTATAATAAACTTATATATATTATACATTTGGTTTTAACATGTATGATTTAATTCAAGACTTAAAGTAAGGGAATTTCATCTCACTTTTTATTTTTTTGAGATACAAGCCATATTCACCCATCACTTATTTTCTATGGTGTATATAATTTCATATTAAATTTTATATAATAAATTTCATTTTTTCAATAATATAAAAAAAATTATTCATGTTATTATTTCATATGGATTATTATACAAAATTTTCTCTTGTAGTAAGGGTTTTCTCATCTCACTTTTATTTCTGTGAGATATATCATATATTCCACACTTATACTTGCTCTGTGTTATATATAATTACATATTAAATAATTTATCATTAATTTAATTTATTTAACGACATTAAAATTTTCTATTTATGTTACTCTTTCATAGGGATCATGATTCAAAAGTTACTCTAGTAGTAAAGGGATTTCTAGTCTCAGTTTTCTTCTATGAGACTTTTGCTTAATTCACCACTAATTTATTTTTTTTGTGTATATACTAACAATGAATATATTATATGATTACTATACAGAAATTTATAGTAATTTACATATCCATTTTAGGATATCTATTTAATGGGGTTTTTTGGGTTGAAAGTTTTAAAATCGGTAAGGTAATTTTGTCGCAAATTACCTTCTTTGATACACATGTTTTGTTATTCACCTATGTTATTTTGAAAGGTGTATATACATCCATTTTACATGTTATATCATGAAAATAATTCTTTTAATTATATTTTATGATTAATTTTATTTTATTATTTCATGGGGACATCGATTCAAAATTAACAAACTGATAAGAGTTTATTGCTACAATCACATTGTTTATTAGTACTGTTTATGATTATATTTCCATTGAATAAATATTATGTTACATATCTCAAGGAATATCATTAATTTTATTCACAAATATTTATTAATGATATCTTCATATTATGGTAAAAAAATTCACTTTTTGACCCTTAAGATAATTTAAAAAGTGTTTTTAAGAAAATATGACGTTATCTCTCTCTTCGGTCAGAAATCTGTGTTATTTCAAAACAAATTTTTCTAAAAAATGGTTGAAAAAATGTTCTATTTTTCCCCTATTATATTTAAAATAAATTTTTAACAAAATTACCTTTTTAACAGAAAAAATTTAAAAAGGAATCTTCTTGCCATTTTATGATGGAGGAACTTTTCTAAATTTTTATAGCACAATAGGAATGTTCATTATGTTTAGATTTATTAACCATAATGAACTTTATTAGTTTGAATATTCCTTTTAAAGTTTACAAGTTTATTTTTTTAGCTATTTTTCCTTGTATTCTATAAAATAAATGTTTTTTTAAAAAATTCAATAAATAGGTTATTGAAAATGTTTTATGATCAATAATTGTTTTAAATGATTTCCAAATATTCTTTTATATGTTTTCATGACTATTTTAAAATAAAAATGTTTCAAAAAGGTTTTATAATTTTAAATGTTTTTTCAAATAGGAAAGGATATATTATTTAATAAATGTTTTGAATGATTTTTTAATCTTAATTTATATGATTTCAAAGTGGTTTTAAAAGAAAAGGATTTTGAAAATGTATTATTCCTTAAAAATTGATTTTCAATGAAATGTTATTTTACTTAAAAAATACTCCAAGTAATATTTCAAAATCCTTCTCTATCTAAGTTGAAATACTTTGATATAGTTTATGATTTACATGGAATATGATCCAAATATACTATTATTATAGTTTATTTGAATGGGTTATGTTTAAAATGATAATTTTTTTATGAAATATGTTCCCATTTTTTGGGTTATAATAAGATAAAATGATTCTGAAACTCACTTCCTTTAATGGTATATTCTATGATGAAATTATAATGAGACCTGTCTCTTTTATATAGTTTATGATATGATGAAATTTTTAAGATATCCATTTCATTTAATCGGGTAGGATATGTTTTTTATGAAAACCGTATCTTTTTATGGGTCATGATATGATGAATGTTTTACTATATTATGGCACATGGATGTATTATTTTATTATGTAATTGATGGTACATATACATCCCTCTAATTAATTGTGTAATGATAAATGGAATATGAGATCAAAGGGTAAAATTGTTGTATCCCAACCCTGATAATAAGAGGGTACACAGGTTGTATCCCAAGACCGTAATAAGAGGTTGTGAGGTCACACCAATCTCATAACAATAGGGTACATGGGAGGGAATCCCAACCACGTAATAAGAGGGTACTAGAGAGGGTAGACCAAGCCTGTAAAAAGAGGGTTCTTGGGAAGGAATCCAAAGCTTGTCAGAATATGGTACATGGGAGGGAATCCCAAGCTAGTAATAATAGGGTACATGGGAGGTTATCCAACCTTGTAACAAGAGGGTTCCTCAGAGGGAATCAAAATCCAGAAACAATATGGTACATGAGAAGGAATCCCAAGACTGAAGTTGGTACATGAGTGATCATCCCATGTCTAATGTGATATTAAGGTCTTGGATGGTAGCCTTGATATAAGATTTATTATGCTTATGTGTATGCCACAATTCTAGGACTTATTCCTCTATTATTCTCTCATGGATTTTACCATTGATTTTCTTATGATCCATGTATTTTTAACATCCAATATTTATTCCATGATTCATATCTATGATCTTTTCTATATAAGGTCTGATATTCTAATGTTATTCTCATTCTATCATACCATTATGTTCTTGTTATGCATACTTATCATACATGTTTAACCTTACTGGCCATCTTATCTCACCCTCACTTATGTTTTTTTCCCTAGGTTATAAAAAATATTTATGTTGGAATACTAAATAGTAAGATCTTTGTAGAAAACATTTAATATCTTTATCTAAGATAGATTATTGTGTTCCATGTTTCCAAAGACACTAAACTATTATGGTCCCCAAGCATTGATTTTATAATTTGATGAATATTCATTGAAAATGATTTAATATCCATGTATCTTATGCCTGGGTTGATATAATTGGTATCAAGGTAACGGTTTAGTAACCATTGGAAACTAGGATGAGGAAATTTTAGTGAGATCCATAAGGATAATTATAAGTATATCTCTAGGAATGTATTTAAGGATAATTATATGGTGTCATGGATTTAAAACGAGTTGTCATGGTTTGGACATACTATAAGTAATTTTTCATGATTATGTGGTTTCCTTCTATGATAATTATTTTTCACACTATGCTTTATGGTCTTAGTCAATAGTAGGAACTAGAATAAACTGGGTTAACAATGAATGTTTCAGAAGTGGAAAGTATGGGAATTATGAAAATCTTTGACTTGAGTAGTAATATCATGAATAGGATTAGGAAGGCGGCATAGGTATTGGTTATCCATTGAAGATAAAGAGGCCGTGAATGATATGTTAAATGTATGGGTTGTTCTAATAGTATTTTTTAAATTAAACATAATAATCCTAATTAAGTTGAGGTAGAGGACCCTTAATAAATTATTCATATTACATATTATATGAAAGGGTAATTATGGATTAAGATTATGAATCCTAAGTAATTGTTTAAGAATAAAGTTGGTTGATTAAAATTTATATATATTGGAATTCAAGAATTATGTTATATGAAAAATGAATTATATATTTCCCATTAAGGATTTAAAAAAAATATATGTAAGGATTTTGATGACCTGGAATGATGATTTAATGGAAATGTGATATTTTGATTATGTGAAGGTAACCATTAATGTGTTTCTCATGTTGATAAAATTGTGTTTATATTGGATAAAGATATTATTATGGATAAATTAATTTGGGGAGTATTTATTACCATAGAACTGATTATTGATTTTTTGACAATGTTTTCCATGTTATCATAGGTGATGCTTAAAACATGTTTTGGATTTAAGGAATATATCCATTAATCTTTGTAATGATAAAGAATGAATGTTTTCAATAAGGTTTTAATGTAATTCCGGTGAATACCATGTTTTAATATAATACATGATGAATCTATTTACAGGTTTGGTATGTGACAAATTACATATACTTTATGATATGTGGGGGATCAATGCTAAGCTATTTTTGTGAAAATTTAGTGAAATTATTTGTAAATTTTTGTACTTTCATGATTTGGAATGGTTGAAAGGTTAACAATTTATTGAATGGTTTGCGTTAAACTTTAGATGAAGTCTTAGTGATTAAAGTATTATCTCACCATATGAGGATTTATGCATATTTTATAACATGATCTAAACATTTTGTTGTGATAAAGAAAGATGGAATGACCTATCATTCTATTTAGGGATCTCATGGTGTTCTAATTCTTTAGGAATAAAAAATTGACTTCCATTTTTAGTAATATGATAAGAATTGGAAATTGATCAAGGCACAAAAAAAGTTATGATTTTGTGGAAATCAAGTAAGTATATCATTTCATGAAAATTCATCAACTTTAGGAAAAGAGTTTTGAAATAAAATGGTGTCCCATTATCATAATTTTGTATGATATCAATGACCTTTTTCAAGCCTCTTTGGTTTGTTCCTTGATGATCGTTAGCTTTCTATGGACTATTTTCCATACCACTCTCCATCGAAAATTTATAGTTTGATTTCCCTTCTTTGTCCATGTTTTCACTTGACACATATATTCTCTGATGTGGAAGCCTAGTTATGAGTTACATTGGGTAACCGTTAAGCCTCCATAATTCCATTTTTTAAGGGAATTTTTAGTATGCATTTTTATAGTGTGGGTTTCTATGAAAGAAACCTTCAATTGTTAAACCTTTGATAAACTATAGTAATTTAGAGGGTGAAATAAATTTTAAGTGTGATATAATGTAACACCCTGAGTTTTTATGAATTACTTTTTTGAATAAATTAAATTTTTTTGATTGATTTTAACAGAATGATACAAAAATGTATGCTAAATTTATATGAATAACCAAAATATCCTTTCAATACATGAATAAATTAGACTGGATTTTGGTACACGCAAGTTTATGTATGGCTTGTGTTGCACACAATGTAGAGTTCCTTTAATGGTTTGTGTTACACATGTGACCCAGTTTTACCAAACATTATTATACTATTAATAATATTATTAAAATATTAATGTAGTTTTTACCTATCAGTTATAATATAATTTATGAATATTATTAATTTAATAATTAAAATAAGGTTTAGACATGTATATAAGATGAATTATTTGGTGAAAAAATTAATAAAAATAAAAATGAACTTCTTTTGAAAATATAGGAAATATTCCTCTACAAAAATATAATTCTGAAGTAAAACATTTTTTACTTCAATAAATTAATTTTAAAAAATTTATAAATGATTTTTATATTATACTCAATCAATTATTTAACGTTCATCTTAGAAGTTCGAATACAATTTTACACATAAAGAACTGTATTTTTTTAAAAGGTAATTTTTTTAATTTTAATGGGGAACCTATTTTAAATAAAATTTTGAAACTTTTATAATATTTATTTGACAGTAAAACATTATTTTTGAATTAATAATTTCAAAATTTAATTTGGGTGAACATTTGGTATTCTTCTCAGATGTTTCATTTTTTAAGGAATAGTGAAACACACATTTTTTTCAAAAAAACGTCCCCCCACCAAAAGGTTGAGGCATTAATTCATAAAAAGAGAAATATTATAAAAGATGAAAGTGCATAATTTTATTAAAATCGTCCCTATAGGAAGGAAGTAAAGCCTTAGGGAGAGAAATAGACCAAGTAATAGGTTTTCTAACTACAATGTTTGAATGATCATCTGCAATCATGTTAGCCTCTCGAAAGATATGTGTGATGATGAAGTTAAGAGTCAAAAGGTTCTCCATTCATTGCCTCCACTCTGCAGTGAGCCACCAAGAGACAAGCATTTCACCATTTCTGATGTCCTACATAATGGTTGAAGAGTCACTCTCAAGCCAGATATTAGACCAGCCCTTCATTTTCAAAAAAGAAACAGCATGTATGATCCCAAGAATTCCAGCCTCAAGAGAGCTTGTCACACCACAAGAACCATAGAAACATCCTTTGATGGAGTCATCGTGATCCCTAAAGACCGCACCACAACCCAAAGGGCCATGATTCCCTTTTGTGGTGCCATCCGTATTGACTTTGATCCAAAGGGGGAAAGGAGGGATCCAAAAACCTCCATGGTGCCCAAAGTAGGACTGAAGTTCCCTTTAACACCCAGATTTTTCAGAACCTTCAAATCCTGAATATTTTTGTATCATTCACCCAAATGGACAGATGACATGTCCCTTATAACTACAAAAATATGCATCAAGTAAATCTTCAAGCAGCATCCCATCCCATTGTATATTGCAGCATTTAGGAGACTCTAAATAGTATGCATCAATTCTGCAATAGCTATGGAGAGGAGTGCCCAAATTTGAGGTGAAACTTGAATAACCGAATAGCAACATAGAAGGGCCTGCTATCCCAAAAATCTGAGGCCATCCAATTCAAAGTCACCCAAAACCTGCTTCCAAATGGTCGTGGCTGTTGCACAAGAGAGGAAGAGGTTCTACGCATCCTCCTGATGTTCATGACACATAACACACCTGGATCATCGCTACAATCCAAACATCTGGACAACATCATTAGTGGGTAATCTATTGTAAACCAGCCTCCAGATATGTGTCAGACGAGATTTCCTAATCCATAACTAATTAAAAATAGGGATCCATTTAAAATCATCATTGATACCTCGGATTTCATGAGCTTAATATAGTATTCTAGTCATAATCTCATTTCTAGCTGGCTCCCAAGCTATGAAATCTGGGCAGGAGAAAAAATTGTAATTACCAATTAAATCATGAAGGTCACCTGGTAATTTTGTTGGAGGGTTATCCAGAAAATCCTTGATGGAAACCTACTCCCCTGAGCTTAGAGCAGCATTCTTAAAATCATCAGATAGAATATTACCAGTCCAATTATCAAGCTAGAAATTAATATTAGAGTTTCTGTTGACAATCCATCTAGATCAGGTCATAATTTTTTGTAAATAAGTTTTAACTACGGACCAGAGAGAGGACACAGTGTATGCACTGTTACCATGCTTCAAATTATTAGAAAATCAAGATTTGAGAAAAATCATAGATTCAGAATTACTATGGATGATATTACATGCTAAGAAGGCTTGAAGTGAGTCACTAAAGAGAGAAATATTTTTAATTCCCATGCCACCAGAGTAGAGAGGTTTACAATAGGCCCTCCAAGGAAAAGTGACTAACTTCCTTTCCAGGATGCTACCACTCCAAGTAAAATTCCGGATGGATGTGTTCAATCAATTGAGAAGGCCCCTAGGCCATTTATAGACCATAATGTAGTATAACAATTTATAAATGATAACAAACTTCACCAAACTAATTCTCTTAGCCATAGAGAGACTCCTCTCTTTCCTTGTTGAGAGTTGGCCAATAACTCTATCCACAATTTCAGAGAAATAAGAGGCCCTAGGGCACCCCCAGATGAGCATGACACCCAAATAATGAAAAGGAATAGATATTTCCTTGATTCCCAACTTTGAAAGAGTCTAGTGTTTCCTGGAAATAGTTATCCTCTTCCCAAAGTGAATGTAATATTTATCCCAGGTGATACATTGTCCAGAGACACTTTCATAATTCAGGAAAATTTGTTTCAAGACATGTACATTCTTCTTTCCCCTTGCAAGAATAAGATTATATCATCAGCGTATAATAGGTGAGAGGGAGAAACGATTGGACTTTATGCTTGAACCGGCTTTAGATTTTCTTGACAGACCATGTGAGTTATGAGTCTGCTGAGGTAATATTAAGCAATGAAGAAGATAAGGGATGAGAGGGGATCCCCCTGTCTCACATCCCTAGAACAAGAAAAGTATCCCTTAGGTGAACCATTGTGAAGAACCGATATATGGGATGAACTGAGAAGTGGAGAAATCCATTTGATAAGTGTTATTGAAACCAAATTTCCTAATAACCTTATATAAAAAATACCAATCCATAGTGTCAAAGGATTTTTTAATATCAAACATGAGGGCCATTCAACCTTCTCTTGCAAGAATTCTGAGCAGATTAAAACACTCTGAGGTAGAACCGATACACTCCTATATAGATCATCCTCTAATAAAGTTGAATTGATTCCAAGAGACAATCCTAGAAGAAATACTTGAGAGCCTGTTAGCAAGAATCTTGCCAATGACCTTATAGCTTGTGTTCACCAAGGCAATTGGCCTAAAAAGATGAATCTCACAAGCATTCTCAACATTTGGGATATGAGTAGTAAACAGAGAATTGATGCCTTGAGGGAGTTCCCCTAAGGAAAAGAAAGAGGAGACTAACTTACAAATGTCCCCCTTGATGACATCCCAATATTTCTGGGAAAAGCAGTTATTGAAACCATTCGGCCCCGGAGTACTAGAGGAGTTGAGGCTGAAAACAACATCTATGATTTCAAATTACAAAGGGGGGGAAGTGAAGATGGAATTACCAGAAGCAGTAACCAGAGTGGGAATAATTCCATCCATCAGATTTTCCCCTAAAGAAGTTCCATTGAATATCTTAGAGAAATATTCAACAATATAGTCAACAATAATTTCCTTATTGTCTAAAATCTAATCATCGGCCCTCAAAAAGTAGAATAACCGGATGGCCTTTCTAATTATATGGATATAACTAAAGAAATTTGTATTCTGATCCCCCTCTTGTAGCCATTTAATTTTGAAAGTCTCCTTGAGGTTCTTCTCTTTAATATCAAAAAGAGAGTTCAGTTTAGAATCAAGTTGGGATTCCTTGGAGAAATCCATATTGAAGTCTACTTTGGAGGCCTCTTCCTGGATCTTTTGAAGAGAGGATTCAAGCATGATAATCTCCTTGTCCATGTCACAATAAGTCACTTTGCTCCAAGCTTTTAGTTTGCACTTCAGAATTTTCAATTTAAACAGAAAGTCAGCGCCCTGCATATAGGACCAGGAGCATTCAATCAACTTACTACAGCCACTTTGAGATGCCCAAGCATTGTTGAATCGAAAGGGGGGGGGAATGCTAAAATCTCTTCCATTAAAATTGATCAGGATCGGATGGTGATCAGAGGAAAATTTGGGAAAGGTGATGCTGCTAATAGAGTTCCATTTATCCAAAGCGGCATTTTTTACAAAATCCTTATCCAGCTTGCTAGCAGTCATGCGATTGAGACATCTTCTGTACCAAGTGTACTTGGAACCAACCAAAATGACCTTAGTCAAATCATTGTTGTCAAAACATTCCTTAATTTATCTAAGGTAGATTTGAGAATGAACCGGGCCAGTTTTTTCATGAGAACAAAGTATCATATTAAAATCACTAATAACAAACCAAGGGAAAGAGGTACCTCCCAAATTGATCAGATCCTGCCATAGCCTTCTACGATCCTGATATCTGCTTCTTGAATAAACAAAAGACCCCACCAGCTATGCAGAATTCCATTGCAGAGACCAAGATATCACTTGGTCATTAATGGAAATGATATCAATAGTGGAAACAGGGGCATGTGAAAAATCCCATAGACTTTCCACCCATTCATGTGTATCATTTTTGGTGACCAGAAGGAAACTATATTTGTTAAGACATGAAAAACCCAAAGATAATGAGGATTTAGGTTCAAAAATTCCAAGAAGCTTCATCTTATGAATCAGAATGTGCCTATGCAAGGCATTGACTGTGGAGGAATTCTCAAGACCCTGACAATTTCAGTAAAGAACATTCATTTTAAACTGGATTTGTAATTGAAGTTTTCCTTCCTATTTTTCTTCTTTTCCTTCTTCTTTCCTGAAGAGTTTTGGAACCAGTCGAGATCTTGGTGAGACTCCTGGTTTTCATTCTATGAACCGAACCTTTAGCAATACTCAGAACAGGATTCATAGGCTCCAGAGAGTGTTCATTCACCTCCATGGAGCGCGGGGGTTCACTTATGTCCTCTAAAGCTCCTTTCTCCTAAACCATGTCACAACACTTTTTTCTAGTGGGTCTTACATATTTTTTTCAGAACTGCATCCCTCGGAGAGAAAAGATCACTTCCAATCCCTTCCTCAGGTATAATAGTCCCCAAAGGGGCATCCATAGTGACAGGTTTACCATTTCCACCACCTTTCAACTCATCCTCCATACAGATAATGGAAGCAGCAAGAGAGCTTCAACCCAAGTTAAGGACATCCATATCTATCTCAGATTATTTATCTTCAACTCCAATAGTATGTGGACTAGATGGGATACCACCAGTAGGAGCAACATGAAGGGGGCCTTCCTTTCGCATCCTGAGATCCTTACCAGAGTGATCCCCCTTTTCAATTGTAGGTCTCTTGGCCTAGTTCTTCTTTCCATCCATCTTTCAATTATTCACCTTGTCAGTAGAAGAATCTCTAACAGACCGCTGCTACTTAAAAATATTTCTGCAATTGGAGATAGCATGACCTACTATTTTACAGTAGTCACAAAATGTGGGTTTCTGCTCATACTCGATTCCGAATTCAACTTTCTGATCATTATCTAAGAAATTGACATTGTCTGGAAATTTGGAATCCATGTTTACTTCCACAAGAACAAGGGCATAGAATCCCAATTCTCCATCAATAGTGTGCTGGTCCATCTTCAGCGGGGTCCCCACACAAGAAGAGATATCACTCATGATTTTAGGATGACAATAAAACTAGTTTAGACCATGTAATCAAATCCAAATCTGAGTTGTCGTTTGAAATTGAGTGAATTGGTTGAAATTCATATCCCATTGGGCCAATTTAAAACAACCCGGCTTAAAAGATGTCACCCCCTTATTCTAATCCATCTGAAGATCATCCCTAATGCTATAAACTATGTGGAAAAAACCTCTTCCAATCGGGACTAGTTTGATATCCCAACCCCCCAATATTAATAAAGCCTCACCTTAAGATCAGATTTAATCCAGGGATTATCACCCTTAACAAGAGAAATGCGGCCTAAAGCAGAATACTTACATGTTTCGAGCCACTGATTAACCGCATCTTGTTCAGCAAGAACAGAAAAAGACTGTCACGACCCGCCCTCGGGGCCCGTGCCGTGACTACCCCAAGCCCGCCTTCCATAGGCCAGGGGCTGGAGACTAGCACCAAGGCGTAAAATACCAGTAAAAAGGGAAGGCATTGCCTTAATAAAGTAAACAAGCACCTCAGAGTAACAAGCGAAAGTAAAGCAGTATACAAAACTAGAACAACTGTGCCGAAGTAAAGGGGCCGGAAATACAAGCCCAACTGTAAAGTAAAGTAAAACTCGAAAGGGAAAACAGCAACTGAAAGTACAAGCGGCTCCTGGGACGTCCTCCTCGATTCCTACCTGAAGGGTAGGTACAGATGGCTCAGCTCCTGGATCGTCCACCACGGATCCTACCTGAAGGGTAGGTACAGATAGCTCCACAACTCCTCGGGTCCAACTATCCGCTCCGAGCACGTCCCGCTCAGTGGTCCTCCTCCGGGTACCGACCTACTCCGTAAGCCTCAACCGCTGTCAGCGCTGTCCGTCGTCTGCAACCAACACAACGAAGTGCGGGCATAGCCCGTGCATGGGTGAGTATAAGATACTCAGTAGGGACCCCGAGACCCCCCGAAGGTCTCCTGAAATCCACAAAGGATAAACCACATGAAGGATACAATCACGAAGTAACATCCAGTATTGATTAGGTATATGCCCATACATATACCTATGTCACCAATTTCCGTTCGGCTCCAACACCGAGCCCAAGAACAACCCAATCCACAAAGAAGAGTAAACAGTAAATCCACACAGGATAACAGTACAAGTCCACACAGTTTATAACAAGTTTATGAAATCAACGGATAACCATTACCCAGGTATATGCCCATACATATACCTAAGTTATCAAGCGAACCATCTCAATCATGAGGAAACACATAGATCATTGACTCAGCTCAAACCAGGATTTTTATTATCGAAACCGTAACTACTAAAGAGCTCCGTCTCTAGAGTGTACAGTGGTCCTGTCACGACTCCGAGGTACTGCTCACTAACCTAAGACTGCTGAGGTACTCCTCCTGTCGAGTACTGCGGGTTTGCGGCCAACTACCGGGCGCTCCGTCCGCTGAGGGTCTGTCGCCAAATACCGGGCGCTCACCCAAATAGCCTACTGAGGTACTCCTCCGGTCGAGTACCGCGGGTTTGCTGCCAACTACCAGGCGCTCCGTCCGCCGTGGGTCTGCTGCCAACTACTGGGTGCTCCGTCCACTGGGCTAGTCGACTCACTCCAAGTCGAGTCGGTCAAGCAGTCGTCAGGTCTCAGTCGGCTACACGGTCTCCGAACCCCGCACGCACGTCTCCACCGTCGCGGGTCTGTCGCTATAACCAAGCACACACACTCCGTAGAGTATCGCGGGTCCGCCGCTACAACCAAGCGCTCCACCGCCAAGGGTCTGCTGCTGCATCCAAGCGCACCACCACTGTCAAGTACCACGGGTCCGCCGCTACACCCAAGCGCTCCCCCGCCCGCTCGTCTCCGGGAGGGTCCACTCCACGAGCTACTGGTCGATACTCCAAGTATCTCAAAGTCTAACGAAGAAGTGCCACATACGTCCGCTTCGTCAAAGGAGTCTCAATGCAACAGACGGCGCGTCAATCGGACGCCCGGTCTGTGAGTTATTAGCCTTTTCGTCCCGAGGGCCCGGTTGGTTTCGTGAGCGAACCAAACCCGGCCATATTTCAACTGTATCCAAAACTCGGGCGGAGTATGTCAAAAGTTCCGTCCCACTTAGAGGATTCCATCAAAGTCGACGGCACGTCAATCGGACGTCCGGAACTCAAGATATGAGCGTTTCCGCTCCGAGGGCCCGGTTGGTTTCGTGAACGAACCAACCCGGCCGTACTCCACTTGCGTCCAAACCTCGGGCGGAGTATACCAAAAGATCCGTCTCACTAAGAGGAACTTATCAGAATTGATAGCACGCCGTTCGGACGTCCGTAGCTCATGATATGAGCGTTTCCGCTCCGAAGGCCCGGTTGGTTTCGTGAACGAACCAACCCGGCCGAACTCAAAGTGAATCGAAACCTTGAGTGCAATATACCGAAACGACCGTCTCGATCCAAGGATCGCGTTGCCGCAGACGGTTCGTCATTCGGAGGTCCGAGGCTCAAGTTATGGCCCAAAAACCGATTCTGGTTCGAGAAGGAAGGGTCGGGCCCGACCCGGCCCGAACCGGCCCGGCCGGTTCGGCCGGCGGTGCGCGGGGCGCGCGGCGGCGCGCGGCAGCGTGCGACGGTGCGCTGAGGCGGCGCGGCGGCGCGCGGAGGCGGCGCGGCGGCGCGCAACGGGGCGCTGAGGCGGGGCGCTGGGGCGGCGCGGCGGCGCGCTGGGCGCGCAGGCGGCGCGCGGGTGAGACCCCCGCCCTCCCCCGTTTTTTCCCCCTGGCGGCGCGGCACGTGCCGCGCCGGTTTTAAAACAAAACCGCCCCCTCACATGAGGGGGCCTGCTGGACGACACGGGGGGCTTTGCCCCCCACAAGGAAATCGCCCCCTCATTAAGAGGGGGGGGGGGTTTGATGAACCGGCCGGGGGATTTATTCCCCCGGTTTTCTGCCATCCGGCCGGCCAGCTGGCCGGCCGGTTTTCACCAACGGGACCGAAAATTCCGGTCCCGCCTTCGGCTTCCGACGCCGGCGGCCCGGCCGCCGGTCTTCATATCCCGCCGCGGCCCGGAACCGGCCGCGGTCTCCTCGTCCCGCCGCGGCCCGGAACCGGCCGCGGTGTTCGTCGTCCGGCGCGGTGTGACGGCACCGCGCCCCTTCGCCGCGCATTTGATTCCCTTTGACGCGGCGCAACGGCGTCGCGTTCTTTGTGATTCTTCCATGGCGCGGCGCGACGGCGTTGCGCAAAAAGGATTGGCGAATATCCGCGTGGTGCGACGGCACCACGCCACCTTGATTCATCCACCCGCAAGCTATTCAACAAGGACGATGGAGGGGGTTCGGCCGTGTTCGTGCGGTCCGGCCCCCTCACGTTAAAATAATATCACTTATATATTCAATCCTCACGTTAGTCATGTGAACCACGAGCAAGAATAAAATAAGTTAACAATAAACAACAACCCCTACCTTGGTATAAGGTTCGAAGATTGTCAACGTTCCGCGGAAGACGACGTCGCGGAGGTCGGGCGTCGCGGTAGTCGTTCGTCAAATCCGATGACGAAGGAATGCGTCCGAAGAGACACGTCGTTGGCGAAACCTCGTACGCCGACGAAGGTTGTCCGAGGAAGAAGCGGTGTTCTCTCTCGTTGACACGGAAGACGAAGAAGAGCGGAGCGGCGTTCTTCGTCGGAACTTGAGCGTTCTTCGTCAAGTCTTGAGGAAAGTCAAATAAAAAGAAAACAACGAACTCAAGAACCCCTACCTCGATAGTCGCACGTTGACGTAGTCGCGGAATATCGGTGTCGATTCCTTTGACGTCGGAGGAAGAGTCGTTGTCGATGGCGTTCGTCGCGGAAAACCGTCGCGGAAGTGATGACGCAGAAGAAGTACGTTGCGTCGCGGATACGGCGTCGCGGATGGACCGTGTTCTTCGGCGGAGAAGTTCTTCGTTGAAGAACGGCGTTCTTTGCATTCTTTGTTGAGTTTGAAGAAGATGAAGAAGACTTCCCTACTCTCTCAAGGAGATAAAATTCTAACAAAATAAAATAAGACTCTTTCTTATTTTATTCACACAACCCAACCTCTTTGAATTTCAAAGGTTTGAAATTCAATAACCTCACACAACTCACCTCATTAACTCATTACATTAATTAATTCTAGAGTTGTCAAAAATTAAAAGAAGAGATAAGTTGGCAAGAATTAAAGTAGGGGAGAGTCACATAATTAAGAGGGGGTTTAGAGGGGTTAGGGAATTTGAAAAGGTGGGGGCTCGTGTGGGCCCCACCTCCCTCATAACCACACATGGGAAGTTGGGTGGTTGTGGGCCCCACCAACAACTTCCCATGGGAGAGTCTAACTACCATGAATAAAATAAAATTCACACACAAAATTTTATTTTACTTATCTTTTAATCCCCAAAACTAACTTTCAACCCGCAACAAACGCAACTCCCGAAAAGGTCTCTTTAAGCGAATATCGGCGCTGCGAGTTCAACGGTGCCCTCGGATTTCAATTCCGAGCACCGGATCAAAAGTTAGGAAAACCCGCTCGTTCGTTCACTGAACGTACCCGAGCCAAACTTCGGAAAATGATTCCGGGCACTCCGGGCCTCAGAATCAGGTACCGTCTGAAACCGCGCTCTTGTAAAATTCTAAAGAAAATTAAGAAAAAAATTTCCCTTGAATTTTACGGGTCTTTACATTACTCCCACCTCAGGGCTTTACGTCCTCGTAAAGCTTCAACTCACACTTAAGGGAAACAAGGTAGTACTGAGCACGCAACTGAGCTTTACGCTCCCATATGCTCACCTGAAGATCTCGTGCTACTCGAGAAGCACCCCAGAGGAAGCAACCGTTCACGTAGAACCTGCTCCTGTCGATCCTCGATCTCTACTAGAACCTCTGTGCTTGTCGCCCTGTCATCGACGTCCAACTCCCCGGGGTCGATGACGTGTGAAGAAACATACACGTATCTCCACAGCTGAGACACGTGGTGGACATTATGCACCCGGTGCGACTGAGGTGGTAGGGTCAAGCGGTAAACCTCCTCGCCTACCCTGCTGAAGATCAAAAGGGTCCATCGAACTTCAGAGATAACATGCCGCCTCGGCCACATCTCCGAAACCTCATCGGGTTGAGACCGTATAAGAACGTGTTCGTCACCCTCGAACTCAAGAGGTTTCCCTTTTTAGGTTAGAACTGAAACTAAAAACTCCTGCTGCCACAAGGGTAGGGTTGACCAACTCAAGAGTGATCGGTCACACCCTCTTATGCCTGAGTTTAACATGTGCTGCCCAGGGTTTCCTTTTCGCCGACCAAGGAAAACCCATTCCGACGTTTGCCTAAAACAGTCAACCGGGGTATGATTTGTGAATCAAAACCATACCCAGATCAACGTCATAAGGCCTCTACGCTGCCACCAAGAGATTCCAACCGAAACTCTCACCTCGAGGTTAAATCACACCGTCGGCGTAAGCGTGATTATCGAGTCTCCTCCCAAAGGTATCTCCAGACGTGAGGGTCAAGTCTACGGCTTACCCGGAACCTCTAGGTCTGGGACATGATTCGTGGAAGGGTAGAATGATTGGTTCCTATGTCTATAGATATGGCAGCTCATAGTAGACATAATTCGTACCCCGAATCATTCTTAGAGCTCCTGGGTCACACTCCTTGACCGCAATGCAGCTATTCTCCTCCCCAGCCCTCCTGCTCCCTGAGCCTGACGGGGACTACTAAGTCGGGTGGTCGTAACATGTCGAAATGTACACCACCACATGCTGCTCTCCAAGCTCCGCTTCCATGTCTGCTACCCTGCAGATTCATCTGTCCTTAGCACTTCCTCCTCCTGAAACATTTTACACGCCCGAGTCTCTGAGACTGGCGCTAGTTTCCTGCCTTTCACTGCTAACGTTCACAACCACAAAGGTTCTCTCTAGAATCCTAACATAGGTAGGAATGCATAGAGGAAAAGAAATGGTTCGGATGTCCTTTAGACACACTTCGCTCAGAAGTTCGAGTCTAAAGAACTGATCACAACGTAACCAACGAGTACCAAGATTGATTGGTAAGCCACGTTGAGTGCTCTGCTTCCGACATGTCATACTGTCGAAGCTGTATTAGCTCCAGAAAACTCACAACCACCTCCTCAAGCCAGTCCTCAGCCGCCTACGAGTCAGGCTCACCTCGAAACTTGAGGGATATCTGATGCTAAAACATATGTAAGGCACTAAGCCTGTGAGTCTCTGCTACCGGTACCGCCGGTAGTGTCTGCTGACCAACAGGTAGTGACATAGCCGGCGCTCTACCCGTAGGTACTATCCCAGGTATCGGTTCGCGTACCGAAGCCTCATTACTATAAGGACCAACCTCATGGTCACTCACTGGAAACACCAGGAGCTAAGATCATCATCCGCTCTACTAGTATCAAAGCTAGGCGTAGAACTCTAGCAATCGCCTCCATCCAGTCCACTGCTGCCTGGGAAATCTGTCTCGCCTCGTATCCTCAGAGGCCTCTACTGCTGGAACTCGTGCATCGCGCTCTGCTAGCGTGCATCGTCAGCTAGTGGCATCTGCTGCCTAACGGGTGGTGCTGCTGCTGGTACACCACCCGAAGGTGCCAACACTGAAAAAGGGCCCTGCAATGGAGTCTCGCTGCTCGGTGGGCCATCATCGAGAACTCTCTCGGAACTCCAGCTAACTATCTGCATGGTGACATCCTGAACAGTTGTGTCATGGTCAACGATTTATACCTGGTGAGATGACCTGGTTTGAGCTGACTTTAAACCTTTTGGGAAACACACACGCAATCAATGTTTTCATGCATTAAGTCGGAAATCAGAAGTCAGGGTCCTGGTGTACGGATACGTCGGCCGCCGCACCAACACTGGACTCCCTAGACTGATAACCACACTCAATACACTAAACACTATTGCTTCACATAGAAAAAAGATCAGAGTCTGCAGTAGAACCGACCCCTCTGATACCAATTTGTCACGACCCGCCCTCGGGGCCCGTGCCGTGACTACCCCAAGCCCGCCTTCCATAGGCCAGGGGCTGGAGACTAGCACCAAGGCGTAAAATCCCAGTAAAAAGGGAAGGCATTGCCTTAATAAAGTAAACAAGCACCTCAGAGTAACAAGCGGAAGTAAAGCAGTACACAAAACTAGAACAACTGTGCCGAAGTAAAGGGGCCGGAAATACAAGCCCAACTGTAAAGTAAAGTAAAACTCGAAAGGGAAAACAGCAACTGAAAGTACAAGCGGCTCCTGGGACGTCCTCCTCGATTCCTACCTGAAGGGTAGGTACAGATGGCTCAGCTCCTGGATCGTCCACCACGGATCCTACCTGAAGGGTAGGTACAGATAGCTCCACAACTCCTCGGTTCCAACTATCCGCTCCGAGCACGTCCCGCTCAGTGGTCCTCCTCCGGGTACCGACCTACTCCGTAAGCCTCAACCGCTGTCAGCGCTGTCCGTCGTCTGCAACCAACACAACGAAGTGCGGGCATAGCCCGTGCAGGGGTGAGTATAAGATACTCAGTAGGGACCCCGAGACCCCCCGAAGGTCTCCTGAAATCCACAAAGGATAAACCACATGAAGGATACAATCACGAAGTAACATCCAGTATTGATTAGGTATATGCCCATACATATACCTATGTCACCAATTTCCGTTCGGCTCCAACACCGAGCCCAAGAACAACCCAATCCACAAAGAAGAGTAAACAGTAAATCCACACAGGATAACAGTACAAGTCCACACAGTTTATAACAAGTTTATGAAATCAACGGATAACCATTACCCAGGTATATGCCCATACATATACCTAATTTATCAAGCGACCCATCTCAATCATGAGGAAACACAAAGATCATTGACTCAGCTCAAACCAGGATTTTTATTATCGAAACCGTAACTACTGAAGAGCTCCGTCTCTAGAGTGTACAGTGGTCCTGTCACGACTCCGAGGTACTGCTCACTAACCTAAGACTGCTGAGGTACTCCTCCTGTCGAGTACTGCGGGTTTGCGGCCAACTACCGGGCGCTCCGTCCGCTGAGGGTCTGTCGCCAAATACCGGGCGCTCACCCAAATAGCCTACTGAGGTACTCCTCCTGTCGAGTACCGCGGGTTTGCTGCCAACTACCAGGCGCTCCGTCCGCCGTGGGTCTGCTGCCAACTACTGGGCGCTCCGTCCACTGGGCTAGTCGACTCACTCCAAGTCGAGTCGGTCAAGCAGTCGTCAGGTCTCAGCCGGCTACACGGTCTCCGAACCCCGCACGCACGTCTCCACCGTCGCGGGTCTGTCGCTATAACCAAGCACACACACTCCGTAGAGTATCGCGGGTCCGCCGCTACAACCAAGCGCTCCACCGCAAAGGGTCTGCTGCTGCATCCAAGCGCACCACCACTGTCAAGTACCACGGGTCCGCCGCTACACCCAAGCGCTCCCCCGCCCGCTCGTCTCCGGGAGGGTCCACTCCACGAGCTACTGGTCGATACTCCAAGTATCTCAAAGTCTAACGAAGAAGTGCCACATACGTCCGCTTCGTCAAAGGAGTCTCAACGCAACAGACGACGCGTCAATCGGACGCCCGGTCTGTGAGTTATTAGCCTTTTCGTCCCGAGGGCCCGGTTGGTTTCGTGAGCGAACCAAACCCGGCCATATTTCAACTGTATCCAAAACTCGGGCGGAGTATGTCAAAAGTTCCGTCCCACTTAGAGGATTCCATCAAAGTCGACGGCACGTCAATCGGACGTCCGGAACTCAAGATATGAGCGTTTCCGCTCCGAGGGCCCGGTTGGTTTCGTGAACGAACCAACCCGGCTGTACTCCACTTGCGTCCAAACCTCGGGTGGAGTGTACCAAAAGATCCGTCTCACTAAGAGGAACTTATCAGAATTGACGGCACGCCGTTCGGACGTCCGTAGCTCAAGATATGGGCGTTTCCGCTCCGAAGGCCCGGTTGGTTTCGTGAACGAACCAACCCGGCCGAACTCAAAGTGAATCGAAACCTTGAGTGCAATATACCGAAACGACCGTCTCGATCCAAGGATCGCGTTGCCGCAGACGGTTTGTCATTCGGAGGTCCGAGGCTCAAGTTATGGCCCAAAAACCGATTCTGGTTCGAGAAGGAAGGGTCGGGCCCGACCCGGCCCGAACCGGCCCGGCCGGTTCGGCCGGCGGTGCGCGGGGCGCGCGGAAGCGCGCGGCGGCGCGCGGAGGTGCGCTGAGGTGGCGCGGCGGCGCGCGGAGGCGGCGCGGCGGCGCGCGACGGTGCGCTGAGGCGGCGCGCTGGGGCGGCGCGGCGGCGCGCGGGGCGCGCAGGCGGCGCGCGGGTGAGACCCCCGCCCTCCCCCGTTTTTTCCCCCTGGCGGCGCGGTACGTGCCGCGCCGGTTTTAAAACAAAACCGCCCCCTCACATGAGGGGGCCTGCTGGACGACACGGGGGGCTTTGCCCCCCACAAGGAAACCGCCCCCTCATTAAGAGGGGGGGGGTTTTGATGAACCGGCCGGGGGATTTATTCCCCCGGTTTTCTGCCATCCGGCCGGCCAGCTGGCCGGCCGGTTTTCACCAACGGGACCGAAAATTCCGGTCCCGCCTTCGGCTTCCGACGCCGGCGGCCCGGCCGCCGGTCTTCATATCCCGCCGCGGCCCGGAACCGGCCGCGGTCTCCTCGTCCCGCCGCGGTCCGGAACCGGCCGCGGTGTTCGTCGTCCGGCGCGGTGTGACGGCACCGCGCCCCTTCGCCGCGCATTTGATTCCCTTTGACGCGGCGCGACGGCGTCGCGTTCTTTGTGATTCTTCCATGGCGCGGCGCGACGGCGTTGCGCAAAAAGGATTGGCGAATATCCGCGTGGTGCGACGGCACCACGCCACCTTGATTCATCCACCCGCAAGCTATTCAACAAGGACGATGGAGGGGGTTCGGCCGTGTTCGTGCGGTCCGGCCCCCTCACGTTAAAATAATATCACTTATATATTCAATCCTCACGTTAGTCATGTGAACCACGAGCAAGAATAAAATAAGTTAACAATAAACAACAACCCCTACCTTGGTATAAGGTTCGAAGATTGTCAACGTTCCGCGGAAGACGACGTCGCGGAGGTCGGGCGTCGCGGTAGTCGTTCGTCAAATCCGATGACGAAGGAATGCGTCCAAAGAGACACGTCGTTGGCGAAACCTCGTACGCCGACGAAGGTTGTCCGAGGAAGAAGCGGTGTTCTCTCTCATTGACACGGAAGACGAAGAAGAGCGGAGCGGCGTTCTTCGTCGGAACTTGAGCGTTCTTCGTCAAGTCTTGAGGAAAGTCAAATAAAAAGAAAACAACGAACTCAAGAACCCCTACCTCGATAGTCGCACGTTGATGTAGTCGCGGAATATCGGTGTCAATTCCTTTGACGTCGGAGGAAGAGTCGTTGTCGATGGCGTTCGTCGCGGAAAACCGTCGCGGAAGAGATGACGCAGAAGAAGTACGTCGCGTCGCGGATACGGCGTCGCGGATGGACCGTGTTCTTCGGCGGAGAAGTTCTTCGTTGAAGAACGGCGTTCTTTGCGTTCTTCGTTGAGTTTGAAGAAGATGAAGAAGACTTCCCTACTCTCTCAAGGAGATAAAATTCTAACAAAATAAAATAAGACTCTTTCTTATTTTATTCACACAACCCAACCTCTTTGAATTTCAAAGGTTTGAAATTCAATAACCTCACACAACTCACCTCATTAACTCATTACATTAATTAATTCTAGAGTTGTCAAAAATTAAAAGAAGAGATAAGTTGGCAAGAATTAAAGTAGGGGAGAGTCACATAATTAAGAGGGGGTTTAGAGGGGTTAGGGAATTTGAAAAGGTGGGGGCTCGTGTGGGCCCCACCTCCCTCATAACCACACATGGGAAGTTGGGTGGTTGTGGGCCCCACCAACAACTTCCCATGGGAGAGTCTAACTACCATGAATAAAATAAAATTCACACACAAAATTTTATTTTACTTATCTTTTAATCCCCAAAACTAACTTTCAACCCGCAACAAACGCAACTCCCGAAAAGGTCTCTTTAAGCGAATATCGGCGCTGCGAGTTCAACGGTGCCCTCGGATTTCAATTCCGAGCACCGGATCAAAAGTTAGGAAAACCCGCTCGTTCGTTCACTGAACGTACCCGAGCCAAACTTCGGAAAATGATTCCGGGCACTCCGGGCCTCGGAATCAGGTACCGTCTGAAACCGCGCTCTTGTAAAATTCTAAAGAAAATTAAGAAAAAAATTTCCCTTGAATTTTACGGGTCTTTACATTACTCCCACCTCAGGGCTTTACGTCCTCGTAAAGCTTCAACTCACACTTAAGGGAAACAAGGTAGTACTGAGCACGCAACTGAGCTTTACGCTCCCATATGCTCACCTGAAGATCTCGTGCTACTCGAGAAGCACCCCAGAGGAAGCAACCGTTCACGTAGAACCTGCTCCTATCGATCCTCGATCTCTACTAGAACCTCTGTGCTTGTCGCCCTGTCATCGACGTCCAACTCCCCGGGGTCGATGACGTGTGAAGAAACATACACGTATCTCCACAGCTGAGACACGTGGTGGACATTATGCACCCGGTGCGACTGAGGTGGTAGGGTCAAGCGGTAAACCTCCTCGCCTACCCTGCTGAAGATCAAAAGGGTCCATCGAACTTCGGAGATAACATGCCGCCTCGGCCACATCTCCGAAACCTCATCGGGTTGAGACCGTATAAGAACGTGTTCGTCACCCTCGAACTCAAGAGGTTTCCCTTTTTAGGTTAGAACTGAAACTAAAAACTCCTGCTGCCACAAGGGTAGGGTTGACCAACTCAAGAGTGATCGGTCACACCCTCTTATGCCTGAGTTTAACATGTGCTGCCCAGGGTTTCCTTTTCGCCGACCAAGGAAAACCCATTCCGACGTTTGCCTAAAACAGTCAACCGGGGTATGATTTGTGAATCAAAACCATACCCAGATCAACGTCGTAAGGCCTCTACGCTGCCACCAAGAGATTCCAACCGAAACTCTCACCTCGAGGTTAAATCACACCGTCGGCGTAAGCGTGATTATCGAGTCTCCTCCCAAAGGTATCTCCAGACGTGAGGGTCAAGTCTACGGCTTACCCGGAACCTCTAGGTCTGGGACATGATTCGTGGAAGGGTAGAATGATTGGTTCCTATGTCTATAGATATGGCAGCTCGTAGTAGACATAATTCGTACCCCGAATCATTCTTAGAGCTCCTGGGTCACACTCCTTGACCGCAATGCAGCTATTCTCCTCCCCAGCCCTCCTGCTCCCTGAGCCTGACGGGGACTACTAAGTCGGGTGGTCGTAACATGTCGAAATGTACACCACCACATGCTGCTCTCCAAGCTCCGCTTCCACGTCTGCTACCCTGCAGATTCATCTGTCCTTAGCACTTCCTCCTCCTGAAACATTTTACACGCCCGAGTCTCTGAGACTGGCGCTAGTTTCCTGCCTTTCACTGCTAACGTTCACAACCACAAAGGTTCTCTCTAGCATGCTAACATAGGTAGGAATGCATAGAGGAAAAGAAATGGTTCGGATGTCCTTTAGACACACTTCGCTCAGAAGTTCGAGTCTAAAGAACTGATCACAACGTAACCAACGAGTACCAAGATTGATTGGTAAGCCACGTTGAGTGCTCTGCTTCCGACATGTCGTACTGTCGAAGCTGTATTAGCTCCAGAAAACTCACAACCACCTCCTCAAGCCAGTCCTCAGCCGCCTACGAGTCAGGCTCACCTCGAAACTTGAGGGATATCTGATGATAAAACATATGTAAGGCACTAAGCCTGTGAGTCTCTGCTACCGGTACCGCCGGTAGTGTCTGCTGACCAACAGGTAGTGACATAGCTGGCGCTCTACCCGTAGGTACTATCCCAGGTATCGGTTCGCGTACCGAAGCCTCATTACTATAAGGACCAACCTCATAGTCACTCACTGGAAACACCAGGAGCTAAGATCATCATCCGCTCTACTAGTATCAAAGCTAGGCGTAGAACTCTAGCAATCGCCTCCATCCAGTCCACTGCTGCCTGGGAAATCTGTCTCGCCTCGTATCCTCAGAGGCCTCTACTACTGGAACTCGTGCATCGCGCTCTGCTAGCGTGCACCGTCAGCTAGTGGAATCTGCTGCCTAACGGGTGGTGCTGCTGCTGGTACACCACCCGAAGGTGCCAACACTGAAAAAGGGCCCTGCACTGGAGTCTCGCTGCTCGGTGGGCCATCATCGAGAACTCTCTCGGAACTCCAGCTAACTATCTGCATGGTGACATCCTGAACAGTTGTGTCATGGTCAAAGATTTATACCTGGTGAGCTGACCTGGTTTGAGCTGACTTTAAACCTTTTGGGAAACACACACGCAATCAATGTTTTCATGCATTAAGTCGGAAATCAGAAGTCAGGGTCCTGGTGTACGGATACGTCGGCCGCCGCACCAACACTGGACTCCCTAGACTGATAACCACACTCAATACACTAAACACTATTGCTTCACATAGAAAAAAGATCAGAGTCTGCGGTAGAACCGACCCCTCTGATACCAATTTGTCACGACCCGCCCTCGGGGCCCGTGCCGTGACTACCCCAAGCCCGCCTTCCATAGGCCAGGGGCTGGCGACTAGCACCAAGGCGTAAAATCCCAGTAAAAAGGGAAGGCATTGCCTTAATAAAGTAAACAAGCACCTCAGAGTAACAAGCGGAAGTAAAGCAGTACACAAAACTAGAACAACTGTGCCGAAGTAAAGGGGCCGGAAATACAAGCCCAACTGTAAAGTAAAGTAAAAATCGAAAGGGAAAACAGCAACTGAAAGTACAAGCGGCTCCTGGGACGTCCTCCTCGATTCCTACCTGAAGGGTAGGTACAGATGGCTCAGCTCCTGGATCGTCCACCACGGATCCTACCTGAAGGGTAGGTACAGATAGCTCCACAACTCCTCGGGTCCAACTATCCGCTCCGAGCACGTCCCGCTCAGTGGTCCTCCTCCGGGTACCGACCTACTCCGTAAGCCTCAACCGCTGTCAGCGCTGTCCGTCGTCTGCAACCAACACAACGAAGTGCGGGCATAGCCCGTGCATGGGTGAGTATAAGATACTCAGTAGGGACCCCGAGACCCCCCAAAGGTCTCCTGAAATCCACAAAGGATAAACCACATGAAGGATACAATCATGAAGTAACATCCAGTATTGATTAGGTATATGCCCATACATATACCTATGTCACCAATTTCCGTTCGGCTCCAACACCGAGCCCAAGAACAACCCAATCCACAAAGAAGAGTAAACAGTAAATCCACACAGGATAACAGTACAAGTCCACACAGTTTATAACAAGTTTATGAAATCAACGGATAACCATTACCCAGTTATATGCCCATACATATACCTAAATTATCAAGCGACCCATCTCAATCATGAGGAAACACAAAGATCATTGACTCAGCTCAAACCAGGATTTTTATTATCGAAACCGTAACTACTGAAGAGCTCCGTCTCTAGAGTGTACAGTGGTCCTGTCACGACTCCGAGGTACTGCTCACTAACCTAAGACTGCTGAGGTACTCCTCCTGTCGAGTACTGCGGGTTTGCGGCCAACTACCGGGCACTCCGTCCGCTGAGGGTCTGTCGCCAAATACCGGGCGCTCACCCAAATAGCCTACTGAGGTACTCCTCCTGTCGAGTACCGCAGGTTTGCTGCCAACTACCAGGCGCTCCGTCCGCCGTGGGTCTGCTGCCAACTACTGGGCGCTCCGTCCACTGGGCTAGTCGACTCACTCCAAGTCGAGTCGGTCAAGCAGTCGTCAGGTCTCAGTCGGCTATACGGTCTCCGAACCCCGCACGCACGTCTCCACTGTCGCGGGTCTGTCGCTATAACCAAGCACACACACTCCGTAGAGTATCGCGGGTCCGCCGCTACAACCAAGAGCTCCACCGCCAAGGGTCTGCTGCTGCATCCAAGCGCACCACCACTGTCAAGTACCACGGGTCCGCCGCTACACCCAAGCGCTCCCCCGCCCGCTCGTCTCCGGGAGGGTCCACTCCACGATCTACTGGTCGATACTCCAAGTATCTCAAAGTCCAACGAAGAAGTGCCACATACGTCCGCTTCGTCAAAGGAGTCTCAACGCAACAGACGACGCGTCAATCGGACGCCCGGTCTGTGAGTTATTAGCCTTTTCGTCCCGAGGGCCCGGTTGGTTTCGTGAGCGAACCAAACCCGGCCATATTTCAACTGTATCCAAAACTCGGGCGGAGTATGTCAAAAGTTCCGTCCCACTTAGAGGATTCCATCAAAGTCGACGGCACGTCAATCGGACGTCCGGAACTCAAGATATGAGTGTTTCCGCTCCGAGGGCCCGGTTGGTTTCGTGAACGAACCAACCCGGCCGTACTCCACTTGCGTCCTAACCTCGGGCGGAGTATACCAAAAGAACCGTCTCACTAAGAGGAACTTATCAGAATTGACGGCACGCCGTTCGGACGTCCGTAGCTCAAGATATGGGCGTTTCCGCTCCGAAGGCCCGGTTGGTTTCGTGAACGAACCAACCCGGCCGAACTCAAAGTGAATCGAAACCTTGAGTGCGATATACCGAAACGACCGTCTCGATCCAAGGATCGCGTTGCCGCAGACGGTTTGTCATTCGGAGGTCCGAGGCTCAAGTTATGGCTCAAAAACCGATTCTGGTTCGAGAAGGAAGGGTCCGGGCCGACCCGGCCCGAACCGGCCCGGCCGGTTCGGCCGGCGGTGCGCGGGGCGCGCGGCAGCGTGCGGCGTTGCGCGGAGGTTGCGCGGCGGCGCGCGGCGGGGCGCTGAGGCGGCGCGGCGGCGCGCGGAGGCGACGCGGCGGCGCGCGATGGGGCGCTGAGGCGACGCGGCGGCGCGCGACGGTGCGCTGAGGCGGCGCGGCGGCGCGCTGGGGCGGCGCGGCGGCGCGCAGGCGGCGCGCGGGTGAGACCCCCGCCCTCACCCGTTTTTTCCCCCTGGCGGCGCGGCACGTGCCGCGCCGGTTTTAAAACAAAACCGCCCCCTCACATGAGGGGGCCTGCTGGACGACACGGGGGGCTTTGCCCCCGACAAGGAAACCGCCCCCTCATTAAGAGGGGGGGGGGGTTTGATGAACCGGCCGGGGGATTTATTCCCCCGGTTTTCTGCCATCCGGCCGGCCAGCTGGCCGGCCGGTTTTCACCAACGGGACCGGAAATTCCGGTCCCGCCTTCGGCTTCCGACGTCGGCGGCCCGGCCGCCGGTCTTCATATCCCGCCGCGGCCCGGAACCGGCCGCGGTCTCCTCGTCCCGCCGCGGCCCGGAACCGGCCGCGGTGCGACGGCACCGCGCCCCTTCGCCGCGCATTTGATTCCCTTCGACGTGGCGCGACGGCGTCGCGTTCTTTGTGATTCTTCCATGGCGCGGCGCGACGGCGTTGCGCAAAAAGGATTGGCGAATATCCGCGTGGTTCGACGGCACCACGCCACCTTGATTCATCCACCCGCAAGCTATTCAACAAGGACGATGGAGGGGGTTCGGCCGTGTTCGTGCGGTCCGGCCCCCTCACGTTAAAATAATATCACTTATATATTCAATCCTCACGTTAGTCATGCGAACCACGAGCAAGAATAAAATAAGTTAACAATAAACAACAACCCCTACCTTGGTATAAGGTTCGAAGATTGTCAACGTTCCGCGGAAGACGACGTCGCGGAGGTCGGGCGTCGCGGTAGCCGTTCGTCAAATCCGATGACGAAGGAATGCGTCCGAAGAGACACGTCGTTGGCGAAACCTCGTACGCCGACGAAGGTTGTCCGAGGAAGAAGCGGTGTTCTCTCTCGTTGACACGGAAGACGAAGAAGAGCGGAGCGGCGTTCTTCATCGGAACTTGAGCGTTCTTCGTCAAGTCTTGAGGAAAGTCAAATAAAAAGAAAACAACGAACTCAAGAACCCCTACCTCGATAGTCGCACGTTGACGTAGTCACGGAATATCGGTGTCGATTCCTTTGACGTCGGAGGAAGAGTCGTTGTCGATGGCGTTCGTCGCGGAAAACCGTCGCGGAAGAGATGACGCAGAAGAAGTACGTCGCGTCGCGGATACGGCGTCGCGGATGGACCGTGTTCTTCGGCGGAGAAGTTCTTCGTTGAAGAACGGCGTTCTTTGCGTTCTTCGTTGAGTTTGAAGAAGATGAAGAAGACTTCCCTACTCTCTCAAGGAGATAAAATTCTAACAAAATAAAATAAGACTCTTTCTTATTTTATTCACACAACCCAACCTCTTTGAATTTCAAAGGTTTGAAATTCAATAACCTCACACAACTCACCTCATTAACTCATTACATTAATTAATTCTAGAGTTGTCAAAAATTAAAAGAAGAGATAAGTTGGCAAGAATTAAAGTAGGGGAGAGTCACATAATTAAGAGGGGGTTTAGAGGGGTTAGGGAATTTGAAAAGGTGGGGGCTCGTGTGGGACCCACCTCCCTCATAACCACACATGGGAAGTTGGGTGGTTGTGGGCCCCACCAACAACTTCCCATGAGAGAGTCTAACTACCATGAATAAAATAAAATTCACACACAAAATTTTATTTTACTTATCTTTTAATCCCCAAAACTAACTTTCAACCCGCAACAAACACAACTCCCGAAAAGGTCTCTTTAAGCGAATATCGGCGCTGCGAGTTCAACGGTGCCCTCGGATTTCAATTCCGAGCACCGGATCAAAAGTTAGGAAAACCCGCTCGTTCGTTCACTGAACGTACCCGAGCCAAACTTCGGAAAATGATTTCGGGCACTCCGGGCCTCGGAATCAGGTGCCGTCTGAAACCGCGCTCTTGTAAAATTCTAAAGAAAATTAAGAAAAAAATTTCCCTTGAATTTTACGGGTCTTTACAAAGACACCATCAACTTGCCTAGGGACCAAACTCGAATGCAATTGAGAAGCATCCACATTACAGGGGATTCCCTTCAGAGCATCCGAGAAGGAGACACCTTTAGCCCTGGGCACGCGATCCAAATCTGCAACCGTAATCCCTTCATCACACAAGTCCCTTAGAGGTAGTATAGAAAACACCCACTATGGATCAAAGGAACCCATGATAAATCTCTACAATGACCTATTTAGGAATCGAAAGATGCCCCATGATCGGGAGGAGCCATTCGTCACTGACATCCCACTTATCCCCTTCATCTATTGTGAAACACACATAATTTTAATTGAAAACTTATTTTTCACCAAATTTATTTATAAAGTAAAATTATATTTTAAATTGGTTTTAATGTACAATTAGTTAAATTATACAACAATAATTCCAATTTAGGTCATTGTAATATATTTCACATTAAAATTGGATATAAAAACATTTCAAACTTTTGAACATTTTACTTTGAAACCCCTCCTTCCCATCACAACTACAATATTAATTTTAAATAAATTTCTACCACCTCTGTGTTTAGAATTTGAAAACAGGGATTTCAAATTTTGATTCTGAATAATGTATAATTTCTAGTAATTTGAACTCTGGTTTTTACTAAAAATATTAGTGAAGGTAAATAAAATTATTTATAGTAGTTAAGGTAAAATAAGATTACATTGTCGAAAAACTATAAATTAAGGGGCTATATACCATAGAAACATGTCCAAAATACATTTAATGGAAATATTTATACCATATTATCCATTATATCTAAAATATAAAATTATTATAGGTATTTTATGTAAGGGTGACTTCTCAATAGTGTTTACCTTTCTATATTTACTAGAATTACACTCCTCCCCCATTATAAAAGGGCACCCCCAACCTCTTCACACCTCTCAAGACATATGGTGTATAAAAAACATAACCAAATAAGATCAAAATATCCCTAATCTAAAAATATAATTCTAAATATGGACATAAAGACAACCCATGAAGTCATTTACTGCAAACCAAAATAGGTTACCCAAAAACAAGGTAACATTCTTCAACATTGACTTTTGTATTATTTCTTTATCTACAACTTCAATTATTCTTATTATGTGCATATATAATATCCTCACTCTCCTAAATATACTGATATTTTTTATGCTATGGTTAATAAAAACACTTTCACACACATACATTAAATGGGAAATGCAATCATCGTCCATGTGTACGGTGGGCTACCGCCACGCGAACAAATGTCGTTCGTTCTTCAATTACCACCTATAATGGTTAGTAATAATTATGGAAATACTTTTTTATAACATATATATATATGATATTTATGATTTATTTAAGATTATTTAATTATTATATATAACATACCTTCATGCTTTCCATTTTGTGGGAATATGATAACTTCGTTTGTAGATGTGTGGACTACTGTCTCCTCAAAGCGATGTGATTGATTCACACTTTACCTGGAAAGTATTAGGGATGTTTTTACTAAAAATTTATGATATATATTACATAGTATTTATACTACAATTAATATATATATATATATATTTCATTTACTTTCTTTCTTTCATTATGACAAGAAAATGGAAATTGTGTCCATGCGTACGTACGACCATCTACATCCATGAACCGTGTATTAAATTTCATATTTCTATATTTTATAGATTATTATAAATCATTATATACAGAATAAGTATTATATTTACATAATGTTTTAAATTATTTAAATAATTAAATCATGATCAAAGTAAAATGATCAAGAATAATAAGTCAAAACATATATAAAACCAAAAGCGGTTATTACCTAAAACGTAACTCTAATATGAAATTTTTAATAAATGGGTAATATAATGTCTTAATAAAATAATAAATAGAATTATATATAACAATATTTTTCTATGGTATATGTATAATAAACTTATATTTATTATACACTTGGTTTTAACAGGTCTGAATAAAGTCAAGAGGAATTTCATCTCACTTTTTATTTCTATGATATACATTCCATATTCACCACTCACTTCTTTTGAATCGTGTATATAATTATCTATGAAATATATATCATTAATTTACATTATTTTATGATATTAAATTCTTTAATAAATTTTATTTTTTCATGGTGATCGTGATTCTAAATTTACTTATGTATTAAGGGTTTTCTCATCTCACGTTTATATCTATGGAATATATGTTATATTCACCACTTATTCTTGTCATGTGGTGTATATACTACTTTGTGACATGATATATCATTAATTAACTTTATTTAATAATTTTTAAAGTTTCAATATATTTTATTATTTCATAATTATCATGATTAAAAATTTACTCAAGTAGTAAGGCAATCTCTAGTCCCACTTTTATTTCTGCGAGACGTATGCCTTATTCACCACTTGTTTCCTTTGTGTAGTGTATATAATTAAAATGAATGTATTTTATGATTGGTATACATAATATTAGGGGTATTTATGTTTCAATTTTATGATCTCTATATCATGTAGTTTTATAGGTCAAAATTTACCATACCGGTAAGTTAATTTTTTCTCAATTTGACTTCTTTGAGACAAATATTTTGTTATCCACCTATATAATTTTACAAGGCGTATATATTGAAATTTTAAGTGTTATATTATGAAAATAATTATTTAAACAATGTTTTAAGTTTAATTTTATGATATTAATTCATGAGGGCTTTAATTAAATGTTTCCAAAGTGGTAAGGGTTTATTGCTACTATCTCATAATTTATCAGGATTATTTATGATTATGCTTCCATTAATGAAATCCTATGATCCATATTTCAAGGAATATCATGAATTTTATTCTCCTATGTTTATTCATGATATCTTCATATAATGGTATAATTTTTCCACTCTTTGTCACTTAACATAATTAATAATGTTATTTTAAGTAAATATGACTCTATCTCTCTCTTCAGTCAGAAATATGTGTTCTTTAAAAACAATGTTTTATAAAAAAAATAAAAAAGTTATAAAATTATCTTATTATATTTAAAATAAAATTTTACACATTTTTAACATTTTTAAAAATTTTGAATTTTTAAAATGAATCTTCTTATTATTATAAAATCGAGGCACTCTTCAAAACATTGTATGGCGCTAAAGGGATTTTCAGAATGTATGGTTTTATTTGACATCATAACCATAATTTCTTTTATTATTCATTTTCATGTATACAATATTATTTTTTTATAAAAAAATTATAATATTATGAAAACTCACTATTTTTAAATAGTTTTTCAAATTAAAAGGTTTATGAAAAAATTTTATGTTCACGAAGAGTTTTGAATGATTTTTAAAGCTTCCTTTATATGATTTCAAGGTTATTTTCGAAGAAAACAATTTTCAAAATGTTTTATGTTTAATAAAAATATTCAAATAGGAAAGGATATCTTCTTATAGAAATTTTTTAAATTATTTTTATATATTAATTTATAAGTTTCAAAGTGGTTTTCTAATAAAAGTATTTTGAAAATATTTTATTCCTTAAAAGTGATTTTCAAAGAAAGGTTATTTTCTTTAATAAATGCTACATGTTATATTTCAAAATCCTTTTCCATCTGAGATTATATCCTTTGATATGTTTTTTACAAGGAATATAATCCATGTAAACCATTCTTATTTTTCATTTCAATGGGTTATATTTAAAATAAAAAGTTATTTATGAATCCATTTCCTCTTCTATGGGTTATACCATGATAAAATTCTTGTGAAACTCACTACCTTTCATGAGTTATTCTATGATGAAATGATAATCAAACATGTCTCTTTTCCAAAGGATATTATATGATGGAATTTTTATGATACCCATTTCATTTCATGTGTGAGGATATGATGTTTATGATACCCATATCTTTTTATGGGTCATAATATGATGAATGTTTTATTATATAGAGGAACTTGGATGTATGCTTTTATTATGTGACTAGGGGACTTATATCTCCCTCTAATGCATTGAGTAATGATAAATGGTATATGATCTCAAAGGGTACACGGGTCGTTTCCATGCCCAAAAACAAGAGGGTATATGGGTTGTGTCACAATATCGTAACAAGGAGGTACACTAGAGGGCATCCCTTGCTTGTAATAAGAGGGTACACGATATGGCATCCCAAGTCCATAACAATAGGTTGCTCGAGAGTGCATCCTAGGCCCGTAATAAGAGGGAACATGGGAGGGAATACCAATACCATAAAAAGAGGGCACACAGGAGGGAATACCAAGCGCATAAAAATATGGTATATAGAAGGGAATCCTAATTCCAAACAAAATGGTACATGGGAGTGCATCCCAAAACTAAAAAAAGAGGGTACCATGGGAGGAAATCCCAATCCCAAAGTGGGTACACGTGTGATTATCCCGAGCCTATCATGATATGATGTTCTTGTTAGGTATCCTTGATATATAATTTTATTTCCTTATATGTATTCCACAATTGCATGTCTTATTTTTATTTTATGATATCATATCTTATTCCCTTGATTTTCTTATAATTCATTTCTTTTGAAATGCCAATCTTCAATCTCTGATTCATGTCTATGATCTTTTCTTTGTAGAGTAAAATCTTCTAATGTTATACTCATTATCTCATACCTTTTTGTTCATGTTATGCATGTGTATCTTACATTTTTACCCATACTGATCATCTAAGTTCACCATTTTCCTATGTTTACTTTACCCAAGTTATGAATAAAGTTTTTAGATAGGAGTACTAAATGGGAAGATATTTGTGGAAAACATTTTAGATCTTTCACCAAGTCAGAAGATTGAGTTCTGTGTTTCCAAATACACTAAAATATTATGATCTTTTGGAATGTACTAGTGTAATGTAATGAATATTCATCTAAAATTATTTAATATCAATGTATGTTAGGCCTAGGTCTCTATATGGATCATGTTTGGAGCTGTAGAGTTGCTGACCTTAGAGCCTTTGAGTTTTTTTATTTGTATTTTGCTTTTTATTTTGATTGTATTTTTGTTTCCTCTTAGTACATTGATATGGGTCATGGTTGTAGTTGGTTTTGATTATCATTTTTTATAATTTTATTTATATACATTGTTATCATTCCTGATTTAGTTGTTGTTTGGTAATGGTGTTCACAGTTGGGTTGTATTATTTTTAAAGGTAAAATTGTCCCCAAATTGTATTGAATCCCCTAGAATTTATTATCATCCTCTGGTTTCTTTAGGATATTTCCTAAATCCAAGTGACATTCCACCACCTTCTCCAAAAAATGACGAGGGTGGGATGTAAAAATATCATTTAGGGTGACAAGATACACTACTTTGGTGATATTTCAATGTTTTTATAGATTCAAGTTGATTCAAACAATGTGTTTATAGGATAAATAATGGATATTATATTAGGAATTTTAATAGTTTATTTTTCATGTTTGTGTTATAAAAATTTATGGGATCTTGTTTGATTACTGGTGTTGAAGTGAATAAGTCATTATTAATCTCTATATATTGCATAAAATAATTATAATGTATGTGAAATTTGACTTAGAATAAATGAGGAATCATAGGTGGAGATATAGTACATTTATCGAAGTGATATAAATTATTAATAGTGATATAATGAAATCATAGACCACAAAGATAGGGTGAAACAAAACACATATTCTTTCTCTGAGAAATCTTAGGACATAATATAGTTATAAAGTATATTATAGATGATGATAGGGGTATATTATATTCCTGATTCAGTTTGTCATGGGGGATAAAAAAAATTCATGGACAAAATTTGAGCCTATCCTAAGATGAAAAATAATCATAGTTGATGGTTGGATTTATCATTTAATACATCATAGAGATTTCAAAAAATATTTTAGGAAGTTGTTTGTATTTGTTTTAAAAAAATGGAGATTATGAATCTTGAATGTGAAAGAAATGTAAATGTGAATGAATTAGTTATGTTTTTTATCTTTTTTGGACTCTTTATAGTTGATGCACCATATAGAGAATGTGGGAAATATAAAAAATATACATATAATTGGAGAATAGTGGGAGAATTTTCATCTGGAAAAGAAATATATTATATTTTGATTATCAATAATGCAGTTTGTTGAGTATGAAATTGATCAAAGAGATGATCTATACTATGCATGTTATAGAATACTTGAAACATATATCGAAGGTATGAAATGTGGATGATAATAATGGGAGAATACTTTTTAATCAATATAGTTAATGGAACTTGGAAAATGATCAAGATATTGTTAAACTATTTTCAAGATAGTCTATAATACTAAATTGACACACTGATATCATGAACGGGTGATGAAGATTCATGTTGAGTGGTAGTTATGTAAAGTTAAATAAAAAGAGGAGTAATGTGCAATAAAAGTTATATATATGATATATATACATATATGAAAATGAATATGGTGGGTCTATGATGATATAGGAAAGATGGGATCATTAAATAATTATGAGAATACTAGAGAAGAAAAGATGGGATATACATTTTATATATAAAATAGAGGAATAAGGTAGGTCAAGGAAGAGACAAAGAAATAGTATCATCCTTCATATCTGCAACATTAGAAGAAAAATAAGTAATTTTTAATAGGATCACCATTAATGTGAAGGAAGTTACGGATTTATGGCTTGTAACCATCCATTTAAAAGTTCAGTCTACTGATGTTCTTATTTTTATTGTATAGAGCATGGAATCAATATGGGTATGACCGGTGGACCCCTCATCCATTATCTTCCATACTGATCCACAAAAATAGAGTGGCCCTTGCATGGATTGTTCATCCTAAATTTATTATATGTAACCATGATTTTTATTAATCTATGATATGACAAGTGAGATACTACATAGTATGGAAGGTTACCGTAATGGATGAACCCATAAGAATTATGAACTAAAGGAACCATTATAAAGTTATGATCACTATTTCTTGGTAGTATGTCTTTGCATTCATTACAAACTAGTGTTAAAAACTATGAAAAGAAAGATTATCCATGAAATTATCACATTACTCGATAATGTTCATGAATCAATCCAATTCATCTCCAACAACTATAATACGCATCTATTCATCATATGAAAATGATATTGAGGATTTTTAAGGTCTTAAATTATTGTTTTAATTTTAAACTAACATGAATAGACCAATTATTACCCTTATTAGGCTAATAGTAAGCCAATTGTTCAACCTCATTCCCACCTCCAATTAACCAAGGGATGGAGACTAACAACAAGATGGAATAATTATACATTGGGTGACTTCATCCTATCATAACATGTAACATATTTTCATATCAAGTACATAATAATATCCTATATATATATAATAAATTGAAATGTATAAAAATGTGTGCATGTGACAATAGTTATATAGTAAAATGACATAAATGGAAACCCAAAAAATAAAAATATAATGTAGTAGAAAAATCTCCACATGAAACTAACCTCTGGTGAAGGAAAATTCCACTTCACTATATGTTATCATCAAATTTACTCCATAAAAATTATACCACACCATACTCCACAGTCTGTTACTATGAATCAGATCTACCAACTCCACTAACTCCATGTCCACCATCGACAACACCAACCCATGAAATGACTACACCAGAAAAACATGTGTGGGAACAAATCCCATGTATGGTTCAGTATAAACTTACATAGTAGGAACCCAAAAAACACAATGTAAATACAAAAAAATATGTTAGATCAATCCTAAGACTGAGGGAAATAAAATTTTTCCTGAAAGCACGATATTTTCTCTAAAGTCTATAAAACCATGGAATAGTAAAAGAACCTACTATTTTATAAAATGACACCATATTGGAATGTATCTTTCTTAAAACCTAATATACTCAGGAATTGTAAGTCTCAAAAGTCTCTAAAGTCAATATCCCAACTATGGGTCATATATAGAGTCTATTCATAGAGGCTAAAGCATCTAAAAGCCAAATACACCCATATCAAAAATCATCGTACCTACCTAGAAACCTCATATATCATACTACCTTTCTATAATAGTATTAAGGTATATATTCCATGTTGTAGTGTGTAAATAAATTGAGGGGGAATTATGAGTCAATAGAGAAATTTCTTACAGACTATCTCATTCGAATACACCAAGCATTATAAGAGGTGAACCCGCATCCAATAATATTTGGAATTATCTGTCACGACCCGTCCTCGGGGCCCGTGCCGTGACTACCCCAAGCCCGCCTTCCATAGGCCAGGGGCTGGCGACTAGCACCAAGGCGTAAATCCCGGTAAAAGGGAAGACATTGCCTTTGTAAAAACACCATAGAGTAAGCAAGCGGAAAAGTAAACACTAAGTAAAAACAGAGTACAACTGAAGTGCGGAAAAGTAAATGGGCCAGTATACAAACCCAACTGAAAGTAAAGTACAACTCGAAAGGGAAAACAACAACTGTAAAGTAAAAGCCGCTACACCGAGCTGTCCACTGGAAATCCCACCTGAAGGGTGGGTACAGATAGCTCCAAGGCTTCTCGGGTCCCGCCGTCCGCTCCGAGCACGTCCCGCCCAATGGTCCACCTCCAGGTACCGTCCTGCTCTGCAAGCCTCAGCCACAATCAACGATGTCCGTCGTCTGCAACCAACACAACGTAGTGCGGGCATAGCCCGTGCAGGGGTGAGTATAACGATACTCAGTAAGGACCCCGAGACCCTCAAGGTCTCACGAAAACCAACAAGGATAACCACAAGAAGATCTCAATAGATAACCTCTACTTAGATATATGCCCATACATATACCTAAGTTATCAAGTAACCCATCTTAATCATGAGGCAAACACAAGGTCAAAAGTCTCAGCTCAAACCAGGATTTTCATCATTGAAACCGTAACTGCTGAAGAGCTCCGTCTCTGGAGTGTACAGTGGTCCTGTCACAACTCCGAGGTACTGCTCACTAACTTAAGACTGCTGTAGCACTCCACCTATCGAGTAATGCGGGTCAGCCGCTACCACCAAGCGCTCTCATGTGCCGCTACAACCAAGCGCACCTCTGTCGTGGGTCTGCTGCTACAACCAAGCGCTCCCATGTGCCGCTACAACCAAGCGCACCTCTGTCGTGGGTCTGCCGCTACAACCAAGCGCTCCCATGTGCCGCTACAACCAAGCGCACCTCTGTCGTGGGTCTGCCGCTACAACCAAGCGCTCTCATGTGCCGCTACAACCAAGCGCACCTCTGTCGTGGGTCTGCCGCTACAACCAAGCGCTCCCATGTGCCGCTACAACCAAGCGCACCTCTGTCGTGGGTCTGCCGCTACAACCAAGCGCTCCCATGTGCCGCTACAACCAAGCGCACCTCTGTCGTGGGTCTGCCGCTACACGGTCTCCGTGCTCCGCCCGCTCGCCTCCGGGAGGGTCCGCTCCACGAGCTAATGGTCGATACTCCAAGTATCACAAAGTCCCGCAAGGAAGTATCTCAAAGGACGACCTCGTCATAGGGGTCTCAACGCAACAGACGGCGCGTCAATCGGACGCCCGGTCTGTAAGTTATTAGCCTTTTCGTCCCAGGGGCCCGGTTGGTTTCGTGAGCAAACCAACCCGGCCGTATCTCAACTGTACCCTGAGCTCTCATAGAGTATACTCTTAGGGACCGTTTCTCAACGTGATCGTCAACGCCGCTGACGGTTCGTCAAACGGGCGTCCTGTCTGAAAGATATCAGCTTTTCCGTTCCAGGGGCCCGGTTGGATTTCGGTGCGATCCAACCCGGCCACTATCCATCTGCATCCAATTCTCGGGCGGAGGATGCCAAAAGTTCCATATCGTCAACAGGAACTCAACGCAACAGACGACGCGTCAATCGGACGCCCGGTCTGAGAGTTATTGGCTTTTTCGTCCCAGGGGCCCGGTTGGTTTTTAAGGAAAAACCAACCCGACCGTACTCCACCTACGTCCAAACCTCGGGCGGAGGATGCCAAAAGATCCGTCTCACAAAGAGGAACTCAACAAAACTGACGGCACGTCAATCGGACGTCCGCAGCTCAAGATATGAGCGTTTCCGCTCCAAGGGCCCGGTTGGTTTCGTGTACGAACCAACCCGGCCGATCTCAAAGTATTCCGAAACCTTGAGTGCGATGTACCGAAACGGCCGTCTCGATCCAAGGATCGCGTTGCCGCTGACGGCGGGTCGTTTGGAGGCCCGTAGCTCAAGATACGACCATTTGAACGAAGTCCGTCCGAAGACGGGGGGTCCGGGTCCGGGCCGACCCGACCCGACCCCCCTGGTTGGCCCGAACCGGGTCGGGTCCGACCCGGTTGGCCCGGCCCGGCCCGGCTCGGCCGAGCGGCTGAGCGGCCGACGCGGGGGAAAGCCGCCGCCCCCCGTGACACCCCCGCGGCACCCGCGGGGTGTCGGCCAGACACCCGCGGGGTGTCGCCCTGGACACCCGCGGCACCCGCTGGGTGTCGCGCTGGACACCCGCGGGGTGCCGCGTGACAACCCCGCGGCACCCGCGGCACCCGCTGGGTGTCGCGCTGGACACCCGCGGGGTGCCGCGTGACAACCCCGCGGCACCCGCGGGGTGTCGCGCTGGACACCCGCGGGGTGCCGCGGGACAACCCCGCGGCACCCGCGGGGTGTCGCGCTGGACACCCGTGGCACCCGCGGGGTGTCGCGCTGGACACCCGCGGGGTGCCGCCGCCTCCGGCCGCCGGCGCCGCCGCGCCGGCGACCCGCGCCGCCACCGGCTTCCGCGGGCCGCCGGAGTCGCTCCGGTGGCCCGTTTTCCTTCCTGTCTGCGCCGTTGTTCCTCCCGGGTTCCGTTCTTTACTGCGGGATCATCAAACACCCGTTGCGGCACGTTCCGTCGTCGCCCGCCAAACCCGCAAAACACGAAGAACGACGGAGGGTTGTCGGGCCGTGTTCGTTTGACCCGCACCCTCCGCGTTAGATAAAAACAACGGGAGAAAATAGAATGTTCAACACATGAACCAACAATTTTAATAAAATAAAATTGTTTCTTTGATTCCGGTTCTTTAATTTTTAAAGAATATTCACGGGAATATAAGGAGGGGTATTTCCAAAATATAAAATCCCTACCTCAAGCGTCGTCGAGCGAGGGTTCGTCGCGGATTTTCTCGTCGCGGAAGAAAGCGTCGCGGGAAGGGAATCGTCGATGTCACGTCGCGGTTCAGTGTCGCGGAAGAGGATTCGTAGATGAAGACGGAAGTTGTCCGAGGTGGAACGGCATCTCCCTTCCTTTGATGTGGAAAGAAGAACGAGGGATAGCCCGTCGTCGTTCTTCGGAAGAAGGACGTGACGACGTTCTTCGTCGGAGACCGATTCGTTCTTCACGTTCTTCGTCGTTGAAGAAGATGTTCTTCAAGCCTCCCAAATCCTCCCAACGTGATAAGACTCCAAAAAAAAAAAATAAGCCCAAGTCTTATTTTATTAACACAAGATAAGAAATTGAATTTCAAAAGAAAAGAAACGATCAATTAATCTCAAAGAATTAATTGTAACAAATTAACAGCCCAATTAAATGGGGCGTTTCTTAACCAGAAAAATGCACGGTTGACTTCTTTTAATAGGGGGTGCGGGTGCGTTACTTAAGAAGAAAAGAAACGGTGGGGCTCGTACGGGCCCCACCTCACAAATATCCTACCAAGGGGGTAGGATATTCCTGGATAGCACCCTATTCGGTTCAACTCAGTTCAAGCCGCTTTTAAGTGGCTTTAAGTGGCTTAAGTGAAATAAAATAAAGTTGTCGCAAAATTATTTTATTTCTTAACTTTAAGCCCGAAAATTAAAAACCACACCCGAGCAAACGCAACTCCGAAAGAGGCGTTTCTAAGCGAATACCGGCGCTGTGATTTCATCGGTGCCCTCAGAATTCGATTCCAGGCACCGGTTCAAAAGTTAGAAAAACCCGCTCGTCCGTTCACTGAACGTACCCGAGCCAAACTTCGGAAAATGATTCCGGGCACACCGGGCCTCGGAATCAGGCGCCGTCAGAAACTGCGTTCTTGTAAAATTTCAAAGAAAATTAAGAAAAAAATTTCTCTGAAATTTACGGGTCTTTACATTACTCCCACCACAGGGCTTTACGTCCCCGTAAAGCTTCAACACAAACTAGGGATACAAAGGCGGTACTGAGCACGCATCTGAGCCTTCCGCTCCATGTGCTCACCTGGACATTCTCTATCGTGGCCCGGACCACCTCTGGTCCCACTAGAGCTGCTATGATTTCTTCCTTGCCGATAAGAGAAATCTGGTCTCATCCCCTGGATGAACCACGTTCTTCGCCTAATACGGTCAATCCCGACATGGATGATACTAATCCATACCAAGGTGCCACGGGTGTCCAGCGCGACACCCCGCGGGTGCCGCGAGGTTGTCACGCGGCACCCCGCGGGTGTCCAGCGCGACACCCAGCGGGTGCTGCGGGTGTAAAGACCCGTAAAATTCAAGGGAATTTTTTTCTTAATTTTCTTTAGAATTTTACAAGAGCACGGTTTCAGACGGCACCTGATTCCGAGGCCCGGAGTGCCAGGAATCTTTTTCCGAAGTTTGGCTCGGGTACGTTCAGTGAACGAACGAGCGGGTTTTCCTAACTTTTGATCCGGTGCTCGGAATTGAAATCCGAGGGCACCGATGAACTCGCAGCGCCGATATTCGCTTAAGGATACCTTTCCCTAAGTTGCGTTTACACGAGGGAAGTTGTAAAAAATAAAATTGTGAATGTTAAAATAAAAATTTAACTTCAATTTTTATTTTTATCTTCCTTAAGTGTTTTTATCCTTTGGGTGGAAGTTGGGTGACAACCCAACTTCCCTTGGGAGGTTAAGTGGGTGGTGGGGCCCACACGAACCCCACCCCTTCATATTCTCTAACCCTCCCCAACTCACAATTAATGATGTAAACTTAGGTTATAACTTATGTCATTAATAAGTGAGTTTAATTAAAGTTTTGAAATTCAAACTCTTGAATTTCAAAGGTTGGTGTTGTGTTAATAAATTAAGTATGAGCTTAATTTATTATTTTTGGGTTAGTCCCTTTGTTCCTTGAGAGGTGAAGAGCATTTTCTTCTTCTTCTTCATCTCTGACGAAGATCACGAAGAACGCTCAACTTCATGAAGAACGCGGCGTCCTTCTTCCACGACGTCGGACTGCAACGCGTTGGTTTTCCTCCACGACGCCGCAACGCATCCTCTCCGCGACGTGCTTTCTGCGGCGAACCTACGTCCGACGCCGCAACGCACTTTCCGCGACGTGCCTCTCGCGGCGAACCCGCGTCCGTCTACCGCGATGCCGACGACGTCTTCTTCCGTGACAACCGACCTCCGTGATGTCCGATCTCCGCGACGCTCGTCCTTCGCGGATCGTTGACGAGCTCCGCGAACTTCCTTCGAGGTAGGGGTTGTTAATTCAATATTTATTTATTTCGTTCTTGCTCGTGGTTCGTATGACTAACGTGAGGATGTTGATTATTTAAAGTTGAGTTATTATTTAACGAGAGGGGGGCCGGACCGCATGAACACGACCGAACCCCCCTCCATCGTTCATGTTGTTTATCTGCGGACGGAAGCAAGGTGGCGTGGTGCCGTCGCACCATGCGGATAATTGTACGTTAATCTTATATGACGCCGTCACACCACGCGGATAATTGTACGTTAATCTTATATGATGTCGTCGCACCGCGCCGGATGACGAACGCCGCGGCCGGTTCCGGGCCGCGGCGGGACGAGGAGACCACGGCCGGTTCCGGGCCGCGGCGGGACGAGGAGACCGCGGCCGGTTCCGGGCCGCGGCGGAAGAGAAGACCGGCGGCCGGGCCGCCGGCGTCGGAAGCCGAAGGAGGGGACCGGAAATTCCGGTCCCGTTTGAGGAAACCGGCCGGCCAGCTGGCCGGCCGGATGTCTTTAAAACCGGGGGAATTAATCCCCCGGCCTTCACTTAAAACCCCCCTCTTTATGAGGGGGGAGCGTTTCCATTGGGGGGGCAGGAGGCCCCCCGTTTTTTTTTCATGAAGCGGGCCCCCAGGAGGGGGGCCGTTGTTTGAAAAAGCGGCGCGGCATAGCCGCGCCGCCACTCCAAGAAACGGGGGCTTGATTGCCCCCGCGTGCGGCCTCCTCGCGGCGACAGCCGCCGCGGCTCCCCGCGCCGCCGCGCCGCCGCGCCGCCCAGGGGGGGGGTCGGGCCGGGTCGGCCCGGACCCGGACCCCCCGTTTCGAACCAGAATTGGTCTTTTGGCCATAACTTGAGCCTCGGACCTCCGAATGACGAACCGTCTGCGGAAACGCGATCCTTGGATCGAGACGGTCGTTTCGGTATATCGCACTCAAGGTTTCGGTTTACTTTGAGATCGGCCGGGTTGGTTCGTTCACGAAACCAACCGGGCCTTCGGAGCGGAAACACTCATATCTTGAGCTACGGACGTCCGAACGGCGTGCCGTCAGTTCTGATAAGTTCCTCTTAATGAGACGGATCTTTTGGTATACTCCGCCCGAGGTTTGGGTGCCGACGGAGTACGGCCGGGTTGGTTCGTTCGCGAAACCAACGGGGCCCTCGGAGCGGAAACGCTCATATCTTGAGTTCCGGACGTCCGATTGACGTGCCGTCGACTTTGATGGAATCCTCTAAGTGGGACGGATCTTTTGGCATACTCCGCCCGAGGTTTGGACGCAGGTGGAGTACGGTCGGGTTGGTTTTACCTTAAAAACCAACCGGGCCCCGGGAACGAAAATGCCAATAACTCTCAGACCGGACGTCCGATCGACGCGCCGTCTGTTGCGTTGAGTTCCTGTTGACGATACGGAACTTTTGGATACATCAACTCCGGTCTTCGTGACAGTTTATGTATCAGCCTCTCGGCTCGTGGAGCGGACCCTCCGAACGAGCTTGCTGTGTGCGGAAACCCTAGTGCTGGCTGCGACTGTTACTGTGACGACTACTACTACTGCTACTGTGACTGCGACGACGACAGTACAGAGATCCTATGTGGATTCGACGACGACGACTACAGCACTCAGCGATCCTACGTGGAACAGAGCTACCGAACATGTGTGAGCTGAATCTTCTGTTGATCTTGGGTGGTGGAGCGCTTGGGTGTAGCGTCGGACCCGTGGTACTTGACAGTGGTGGTGCGCTTGGATGCAGCAGCAGACCCTTGGCGGGGGAGCTCTTGGGTGTAGCGGCGGACCCATGGTACTTGACAGTGGTGGTGCGCTTGGATGCAGCAGCAGACCCTTGGCGGTGGAGCGCTTGGTTGTAGCGGCGGACCCGCGATACTCTACGGAGTGTGTGCGCTTGGTTGTAGCGACAGACCCGCGACGGTGGAGACGTGCGTGCGGAGTACGGAGACCGTGTAGATGACTGAGACCTGACGACTGCTTGACCAAATCGACTTGGAGTGAGTCGACTAGCCCAGTGGACGGAGCGCCCGGTATTTGGCGGCAGACCCACGGCGGACGGAGCGCCTGGTAGTTGGCAGCAAACCCGCGGTACTCGACAGGAGGAGTACCTCAGTAGGCTATTTGGGTGAGCGCCCGGTATTTGGCAGCAGACCCTCAGCGGACGGAGCGCCCGGTAGTTGGCAGCAGACCCGCGGTACTCGACAGGAGGAGTACTACAGCAGTCTTAGGTTAGTGAGCAGTACCTCAGAGTCGTGACAGGACCACCGTACACTTCAGAGTTGGGGCTCTTCATCAGCTACGGTTTCGATAATAAAAATCCTGGATTGAGCTGAGTCTTTGATCTTTGTGTTTCCTCATGATTGAGATGGGTCGCTTGATAACTTAGGTATATGTATGGGCATATACCTGGGTAATAGTTATCCGTTGATTTCATAAACTTGTTATAAACCGTGTGGACTTGTACTGTTATCCTGTGTGGATTTACTGTTTACTCTTCTTGTGGATTGGGTTGTTCTTGGGCTCGGTGTTGGAGCCGAACGGAAATTGGTGACATAGGTATATGTATGGGCATATACCTAATCATTATTGGATGTTACTTCGTGATTGTATCCTTCTTGTGGTTTTTCCTTTGTGGATTTCGGGAGACCTTCGAGGGTCTCGGGGTCCCTACTGAGTATCTTATACTCACCCCTGCACGGGCTATGCCCGCACTTCGTTGTGTTGGTTGCAGACGACGGACAGCGCTGACTGCGGTTGAGGCTTACGGAGTAGGTCGGTACCCGGAAGAGGACCACTGAGCGGGACGTGCTCGGAGCGGATAGTTGGACCCGAGGAGTTGTGGAGCTATCTACACCTACCCTTCAGGTAAGATCCGTGGTGGACGATCCAGGAGCTGAGCCATCTGTACCTACCCTTCAGGTAGGAATCGAGGAGGACGTCCCAGGAGCCGCTTGTACTTTCAGTTGCTGTTTTCCCTTTCGAGTTGTACTTTACTTTACAGTTGGGCTTGTATTTCCGGCCCCATTACTTCAGCACAGTTGTTCTAGTTTTGTGTATTGTTTTACTTCCGCTTGTTACTCTGAGGTGCTTGTTTACTTTATTAAGGCAATGCCTTCCCTTTTTACTGGGATTTTACGCCTTGGTGCTAGTCGCCAGCCCCGGGCCTATGGAAGGCGGGCTTGGGGTAGTCACGGCACGGGCCCCGAGGGCGGGTCGTGACAGCGGGTGTCCAGCGCGACACCCCGCGGGTGCCACGGGTGTCCAGCGCGACACCCCGCGGGTGCCGCGGGGTTGTCACGCGGCACCCCGCGGGTGTCCAGCGCGACACCCAGCGGGTGCCGCGGGTGTCCAGCGCGACACCCCCGCGGGTGCCGCGGGTGTCCAGCGCGACACCCCGCGGGTGCCGCGGGGTTGTCACGCGGCACCCCGCGGGTGTCCAGCGCGACACCCAGCGGGTGCCGCGGGTGTCCAGTGCGACACCCCGCGGGTGCCGCGGGGTTGTCACGCGGCACCCCGCGGGTGTCCAGCGCGACACCCAGCGGGTGCCGCGGGTGTCCAGCGCGACACCCCGCGGGTGCCGCAGGGTTGTCACGCGGCACCCCGCGGGTGCCGCGGGGGTGTCACGGGGGGCGGCGGCTTTCCCCCGCGTCGGCCGCTCGGCCGCTCGGCCGAGCCGGGCCGGGCCGGGCCGGGCCGGGCCAACCGGGTCGGACCCGACCCGGTTCGGGCCAACCAGGGGGGGTCGGGCCGGGTCGGCCCGGGCCCGGACCCCCCGTCTTCGGACGGACTTCGTTCAAATGGTCGTATCTTGAGCTACAAGCCTCCAAACGACCCGCCGTCAGCGGCAACGCGATCCTTGGATCGAGACGACCATTTCGGTACATCGCACTCAAGGTTTCGGAATATTTTGAGATCGGCCGGGTTGGTTCGTACACAAAACCAACCGGGCCCTTGGAGCGGAAACGCTCATATCTTGAGCTGCGGACGTCCGATTGACGTGCCGTCAGTTTTGTTGAGTTCCTCTTTGTGAGACGGATCTTTTGGCATCCTCCGCCCGAGGTTTGGACGTAGGTGGAGTACGGTCGGGTTGGTTTTGCCTTAAAAACCAACCGGGCCCCTGGGACGAAAAAGCCAATAACTCTCAGACCGGGCGTCCGATTGACGCGCCGTCTGTTGCGTTGAGTTCCTGTTGACGATACAGAACTTTTGGCATCCTCCGCCCGAGAATTGGATGCAGATGGATAGTGGCCGGGTTGGATCGCACCGAAATCCAACCGGGCCCCTGGAACGGAAAAGCTGATATCTTTCAGACAGGACGCCCGTTTGACGAACCGTCAGCGGCGTTGACGATCACGTTGAGAAACGGTCCCTATGAGTATACTCTATGAGAGCTTGGGGTACAGTTGAGATACGGCTGGGTTGGTTTGTTCACGAAACCAACCGGGCCCCTGGGACGAAAAGGCTAATAACTTACAGACCGGGCGTCCGATTGACGCGCCGTCTGTTGCGTTGAGACCCCTATGACGAGGTGGTCCTTTGAGATACTTCCTTGAGGGACTTTGTGATACTTGGAGTATCGACCATTAGCTCGTGGAGCGGACCCTCCCGGAGGCGAGCGGGCGGAGCACGGAGACCGTGTAGCTGACTGAGACCCACGACAGAGGTGCGCTTGGTTGTAGCGGCACATGGGAGCGCATGGTTGTAGCGGCAGACCCACGACAGAGGTGCGCTTGGTTGTAGCGGCACATGGGAGCGCTTGGTTGTAGCGGCAGACCCACGACAGAGGTGCGCTTGGTTGTAGCGGCACATGGGAGCGCTTGGTTGTAGCGGCAGACCCACGACAGAGGTGCGCTTGGTTGTAGCGGCACATGGGAGTGCTTGGTTGTAGCGGCAGACCCACGACAGAGGTGCGCTTTGTTGTAGCGGCACATGGGAGCGCTTGGTTGTAGCGGCAGACCCACGGCAGAGGTGCGCTTGGTTGTAGCGGCACATGGGAGCGCTTGGTGGTAGCGGCTGACCCGCATTACTCGATAGGTGGAGTGCTACAGCAGTCTTAAGTTAGTGAGCAGTACCTCAGAGTTGTGACAGGACCACTGTACACTCCAGAGACAGAGCTCTTCAGCAGTTACGGTTTCAATGATGAAAATCCTGCTTTGAGCTGAGACTTTTGACCTTGTGTTTGCCTCATGATTAAGATGGGTTACTTGATAACTTAGGTATATGTATGGGCATATATCTAAGTAGAGGTTATCTGTTGAGATCTTCTTGTGGTTATCCTTGTTGGTTTTAGTGAGACCTTGAGGGTCTCGGGGTTCTTACTGAGTATCGTTATACTCACCCCTGCACGGGCTATGCCCGCACTACGTTGTGTTGGTTGCAGACAACGGACATCGTTGATCGTGGCTGAGGCTTGCAGAGCAGGACGATACCTGGAGGTGGAACACTGGGCGGGACGTGCTCGGAGCGGACGGCGGGACCCGAGGAGCCTTGGAGCTATCTGTACCCACCCTTCAGGTGGGATTTCCAGTGGACAGCTCGGTGTAGCGGCTTTTACTTTACAGTTGCTGTTTTCCCTTTCGAGTTGTACTTTACTTTCAGTTGGGTTTGTATACTGGCCCATTTACTTTTCCGCACTTCAGTTGTACTCTGTTTTTACTTAGTGTTTACTTTTCCGCTTGCTTACTCTGTGGTGTTTTTATAAAGGCAATGCCTTCCCTTTTACCGGGATTTACGCCTTGGTGCTAGTCGCCAGCCCCTGGCCTATGGAAGGCGGGCTTGGGGTAGTCACGGCACGGGCCCCGAGGACGGGTCGTGACATTATCAGCCATGCAAATAGTATGGGAGACTCATACCTAATTAGGGTAGAAGGAGTACCAAACCTATGCTTTAATTATGGACTTATTCTATAATGTGAGAAATTTTCATCAAAAAAGGGGTTACATAATACTATACAAATATTTAGAGGACCCACACCCTAGATCTGGTGTCGTATGGGGGTTACCAACCAAATGTATACTTTAGCTATCTTCACCGATATCTCAATAATTATCTCTAAAATTATATAGGGTCTCATTTGATTAAAATTTCTTAGAAAAATAATTCAGATTATGAAGGGATAAGAACCATCACATTGTTCCTAAAAAATAAATATTGAGAAAGCACTACTCATACCTTCAAAATAGACACCCAATCAACTAAATATGGAGAATTTTGAAATATATCCATTATCTAGCATGAATGTTAGAGTAAGTATTGCATAGGCCTTGGTAATAGTCAAGCATGTTCTATAGGGGTCCTACTCATTTGGATTAGTAGACACAATGTGTCCAAATAGGGTACATAACATGTATGACCACTCAGGAAATCTAATCATGAACTTTTATGGATTTTAAAGTTGTGTATCACAATAAACAACATATTCCTAATAGTATATGGTATGTGGTCCATAATTCTCTGTGTAAGTATATTCTATCAGTACACACTTAATCATATTGTCTAGGTAAACAACATGTATTCCCAAGTATATGGAATGTAAACTTCAATAAAAAATACCATGTGAGGTTAGAATATAGTTAATGTCTATAAGGGGACAAAATGTTTGGGACCCATGAACCACTCTATTTGTACCTCAATAATGTGAATTTAAGACTATCCACAAATATAGAATTTCTTTTAGGGACACTTTGAATTTGAAACCACTCTGTTAGTTAGAATTTATTTAGATACATGTTAATTCATTTAGTCTATTATACATTGCATGCACCATAGAAAACATGGTGTGTGGTTCTCGGTAGAGATTCAGTGTGTATTTATGGTACATATTAAACTATATTGATTGGGATATATGGAGTGTGACCAAATATCACAAAAAATTAATTTTATAAACCTACAAAAACCCTAGATTCTTTGGATCAATAATATACAAGAAATGTGTCTCAGAGACTATACATCTTGAATTCCTAAAAATTGAAAAAAAATCATAATACATGTTTCCATATTCTTCATCCATGAACATTTAAGGATTTAAAATAAATCTAATAATGATTACAAGAAGCTACATAATTAATTTAAATGCCTTGTTGAGGATATCTAAGTAAGAAAATATAAAACTCCGTATAAAAGTAAAATAAAAAAACCATAAATGGACTATATATAAATTAAGATCTTCATCTATATAACAACATTTGAAATACATCCACACTTTATAGTGTATCCAAGGGATGAGTTAATCATTTGATGATTGTATGGGCTCTATTATACCTATGTGGCATTCTAATGCCTCAAACTCAAAGGATAAGAATAAAGAGAGCATTCATGTAATGTGGAGATTTACCCAAGAAACAAAAAAGCACCACACTATACATATATCGAATGAATGTAATATAAAAATACACAAGAATGATTCATAATCAACTTCATTTACTCATGTTTTTATAATGCCTGAGTGAATATAGTCTCATCCAAATAAAACAGCATATACAATAATATTTTAAACTCTTATATGTATCATCTAATGATGTACTTTCTATAAATAATAGCTTATGTGGGAGAGAATTAAAAGATAAATTCATATAATTTTGATTCATGTCTCATGGATCGATATACCATGCATGAAAATAATAATTTTCTTATAATACCAAATTTATAATATATATCTTATATATATATATATAAGGATTACAGTAAAAATCTCCACCAATATTCCATGGATATGAAATACTTAAAAAATTTGTGTCATTTCACCTTATATTGTATCATATACAGTAAATTTTGAAATAATATTCCAAACTACTTTTGAATATTTTTTCTAAAATCTTTTTGATATTTATCATTAACATCACATTGTATCACATCCTATTCAATACCTTGTGAAAATCAAACCAAAACACATCTAGATTGACTCTATGAAAATTAGAGTGCCACTCTGAGTCAAAATCAATTCTCAATTGATCAACCAAAATGTGTGACCCCATGAGTATTTATACCTTTGAAAAAAATAAGAATATCTAAATTCATATATATATATATAATCAATAAGTAGCCTATAGAAAAGAATCAATGCTACACAAGATATAATGGGATCAGGCATGATCTTCATGAAACCAATGTATCTTTATACCTATAACCACCATTTTTTCATCATTTGAAAATATGATTTCACATATTTTCCCATTTCTCTGACAAATAAAGTGACCATGGGACATGGATGATGCCAATACCATGTATCAATATCATATATTCTTGATTCATTGAGTGTATAATAATTTAACTGATTAATACATCACATGTCACTCATACTTATGGATTAGAACATTACATGTCACTTATCTGGATAGAAATACTAAATATAGGTGAACCCACACCCTCCCGTATTTTACTAAATCGAGGGCCCTAGTTTCATACTCGTCATGTGAGAGGAAAAACCCATATTTTTTTATTCTCCAACTAATGGTCTAATCAGATGCATACCCAACCACCATCATATTAGCTAAGTCAATATGTAGGATTGTGTAAGTAATTTAGAAAATTTGAAGGTTCTCATGCTAGGTGTATTTCAAACCTTATATAGTGGGGAGACAAATATAGTCCATGTATACCTAGTATACTGAATACATATGTATGAAACTCAATAAGGTATACTTAGTAGGTTATTAAGTGCACACAAAGAATCTTATTCTTTATATTTTGCCACATGAACATACTCTATATCTGTATACAAGAATCCCAATCTTTCTAACCATAATAATTATCCATAAATAATAAAACTCTATGAAGAATATCAGTTAGGGAAAAAATAAAATTCATACTTTGAGAGGTTTATATTACCCTTCACGAAATGTGTATCTATATATAACTTTATATATCCAATGTGAAATAATTATAAAGTGATGAATTCTTCTAATAGGATACATTTTAATTTTCTTAAACCCTTGAGAATATTTTAAAAAACAAACATAAGACCATTTAATCAAATCATATATTAAAAAATATCTGATCACATTTATGTTTTCTACACCTTAGCTTTTATTACCACATTACATCTTATGTAACACCTAACACATCATAATATTACTATCAAATAAAATACTCCCACTAAAATATTTATTAAAAAATATCTATGGAGTAATCTACTTTGGAAAATGGTGAGACTTATGATTCAAATTACAAATTTTTTAACTACTTGAACATATTCAAACATCTTAACTTCATAACATAAAATTTTATGAGTTCAACATATATTGTCTACTTAGAACTCTTTTTATTTATTATATTCATCCTTGGACCCTATTCAATCAAATAATTTCTTTTAAATAATACAACTATTTAAATTATTGTTTACTAGAACACCCTAAACACTTTTTAAGATAAAGTTATATACACATTTTATAGAAACTAATATAACTCTTTTCATTCCTATTTATCACCATATCCTAAAAGTATTTTAGGATATCAAGTAAAATCACATTAACTAAAAATTCGTGTATTCCTTTATTTTATAACCTCGAACTGCTATATGCCTAAACATACAACCACTGGCTTCTTAGACACTATATTATTTTCATAATATCTTTATAAAAATCATAAAATAATTTATTTTTATAAAAAACACTTATTTCCTTTTATTATGAGTGATTAATAAAATAAATTATTGTAACCCTATCATATATAGTATTCTATGTGTTTAGAGTAATTTAATAAAAATTATATTTTATTCATTAAAATAGACCACTAATGGGTTGAAACATATTCTATAAAATTTAAATAAATGTTAGGATAAATGATTTATCTAGGATAAACACTTTTATCCATATCATCCTCTCAATAAAATTTGTAGTAGTTGATAAATCACAAATGATGTTTATACATGTAATCATATCATAATTTTTCAAAAAAAAATATGTTAACAAACAACTAATAATATCATCTAAAATAACTAAGATGAAAATAAACACCCTTTCATTAAGATTCATTAAATCTTGACACATTACGTTACACGAGAAATTTGATGTAGGAACTCTTTTCTTCATGACCGATACCTAACATAGAAATTTCAAGGAGCTTCCTAAACTCCTTCAAGTATATCGTAGATAATAAAATCATATTGAATCATTACTCATCCTTCCTAACAAGAATAGGCTTCAATTACCATGGTTGGAATATTAATGAAACATTGTTAAACTTATCAACCAACTTTTATTCTCATAGTTTAAACTTTTACCTACTTGTACTATCTATAAAACACTTTAGAACCTAGAAATTATATATCATGTTTATATACATTCCAAAGAATTTGGAAATATTGGGTAGATGTTCCATGAATTCAATCATATTGTCAGTAGTTTTCCATATGTGAAAATATACTAAATTTCATAACCATAAAAATCCATTTTTAGTCACGAAATAAAGTATATTGTGGAATTAAACAAATCATAAACCATGTGTATTAAAAAACCCATATAATTTCATATAAACAAATATTGTTTGAATTCAATTATCCAAAAATAAATGAGATTAAAACACATCGTAGAACAATTTTATCCAAGATTTAATTATATATTTTATCTATCTAATAAATCATATTCTATATTACATGAAATAAAACTTCATGATTTATTTATTTTTATATCCTGGCCTTATGTATATGTAAAATATTTTCTAAAATATAAAAGTTATATCTTATATATAATAGAATAATGGAATTAATTTATATATCTTATAAAGTTTTAATGAAACCTATAGTCTCATCAAGTAATAAACATATTTAATTATATATAATATCATTCAACATATCCAATAATATTGAGCATATTAGACTAAAACTCCTTACATCAATAACGTACAACACTATATTGATTAAATGAGTAGATACTAAGATTATTTGGTCGTATTTTCATAAAATTACTTTGAAACCATGAATAAATCACTCTATCCTTCAATAAGCATCTACATTCAAATGTTAAATAAATATAAGTTCTTGGTAACTCATGTAGAAAATATTCTCACACACTAACTTTCCTTATTAACTTTTCATAAATTACCAATCTTTATTAATAAATTTAACTAAGTTTTCAGTCTTAAGATCTACTTACATTAAGCTTCTACTTATCAAGGATTTATAAAAAAGTTTATCTTGATAGTTATGATGATATAATTTACAAAAAAGCTTTTATCATATGGTTATCAAGTCCTATGAACCATTTAGTAAGAAGTTTTATTAAATAGTATCCCACTAAAATGATGATCGCTTTTGTGCATAATATCTATTATAGTTCTATGATCCATATTTCAGAAACAAATGACTCTTATTTAAATTTCCTCTCCCCAAATATCTATTTAGTTAGGGAACATCTCAATCATATCATTTATAACACTTGGATTGTTAGGTTGAGAACTCTTTATATGATCTATCATATAGATAAAATCGACTATATCCCTCTCATAAACTAACCCTATTAGGGTCTCCAAGACAGTGTAACTAAAATAAGATTCCAAAACAGGCTAATAGAGAATAATCAAGGGGAACCCATATTTGGAATGACCTACCCAGGGAAATTCGAGTACCACATATCATTTCTTCCCTTACATAAGATAATCTAGGGGCACCAAGATTTGGAATTACCTATCCCATTAGTTGATTGTGGTCTTGAAAAGAGCCTATTTGGATGGAATATAACACTTATTAATTAAAGGATATTTAAATATCATGATATTATCTCAGGTTATTTCATTTTATGTATGTATTCTTCTAGTAATTAATTTTTGAACCCTATTCCCCCAAAAAACAATATTTTCAAACCACATTGATGTGTAACTATTTGTACATCCAATAAGTTTTTGTCACACGCCCAAAAATATAATTCATGTATATTCATACATATATGAATTCATCATCTATTTAAGGTACATGAACACTTCATGTAAAGGCATAGAGTTATATACAATTGGAAATATTCAGTTGAGTAAGCTTAGAATGATATATATTCAACCCATTTCCCCGTCTAGATAAGGCACAATCCTCTTAGTATGTAGGATGTTTGACCATATGTTCCTCTAACTGGGGATTATTTACTCAAAATATAGTACAACTCATAATAACTCTAAATCCTAATTTGTATGAACTATATTAAGTGGAAAACTTCAAGTTTATAACTTTAATTACGATCTAGGGTCAAGGTAGATGGTAAAACAAATTCATTATCATACTTATCAAATAATTTAAGGCTCTATAAAGAAGTAGATTTAAAATAAAATAAATCATACATGATAACCACATTTCTTAAACATTTTACTATACAAGAATAAATAGGGGAATAAAATATAAATAAATAAAAAATTCATATATTTAAACATATAATAGAAATTTATGAAAAATTCATATTTAAAATCCTTGTAAAACCCATTTTATTACTTCATCATTAATAATATAGGAATTTCATTGTTTTGAATATAAACATTTTATATTCACTACAACATAACCACTTTAATATTAATAATAATATGGAATTTCTATTTTAAATATATGATATTATATTAATTTTTAACTATTTATAATCCAATTTCTATTATGTAAACATTTTAGATAATCTAAATATCATATATTTAATCACTATTTAACCCTTGATCATATAATTAATCAAAAAACTTTTTATGTTGATTAAATAATATCCAAACCATTCCTTCTTTTTTTTAACAATTCAAAATATCTAATTATAGATAAATAATAATTTAAATATAAACCAAATTATATTTTGAGATTATTTCAAAATTTATAACCCCTTATAAATTATCACTTATGATTTATAAAAAAACTCATTTATTTCTTGAACATAAGTCATGCCTTAAAAAATTTAAAGTTATTTAAAATATTAACCTTTAATAATTTTATAAACATGTTTCATAAAAATTAATTTAATTATAAAACTTTTATAATTAAATTTATTTATTTATAAATTCATTATAATTTAAATATTCCCAAAATACATTTCAATATGAATTACAGACACTTAATAAACCATTAAAACCATTTAATATTTTAAAAATATATTTTAAAAACCTTTTTATTAACCCTTAGATGGAGTCCATATTTTGTGTGTGTGTATACTCCCTCTATCATTACATAGATAGTTTATGTAAGGGTAGGAATGTATGTCCATTTTTTACAACATACTATGTAAGGGTGATGAGATCCCACCATTAAATGAGACCCTCACGTATAGGAAACTGGGTGAATAACATTACCTAATACATTAAAAAATAGAACCACATTTACGCACACAATTTTCATAAAGGTAAGAGCCTGACTGCCTTTATGAGAACTCTGCATGTAAAGGAAGGTCTCAAGTAACATTTATCTAAACCATCACATCAAGGTAAATATATATGGACCTTACATTTTCCAATCTATATTAGGGGAAAATCAAATAATCCATAAGTAGACCATTATGTGTAAATATAGTTCCAAATGGCCTTTATAAAGAATGTTACTATGTAAGGGTATTCTTTTTAACCAAAAATTATAATAAAAATCAAAATTACACAATTTTTTTCATTTTCTTTATTTCTCACACAATATTTCATCAAACAAAATCTTGGATTAAATTTGATACAACTGAAGGGTTTGGAATGAATCTAATAGAGATTATCAAAAGCTAGAGAAGTTATTTAAATACCTTGTCAGGGTTCTCTGTGAAAGATAATATGAAACTGTTCATAAAACTAAAATGAAGAAATATTGGTAACGGTCTACCATTATTTGAATTTCTTCTAATACATATTCATGTTCAAATGCATTTGATGAAGATAAAATAACAGTAGATGGTGGGAATCTACTCTCTACAATGTATTCATGGGATGACTGAATCATATAACATTTTATGGGATCTATGCTATCTTCAAAGTTTGATAGTGCCTAAAATGAAAAGGAGAAAAATAAAGTTATTAATTAGGTACCATTGAGTGTTATCCAAGCATCAAGCACCACACTATACTCCTTTCAAATGAAAGTAATATATAAGGACACAACAAATTGTTTCAAGATACTACATTTAATCATACATTTATAAGTCATGATTGAATGATACTTCATCCAAGTCAAGAATCATATACAGAAATATAAAAAACTCTCACATATTTCATCTTATAAAATAGTTTCTTTAAATTAAAAAATACATGGGAGGGAAACAAATGATAATTTTTTATCATTTTGATGAAAGTTGCATTTTGTGATATAGAATGCATAAAAATAATAATTTTCATGAAATATTAATTTCCCAATATATAAATAATATATATATATATATACACGGATTTAGGTGATATCACCTCCAAATCTCACAACCTCAATTACTGATTCTAGAAACATTGTTGTGAATCATATTCAAATACCATCATTGGTTGACTTTGCACTTAACTACAACATTGTCATCATCAATATAATTATCCACCATCCTCATTCATCTCCACCATCTCTCCCTTTTTAAATCATTCTACAATTAACACCAAAGAAATAATTTAATGTGAACTCACCACATTGTGTGAACTTAAATTATAGACCTAGAACCATTTTTATGTCGCATTATCACAAAAATACATTAGTTATATGGAAAATAAGGAAAAAATCAATGATTTTTGGTTGAGAAAAACATTGATCCCCCAAAAATAGGTTGAGTTTGAGTTCATCAGAGAACATGGGGGATATGAAGTAAATTAGTAATTTAGGATCGATCAATATTTCATTCTTTACTATTCATCATTTTATATTTATATTCATCATCACTTTTTGAACAAGAGTCACAATACCACAAGGTTTATAATAATGATGATGATTATAGTTACAAGATAATTGTTATTCAATTTATGATTCAAAAATAAAATTGACATTAATAATTAAATTTCATTAAAAAAAACCAATAATAGAATTTTTATTGAATATAATTTATCAAAATTATTTCCATGGATAATATGAGTTACCAAATATAACCTCTTTAATTATTATTTAATGATAATGAAATTTTTTAAATGAATATGCATGAATATTTAGTATTTATAATGAAATTTATAAAACTAGAATAATCCATAAATTATAATTATTACCCTTAATTAAATATTCTTATTATAATTCAAATAAATCAAGTATATGAAGGATCAATTTATTCTTGTGAAGAATGAGTCTAGAAAAATAATAAAACAATCCATACCATAATAGTTTAAATTTTGAATCTTCAACATTTAAGAATGTCATTTTATTCAAAATATAACAAATCACAACTATTTAGACATTATAAAACTTGATTTTTAAAATAAAGATACAGAAAATGCAAATCAAGGATCTAGATGTCTAATGTCTTTGGAATATTTAATGCTCTAATAAATAACCATTAATAAAACTAAATAAACATTATTTAAACTCTATCACTGGCTATTTATGTCATTGGTATTGAAACAGTTCATAAGATATCCATGGGAATATATAATGAAAATGGGTAAGGTATAAATCTCAGTAAGGGGATAATCCGAGTAAGCATGATACAAATAAAACAACAGGAATATCATGATATCATAAAATATTATAATAAATTTGAATCATGGTATAAAAAAGACGATACAATAAGATCATGGAATCAAAGTAATTTGTAAACAAAAAAACATTACAACATAAGAACAAGTTGAGTATCACTACCAAGAAATCGCAACATAGTGTGCTAGGCTAACTGTTTGTGAACCATACAAGGTATATCATGAGATAAAAAAAATTCCCAATTAATTATAGCCCTATTAGGATTCACCATTAATGTGTCAAAGTTTATGTGTTCCGCATGTATCTAACATCATAAGAAACCATTTCCTCAATAACTCATGGATAATGAGAATGAGTTTTGTATAATCATTGATTTCATAAGAACATTTATGCATGGTCCTTTTGACATTTTAAATGCACGAGAGGTAATGTGAGTTTCATACATGGAAATAAACAATCAATGAAGTAAAATTAAATTTATATGAATATCCTTGAATGAAAATAGTATTGGGTACTCACAATAAAACGGGGTGACAAGGAAAATACAAGAATGACTACAACAACATAATGGGTATAAAAAATTGCTAATGGAATGGAGATAATGAGATATAATAGAAGTATATCATTGATAAAACATTATTTTTACATTATTGGAATGATTATAAATTTATTTTAACATGTTAGTTATAAAATTAGAAAGAAAAACGAAAAGGAAGTTCCATAATGAAATGGAAGAGGATGAGAATCCTTTACCTTAAATATAAATTCCTATGATCAGAGGGGTGGTTCGTTGAGAGATTAAGGGATTTAAAAAAGGACTTAATGAGATGAAAATAGATGGTGGGATGTTATAATCACCTTGATAGTAAAATAAATAGGGTTTATATTGGGTTATTTATAGGAAAATGAGTGAAATTGTTTATTTATTTCTAAATATATGCCTTAGAAATCTGCGTTGTGTGTAATTAAAAAACCATTGTCTTATTAGGTATTTTAGTTATTGGTTTTTGAAATTTAAAAAAAATGACATTTATTAAAGATAAATCCAAAATAAAATTATTTATATCACTTTGGGCATGTGAATATAAATTTTCCGTGAAATATTTTTTTTTAAAAATAATTTTTATTTTTAGTCTTTGTAATGTTTTTATATAGGGTTGAAAAATAATTTTCAAGTCATTTAAATAAAAAATATTAATAATATATATTATTTTGTGTCATGTATTCAATTACATTAATTATAAAATAATTATTACATATTTATGAATTCATAAAACATAACGAAACCGAAAATTGTTTATTTTTATTATTCACTGAAAAATATAATGTATTAAAAAATTCTCAAAATTTCAACCTAAATAAATTTAGATGTGATGGTTTCAAATATAATGCTTATTTTATAAAAGTAAATTTTTAGTAATGATAAATGATTATTCTAAATAAAAATTACCAATTTTCTATAAAATGTTATTTTTAAAATGAAATGCATTCTTTATTCACTTTATTGAATTATAAATTTTATAATATCAATGTATTTAATCAAAAAGGGAATATATAAATAATATAACATATTAAAATTATAATTATAATATTTTTAATTTACTTTTAAACTAGTATTTAAATATTCTGTTGGGTATTAGTACTACTTCAATGGTCATATAATAGTCATATTGCAATGGTCAGGTAACGGCCATGTAACTATCAGTTCCTCACTATCACATTTGCCTTTACACCTTATATATACTCTATCATTACCATACCTAGTAATTAAATACTTTTCTAACAACTTTTATACACTTACGTTTATAATTTCAGTAATATTTTTAATGATTACCCATTTTTACAGTCTAAAAGGTAGGACTGATCTTAATGGGAGAATTAAAGCAGATGGAGTTTAATTTCGTGTTTGCACTATTATTTGGATTCTATCTCTATAAAAAGATAATATTTTATTATATATTTATCTATAAATAAATTAAATTTATTTTTTAACTTGTTATAAAAGATATATCAAATTTAAATGAACTGTGATATACTTCTAAAATAATATTATTTGATGTGAAAATTATTCCTTATATATTGGATAGGAATTTATGAAAAGGAATAATTAAATCATGAAAATTATAATGTTTAAACCCGTATAAAATGAATTAATTGACTAATAAAGTAAATAAAAATCATTTGAATGTAAAATAGATCTTCTGAAAAACTATTTTTATGTGTGTAATGTGATTTTATATTAATAATTAAACTAATCAATATTGGAGAATTTTTTTTAAATTAAATATATATATTATCAATTGTTTTAACATTCATCTAACGTTTTTACTAGGAATGGGATAATAATAAATCCATTATATATTTAATAACACATTTTTCAAAAAACTGTTTTTATTGAGCTTTAAGCATTTATGTTAAAATAAATTTCTAAATCTTCTAGAGATTGAATTTGGAAAAATAGACACCATATTTGGAATTAATAAGTTTAAATTTGGAAAATATGACCCATTTATTTTTTATCATTATGAATAGTAACATTGGTAAACATTTTTCACCTTATAAAGTGTAAAATAGGGGTTCGAACCATGAGATAAGGTTACCAAATTAACACAACACATGCTTGTGTCCTTTAGGATGGGTGGAGTTTGGCCATTCCCATCCAATTCTCAAATATATGGCCACTTGGTGCCATTTTTCTTTGATAATGACCTTTATATTAATTAATTGAAATAATAAATAAAAAATTTCATTCTCTTCAATTAAAAATATTTAAATATTTTCATAAGGTTAAAACAAGGATAAGTTTAGTTCTAAATATTTATTGAAAATATAAGATATTTTTTAAATGGTAATTTATTTATAATTTTTAGTTATTAAATATATATCTTAAATTCTTATAGAATTCCAAAAAATTATTTATTCAATTAATTAAAAAATAAAATAAATGATTTTAAAAATATTTAAAGTAATATCATGTTTATAAATTATTATGATCTAAGAATTTTTTGGATAAAGATAAAATAATATATATTTTTTGAAATATTTGTATTCCAATTCCATTTTTTTCATGTTGTTTTCAATGTCAAATAATGTGATTAATTCATAGAATGACATAAATAGTATTTTATAATAAATAAACATTAGTGAAATATTTTAAAAAAATAATAATATATTTAAATAGGAAAATTAGGAAGTTAAATGGTTTAAAATTACATGCCTCAGTCATTTATGTTCCAATTTTTACCATATAAGTAAAATTATAACCATTTAATATTAAAAAATCTTTATCGCAGTTAAGATTAAAATCGTTAACCAAGGGGTTAAACCAAAAAATAGGGTTTAAAATGACACAAATATCAATATAAATTAATTTTTTAGAAGATATTAAAACCTTATCCTATTTTTCTTTAAATTTATATCCATTTTGAAGAATTTTTATTTTGAATTACTTAGTTATATTATAATATTTTAGTAATTCCAATTGTTTCATTTCTCGGCCTTATAAAAAGAAACTCATTCTCTCATTTCTTCACACCAATTTGATCCATCTAGATTAACCAAAACTGACAAAAATAACTCCTTAATATCTTTATCCATGTTTTATAGGTGAATCTATTCCCAAAATACCATCCCTAGGGTCCTTAATGGGATATCTAAAGGAGTTATTTCAAAGAAGAGGTAATCACATTAACCAGTCACTTTATTTTTACTTATTCTTTTACCTCATCTAAATAATTGTTTTTTTCATAAAATATTAAATTTAGTAATCTAAATATACTAAAATTTTATTATGATTATAAAACCACCATTATTCACCCACTTTTCAATCAAATGAAAAACAACAATGTTGTTCATGCATATGTGTTAGCTACCACCTCCATGAAGCCATATGATTTTTTCAAATCTGATTTCCATAAATGTTAATAAGGATATATTTAATATATATATAATATATATGATATAATAAATATTATATAAATTTGAATTATAATTTAACATTCTTTCATTCCATTATTTGAAAAGTTAAAATAGCGTTTATGTGTACGTATATCCAACCATCTATATGAATAGTGTAATTCATTTTTATCCCTATATTTTATGGATAATTATAAATATATATATATAATGAATTTATATTATATTTATATCATGATTTAAATTTTATCGATGATGTAACCATGATCAAAGTAAAAGGGCCAAAACTACTAAACCAAATCAAACAAAAAACGAAATAGTTATCAACCAAGAGAGTGATTTTAATAAATCATTATTAATAAGAAGGGGATAAAAGGTTAAAATTAAATCAAATAAGGTATTATATATTTGTTTATGGTTCTTGAATATAATTATAATAAATATATATTTATTTCACTGGAGTTGTTAACACATATAATGGAAGTCGGACTAATTGTGAAGGTTTACTTCACAACCTAAACATTATTCAGGATTGTTTATGTATAAGAATAAAATGTGGAAATTATTAGATATATTTATATTATACCCAATATATTTCATTATCATATGGTTATTTATATATATTACAATTTTTAATGTCATTTTCTTCACTTTATGCACTTAAGATACTAAAATAATGTTTTTATGGAATAATGAATTTTTTGTACTCGATTAGGAATATTTTTCATTAATGTCCATATTTTACATATGATATTTTAAATAATTTTTATACTATTCTATAATGATTTAATAATGATATTTTAACCAATATAAACCATTCAAAAAAAATTAATATTTTTTCCCAATGATGTACTTTTGAATTTTTCTCGAAAATGTGAAAGGAATATTTATTTTCATATAAAAACACTAACAAAAATTCACGATATCATAAAAACCCCTTGATTTAGAGATTTAAATACATGATTTAAAATATACTTTCAAGTAATTTTTTTCCTTATTTTGGGAATTTTTTTAATTAAATTGGCGATTTCAAAATAAAAAGGCTATTTTCTTCAAGAAATTTTTTAGAAATATTTTTAATGTGTTTTTATCTATGTTAACAACATTTGAATAATATTATGATTTAATCCTGATATATTCTAATGATACCACCCATAATATTTCTCTACTTGGTTTATGATCTTTTTGAAAAAGGAAATGATTGACATTTCGTATGCTAGTTCTTATAATATGAACAATTATTGATTTTTACGACATGTTCATTAAGTTGTATTATTTATTCATATGATAAATAAATTGTAATTATTAATTGAAATGTGTGTATTATAATTTAATATCCCAAAATACATTAGTAGGTATCATAAGATAATATAGGTTGGGTATTTATGTAAGGCCTTACCCACTTATGTATATATCTTGGCACGAGGCCTCGATGTTATGTTTATGATGTATTTCATTATCCATCCCCCCATTATGAAATTATTTATTGATGTCCATGGGATTATTTTAATAATTATTATGTCCATGGATAAGTTTTCAATCTCATCTGATTATTTATATGGCATTCTTTGATCATCTTTCATTCTTTCTTTATTATTTGTGCCTTATTAGCTTCGACTGTATGCATACACTTCCTAAGCATATAAGCTCACCTATTTCTTATATTTCATTTCTACATGATGTTAGGAAGTGTATTATGATTGATATGTTGAGATATTATAAAGGTAATTTATTTTTATCAAATAATATACAATATTGTATTTTATGTTTTCAAATTTAATAGGAAATTCAAATATGTATCTATTTTTCAACACTAATAAACTATTCAGTCCTTTGGGATATAATCAGTTTTATAAAGTACCAATATAATAAATTATTAACCAACTTTGGGATACATTATTGGGGAACTCAATAGTAGGTATCAGAGAAATTTTAATAGAATGCTTGGGAACTAAATTTAGGAAAACATAGATTATGTATCATTACTATATGAATTACTTTTAGGAAATTTCTAATTATAAGATAACATTATTACTTTTTAGTAAGGTAGATATTAAGTGTTTTTCATAAAACATTTTTATAATACAAGTGGAATTTATTTTAACATAGGTTCATCTTGGGGCAATAACCCTAAAATAGTTGGTTTTGTATATCTTGTTCATCATTCGAGTGCAAAGTGAGTGTGCCCTAGTTGTGCACCTACTATGACGCTCCCAGAGGATATGATTCTGTTAATTCACATTTTATTTACATACCATTATGAATGATTTAAAATATTTTTATGATTTGAGAATACTCCCAAAGAAACCATTCTTATGATCCTGATATTAGTTATGACTACATTTTCAATTTATGTCACTTTTTTCACAAGTATCAAAATTATACATTATGATTCATAATGTTTTGATATTATCTTCTCTATTACATTGTTTAAAAATTGTGCCTAATATTTGGAATGCAAATATTATCAATGCACATAATATATATATATATATATGGATTTCCCTCCTTGTAAAGATAATTAAGTAAGATATAGAGTAGGAACTGAACAAATTATAACACCATTATGTTATCTAACTAAGGTTATGTCTAATAAAATTAACTGTATGGAGTAGAATACTAATATATAATGTGTTATAAAAACGATAGACCATTTCTGGTGAAAAAAACCTTTATCATTAAATAGAATCAAAAATCCATTTGCATAGTAGCAATTGATATGTTCCTTATAAAAGATATTTATCACCTAGGGAAGTAATCAAAGGGATAAGGTTTTCATATAAATTTATAATAACACTAGGGAGCCAGATAAATGGTGTTCATTGATTCAAAACACTAATGATAAGGAGGAAATTTATATTTGGGAGTGGAATTATTTTAATGTACCTTTCTTATAAAAATATATCCTTTATGAACAATAAGAAGATATAGAGAGATAATTCATGTATCTAACAGAAATAGAAGAAGAAAATGTTTATAACTATGAAACAAACATTACATGGTTAAAATTTTATGTTGAGGACTACGTATTTAATCCAAATAAAAATATTGAGCATTTATTTTATTGCATTAATATAATACATTAAAGTTAACAAGAATCCCATACATTCACACCATATGAGGATATAGAATCATGTTCTATCAAGAAAAAGAAATAATTCTCCATGTCATATTGAAAGAAAGTAAGAGAATAATATGAGAGAAGTTTAAAAAAAATGGATAAGAGAATGAATATAAAAAGTAATTTTCCAACATGTGATTCTTTGGGAAGGAAACACTTTAGTGAATTATTAACAGGAAATGGTGTTTACTTCAAGTATGAAGAAAAAGGATATCATTTTCATGAATGAAGAGGTAATAGAGTGTAAATAAAATATAATTCATTTAAATTTAATGAGTTTCATCACTATTCAAACCATACCACAAATGTGAAGGGAACATACCACAAAAGAAGCCAAGTGGTTAAGTCCAAGACCATGTAATTACTACAGCTAAAGTGGAAGTTCCTAGTCATATGGTGAATGGTACACTTATCTTATAGTCCAGGATTGAAAATGTTTTATTTGATTCCTATTTTACCCACTATTTTATATTTTAATAAATTTATATGGGTATCGTATCACCACATTAATTACTAGATGTTCAGTTGTAAGTGAATAATCTTAATTATAGGATGATCGGATCTTAACTTTATATCTCACCTTTGATATATTTTTGTGGGAATTTTCATCTTATGAATCCTTTTATTCTTACCCAAGTTGAATTTTATGTAATTTTGGATATAGATTAAATCTCTTTGTAGAGACCCCTTATCAACTGTCAAGGAAGGTAAGTTGCATTTTATATTTTGAATCAACCATCAATAATCTATCAGTGTAAGGTTGAACCTAAAAACCCAATGGAAATTAACTTCAACATATGGGTTGCACTAATTAATTATTAGGGATATTTTTCACAAATGGTTGGGGAGAAAATCAATCTTTAAAATGTGCCTAATTTTTGGGAATTAGTTTTTTTTCTTGAGGACTTTTCTATTCTTCCATAGATTCATTAAGTTTCGTATTTAGTTTTACTCAAACCTGGTGCTACACTTATTTCAAAGACACCATATAGAATTGACCTAATTGATTTGAATGAAATAAATAAGAATCTATATATAAATATAAATAAAGGATTCATTCATCCTAGTGCTTCCCCATGGTGTAAAGTTATCCCTTTTATAAAGAATAATGACGGTTCAATGCATCTTTTCATTAATATCGGGAACTTAACAATATCACTATTAACAACGAGTATTTTCTGACCTATGTCAATGATTTATTTCATTAATTATAAGGATATCAATATATTTGAAGAATGATATTTCATCTAAATATCAATAACTAAGTATCAACAAGGGTGATATTCCCAAGATATCCTTCCATATGAGTTATTGTAATTATGAATTTATAATAATTCCATCTGGACTTACTAATGCACCTACTATCTTCACGTATACAATGAATAGAGTCTTTATATATTACATTAATCAATATATAGAGGTCTTTATAGATGATTTTATTATGTATTAAAAGTGTAAGTAAGATAATAAAGAACATTTGACAATTATTTTGAAGATATTTAGGATGGATAAGTTAAATGCTAAATTTACCAAATGTGAATTTTTCCTTTAGAAAGTTTCATTCTTAAGTCGTATTATATTAAGTGATCGTATATTGGTGGATCCTTAAAATATGGGAGTTATTGATAAATGGCCTATGCCAACCACACTAACTAAAATCTATAACTTAGTTGGGTTTTTTGGATAATAATAATGCTTTGTGATAGATTCCTCATGGTTATCTAGTCCACTCACTAAGTTGACCCAGAAGGGGGTTATGTTGTTATGGATAGAAGAAAGTGAAGAGATTTATAATGAATTAAAGAGATAGTTGGTGAGTATGCATGTCATTATAATACCATGTAGTGGAGATGGTATTGTGATCTATAGTGATGCATCAAATAAGGTACAAGGATTCTTTCACATGAATAATTACATGGGTATATCATATACCTCTCTCTAATTAAAAATTCATTATAAAAATTACCCAAATCGTTATTTTGAGTTGGGAAAGGTAATTTTTTATTGAAGATATTGAGGAATTATCTATATAGTGAAAGGTGTTATATATATATTAATCACAAAAATATTTAAGTATATATTTACATATAAATAATTGAATATAATCAAAATAAGAATGGTGGATTTGATCAATGAGTTTGATTTCTCAGTACATTACCACCCTTGGGAGGAAAAAAGGTGGTTGATGCTCTGAGTCAAAAAAAATCTAATTTTTCAATGATGAGTATTTAAAGAGATCCAATGTTATTGGATTTTTATAATATGGATTTTGAAATCATGAGGAATGGCGATAGATCTAATCTTTCATAGATAAATTCTCAACCATCAAACCATGAGGGGATTAAGAAGAAATGAAAGGAATATATGTAATTATAAAAGAAGGTAATGAATGTTCCTAAATAAAACATGATCATAATAGAATGATAAGGTTTATGATCCTTGTATGTGTCTCATAAATAAAATTTTCAAAGAAGGATATCTTATAATAAGCTCATAATTCATCATTCTCTATTCATCCTTAATGTATGAAGATGTATAGAGATCTGAAAGAGTATTTTTGGAGGGATAATATGAAAATTTAAATTTGTGTGTATATATAATAGTTCTTGTATATCATAAATTTATTGTTGAGAGATTGAATCCTAAGGAGGTTTTAAAACCACTACTAATACCGTAATTTAAATACGAAAATATCACCATGAATTTTGTCTTTGAACTCCCCAAAACATAAAAAGGCCAAAATTCTATTTCGGTTGTAGTCGAACAATTTAGGAAGAAAACACACTTTATTTATAAAAAATACAATTTCTATCATGATCAGAATGTCATAAATTACAATAAGGAAGTTTTATGGTTTCATGGAGCACCACAATCTATTGTATCTTATAAGGATCCAATGTCTACCTCAAAGTTCCGGTGGTGACTTCAGCAAGCTCTGGATACGGAGTAGAGATTTGGTATTTTTTTATCATTTATGATGGTTGGAAAGTTTAAGTGGAACATTCAAACTCTATAATACATGTTTATATATTTCTCTATATAATTAAAAGGTGATTTGGATCTAATTAAAAATGATAATGTTACTCGTGCGTATATATGAACTACCACCTCCACAAAATGATATGATTTTTTTCCATTTATATTTTAAATGGATAGTAATAAGTATTTATTAGATAAATATATATAATATATATGATATAATAATTATTCTATAATGGGGAATTATTATTTACTTTTCTATCATTCCGTTCATTAAAAATTGAAAATAGTGTTTAGGCATACGTATTCCCTATTGTATCCATGAATGATGTAATTAATTTTTATATCTCCATGGTATATGGATAATTATAAATATATATATATATAATGAATATATATGATATTTATTTCATTATTAAAATTTCTTAGATTATAGAACCATGATCAAAGTATAAGGACCAAAACTACTGAACCAAACAATACATGAAAAATGAAGTAGTTATCACCTGAAAGAGTGATTTTAATTAAAAATTTTTAATAAACTGGTTATAAATGGTTACATGTAAATCATATATTGTAGGATATATATGATTATGGTTATTTAATAATATTATAATCAATATATATTTATTATATAAGAGGTTTGGAAATATAACAAAAAATTCATACCTAATGTAAAGTTTTACTTCACAATTTCATCATCATTCAAGATTATTTATGTTTATGTATATGATGGTGATTATTCATTTATCTGTTAGTTATTTATATAAAATAAAAATTTTCATTTTATTTTCCTCTCTTTAAGTACACAAGATATTGAAATAATTTTTATAAGGAATATTAACTTTTTTTTCTACTCAATTTGGAATACTTTTAATCCATGTTCATATTCTATGTAAAATGTTTTAAAGGATGTATTTACTATTCTAAAATGATTTATTGAATCTAATGTTATGAATTTTTATCATTTAAAAAAATAGTTTAAAATGAATCCTCTTATAATTTTTTAAACAAGGTAATTTTTCCTTTTAACAAAAATGTGAAATGAATCGTTGTTTTAATATACACGGTGTGAAAGGTATTTACTGCTCTCATGAATTCTCCATGCTTTGAAGATTCCTCTAAAAATTACAAAGGATCCTTTCAAATAAAATTATTTCACTTAACATTTGGTTTTTTTATTTTAAATAGTTTATTTTAAATTGATAAGGTTATTTTCCTCATGAAAAAATTTAATGATCTATTTAATATATTTTTATCAATATCAATATCCTTTGTTGAATCCTTTTCTTTAATGAGGATATACTATAATTATATCATCCACCATATTTATCTATATGGTTTATGACTAGTTTTAATGGGGAAATTATTTACATTATGTATTTTAGATATTCAAAAATGGATAGTTATTTATTTTTAAGTCATATTGATTAAGTTGAATTGATTATTAATATGAGCAATGCATTGGAATTATTAAATGTCAGTTAGGGAATGAAATTTAATAACCCCTTGATTCATTGGAAGGTCTCATTAGAGAAAATAGGTTTGGTGTCTGTCCAAGGCCTTACCCATTTATATATATGTCTTAGTATAAGGCCTCAATATTTTGTTTAAATTTCTTACATTACACATTCAATCTTTATGAAATTAGTAATTGATTTTAATGTGATTATTTTAATAGTTATGATATCCATGGATAAGTTTCAAGATCATAATATAATTTATATGGAATTAGTTGATCACCATCCATTCCTATCATATTATTAATTTTTTATTAACTTCTACTATATGCATACACTTTTTTATCTTCTATCCTCACCCCATTCTTATATTTCCATTCACTGGGATTCTAGGAAGTGTATTGTGATTGATATATAGGAACATGCTAGATGGAACTATGGTGTTCTCAAAGAAAATACAATTTTTAATTTTTATGTTTTCAAATGCAATGTCATATTTAAGTATGTATCTATTTTTCTAACACTGCTAAACTATTATGTCCTTTGGGATGTGATTTATTTTATCTAGTACCAATGTAATAAACTAACCACCAGCTCTGGGATATTGATGTCAAAGCCTTTAAATATCATTGTAATATTATTTGATATTATAGAAAATATTATTTCATCATGTGTAAAGTTCCTATGAAATTTATTATCCTTTATTTATGATTAAACTAAAAAACATGATAAAATAGCTATAGTGAAATATGAGTTCCTTTATAAATATAAGGAATTTTTGGGTATTTACCAAAATCCCATCACTATGAGAATTTATATTCAACTCCATGAATAATATTATTTATCTCATATTCTCTATTTTTGTGATGGGAGATGGAACATGAGGAATAGAGATAAAAAAAATTTCAAAATAAGAATTTATAATCACTTATAGGTTGACCAGATACGATTTTAATCATCTATAAAAGGCTTAGTCTAGAACTGAAAACTTAACCACATAACACACCCTTATCCTAGGTTAAAAATACATTCCAAATATATTCATAGCGTCACAATTTCTATATGATGTTCTTTTGTGATATAACACATAAAACTTTCACTGGATGAATATATTATTTAATAAATATTAAATATTCCTTAAAATTCATCGATCATGGAATTCATCCAGAATTCATTAATAGGTTAATCATTACATTTTAACTTCAATAGGTCCATTGAAAAAAAATATGTCAACCACTAGGATACATTTACAATTTTACCCACATTAAAGGAAATGGCCTTTAAAACTAAAAAATAAATTAAGTCTCTCTTATGAAACATTTCGATAACTACATCCTCTCAACCATTAAACCCTTTCATCCAAACAATAAAAACAACATGAGTTAATAAATTGAGAGTCTTTTTAAACAACCTTTCATGGGAAACAAGACATATTCACACATACAAATTTTACCTCTATAGTTCCAAGATCTAAATAAAATGGGCCACAACAACAATTGAAATTATTATTACCTAAATAGAAGAATAGTTTGTATAATTCCAATTATAGAAAATACTTATTAAAAAACATGATGTCATATAATATGACTCTAAAAAATATTTTTTATTAATTATATTTCTATACTCAAGCCATATTCCTCTTATAATGAAGAGAAAACGGCAACCATAAACATTAATATTAGATTTGATGGTTATGGAGGACACCCCCAACGAGAGAGATCCCCCTATAATAAATTTAAGAAGAAACTAGAAAGATACAACAAAGATACCATCAATCCACATAAAGTTCTATAATAGTGTGATTCAGCTAAATACACTTCACTAACCCTATAAGAACTTACATGGACAAAAACTTATAGGTTTTCTTCGATATCGTATCATCATGTGAAAAGAAACACAGACCTACATTTTCTACAGTAAACTTAGAATCATCTCCAAATAAAAATATTCATCATTTTTCTACTATAAATGAAAACTATACCATCATACCTCCAATTTTATACTATCTCGCATCCCCTGCTAGAGATCATTTGGTTTGTTTTATGGTAACTATACCTAAGATATAATGATATGAGAACCAATGTACATCATTAGCCTCTATTGAAAATCATGCAAAAAACCTAGTCTCATTAGTTATCATTTTCACCATAATCCAAAGTAGATAGTCTTACCATTTATAAAACCCTATAGTCAGCTCAAAACCCCATGATAACACCTTCTAAACTCAAGTGACCAAAAAAACCTATGAGAAAACCTTTCACTGCATAAAGAAAATTCTTACATAATTAAAATTATATTTTGACTAATTATACACCATGAAGGATCCATACCCCACTAGGTGAAACCTTGTAACAAAAATAATCATCACAACACCCATGATAAGTCTCACGAAACAATTCAAACTAACGATGAATCTAGATGATTTATTCCCCACATTTGGAATAATTTTTCAAGTGCTCCACCTATAGATATCATATCACACATTATCCCATATTAGATGCTTCTTATATAGATCTTCAACACTAAAAGATACATGAGGGTCACTAAAAATAGTTCGATGCATTCAACATATATCTATTATTTTACAAACTAAGTACACCATGGTCATCTGCTCATATATATCTTCCACTTAGAGAGAACATAATTCCTACTAAGGATTTCAATTACCACTCTATTGCTACATCTTTCTAACCACAAAATTAGTCTGATTTTCAAATATCTAATAAGATAATGTGACTCCAAATATTAATATCACTTCTAATTAGATGAAATTTTTACATTCAAAAATCACAAAATGAGAGTTTTTCATGTTATTGGTGAACTCAAAGAAATTCAAAAAAAAACCTTGAATTCTCATGATTCACACCCTAGTTTTCTCATGATTCACACCCTAGTTTACCCCTTTAACAGTTTTTTTATCATTGTTAAAGGGTACCCTTATTAGTGCTAAAAATAATTGATAAATGGATGATTTATCATCACTTTTTTGTACTAATAATGGACCCTTTTCTCTTCTTTTTCCAAGCATTGATAAAATTTTAGGGATTTAAATCATCCTCTAGTAGTCAATACTTTTTTTATCACTGATAAATGCCTATTATATCTTTGTTAAAGGCCTCTTTTGTAGTAGTGATTTCACTTCACACAATATATGAAACCAATATGAAAGAATTACAAAATGGGGTCTACCTTTTATGTATCATGATACATTTTATATTCATAAAACTCTATTAATAATATTAACATAACCATACATAATTTATCATCTAATAGTACCACAAAATTTACCCCACCAAATATACCTTAAGTTTGCTTAATATTTTAGGTTTTTTTAATCATTACATATCTATATAATTAATAACACATCTCAACGTTAAAATTTGATAAAATCCTTCCACTAAACTTATTTAGTGAGAAACATATATGAAGAAAACATGTTTTGAATAATTGTGAGATTTAGGAATCATGTACCTAACGTTAAACTCTTAGAACGTAGTATTAAAACTTTCTGACTTCACAACATCATATTTTAGGATGTTAATAATTTCTTTTGTCTACTTAAAACTTTTATATGCACATTATCATTATTTTTATCAGAAATTTTCCATTAAAATTTTCCATTGTTATAATTTTGGTAACAAAATTTGACTATTTATGTTATTTCCTTTACCAATACATACTAAACAATTTTCAGATATAAATTGATATCCACTTTTTATTGTAGCTAAATATAACTCTCTATATTTCTCATTTTAGTTGTATACTTATCACTTTTTGGATATTAAGTTCCATTCACTTTAATTTAACTATTACAATCTTTTATTTATTACACCTAAACTTATATTAGTCTATATATTCTCTCATTCTCTTTTTAGACACTATATTATCTTTAAAGTATCCGAACAAGATACAAAAACTCATTTGTGTTCAGTAAATAACACGTATTTCCTCTTAGTAGGAATATATAAAAATATATATATTGTATACTATATTTTTAGATCAATAATCTATGAAGAATATTTTATTTATTAAAATATAACACTAAAGGATGGTGGGGTCAAATCCCTTTTATTTTAAAAAATTTCATGGTAAACTCTTGTATCCTAAAATAAAAATTTTCAACCTTATCTCCATTTCAAACATGTTATAGAACTTTATGAACCTTAAACTAGTTGTATCAATAATAACATCTTATATTGTTCATAATAACCCTTTTTTTACAAAAAAAAATCTCTTATCATATATGAGAAATAAGATAAAAACACACATACTCTATCTTGATCCAAATAACCTCGAAATAACACTTTATTATTTTAAATATCCATAGTAGAAACATTTTACAACTAATTTGACACACAAACTATAAGATCCATCAATTATTAACTTGATTTTTAACTCTTATATATTTCAAACATTTATAAAATATACTTTTGAGTATCATGTTTCATATTCATTTTATAAGTAATTTTATTAAATTTTCTCCCACTAAAATGTTTCCCCCTTTTTAAATTCCACCATTCCCATTAGGGGACCAAGATCCATTGTTTTCCAATAAATTATTCCTATTTTGTGTTCCTTAAATCACCCATCAGAATTGTTTATGTGTTTTTTTCTCATCTATTCATTATTTTTTAAGGAAGTTATTTAGGATGTAGTTCTGAGGTGTTAGAATATTTTTAATAATTGTTGATGCAACTAGAATAGTTTTAAAAGGGTGTTGAGTATGTCTTTTATTTATTATGAGTTATATAATTATGGATAATGTCTAAGTTTTTTTGTAAGAATTATCCTCACTTGGTAGCATTAATTTTGTTTCTAAAATAGTGATTTTGAAAGGCATAATAAATTATTGAGATTCTTTTATGCAATTAAAAAGTGTTTCTTAGACATTTTAATAGTAATTTAAAATTTTCATAAGAGTTATTCATTATTTTAAAAGATTCATTGAGATTTAATAAGAGTCGTATGAACTTTTTGTAAGAGCCATGTTGATATTTATAAGAATCGTGTCATGGTTTATAAGAGTCATTGTAATTATATGTAATATAATTTAAAATATAAAAATTACAAAGTTAGGGAAAACTAATAAATAATTAGAGTTTATGTACTCTTAAAAATAATCAATATTGTATGTTTTTTAAGGATAAGTCCATTTTTAGAATTTTCTTGAGAAATATGGATTTCTAGAAGATGCTTCCAAAATACAAATTGGGATGATCTTGTGTTGATCATCATTGAATAAATATAATTGTGATTATAAAGGGTTTTTATTCAATATTAGAATAAAGAATAAGTCGAAGTATGTTCTATGGAATGAAATGATATTCGATTGTGAGGATTTTGTCAAGACAAAAAGATTTGTGTTTGAAAACATTCATGTCCGCATAGATTAAATAGACGTGGTTTTTATAGAGAAGTTAGAGGTTATCATAATTCTAATTTTATGTAGGTATTTTAAATCACATATCTCAAGGGATATTTAAATAAATATATTCAATTTTATTAAATTGGAATTAAATTGGATGTTTTAATTGACCAGTTTAAATCAGATTAAATCTCATTATGATAAATCCATATTTGAAATATGGGATATATTTATAATTTTGTGAATATAAAAGAAATAAAATGAAAAATGGATATGGAAGATTGGTAATTCAGAATTGAGAAATTGATACTTCAAATAATTGAAGAATCATTGTATCAAAGAAAGATGAACAAGAGGATTCCAACAAGCGTATGTTGTTATATTAAACATTTTTGTCGAAGTAATAAATTTTTTTATTCATCATATTTAGGACTAATATAGCAACCAATTATTAACATACATGGATATTACATCATTTTACATTAATATTCACCATATTAAAAAAGTGCATGCCCAAGGATTATAATAGTTTAGTGTGTTTGGAAACTTGGAACATGATCTTCTAACTTGGGGAAAGATCTCCAATGTTTAACAAAAAGATCATCCCATTTAGTACTCCTACATAGAACCTTTCTTCATAACCAGGGGAAAGGAAATATATGAAATGGTGAGATCAGATTCTTAGTAAATGTAAATAAATGATATACATAAGAATAACATTAGTATAAGGGTATGAGAACATGAGGATAACATTTGAATATCATAACTTGCAAATAAAATATCATAATATTAATTCATGGAATGAGTATTGGTAGTTCATAATATATAAAATATAAATAAATTAAAGAGAGTAATCAATGAGAGAATAACATAGGCATAATATATATAATTTTTAGAAGAAATATAAGAAAATAGAATCTTATGTCAAGGATACTTGCCAAAAACTTCATAACCTTTTAGGCTTGGGATAAAACCCATGTACCAGATTTAGATTTGGGATAACAACATGTGAAACCTCATGTTTTCAGGCTTGGGCTACAACCCATATAACCTCATTTTCTGGATTGGGCTATAACCCATGTACCCACTTTTTTCAGGCATGGGATACAACCCTTGTACCCTGTTGTTTTTGGCCATGGGAAATAACCTTTGTCCCCACTTTTTTTAGGCTTGGTCTAAAACAAGTGCACCCTCCTGTTTTGGGGGTTGGGCTACAACCTGTTTACCCTCTTTTTTTCAGGCTTGGTCAACAACCTGGTGAGTATCTAGTTTCTAGGATTGGGATACATCCCATATACCATCTTATTTTTTGGATTTGGTTATATCCTAAGTACCCTCTTATTTTCAGGATTGGGATACAACCCATGTACCCTCCTATTTTTGAGCTTAGGATACAACCTGTGTACCTTATTATTTTAAGTATTGGGATAAAACACATGTACACTCTTGTTTTAATTTTTGGGCTACAACCCAAGTACCCATTGAGCTCATAAACCATGTATAATTACCTAATGAATTGGCAGGAGATATAGGCCACACCAATCGCATAATTAAAACCATATTAATTTGTTCTACAAGATCTTAAAAAATTCATCATATCATAACACATGAAGTAAAATGGTTATTAAAACATATAATAATATTGTTATCTATGGAAAAGAAATAGGTTTCATAATCACTTTCTCATATCATAACCCATGAAAAGAATTGGGTTTCAACATGGTATAACCCGTGGAAAAGAAACTGGTTTCATAAACTACTTGTCATCTTAAACATAAAACATTCAAAGAAAGAATAAGAATGGTTTATCTGGATCATATTCACATTAATAAATGATAATCAAAAAAATTTGACATATTAGATGAAAAATAATTTTAAAGGATAATTTAAAACATTTCTTGAGGAAAATATAATTTTTGGTAAAAAAAATTAAAACCTTTCTGAAGACATTTTTCTTTGAAAATTACTTTAAAAAAATGAATTTACATAAAAGTGGGGGAAAATATTTAAAAAATATTATATTAAACTTGAAAATGAAACATAAAATAAATTATGGTCATGTTGGCAGATAAATCTGTTAATGCCGGACATTCTATTTTCACCAAAAAAAATTAGAAAAGTTCCTTGATCGGAAAATGAGAAAAATATTCCTTTTAAAAACATTTTGTAAAAAGTTAAAACATGTGTAAAAGTTTCTTTTAAAAATACTAGGATAATAGTAGAACACTTTTAAAAACATTTTTAAAACACAAGGTTTTGGAAGAACACATAATTTTTCTTGAAAAGATAAATAAAGTCGGATTTTCATAAAAAAATTTTCTTAATTATCTTAAGTACCAAAGAGTGGTAAAATGGGACAGTTAATTGGATATAACATGAATAACTAGAGTATAATAATCTTAATGATAATTATTGAGATATATATCATAATATTTCATCAATGAAAGAATAAACCTAAACAATCCCAATAAATAATGAGATTGCAATAATAAACACTTATCACTTTGGTGAGTTTGAATCCTAATCCCAATGAAATAATAACATTACATGGATCTTAAAATACAATGAAAATAATGAAATTAATTATATAACCTTTCAAAGGTAAGTATATACATCATTTAAAACAATAGAGTTGAATAACATAACATGTCTTAAAGAATGAAAATTGAGACAAAATTACCTTACGATTTGGTAAATTTTGAACTGTAAACTACATAAAAGAGAGATCATAAAATAGATATAAAAATACCAATTTTTTTTTTATTAAAATAATCATAAATTAATTTATTGATAATATATACACCTCGTAAAATAATATAGGTGCATAACATAACTTGTGTCTCAAAGAATACAAATTGAGACAAAATTACCTTACAGATTTGGTAACTTCTGAACCATAAACCCCAAGAAAGAGATATCATAAAATGAATATGTAAATACTAATTAATTTAAGGATAAAAATAATATAATACATTCATGGGTATTATATATAACTCACAAAATAAATGGGTGCTAAATATGGCATAAGTCTCGCAGAAATAAAAGTGAGACTAGAAATCCCCTTACCTTATGTCTTGACTCTCAGTGTACTTATTCAAAAAACCTATATAATAAATATAATTTTATTATAAATATATATAATAACAATATTAATATATATAATACCATTTATTATTTTATTATTAATTTTTATTACCTATTTATTAACAATTTCATGTTAATGTTATGTATCGGGTAATAGATGCTATGTTTTTCATGTTTGTTTTGACATGTTATTCTTGATCATATTAATAAAATAATGAGTTAATTATTTCCAAAATGTAAAAAAAAAGATTTTAATATCATATATATTGAGTGCATAAGAATTTCTAAAAATTTATACAAGATTTAAATATGATATGAAATCCAATGTTCACAGAGATGGTAGGTCGTACGTACACAAGAACATTATTTCCATTTCCACATAATATTTTTAAAGAAATAAAATTAAAAAATATATATTATATTTATAGTATAATTATTATTTCATATATATTACAAATTTTTATTAAACGCATCCTTAATACATTCCATGTAAATCATGAATAAATCGCATCACTTTGAGGAGACGGTAGTCCACACATCCACAAACGAAGTTATCGTAATCCCACAAAATGGAAAGCATAAAGTTATGTGTTAAATATTAATTAAATAAGAATAAATAAATCATAAATATCATATATATCAAAAAAACAACAATACCATCAATATTATTAACTTTGTGAGGTGGTAATTGAAGAATGAATGATATTTGTTTGTGAGGTGGCAGTTCGTCGTACACACAAATAATGATTTTGTATCTCATTTGATGTAAGTGTGTGAAGTTGTAGTTTATACACTTAGAATACTAATTTATAATAATATTTTGGATAATTTGGTTATTATATTATTAATATATAAAAATAATTAAATTAGTGGATAAAAAAATGAAAAAAACTTTTTGTTGAAGAACGTTGCCTCTTTTTTGGGTAACTCTTTTTGGTTTATACCAAAATACTTCATTGGTTTTATTTATTTCAAAATATAGGCTCATAAGATGAGTTTAAGTAAATTTATAGTTTATTTGGTTAGCTATTTCATGAACTAATGTGATTTTAGAGGTTTGAATAAGTGGGATAGGTGGTGGCCTTTTATAAGTTGGGGAAAGGACACACTTGGAATTTTTGAAACTAATTGTATGATCCCCATGTTTTTACCAACCAATAGGATTCCATAACACACAAAATTAGTTAAATTCAGGTTTAAGGTCTAACTATTTCCATAAAATCGGTGTTTTACATTTTTAGGGTCATTTTTACACCTTATATTCTATGTTTAGTCACTAAGTAAACTCATGTTTACCATAATAACTATAATTAATTTTAAATTATTTCAGTAATTAAATTGGTAAAAATAATTTAACCATATTATTAATTAGAAATTATTAATATTAAAAATATTTAATCCATTTTTATAAATTAAAATCATATAATTTTCAGAAATTAATTTAAAATTAATTTTGCGGACGGGATGAGATGACGAGTTTTTAAAATGAAAAGTTCACAATTTTGAAATGTTTTTATATTCAATTTCAATTTAAAATTGATTCCAATAACCTAAATAGGATTTATTTATGTATAATTGAACTAATTATACTTTAAAACAAATTTAAAATATAATTTAAATAGAAAAATACAATAGGATAAAATTTAGTTTTCAATTGATATTCATTATTTCTAAGTATTCATCAAAAATGAAACTTCTCATAAAAATGAAAAAAATAGACATAATAAATTTTTATATTCCAATTTAAAAATTGGATTTTATTTTTTCAAATAAAAACAATTAAAGTTTCAAAAATTATATTTAAAACAATTCTTCATTTAAAAGGCAACAAAACTGCCTTTTAGACAAATTTAGATTTTATGCCTAAAAATTTAGATTTGTTCTTATTTTAAGCATATCAAACTTGTTAAAAGAATTTTAAAACATTTCGTGGAATTTTTGACATATAAATTTCATTAATATATCTAATTAATAGTTTTTAATTGAATTTGTTAATATAAAACACAAGTACATCCTTTATATTCAATTGGTTTTTATTATCATTTATAATTCATTAATTAAAAAAGAAGTATAAAACATAGTTTCATTATTTAGTACATCTTATTCGAATATTCCATTATAATGGCTATGTGATAACTATAATAACATTTTAATAATATTATTAATAATATATTGTAGTTCTATAAAACATGGTCTTGTATGTCATGTAATCTATCTAAGGAACTCAGAATTATGTATAACATAAGCCAAACACAAAGTGTTTCTTATACCAAAATATAAAATATGTGTTGTGTGTAGTTCATTTTTTACTTTTTGTTGTGTATCAGGCAAGAATCAGTGTAGTGTGCAATGCATACCATCAAAGAAAATTAATTTATTCTAAAAAAATTAATTCATAGAAACTTGAGGTGTTACATTCTACCCCCCTTAAAATTAATTTCTCTATTAAAATTCATATGGTTCATAAAAGTTGTAAAATTTTAATGTTCCTTTTATAGGAACCCACATCGCAAAAAAGAATGCTAAAAGTTACTTTATAAAAAGAAATTCAGAAACATAATAGTGAGCCACAGTAACTCATAATTAGGATCCCAAATAAGAGAACATAGGTGAGAATGGAATATTGGACATGGAAGAAAAATAAAAAAAATTATAGATCATGATGATCATAATAAAGTGAATGATGAATAGAAATTTAAGGCCCTAAAACCCATAAAATTTTCATGATTTATAAGACTATCGGTTCAACAGAAATGAAGGTATTAGGAAAAATATTTTTCAATGACATTTTTCTAGAGTTATGGAATCAATTTATTGTCTAATAACATAAGGAAACAAACTTAATTGATTTCATTCCTTTTCATATGCACAATCTAACCCTTTAGTCTTTATTTCCTCGATTTCCACTACATCTCTTACTCCAACAAATAAAGGTTAATTTTTAATTCCTGAAGTACTAACAGGTCATGAGGTAGAATGATAAGTTATTAAATATATATTTAGTTATAATCATTGAAAAATTGTTAGCATAGGTTATCCAATATTCATAAATCCTCATATGGTGAGATAATACTTCAGTCTCTAAAACATCATCAAATTTTTTAACTTAAACCATTCCATAAATGGTTAACATTATAACCCTTACCAAAGATAAAAATCCAAAAAATTTCGAAAAAAATGTCACTAAATTTCTCAAAATCAACTTAACATTGATCCCCCATATATCATAATGCATCCCTTGGTTTCCACATAACAAAAATGTGAATATATCCATCATTTATTCTCATGAAATATGGTAATAACATGAATTGCAATAAAAACTTATAGAAAACATACATGCTTCCTCATTCCAAAAATATAACATATATTATTGGATATATTTTTTAAATACAAAAATGATCTAAAATACATCAATGATAACATAAACCAATTTTCAACAAATCCTTTATTATTTTTGAGATCATAAATACTATCCAATTTACTTTATCCATATCAATCATCTCTTTATCCATGCTAAACATAATTTTCTCAACATTAGGAACATATTAATGGTTACCCTCCATTAATAAAAATATCACAATTCCATTATATTACTTTTCTAGGTCATCTACACCTTGCGATATATTTTTGAAAATACTTGAGGAAAAACATATACTTCATAATTCATATAACAAAAATTTTAAATTCCAATACATATTCACTTCAATCATCCAACTTTATTGTTAAACCATTACATAGGCTTCATCATATTATTCCTTAATACACCTTTCCTAAAATATGAAATTAGAATCATGTTTTACAGTTCCTAAACCTCAATATAATCATGATTCTTACATTTAATGTAAACAATACTATTAGACATCTCATACCTTTCACATATCATTTGCGGTCTCTTTATCTAAAGAATTATTACCAATACTCATACCACCTTCCTAATTATCTTTGTGAGATTTCCACTTTGGACATCAATTTTCATAATTCCTATTCTTTCCACACCTGAAAAATTTAATGATAACCCAAATCCTTCTACTTCCTTCCATTGAAAAAAACCAGAAAGTATATTGTGAGAAGCACTTATCATGGTAGAAAACCACATCATCAGGATAATAACTTATAGGATATCTAAATAATGAAAACATCTTTTGAATATATGACACAACTGGATTATCCTTAGAGACATCCCTAGACATATCCATAGATATATCCATCAGGGTCTCTCTAAATTTTTCTCATCCTAGTTTCCAAAGGTAGACTAAAAATTTCTTTTTATACCAACTGTAATGACCAAGGATTAACATAAAATGATATTACATCATATAATATGAATATTTAGTAAATTAAAAAATTTAAATCCTGAGTAATGTAAGAGTTTAGTGTCTTTGGGAATGGGAACACATTCTAATAACTTGGTTAAATATATTCAATTTTTTCAAAAATATATTCCTATTTAGTAATCCTAGTTAAAACCTTTCTTCATAACCTGGGGAAAGGAAACACAAGATAGGGTGATCTTAGATTCTCAGTATGGTTAAATAAAGAAGATACATAAGTATAACATAAGTATAAGGGTCTCATAACATGAGGATAACATTTTAAGATCATACCATGCATATCAAAGATCATACTCCTATGTCATGGCATAAGGATTGGAAATTCATAAGACATGAATCATAAGTAATTAAAAGAGAATAAGACATGATATCATAACATAGGAATAATGAATAGAATTTTTGGCATACATATAATCATATAAAATATTATGTCAAGGATATCTACCAAAACAATCATAAACTATTTGGCTTGGGTTAATCACCCATGTACCTACTTCTGGCTTGGGCTAAAAACCTATGTAACCTCTTGTATTTGGGATTGGGATATAACTCGTATACCCTCTTGTCTTCTGGATTTGGCTACAACTCATGTACCCTCTTGTTTTCAGGTGTGGGCTACAACCCATGTACCCTCTTGTTTTTAGACTTGGGTTATAACCCGTTTACCCACTTGTTATTTATATTGCACTAAGACCCATGAACCCCCTTGTTTTTTGTATTGGGATACAACTTGTGTAACCTCATATTGTTGGGATTAGGCTATAACTAGTGTACCCTATTGTTTTTAGTCTTGGGATAAAACTTTTTTACCCTCTTGTTTTTTGTATTTGGAAATAACTCGTCTACCCTATTGTTTTCAGGCATGAGCTACAACCTATGGACCCTCTTATTTTCAGGATAGGCCTAAAACCCTTGTACCCACTTGTTTTCAGACTTAGGATATAACCCATCTACCCTCTTTCTTTGAGATTAGGCAATAACCTGTGTACACATTAAGATCATATACCATTTATCATTACCCAATGCATTCGAGAGAGATATAGGTCACACCCGTCACATAATGAAAACAATATTTATGTATGACACAATATTATAAAACATTAATCATATCATAACCCGTTAAATGAAATTGGTATTATAAAAATTTTAAAATATCATAACCTATGGAAAATATACATGTTTTATATTCATTTCCTCATAGAATAACCTATGAAAAGAAGTGGGTTGAATCATGTTATAACTCATGGAAAAGAAATAGGTTTTATAAAAAAACATGTCATCTTAAATATAAATCATCAAAAGAAAGAATAAGAATGAATTCCTCATATCATATTCCCAATAATGAAAGATTAACACCAACAGGATTCATCGTAGATAAAAAATAATTTTTTAAAGTTCGTTTAAATCATTTCTTGAGGAAAATTTGCATTCTACTAAAAAATGATTTTTGAAATCTTTTTGAATACCATTATCTTTGACAATTACTTTAAAAAAATGAATTCCTAGAAATTTTGGGAAAAAAATATTTAAAAATATATTCTTATAAACTTGAAAAAGAATATTCAAAAAAATTACGGTCATAACAGTGAATAAATACATGCATACAGAACATTCCTTTTTCACCACAAAAAGTTTAGAAAAGTTCCATGATTATAAAATCCCAAGAATTTACAACAGTTTTCTTTTTAAATAAATACAACATATTCTATATCTTATAATTCATGCAAAACTAATTTATTGCAAGATAAAATTTCTTTGATAGCTTGTATTTTACACAAGACTGAGTTTTACTGAACAAGAGTAGATTATTAAAATATTATTATTTAATATAATAATATATATCCTAGTCGTTTAAATATTAGTTATGAATATTATTAAACAAATTATTAAATATATGTATATTCCATATAATATTATCATACATCTTATGTGTTTTATAGATAATTATAAAATAATAAATCCAATTTTTGCTTAAAAACTATATTTTTCAAAAGGGTAATTTTGCCATCTTTAAAAGGTGAAAAAAATTTAAAACTAAATTTTGGAAATTTTATCAAAAATGATTTTAAAATTTAAATTTATTTTTTATTTTAGAATATCAAAATTATATTAGGGTGAATTTTTTTTTCTGAGAAATTTCCTTTTTGGATGAATAGTTAAGAATACTATATTATAGTATTAAAATTAAATTTTCATATAAATAAATATTATACTTCAAATTTACTTTAAAAGTAAAAATAAATAAATAATAAATATATTAATCCAATTTAATTTATTGGATTAATTTTTATATTTAAATTAGATATAAAAACTTATTGATCTTTTGAACGTCGCTTTTACTTGCCTTCTATCCACATTTTCGGGATTAGCATTAAACATAATTTTGCTTCTTTAATGAATTTAATTTTGAAAAATGAAAATACATGGTTGCAATTAGTATGATATTTATAGTATAATAGGATCAATTTATTTTTTATTTTGGTTTTGTTGAATAGTAACTTTGGTAGATTTTTATTTACCATGGTTAAGGGTAAGTCTGGAAATTAACGGTAAAAATAATATTATAATATTAAAAATATAACATAAAACGTGTTTTAATTTCATTTTATAAGTTATTTTAGGAAAAAATCAACTTTAGTCCAAAATTATGATCCTTTTTAAGCAACTAGTGTAAGATTATGACATTTATTATATTTTATTTAAAGAATAGTTAAACATGTTGTACTCAAATTTTAATAATTATATCATTTTAAATATGAGGTACTATAAGTGATATGGTAGAATATAAATATAATTTATAAATATAAAATAATTATCTACATCAAAATTATTTATAAATAATTTTAAAAAAATATAATTAATTTAAATGGTCACATAATGATGACGGAGTAATTGATTTATTAAAGGGTGAATCAATCAAATGATATTAATAACATTTAAATAAATATAATTTGAATTTTTTGATATCATGCATGAATTTTTTGGATTATTTTGACATGTTATAAATGAGTTAATGTAGTTTTTTGAAGTAAACAAGTTGTTATGATTTTTTAAAAATTCAAGTAAGAAATAATGTCAAATTTGACAAAAATGAGATTTTAAAATAAATATTAATTTATTAAATGATATAAAATTCATTAAAATATATATTTTGGTTAACTAACTATGATAATATTAAATATTTCAGAAATTATCCAATTTTGGTTAGTGTGTCATTTTATAGTAACTATATTAACCATATAGTGTAAAAAGACAAGTAGTCACGGTAAGAGTTAAATTGTTTAGCTAAGGGTTGAAGCCAAAATATAAGGTTAATATTGTGACCTTAACATGTATAAAATTAATTTTTTGAGAGGTTTTAGAAAAATAATCATATTATCCTCTATATAAATCACTTTTTATATGTTTTATATCTAAAATCAATTTATATTAAATTAATAGTTTTGTAGTTTCCAAAAGTTCCCCACCCCTCTCTTATAAAAGGGTGCCTCTCCTTCTCTTTTATTCACACATATAAATCCATTTGTCTCATAAAAAACCTAAAAATTTCTCCTCAAAAATTTCCTCAATTCATTCTAGAGTCCAAATTTTGGGCGTAAATCCAACCAAATAAGTTCTTTTGTGAAAATCAAAAGTTGATACTTGAAGAAGAGGTAATTGTTTTACTAGTTGAATTCAATTTATTATGCTGTTTTTATACTAAAGTAATAACAACAGTATCATATATATGATGAAATTTTATTATGATTATGGGAAAACCATATTCCCCCTTAATCCTCCTACAAATAACAATATCACCAAGCGTGTGTGTGTACGGCATACCGTCTCCTCGATGTGGTGTAATTTGTTTTTCATTAACAATTTATATGGATTGGTATAATGAAGAATATAATGGATATAAATAATCAATATTAATTTATATTTATTCTAAATAATTAACATACCATCCATTTTCTTACCAATTTACCAGTACGGGAATGATATTGTCGCTCGTGCGTGCGTACGGTTTACCGTCTTCATAACGCGATGAGATTTATCTTCCACTTTAACTATTCAAGAATGATTATAAAAATGTATATAATGAATAAATATTAAATATGTGACATAATTATTCTAATTTATTAGTTTTTTTATATATATATATGTAAACAGATATATGTCATTTACCTTCTTCCATTCAATACGATAAGAAAACTGAAACAGCATCCATGCATACAGACGTCCAACCGTCTCCATAAATAGTGTATTCCATTACATATTATATATATATATATATTGAGTATATGTGATATATAAATCATGTTTTATATTCTTTAAGTAATTAAATCATGATCTAAGAAACATAACAAGTGAAAACATGTACGATTAACAAAGCAGTTATTACCCAAAATGTTGCTTTAACATTGAATTGTTAATAAATGGGTAATATAATGTCATAAATGAATCATATATTATATCATAAATATTATTATGATTTTGTTACAAGTTAATAATATTTTTAAAACCACTATATATGAGTTTTAGACATGTACATATGGAATCAAACATACGGTAAGGGTTAATTTCGCAATCTCATTATTATCTGATATTGTTTATATGTAAGTATTTATTGGGAAATATTTATAAACCATATCCATTTTTCTTCAAAATGTTTTTAAAAATTTGTCTTTTTAAGTTTTTATTTAATGTACTCTTTAACTAAAACATCATTTCAAATGTTTTTAAGACTTATTCTTCTAAAATCTTTCACATTCATGTACATGTTTTCAAAATGGATTGTATGGATTTATTTAAAAGCACATGAATATTTTAAAATGCTAAATTTTGAATTTATATTTAATGTTTCAAAGTGGTATGGAACACTTTTATTCAAAAAACAATTTTTTTTAAAGTCTTCTTTTATAAATTTATGGCTTTAAAATAAATGATTTCAAAGAAAAAGTTATTTTTTTAAGATATTTCAAATGATTTCATTAGATTATTTTAATCTATGTCAACATCCCTTGATGGGTTTTATGCTTAATTGAGGTTGATTTATTAGGATAAAATATAAAATATTTTATTTAAGGGTTTATGGTATGTCTGGTCGGGGATGTACTATTTTGATACCATTCATGGTTTATAGTTAATGTATTAACATTTTGTATGCTTGTTTTAATATGAATGTTTATGTTGGATATGTTTTACTCTTTTCATATGAGGAATTCATTGGATTTAATAAGTTATTGGTGGGTCCTACTATATCCCCTCGATGCATTATAATGATTCATGAAACAAAACAGATATAGTTTTGGTTAAGGCCTTACCCATTTATTATATTTTTGGCATTAAGCCTTGAAAGTATTAGATTCTAGGCATGAATCCTTGACAATATTAGATTTTTGGCATGAATCCTTGGTGGTAATTTTTTGATGTATAACATTTTTCACTCCCACATTATGATATTAGTTATTGATATTCCATGTGATTATTCGACTAATATAATATCCATGGTTATACTTATTTTATATGGTATTATTTATTCTTTCTATATTTTATCCAAGATGATATTTAAAGGGATTTTGTTTTAGTTATTCATATTTCCTTAAGGTTTATTATTATTTATTCATAGTTTATTCCATTGTATGTTTTCCCTTACCAAGAATCTAAGATCACCCCTTTCTTATGTTTTATTTTCCCAGGATTCCAATAAATGTATTATGACTGATATGCAGGGTTAATATAGGAGAATAATAGTGTTCAAAAAGGATTATATATGTCATATTTTATGTTTTTAAATGTAATTAAAGGTTCATGTATGTAATCTATTTTATAATATTGCTAAACCGATCAGTCCTTTGGTATTTTATTCCTTGTAATCATGTCATTGTATTAAAACAATGCACCGGCTCCAGGCTTCTGGGGTTGGGGCATTACATTGTTCAGAAAATAAATATAATGTTACATTTAAAACAATTTTGTAAAAAGATAAAACATGATTAAAAAATTATTTTAAAAATTATACGATAATAGTATAATTTTTTTAAAAAATAAATTAAAACACATGGTTTTCGAAGAACACGGATTTATGACTGAAAAGGGAAATAAAGTTAGATTTTCATTAAAACATTTTCTAATTATCTTAATTAACAAAGAGTAAAAAATGTTACCATTTTTTAGATATAACATAAAGAACTGGAGAAGAATAAAATTCATGATAATTCTTGATATTTGGATCATATGATATCATCAATGGAAGCATAATCCTAAAAAATAATGATAAACAATTTTATTGTAGCAATAAAACTTTCCAATTTGGTAACTTTGAATCATAATCCCCATGAAAGAATAAAATAACATTAATATTAAAATATCATTAAGATAAGGGTATTAATGATATAACATGTCAATGTGAAGTATATATACCTTTCAAAAGAATTTATCTGAATAACATAACGTGTTTATCAAAGAAGAAACATTGAGACAAAATTACCTTACTAATTTGGTAACTTTTGAATCATAAACCCCGTGAAAGAGAGTTCCTAAATTAGATATGTAAATACCAATAAATTTTATAAAAATAAAAATAAAATACATTTATTTTAAGTATATACACCTCATAAAATAATATAGGTGCATAACATAACAATGTCTCAAAGAAGGAAATTTGAGAAAAAATTACTCTATCGATTTGGTAACTTTTGAATGGAAAACCCCATGAAAGTGAGATCATAAATTAAATTTTTAAATACTCATAAATTTAATGATAATAATAATAGAATGCATTCATGGTCATTATATTCACCACACAAAAGAAATGAGTGGTGAATATGGAATAAGTCTCGTAGAAATAAAAGTGAGAATAGAAATCCACTTAACTTAAGTATTGACTCTCTAAATACTTGTTAAGATCTCCTATATAACAAAAATAATTATATTATAAGTACATCAAAAAACCATATTCATTTCTATAATACCATATATGATTTTATTTTGACTTTATATTACCCAGTTATTAATAATTTCATTTTAATGTTATAGCAGAAAGACTAGGAACTGGTGGAAGTCAGCCCTAATAAAATTAAAATAAAAAGTAGGAGAGTTAGGAATACAAGGGGTTATTACATAATCGAGTTTACAACACCCCACATCTATCAGCCTCCACAAGTGGGGCACAATAATCGGGCGCCATGAAAGACCACATTCCACGAGGATCAATAAGTGCCCGCTTTGCCAGAGCATCCGCCACCTGGTTGGCCTCCTGATAGACATTCGAGACCTCTGTATGCATTTTCTCTGCCTTGTTAAGACAATAAACCCATTGAGGCATCACGCACCAAGGCACATTACGTGTCTTAGTCTTCAAAGCATAAACCGCAGACTGGGAATCAGATTCAATCCATATGCACCTCCAATTAAACTGGATACCATACCTGACAGCATATATCATGGCCCAAATTTCAGCTTTCAATTAATTTCCAATTCCAATGGCATGGTGGAAGCACCCTTTGACAAACCCCCGATAGGTCCGGAACACTCCCCCACACCCCGATCATGTTAATGTTATATTTTGGGCAATAACTGCTTTGTTTTTTGTTTATGTTTTGACATGTTATTCTTGATCCAATTAACTAGATCATGATTTAATTATTTCTATAATTTAAAATTTGAAATAAATTTTATATATATTCATTCTATAATTATTTATAAAAATCCAAAAAATATAGAAATAGGAGATGAAATACACCATTCATTTGGATGGTAGGCCGTACGTACCTGTGAACAATGTTTCCATTTTCTTATCATATATATATATATATATATTATCTTTATAGTAGACTTATTACCTCATATATATCACATATATTTATAAAAAAATCCTTTATACATTCCATGAAAAGCGTGAATGAATCACATCGCCTTGAGGTGGTTTTAGTCCACACGTCCACAAATGAAGTTATCGTATTCCCAGAAAATGGAAGGCTTGACCATCTGTGTAATATAATAATTCCATAACAATAAATAAACACTAAATATAATATAAATATCATATAAAAATATTAATTCCATCATTATTACAAACCTTGATAAGTGGTAATGGAATAATGAACGACAATGATTCAAGAGGCGGATGTCCGCCATACACACGAATAATGCCTGTGTAACCCATTTTATGGAAGTGTGTGAAGTTTTTGGTTGTAAACTTAACATAAAAACATCTATTAATATTTATTATAATGATATTATTTTATAATAAATGTATAAAAATAATTGAAGGATTGCAGAATGCAATGATACAAAAGTTCTCATTGAAGAACGTTACCTCTTTTTTGAGTAACTCCTTTTGGTTTATACCAAAAGCGATCTTTGTTTGATTTATTATTAAATTGAAGATTCTAGGATGAGGTAAGGGAATTTATGAGTTTATTGTTTCAGTAATTGTATGAAAAAAATTTGTTTTAGATGTTTGTAGATAGGGGGATTTGGCGGCCTTTTATAAGTGGGGGAAAAGACGCACATGAAATTTTTGAAAAGAATTGTGTTGTCCCCACATTTTTACCAACAAATAGGCTTCCATAACACAAAACAAATTGAAAAATAAATGTGTATGGTCTAAATATGTCCATATAATTGGTGTTTTACAAATTTAGGTTCATTTTTACATCTTATATTCTATGTTTATTCATTAAGAAAAGTCATTTTAATCTTAATCACTATAACTAATCTTAACTTCTTTCAAAAATTACTTTATTAGAAAATTAAGTTTAAATTACTATAAATTATAAATTATTATAATTATAAATATTTAACCCCTTTTTCCAAATTAAAATCACATAAGTGTCTCAAATTAATTTAAAATTAATCCCACCGGAGGGATGAGATGACGGGTTGTTTAAATGAAAAGTTCAAATGTTTGAAATGTTTATATACAATTTCAATGTAAAATTGATTCCAATTACATAAATTGGATTTATTGATGTATAATTTAACTAATTATATTATAAAACTAATTTTAAATATAATTTAATAATATAAAAAATATACAAGAAAAGTCAGTTTTCAATTAAAATTCATTATTTTTCACTTTTCATCAAAAATAAAACTTCTAAGAAAAATAAAAAAATAAAATAAAACAAAATAAATATAAATATTTTTATATAAAAATTTATGTTTATTTTTTCAAATAAAAAGTTAAAAATTTTAAAAAATTATTTTTAAAATAATTCTTCAATTAAAAGGTGGCAAAAATTTTTATTGAATTTATAACTATAAAAATTATTGGATGAAGGTCAAAACATTTTATTGAATTTATAATATATAAATTTCATTAATATTTATTAATTTAATTTATTAATATAAAACACCTTTAGGTCATAAAAAGATTTTTTCAGGAAAATACATCCTTTATATTCAATTGGTTTTTATTTTCATTTATAATTAATTAATAATAAAGGAATTAATAACATGTATAATATATTGTTTAATAATTTAGTTAATACTATTCACATCTTCCATTCCAATGTCTAGGTGATAACAATAATAATATTTTAATATTATTATTAATAATATATTGTAGATCGTTAAAACTTGGTCTTTTATGTAATGAAATTCAATGAATGAACTTAGTGTTTTATGTAACAAAAGACAAAAATAGTGTTGTGTATACCACAAGATAATCAAAGTGTTTCATGTAGTGCATGTTTAACGTGATTTTTTGTATTAAAAAAAGCATGATATGGTGTAGCATGCAATATAATCCATCAAAGAAATTTAATTTATTTGAAAAAATAAAAATTCTTAAAAACATAGGGTGTTACAATTACTATTGACAATAAAGAAGAATAACCTATGTGTGCATGTTCTCACTCATATTTCAAACATTATAAAATCATGAGAAAGAATCCAACATACATTATTTTCTATTAATATTTTCTTGGAATTCGAATACCAGGTTTTGAAGATGATTATTTTACTTTCTGATGTAGAGACATCTTGAAATACACTGAAGATATTTTTCATACTAGGAGAAAAATAGCTTATTGAATACTAGAGGTTCTAGAATGATTAACTTACAATTTTATTCTATAATTGGTTTATACCTACCCTAGTATATTGATGATAATTCCCCAACCTTTGTGTTTCATTTCTACGAACCTCTAATCACTAAAAATTTAAATACTAATATAATTTGTGTCTTGATAACCAACTGAGCAAAGAAAGAATTAGGTTTTCCGTTAGATCTAAAACTTGTAAAAATTTCATGTGTGATGTTAATTTCATTATAGTTTCATAAAGGTGGGGAAGATATTGAATAATAGTGGATTATAACCTTAAAAGTCACTGAAGATTATTGAAAATTAAATTATAAAATCTTATAGCATAAATTAACACCCCCCCTCCTCAGTAGTATATCAATTCACCTTGGCTCTTAAAGTGGTATCAGATCTAACCAGGTTATCATTAACATCATACGCTAATAAAGATGAAGCATGGGTAATATAAAATCTTTAAATAGTATGGGTGTTATAATATTTTATGGAAATAACTTTTTGGTATGTAAGAATATAATTACCCCCTGTATTATATCACATTTCATTGAAATAAGTGATGTTGTGATACTTCGGTTTTTTCCCATTTTGATAGATTATCCTTGTAAATTTCATATAAGATAAATCTATAAGTATATGGAAAATAAAAAAATAAAATCATATATTCCTTGTCTGATTAGGTGTCAAAAAAATAATGGGACTCAAAATATCCTAAGAAATATATGACTATATCGATGACATTTATAAAGGAATTTTTAAATTTAAGGGAGACAAACAGAAAAATTTTAGAGTTACATTTCAAGACATAAAAATCGATGAAGTTGATATAGTTTATGGCTACTTTAGTATAGTGAATGATATAACCATTCACATTAGGGGGTTTGGATATGCTTTGGATTATTAAAATAATTTTAAGAAGATAGTGAGATATTTTCTGGGTAGGTTTGATCTAAATATTTTTGTTATAGAAAATAATGAATATTTTTTCCTTGATGAGTTGGATAACACACTCCTAAATCATCAAACTAAGAAATAAACTTTGTATGATGATGAAGAAAGGCTCTAAATAAATAAATAGGGTTGAAACAATATGGAGACTATGAAGTTTAGTAAGAATAGGGAAAAAGTTCAAAGTATAAAAAGGATAACTATAAAGAGTAGGGAAGATAATGATAACTCTACCTAAAGATGTCATTAAAATAAATATTTTTTTATAAAATCTTGTAAATTCATGGGTCATGTTAAAAGATAAGATGAATGTTCAAACCATGAGGCATAAATAGAAAAAATCTATCTACACTTTCTAAATACTGAGCTCGAAGTGTGTCTTGAGAGGAACAAACAAAAAAATAAGTAAATAAAATACCAAGATAAAGATTTTAATTTTTTTAATAAAGATAAAAATTATATTTCAAATAAAAAAGAATGGAAATGTTCAGAAAATAAACCTTATTAAAGTTAAAATTGTTGAGCATAATTTAATGTTGATGGAGTTTGATGAAAAAATTCAAAAAATAAAGAAGAGGTAAATATATTAAAATAAAAAGTGTATTAAGGATGATAATACCCTAGGAAAAATTAGAAATAATTATAAAAAAATGTGTAGAAATAAGACTGAGGTATCTTAGGTTTCTCATATATTTTTGACATAATACTAAGTAAAAACTAAACCTTTGACACACAAAAATGTTAAATTTTTATTATCTAACTTTGATGGTTCCATGAAAAGTATTGGGAGAAAAACTCTAAAAAATTACTCATATATCAAAGTAAGATGAAATATATCTAAAAAATAAAGGTTCCCAAAATGAAATGAAAAATGAAGATAGAAATATGCTAAATTTTTAAATTCTATATCATAGGAAAAGTTAAAAAATTTATGGAAGAAATAATTTTAAAGGATATTTTTGTTATTGTGGAGTTTTTGGGAATAAATATTATGTGTTATACTATAACTAATCACTTACATGGGTTCATATAATTCAATAATTGAGGGAGGTTTATCTAGTGAATGGGATGAGCATGTTTGAGTGGGAGAAAGTAGTGGGTATAAATTCATCATAGTTACCTACCCAAAATATATTTGATTTTATAGAGTAGATCTATGGAATATGTATGTATAAATTTCACTATATTGATGAATATATAACCATACATCTAGTTAATTATCAGTTTGATGATAAAGATAATAATTCTTAGAGATAAGGTAATGAAGGTAATCCAATATTTTCAAAACTGTCTCTCAAAAAAATAAGAGAAAAAAACATAGATTCTTGAGAGTGGCTTTTCATCACATATGACAAGAGATGTCAAGATCCTGAATAATATTTAAAAACATAATAGTTGTGTTTCCATGTTTTGAAATGAAAGAACCTTTAAAATTAAAGGAATTGGTTTAATTCAAATTGAAGCTCAAAAGTTGAAATCTGAAGATGAGTTTTTTGTTGATGGGATCAAACACCACTTTTTGAGTGTGACTAAACTCAATGATAAATGAAATAAATTTATATTTAAAAGAAGTATTTTCTTTATTAGGAGGATAAATTATGGAAGAATCGATACCAAAGATGAAAAAACATGTTGGAATATATTTCAAATTGGTGATCTAAGAAAGTCCTCTTACCTCATTGTAAAAAAAGAAAACAATCTAAGGAATAGAAGGCCTTGCCATCATGTTCAAAAAAGTAATAAAAAATTTCAAATGAAAAGGGTGTCAGAGATATACCCTGATCATGAGGAAATGGATATGTTTTTGTGAATATTTTCAAAAGGGGATGATTATATGGATAATACATAAAAGAGTGGAAATAAAATCCACTAGGCTTTTAAAACTCATTCAAATAGATTTATATAGACCAATGTAGCATCAATATAGTAGAGGTGAATTATACATCATCTATTTAATTGATGAAAATACAATAATGAATACTGTTTTTCTTATAAAACACAAGTAATAATAAGTGGATATGTTTAGGAATTTACAAAGTTAATTTGAGTGATATTTAGGGGTTCTATTCAAAAATTTGAGAATAGTAAATGTAATGGAGTTTACTAGAAATTATTTTAAATCATATAATAAAAAATATGGACTCAATAACAAATATAATACTCCTTACACTTACCAATATAATTAATTTTTTGATATAATGAATATAAGTTTTTTGGTAATGGGAAGAACAATGCTTTCAGAGTTTAATAGATCAAATTGTTTCAACAGAAAAGATATGTACATAGATGTGCATATTGAGAGAAGATATTTTTTGGGACCTAATTGTAACATGACTTCTTATGATATGTGGTGAAAAATAAAAACAACTGTTAAAAAATTTACACATGTTATAAGTCCTTAATTTATAAAAATTAGAAACAAATATCTGTCGAAGTATAATGGAATGTATGAGGAAGGTATATTTATGGGATACTTCTCCAATGTAAAAACTCTACAGATGGTGGAATAATAAGATTAATAAGGTGTATGAGAGCGATGATATTTAAGTTTTTTAAAATTAATCCAACCTGAATATTCCAAATTAAATTGTTTTTTAACACTCTAATAAATAGATTGAGTGGTTTCATGATAAGACCATTGAAGAACAAGCTAATAATGGGCCACATGTTTCTAAAATTAACTTGAATTAGTGTAACACCATGAAATTCTAAAATAAGAATGTTATATTTGATAGCGTATGTGACACAAAACCCTGGGTATAAATGAACCATAATATATTATATCATTATAACCTAGAATTTAAATTTGAATGTATGAGTACTACTACATAAATTATGAAAATTATGTTTTTCTACTGGTTATAAATAAAATAAGAATCATTTAAAAAAATGTTTTCTGAAAAACTGTATTTTTTCTAAAAGATGGGTTAGCTGCACTTTTCACAAATAATTTATAATAATTTTTTACCAATTTTAGAAAATTTATTTTATATAATAAAAATTATTTTTGAAATCATCATATCAAAGTTATCTTATGGTTAATTTTTTATATTTTTTTAAAATGTTTCATTTTTGAATGAATACTGAAGAAAAACTATATTTAAATTGAAAACATTATTTTTGATTAAATTATTTATAAATTTAAATTGTTTTTAAAGTAAAATCAGTTAAAATATATATCAATTAATCCAATTTAGGTCATTGTAATCATTTTAATATTGAATTTTTATACAAAAACTTTGTAAACTTTTGAACATTTTCTATTTGAAAAGTTGTTTTCTCATTATGTCTTTGGGAATAATTTTAAATTAAATTTTACAAATTATATGAATTAAATTTTTCAAAATGGATTCCATATTTGATATTAGAGTAATCTATATTATATGATATGTTATATGAAATTTTTTACCAAAATGAATCGTAGAAGTAGTAAAAAAACTACTGTTAATGTAAAAATGGGTTTACTAGGGGTTAAACTAAAAAGATTAGGGTTAAAATGACTAAAACACTTATATAAAAAATATATTATGGATTTATTTCTGCCGTATATTGTATAATTATTTAAAAATTCATTTTTTACCCATTTTTGATGTGAAAACCTTCAGTTCACCTTTCTCTTTCCAAAAATTACAAGAGTGCCACTCACCAATCTTATAAAAGGCCACCCCACTCCTATATTATTCACACATTGAAAAACTTTTAGTTTGGATAATATATTCCAAAATCACTTCCAAACTCTCATCCCATCATCCTATAATAATTTTTTTTCATGAATTTTATATAGGAATACTTTAGGTGTAATCCAAAAGAGGTGGTTTGAGAAGAGGAAAAATTCATAACTGTGTATTTTTCTTTTATTTCTTTCTCAACCTGATTAAATTCTTTTTAAAACATTCTGATATAATATCCTCAATATCTTAAATATACTCATATATTTTTATGATAATTTCATGACCTAAAATAATCTACACTTCAATCAAATGGGTTACGAAATCATCATTCATGCATGTGGTGGACTTATACCTCACGAACCGATGTCTTTCATTTCTCTCCTACCACCTCTCAAAGTTAGGTATAATGATAGATATAAAAATATATATGATACTTATAACATAATCTTACCTCTGGGTTCTTTATATAATATATACCCTTTTAATTTATGTTTCTTATGGGATACGAAAACGTCGCTCGTGTGTACGACGTTCTACCACCTCGCGAAGGGATGTGATTCGTTTTTCACTAACACGTTAAAAAGAAAGTAATAAGGTTAAAGTTAATTAATATATTTTATATTCATGAAATATTTATCATTCTAAAAAGATAATTTTTCATTTTCTTTCATACCTTTTCACTCACTGATAGATGATAATATCATCCATGTACGTGTGGACTACCGCCTTCATGAAGCGATGTGGCTCTATTTTGATCACCAAGCCACATGGATGATATATATAGGTAAATTTAAATAAATCATAGGTTATTTATTATATCATGATTATTTTTGAAATATAAAATATTACTTACTACCTTTCCATAATGATCATTGAAAAATTGAAACACTATTTATGTGTACTTGTAACTTACTTCCTCCATGATTTTATCATACTTAATTTATCAATACCATAAATCATGATTTGTATTAAAGGTATAATTTATGTATATAGATAATAATTATTTAATTTTTATTATTATGGAGATTGTAATTTCCCATACCCAGATGCCGCATGAGACGGTGCCCCAAACCCGGTTGGTTACAAGGCCTCAAGCGCATCTCCCCAAATACCAGAGGCTACTGACCTGTAGTGATGGCCTAGGTTAGTCAGTGGGGATACTATTCCCTCATTACAAGAGTATCATAGTAGAAGTAAAACATATTTTAAATAGAGGAAGCAAGAAAACTAGTCAACTATAGAAAATAATACAAGACATGTATTTTTATCAATAACCAAAAGTGTCTCATATACAAAATTGTGTTGATGGTAAAAGTATCTAGAATGCAGCCAGAACAACACAAGGCAAGGAAATACAATACATGTATCCCAAGATAACAAAACACCAAAAAGGTATCCCAACATTCCAAGCCTCAACTTGGTCCTATGATCCACTACTCCAAACCCACAATCAACAACATGTGCTAGGAATCTTCCCATGTCATCACCTGCAACCATGTAATCTATTTGGGTCCCCGAGGAGGCCCAAAAAGGGTGTGGGATAAAAATTCCAGTAGGAAACCCCCTGGGTCTATACAGTTCTAATAGAAATTATACAAAAGTGCTAGAAATTGTAACCCAGTATATAAGTGCATATTCCCATGGTATACATCTATTGTAAAGTAAAACTGAACAACCCTCAAGGAGACATGAAAAAGAGATTTTTCTTCTAACAAGGTAGCTATAACCAAGTAAAAAAGTCACATAGCCATAATATACATATGCTAGAATCATGAAACAACAGACATGCTGTATAAAGAAACCAAGGGTCCCACAGTCACGTCGTATACTGAAAGTAGCATCCCACAACAACGTCATATAGTGAAGTAGCAGACCTCAAGGACCGGATGCAAGGTTTCGGCAGACCAAGGAATCCAAGTAATAAATATCTAGACCATGGAGGGCCAGATCCAAGGAGCATGTATAAGGCATCCCATTGATCCCCAGGGTCATACCTAGTGGAAACTTGTTTATTCACTGGTTAGGGTCCTAGGATCATGGAAACAGCAAGTCCTGTGTGAGCCCAAGCAACCTGGACCCTATGGGGTAGCAAGGCCCGAGGTACCCCACAGAATCAATACCCAAGGGGCAGAGTCCACCCAACATTTCCACCACCGCATTCAAGATCCATGGAGAGTAGTCTACTCCATCTATCAAACCATTAATTCAAGCATTCAATCATTAAAAATAAACATTCATTAATATGTGAGTATACCCACACACATCAACGAGCACAATCCATTAGTATACCCACTCATGCGAACCATTTATCAAAATCATATGAGAATACCCTCCCATATAATCCATTTAATATTCCATTAGTCATTTAATTATAGGTATACCAACCCATATAAACACATTTCATCTCAGCCAAGCTATCAAAATAGACAAGTCATAACATTATATTCAATATGCAAGGATCCAGTACATCTCCTAAACTAGCTACTCAAGTTATAAAGTCATATAAGGGATTCCTCTAACTAGGAAAGCACAATAACACACTCCTTGGGTGGTTTAAATAGGTATAAAAAAGCAAAACCCAAAAGTTACACGCCATGGGTGACCTTGAAATAAGAAACGGGTGCCAATGCACCTAAATTGAACCTATGGTCAACCTCACTAGGTCCAACTACTGCTACTAAAAGCGACTCGCTCAAAAACGAGACCTCTTCGAAAGGTCTGATGGATGTAATATCATCCAATTGCTCGAGAAACACCCCGAAAAGACGAAGGATATAGAACACCTACCTCACCTTGGTAGTAGATAGCTCATCTAGTATCGTTTCTGGATTCATCCCGGTTTAGAAGAAATATAGAGAATGGATGAACAACGGGAAATTAGGGCATATTATCATAAATCCAAATAGCTCAGTATTTGTTCCAAAGAATCAAGAATGACTAAAAAGGAATGTAGGCCTTACTATTGTGGATCCGTAGAGATGATCGGCAGTCAAAACGGAGGTCAAACGAAAGATCAAGCTCAACGTCTATCTTAGGCTCCAAAGGGGAGCTCCATAGAGGTCTCTAGTGAATGGAAGAGAGAAAACCCAAAATGGTTTTAAAAATAGAAATTAATTTTAAATTAAAATTTAAAAAACACATAGTAGGGGTCGCACGGTTTACACACATGGTTTCCTAAACCGTGCTGAAACCATATACCCCTCTCTGCCTAATAGGGGCGCTTCGCATGGTTACCCCGCATAGTTTAACTAATCCTGTAGTAACCATGAAAACCACTCTGTCCAAAACCTACAGTTTCTTGAACCTCTCACACGGTTTATCCTAATCATGTTCAGGACATGCACAAACCATATGCCAGGTCATTTTCAGCCCAAAACTTGGTTATGGCCTCTGAACAAGCCCTGGACACCTCCAAAACACCCGCGATCAAGTTAAGCATTCACATAAGGCCATAATAAGGTATTTAAACTGAAAAGGAAAGAATCTATACCTTATTTGAAAACCCAGGTTCTTACAAAGATGATGAATCTATATCATATACCCAAGAACAAGAACATTCATGACAAAACACGCATGAGAAAATAAGCCAATTCACACCCAAAACAAAGCAAATAAAGAAATACTAACAATGAATATGTGACACGATGTTATAAGGGGATCATATATGATATAATAAATATGTATATGGTTAAGTTATAAAATAATAACATTCTTAAAACCATTATACAAGATTCTAAATCTTTTTCAACCAAAAGAAAGTTAGAGGTAAGGGGCCTCATATCAATTTCTCTTCATTGAGGTATAATGTAATGTTGTGCACCTAATTTATTTTATATGGTGTATATACTTTCCATTGACATTTAATATCATTATTAATTAATAATTAATGTTATTATGATTTTCAATTTTAAGTATCACATCTAAGGGGAATTTAATTAATAGTTACTATGTGGTAAAATATTTCATAACTCAATTTCTTTTCATTGTGTTATATTACTTCTTTGTTGTCTTTGATTTTGTCTAAAATGATTTTTTATTATCTTATTTTATATTTCCAATTGTTTTATGCTTACTCAGAGATGATACAAATAATAAATTCATTTATTAAACCATCATTCAACGTTATGATCATTTTAAGGGTTTATTTAACAATATCATTTTAATCAAGATTGTTTATTCTTGAATTTTAGGTGAAGGAAATTATTTGACCATTTCATAATAAACCCATTTCATTTTATTATACTCTTGTTATTCATAAAATTATAAAGTAATATTACCTTGTTTCTACTCTTTGGTACATAAAATAATTTAGAAAATTATTTTAAGAAAATCTGACTTTATTTCTCTCTTCGGTTAGAAATCTATTTTCTTACAAAATCATGTTTTAAAAAAATTAACATATTTCCAAATGATTTATTCAATAAATTTTTACCCTTTTTTTTTAAATTAATGGAATCTACATGTAGTTTTAAAAACAATACTTGTTTATCTTTTATTAATAAAGTGAAATAAATCTTTATTTTAATGTCTTCAACATGTACAGAATTTATTTCTGTCATAAACACTCAATGTTTTAAAATATCTTGTATATTTTTTATGGTTATTTTAAAATAAAATTATTTTCAAATTTTTCTTAACTTTTAGTTTTAAAATCTTATATTTAAAATAGAAAGGTTATTTTACTCAATAATGTTTTTAAATATCTTTTTATGGTATTTCTATTAATTAATGACCAAAACTGTTTATTTTTACTCCATTGGGTATATGATGTATTGTTACCATACTTATTATTTATATGGTTGGTTTATGATCATTTTTTCTAATAAAATTATTGGCATTCCCTTTCCTCATTCATTTTTTGTATTCATTAACTTTCCTATGAAGCATTCACTCTCTTGTGATCATTGTAAAATTTATTTCTCTTAAATATATATACTATTTTTATCAGGGATATGATTATTTCCTAAACTATATAATATTTCAACAGGTAGTGTTTACTTTGAAAGCTAATTTATTAACTGGTAAATTTTGGCAAATCCCTATTCTTTAGTCGATATAGATATTTTTTGATAATGAATATCGATTCATGTATTAAATTGATCATTCGATGTGTGAGGAATTATTTGGGCCTAAAATGATAGGTGGAGCCTAGAATTATATATCCCCTTTGTAACATCCCAAGATTTTAAAAAGAAACATTATGTTCTTATGTGAACTAATAAATACTATGTGATCTTTATAAACTAACCATTAAAGATAATTTTGCCTCTTCTATGATTTGAATTTCAAAAAATAATCATCTATGGTTGTGATCAGAAAGTTATTTAGAGTCGGATAGAACCAACTTGATTTTTTTTGAATAATAACCTACCCTCATGAATAGTTATATGACCCTAATGAAGAGTAAATTGCATTATTATTTTATTTTCTTAAGGTTATAAGATAATGAGATGTTGATTAATTTTTCAAGGTATTAAAAAATAAGTTATAGATTTAAAATTATTGTTTTTAAATAAATTATGATTTTATATAAAATTTTAATTAATAATATTTAGAAAAATGTTTTCAAAAAATGGTTTTTTGAATTCTACACGTAGAAAAATGGTTAGGGTGAATTTTTGGGATTTTTTCTGAAATTCTTGAATTTTTGATGGTTTGTGAAATACGGTAAAATACCATATACTCAAATTATCACTTAAATACACTATTTATGACACCATCACTGATGTAATACCACTTCTTTCAAACTCACATGAACTTATTACTATTTTGGGTCACATTAATCAAGACTATTCATAGTCTTGAAGAAAAATATTATAATAATGATTAAAATAATGTAAAACCCCTCCTCCCCTCCATCATAAACACAACCTTCATTCCCCTCTTCCTATCAAACATCTCAAGCCATGATTTTTTCTTCTGTTCTACCAAATACTCCTCTCAAGCCTCTTCTCCACGTCCAAGACCTTTGGTTCTCACCAAAAGGCCAAAACCAAGGGCCTTAAGGAGGATCTCAAGAATAATAGATCAAGATGTAAAAAGCCTCTTTTACTTTCTTTCATTTTCATTTTATTTCCTATTCTTGTTATTTCCTCACCACCCCTTATCTAAGAGGCATGAATAATACGGAATCCTATAGATATTTTGGATTTAATCATGCTTATGGAAGATTCACCATTATATTTCTTCTCATCTCCCACTAATTCTTGAAATTAAAACACTGTCTGTGATGTGTTGATTTACCGACATCATGGATGATGTGATTCAATTTCTTTTACTTCCTTCAAGACTGGTCATGAAACCATTTTATGATTTAAAAATAATTTAATGTTTATTTTTTAACATATTTTATGTTATGTAATGAACTTATATGAATTGCAATAAATTAAATAATGAAACAAGTTCATGATTATCGACGAACCGCCAAAAATGATTGAGAAAAATATCATTAAAATTTTCTCTAATGATTCATCATAATATATGATAAAAAATGATTTATGGTATAATTCTATATTATTGAAACATATTATTACCAATTCATTCCACTTCTGTAATTTCATTTCTATATGATAAGAAAATCGAATACAAACTGGCCATGGGAAACAGGAAAAGAATGCAGCCAAAACAATGGAAGGAACAAAATACTAGTAATTAAAGTGTGAAATGATGTTATAAAATGATCACATAAGGTATTATAAATATTAATATGTTTCTTTTAGAAATTAATAACACTCTTTTAACCATTATAAAGGAGTTTTGAACAATTTTAAAGTAATACAAACCTGAGGTATGGTGATTCTTAACCCAATTTCCATTCTTTGGGTTAACCTTGTACTTCATTATTTATGTGGTATTAGAATCCTTTATGTGATATTTTTTTTATATTTTATTTTATTATGTTTATTTATAGTGTATACACATATTAAATTCAATCTATTGATTCTCATATCAATTATATGTTATTTTTTAGGGGATTTTCTTTTAAAATCCTCTTTTAAGATTCTATTTTACAAAATTCAAAATCAATATTTTATGCAATTATTCATGTTGTGTGATTATGTTTTGGTTCTTGGGAATTGTTTATGATGAAGAGTGGGACCTATATCTACCTCAAATGCATTGGGTATGTGTAAGTTGGAGGTTGAATGTATGATTACTGAATGTGTAGTTTTGATGGTCACACCATAAGGTAGTTGTGAGGGTTACAATATAAGTAAGTAATGCCCCAAGATACCTTTATGGTTTTATTTATCTTCGTTATGTTTTCTGGGAATATTTTTTTTCAAAAAGTATGTATACATGGGTGAAAAGTAAGTATTTTTTAAAATTATTTCATGCATATACAAGTATTCCTAGACCAATTTTATTTTCTTCTTTTTATATACCTTGCTGAGCTTTTTATGCTCATCCCAAGTTTTTAAATGATTTTCACAGATTATAAGGATGTGTAAGACAAGAAGGAATCCATGTTAAATGTTATGAATATTTTTCAAAGAAAACATGTTTTATTTAAAAAGTTTTATATTTTGGAATAATTTGATATTGTTTTGTCGTATCATCTCTATATGAATGTTAAATGTTGTGTATCTATTATATCCAAATTCTCTAAAACTCTTAACTTGAAAAGATACTCAAAATGAAAGGAAGTATGTTCTTGACTAAAATTCAAAACTTTGTAATGTAATAAGGATGGGTCCTTATAGTTGGTATCAGAGGAACAGTCTAGACAACTTTGGAGATTAGACATTGACTTTTTTTTCAAAAAATTTAAGTGATAGTGTTACTCTTGAAATTATACTTAATTATGTACAAGAAAACAGTTTTTCATAATTATTGACACATAAATTCATAAATATATGTACAATGAACGAATTGAGAGGGTGTAATTCATTTAAGAGGGGGATAATTTAACTTCCTAATATTTTAAAAGGATACATTGTGTGCTTATATAAACTACTAAATACTATGTGACCTTTATAAACTAACCATTAAACATAATTTTGCCTTTTTTATGATTTGAATTTCAAAAAAGGGTCATCTATGGTTGTGATTAGTAAGTTATTTGGAGTCTGATAGAACTAACTTGATTTTTGGTGAATAGTAACCTATACTTATGAATAGTAATATGACCCTAATGAGTAATAAATTATATTATTATTTTATTTTCATAAGGTTATAAGATAATGAGATGTTGATAAATTTTTCAAGGTATTAAAAATGAGTTATAGATTTAAATTTATTATTTTTGAATAAATTATGATTTTATTTAAAAATTAAATTAATTATATATAGAAAAAAATTCAAAAAATAGAGTTCATTTTTTAATTATACAAGCCAAAAAATGGTTAGGGTGAATTTTTGGCATTCTTTTTGAAATTCTTGAAATTTTGATGAATAGTGAAATACGGTAAAATACCATATATTCAAATTATCAGTTAAATACACTATTTATGACATTATATCTCATGTAAGACCACTTGGTTCAAACTCAGATGAACTTATTACTATTTAGGTCCACATGAATCATGACTATTCATAGTCTTGAGCAAAAATATTATAATAATGACTAAAATAATGTAAAACCCCTCCTCTCCTCCACTATAAATACATCCCTCATTCCCCTCCTCCTCCCACACCTCTCAAGACTTAAGACTTGCCTAAGTTCTATCAAATACTTCTATTAATCCTGTTACCCACGTCTAAGACCTTATAGTATCACCAAAATTCCAAAAACAATGGGCATTAGGAGGATCTCAAGGAGAAGATATCAAAGGTAAACATCCAATTTTATTTTCTTTCTTTTATTCTCATTTTCTTTCTTATTCTTCTCCTTTCCTCACCACCCCTTATCCAAGAGGAATAAATTATCCATAATATTATATATATTTTTTATTTTATCATGTTTATGTAAGATTCACCATTATATTCTTTCTCCTCTCCCACTTATTCTAGAAATTAAAACATCGTCAGTGTTGTGTCGATTTACCGACATCATGGACGATGCGATTTCAATTTCTTTTACTTCCTTAAAGACTGGTCATGAAGCTATTCTTATGGTTGAAAAAAAATTGAAGTGTATTTTTTAACCTATTTTATGTTTTGGAATGAACTTATATTCGTGAAATTAAATTATATAATGAAACAAGTTCATGATTATTGAGGAATCGCCAAAAATAACCAAAACAAATATCATTAATGTTTTGTCTAATGATTCATCATCATATAAGATTAAAAAATTATTTATGGTAAAATACTATTATATTGAAATATATTAATACAATTTCATTCCACTTCTAGAATTTCATTTCCACGCAACAAGAAAATAAATTACAAACCGGCCATGGGAATCATGTAGAGAACACACCCAAAACAATGGAAGAAACAACGGAAGAAACAAAATACTAATAATTAAATGGTGAAATGATTTTATAAAATGATTATATCAGTTATCATAAAAATTAATATATTTCTTTAAGATATTAATAACAATCTTTTAACAATTATACAGGAGGTTTAAACAAGTTTTATGTAAGATAAACCCGAGGTAAGGGAATTCTTAACCCAATTCTCATTCATTGGTTTAACCTTCTACTTCATTATTTATGTGGTATTATAATCATTCATGTTGTGAATTTTTTATTATATTATATTTTATTAGGTTTATTTATAGTTTATAAACATATTCATTTCATTATATTTATTCTCATATCAATTATATGTTATTTTCAAGGGGCTTTTCTTTTAAAATCCTCTTTTAAAATTTAGTTTTACAAAATTCAAAAGCAATGTTTTTATGCAATTATTCATGTTGTATGATTATATTATAGTTCTTTGGAGTTGTTCAGGATGAAATTTGGGACCTATATATCCCTTAAATTTATTAGTTATGTGTAAGTTGTAGGTCAGTCATATGGTTACTCCATGTGTAGCTGTGATGGTTACACCATAAGGTAGCTATAAGGGTTACATTGTAAGGTTGTCATGAGGGTTACAAATCATAAGTTAGTCATGAGGGTTAAAATATAAGTAATTAATTCATAAATATACCCTTATCTATTTTTTGTGTTCATTGTATTTTTTGGGAATATCATGATTCACAAACTTAGTATATATGGGTGACAAGTATGTCTTTTTTAAAATTATTTCCTATGTTTACAAGTATTCATGGACTAATGTTTTATTTTCCTCTTCTAATATCCCTTACTTACTTTTTTCTGATCATCCCAAGTTTTTAAATTATTTTAAAAGGGTATAAGTATATTTAAGACAAAAAGAATCCAAGTTATGTGTTATGGTGATTTTTCAAAGAAAACGTGTTTTATTTAAAAAATATATATTTGGAAAGAAATGGATAATATTTTTATGGAATCTGCTCTATATGAATATTGAATGTTCTATTTTTATTATATCCCAATTATCTAGAATTATAAACTTGAAAAGATACTCAATATTAAAGGAAGTGATTTCTTGACTAAAATTATAGATTATGTAATGTAATAAGGTTGGGTCTTTATACCCTCGATGTATTATTAGTCTCATGTGGTGAATCTGTAAGGTAGCATTAAACAGGTTTATACCAATAGTTTTAAACCTTTTTATGTAAGTTCTTGATGGTATAGGTATCATGATTACCGAAATCATAATTCCAAATAATTAATAATTTCCTTCATTAAGAATTAAATTATTATTATCCATGAGATTTTCACAATGATATTATCTCTTGATGCATTTCATTCTTAGTTTATTTATTGAGTGGAATGTGTTTCCAATTATTTACCTTTCCATACTGATTATGCATTATCTTATCATGAAATTAAATTTATTTAAATTGAATGTTTGTTTACTTAATTTCCCTTTCATGTTGATTATTCTTACTGATTCATGATAGATTCAACTATACTTAAGACTTATTGAGCATCTAAGCTCAGTATTATTTTCTTTCATTTCCTCGGGACTCTATGATGTGTTCTATGATTGATGTTCAAGGATATTCTAGAGGTCATAATTTTTTTCTTAAAAAAATTATGTTGTAATTTTTTTTCAAATTTAACATTGCAATCATGTATGTATCTATTTTACCAAGACAACTAAATTATTTTGTTTTTCGGGATATAATTACTTATATATTATGAAGGTATTATGTGATTTTCCTTTGTAATAAATCCTTTTCAGGATACTAAAAGTAGATGTGGTTCCAGAGAAGATGTAACTAGGGATAATAACTCTAAATAAGGTGAATTGGTCTTGACTAGATTATCACCTGGTGCATGAAAATGGGCCTTATTACACACCTAGTTAGATATCACTGACGGATATGCATACGATAATTATCAAATTTTTTTCAAACCATTATTAAGGACTTATATAGATGATGAAAATGAATGAAATAGCTTAAACCTAAGGTCTACAAGATTGAAAATAATGTGGCTCAACAGAATAGAAAATATTATATGTGGGGAAATGTAGAAAATAAAGAAAATAATTTTTGAGAAAAAATGAAGAGTATGATGGAGGGAAATAAATATCATCCTATGGATTGATTTATAGTTCATTGTCTTAAATGTGGAGAACCTAGGAATTATCCAATTCCATTACCTCTTATAAATTCAAAATCCAATAAAAAGGAAGGAAATATATTGAAATAAAATGGTATAATAATTTATTTCCATTCTATAATTATATTATAGAAGTATTTTTACCAATGGTATTTTGTTATAAGAATCATAAAACATCTAAGGATTGGGTTAAATTTCAGAAGCATATGTGTCTTCATTAACTTAAGAGTTATTGATATTTTCATGGGTTTATCATTTTAAGATTGATCATGAGTTTAAAGTATTAAACACCCATTTTAAAGTTTTATAGGATGGGATTCTACAAAGATTAAGGATATTTTGTGAGAAATTTAGGTAAATTATATTTTTTAGAGGAATTTTTTTTTGATTAATAAAGCCTTTACATTTTATAGTCATAAGTTTGAATGTATTGATAACATTTAGGGTTAACACGATCATTAATAACATCGTAATAATAGACAAATAATATTATCCAACTTTGTTTTAAATAATAAAAATAAAAATAAGTTTTATTAAAAACATTAGTAAAAAGGTTATTAAATGATTAATTTTATTTCAAGGATGTCCATAATATTTTTTTGGGAGATTTGAAGGAATCATTTTAATATAGTTTTAGAAAAAGGAAAATGTAGATTTCGGGTGACAAACCATAACATCCGGAAAAGTCATGGGGCTTTATTCCACAATTGAAGGATGATAATAGTTTAATTCCTATCACTGGCCTACATGATATCCTAGTTAATATGTCCTTATTAATAATATTTAAAAAATAAATATTAATGATGAACAAGTGGTATTACTATTGAGGTTTACATATTAATGTATTATATTGGATAACTTGTGATAACTATATTGGTTTTGGAAAATATTTAGATAGAACGAAATATATTTCCTTATTTTATATATATTATGACCCATTAAAAGTCGATTTTAGTTATTTAGGAAAAAAAATATTTTCTGGATATTCGATTATTGGAATAAGTAATGAATTGAAAATTTATCGAAGAAAAAATAAAGGATGAAATAACATTATAAAATAGAAATGTATCAAGTAACCATATTTATTTATATTCATAAACATTAAAGGAATTACTCAACATTAGGAAATGGATTTTGGAACAAAAATGTTATCTTATTACCTTCATAACTGATAAATAAAATGGACTTTTAAATCATCACTGATTTGTGGTTTTGAGGACCTTAACTTTTCATTCATCATTCGAATTCTTATGATCAATAAATTTTAGCATTATATATAATTATTAAAGGTTTTATTCTATGTCCATATCTTTAATTTCCACCAATGTTCTTCAATATGGAAACCTAGTTATGTGTAATTCTATATGACCTTTGTACTTCCCTTTCTCTCTTATTAAGAGGATGGATTTTTAACTATTTTATGATGTGGTTTATCAACAAAAAAAATCCAAATATCAAAACATTAATTATTTTGATTATGTATAAATTGTGATGATGTAATATATTTAAGGTGGGGTGAATGTAACATCACAAAATTTTAAAATAAGAACATTGTATTAGATAGTGTTTGTGGCATGCAACCCTAAGTCCAAATGAATTATAATATAGTATTCCATTAAAACCAATCCATTAAATTATAGGGTACTAATATTACTAAATAAATTATGAAAATTATGATTATATATTGGTAAGAAATGAAAAAGAACCATTTAAAATAAAAAATAATAATTTTTTTAAAGTAGTATTTATTCTAAAAGGCATTTTATTTTCTCTTTCAGACATAATTTATAATTTTTTTTACTAATTTCACAAAATTTATTTTAAAATATAAAATTAATTTTTGACATCAACATATCAAAATTATCTTGGGTTTAATTTTATATATTTTTCTAAAAAATTTCAATATTCAATAAATATTGAAAAATACAGAATTTTAATTCAAAACTTTCTTCTAATTTAAATTAATTATTACGTTAAATTATATTTTAAATTTGTTTTAAAGTTAAATTAGTTCAATTTTATTTTAATAGATCCAATTTAGGTCATTATAATCATTATAATATTTAATTTTGATATAAAAGCTTCATAAAGTTTTGAACATTTTCTCCTCGAAAACCAATTTTCTCATCGCGTCTACAGGATTAATTTTAAATTAAATTTTAAAAATTATATGAATATAAATTTTAAAAATAAATTCAAAATTTTGAATAATAATAATTTATATTATATAATAGGTTTGATTTAATTATTTACCAAAATGAATAATAAAAATAGTAAAAATCATTTACTCCGGTTATGGTTAAAATGGGTTTACCAGGGACTAAAAAAATATGAGGGTTTTAATGTCATAAAAACTTATCTAAAATATATTTTCCAGAAATATATCTACCATATAATTTCTAAGCATCTATAATATTCCATTTTTTACCCTCTTGGTATAAGGCCTCAGCCTTAAAGATTAAATAAAGTTGAGTTTTAGTTAAGAAATTACTTTCATTCAGGTTGAGGTTCTTTTTAGGTTTATATTTTTAGATAATTAGTTAATAATTAATTCAAAAAATTTAAAATTTATACAAAGTTTATATATATAAAATAGTATCCATTTCTTCCAAAATATAAAACTTTTAAAAGTAAACAGGATTTATTTTTCGTGATAAAAATCTTCATAATATTCATCTTAAATTCCTCCTTTATCTTACCCATCCCTATAACCTAGGAAAAACATTTGAAAACATTGTATGAGCATAAAAATCTTAGTAAGGGATATAAAATAAGTAAATAAAACATCATTTCATGAATACTTACAAACCCAAGAAAACATTTTCACAAAGTTACACTTTTCACCCATAAAACATAAGTTATTTTTATTATCTCATGAAATAATAAGATTCTAGTAAAACTCATAGTAAAGATAAATAATAAAGGTTACATTAGGTGTCCATATAATTCTTACATTTCATCTTTCAAGTCTACAAAGGTAGTAACCTTAATGGTTACATTTAGAATACCGACTGCGGTATATTCCCTAAATTTCTTAAGTGAAACTCAAACGATTAACTCAATTTCATTACCCAATGAATTGGAGAGCTATAACAGGCTCAAATAAACTTGTTTTATCATGTAAAAACCCATATTTATAAACAATTCACAAAAACCATAACATTATCATAACACATAAAACAATAATAAATGAAAAATAACATTTCCACTTTCGAATCACATTTCATTTTTACAAAGCTGCGCACTTAAAAATGAAAACCCTTTATTTTAAAATAAAAATATAAACATGTAAAGAAGACATAAAAACATTAAATTGACACAAATTTATGATAATATATACATGTATTATTTGTAAAAAATATTCTTTTTGGATTTTATAAAAATTATTGAAAGAGTATCTTTTGAAGAGGTTTTTAAAAGAAAGTCCCTTACCTTGAGTCTGACTCTTCACGTACAATATTTATCTTATTGAATAATAAGATGTGGCTAGATATTAACTTACTTAAGAAAAAATCTAAAGTTTCTTATTACTTTTATTTGACCAATTAACATATTATAACAATTACTTAATTATTTATGATCATATCAGGCGTTTTGTCGATATTCAGTACTCGAGTCCAAAATGAATTTGAAATGGTGTCTATAGTAAAAATGGTCAAAATTAAATTATATACATAATAATATTCATAACATAATAATTAAATTTATACATAAATTGTACTTTTAAATCAAACCATTTATATATGGTTATGAGAAGGGAGTAGCATTATAATCCTAGAGATGGTAGGTCGGGTGTACGTATAATTAAAGTTTCTATTTTTCAATGATCATTATGGAAAGTATGTAATTATAATTTTATCATTAAATAATTATAATAATATAATTAATAAAAAATTAATCATTAAAATATATTTATATATATCATCCATGCGATGTGTTGAATAAAAACGAATCACATCGCTTCGTGGAGGGGATAGTTCACACATACTCATGAATTACATTATCATTTTTATGTGCATGAAAAGGTAAGAACATAAATGATATATTATTATTTCAAAATTATAATGATTTCATTAATATCATTAATTAATATTAATTACATTATTATAACTACTACTGGTAGATGGTAATGGAAAATGAATTATATCACTTTGTAGAGGTGATAGTTCACACGTACGCACAAACGATTAATTATTTTCCCATTTAATTGAAGTGGAAATGGATTTAGGTTATTATATTAACATAATAACATATAATTATATTTAGTATACTTTATATATCATTTAATAATATTTTAAGAATATTTTAAGGAAGTGTAAAAATAAACAAAATAGAAACACTTAAAAAAATTTCCTTTGGACAGCCTCTTTTGATTAACACCTTACCACCTATAAGGTGAGTGTTCTAAATAATATAAGAGATATATAATGTGGATGTGGATTCTAAGAAATTTTTTGGTTAGATATTGTTAGAAAAAAATTGGTTTTTAGGTTTGAAGAAAAGAGTAGAATGGGTACACTTTTATAGGAGAGGAGAGGGGCCCTCATGGAAATCTACAAAATATTAAATTAATATAAATTAATATTATATTATAAATGAATACAAATGGATTTATTAATAATATATTTTGGTTTTGGGTCAAATCCCTTTTATCTATTGAAATTTAGATATATTTTGATTATTTTTTTAATCCTTATCTTTTTGTTTTAACCCTTTTAACACTTACTGTTTTATCAAATAATTTACACTTTCAGGGTCAATATAATTACCATAACATGACAAACGACAAATAAAAGAGTCATTTATGATATTGTATTAGTTATACCAACTATTTATCTGAATCTTGTATTCTTATAAATTTTATAATATTTAATAAAATATTTTATATTTTGAGATACCAATAGTGTTAATTTTGACACTATTCATTTCTTGAATTTCTTAGAAATATCTTAACATCACAACATATTCGAACCAACTCTTTTAAAATATCACTAAAATGTAAATTTAATCAATAAAATTTTATAAGGACATAAATTATATTAAATTATATTTATTATAATATTTTTAATTTCATTTATTTGATTCTTCCATTAATGAAGAAACTATTACATCATCATTGTGTCACCATTTAATTTAATTATTTATTCACTAAATATTATAAAAAATATATCTATTATTTATTTAATAGTTTAATATTTAAAAATACTATTTATAGTCAAAGTGATCCCTTGTATAACCCTATATTAAAAATAATTTACTTGTTAAAAATAAGGATGTGACAAAATTTGTCTTCTCTTTGAATATGAGATTATAAATTTATTAAGGTTATACAAGTGGCACCAAGTGGTTCTAAAATCAAACCAAGGATTAACCTGGTTAGATGAAACTCTTAAAATTTATATGATAATTTGTACCTTTAATTACCTAATTTACACTAAACCTTAGTAATGAAAATAATTACTAAAATTACTATTAATAATGTCCAAAAATTAAAGGGACTAATTTACATAATTTGGAACTTATTATTTCAAATATAGAATACATTTTTCAAAATTAAAAAAATAGGGAGAAATTAATTAAAAATTAATCTCGTTGACAGAATGAGAAAATGAGGTTTTTAAAATAAAAACTTTCAAAAGTTCACATAGTTTTTATATCCAATTTCTATATTAAATTGATTATAATGACCTAAGTTGGATTAACTTATAAAAATTAATCTAATTATACTTTAAAACCAATTAAAATGATAATATAACTATATAAATAAATTAGACTTAAAAGCAGTTTTAAATTAAAATGTCCTATATTTCACTATTCCTAAAAAAATGAGTATTATCAGACTAATATAAAAAATTTAACTAAATAATAATTTGATTTCCCAATTCCATTGAAAAGGTTTATTTTTTCAAATATAACTGATAAATGTTTCAAAAAATATATTTAAAATTGGTGGTCCATAAAAAGGCTGCAAAAATGTCTTTCTTGAAAAATAATGTTTTTAACCATAAAACTAGTTATATCATACATGTTATTGAAAATATTATATATTTTAATTACTATATAATTAATAAATACTAATAATATTAAAATGGATTATTCTATTATTTCCTAGGTTGTTACATTCTTCCCCCCTTTTGGAAATTACGACCTCACAATTTGATTCACTTTTTAAATAAGTGGGGATATTTTTTCCTCATTGCATTTTAAGATTCCCATGTTACCTCTTAAACCATATGGTTTTCCCACAAAACATTAACCTGATGAAACACCTTATTTTGAAACACCTACTCTTGATAGTCAAGAACCTTTTGTGGTTTTTCCTCATAATAGATAATCTCTTTCAACTTAACTACTTCTGAACTCAAAATAGGAGATGGACCTGACATAAAATTTCTTAACATTGAAAGATGAAAAACATTGTGTACATGGGATAAACCTGAACTAAAATACACTTGGTATACAACTTATCCAACTTTTTCTAGGATTTCTTAGGTTCCAATGAACCATAGACATAGCATCATGTTCTTACCAAAATGCATCACACTTTTCCATGAAAAAGTTTTTGAGATATACATGATCACCTACCTCAAAAGAAAGTTCCTTCCTCTAGTTATTCATATAACTTTTCATCATGCTCTAAGCTATTCTCATGTGTCTCTGAATTGACTAAACTTTCTTTGTTGTTTCCTCTACCAACTCGGGTCCCATCAACTTTCGTTCACCAATATCATCCTAAAAAGCTGGAGTTCAACAACACATTCCATATAATACCTCAAATGGCTTCATACGTATACTAGAATGGAAACTTTTATTATAATAAAACTCAACCAAAGAAATATGTTTATCCCAAATTCTTTGGTAATCCATTGACAAATCACATAGCATATCCTCCAAGGTCAAAATTGTTTGTTTAACTACCCATCTGATTAAATCTAGAAAGTTATATTGAAATTTAATTCATTACCCATTGACTTGTAAGGGTCTTTCCAAAAGTTTTAAGTGAACCTAATATTACAATAAGATACAATGGAGAGATTAACTATGTGAAATCTGACTATCTCTTTAAGATACAACTGAGAAAGTTGATCTAGATATATAGTGTCTCGAATAGGAATAAAATGAGCAGATTTAATTAATCGATCTACATTAACCCATATCACATTTTTAACTATATAAGTCTTTACTAATCCCACTATGAAGTCCATGGATATATTTTCCCATTTCCACTCTAGCTCTAGAAAAGGCTAAATCATACCATTCGATAATTGACTCTCTTCTTTAACCTGTTGAAAATTATAAAATATCTGAGTAAATTCTGCAATATCTATTTTTATTCCATCCTACCAGTAATAATCTCAAAGGTCTGTGAGTATCGTAGTGCTACTGGGATTAATTGAAAATGGAGAACTATGATCTTTACATAACAATTATTTCTTCAACTGTGAATCACAAGACACACATAATATCTTCCCAAATCTCAAAACACAATATTTACAATTTTATATTCAATAGTCCTACCCTTTTGAACCAATTCTACCTTTTTATGTAACTCACAGTCTTCTTTATATGCTTTCTTAATTTAGTCTGGTAGATATGATTGCACTGACACCTGAAAAAAAAATATAGGAATCCCTTGCAATAAAAACTTCCAATCCAAAATTCATCAAATCATTAACCACAACATCATGTTCCAATCGTAACAAGATTAATGTAGCATTACTTTTTCAACTCAAGCATCAACAACTTTATTTCCTTTTCCAGGATGGTAATGAATTGTGGAATCATGATCTTTGATTAGTTTCATCCATCTTATCTATCTCATGTTCAATTATTTCAGAGTGAATATATACTTCAAAATTTTGTGATCAGTATATATTTCACACTTTACTCCATACAAATGATGCATCCAAATTTTTGATGAAACAACAACAAGAGAAAATTCCAAATCATGTGTAGGGTAATTTGACTCATGAGGATTTAACTAATATGAAGCATAAGAAATTTCTTTATCATTCTGCATTAAGACACAACCAAGTCCTTTCAAAGAAACTTTATTATAGATAACAACTTCACTATTTCTAGAAGGCGGGTCTAGAACAAAATCATTCACCAATATTATTTTCAATTATTGAAAACAATCATCACATTATTTTATCTAGATGAACTTAACACCTTTTTGAGTTAACTTAGTCAGTGGGCTAGATAACCCATCAAATTTTTCAACAGACCTCTGGTAATAGACTAATAAACTAAGAAATTTGTGAAGCTTAGTTATATTTGTGGGTCTTGTCCATTCTTCAACAACTTTCATTTTAGTTGCATCAATAGTTATTCCATTTTGAGATACAATGTGACTAAGAAATGAAATTTGTTTCAACCAAATTCACAATTGATAAATTATGAATAAAATTTATTTTATTTTAAGGTTTTTAAAACAACCCTTATATGTCTTTCATGTTCCTATTTACTATTATAATAAACCAAAATGTCTTCAAAAAGTGAAACCACAAACTTATCCAATAACTCATCAAATATTCTATCTATAAGATCCATGAATATAGCATGTGCATTAGTTAACCCTAATGGAATAACTAAAAATTCATAATGTTCATATCTAGTCTAAAAATCAGTCTTCAAAATGTCTCCTTCCATTACATTCAACTGATTATACCATGAACTCAAATCAACCTTTGAAAAATACTATGCACCCTAGAGATGATAAAAAAATCATCGATATGAGGAAAAAGATACTTTTTCTTAATAGTGATGTTATTAAAGGCTCTATAATCAGTTCAAAGTCTCATTAAGCCATATTTATTTTTTACAAACAAGATAGAATCACCCAATGGTGATGTGCTAGGTCAAAGGAAACCATTATCAAATAACACATGCAATTACTTTTCAACTCAAAAATTCCCATTTGAGTTATTCTATAAGGGGATTTAGAAATTGGATTAGCATTAGTAACTAATTAAATAGTAAATTCAACTTCATGATTAGGTATAATATGAAGAAAATAATTAGAAAAATCATCAGGATATTCATTTACCGAAGGCACATTATTAATCTGAACAGTTCCTTCTTTTCAACAATATGTGAAAGAAAACATTCATTTACATATTTTAACATCTTCTTAGAAAACTAAGATGTTATCAATGATACGGGTTCATTCTTATAAACAAATGTAGATCCTGAAATCCACTTTAGGCCTAAAGAGGCCATCCTTGGATAAAATAAAGGCATATTTCGACTCGGTGACCAATTATGGGAGGAACCGAAGGGCTGCGCTAAAAATCCAAGTGGAGCGCAAAAAAACCTCTTTCCCATGTGAAAAAAAGTGGGACCAGAAAAAATTTTATGCATGGGCGCGGAAACTTCCGCTCCACCGACACAGGGACCGTGTTTTCCATGTCAGTCAACTTCCGCATAGACCCGATGACCTCGAGAAACTATAAATAGAATGGATCGCCTTCCCCTTCCAGCAGCTGAAGAATATGAACTGTCTACTCCGCAAGGAATTCACCTCTTCTGTGCACAAAAGAGGACTTCCAGGTACGGGATTTTCCGTGATAGGTCTCTCGGGGAGTCCGCCTTCACATGGGGCCACTATGGTTTGACCCTCGCCTAAGTCCTTACATACTGGACCTATTGCGCACAAGCCCATCCACCTGTGCCCAAACCTCGGCCCCCTTTTGTGCACAGCTGCTCTAGTTGTGCACCTATTGTGCACAAACCTCCTCTATTGTGCGCAAACTTTCTTTTCCACTCACCCTGACCTTTTCCACGCAGCTTCTCCATTTTCTCATAGGTATCCCTCCTTGTGTGCACTCTTTCACATGTGTTCGATTTCCCTCTTTCAGGCATCATCCTCGGGTGCTTCTTACACCCAAAAAAATCTATGTTACACACACTTCTCTCATACGGCTCTCTAGGATCATACTAAGTAACTTCAATGTCCCTTAGGTGGTTCTTCCTGTTGCATTGCTTCCCCTCATGCTTCTTCTCATAGGAACGCTAATGGATATTACTTCACCCAATAGCCATGCTAATGTGGGCCCCTCAATGGAACACTCCACGACACCCCCTCACCACATCATTGTCGATGCCTTCCCTTCCTCAAGGTCGGGCGGGTATCAGTTATGTAAGTCCTATGGGTGTTGAGTGAACTCACCTCATCTGAGCTGCTGGATATTAAAATACCAATTACCATCATCCCCAACACATGACGTTAAACTGTGGCCTCTCTACATGCATCATACATGGGGTCCCCACCACAGACATTCTCCATGCCCACTAGTCTCCACCATAGTGAGATACTCATCATATGGAATGATATCCTCTTGGTCAAAGCGGTGTCTATCCGTAGGGAAAGGGAAACCATCTTGGTTTAAGCCCCTATCCATTCTTGCTGGAGGTAGTATCCTTTCTCCCCCTCCTTTCTTCTTCGGTGCCAAAGATCAGAGGGGTATGGGCACCGAAACCATCCTCTCTTTTGTGCCAAATACCTTTCTTCTTGTAATTTTTCACCACTCGGGCCCCCATCCTGGAGTAAGTCCCAATATCCATATCCCTATGATACTAACCACACATAAGCCCTTGTTTCCTCTTTGGACCACTAACAACGTGTAAGCCCTGCTCCACTTCACACAGAATCACCTTTTGCGACGTGATCGTCAGGTCTTTGTTGCCTCTTGTTTCTCACACTGAGCATGATTCGCATGGGCTGAGAATAAGAATTGATCATGACACTCTCCTTGGGAACCCTAGAGTGTAATCCCCACACCCATTTCCGAACTACCAGAACTTTGATCCATGTCAAAGAAGGGTATGTAGGAAACCTCCCCGAGGTTCAATCCCAAAAACCTGGTTCTGAACCCCTTCACATTGGTTCTTCACCCCCATTTCCAAACTACATGGACTTTCATCCTTTCCAAGGGAGGGTACGTAAGACGCCACCCCAAGGTTCAAGCCCAAAAACTTGGTTTCAACCACCTTCACGTCTGTTCACCATCCCCCATTTTTTAAATTTATGGACTTTGATCCTTGTTAAGACAAGGTACCTAGGAAGCCCCTCTCTAGTTCAATTCCAACAACCTGGTTATGACCCCCTTCATGTCGGTTCACCCAACAATCCCAAACTATGTGGAATTTGGTCCATGTCTCCTAGGCAAGGTACGTAACAAGCCTCCCTGAGGTTCAAGCCCAACGACCATCGGTTCTGACCCCTTTCACATTGGTTCACCTTCGTACTGCATGACGTTAAACTGCATGTCTCCTTTCCGTCCCACACAACGTTAAATTATACCCATTCAAACTACATTGGCTTTGAACCTTGCCAAGGCGAGTTACGTAGGAATCCTCCGTTAGGTTCAACCCCATCCAGCGGTAAGCCATTGTGCCCCATCCAGTGGTAAGCTATTGTGACCCCATCCAGCGGTAGGCCATTGTGCCCCAACCATAGGTAAGCCATTGTTCCCCATCTAGGGGTAAGAAGTTGTGAACCCATCCATTGGTAAGCCATTTTCGACCAAATTGAATAGTAATTCGTTGTATTCCCCACTTAGTGGTAAGTTGTTGAAGTCCCAAATTGACGGTAAGACATCATCAGAAGAACTATGTGGGATTTTATCCCTATATCCTAGGAAGGGTTTGTAGGAAGCCTCCCTGAGCTTCAACCCCAAACACTGGTAAATGTTGGTGTTCCCTTTGCTGGGACCCACATCTCTGGTCCACCCCTTGAGCATCAGACCAACCCAGGCTTCTAATCACTCGTAATCCCCAGCATGTCATCGAGTTTCTATCCTCTGGAGGCACCCCAATTTCATGCCCCAACCCAGAGGTTCCACTTCATCCGGGTCCCACCCATACAGGTTGCCTCCTTAGGTGTCCCATCGCCCCTCCAAACTATGTGGACTTTGATTCACTATGATGGGGATACATAGGAAGTCTCGTCGAGGCTCAATCCCAACATCACGGTCACCCTCATGTTGGATTCATCTCACTCTCCATCCACTCTCAACAATCCATATACATCTTGAATATTACCCGAGACCCCACATCCCGATGAGATCATGCCACATCATTTCCCATTACCTATAGAAGCAATCGGGTAACTAACCACGTGTTATACCCAATATCATTGTTCCCTCCAAGTGTTGTACCCATCTGATTCACACTTATCAGTGTTCTGATCAGTCTGATATGTCTCTGCTAGAAATTAAACTCCTAGAATACCCTATGTTAAACATGGGAAGTTGAGAAAAACCTCAGAGACATGTCCATGGAATATAATTCCCCGCATTCAACATGGGATGCCTTAGGTTTGCGCACCCTTGAGAAGCCCTATCATATGGCGAAGAAACCCAGACGTGTCAGTGTTCCAGTGTCTAGACACACCAGTGATGTCCAACATGACTACTCCCCCAATTGAAGGTCGTTTCCCTAGCCGGACCCTTTGGAATTTCCTAAAAGAATCAACATAATTAACTGGTGTCCATGAAGACATGGCACTAGGAATAGTTTCACGAACATCATCTTAAGTCTATAAGGGAGACCCGAATTAGGTGACGACTTCCAAGGAGAAATCCACAAAAGGAGGAACCAATATCCCATCATCCCATTTCCATCAAGGAGAAAACATCCCTAAATAAGTGATGGTTACTGCCCACCTTTGGAAAATGGAAATGAAGGGAAAAAAATAGCACGTCCTCGACAGACAGATGTGTACCCCGGAGAAAGCATCGGAAACAGAAATGGTGAACCTGGTGTGAAGTTCTTCTCCTCAATGTGGAGATCAGTAGTGTTCAGGACATTAGTGGAATAGCATGTCACTGGATCCAATTATCTAGTTCCAGGCCCCGCCAAGAAAATAGTGGGCCTGGCGTGAAACTCACCAGAAGTTGAGGTAGTTAAATGTTGGACATCCCAGTCAGCAACATTGTCTGTGTGGTTCCTTCTTACCACCCATGGAAGACGGAATGGCACCGGGGAACTGGACGTCAATTTCCATGTTTCAAAACTAATGGTTTAATCTCCCTTCCTTCCAAGACCCAAGCTCTCGTAACAGGAAACTGATCGCTACCCACCAACTGACGCAGGGGTAAGGGCAGCACCAACACATCAATCTCGTGTGGCTCCACATCTTCTACAACAGCTTCCACACCCACAACTACTGGGTTCCCATGCCCCATATCCTCATATGAGTTTGTTCAGTGAAGGTTGATAAATGACCTCATCCACCGATATAAGGAATAGGGGATTATCCCAACTCGGGATATGGACCACCAGGATTTAGATGTGTATGCGCCTTGTCGCCACCACCACCCCCAAGGGCCATGTAGGGAGCCACTGCTTCCCACTTCAAAGCACAACAGTTTCAGGAGCCTCTACCCAGAATGCTTCAATGACTCCCTCCCCTACACCGATGAGGTGAGGGACGTCCAGGCTAGCCTGGCCGGGATCCTGTTCTAGAGGCTCCCAGGGGGCTCCCACTAGGCTGCACCAGTGCCGCCACCTGGCCTCACGGGTCGAGGAGCAAGTAAGTTATGTTCCTACACCACCATCCCCAGCCTGGCTAACACGGCGCTAGAGTTAGGAATAGGACAAAGAGGATGCCCACTGAGGGGAATCAACGTCAATGACTACCATGGCTCGCACCACCACCAACATATACCATTATTACCCTACTTACCCCAAGTAGGGGAACTCATCCAACCAGCCTTGATCGAGGCCCCAACCACCCCACGGGCAGGTTGGGTCAACTCTCCTAGCCGTCGACGCAGGTAGTGCCCGTTGTGGGCCAACCCGCGACAATGACACCTAGTACGGAGGTCCTCCCTATACCACCACCATTGAAAACATGGTTCCTCCCCACTCCCACATTGGGAGCAGAGGTTCACACCCTGCCACCTTCAATCTGAATAAGGGTCCTCCCTATGGTAGTGACACTCAGTATAGAAGCCTCTTCTTCACTCATGACATCGGGTATGGATTTATTCTTCCTATCAAAGGTTGTTGGTGTGGAGATGTTACACATTCTTTCAATCTCCAGTGTGGGGGGCTTCTCCATGTCCTTACCGTAGCCGGCGAACGTCCTCCTCACCCCAATAATCAGCGGAGTGAATTTCAGCCTCACTTCATCGGTACCAAGCACGGAGGTCCTACCAGTGTTTGTCTTGACTTGTATGAGTACCCTCCTCACACTAATATCGTCAAGGTAAATAAGCATGGAGGCCTTACCCATGCTCATACTAGCTCCAGCGAAGGTCCTACTCGCTCTGGCACATTCTGAGGAGATCCTATCTGTGCATAAACCAATGAACATGGAGGTCCTCCCCATATTCCCTTCGATGTCTGTTCTAGTTATCCTCGCACCCCAGATCACTCAAGAAGAATCCAACTCCATCCCAGCACCATTTCGACTGAAGGTTCCCCTCGCACCAAAAATATACCATGTCCTGAAGAATCATCCTGGGGAAGGAGGGTGGGTCATCGCTGCCACAAAAAAATGATGGGAAGATTCAGACCGAGAATAAAATAGTCTGCTTCTCGGATTCTGAGGCGAAATACGACTCAGTTATGGAACCCTCGTCTAGATCCTTTGTGTCAAGGGTCGGGGCAGGAATGAGGCACATCAGCCTCATACTTCTGGAATGCGAGGTGCACCAGATCTCTGCCTCCCTCCGTAGATACATCTAGGAGGACAAAGATTTGGCATCTCCCTAGGGTTCGTCCATGCAATCACCACCATCATCACAAGGATCATTCTCTACCTCAAACAGAGATCATGGAGAGTTATTTTGGGGTACGAAAACAGAAAAATAATAGCATGGTCCACTGCCAACAGCCATAGTCCCTACGTCAGAAACCATGGTCGCCAACCCATCTTATCGCGATGTGGTAGCCAAGTCACTACACTCTTCGGAGGATAGCCCGAGATGCGGGAGTTTGTCATCTTGTTCGATGTACTCTCCATTGGCCAGCCTACTGTCTCAATGGTCTACTTCTGTACCGTTGTCAGTTCCCTAGACACCTCCAGTTGAAAAGTGGGGCAATGAAGGGATAGACCCCGAGTCTAGACCAAGGAGATTGTGGGACATTCTTATAGAGAACCATTTCTCGAAGATATTTTGGCCAGTTGTAGTGCCGAATTTTAGGGCGCCGTAAGCACTCACCCAGGAGGAGGTTGGATGCATTCATCATACCCTCTGGGGAACTCATTTCGGTCTTCGACATCGATGAGAGGCCTACCCCAAAAGTCAGGCGCACTTTGAAGAAATTGGTCAACAATTCTGTTTGGTCGATTTGGTCATACTCTCTGTATCCCAGCACCCTGAGTCACTAGGCCACCATAAGACCCTCCAACAACGATGCATTTAGAGATTTAAAGTGCTCCACAGGATAATCAAGGAGGCTTCTCCCCATGTGAAAATCTGTGGTTGGGGGTAGTATGCGGCCCTCCATTTCAGTTTTATCCTATTCCAACCAGACTTTCTAGGCAACATTGAGGATATTCCCCCAGGTAGGGTTGTGGTTAACATGGCTGACCAATCAGAGTGAGAGAATGACTTGGATCTCCTTGAAGGGGACTTACCCTCTAGGGGAGTTCTACAACTACTAGATCCGTTGGTAAGGGTCATTCACTAGCAAAGAAATCTCCTGGTTCTTTCTATGCCCATCGAGGCACTAGTCCTCAGCTGGAATCCCAATAAGGTCAAAGAGAAAATTGGAGCCTTCAAACCCTCAGACCCATTAGGGTCAGTTCAGAAGGTATAAGAGGATCTCGAAAAAGTTGTGTTGCATCAGAAACTTGTAGAACACAAGAGGATGGTTGATGAACCCATTTTTGAATGCGTTGCTGAGTGACGACCGGACTACGGTGATCCTCGACCGGGGCAGCAAGGGTAGACACAACCTCCCCCTGGAAAATTGCCTCTAGGTGACCCTAATCGTCCTACCCCCATATACAGGGCAGAAGTTGGAGCCTATGGAAAGAAGGCACGTTAAATAACACCAAATCCTCCTGAGTGGCTTGACAATCCCCGGGACCTAGCTCAGGTTCCCCCGGACACTCTGAAAGTGCTCCCACTAGTCGCTCTATGAGCCTCTAGGCCTGCATATCATGTTGAAGAACCTACCAATGCGCTGGTGGTCAGAGATCCCTGTCAATATAGGAATCCCCACCCTGATGATCCAATGGAGGCACTCATTTCCCGCCTCGAGGCATTAGAAATTCGACAGGTGGAAATCCCGCCTGATAAAAAGTCATATGTAACGTGGTTGGGTGATATGCCAGCACCCCTGGGTTTCAAAAATCCCACCTTTTCACCTTCCAATGGGACGGGTGATCTGCTGCAACATCTTCCCCACTTCATCTCAATGAATGGGCCAATGTTGGGAACTCCATCGTAGTAGGAGGCTTCAAAAATCTGATTCTCCGTACAGACATTCAAAGGGCCTATGTTACTCAGGTACATCCAGCTACCCATCGGGTCATTCGCCAGATGGGAAGACCTGCTCAAACAGTTCATTTACCAGTTCAGTTCAACCACTCAGAAGATGAGTATTTCAGACCTCTTCAAGTGAAAATAGAGGCCTGAAGAGTATGTTGCATACTTTTTCACCCAGTGGAAAGGGTTCACATACTCCCTTAACATACCACTGACTCAAGAGAAACTGTTGATGATGTGTGTATGGAATGTCAAGATAGAACTGGTCCTCTCTCTAATCACCAAGAATTACCCTAGGGGATTACAAGAATTCTCTAATAAATCTCATTGCCTAGAAGAAGCCTTTCAATAGGCCGTCCAGGAATTTCCGATGCCTCCTACAATCCCCATGATAAGGGCCTCCAGGGCTGAGCCCACCGTAGTGGCCCAAATAGAGGCCCCCAGAAAACTGGAATTATTATCGGTGGAGCTACCTCCACAGCCTCGCAGAGGCCCGCCACAGCAAGCGCAGCCTCCAGCCCAGCAGCACCCACCTCAGAATTGGCAAGCACCCCCACGAAACGTGTTGCCACTACCCAGGTGAGATAATCATGTCTCACCTCCATGACAGGCTCCTCCAGCCCCTCTTCAGGGCTAGGATCCTAGAGCCCCCTTTCCATACATGATAAACTGGACCTACTCGTTCAACAAGGCTCGAGTCCCCAATTATTTCTGAAGTCCCTTAGAATAGGGGATTGTATGTTTGCCTGAATATATGAGGCCAGAAGAGGTGAACCTCACTGATCGCCCTAATTACTTCCCCTATCACTAGTTCCTAAGGCACACCCTCAAACAGTGCTATGTGTTTAAAGACTGAATTCAAGACGAAGTGGATAACAACAAAGTCGGGTTAGGCCCAGCTCTACCAAAGGTGGAATCTATTTTCGTGAAGTAGGACAGTAACAGTGACAGCGAGGGTGAATGGAATCAGGTTTATAACCATGGGTCCTAGAAGTATGATGATTGTATGGCTCATAAGATATCCTTTCATTCCCATGGTATTATCCGTGCATGCCTGAATCGATATGAACCTTCAAAAGATGTCGCGTCACCTGTATCCAGTACCTCTACGTCAATGGCTCAGTCATCCTCTTCCGAGATATGATGTCCTCAATAATATTTCCATCATTTTGTTAATTCTCTCCATCCTCGAGGCTCTTCTTCTATCAGCAGATATGCGTGAATCCTTAGCCAAGTATTTAAGGATCCTACTATAGTTTGAGACAGAGGTACCAGCCGTAGAATCCTTCCATGTTGAGGTGGTTGAGCATGCTAACTGACAGGCCATCATATCATTATTTGGACAAGAAAAAGGCTCTCCCATATAGGGGCACATCCTCCTACTGCACATCACTGGCTATTTTAATGGCATGGAGTTTTTTCACTATCTTGTCAACATAGGATCTAGGATCAAACTAATCCTGACTCTGACACTACGAAAATTGGGGTTGTCCGAGGACGATCTGAGTCCCTATGACCTAAAAAACCAAGGTTATGACAGGACAGAACAGACACTGGTCTGAAAAATTTGCCTAAAGACTCAGTTCGGTGGTATGGTATCCATCACTGAGTTCATGGTTGTCTCCCAGGACACTTCCTGCAATGCATTTATGGGTTGGACAAGGCTCCACCTACATGTGGCGGTCCCTTAATCATATCATCAGTGACTTAAGTACTCCCTCAAGGATCAAGTGGGAATTCTCCAAGGTGACACGTCTCCCTTGGCCTCTTGTGAAGCCCGCTATCTGGATGTCAACTATTACAAGAGTAAGGACAACCAGATTCAGGCCAACGAGGTTGATCATGCTACGACTGCAACCGACCCATGGATAGATCTAGATGATGCCTACATCTTTCCAATCCACGAACTAGAGGCAACATCCTAGAACATGGGACAATGATTTGTTGTTTCTGAAATGAGGGGGAACAAATTCCCAAGTATAAGAGGTGTTGAAAGATCACCTCATACTCCTACAAAAATTAGGCCCAGGTGATCCTGGAGCCTCCTACAGCCATAAGATATCGGGATGTTTTTCCCATGGTAATAACAATCCACCATACTTGATTTTTTCGCTAGGCTAGGATAAACCAGCTCAAGACAACATGTCACCATTGCTTTGATGTCATCAAGAGTGGCCTCTTGGGTTGAAGACTAGATGGGATCGGATCGAAAACTTTCATTGTTATGGTTTTGGAAACATAGGAGTCCCCTGATGCAGTGTCCACTGCCACTTAGGTTGGTACATTTTCCCATCAGGATCTACCGACATAGAGGAATATCCTCCCGCCAAGGATCTCTCCTCCATTAGTAAAGAAGAGGATGTAGAGGATTCTCCTCCCACCATTGAAGAGGGAATCTCCACCACGGTTTATGAATTGGTACAGGTGAACCTTGGTAGTGAGGCGGATCTAAAACCCACATTGATCAGTTCTACTATGCCTCTCAAGGAGAAACTACAGTACATGGACTTCCTAAAATAGTACCATGATATATTTTTTAGGAGTTATGATGAGATTCCTGGGCTAGATCCTCAGGTAGTCATCCACCGCCTTAGCCTCCCAGCAAACATTATGCCAATCAGGAAGAAGAACTGGCAGATCAGAGTCTGTATAAACTTTTGGGATCTCAATTATCACTACCCAAAGGATGATTTTTCCCTTCCTTTGACGGAACTATTGATTGACACCATAGCTAGGTTACAGGCCCTTCATCGGTTTCATTTTCTGATACAGGTCCATCTAGATTGACCCAGATAAGATCAATCCCATTAGACAGATGTCTCCCCCGAGCAACATTTTGGAGATTCAAGGCTTCCAAGGCCACTTGGCCTATATACGCCAATTCATTGTGAATTTGGACAGCAAGTGTAATCCCTTTTCTCAAATTATGAAGAAATTAATTGTCTATTAGTGGGATGAATAATGTTAGACTACTTTTGAGGAAATAAAGCAATACCTACTCTAGCCTTCAGTCTTAATGCCAGCTATCTTCAGAAAGCCACTCGTCCTTTACGTGACCACCCTAGAACGATCTCTCGCTGCCCTTCTCACCCAGAAGAACAATGAGGGGATAAAGAACAATCTCTACTATCTTACTCATATTCTTCTTGATACAGAGACCAGATACACCCCTATCAAGAAGAGATACCTAGCACTGGTATTTTCAATTCAAAAATTACAACATTACTTGCAGCATCATGAGGTACAGCTGGTGCCCCGAGTGGATCCATTGAAGTACATACTGTACTACCTAATGTTTACAGGACTTCTAGCTCAGTGGGTAGTAATCCTTCAGTTGTTAGACATCAGGTTTGTCCATAAGAAGGATATTAAGGGGAAATCATTGGAAAACTTCCTTACTGCCCATCTAGATCCCGCAGAATAGTCCTTGGACCTTGATTTTCCCAATGAAGCAATCCTCTTGGTAGACCAATCCATTCAGTTTTGGAAAATACACTTTGATGGTGCTTCCTGAAGCCCCACTGAAAGAAGGCTCAATGAACCCAATCTCAACAAAGTAGGCTTGGGTATCATCTTCATTACCTCAGCATAAGTCGATCTGCCATATTCATTCCTACTGTCAGAGGGTTGTACCAACAATGATCTAGAGTACCAGGCTCTCATTACTGGCCTCGAGCTGGCCCTTGAGATTGATGTTCCCCACTTTCATGTGAAAGGGGACTCTGAACTAGTCGTAAAGCATTTCAATTGTGACTATGTCAATAGAAATATAGATTTTGTACCATTTTTGGAACACACTCTCCAGAAAATGGCCCAGTTCTCATCTCTTCCAAAAGTTAATCATGTCCCTTGATCTCAAAATGGTTGAGCTGATGCCCTGGCCAGCCAAGCTGCATCACTTGTAGAGCATGAATAGGATGATTTGATTATCCACATGGCACACCAGAGAGTCATCACTCTGGTCACTCTAGAAGAAGATGAAAACCCATAGGTGATCCACCCTACCGTCGGTGCCTCCACGTCAGGACCTCCAGGTTCCCGTGATGTATTAATTGAGGGGACTCTCAACTATAGAACCTCCTTTATCGAGTATCTCCAAAACAGAAATCTCCCGGAGGATCAGGCCGAGCGTGAGCAAATCCGACGTCGCGCGTTACAGTTTACCCTCCATAGTGGTCCTAGTCTTGAGCAGATCCTCTAAAAGCACAGGTTTGATGGGGTTCTCCTTTGTTCCATTCAAGGAGTTGATATTTCTCAAGTCATGTAGGGGGGTCATGCCAGTTTCTGCGGTTCTCGTCAGATCGGGCGGAAACTATCTCACCAGATCCGGAGATGGGTATTTTTTGGCCCTCCATGATCTGTGACTCCATCAAGTTTTCCAAAAGGTGACATGTATGCCATATTCATGCCAAATTTTTGCATAATTCACCAAATCCTCCCCACACTACCAAGTACTCTTGGCCCTTTGTGGTCTGGGAACTTGATGTCGTGGGACCATATCCACCAGAAACAACTCACCAATGTCGGTTTATCCTGACCGCTACAGATTTCTTTTACAAGTGGGCAGAAGTGATCCTGCTCAAAGAGGTCAAAGACCATTCTATCGTTGACTTTGTCAGCTCCAATATCATTTACCAGTTTGGAGCCCCTCACATCATCCTCATGGATAACAGCACCATCTTCTGGGTAGAAAAGTTGAATAAATTGTACACCAAGTACAACATGCATTCTAACCATACCTCCCGCTACCACATGCAATAAAATGGGAAGATCAAGGCGTTCCACAAAACCCTCTCTAACATTATATAGAAAATGGTTGGTCAAAATAAGAAGAGTTGGCTGGACAAGCTCCCCAATGTCCTCTGAGCTTACTGGACGACAACTCACAGTTCCACACAAGTGACCCCATACTCTCTATTATATAGAATGGAGGCTGTCCTGGCCATCGAGATCCAGTTACCTTCATTATGAATAGTTTTCTATGATCAGAAAGCACCAGATAAAGTAATTAAAGTATGTTTGGATGAATTGCAAGCCCTCAAAGAGAATAGGTTGTGTGAACTGCACAATCTAGAGAGGCATCATAACAAGAGAGCTAGAACATTCAACAAGAAAGTTTTCCTCTACTCTTTCTTGAAAGGAAACATGGTGTTGGTCCTAAGAACACCAATGATACCAGGAAGAAAACCACCCAAGTTGGAGCCCAAATGGAAAGGACCTTACATCATTCAAAAGGTTTACTCCAATGGTGCATACTCCCTCGTTACCATGGATGGTGAGTGTATTACTCCTCCCACCAATTCTAATTTCCTCAAGAAATACTTTTCCTAAGTTTTATGGTCATGCATGACCTTAAACTGTATGGTCTGGCATGAACCTAAACTACATTATGGTCCGTTATAACCCTAAACTGTTTGGTCCTGCATGACCTTAAACTGTAGGGTCCTACATGACCTTAAACTATCTCGAACGGAAAGACGGTAAACTGCATTTCAATAACTATGTATGGATTGATTCTCATCCTCATGGGATATGTAGGCATGATCATATATCTTGTTGAAGAGTCCATCCCCATGCTCTTCTCATTTGAGAACCCCTCCTGGGTGTAGTTCCCTTGGAGAATCCCATGTGGTACAACCTAAGATTCATTGGCCCCACTCGTGGAAAGATTACGAAGGTCGCTCCATGTTCCCCTCCTTATTCTTCTATCCTCCCACGTCCTTACCACATGATGTTAAAATGCATGGCCCTTTCAGAACTATATATGGCTTGATTCCCATTCTCATGGGATATGTAAGACCACCTGGACATTTTGTCTGTAGGCCTAGCCCCAAACTCCAAGGTCTCCCCTTGAGTCTCATCCTGCATGACGTTAAACTGAACAGGAATATTCATTCTTTTCTCATCCCCTCTGTTTTTGGTATCCTTCACCCTTCACATCCGAAAGGACCTCCGAATGGAATGGATTTTCATACCAAGGGCTCTCCAACCATTTTAGGCCAAAGTCCTCGAAGATTTCAGATGAAAAATTGATATAAGTCCCCCATTGTGAATATGGTCAGCGGTCGATGCTCAATTGTAGTTCCCATTTCAGGTCACACGATATGGATGTTGTGTTTCAAATATGATCAATAGCCATCCTCCATTGTTTTTTCCACCCCTATATGTCCCAAATTTTGAGTGCAGTGATTTCGTTTTTTCCTGGTACCTCTCCAAACATATGTCCACCTTTGACAAAAGTATTGATCTGGTTGAGAAAGACCTTGATGGATCTTCTTCCCTCATTTCCATACTCTTATATGTTAGGGAGAGCCTGATCTTATTCCCTGTTTCCCACATAAAGCATTACTCATGTGGTCTTAGGAGCTTTGGTATGTCATTACCCGCATAATGGGTGATGTGTCTATAGTCGGCCGGGACACCCTTGTTTGAGGTCCCTCAACCCTTTTCAGCCCCCTTGGAAGAATTTCTTATCTAGGATTGTTTGGTGTGGTATGGACTTATGTATTCATTCACGTTGAGTTTGCAAGAGCTGCACCACGTACTTCCCTTCTGAGAACTAGTCTCTCCTACCCCATGTTCCCTAACATTTTCTAGCCCATCGTCCTGAGGTTTCTTTCCAAGAATCGTGCATGGTGTGATGTGGACCTCATCCTCACTCATGTCTGGTATGCTTTACCATGTCGTGAACATCCCTTCTTGAACCTCGTTTCTCCTGTATATGTATGATCCATATGACATTAAATTATGCTGCCTAGTCCCACATGACTTTAAACTATTGCATATATACTGTGAGACGTCAAAGTGTAGGTGTTTTCCATATCACATGACCCTGAACTATGACATTATCGTCCTAGCTGCATGATGAAAAGCAGTGTCGCGTTGTGATGTCCTAACTTGAGGGGAAATCATGTTTAGTATTGATCACCCACCATACCATTTTTCAATGCCTATATACAGATTGATTCTTGTGGCGATGCCTAGACTCTCCATCCTAGGTCCATCACTTCACAAAAAAACACACATTCATCCTAAAGGACAAACAAGATCGGTCAAATGCCACTTATTTTGGAGCAGAGGCCAGACCTGCAAGACCTTATTATCCCTAGCACTGGTACCTTACCATGCCACTTCCAAAACTACATATTTCTTGATTCCCATAATCAGGGGGTACATAGGAATGTCCATTCACTTTTCCTTGGGCCCATCCTCACTTTCATTTTTGGTCCCTCAACCTAGAACCTTCCTAGGGATCGCATGGTAGTATGGACTTATGTCTTCATTCACGTCGAGTTTTATACTTACCACACCATGTGTTTCCATCACACCTTTCCATCTATGGTCCGAGATCTATGACCATAAACTAAGATCTACCTGCATCCTTGTCGTAAGATATTAAATTGCATAACATCTTCTAGAACTATGTATGTCTTGATTAACACCTTGATGGGATACATAGGAACACCTAGAAATCTCGTCTTCGGGTCCAGCCCCAGGAATCTCATAAATCATGTCCCTTTTCTGACCCCTTCATCTGAACTCGTTCAGGAAGACATAATGATACGGGCTCCTACTTTACTCATTCACATCGGGATATGTACTGCACCACACATTCCCATTCTAAGTTACCTTATCCTCAATGTATCACTTTAAACTACAGCTCTACCATAAAAAAGTTCAAGATGCCCCTTAATAACTGTGGGATATGCCAGTTTCCTTATTAGAGAGGATTTCACCTACCGGCACTGGTCTCCAACCACAATGTGCTCCATAACTATGTTTGTATTGATTCATGCCTTTATGATATACATCGTGATGCCCAAGCATTTCGCCTCGGGCCCATCCCTAGGGTCATTAAACCTTTTGTCCCCTCAGCCCCCAATCACAGTCTAGGCAGTATGACCTTAAAACTTTGTGCATCTTATACACCGTGTGACGTTAAAATACATGTTCATCACCATCCTTGGTATGACATAAAACTAGAAGTCATTCCTGGTCCTCACCAGTGAGGTCCTGTTTGGAAGAAGGCATGATCCCTGATCAGACTGATGTGCTCAACTAACGTGTTTCCACAACGACGGCGTAATTTCATGAGTGTTGGAATCCATTCAAATAACCAATCACTCCACCCTCCATGCTTTTTGTAACCTTTATTTGGATCCTCATCCTCTTTCATGTTTAACGGAACTCCCTAATAGTATGGATGCTCTGCCTATGGATCACCTACTGTCCCAGGCTAATATTCTAAAAAACCAAAGGATGACATTTCAAGTTAGCCTCATTCTTCAAACATGGTCAGTGGTCGGCCCTCGTTTGTTATCCCCATATAAGGCTAACATAATAGGGATGTATTGTTTCAAACACGATCAACAGTTATCCTCTATTGTCACGCAACCCCTACAAAGTTTTGAATTTTTGGTATCATGATTCACACTTTCCACTCCCCTATGTTCGGGTTGGTTCTAACACCCCTAACGTCACCCTGCTCGTGCACTAGAGCACATTGGGAAAATGACAACTCGACTATTCTGTTTATTTCATCCTCTAGTTAGGCATCCCCCTCTTCTTCTCAGATACCTTGGTATGTCATTTATAACCCAGATACCTAATGTTTGGTTGGCACTCCCACATTCATATAAAATGATGACGCAACCATCCCTTGTTTCTCACATCAAGCACGACCCACATGAACTTAGGGATGGATTGCTAATTATTTCATGATTATGGTCAGAATGCATTAAACTAAACAAGAAATTTAATAATCCATTCATGCATGCAGTTCGAAAAAAGAAGCAAATAAAGATTATAGATATATGGGTTTGGGAAAAAATAGGGCCCTTAAGGATTAGCTTTTTGGATGGATTGCTCCATTTTTTCCACCTTCTGGTTTGTGGCCTCCAACATTGCTTCCCACCCCCTGAGATCCTTCTCTTCATCAGCAGTCGCAGAGCACTGTTCATTGTCCCTGGAATGTACTTGCGCCTATTCAGTTTGAATCTTGGTCATTTGGTGACTCACCTCCACTATCTCCTCATGGGTGTCCTCTAGCTAGGACCTCAATTGATCAATGATCTTGGAGTGGTTGGCAATGAATGCCTCCATTTCTTTCATTTTCTCTTCAAGGCATTGGACCTCCTGTTCCGCCTTCAACAATGCCTAGGTATTCCCTAAATTCTTCTAGCACCGGGCAATGTTGGTGTGTTGGCTATTCTCTCGTATCTTCTCATCCATGTATTCGCGGATTGTTAGATGAAGACGGTGATCATAAACCCCTCCGGTGCAGAGAAAACGCAACCAGGTGTGGATTGATCCCATAAATTTTATCCATTCTTCTTGTGGCTAACCGAGGAATCATTTGATACACTTCTACCCCTTACTCTGTGTCATCTGGATCTCATCGACTGCTTTTAAATTATATTCATAGATCTCCTCAGGGTCTTCAGGGCGATAGTTGGGGAAAGCATCCAAAAGATCATCAGCAGGGTCTCTTTATGGTATTCCTCTTAAGGGATTAGGCTCCTCAACATGTGAGTGACCTTCCTCTCTCATCTCAGCCTCATCCATTTCTCCCACACCAACTTCTAACCCATCCCAGGTGTTGATATCTCTAGTTTCCATAGCCCTTTTCTCACCAAGTTCTTGGGGAAGCTCAGTTTGATAAGTGTGTCCCAAGTGGGTTGGTGCGTTCACCACCGAGTCATCTGTAGATGGTCTGGATTCAGTAGCCTGTCGAGCCTCCAATGCCATGATTACTGCACAAAAAATGAACGCCCTAATCATCTAAGCTCTCAGATGACAAATACAGGTGTCTAAGTGATGAAACTTACAAGAGATCAACACATCAGCCTCTGGAATTTCAGTTTCTACAGGAGAGGTCACTGTAGGATAACATTCAGTTCTTTTCATTTCAAGGATGGGTGTCAGATCCCAACCTTATTCTATCAGTGTTTCCACCCCCCCCCCCCCTCTCTAGATGAAGATTCTTGGTCGGCGCCAATATGCGTCTGAGGAGAAAAAAAAATCTGATTAATTATTTCGGATGACGAAAATAGGAAAGGCTATGATAAGGATTGTGTCATAACTCAAGTAGCTCTGTTGTTTCCATGTCAGAGCCAACAATCTCACTTCTCTCTCAAAGAATCCCTTGGTGGGATGTCTCCTAAGACCCCCCCCCCCCCACCTCCAAACTCCTCTTCAGATTCCCCTATTTCTTCTTCCCTTTCTTCTCCCACTTCTTCTTCTGACTCACTACCCTCTCGATCCTCATCTCTATTGTCATCCTCAGACATAATTCTTTCTAGATCATGCTTCTGGATGAGTATTACCTTCACCAGGAGAGGTGGTTCCTCACGCCAACCCCGCAGGCATGTATATGTGTCCATTGACATCACCAAAAAGGTGGTTCCTCACCAGAATAGTTGGTTCTTCATATAATTATTTATGGATCATGCTTCTGGATTCCATCTCATATTAAATTTTTCCAAAGGTCATCGGTGCCCATCGATTGTCATAGGGTCAACCAGGCTGAGCACAGCGTAGGGAAGATTGCATCATCGGAAGCATGAAGCAGGTACCTTATATGCTTCCTAGGAAGCTCCCTTGCTACTCTGTGAGGTTTTTCACGATCTCTGATTCCCCTAGATGACGAGGGAAAGGCCACACAATGTGACGTTCCCACTGCTGTAGTCTTAGCCTGCGTTGGCCCAGTTCCCCAACTTGCTCCCGACCTTTCCTCTCCGACAGTGCCTTGTCTTCTCTCTCGCCACCCAAGTTCTACACTGGACACCTTGAGCTACCGGACACGCTTCCGCAAGAGCCTTTTAGGGTATTCCACAACCCAATTTTCAGCATATTTTATTGAAAGGACATCATCAACTTTAGTGGGGGAAAGGAAATGACTTTGCCAGAGCCCTAAGTTGAAAACATCAACCACATTTGGAAAAGAATGCAAGGATGCCTCTCCTCTCGGACATCTGTATACACTTTATTTGGAATCCACAAGAGGCATCCAAACTGCCTAGAAACTCTTAGTGGCACGTAAGGCTTGCAATGAATCTTCCAGTTGACCCAGGCTACAAGCACCCTATCTTTGATGCTCTGGAAGTATTCCCTTTGCTCTAGTGAGCCTTTTCCATTTTCTATAATCTCACCAGCCAGGGTAGGGAACTAACTAAAGGTAAAATTGGTGTGCTTTCCGATCCTTATCCTGATCCTCTATTCGTTGAGCTTCAACAGCAAGACCCTGACAATGTTCAACAAGGAAGGCCGCAGACTGTTTCCTAGGGGAATAATGGTGTTTGGGAAGGTGTATCTTCCACAGTGAGTCTCGATCCATCCATTAAGGACCTTGAAAGGGCCATAGATCCTCCTCGGTGAACCCCCACTCGAAATATTCCCTAGGATGGCATACATACGGGCCAACACAGGGACCCAGAAGTTAAACCTCTAATTATTGGCCATAATTCCATCCATCACCAATGTTGTTGGACAAACTCTCATCCTTGTGACCCTCACTGACAGGATCCACCCACTCAGGAAGGTTGCAAGAAATCTAGCATACCAAACATTTGAGTCTCAGCTTTCATTCATAGTGAAGCCCCAATATTGATATTCCCCCACCTCCAGGATCCTCTAGTATGATCCACTTTTACTACTCTGTGTCGTGGTCAAACACTGTCTTCCTCACCCTGACATCGTGATATTCGGTTCTTTTTTAGAGAAAGGATGAACCATTTTTTATAGGTAAGGGAGATTTTCTATGCATGAGAGATCTGAGCTTATCATGCGAGAAAATCTGAATGGTCTATGGGACCCCCATGGGTGTTTATAGGCATGGAGCAAGGTTTACGTGTGCAAGACGAATGCTTTACGTGCAACTTAATGGTTTTATGTGCATCGCCCTCAGGATATTTTCCATGCATGAGAGATCTGAGCTTATCATGCGAGAAAATCCGTACAGTCTATGGGACACCCATGGGTTTTTATAAACATGGAGAAAGGTTTACGCGCATGAGAAAAATGATTTAAGAGTAACTTAAGGGTTTTATGTGCATCGCCATTAGGATATTAGACATCTCGGTGTTTCCCTCAGAATCTGACCTTCACGTCCCCTTGCAAATCCGATTCCGAGGGGCGCATTTGTAGACGCTGAAATACTCTTAAGGACTAAAAAGGGCATACTTGGATAAAATTAAGGCATATTTTGACTCGAAGACCAATTTTGGGAGAACCGAAGGGCTGTGTGAAAAATAAAAGTGGTCTGTGAAAAAAACCTCTTTTCCGGGCGAAAAACAACGGGATCAAAATGAGTTTTACGTTCGGACATAGAAACATCCGTGCCACCGACATCGGGACTGAGTTTTCCACGCTAGTCAAATTTTGTGTGGACTTGATGACCCCAAGAACCTATAAATAGAAGGGAGACCCTTCCCATTCCAACAGTTGAAGAATCTAAACCATATCCTCTATGTGTAATTCACCTCTTCTACATGCAAAAGATGACTTCCATGTACGGGATTTTCCACGACAGGTCTCCCGGGGGTACGCCTCCACACAGGGCCACTACAGTTTGACCCTCACCCAAGTCCTCACATAATGGGCCTATTGAACGCAAGCCCCTCCACCTATGTGCAAAACCGCAGGCCCCCTTTTCCTGCAGCTGCTCCAGTTTCATGCCTATTGCACGCAAACCTCCTTTATTGCATGAAAACCTTCCTTTACGCTCACCCCAGACTTTTCCATGAAGCTAGTCCATTTGTGTGCAAGCCGCCCTCCTTGTGCACGCTCTTTCGCACGTGTTCAATGTCCCTCTTACGAGAATCATCCTCAGACGCTTCTCACTCCCAAAACATCTATGTTACACACCCTTATCTCTTATGTCCCTCTAGGATCGTACAAAGTAACTTCAAAGTCACATGGGTGGCGCTTCCCACTGCATTACTTTGCCACATGATTCTTAGCATAGGCACGCAAATGGTTATTGCTTCTTTGTATATCGATGATAATGTGGTCCCCTAAATGGATCACCCCACGACCCCCCTCATCATGGAATTATTGATTCCTTACCTTCCTTAAGGTTGGGAAAATATGAGTTATGTAAGTCCTAGGGGTGCCGAGTGAACTGGCCTCGTCTGAGATGAAAGACGTTAAACTGCCAAGCACCATTGTCCCCATTACATGACGTTAAATTGTGGCCTCTCCCCGTGAATCATACGTGGGGTACCCACCTTGGACATTATCCATGCCTACTAGTCTCCACCGGAGTGAGATCCTCCTCACATGGAATGAGATCCTCTTGGTCGAAGTGGCGTCTGTCTGTGGGGAAAGGGAAACCATCTTGGTGTATGCCCCTAGCCATTCTTGTGGGAGGCATTATCCCTAATCCCCCTCCTTTCTTCTTCGGTGCCAAAGACAATAGGGGGGATGGTAACCGGAACCCACCTCTCTTTCGTGCCAAATCCCTCTCACATTGGGCTTTGTCACCATTTAGGCCTCCATCCTAGAGTAAGAATCAATCTCCATCTCCTTGGTCTGCTAACCAATCATAAGCCCTTATTTCTTCTTTGGGCTGATAACCACGCATAAGCCTCTCTTTCCTCTTTGGGATGCTAACCACATGTAATCCTTACTCCACTTCCCACAAACTCACCTTTCGCAACGTGATTTTCAAGTCTTTCTTATCTCTCGATTCTCACACTGAGCATGAATCACGTGGGCATAGAGTAAGAATTGATCACGAAACTCTCCTTGGACAGCATAGAGTGTAAGCCCCACACCCATTTCCAAAATACAATTACTTTGATCCTTGCTAAGGAAGGGTACGTAGGAGGCTTCCCTAAGGTTCAATCCCAATAACTTGGTTCCAACCCCCTTCAAATCAGTTCACCAACCCCCATTTCCGAACTATGAGGACTTTGATCCTTGCCAAGGAAGGGTATGTAGGATGCCTCCATGATGTTCAAGACCAACAACCTAGTTCTGATCCCCTTCACGTCGGTTCACCAGCCCCCATTCCCAAACTACGTGGACTTTGATCCTTTCCCAGACAAGGTACAAAAGAAGCCTCTCTGAGGTTCAATCCCAACAACCTGGTTTTGACCCCCTTCATGTCAGTTGACCCAAAAATCCCAAACTATGTGGACTTTGATCCCTATCTCCTAGAAAAGGTACATAGGAAGTTTCCCCGAGGTTCAAGCCCAATGACCATCAGTTATGACCCCTTTCACATCAGTTCACCTTCTTCCTGCATGACGTTAAAGTGCATGTCCCCTTTCCATCCCGCACAACATTAAACTATATCCATTTGAACTATGTGGGATTTTATACTTGCTAAGGTGAGGTACGTAGGAAGCCTCCGTGAGGTTCAACTTCATCCAGCGATAAGCTGGTGTGCCCCATACAACAGTAAGCTGTTGTGACCCCATCTAACGGAAAGTTGTTGTGCCCCATCCAGCGGTAAGCCATTGTGCCCCATCCATAAGTAAGACGTTGTGGCCCCATCCATCAGTAAGCTATTTTCAACCCCATTCAATGGTAATCCATTGTATTCCTCACTCTGCGGTAAGTTGTTGAAGTGCCCAATCGATGGAAAGATGTCACCAAATGAACTATGTGGGCTTTGATCCCTGTCTCCTATGCAGGGTGCGTAGGAAGCCTCCTTGAGGTTCAACCCAAAACACTAGTAAATGTTGGTGTTCCATTTGTTGGTACCCACATCTCCGGTTCGCCCCTCGAGTGTCATAACAACCTGAGCTGCTAATCACGTGTAAGCCCCAGCATGTCATCGGGTCAATGTCCTCTACACAGACCCAAATTTCATGCCCCAACCTAGAGGTTCCACTTCCTCTGGGTCCCATCCATACGGGTTGCCTCCTTCGGTGTCTCATCGCCCCTCCAAACTACGTGGACTTTGATTCCCTACCACGGGGATATGTAGAAAGTCCCTTCGAGGCTCAAGACCAACATCACCATCACCCTCATGTCGGCTTAATCTCACTCTCCATCCACTCCCAACAATCCATATCTATCCTGATTCTTACGTGGGCTACCACATCCCGATGAGATCATGCCACCTCATTTCCCATTCCCTCTAGCAGCAATTGGGTAACTAACCACACGTTATCCCCAATATCAGTGTTCCCTCTAGGGGTTTTACCCATCTGATCCACTCTTATCAATGTTCTGATCGCTCTGATTCATCTCAGCTAGACATTAAACTTACGGAATACCCAGTATTAAACATGGGAAGTTGAGGAAAACCTTAGAGGCATGCCCATGGCATATAATTCCCTACATTCAACATCAGATGCCTCAGGCTTCCACACCCTAGAGAAGCCCTACCATAAGTGGAAAAATCCCATATGTGCCAATGTTCTAGCATCCAGACACTCCAGTGATGTCCAACGTGACTACTCCCCCGACCTAAGGTTGTTGCCCAGGCCGGACCCTTTAGAATGTCCTGATAGAAGCAGCGTAATTAATTGGAATCCATGAATACATGGAACTGGGACGAGTTTCACAAACAACATCTTAAGTCTATAAGGGAGACCAAGAATAGGTGATGAGTTCCAAGGAGGAATCCACGAAAGGATGAACCGACATCCCATTATCCCATTTCGATCAAGGTGAAAACGTCCCTAAAAAAGAAATGGATGCCACCCGCCTTTAAATAGTGGGAATGTGGGGAAAAAAGGTGTGTCCTCGGCAGAAGAATGTGCACCCCGGTGAAAGCGTCATAAACAAAAAACTAAAACTCTTTATAAAAATAAACATATTTATCTCTATAGTCTATTTTATCATGGTAATCAGAAAGTTAATCCATTCCCAGAATAACATCAAACTATACTAGGGAAAAAACAACCAAGTTTTCAGGTAACTTTTTCCCACATACAGTGAAAGGAAGATTCTTATAATTTATTTTTTCCTTAATGTTTCCCCAAGGTGTTTTTAATATAAGTTCTTAATTCATTTACTGAGGTGGAATTTCCAATTTACCATAAAATTTCTCAAAAATGAAAGAATGTGTAGGCCTCGAATCAAACAACACATTGGTATAATCTGAATAAACAAATAATGTACATAATACCACTTCATTTGATGGACTAATAGCTACTAAATTAGTTGAAAATGATTTCATCACCCCTTTCTACTACAGTTTGGCTACTTTACATCTTTTGGGTTCTTTGTCAAATACTCGTTTGCATAATGACCCCGCTCATTTCATTTAAAACATTTTACTAATTGTATATTAGATTGTTTATTACCACTACCTTGATCTTTATTAATGCATTTACAAGACTTATTCCCCATTTTACCACATTGGAAGAACTTACTAGAATTAAAAAAGGCATTCCCCTATGTGTTTTTTACCACAATTCTCACAAATCGTAAACTTAAATTTAATTCCATCAGAATTTCTTTATGAATTCTTCCCTTTCTCCTACCACCTCAACCTATTTTTCTTCTAGTTGTCAAAGAACACATGATCATAATCAAACTCAATTTTCACCTTCTCTGTACGTCGAATCATATTTTCATAACTTTTTAACTCACGAGAATCCAACGCCCTTCGATAATTTTCCTTTAATCCTAAGTAAAAAACAATTGATTTTATTATGAAGATCTCAGATGAAATTTATAGTGTAACATTCTAGTCGAGTGAATTTTTCTTCATAAGCAGCCACTGAATCCTCATATTTCTTCAATTCTAGTAATTGTTTTTCAGTCCTAAGTTGAACCACCTTAGGAAAACATTTCTCAAGAAAACTATTTTTGAATCCATCTCAATCAAGAGAATAAATATCCTAACTATCCTTGATATTATTAACCATTAACCACCACTGATCGGATTCACCTTCAAAAGAGTAAACGAAAAGACTAACATTTTGATTATCTAAACACCCCCATCACAGTAAGAATATTTTCTAGGGAATTAATCCACCCTTCATCTAAAACTAGGTTATATGATACTCTGAATAATGGAGGATGTTTCCTCATGAAATTCACCACCACCAACATGTTTCTATGTGGTTGATATGGCTGATCTCATGTACGAATAAAACCGCCATTTATAGTCTGATTCTATTGATCCATCACAGAAAAAAAAATATTCAATTCCAATTTTGACCATCTCAGGTTCCTGATTTGGAAGGTTGTTTTACTCTGCAGACCTTCCCAGCACATCATCTATGCTTCCTCTATGGAAAATGATTCTGAGCATCCATATCTTATATGAAGAAACATGGTAATCATAAAATGATATTTCATTTCAACTTAAACATAAATTAAAAATCATATATGGATATTCTATTAAAAAATATTCTAACCCCTAATGTTATCTAAATCGACTTATGATACCAACTATAAGGACCCGGTCATAAACTTTAGATAATCTTCAGTTTTAGTAAAAAATTACTTTATTTAAAAATTAGGATCCTTAATGGTTTAGAGTTTTATAGAATCAGATAATAATTCATACATAACATTTCACATTTATAAAAAGTGTATACAACTAAAATAGCATATATTTCTTCCAAAATATAAAACTTTTAAACGTAAACATGATTTCTTTTTCTTGATAAAAATATTCATACCACTCATCCTAACTTACTCATTTCTATTACTCATAATTATACCCTAAGAAAAACATTTTATAACATGAAATTAGCACCAAAATCATAGTAAGGGATACAAAATAAAGAAAGAAAATGTTTGTTCGTGAATACATATAAACCCATGAAACTGTTTTCTCAAAGTTATAATTTTCACCCATAAAAAATAATCTATTTTTATAATCTCATTAAATCATAAGATTCATATAAAACTCATAGTAAACATAAATCATAATGGTAACATGTGTCATCCATATCATTATTACACTATAACTTTTATGGTTACATATAGATTAACCTTCATGGTTAAATTTGGAATACACACCATGGTATATTCCCTAAATCTCTTAGGAGAAACCCAATTGATTAACTTTTTCTCGTTACCAAATGATTTGGAAAGCTATCATGGGCTCACCCAACCTTGGTTTATCATGTAATCATCTATATTAATATATAATTATCAATAACCATAACATAATCATAACACAAAAAGTATGCATAAATGAAAAAACAAAATTTCCGCTTTCCAATCATATTTCATTTTTTAAAAATCATGCACATAAAAATGAAAACACTTTATTTTAAAATAAAAGTGTAAACTTATAAAGGATATATAAAAACATTAATGAGGCATAAAATTATGAAAATCCTTACATATCATACATGTTAAAAAACATTTCAATTATATTTTTTAAAAAATATAGAAAGGGTTACTTTTAAAAAGGTTTTTAAAATTATGTCCCAAACTTTGAGACTGAGTCATCACATAAAATATGTATATTAATGAATAATAAACTTTGGTTAATTATTAGCTTCCGTTATAACCTTTTTAATGTTTATTATTCCTTTTATATATCTTATTATCATGTTATAACAATTTCTCAATAGTCAAAATGGTCACCATTCCATCATATCTAGAATAATATTCATGACCTAATAATTACATTTATACATCAATTATTCTTTTAAATCACACCATTTATGTATGTTTATGAAAAACGAATAATGTTATAATCATATAGACGGTAGGACGTACGTATGCATTGGTAACATTTCCATTTTTCAATGATCATTATGGAAAATGGTAATTATGATTTTATTATTAATAATAATAATAATATAATTAATATAATATTAATAATTTAGATACACTTATCTATATATAATTCATGTGATTTGGTGAAAAAAATAAATCACATCGCTTCGTGGAGATGATAGTTCACACATACGCACGAATGACGTTATCATTTTTATGTGCATGGAATGGTAAAAACATAAATGAAATATTATTATTTCATAATGATAAATATTTCATTAATATCATATATAAACATTAATTCTATCATTATAACTAGTCTTGAGATTTGGTAATGGAAAAAAATTATATCAGTTCGTGGAGGTGATACTTCACACGTACGGATGAAGTGTTAATTATTTTCCAATTTTATGGAAGTGGAGATGGATTTAGGGGATGATATTAAAATAATAAAATATCAATATATTTTGGATACTAGAGTTATTATTTCATCATTTTTTAAGAATTTTCTAAGTGGAATAAGAAAATAAAAAACACTTAAAAACAATACCTTTCCTTCGAACAACCTCCATTGATTAATACCTTACCACCTCTAAGGTGGGTGTTCTGCCTAATATGAGAGATCTATAATGTGGTGAGGTATTATAGAAAAGTATTTTTTTAGATCTTATCTGACCCAAATAGGTTTTGAGGTGTGAAGAAAAGAGTATTTTGGGTTCCCTTTTAGAGGACAGGGGAGGGGAACTCATGTAAATCTTCAAATTATTAAATTAATATAAATTAATATTCTATTACAAATGGGTATAAATTGAATTATTAAGAATATATTATTATTTTGGATCGTATTACCTTTATAAAATTAAATTTATACATTTTTTTATTTTTATTTTAATCCTAATATTTTTTTCTCAACCCTTTTAACTCTTACCGTTTTATCAAGTAATTTACCCTTTTTATCAACTATAAATACATAATAATGAAGGGATGTGATATCTATAGGGGATTCACCTTTTGTTTCAACTCTTTTGGTCCTCCTCCCTTCAGGGATCCAACCTCTTACCTTAAATCATTGAACCTTTGATAATTTATATAACATTGGTTATGTTCCATATCATACCCAAAACAACTATAAAATCACCATTTTTCATTGTAGGGACTAGTATATCTTATACTTCCACAACTATATAACTTTTATAGGAAACCCATTGTTGACCTTGTCCACCTCCATTTCTTTATAGAATATATTTCGTTGACCACCAAATATAATAAATAGTGAAAAATACTCTTAAATTCCAATGAATTACTCTAATTTATCATTTCCTTTACCCCTATACCATAAGTAATAACTATTACATATCTCCATCAGTGGTGTTGTTACTTCAGCACATTCACTGCATCTGTATGAACATTTACTAAATCAAGGAATTCCCTTATGTATAAATCACTCCATCCTCCAGAAAATAATCACTCCCTCTAAGTGTATACATAGGACGTTTCTCCTTCTTAATTTCCACACCTAGTCCCCAATATACTGTTATTGTTTACTTCCATCAATCTAACTTATGCTTGGCTTCACCCGTTGATCTAACTTCCACTCAATTTTTAGTCTCCACTCCTTTTAGACATTTTTCATTCATATTATTCCTGTGAAATAAAATTTGATATCATAAATATAGAAATTCATGGTGATGGTGTGTTTGTATATATAATTTTTCATATATCTTCTAGATAAATAACTTCTATAAATCCTAACACTTTAACATAAAATAATTCTCACACTACACTACTACAAAAATGGACTTTAACAGCGCTAGAATAGACATTTATTAGTGAAAACAACACTGATAATTTGAGCTAAGTTAAAGGCCTAAATCTTTTATCGATGCTAAAAGATCCATGTTAAAGGACCCCTTTAATAGTGCTAAAAAAGTTTCTTTTAAATGGGTCCTTTAATAATGCTAAAAAAGAACTAATAAAGGCCCCAATGATAAAGGGTATAAAACAATTTCCACCCCCACACATCTTAATTCATCAGCACTTCCCCCCCCCACTCCTTTATCAGTGCTTTCCCCACCCATTTATCAGGAGTTTAGATAATCCCACTCTCCCATGCATTCCACTACCTCCATCAAGTTTTGAACCCTAGACCTCCAGCATATACATCAAAGCCTTTTACACTCCTCTATACTATTTTGTTTCACAATTTATGATATATATTTATATATATATCGTTACACTTTTTTTAGTATAAAAATGGATGGTTTTTTAGAAGACATTACTAATGAGAGAGATATATTCATGATATTATTTAACATGTAGTAACTTCAAAATATACATCCCCAAATGAAACAAAATATAAATGATCTATAAGATAAGTTGCATGCTAAAAAAAATCCAAAAATCATGAATCATTGTTTCTATAACCCACTGCCAGAAATCATCATCATAAAGACTTTTTATGCAATGAGCTCTTTTTAAATCCTCTACATACTTTTGGATAACTCAATAAGTCCATAGAATCTACTCTATGAAACATTTTAGTGTTCCAATGTCAGCTTTCTTGGATTGTAAGCAGACACCACCAGCATATCTTCTGAAACTACATTTATTATAAGTCTCTCAAAAAATAGACCATCATCATACCCCCTTTCATTTTACTATGGGTATTCTCAAACAAATATATGAAACTCCATTTATTTTTTATTTATGGAACCAAAACATTAACTCATGTTTCTCTTTATCGATGAAGGTATGCTTTTGTATAATGGCCCCAAGTGAAACCACCAAAATTAGAAAAGTTATGATTCATTGATTTATACTCCTTCTAAAATAAGAGCACCTCCCTCTACTTCCAAGGACTCTTACAAATGAATTATTTATTAATACAAACTGGTTTCACTATATTTTTTCCCTCTTCTATGCACTCCTAAAATCTTTTCTATAGAATTCATTTTTTGGTAGTCAGTTCTTCTAGAATGCCTATTGTCCACATTCTTCCTTAACTATGAGGAACTATACATAAATCTCATGGATTTAAATACATCGTTTTTTATTCCCCTAACTAATTATTTGAGTTATATAATGAGGAACTATGATTTTTCCACACTCTTTATTTCTAATCCTTGTCTGTATGGAACCATAAATTCTTCAAATATATCAAGGTTTTAAGAATATCCACCTATAATTATTTTAGATGTTGAGTGATGAGAAAACCATATTCAAATGTTCTGACTCAAGTGGGATGGATAAATTTGGCCGAAGGATATGTCCACCCATTGTATATATGAGATTTTTGGATCCTTTTGAACAAATAACTTTAATAATAGACTTTTCAGTCCCATAAGTGATACTATAATCTCCCTTTCTTCCTTCCATAATTCCAGAGACAAAACTAGGGAACCAGTCGAATGTCCTAGACTTGAGCTTCCACCATCTAAATTAAATCAAGGTATTACCTTCGAATTTACTATCGAATCATACTTCTAGTTCATGAATTAATTCCACTGATTATACCTTTTAAAAAATCCATGTGCTTACATTCAAGACCTTCAGTTCTACTAACACCTCACTTTTGGCTGACTGATCATTCAATTGTAACTTAAAGACTCTCTAGGAGTACCAAACCAACATCTTACAAAGTTTTTCAACTCTATTTTTGAAACATAAAATTGGTTTGAACCTATTTTTATGATATCATTCATAAACAATGAACTACCAATGAATTTGGAGACAAGAGAGATCACAATCTATCTTTATAAAATATCTAATAGTCTCCCAACCAAGTTATAAATTTCACTTGGAGAAGAAAAATGTACATACAAACATATCCATCATGGAGGAATTTTTATATAACTAAAACACCGTATTACTATGAATATATTTCAATGAAATCCATCTAAATAATTAGTAAACTACCTGGCCAGAGGGGCCCATCATTCTTTCAACCAAGATCTAAGTGTCTCCTTAATAACGAAACATATCTCTAGACTAAAAAATAGAAATATAGAAATATCAATATACCTAAACAACCAAGTAAAACCACTATATTTAAAGTAACATTCATATGGTCCCTTAATAAACCATCGACCAAATGCACTGCAACTATACTCAGATACCACTTGTCGGGAACTACGCAGAACATCAATAAATGGAAGTTAAATCTTCTAATTGACACATCCATCATGTCCAAAATCTGTATATGATAAATTCTAGGTACCCCATCCACCACACCTATTATCCCTCATCATAGTTATATTCACCACATGTGTAACACTCAAGATAATAATATTATAGAATTAACATATTTTATTATATAACATTGCATTATAAATTAATTATACAAATTTGATGAGGATTTTATAGCTAATAATGGATAATTTATTATGAAAAATAATGATATTACAATGTATATGTCCCATGGATTGTATTCCCTAATAAACATCACATCTTTAATAATAACACCATAAAGGAAAAATAATAAAAGACACAGAATTGACATATAATAAGTATTACTTAGGGGAATCAACTTATAGGAAGTTAGTATGATTATTATGACTATTGAGAATTATGAATATTGGTCATTATGACCATTTTTAATTGTGACTATTGGGAATTATAGTCAGTGTTCTTTATTGTTGTTGGGTATTATAAAAATTACTAAAGTAGTCATTACGAAGTGACTATTATGAGTAGTGTATATTAAGGGTAATGATAAGGATTAATTATCACATAATAGAGGAACCACAGATTTGACCAGTAGGAACATCACTTATGAAGTTCATTTATCAAATCTTGGGATAGAGGTAGCATCATTAGGGTTTTCCCTTGAAAATTCCCAATAATAACTTCAATAACTAAGGTTGGTGTAGAATTGTTTGTAGGAGAAGTTCATGTTAGTATAGTTCACTAACATATTAATGTTGTCTGAAACACACCATGGAAGTACCACTAATTCTCACATCGGGGATTCTATGGGAGTGATAAGGGGTTATTTATGTATTGGTTAAAAAGTAATATGTGTAAATTATTCTGGAAATGAAATAGTTGCTACTTGATTTTTAAATTTTTATTGAATGTATCACACTTCAAATAAATATTATAATACCCTATATTCTACTAAAATATATAAAAAATTAAATAAAATAACTTATGAATTATATTATTTAATCATACTATTACAACATATTATTATACAATAAAATATAGGTAATTAATTTGATAATAAAAGTTAAAAATAATATAACAAATCATTAAAAATTTGTGGTAAAATAGTAATATTGTACTCTGGTGGACCATACTCAAAAAAAAGAGAAAAAGTTATATGAGGTACATTAATATTATAAAGAAAATAAAAAATAATAATAAACACGTTATATGATCTAGGACAATAATATGAATTATTTTATGTATTAGAATGAAAAGTATATATAAGTGGAAATATAAATGTTGGAATTTTACCATTGGAATATGATTGTTGGGAATCTATAAATTACAATCATAATCTTACTATTATACAAATAAGTGTATAATAAAGTGAATAAAAACATTTAACAATAATTTATTTAACAACTTATAATAATCAATATTGAGTAATTAACATTAATACAATTAGACACAATGGCCTAAGAATAAAAATAATAGAAAATAAAAGGTGGTTTTAAGAAATTAAACACCAAATTCATAGTATTCAAACACACCATGATTTTTAAATAATAATTAAAATTATTGATACAAAAAATTATTTCCCTAAAAAATAATTTAAATTTTAAATAAACACATTGAAATTATCCAGTGATGAATTTTTCATAGTTTTCTGAGATAGACAAATTTTTCACTAAATTGAAAAATGAGGTAATAGTATATGGTATGTATTATGACATAATTATAATGTAAAAATAATTTAATAATTAATATATTCAATTCGAAAAACCAAAAAAAATATTTTATTAATATAATGTATTTTAAATAATTAAAATGATTTTCTAAATCAATAAATAACTTTCCAAAATCTAAAATGAAAATTAAGGTTTACAAAAAAAAATTTTGTGGAAAAATTATATTCCCAGGGACAGAAGTAAAATAAAATAATATATTTTGGTTCTAGAACTCAAATATATAAAAAACCATGCCTTCAATGTTAAAAAACGAGTTAAAAGAATGGTTAATACGGTGTTTTTCCATTTTCCAAAACCTATATTTCAAAGGCCTATGTTTAGAAATTATTAAACAATCATCCTTCATTTTCTATAAATTTCCACCCATTCTCCCATTAGCCTTAACTCTAAATAATTTTGTATGAATATATTGTCGTTTTTCTCTCAATAGTCTCTCTATGGTATTCTCAAGGTTATAAGGCTATCATATAAAGCTTTAAGTATCTGTCTTTCAAGGTATATGTTTCCTAATCCTCCTCTTTCCTTTTCCTAAGTTATGATTATATTAAATTAAGGTTCCATAAACTCTTCACATCCTTTAAATGTGTTATTATTTTCAAATCATTTTTATTTCAATGTGAAATTTTATTACAAATCATTTATATAAATTCCTATTTATATTATCAATGCTATAACACCATTCCCTCTCAATATACTATATTCATAAGTTGATTCAATTATCAAACATTACAATTAATTTAAAACCATCCCAAATTTCAATAAACTAAAGTGTGTGTGGTTTTCCTATAAAAAAATTAATGTATAGAAACAAACAAGTTGATAAAGGATATGAAATATATTTCACAAGGGTTAATAACCTTGGAAATTTTTTTAGGTAATAACTCAACTTCACTTAGTGAACAACAAGTGGGCCTCACTACACTCCTGGTTTCACACTCTTATGGGATATACTTTAGATGATTCACTTTCTATTTACAAACCATAAATATGGATTTATATATTTTGTATCTAAATCATGTATGTTACATCTCTATAGTGGTCTATTACAATTCCAAAAATATGAATTTGATTACCAAAACACATTGATCATCTTATACTTAACAAGTACCAAATAACTAACAATTTTGTTTTATTCACTTGTTAAGGGTTCTTATTTGAACATTATAAATCCTAAGTTAATCCTTATAGGAGTTTAGAAAATTAAAATATATATCTTTACAAATTTATTGACTAGGGGAAACTATTTTCATACCTTATATTCCTTTATTCTATATGGAAATATCTTATAAGATAAGATTCAATGAGAAGTTATCCTATATAATTTTATATTTTTCATTATGATATGTATATCCCTTGATTATTTAGAATATAGTAAAATGTATTGGACTATTATGTAATGAGTGGGGATCAAAGTTATATATCCCCTCATTTCACTAGTAGGTCTTATGATACAACTTGTATAGAGTAATGGGATAACCCTTACACATTAAGTATGTGGTCTTAGCACGAGGCCTTAATGGTCTATTTATGATGTAATTAATTATACATTACAACACTATGAGATGAGTTATTATTACACATGTGTTTATTTATTTTCACATTATCAAGGGACATATTATTCTCATAGTATCATTTTTATTCCATTATTCAATTAATTTATTCCTGACATATTTCTTTCTTTCATGCTTATGCTACGAAACATTCTATTGTATTCCACCCCTTACTGAGCATCTGTGACCACCCTTTTTAAATTATTTTTTATTTCCCTGAGAAACCAGGATGATTAATATGTGTGATATAAGTACTTTTAAGGAGAAATAAATAAATTTTCATGTATTTCGTTGATTTATATTATGTTTTAAATGAAATATAATTTTTATTAATGTATCTAGTTTTTGAGATTGGTAAACTATTGGATCATGAGAAATGTGAACTATATACTTTGTATCATTATAATAACATAACAACCAGATCTAGGTTATTGGATTCAGAGTGTTACATTTTATATCAAACCATGATTAGTAGAAACCTTAGGAACTAGATTAAAAAAATCACAGTTAAATAATATAACCCTATGAAAAAACCTATATATATTATAGATATATTAATATTTTACATGACATAAATTTACAATAAATGCATAAAAATTATATAACATAATTTATAATTAATATTGTTATTCATGGTGTAATTAAATATATGTAATTGTCTATAAATGGTGTCTAATGAAAACTATATAAACACCTATAATAAATTCAAGGATTCCCCTCTTAATAAAATAAATGATTCTAGAGTTTAAAATGATAAGATTCTGAATATATTAGGAAAGTTAAATCAAGTTATGAAAAATAACATTGCATGTATGTAAAAACTAGTTTCACCCCATCATGGTGTAATAAAATTGGATTGAATCATGTGGAAACAACCTCCAACATTAAATAGAACCAATAATCCATTAGATAACTTTATTGGTTCTAATGCTATCAAATAATGATTATATTTTAAGAGTTTTGGATACCATCATGTATTATTAAGTTTAAGTTTTCTCATATTGCAAAAGTCATAAATACCCTTTTGGGGTCTAATGTGATTACAGTGCTAAATGATATTTTGAGAAATTTTATTATATTTTAGGTTGAATGCACTATTGTGGTACAGATAACCCTTTGAGTTGGTATGTGATTTTATATTAAGGTAATTATGATTAATTGGAAAAATGGTTTAATTGGTTTTGGGAATATAAGATGATAATTATAGATAACCTTGTGGATTGGAATGTGACTTATTGATAAGGTAATTGAGGATATTTTAGGAAAAGATTAATATATTTTTTAGAGTATATATGATTAAGGTATATATTGATTGATTTGTGATTTTATACTATTTGACTGATAATTTTTAATTTTAATACTATGATCATATACTTACATGATTTTTTGGGATTATATAGTGAAAAATATCATGCTAAATTTGGGTTTAGTAATTTCATGAGATAATGTTGTGGTATTAAAAGAAAAGAATTAAGTAATTATATATTGGACTGAAAGTGTTATAATTTTAACTAGTAGAATCAAATTTATTTTGGGTTGAAATTATAGTGTCAAAGGATAATAAATTTATGATTGATTTATCATATTAATATGTTCATCGATTATCATCATAAAAATTTTGGTTTTAGTATTTGGTAGAAAACGGGATCAAGACAATGGATCTACAAAATATACGACTTATAAACAACTAATGAGGAATATTTGGGAAATGGTTGTGACAAATGAAAATCTTAATATATGTCTATTACAAGGTAAAATGTGATTTTCCCATTATTACAAAGGATAATGAAATTTCCTATTTGACATTATATCCTAAGTCATTAATATATTAACAATGCACTTATCTATTTTCCATGGTGGAAGAAATTGAAATTATATGGATCTAATTTGTTTAATGGGGTGGACTGTAACACCTGAGAAAAATATAATATAGAATGAAAATTTATTATTACATATTATTTCATTACAAATCAAAGGTAAAAATTTACTAAGTCTATTTTAGCTAAAAATGGACATTAGAAAATGTAAAATAATGTATTTACAATGTATATGTCTCCTCGATCATTCTCTAAAATAAACATCATAATTATAATAAGAACAGTAAAAATAAAAAATAATACAAACCACCAAAACAAAATATAAGAATTTTTACATATGGGATTCAGTTTATAGGAAATAGATGTGACTCTTATGTATATTGGGAATTATAATCATTATTTATTATGATCTTGTGAGTTATGACTATTGAATATTATAATCATTGGTAATGTAGATGTTATAAAGTGACTTTTAAGATTAATGTATTTTATGGTTAATGACAAGGGTTATTATCATAGAATAAATGAACCATGTCTTTAAATAGTAGGAACATCCCTTTTGAAGTTCTTTTAATAATGCATGATAAGGAAGTAGAATCACTAGGGTATTCCCATTACCAAGACCAAGAATAACATCAATAAATATGGTTGGACCAGAATGGATTGTAGGAGAATTTATAGCTATAAGATATCACTACCAGATCAATGTTCACTGAACCAACCCATGAAAGTATGACCATTTCATACCTCAGGACTTATGTTGGTTTGATAAGGGGTTATGTGTCTTGAGTTTATAAAGTATTAAGGTGTGAATTATTTTGGGAATGAAATGGTGCTAAATCTATTTCTTCACTTTTTATTGAATGTATCACACATCAAGGCATATTTTTACTATAATAAATAAACACTTCAATCATAAAAACATCAAAATTATATTATTTTATGATAATTATTCTACACATTATAATACAATAGAAAAACTAGGTAGTTGAATTAATAATAAAATCTAAAATCAGTACCATAAAACATGTAAAAATATATATATGGAGCCACCATAATCTTGTACTCTAGTGGATCATAATCAAAAATGAATGACATGTATATGAGGTATATTGTAATTATGAATAAAAAATAAGGAATGGAATATAAATGGTATAATAACTAAGAGAAACATATGAAGGATTTTAAGTGTTATAAAGAATTTTATATATAAGAGGAAATATGATTATTAGAATTTTACTGTTGGAAAATTATAATCATTGGAATCTAACCATTGGAAATTTTTCCAATACAATATTAATATTAATATTATACATAAAATGTAGTATAAAATGAATAAAATCACTTATCAATAATTTCATTAATAACTAATAATAATTAATATTGAGTAATTAACATTAATATAATTATACACATAGGCCTTATAATAAAAATAATATAAAATAGAATTAGTTTTTAAAAATTATGGCATCAAATGAATTGTTTTTAAATACACGAAGAGTTTTACATAATAATTAAAATTCTCATATATAAAAAAATTATTTACATAAAAATGACTATAAATTTGAAATAATAATATTGAAATTATCCAATGGAATTTTTTTTATACTTTTATAAGATAGACAAATTTTTCAGAAAATAGTAAAATATGGTAAAAATATGTGGTATGTATTATGATATAATTATAATCTATAAATACTTTTTTATTTAATATAAGTGATTGAAAATCCAAAATTAAATTATTTTTTTGATATAATATATTTGAAATAATTGAAATGAACTTCTAGACCAGTAAATAACTTTCGAAAGGTTAAAATGGAAATTAAGGTTTGAAAAACACTATTTGTAGGAAAATTTTATTCCCATGGCCAAAAGTAATATAAAATAATTCATTTTACTTCTCAAACTCAAAAATTTGAAATAACATGATCTAAATCCATGGGTATCTCAATGGTTTTGAATTTTATATAAATTATATTTCTAAGGTGCATGTTTAGAAATTAATAAACAATCCATGATTTTATATAAATACCCACATATTCTCCCATTCCCATTCACTCTAAATCCTTTTAGGATGAATAAAATATCATTTTATCTCTCAAGATTCTCTCTAAAGATTTCTCTTGGTTCTAATTCTCCTAGTTCAAGCTTCGAGAAGAAACCATTAAAGGTAAGGGCTTACCTATCCCCCTATTTCATTTCTTTTAAAATACTTTTTTACAGTACAATTCAAATTATTTTTCATATAATAACATGATTTTAATTCCATAATATTATCATCCAATTGATCTATTGTTAATGATATATTACTTATTCCTCTTCATTATAGCGTTTTCCTAAGTCGTTATTATGACGAAGTAAGGGTCATTAACCTCTTCTCTTCCTTTAATTATTTTATTACTTCCAATTCATTTTTTTTCAATGTGAAATGTTATAATTCGTCATTTCTATAAATTCAAAATTATATTTTCAAATATAGATCATCATTTACACTCATTATACTACATTCAAAATCCATTATAATGCTCAAACTTTCCTATAGTCATAAAAATGTCCAAAATTTTATTGAAGTGTGTGTGTGTGTGTGCGGTTTTACTAGTAATGAAATCTATATCTTGATACAAAAAAGTGGATGATGTATTAGAAACCAAATCACATAGTAATAACAACCCAGAAAAAAGTTGGTCGAGTAATAACTCAATCTTCACTCGATGCACTACAAGTGGGCCAAACTACACACCTGGTTTGACACTCTCGAGTGATATGTTTTGTATGGTTCACATTATATTAAAAACCCATAATTAATGAATTGAATATATTGTATCTAATGTAATGTCCCCAACCTAGTGATCCTTCAAGTGACCAATCTGGTTGGCTATGTGAACTCAAGTGAACCTCCCCATATGCTAGAGGCTACTGACTAATATAGAGGTTCTAATGAATATAGTAGGGATACTATACCCTCTGGTAAATAGTTTCAATGAAAGTGAAAAATATTTATCATAGTAGTAGAAATAAAAGAAAAAATATTAGTAAATAATAAAATAACCAAAACTGAGAAAGGACCACTGAATAAATCCAAATAATAAAAGAATAATGTAATTTCAATGTGGAATGTGACTAGATTTCATGCTGGAAGTAATAAAATAAAAGACCAAACTAATAGTGGTAAAACCAAAAGACCCCAGTCTTAAACCCCAAGTTAGTCATATCTTCATGCCTCAACTCATAAAACAAATAAAAATCAACTACAAGGTCCTTTTCTCTTGTCCAAACCTATATCCATGTAATCTTCTTGAGTACCAAATGGTGGCCCAAATAGGGTGTAAGTAAAAAATAGTAGGTCGACACCACCATGTCTAAAATAATCTAGTTTGAGAAACATAGTGCATGAAATACAGTGACAAATATAGAAATAATTTAATAAATTAATACTATGCATGAAATGAACAATTTGATCTCCAAAGCTCGAGGTTGACACCTAGGGTTAGAAAAACCTACCTCAACACTCTGCAAGTATCTTTGTCTAAGGGTGGATCCTCCTGCATTAGAATGAATCACCCGAGTCTATGGCTGATTCTTATATCAAGGACGAATCAATCATGAAATATCACAAACAAATGCCATAGGTCCTTAGGATAACCATAATCTTTCCCTAATGCATACTAGAATCTCTCCCTCGGTCATCCTTTGATAGTGAATGTGGTCCTCAAACATCCAATATAATCATATACTCTACCATTAGTAATCAAGTTCATGTGATCATATACCTAGGGAATTAAAACATGCACCATAACCTCAGGATTGAACATAAAACATGATTCATATCCCAAAAAACTCAACATTCCAAAAAGCATCCCTCCTATAGACAACAATCGCATTAGTGTCACATAAATACAAATGTTATGTAAGTAATAATAAAGAAAAAACACACATTTCTATTATGTAATGATAATACACAATGATTAATTATTATAATTATCATTTTTCTATCCAAGAATATTGCATTGATTGTTCACAATTATCATCATAATTATATCAAACCCATTTCATTTATCATTTAATCCTAATGTCATTAGCATATAAGTTAACCAAATTTAGATGAGGTGATTCACTATAAGAAATGAAAAAATATAAATTTTATTCCAATTCATAATATTAAGACAAAAAGTAATCAATTTACCCAATTTATTATAGGGATATAATTTCAAATTGACCAAGTCATGACAAGGTCCATGGCTATCACAATAATCGGGTGCTCATAAGTCTTAGTGTCTATGCCTACGAACCCAACGAGATCCCATGGATGGTTTAAAATGATTAATTATAATTTAACAAGGATTTTCGAATTTATTTTATCACGCACATAGTGTGTCACCACGATCATACATATTTCACATACTATGTAAAATTAAATCAAACCCAAGGGATATGTTTTAGACCACCCACCTTTAAAAAGAAATTAATGAAAGACCTCCAACATGTAACACTAATAAGAACAAAGGTGTAGAAGATCACAAGAGGGAACCTAGATTATACTAGTTAGAGATCAACACCCAAAGCAACTATGGTCAAGAGATTCCACCACCAAAACCTTATAACAATGGTAGATAAGGTAAAACCTAAGCAAAACAACTCATTAGTGATTGATTGCTTGAACAGGACTTCTGAAATGGAGGAAGGTGCTCCAAAATCACCCAAAAATCACCAATAGATTGAAATAGGAAAGGTTTACTATGGAGGGAATAAGAAAATAAGAATAAAACACCATTTTTAACCCCTGATTATAAAAAATACATTTCATATAAATTCATTACATGATGAATAATTATTGATTTATGAGTATACTGAAATTTGTGTCACCTAGGGTGAATTTAAACCTGAACGAACATTACACATAGTTTAATGTAGATTCATAACATGTATCATGCAATTAACTAGTTCATGACCTATATTATTTTCTCAAAATCTTATTGGAAATAGTTACACATCATGTAATGCATATACACGAAGTGTAAATAACCTACTGTTATTACTAAACCCCACTTCCATAGAAAATATCGAACCACCTATGAAGCCTTCTAAACTCATAGAAAAAAATCATAATCCAATTTAACACATTTATACTGATACTCCATTAATTTAAAAAACATACATCCCTGAGCATTAGGTCAATTTTACCAAAAAAACTCTTCATCTCTGAATGAGACTAGACCAACAAGATCCAAAGAAGAAAACCCCAACTAAAATAGGTTTAATTAAAAACACAAAGTGGTACGTACCAGGAAAAAATATAGGATCTTACAACCTCCTCACCATATAATATCCCATCCCTGAGCTACTTCAAGAATCTTTGAGGGGTCTCAGTGAACAAGTATGCCCACTATGCTTTCATACCAGACTCCATCTCCTAGACCTCTTCCTTAACATCTTCATGCTGCCACTACACTTGAACTATGGTTATGGTCCTCCCTTACTTATAATTCTCATTATGGTCCACAATCCATATCTGATGATCCTAAAATGACTCATTTACACAAATATTGACGTCCTCAATGTCTACCACATGAGAAGGGTTGGTATAATATCTGTGAAGTTGCGACATGTGAAACATGTTGTTCATGTCGTTGTAGTATTGTGGAAGGGATAATCGGTATGCCATAGGACCATGCCTTTCCACTCTCTCAAATGTCCTAACAAACCTAGATTCTAGATTTTCCTATTTCTTGATATGGTGTTTCCCCAACCTAGTTGATACCCGAAGGAAAACATAATGACCAACCTTAATCTCTAGAGGTTATCTCTAAGGATCAGAATAAGATTTTTATATACTCTATGTTTCACCAACCACCACATGATCAACTAAAATTGCTTAGACATCTCTTGTATGAGACTAGATCCAAGAATCATTGACTCACCTACCTCCAACCAACAAATATGAGAATGGAATAGCCTTCCATATAAATCCTAGAATAGTGTCATCCATATTGATGCTTGAAAACTATTATTATATACAAACTCCATGAGTATCATATGATAATACCATGAACCACTAAAATCCAAAACATAGGATCATAATATATCATCCAAAACCTAAATTTTCTCCCCAGATTAACACTCAGTCTGAGGATAATATATTGTACTTAGAAGAACTTTTGATCCCATAGCCTTCTAAAGACCCTACCAGAACCAAGACATGAAATTAGGACCCCTATCAGAAATAACACTCCTTATAACACCATGTAGTCAAATTGTCTTTGACACTTATAAACTCCCTATATCATTAAAAAATAAGGTCTCCCTAATAAAAAAAGTGGGATAAATTCATTATTTTATCTATGATCACACATTCTGCATCATTATTAACAGATGTCTTGGTTAATCCTATCAAAAAATCCATAGTGACATCATCCATTTTACACTTCAGAATGGGAAAAGGCTACAACAATACATCTAGGATTTGATGACTATTTTTCACCCACAGTCTTATCAAACATATTTCCATAAATCCTACTACCTCCTTTTTCATTTTTGACCACCAATACTATCTATAAAAACCACGATACATCTTTTTCAAACCAGGATGTACCAATCATCTATAATCATAAAAATATCTCATTATCTCCTCACACAAGACCATAGTAACCCATAATCATCCAAAAAATGAATATAATTATCACTACCAAGAAAAAATCCTAATGGTATCTCCCTATCATATAAGTTGTCTCTCAAAACTAGTCCCTCTGGATCAGAAAACTACTTTGTATTGATCCGATCAAGAAGAACTGGTATAACAAATGTCAAATTCAGAGCCACTCATCCCTAGGACTCCTAAAAATCAATGTACATATATGAAAATATTTTCATCAGCCTCCTATCATCACAAAATTCACTTACCACCTCTAATTTCATCTTCTAGATCAAGGTGTTGGCAATGAAATTTCCCTTTCCTGGTGCGTAAGTGAGCTCGAAGTCAAAATATTGTACATACTCAACCCACCTCCTCTTCTGAAGGATCAGGTCTCACTGATAAAATATTTACTTGAGGATCTTATGGTATGTGTACACCACAAGCCTCTCTCCCAAAAGAGAATGTCTCCAGTATCTCATGTTGTGTACCATCGCAGCTAACTCTGGATCATGAGCAGGATAATTTCTCTCATGAGGTCACAACTTTTTGGATCCATAAGCAACCAATTGGTCATATTTCATCATAAATTATATAATTATGACTCTATATGTGTCACAATACACATTATATGCCTTCCTCAGAATAGGTAAATTGATTATAGGTGTTGAGTTTAGTCTTCTCTTCATCACTTGGAAATATCTCTCACAAGAATCTGACCAAACAAACTTCACCCTTTTCTTGGTTATCCCGAACATTGGTGTTTCTAGATGGTATAATTCACATATGAAACACTGGTAATAACATGATAAACCCATAAAACAATGAATATTATAGAAATTCTTAGGTATCTCTCAAAAAACACTGGCTACAACTTTCTCTAGGTCCACTGACACTCCAATATATAAGATTACATGGCCCAATAAGTTCACTCTATCAATCTAGAAACAACATTTGGATAGGAGTACACTAATATTTCCTCATAAAAAACTACTACAAACTGATCTAGGAAAGGATGGAATATCTGATTCATCAAGTCTATTAATACTGGTAGTGCTTTCATCAAATTTAATGGTTTCACTACAAAACTAATAAAATCTATACCTACTCCTAAAAGTAGTTTGGGGTATGTCTGATGGTGTCACCCTCAACTGGTGGTACCCGAACATCAATTCTATGGTGGAGAAAATCTTGGAACCAATAAACTGAATAAATAGATCATCAATAGATGGAAGGGGATACCAATTCTTGACTATCATCTAGTTTAGTCTCTGATAATCCATATATAATCACGAAGTCCTATCAACCTTCTTGGTGAGACGAACTAGAGAACCCCATGGAGATGTTCCGTGTAATATGAAACCCTAGGATTCTAGATCATCCAAATGAACTTTAAACTCATCAATCATTTCTTCCATCATCCTATAAGGTGGATTAGAAATTGGATATACTCCTGCACCAATTAAATCATGAATTCGATCTATTAACCATGTGGTAATCTAGATAACTCTTCAGTAAATACATCCTAAAAATGGTCCACCACAGGAGGAAAATTATCCTACTATATTCCTCCATCATCTAGAATAAGGATTTCTACTTAAACCATGGTACAATCCAATATACACTAAATTTTTCATGTACAACTAGCCTAAAAATCCCACTCACCCTGGTGAGTATAGCTTCCCCCGACTAGAGATTAAAAGGTAAATCTCCTCTGATAATAGTTGATTTGAGACTGGTACAGAACTAGCCAATCCATACCAATAATCAAATCAAATCCTGAAATTTACAACATAAAAACTTCCCAAATGGAATGATAGACACCAATTTTAAGAGAAGAATTCACACACCATCCAATAACCCTTGACCGCACTCCCAATGGTGTGTCTATGGTAATGACCCCATCCATGATATCTAGATCCAAACCCAAACAATTTGAAAAAAGAGAAGATATAAAATAATGTGATGCTCCTAAATCAAAAAAATTGCAATCTAATTTAAATGATACAATAATCATACCTCTAATAGTATAAGATCATCCATACAAACCAGTTAGAAAAAATTTTATAGCATGCAGTTGGATCACACCTCTAACTTAGGCTCTAGTCTGAATCCCCTATATTGTTCCCTCTGAGTGGTACTGCCACTCCTATTCTGGGGAACCACATCCCCCACCTCATCCTTACCAAACAGTGGAACTCCAACTATCAGTTTCCTAAGGAGTATCTGAGCCCTTAGTAAACTCATGAGATTATTATAATCCCCTGACAAATATTTACTATGAAAGTTCCCACGAAACTTCTAAATATTTCCCAAACTACTGCAAACATGACACTCCACTATGGGGTGAAAAAACTATAGGTGCTTTTGGACCAACATTCCATAGTAAAATCACTACACTAAACTATGTTCCTAAGGAAGAAGTATGCTTCTTTGAATGCTCTTCCCACTACTAGTCTAGTGATAACTATCATACTAGATCTTCTTTATACTAAAATAAGAGTTCTTGGATCACCTTTCTGAAACTTTCTATCCTCCACTCGAGGTCTCTCTCAGATTCCCTTAGGTGGTGTGACCCTAATTCATCACATCTAAATTATTTCTCACCTGAAACACATTCACCTATAACATGATCTCATAGTGAATCTATTCATATTAATATGTCTCCCTAGAAATATCTCCAGCATCTAAGGATAAATAAAATCATTTCAGGTTGACAAATCATTTGACATAGTCCATCCCTAAAAAGATATTTTGTGACAGGTGAATGAACTCAAAATTATTATCATACCTCAATGTCTTGGGATGGAAATGGATCAAAAAAACCCTTGAAGTCCTTCTAGTATAACTCCTCTTTCTACCCATCTTTCTTCAAAATATCCCACCAACGCTTGGTAGGTCCACAAAGCATGTATGGAGCAAGTTTAACTCTCTTGTTTATGGGTGTTTTTTGGTTCTTGAAGATCATCTAGACTAGCCCAATCTAGAACTTGGATGCCAGGGGGCCTCCCTCCCTAATGAACCTAGGCATATGTTATAGATGAACCTCTCACTTCATCACAAACATCAATGTCACGGTGTGAATAGTATCCCTTTCCATGGATCGTATGACCCTCAGGAAGCTGTCATGAAGATGAAAATCCAAAATATTATTAAGATCTACAAGAATATCTAGATCAACAGTGTTAGAATCATAATTATTTCCACTCTCTGGGCTTTCAACTCAAATATAAAGAGGCGGCATTTTCACTACAAGACAAACACGCTCCTTATAACATAAGGTACACAAAAATGAACCTCAAAAGGTGAAAATAACAGAGAAAACAATAGTTTATGGTCTATTTAAACATGGATTAATATTTAAATTAGTATAACATAATAGTTGTTTCATTCCATTTATCAGATATAACAGGTGTCTAATTTAATAGTTCATATATTTAAATATATCACATGCAATAAATATGTCCCTCTCATGAACAATGCATTTCAATATATATATATCCCTTTGTTCCTATCATAATTCATTCATACTCATCTCGTTCTATACTAGTCCATGAGTATAAATACCATGAAAAAATAACATAACACAATAAGTGAATCACTTATAGTGAAATAACATCAAACCATAATAAAAAAACATCATTAACATCAATCTCATCCATGTGAACTTAGATTTTCCCCCATATATGGGTTAGATACTCCTATGCACAAGCTCATTTCCAAATATCGACACATTATATCATCCTTTAAACCTTTCCCAAATAGTAAAGCAATAGAAAAGTAACTTGATCCCTTAGATACCACTTTTTAATTTCCCTTTCCTGGTTCTTCCTCAAGTGATCAAGTTGGTTGGCTACGGGACCTCAAGAATGCCTCCCCATATGAGAGAATATGTTGACAAGCAGCGAGGGTCTAAAGAATATAGTAGAGATATTATACCCTCTGGTAAAGAGTTTCAATGAAATTAGAAAATAATTTAAGATTAATAGAAATAGAAAAAGTAATATTGGAAAATAATCGGCATCCAAAGATGAGAAAGGACGGTTGAATAAATCCAAATAACAAAAGAATAGTTTAATGTAAGGCATAAATTTAACAAAAAGGAATTCTAGAAGTAATAAAAATAAAAGAACAAGTTGATAATAATAAACTCAAAAGTCCTCAGTCTCAATCCCTACATCATTCCCATTTACATACTTCAAACCATTAAATAAGATACAATAAACTACAAGGTCTTGTTCCCTTTTCCAGACATATATCCTTGTAATATTCTAGGGTACCAAATGGAGGCCTGAATAGAGTGTGAGTAAAACTCTGTAGGTCAACACTACTATTTATTTAAAAAAATCTAATATGAGAAACATAGTGCATTAAATATACAGATAAATAGAGTATTAATTTAATAAATTAATACTATGCATAAATAAAATCCATTGACCCCCAAAGCTCCAAGTTGACACCTAGGGTCAGCAAAGCATACTTCAGCTCCCTATTGGTATCTCTATCTAAGGGTGGATCCTCATTTATTAGGATGGATCAATTTAGTATATTGTATATTATCCTTTTGAGTATGAATCTCACATGACATATCATAAAAAAATAGCCTATATCCTTAGGCTATCAAGAATTTTACCCTCATGAATTCCATAATCTCACTCACAGGCATCCTATGATTGTCTTTCTAGTCCTTAGACATTCGATATAATCATATAATATTCCATCAAGAATCATGTACATGTGCGCCTATCCCTCAAGAATCAACATAAAACATGATTCATATCCCAACAAACTCAAAATTCCACAAAGCTTCCATCCCTCAAACATCAATCATATCAACTTCACATAAATAAAAAATATATGTAAGCAATCATAAGTCAAAAAACACAAATGCTATATATGTAATCATAAGACACATTGATCAATTATTAAAATTATCATTTTTATAACCATGTATATTTCAATAATTCATGTTCCTAATTATCGACATAATTATATCAAAATTGTTTCATTTATAATTTAACCCTAAGGTCATCAACATATCATTTAAACCAATTTAGATGAGGTGATTCTACTATAAGCAATCACACAATATAGTTATTATTCCAATTCATAAGATTAATCCAACAATCAATCAATTTAACCAATAAATTATAGGATACTAATGACAAATTGACCAATTCCTAACAAGGTCCAAGGCTGGATCACTAATCAAGTGGTGGCAGGTCTAAGTTTACACACCTATGGACCCAACGGGATCCAACGGATAGTCTAAAATGAACAATTATAATTTAAGAAGGATTTTCAATTTTATTTTTTCACATGCATATCATTCCAGTGTGATCACACATATTTCATACATTAGAGATAATTAAATCACAATCAAGGGATAAGTTTTAGACCACCCACATTTAACTGGTGATTAATGTAATGCTTCCAATAAGTAACTTTTACAAGAATGAGGATGCAGAAGATCACAAGGAGGAATGTAGATCATACTAGATCCATGTCAACACCCAAAATATATATTTTCAAGATATTATACCCCTAGACCTAGAGAACAATGAAGAAGAAAAGAAAACCTAATCAAAACAATCCACCGGTGATTGATTGCTTGAATGGTGCATCCGGAATGGGGGAAGGCACTCCAAAATCGATTGAAAATCTACTAGGGATTGAAAGAGGAAAGGTTGTACATTAAGTGAATAAAAAAATAAGTGTATAAAATCGTTTATAACTACTGATTTCAAGAAATAAAAAGTGTGTATATTTATTACACAATATCTAATTCTCGATTTATGAATACATTGAAATTTACGTCGCTTGTGGTGAATTTAACCCTGCATGAACATTACACTTCATGTAATATAGATTCATGGAATGTAACCAATTCACACTATGAACCATTTCACGGCATGTATTTCTTTCACAACATTTTCTTATAAATAGTTTCATGTTGTGTAATGAATATACACAGCGTGTAAATGTCCTATAAGTGGTCTTAATCCTTTCTTCAATAGAAAATCTCAAACCACATATAAATCCTTATAAAATCATGGAAAACCATCATAATACTATTTAACACATTTATACTCAGAATCCATTAATTTGAAAAAACATACATTCCTGAAATTTAGGTCCATTTCTCTAATAAAATCTCTTTGTCTTCGAACGAGACTCGACCAACAAGGTCTAAAGAAGAGGAAAAACCCAACTAAAAGTGGTTTAAAGAAAAACTCAAAGAGTTATGTGCATGGAAAAATGTGGGATCTTACATCTAAAGTATGTATGTTATATCTCTATAGTGGTCTAGTACCACTATAAATAAATGTATTTGATTACCTAAACACCTTTATCATCTTACTCTTTGCAAGTTCCCAATAACTGAAAATTATGTATTCTCACTTGTTATGGGTCCTTATTTGAACACTGTGAATATATAGTTACTCTTTATATGTGTTAAGATAATTATACTAGATATCCTTAATAATTCAGTTATTGGGGGAAACTATTTTCACCCTGTATAATCCTTTTCTCTATATGGTAATATCTTTTAATATAATCTTCATTAAGTAGGTATGATGAGTAATTTTATAATTTTCATTATGTTATGTATTGAAAATTATCATTTAGTATGTGGTATATTGAATTAAATTGTTATCTGATAGGTGCATAGAGAAATCAGATAGCCATGTGGTGCATTGGTGGATCTCATGTGACATATAAGATAGGGTAATAGGGGCATCCTTACCCTTTAAATATGATTCCTTAGCACGAGGACCTGACAATGTGTTAATGATGTCTAGAATTGTATATTCCATAACTAAGATATGATTTATTGATATCTATGTATTTATTTATTATCATGTAATCCATGGATATATTATGATAACTGTTTCATTATTATGGAATTGCTTGATTTATTTATTCCTTTAATATTTATTTTTGTCATATTTATGCTATGATAGAATTCAATGTACTCTTCCCCATACTGAGCATTTGAGATCACCCCTTTATATTGCTTCCCATTTTCCTAGGATAACATGAAGATTACTATGTGTGATATAATTACTTTCAAGGAGAAATAAATAAATTTTCATGTATTCAATTTGTAAAACATATGTTTTAAATGTAATTTAATATTCATTAAGATAACTAGTTTTTGGGACTGCTAAACTACTAGATCATGTGTGTTATGATATATGTATTATGTATCATTATAATAAAATAACCACTAGATCTAGGTTACTGGAGTTAGGGTGTTACATCATGGCATTCCTTCTAGGATATTATAATAAGAGAATACATATATGACATACACAATGTAAACACCAGCACAAAACACACGGGGGATTATGTGGTTCATAAATTAAGTCCTATGACTATGGGAGAATAGTATATTATTAATTAAGGAAGAAAACTGCATCAGGGTTACAAGGATAACCTATCCTTTGGTACCCTACCCAAATTAATGTAACTTGAACTCCAATGTTGTCAGTGAAAATAGCATTCCGTAAGAACTCTCACTATAAGGACCCATGGTTGGGGGATGTAATACCTTTGAAAAATATTATTTCTACTTCTACTAATTCTGATTCTCCACCCTTCCAGACAATAACCTCGCACCATTAGTTGTATAAAATTCGTAAATTTATAGTACGTTGATGTTCTGCCACAAAATACCCACCACAAGTGGTGCCGCTCCACTATTCATAGTAGGGCCTAGTAGTTCATTTAGTTCCACCACCATATGAATTTTATAGGGAACCCACCATTTTCCAGGGAAACCTTCATTTTCCTATACCATTTTCTTCCTTGACTACTAAATCCCAGTGAAAAATGAACCTTACTCTTATGTTACAATGGATGAATCTAACATATCATTTCCCTTTCCACTAAATCATAAGGAATGACCCTAAAATATCACAATCAGTGATGTTGTAACTAATTCACATTCACCACATCCTTTGAAACTTATGCTACATATAGAACTACCGTTCCATATGAATCACTCTTTTCTATATAAATTGAACACAACATATTAGAACATGTGTTAGATTTTCCACATTCTATATTCTGACACTTTTCCACCTTTCTATTGATGATAATTTATTTCACTAGATAATTTTCATTAAACTACACCTATCGTGCAAACTTTTTCTCATCTACTAGTCATCGCTCCTACTAAAAATCTCTCATCCAACTACTTCCTATGAATTAACTTCTGCTACCATAAATCCATACATCCATAGAACTAGTGTGTCTATCTAAACCAAGCTTATCCAAGTGTATCTTATAGAGTCATAAAGTTTTAAAATCCCAACACTTGATAAGAAAATAGTCCTCAAACCAAAACCTAACAGATATCGCCATAGTAGCTTCCAATCATATTTTATGGCATGTTTCGATATTACCAAAAATATATGATGATTTTTATCATTAAAAGGGAATTATTTATAGATACAACACACTATATCGTACGTTAAAATGTAATGAAAACTAATGGACTTGCACTTTGTAACCTATTATGATATCAGATATCATATAGGGAAACCATATCACAACTTACTCTATCATAAATCATAAAAATACCCTTTGAAAAAATATATCATTTATTATGATATATAATATCATATGGATAATAAAAATTTTAAAATTATAACATTTTTTATGACATGAATTATGATATGAATTTCTTTTTTTTTAAAGAATGATTTTGAGAATCAAGAAGCATGTCAAGATCTTATACCACTAATGAGTTTATAAGGATCAAATAGACCAATTCCAATGCAATAATAGACAATAAAAAATCTAACACAAGATTTTAATACTGTGAAAAACTAAAACCAAGTATAAAAAAATGAAAAATATGTACCTTTCACCTAATTTTGTTTTTAATTTTATATTTAATCATATAATTGATGAATATAACTTAGAGGAAACTATTATGTTTGTTCCTTTATGGTTTATCTATGAGCTGATTTAAATCACACAATGCTTGGGTGGGATTCTAAACAACTCCCATGGTATACTATTACCTCTCATTATCAAAAGAAGATAGAGAGGGAGAGCCTCTAGGGAGAGAGAAAATAAGGGGGAGTTTTTCTCTACAATCACATGGCAATTATTTTAATGGCTACAACCACCTTATATAACGCTTGGGGGCACTACTAAAGTATCCATTTTCTTATTGATAGGTTGTTAAATGTATGAGTAAATGGAATTTGGTTACAATGCTTATAACCCCTTTAGAAGAATGTATTCTCACAGAAATTTCATCAAATGAAACATTATAGTTAACGATAGCCAACATAGAAGTTACTTGAGCATTAACACTAAACATTTGAATTTCATAATCAATCATAGGGTATATTATGAATCATACAATATGATTTACCAATCCTTATGATATATCATATGTCATACATTATTAATAACATAGAAAATAATTATATGATATCTCCATATCATATCAAATTATTTACCTAAATACATACAATATTCCTTCTTCATTTGGTTATCTAATAATATTATATCCCTTATACCATACCATATGATATAGCCTAATTAAGTCATATGTATATAGTCTTTAGGGAATATCTCCGTCAAGTAAATGATTGATAGATTGAGAATTTTGGTCCAAATAATATTTTATAATTGATTCTATCTCAGGTAGAAAAATTTTTAATAACTCAAAAAATTTCTCGGTCTAGAAATAAAAACCTAATTAGATAACTCATACTTTGACTAGGTAAAACACCTAATTCAAGACACAAACATGAAGATTAAATTTCCATATACGCTTCTGTTTAGGAGATAATATTACCCACATGTGTGAGATTAATATTTATTTATTTAATAAATACTAAATATTCCTTGAAATCCATCAATCTTGGAATCCATAAAAATAAAACCTTGGGTAAACACCACATTCTAAATCAAATAGAACCATCAAAAAAATATGATATTTATCACTGGGTTAAATTTACCATTTTAGCCTCTTTAAAGGAACCATGCTTAAAAAAATAATTATAAATTATGTCTCTCTTATGAAGAACCTTGGTTAGTATATAAATAATAAATGTGATTATTTGACTGATCATTTCAATTTTTGAAATGTTTGAAATGTTTATAAAACATTCCATTAATATTGATCAAAAGTTTTTGGTTCTTAAATGCCTATATAAATCTATTTAATCTTTATGTAAGGTGTGTTATTCAATTTTGTTCAGATGATGGGTAGTTTTCTTCTCAGAAAAGATTATTTTTAACTCTCATTTCTCTCTATACTTTAACTAAAGTTTTAGTAAACTACTAATGCAGAGAGATACTTCTCATTCAATAAGAGAATCATGTAATCCATGGATTAACAAGGAGGAATGAGCCTTTTATCAACTTATTAATGATAATTATCAAACTCATGTGTAAAATCTAGATAAACAGATAAAGGTATTTCATTCTATATTAATTATTTTATTCAATCCAATACATATGGAAGATTTTACAGTTTTCTCTTTTAGTTTGATATTTCTATAGTGTGTTTGGATAATTTTTATCCCCTCTGAACCCCATTAATGTTATCAAATTCATATCCATTATTTTTTTATTAATTATTTAATGGATGAAGACATTATTAGAAATGAGTTTTATAAGAACCATGACATGGCTAAGAGAAAAATGCATATTTTTTTCTTATTTTTTGAAGGATCATGACATACACGTTATATTAAATAGAAATTTTTGTTATTTCTTCATTGAGAACATGTCATAGTCTCTCTGAAATAGATATTAAACATGTGGAATGAAATTAAAAATATAGAGTATCGTGAGATAATAAATTTATTTCTTGGTTAGCAGTTTAATATGTAGTATCCTTTACCATGAGGATGGACCATGATATAGTGGGTATATCCATGGAATTTTTAGAATTCTGTTGTATAGACTGAAAAGGAATGTCTAAATCTAATTAATCCAAAATAACTTCCACCTCAAAATGTATTCTAGAAATGGTCGTGTCCTATGGAAGGACCAAAGAACCAAAGTGACATGTGACATTATACTATGTCATAGCACCTTGTATAAAATGGATTTTTCCCATGACATGGTGCAATCTATTTTGAGTAGAATTTTAAAGAAAATTAGTTTTGTTAAAATTCTATAATCCGTCACTAAATAGAGTCTGGTGTCAAATCCAAGTGGTGGATTTAAATCCATTCTAAAAATAAAGTAAATATAAATGTGTTTATAGTGGAATTACATGGTTCAAAAACACTTATAAATTATAAAATAAGATAAAATATAAACATGTTAATATTTTTTATGAAAGCTTTATAAATGTAAATATAAAATTTTTATATTAAATAATAATTTTTAAATTTTATACGAACCATTCGAAAAAGTGTTTGGGATGATTTCATCAAAGGTTTAAATAAAAAAATAAATTTTTTGATATTTTATATATGTAAATTGTTTAGATAAATAATAAAAAAAATTATTTAGTAATAGAAGTGATTATAAAATATCATATATTTTATGAATATGAAAGAGTTTATATTGAGATAAATATTAAGTGTTTATATTTATATTTTATAGAGTGTACATAAAAGAATTCTAAACTATAAAGTGTTTATAAATTATTTATGAATTATTAAAAAAAATTATTATACGTCTAAATTTATGAATTATTAAAAAAAATTATTATACATCGGTTTAAATATGTTAAAATTCTTCTATAAATTATCATACATGAATTTAATGAGTTTTATGCTAAGTATGATAATAATTTTATTATTATACCATGAATTGGTATTGTATTTTTATATTAGGTTGAATTTAAAAGTTAGTTATAGTTTTACATATCAAATGATAGATTTATGATCAATCTGAGGTCTCTCTTGAATAAAGAACTAACATAACCAGGTTGACTGAATCCTCACTTGGGTCGGTAGTAAGTTGAGTTTGTCACCCCAATCCCACCTATAATATACCAAGGGATGAATAATAACACCAAGAAATAAAAAAAAAGTGGAGGTAATTATCCAATATAAAACTATAAAAAAATATGTATCTATAATACACAATAAAAAATAACATTAGAAATATTCATAATCAATTTAATTGTGTATAATTATTGCATGAGACATCAATAACAAGTAGAATTACATAGAGGCAAATCCCAAAAGGGGAAACACAAGTGATGAAAGAAAAATTATCTGGTGAAACTAAATCCAGGAAAGGGTTGATGCCTCTTTATTATTTAGTATCTTAGGATGAACCCCATTAGTAACCATATCCCTCCATGTTCCATCATTAGATACTATGCATTAGCTCCACCAACACCCCTAGTGACATGTTTTCCAAGGTAGTCTTCAAACTATACAACATATGCATAGAAAAACATTGTGTGGGCATAAGTCCCATGTTGGGGTCAGCATAAATATACCTAGTTTGATAACCATAAAACACAAAGTAATAAAAATATCAAGTTAAATCAAATATAAAAGAAGGGTGAAATAGAATGTAAACCATGGGAACTAGATATACTATAAGGTCAAGAAAATCATGGGAAAAAGTGGTATCCCAATCATTGCAACTCAAATCTATGTAATATTATAACAAATAGTAACCGAAGATAATAGAGTAAATAGAGTCTCATGAAGCTAGAATTTAATAGATAAGTGGTAAGGAATATCCCATAGACAACCAGATATGCTTGATATGTCATAAGATGCATATAATATATGAAACACACTTTTTTAAACTACCCAGTTTTATAACCTCTAATCTACCTCTCAGTGATCATGTGGGGGACCCCACATTATTGAATTTTGTGTACTAGTCAAGGAGGAACTGAACCTTATAGAATAATCTCACTTTATTATGTGGTTCATGCATTGGTCGAGGGGGTTACTGAATCCATATGTGGAGGACTCCAACCACATCATCAAGGGGTTTATGTACTTCACTATGTATATAGAGGAATCATTCCCTAAATATGATATGATTCTAGGGGGTTACTAACCTCTTGTTTTCTCTAACTATCTCTCCTTCCTTCTCTATATTTTTATTTATGGGATAAAGAGATAAAACTACTCAAAAACCCTAGAAACAAGCACCATTTTAAAAAGATATATTATCTATCATGTTTTATTTTTAGAAACAATTAGAATAGACTATTCATGTTCCTAAATATGAAACTTGATGATAACGTATGAAAATCACAAGGAAGAATATAGTACACTACATATACTTCTCAATACATGGTGTATTGGCCTCAAAATAGTGGGAGAAGGATTCTACAGTTTAAATCATATAGAATAAGCATATAGGATACGTATAAATTGGTACACAATGTGTGGGGATTTATGTTCCATCTAGACATTTATATACAACACATGTTGAGATTTAACACCAAGGTATGGGGTATGCTCATACATGAACATATAGAACAAACCAAGTCATATATCTGAAACACGAGTTGTGTGAATTAAGAACATGCAACATGTGGGTCTACACAGGTTAGAAATTATGTATTCCTTGTAAAGACAAGGTGTTCAGTCCATTAACTCAACATATACTATTAACTTCATGGTGTGTGGTACCAGTTGGTTTTTCTACATGTTCAAATGGTACATTCTCAAAATATGTTGACAAAAATACACTTTTTGCGACCTAGAGTCCCAAGATACGTAAAGTTTATAATGTTATAGAAACCCTAGCCTATGTAGGATGTGATATAAATGTAATGTGACCTATAGAACTATATATCATGAGGTCATTAATTTTATTGAAATTCCATAATATCATACCAATTAATTTCCATCTACCACCACTATGATTTATGCCACATGTTGTATTGTTTGATGATCCTACCACCATCGATAACTGTGGGTGATGTACCTTCTAGTTTTTTCACCTTAATCCATATTATTTCTATTAATTCATCATCATTTTAATAGACTCAAACTAAGAACTAAGACCCCTTAAACCTCCTCCATGTTAATTCCCTATCCATAAGTGTGGCATCAGCCACCACTCACTAGATTTTCCATCATTTACCCTAATTTTTTTCCCATTTCACCTCTCATTTATATAATCTTCAAATCACCAATCTTGAAAAATTTCAGTGGTATTCATTTGTTTTATAGAAACCCTAACCTTTTACATATAACATTACATGATTTTAAGCATAATTATATATCAGAGTATAAGCCAATGATCATAAAGTCTAGTGTCTTGGAAGATTAGGTACATAATAAAACAATAAAAAAACTTTTTATTTAATCTCCATAATGAGATATTATCTTCCATTGTTCTCATACATCTGTATAGGATACCCTGGGGAATGCATGAACAAAGGGATGAGCTAAAAAGCCCAGTAAGGGAGTATACATAAGAATAAAGCTTTAGCACATGTGTTAGAAGGCATGACATAATGATAAAAAAAAGCATGGAACATAGAGAATTATAACATATAAACATGGGATCATATAAACAAGGAATAATAGTAATGTGGTAGAAACAAAAAACATGACTTTAGTATGGGTCAAGGCTTATTGTCAAGATCATTTCACCTAGTAGCACAAGCCAAGGCTAACCGCCAAGACCATCGTACATAACATCTCATGAGAATTATCTTTACCCAATGCATTGTAGAGATATATGGGTGCACCCATCTTACTTTTCATGAATATTTTTACCACATAAATAGTCATACATAATCAATCATGCATAAACATAAGGGTTACCCAAGGAAAGAATTGGGTACCACAATCATGACATAAAGCATAACCAGTGGTCGCATCATGAAAGTGTCCACGAAATAAAAGAATTAGAACATAAATGGAATTTAATAAGGTAAAATAGGCATATATAAAGGTAATTTATTTCAAACATAAGTGACAACATGTAAGAAATGCATTTGAGAAATTTTAGCATTAAAACATTTTTGGGCGGTTTTAAGAAAAATATTATACTGCTTTTAAAATAGAAAAGGGAACAATATTATATATAAAACCAGAACTGAACCAAAAATGTTTTCATAATAAAAAGTCTAATTTTTTAAATAAAATGGTGGATTAAAATAGAGGATATAGTTCACTTGAAATTGTGTAAAAAATGGGAAGTTCCCTTAAAACGATTTTGCTTTTTAAGAAGTATCGAGGAGAGAATCACTTAAAAGCATGTATATCCCCAAAAGATAATTAGGGATGGATCTTGAAAAGTGAGTTTGGAGTATATAAATATCATTTATAAGTTGTAAATAAAAATAAAAGACAACTTCATTTGGGAAAAAATAAAGATAGAGAAACCTCAAGGAATAAAGGCAGTTCCGGTAGAATTCCTTACGGATTATCGGCATAGTATAAGGTGTACTTAAGAGGTATTAAAGAGATAGAAAGGGATTTATAATATTTTATACATCATTATGGAAGTATGAAATTTTTTTTAAATCATACCCCAACATTATTAATTATATGTAAAAGGGCATTACATAGTGAACATTCTTGAAGAAAAGTGAAATAGAGGGGATCCCTTACCTTAAGTCTGATGGTATTATGCACTTGATATTAATGTGATAAAAAATAAAATTAGATTCATTAATTAATAATTTAATAACCTCTTATATATGTAAATTAATTATTATAACCTTTTTGAGTTTATTCATAACCTTTTTGATTGGTTATGAGGTTCAATTTCATTGTTCGGGTCTATTTGTTTCCTTGGTTCTAGTGATCGATTCACTTATATTCATGTTCGTAGAATCATTTAAAATGGGGATGGTTTTTCAGAATCGTAGTTATATTTTATTATTGAAAATAAAAGAGTTTACATGATTCTAAATTCCATCTGGTTACTCACCTTGAAGATGAATCATTATATAAATTATTTAATGATAACTTTTGGGGTTAATTGGCGGTTTTTTGAACACAACGAACTCATTTTGATTTATAAATCAAATACATGAGTAAAAAAATATTACAGAACCATATATGAGACATAATACATATATTATGGTCTGGTTAAACCATGAAAATTATTTAATGACCAGAATTAAAGATGGTAATGGAAATTGAAAACCCATCGTCCTTGAATGTGGTAAATTACCACATCTCGGATGGTGTTTTCATTTTTAGTATAAAAGAAAGGGAAAGGAGATATGATGAAGAATTATTCCTTTATCATCACAAAATTATTGTACATGTAATTCACTGGATTCATTGCAAAATTTGGATGAAATTAGGTGAGGAAAGAAAAATAAAAGACATGAACTTGAAAATAAAAGAAAAGTTGAGAGATATCTTATGAAAATTTGGCAGCCTAACGGCGTTGATTAAAATTTCATAAAATGAATTGATGAGAGATAAAAAAGGAATATAATTATATGAACTTCCAAAGGATAGTAACACAGATACATAATATCAGACCCCAATATATAAAAATGGAAATTCAAATAGATAACATAAAATAAGTGTTGACTAAAAGAGCGGGGTGAAAGGTTCCCCTACCTTGTAGAGTAACTCCTAAAACATTAATACTGGGACCTTGGGGCATTGATGACACCTTTAGAGGACTCATAGGGAGGTAAAACCACCAGATATTCTGAGGAGGATGGACATGTAATGAAATAAAACAAAGTAAAGAGTGGGTATTCATAGTAAAAGAGGGAGAGTTTTTTATTAATTTCAAAGGATCCCTCATTAGTGGTTTTTGAAAAACCATGGTCTTGCCCATGGTATTTACCCATGGTATTACCCACTTGGTAAAAATCATAACATATTTTACTATACACAATTATACTATCATTTTATATTAATTATTACATCATTATGATGTCATTAAACATACCGAAAACTCAAAACTGTATTTTTACTATTCACAAAAAATTCAAGTATTTTAGAAAAATCCCACAAATTAACCCTAATAGTTTTTGTAATTTTAGAATTCAAGAATGAACTCCATTTTTTGAAAATATTTTTTAAAATATTTTTGATTTAATTTTTAAATAAAATCATAATTTATTCAATAAAAACAACATTAAAACTATAACTTGTTTTATAACACCTTGAAAAATTAATCAAGGTCCCATAAAATTATCTTATAACCATAAAACAATAAAGTAGAAATTTATGATTACATTTTGTGAAAATAAATTTCCATTTTAAATTGTTAAATTAATCATAAAATTTTAAATAAAATATTTATGACATACAAAAATACCAATATTTATACTATGATCGTTCTTTCACTTTTAAGATGTCTAAATTGTATTTATACATTCATGGGTGAATTTTCTATTTTTTTGGCTGCTTTTCTATTCATCACTATTCATTACTATTCATTATTATTCATAAAGGTATGTTACTATTCATAAGGGTATGTTACTATTCATAAGGGTGTGTTACTATTCATCAAAAATTAAGTTTGTCTTATAATACTACAAATAACTTACTGATCATAATTTTAGATGACCATTTTTCAAAATTAAAATCACAAAAGTGACAAACTTATGTTTAAAGTTCATATAGTACTTAGTAGTTCATTGTGTTGTGATTTAATGTGATTATATGACATTTTTATAAGAAATTAATTTCCATTGATAAAACATTGGGTCATTACATTATTCCCCCCTTAAGAAATTTTTCTCTCTGAATTTTGTTTTACATTCTATACCATAAATAGGTGTGGGTACTTTTCCTTCATTGCCTCCTCTAATTCCCATGTTTCATCTTCATACTTATGGATCTGTCATAGTACCTTTACCAGGTGAGTAGTCTTATTACATAGAACTTTATTTCTACGATCCAAGATCTTCATTGGATACTACTTTTAAGAAAGATCATTCTCCAACTGTACCACCTCTGAAGAGAGTACATATTAAGGTTTTGGTTTGTACTTTTTTAAGAGGGATACATGGTAGACATCATTTACTTTCGACATGGTAGGTGGAAGTGCCATTCAATAGGCCAGAACTCAGAAACAATCAAGGATCATGAAGGGGTTGATATACTTGGGACTTAAATTTCCTTTCTTCCAAAACCTCATGACCTTCTTCCATTGAGATATGAATAGAAATTCCATGTCTCCAACTTTGAACTCAAGGTCTCATCGATGATTGTCTGCATAACTCTTTTGTTGACTTTGGGATTCCCTGATGTGTTACGGAATGGTTTTCACCTTCTCCACCATTTCTTCAACCATTTCAAGTCCTAGATGCTTACTCTCAATAAATTCATCCCAACATGTCGTTGTTATGAAACTTTTCCCATAAAGTGCTTTATATTGTGCCATTTGGATGCTCGAGTGGAAACTATTATTGTAGGGGAATTCAACCAGTGTAAGATGTTGGTCCCATCCTCCTTTGAAGTCCATAGAGCATGATCTTAATATATCTTCTTGTGTCTGAATAGTTCACTCAGATTGGCTATCAGTTTGAGGATGATAGGCCATACTGAAGTTTCTTAGACCATGTTGGAGACTTTTCTAGAACATTAAGGTGAATCTAGGATCTCTATCAAGTAAAATAGATATTGGTACTACATGCAACCTTACCACCTCTTTGATGTATATTCGTGCAAGTTTATCCAATGAGAACTCCTCTTGAATCGCGATAAAGTGAGTTTTCTTTGTAAGATGATCCACATTTACCCATATAGCATTGTTTCCTCTAGATGTCCTTGGAAGTCCAGTGAAAAAGTCCATAGTGTTGTTCTCCCACTTCCATGTTGGTATGGGTAGTGGTTGTATCATCCCCTAAGACTTATTTCTTTTAGCCTTCACTTATTGACATACTAGGCACTTTGATGTATACACAGCAATATCCTTCTTCATATTGTCCCACCAAAAGTTCTCTCATAGATCTCGATAAATCTTTGTGCTCCTTAGGTGGATAGAGAAGGTTGATCTATGTGCGTCATTTAGAATCTTTTTATTTATATCTGGATCATATGGTACACATAATCATGACGCAAATCTAAAAAATACTTCCTCATCAATCATGAACTTAGAGGATTTTCCATTTTCAATAGCTTCCACCCTATTTAGAATTTCCAAATCTATTATTTGAGCATCCTTTATTTTCTCCTTGACGGATGGTTGAGAAATTATTTGAGAAATTATTGATGATTATCCTCCCTTAATGATTATCATTCCCATAATTTTCAAATCTAATAAGATTTGATCCTTTTAAATTCTCATCATTGATAAATATGTTGGATACTTTCTACTTAGTGCATCTGCCACCTTTTTTCCTTAATGGGATGGTAGTGAATTGAGCAGCCATAATCCTTGATGAGCTCTATCCATCTTCACTGGTGCATATTAAGATCTTTTTGTGTGAAAATATATTTGAGACTCTTGTGCTCAGTATATATCTCACACTTCTCTCTATAGAGATAATGCTTCTAGATTTTTAATGCAAAGATCATATCTTCCAACTCTATATCATGCATAGGATAGTTTTGCTCATACATTTTCAACTTCCTTGAGGAATAGGCTATCACTTTATCATTTTTCATCAACACACAACCGAAGAACTTCTTTGAAGCATCACTATACACCAAAAATAGTTCTACACTTACTGAGAGTGTGAGTGTTGGCATAGTGATTATCCTCTTTTTAAACTCCTTAAAATAGTATTCTCATTCCAAAGTCCAAAAAAACTTCACTCCCTTTTGTTTAGTCTTGGTCATTGGGTTTGAAAATCATTAAAAAAAATCAAAAATCGTCGATAATACCCAACTAGACCAATAAAGCTACGGATCTCCATTACATATGTTGGTATGGGACACTCTTCAATTGTTATTATCTTGGAAGGGTCCACTGATATCCCTTTACTAGTGATAACATGCCCCAAGAATGATACATCCTCTATCCAGAACAAACATTTACTATACTTTGCATACAGCTTTTCCCTTCACAAATTCTTTAACACAGTATTCAAATGCTCCTCATGTTCCCCCTTTCTCTTAGAGTATATCAGAATATAATTGATAAATACTACCACAAATTTTTTGAGGTAATATCTAAATACTCTATTCATTAAATCCATAAAAATTTCTAGAGCATTATTGAGTCATAAGGGAATCACTATGAACTCATAGTGTCTATACCTAGTTTGAAAGGTATTCTTGGAAATATCTCTATTACACACCTTTAATTGATGATATCCCAAATGAAGGTCCACCTTAGAGAAATAACTGGCCCCATGAAGCAGATTGAACAAGTCATCTATCTGTGGTAGGGGATACCTTTTCTTTATCGTGATTTTATTCATATCATGATAACCAATATATAGGCACATTTATCCATCCTTCTTCTTGATGAATAGGACTGGCGCACCCCACGGTGAAGCACTCAAGAATATAAAACCCTTCTCTAGATTCTCCTATAATTGCTTATTTAGCTCTTCCAACTCAATGGTGTCCATTATATAAGGTGTCTTTGATAAAGGTAGAGATTCAGGAATAAGTTCAATTGAGAACTCAACCTCTCGGTCAGGAGGAAGACCTGGAAACTCTTTAGGGAATACATTAGTGTAATACCTCAGGATGGGAATGTCTTCAAGAATTATTCTTTCCTTTATCTCAATCATTTAGGCTAGATATTCTTGCTCATAAGGAAGCAATATCCACACCAGATATGATTATTCTAAAGGATATTCGTCTTCCTACTTACACTTGTAAATAATTGTACCATGCTTCTAGATGTGAAGAGTGATCTCCCTTTCCCAAAATTTGATGTTGGATTTCTATAAAGATATCCAATCCATGCCAAAGATAGTGTTTAACTCCACTAAATGAAGTATGACAAGATTTTTTGGGAGGTTCAGTCCACAAAAATTAACTGGGGAGGAGTTATAAACCATGGACGCAATAATTTCCCCATTTGTTGTTCTCATAGATAACTTCTCCTATAAATTTTGAGGTGGTGTTTTAATATTTCTACTAAACATTAAAGATATAAAAGAACACATAGAATCAAAATCCAATAGTAAATTCGTTATTCTTGAATGAATAACTAGTGTAGTTGTCACCACATCATTGTCTGGCTCCACCTCAGTAGTAGTGATACCATAATCCCTTCCTTGTTTCCTTGGAGGTTGTGTTGATTTTATCTAATAACACTTGGATTTGGGAAATATTTTTCATAATAAACATTCTCCTTGTAGTTGTAACACTAAACCAGTGGCAGAGCATTGATCTGAACCTTCCTTTCTTCTTCCACATTAATGGGATTTTTCATATCCCTTCGCGCAGTTCTTGGCCAAATGTCTCATATTTACACATTTGAAGTAATTATTGGTACCCTTTAGATAGTTCCCAGGATACTTCTTCCCACATATTTTACAAGTGGGGTATTTGGGCTTCTTTCTATCATGGGATTTTTTTGTTGAACCACCCATATTTTTCTCCATTTTTCACTTCTTGTCACCAGACCCATGAGACAACTGAGATTATCTAATATTCATTTCAACCTTGAGGTAACAATGTAAAATCTTCTCATAACTATTTAATTATTGAATCTCCAATTATTTTTGTAGACTCAACTTTAGTCTTCTAAAGATAAAATCCACCTTGATTTTGGTGTTCATGAAAAAGCCGGAGGCATACCATGAAATCCTAGTAAAGTTTGCTTCATATGCCCCGATGGACTCATCTTCCTTCTACATGAGTCCAAGGAACTCTCTTTCCATATTGAGATAGAGGGTTTGAGGAAAATATTTATTGAAAAACATACTCTTGAATTACTCCCAATCCATGGAATCAATTCCCTCTTGGGACTTTGTATTCTTGATCAGTCCCACCGCTGATCAGCTTCCCCATCAAAATGATAGATCACCAGTACAACATTATCTTCTTCCAAGAACTAGAGTATAGAGAAAATCTTTTCAATGGAGTTAATCTACTATTCCACGAGGAGAGGATCAGAAGATCCACTAAACATGGGAGGAATTTTCCACATGATGGATTATACGGAAACTTGCGCTTTTATTTGAGGAGGAGGGCATTCCACATGATTCAAGTTATTATTCATAACTTGAGACAAATGAGAAAGTACTTTCATAAAGTTTTGAGCACCTGTTCCCATCATATCAGGCATATCATTTGGGTATTCTTCACATTCCGTTTCAAATTTATTGTTGGAACATGTTATTCTATTTATTCCCACTAGCTAAGAAAAAGAATATACAATTAGAGGGATTTAATACATAGCTATAGAGTATAAAAAAAGTAACTTTGATCATAAGGGGATAAACTTGTAAAGGATAATTATATCCTAAATTTTGATTCACTATGTTTCAATCTCGGTTATCCTTGATCTATTTATAAACATATATTCTTATCTATTTTTTTAATTCCCTTAGTAATGATTTCTACCAATATCATGAGTTTACCAAGTAATATCCCCCAAGAGTGTCAAACCAAGAGTGTATCAAGGCCCGTTGTCATGTACCAATTCATATTAGAGTCTAGATCAAAGCGTTGTTTTCGATTTTTACTCCTAGATATATCTGTTTCAGAGCCACATCTACCTTTTTGTATTCATACAGGGATGTATTTTCTTAATAAATCACTTACTCTATACTTACCAAAATATATGTGTGTTTTTCTTATAATTAGTCTCATATTTAAGGTTCTTACTGAGGTTCTCTATTCCTAATCTCCAAAAAATAACTAGACCATCCTCTGATACCAACAAAAGCAATCCTAACCTTTCACAAATAATATTACATGATTTTAAGCATAATTATACATCAGAGTACAAGCCAAGGATCATAAAGACTAGTGTCTTGAAAGACTATGTACATGATAAAACAAAAACAAAAAAAATTAATTTAAACTCCATAATGAGGTCCTATCTTCCATTATGGTCATAAAACTTCATAGGATACCCTAGAGAAAACATGAAAAAATGGATGATCTAAAAAGCCCAGTAAGGGAGTATACATAAGAATAAGGCTTTAGCACATGGGTTAGAAGGCTTGACATGCTGATAAAAAAAAACATGGAACATATAGAATAATAAAATATAAAAATGAGATCATATAAACATGGAATAATAGTAATGTGGCAGCAACATAAAACATGACTTTAGTATGAGTCAAGGCTAATTGTCAAGATTGTTTCACATAGTAGCTCAAACCAAGGCTAACCGCTAAGACTGTCACATATAACATCTCATGAGTCATAACTTTACCCAATGCATTAGAGCACAATCTGGGTGCACCCATATTACTTTTCATGAATATGTTTTCCACATAAAGAATCATACATAATCAATCTTACATAAACATAAGGGTTACCCATGGAAAGAATTGGGTACCACAATCATGACATAAAGCATAACAAATGGGCGCATCCTGAAAGTGTCCATGAAAGAAAAGATTTAAAACATAAATGGACATTCATAAGGTAAAATAGGTATATCTCAAGGTAATCTATGTCAAACAGAAGTGACAACATGTAAGAAATGCATTTTATAAATTTTATAATTAAAACATTTTTGTGTTATTTTAAGGAAAATATTATAGTTATTTTAAAATAGAAAAGGGAACAATCTTCTATATAAAACCATAAGTGAAAAAATAAGGTTTTAATAAAAAAACTGATTTTATAAATACAATGGGGGCTTAAAAAAGAGGATAGAGTGCACTTGAAATGGGGTAAAATTTTGGGAAGTTCCCTTAAAACGAGTTTTCTTATTGAGAAGTATCGAGGAGGGAATCACTTAAAAGCATTTATATACCCAAAATAGAATAAGGGATGGATATTGAAACATGATTTTGGAGCATATAAAAATAATTTATAAGTTGTATATAAAAAATAAAAGACAACTTCATTTGGGTAAAAGAAAGATAGAGTAACCCGAAGAAATAAAGGCGGTTCAGGTAGAATTCCTTACAGATTATCAACATGGTATCAGGAGTAATTAAGAGGTATTGATAAGAGAGAAAGGGATATATCATCTTTTAAAAATCATTATGGAATTATGAGGATGGTGTGAAATCATACCCCAACATTATGAATTATATGTAAAAGGTCATAACATAGAGGATATTCTTGAATAAAAGTGAAATAGAGGGGATCCTTTACCTTAAGTCCAATGGTATTCTCCACCTGATATTAATGACCTGAAAAATAAAATTAGATTCATTAATTAATAATCACATAACCAATTATAAATATAAATTATTTAGTAAAAAAATTGATTTTATTCATAACCTTTTTGATTGGTTATGAGGTTCAATTTCATTGTCCGGGTCCGTTTGTTTCCTTGGTTCTAATGATTGGTTCACTTATATTCATGTTCAAATAATCATGTAAAATGGGGATAGGTGTCTAGAATTGGATTTATATGTTATTAGTTAAAATAGAAGAGGTTACATGATTGTAAATTCCATTTGGTTACTTGGCTTGAAGATGAATCATTGTATAAATTATTTAATGATAACCGTTTGGGTTAATTGATGATTTTTCGAACACAACAAACTCATTTTTCTTTATAAATAAAAACCATGCATAAAAAATATTACAGAAATATATATGATACATAATACATATATTATGGTCTTTATCAACCATTAAAATGGTTTCATGACCAGAATTCAAGATGGTAACAGGAATTGAAAACTCGTCGTCCTTCAATGTGGTAAATTAGCACATCTGAGATGGTGATTTCATTTTTAGTATAAAAGAAAGGGAAAGGAAATATGATGAAGAATTATTCCTTTATCATGAGAAAATTATTGTAAATTTAAGTTATTGGAGTCATCACAACATTTGGATGAAGGGAGGTGAGGAAAGAAAAATAAAATAGATGAACTTGAAAATTAAAAAAAAATGAGAGATCCCTTATGAAAATTTGGCAGCCTAACAGCGTCACATAAAATTTCATAAACTGAATTAATGAAAGAAAAAATGGATATCTCGTTATATGAAATAAAAAATGATAGTAATAGGATACATAATATCAAACCCCAACATATGAAAATGTAAATTCAAAGAGATAACATAAAAGAAGTGTTGACTAAAAGAGGAGGGTGAAAGGTTCCCCTACCTTGTGGAGTAATTCCTAAAACTTGAAGGTTGGGACCTTGGGGCCTTAATGATACCTTGGGAGGACTCCTAGGGAGGTAAAACCACCAGATATTCAAGGATTACGGACATGTAATGAAAAAAAATGAAGGAAAGAGTGGGTATTTATAGTAAAATAGGGAGAGTTTTTTATTAATTTCAAAGGATACCTCATTAGTAGTTTTTTCAAAACCATGGGCTTGCCCATGGAATTTTCCCATGGTATTAGTCACTTGGGAAGCCTCATAACATATTTTACTGTAAAAAAGTTGATAATTATTTTATATTAATTATTATATCATTATGATGTCATTAAACATACCAATAACTCAAAACTATATTTTCATTATTCATGAAAAATTCAAGTATTTTAGAAAAACCCCAAAAATTCTATAACACCCCGAGATTTTATGAGAATTATTATTTTTAATTTATTTGATGTCTTATGTTTTATGCTACACAAATATTATCTTGCACTATACACAACACCGTATTAGCTTGTAGTATACACAACACTATTCTTAGATTGTGTTACAAAAAATTTCAAGTTTGTTTGATAGAAGTTATTCTACACAACATTGAGTGTATATATATATATATATATATATATATATTCATTGTATAAATGAAATATGGTTGGATTCTATTATACACAACAACAAAGGAATCTTTCACTACACACAACCTTGAATTGGCTTTCTTTAAACGCAATCGCGACCTTCCACAATAGCGTGTGTTATACGCAATACCGAGTTTCACTAAGAACGATATGTTATTAAAATATTATATAAACTAGCCATTATGAATAGTAATACCCAATTTTTAAAATTTTATAAATTTAACCTTTCAAAATTGACTTCATTTTTGGATTCAGAATATCGAAATTATCCTAGGGTGAAGTTTTGGTATTTTTCTGAAAACTTTCAATTTTTGATGAATAGTGAAAACACTGAGTTACTATTTAAAAAACCAACTTTTTATTTAAATAATTATTTATTTTATTTAAATTTATTTTTGGTCAAAATTAACACATAATACCTATATAAGTTCAATGTAATTCATTGGAGTCATTTTTTAATAATTTTATATATATATATAGATTTTATTGAACTTTTCACCGTCTTTTACCCACCTCTTTGGAGAATTTGAAAATTTACATAAAACTTAATTTTACCACTTCTGTGAGTGAAATTTCGAAAATCTGAGAGACACGGTTAATATCAAGGAGTAAAATGTGGTTCAATAAGATAAAAATAATTTTTGTTGAATAGTAACTTTTTACTTTTATTTACCACGGTTAAAAGTAGATAGGGTAATTAAGGGTAAAAATGATATTATTATTACCCTAAAACATGTCATAATTCTATTTGATAAGTTTAATTCGACCAAAAACAACCTTAGGAATAAAATATTACCCTTTAGGTCCACTTGGATAAGATTAGGACACTTATTATTATTTTATTTAAAGAAGAGTTAAAAGATTTAAAATCAAAGTTTAATATCTAAAATATTTTTAATATAGGGTTATACATAAGATAAATTCAACTATAAATATTCATTATAAAGATAAAAATATTTCCTACATAATTGTATTTTATTTATAATTTTTAGAAATTAAATAATTTAATTTATTTATGACACAATGATGATGTAGTAATTACCTTATTAATGAAATATTAACGTAATTGATGTTATAAATACCCAAATAAATGTAATTTGAGACTTTTTATGAATTAAACTAATTTTATATGTTAATATGACATTTTATTATCGATTTAATTAATTTTATTCGAACTAATCATGCTGTTATGATTTTAAAAAAAATCAATTACCAAATCGTGTCAAAATTGACATAAAATAGTTTTTAAAACAAATATTATATTATTAATTGTTATTCTGTTCCTAAAAATCTAAGTTTCGGAAAAATGACTTATATAAGGTTATATATATTAATAATGAACCACTTGGGGTTCTTTTGGCTTTTTATAGTATGTTTATTAACCATATAGTGTAATAAAACAAGAAGACACCGTAAAAGTTAAATTATTTAACTTAGCGTTAAATTTAAATGATAAGGTTCAAATAATAACCTAAACTTGTCTAAAACCTATTTGTTGAGATTATTTAGACCCATACCTACTTTATCTTCGAAATAAATCAATTTGGAGCTATTATAAACCGAATATGACTTTATTATAAAATAATATTTTATGTTTTTTCCTAAAGTGCCCCTCTCCTCCCTTATAAAAGGGCACCTCCTCCCTCTTCTCTTTACACAAATTTTAGCTTTCAAGCTCAGCAAAACCCTGACCATTTTCCTTCTCAACTTCCCTAGAAACATTATAGAGGTTCTTTTCTCCTCAAAATACCAACTCTAGAGCCTTAAGAGGAAGCTTAAAAGAGGTGCGTCGAAGAAGAGGTAATCTCTTCTACCGATTCTTTCAAGTTTTATTTATTCTTCAAATTATTCTTCTTTAGTTGTTTTATTATAAATTAATAACATCAGTATCAATAATATACTTATATGTTATTATAAATATTAAACAACCCCATTTCACCTTCTACCCATCCTACGGAAAACAAAATCACTGCGTGTGCATACGTACGGAATACCGTCTCCACGTCGTGGTGTAATCGGTTTTTCCACCACCACCTTACTTGGATGGGTATAATGGTGAAAAGAAAAACTATATATAGTTATTATAACATCATACTGATTCTAAGATATTATATCATCCACTAAAATTCAATTCAATAATTATGGGAATGATATCATCGCTCGTGCGTACGTACGGATTACCGTCTCCACGACGCGATGAGATTCATTCTCCATGTTAACCATTCAAGAATGATTATAAAGTATATATAATTAATAATAATGAAATATATGAAATGATAAAGCTACTGTATTTATATATATATATATATGTCATCTACTTACTTCTATTCAAGTCAATAAGGAAAAGGAAATCAGCATTCTTACGTACGTACGGCCTATCGTCTCCATGAATAGTGTTTTTCATTTCATTTATCTATCTAATATATATATATATATATATATATATACTAAATATATATAATATATAAATCATGATTTAAATTCTGGAAGTAATTAAATTATGATATAAGTAATAATAATATCAAGGACAACAAGTCCAAACACATACGATAAATAAAACGATTTTACCCAAAACGCTACTTTAACATGGAATTTACAAAAGAACGGGTAATATAAAGTCATAAGTGAACCATATATGATATCATAACAATGAATGTGATTCTTTAATAAGTCAATGAGCTTATTTAAATCATTATACAGGAGTTTCAGATACGTATGAAGAATATCAGACCTAAGGTAATGGATAACTTTTCCAATCTCGTTTTTATCCAAGATTGTTTATTCGTAAGTATTTACTGGGGTTATATTTATCATCCATGTCCCTATTTTCCAAATATGGTTTCATGTATGTTTAAAGTCATTTTTACCCATTTTTTACTTTTACTACATGGTATATAAGGAATCTTTCTTTTTTTTACGTTTCGAGGTACTTTTTTGACTTTTTTTGTGAAAGAACAAGAAGAATGTTTTTGCAACTTATACAGCATGAACATATTTTTATGGTTTCATAACACCTTATTTTCATGAAGCTTACTCTACAAGATTTAATAAATGTTTTAAAAAAATCCTATTCTTTTAAAATTTCATGGCATTTTGTGAAAACAAAATTATTTTGAAGAAGAAATGATATTTTCCTCAGGAATTCATTTCAACTATTTTATCAAAACCATTTTCCATATAAGATGGAATTATTTCATATGTGTATATTTCAAGTATAATGTCTCTATGATTTACATGGTTTCACTTTTCTTATGATGAAATGATATACATTTGTTTTATATGGATTATTTGATGATGGGATGATGTTTATGAAACCCATTTTATTCTTTGGGTTATGATGAATGATTTATGTTTACGTTGTGGCACAAGTAAGAATGATTTCATTATGAGATGGGTGGGACCTATATCTCCCTCTAATTCATTGGGTAAAGATTTATATCTCATTAGATAGACATGGCTGGAACGGTAAGTTAATCTGTTTCAGTGATACAGAACTAAAACGAGGAGTGAACTCGATTTAGAAAGGGACTTTGTCCACTAAGATGGTCTTGGCTGCAATGTCTTGGCTACTATGGAAATCATATCATGTGCTTAATCGTTTCCACAATTCCATGTTTTATTCCTATGTTATTTTATCCTGATTAATGTTCCTTTATGATCAATGCCTTATGCACTGCCAAGATTTATGTCATTACTCATGATTTTGATGTTTTATGTTCATGTTCTTACGTTCAAATGTTTATGGATTGTTTTATGTTCTCCATGTTTACCCTTACTGAGCATTTGAGCTCACCACTTTTTATGTTTTATTTTCCCCATGATATAAAGAAAGGTTTTAGGTAAGAAAAAAAAGGGAATATCTTTATGGGAGATGTTGAAGATCTTTCACCAAGATTATAAGATTATATTCTGAGCTTCCAAAGACACTAAACTATTACAGTCCTTTAGTGTCTGTTTTTGTTATGTATTAAGTATTCCGCAAAAGTAATGTAATGTCTATGTACGTCAAGCTATGGGTATCTAAAAATTCACACTAACAATTTTTCAATGTGTAGAATTAAAAACTGAAATACATTTTTTGAAAATAAATTTTTAAATATTTTTAATTTATTTTTTAAATAAAATCATAATTTATTCAACAAAAACAACATTAAAACTACAAATCATTTTATAACACTTTGAAAAATTAATCAAGGTCCTATAAAATTATCTTATAACCATAAGACAATAAAGTGACATTTTTTTATTACATTTTATGAAAATAAAATTCCATTTTAAATTATTAAATTAATTATAAAATTTTAAATAAAATATTTATGACATAAAAAATATCAATACTTATACTATAATCATTTTTTCACATTTAAGATGTCTAAATTGTATTTAAACATTCATGGGTAAAGTTTCTATTTTTTTGGCCGATTTTCTATTCATTAGTATTCATAAAGGTATGTTACTATTCATAATGAGGTGTTACTATTCATCAAAAATTAAGTTTGTCTTATCAGACTCCAAATAACTTACTGATCATAATTGTAGATGATTGTTTTTCAAAATTCAAATCCCCAAAAGTGAAAAACTTATATTTAAAGGTCACATAGTACATAGTAGTTCATTGTGTTGTGATTTCATGTGATTACATGACATTTTTATAAGAAAGGAATTTCCATTGATAAAACATTGGGTTGTTACATGTTGAGTAAGAAAAACAAGGCTGAAGAGGGCATAATTGGTTGAAGAAATAATGTCTAACCATTTAATGTTAATTATTACATGTTTAATTCACCTTATAGTCAATTATAATGATACGAAAATATAAATATTTCTCATTATATAGAATTCATCTTCATTAATAGATAACCTAAAATAAAGAATAGATATCTTAAGGAGAAGTTTAACCATGTCACAAAATAATCATTAGTATAAAATAATAAGAAAAAATAATTTATGACATACCATGGGTTATAATTTATGTCACACTATAAAATAATCCCCAATTTAATTACATAATCAAATAATTGATAATTATTTGATTTATAAAAATTCTAAGATTCTAAATCATAGAGAAGCCATGAAAAAATTTGGGGGCTTGATCAAGTGAGGAAGAATTGAACTTCTTAAATAATGAAATTAATGATTTTTTAAAAAGGTCATACCTAATGGAATAAACATCATTTCATCCAAATCTAACCATCATTAGAATGTGGATAATTTTCAATGATTTAATTATTCATCACCAAAAAACCATAATTCACCTCTATTCTTCCTAATAAATGAATCATTATCATATATACTCCCCTTAGGGTTTTTTTCATCAGCAATGGATAGCCCAAGATGTGAGGTGGAGTAATATATTTATAATGTGATCCAAGCGTCACTGGGTAAATATTTAAAACACTTGGTATTTATCGGTATTGGACTTGAAACCCAAGGACAAAAACTTAAACTGTTCTTAGGAAAAATACCCCATTTTAGATACTGTCAGAGTGTCAAAATTTTCATCCAATATTACATAAACAATACAAAACTATTTACACTCATTGAATAAATATTTATTTATTTATTTAATATTAAACATCCCTTAAGAATCAACTAGATTAGAACTTCACCAAAATTCATCCTAAGGGTAAACACCATGTTATAAGATCAATAGAATGATTATAAAAAAATTTAAAGGTTGATAACTTGGGTAAATTTACTATTTTACCCCATTTTAATGTCCAAGTCTCTGAAACTCAAAAATAAATTAAGTCATGCTTGACGAAAAATTTGGGACACTAAATCCTCCCCCCTTTAAACCTTTTCTTCCTCAAAAAGAAAAAAAATGAGTTCTTAAGCTGGGAATCTCACAAACCAAACTTGTATATATAGTAACACATTCTCACATGCTCTTAGTTTGACTCAAGAGGTCTAGGCTCTAAGAGAACCCATAACACAAACATGCTGGAATAAATATCCACTTTATCATAGGAATCATTCATATCAACCCTATTCTAGTAAAGCACTAGTAAAATCATGAGCTTTCATTACATGACTCACACCAAGATTTAAAATCAAATACCATTCCATCCTTAGGTTACCTTCATTATAGAAAAAATTAAAAACCAAAACCATCGACATCAACCATATAAAAGTTTTTTATTTAGGCACTACCTACAAGAGCATCACGCTCCCTTCCTTTAAAGAGAAACCTGAAATCTTTCATACTAAAACCATCGATTCAAATCAAAACCTACTTCATGGAAATTCAATAAAATAATTTACATTAACCCAGTAATATCTCATAGGTAAAGTCTCCTAGAGGTCCAATTAAACACCTCATCGTCACATGGTAAGGACTATACACCAACATCACCAACACAAATCTTTGAAACATTCCCAAAATAAAAATCTTATCCAAATCTATTCCATCATAAAAAAAATTCGCACCTTAAAATCTAAAATCTTGAATTCACTATTTATGATCACCTATTTGGGTTTATGGACGCTCTTTATGAAAGCATCTGATAGGTATAAAAGGATACAAAACTGATATCCTCGAACTTCCATGCAACCAACCCTTAGATTTCCAACATCCTATTCTACCAAAATTTGAGGTGGATGGTTCTTTACATTCAAATAACCCTTTTCTATCAACTGTAAACCCAAGGATATAGCTTCAATAACATTATAAACTAAAACCAAAACACTTTAAACAATAAACTTTACTGTAAAGCTATCATTTCCACAAAATAAACATGAATTCATATATATACTCTCACCACCATGACTTTATACCCAACTAGGGGAACTTAGTTCAAAACTGCTCATTGAAAAAATCCAACATGATTCTTTAGGGTACTCTATAATCTAATCTTAAATAAATATTCTGTAATTCTCTCCTTTATAATAATCCCTCAATTAATCCACCTGAAAAAAAAAATTATCACATATGATCACATAATTGATTATGTTGTTATGGATTTCCTAAACTCACTGAGATGTAGAGTTCGTCAAAATTAAAAAAAAATATACAACTTCTCCCTCTACCACTAAAACCAATTACAAAAAATCTAACTGCTCAACCAACTACACTGCCTATTGAGCACTAAATTCCTTTTAAGGGTTTTGGATACTACATCATTATATAAGAACTCTATTCTCATAATACATAACAAAATCAAGCTTTATATAGGCTAAATACTAAACCACCATTTTAAATGTCATCCATGAATGGACGGATTAATTATATCCATAACTCGCACCTCGAGAGTTAACCAAATAGATAACACACTGGAATCAGGAAAAGAAAAACCTCTAAATATCTAAGATGTTCACACTTTATTTTACCTCAAATGAGGGTATCATCCAAGTGAACTACTAAAAATATATATGCCATATAAACCCAAAAAATGGCATTTTCTACAACCAAGAAAATTATTATGATTTAAACTTTCCCCTAGTGACGCCTCAATGCTTCTCACTTAACATTGTCCTCACATAACAAAATTTGGTACCAAACAAACCTAAGTATGGCCTCTATGAATAATTTGTTGAAGAATTCCCACTAATATTAATGAAAAAAATTCTCTAATAGGTCTCCAAACTATATAATAATATCTATGAGATTAACTAGGTTATCTGATAATTAATAGAATCTATTAGTACAAACTCTAAATCCAGACAATATGAAAACCAAACACTCGATGAGGGAAACCGTGGGATATTCTTTAGGAAAACATTCACATGTTAATTATACACTAAAAGTGACCTCTCTATTATAGTTTACATATAATGATAATATAAACTCATTAATAGGTGTATTATTGGTTATAATCCCTAGAAGAATTTCCCTACTCATTAGTACATACCTTAAAAAGATCATGGGCAATCCAATCCACACCATGGATAATAACATAGGGTATCAACCTAAAATATTGAAATCCCAAAGAAGTTATTCCTTTCTTGGTCTAAAACTCACACTTTAAACCACTATAAACAATCTATGATCCTTATCAAGAGGAGTCCCTATTCATAAAGGTCAGGTTAATAAATCCACTTTAATCACCAACACCCAAATAAAAATACAAGAAAAAGGGAATGGATCACACCAAAATAATGATTTTTATTTAAGGGGTAAGAATTATACCTCAAGCCTTGTCAGTTACTTCCTACTCAGATAAATTCATCACTTGCAACCATACATAGGGTAAATGTTATCCCAACACCACTTTTGTTACTTATATAGTATGATCAACTAGTTCTAAGATAGGGTTCACTTCTAATAGAAAACATCCAACTTCCAATTTATACTCAAGGTCTTCAGATTTAGTGGGGAATGAAAAAACATGCAACCCCAAATTTGAAACTCATAATGGAATCCCCTCTAAAACTCTCAAACTCATAAGAATCAATTATAATAATTTTGTGGAGTACCTTATCCATAAACCTCAATAAAAACTTGATCATAGTCATGTTTTTTTAAAAGGATCCATCACCTTATGAACTCCATCTATCCTCAACATCATTGGATAGAATTTCCAAAGAAATATCTAAAACTCCAACCATGGTAGGGTGATATTGTCACGAGTCTAGGTAAAATTCTACCAATGGAACATTTTTATTTATAGTAAAATTGATGAAAAAACACTATTTTATTGATGGGTGTTGAAAAAAAATAAGAAATTTGATCCCCAAACTCCATATAATCCTCTATCACCTAAGAATCGAGATCTTCTAAAAAACCCATGAGGCATTAGCCACTCGAACACACACAGTGCATCTAATCTATTGGTAGTCATATATAACTCATTAAAAACAACCATTAACTCTATAAGAGAATAAATACCATGAAAAAATGGAGGATGATCTTAACTATACTAATAGGTCAAGGATTCTATTAAATATAGAATCCAAATTGATTCCTAATCTCTCTACTGATTAGTGACATGTTTCTCAAACACTAATATGGAAATTCCATTAATTTTTCTCTAAATACAAACCTAATCGCAAGGAATTTATAAGATCTAGTTCCTTTGGACATGACCCCACCCACTGGGGCCCCTCATGGGCTAGCAGTAAGCCAACTGTGTCACTCCAAGCAACCATTATTAAAACAAGGGATAGTAACTTCCACCAAGAATGAATAAACACATGGGTAGTCTCTCTAATATTTTTTAAATTTTGAAATAAATCACTTTTTGGGGTTTTTTGGGAACCTGAAAAAATATAAATAATATGAAAATAGAATATCCATAACACATCCAACATATACAACACTCCAGTAAAAAACAATTATGAATATTCAAACCAGAATAATTGTACGATTATTTCAAAGATAATTTCTTGATAATAAGGTCTAGATGACGCCAAATTTTATCATTAATAATGGATGTTATATATTCAAATAAAACCATATATTCATCAATGGAGTAAGGATCAAGGCTAAATTCCAAAAAATAAAATTAAGTTTTGATAGATACATTATTTGAATCTCTTAATTGACTCCTTGGGGATCTCTCCCATTCTTCACATTATCCAGAACCTCTGGTGTCAGTTCTATATCATTTTAATTTTTCTCATTGAATTCATTAATAGAATCCATGAAAAATTTATCGAATGATAGTTTCATCATTTAATTGAAATTAGGGGAAATGAGAATTCCCTATAATATTTTTCTTCCAATTCATCATTGACCTTCTTCGAGCATGATCCATCAGCATCCATGAGTGGGGAAATCTACAAAACTAAATGTGCCTTGGATTATACCAAGGTACTCTGGCTAGACTCATTGATCTCTTCTATCCCCTTGTTAGTTGATTACTTTGGATAACTAAATTTACCATTGATCTAGTCATGTTAGTTTTTTGTAAAATTTGAGTTACCTTTGTGATGAATATTATTTTTCACTATATTAACAGAATATATAATTTACATGTGAAAAATGACACTAAAAATATATATATATAATCAAATAAACTCTATATAGTACGTGCATGGGAAAATAATGATAAGTATAAAACCACAGTGGAAAATCCCCAATGTGGAAAAAAATTATAAAGAACAATCACCAGGTGTAAGTAAATCTAGGAAATGGTGTATTCTACCTCATTACATGGTCTTCTAGGATGAACCCCATCATCAATCATCTCCCATAATGTATCACCATCAACAGTTGTGAAATGGATCTATCGACTCCCCTAGATCAATGTTTTCTAAGGTCATCTATAAACTATATAGAATCTTTACATACACAATATGTTTGGGCATAAGACTCATATAGGGGTGAGTATAAATATACCTAGTGGGATGCCCCAAAAACACATATTAAAATAAAAAAAATTAGATCAAACCCAAAACTAGGTGAAATAAAGAGTAAACTACAAGAACCAGATATTATTCAAGGTTTAAATAACTATAGGAAAATTAAGGGTCTTAATCTCCAGAGCTCAACAGCATGAAGGATTGTATCACATAGAAACAAAAGATACCAAAGTTACCATAGTTTCATAAATCATGAAGTAAATATCCCAACTGTATATCATGTATTCAAAAACTAAGAATGATTGATATGTTATAAGAAACTTGTAATATTTGTAACACTCATCATCCCAACTACCCATTCTTTATAACCTTCAAGATACTTTTCAGTGATCGTGTGTGGGACCCACATCTTTCTAATATGTGAATATCAATTAAGGGGGTACTGAACCCTATTGTAACACCCCGAGCTTCTACGGTATGCCTCTCTTTCAATAATACAATAGCTTGCATTGTACGCAAGTTCAAGATTCTAACACATCGCGACCAATCAAAGTAGCTGTTATGAATAGTAATACCCAATTTTTGAAATTATATAAATTTTATATTTCAAAATGAAGTTCATTTTTGTATTCGTAATATCGAAATTATCCTAAGTTGAATTTTTTGTTATTTTCTGAGAACTTCCAATTTTTTATGAATAGTGGAAAATACTTAAAAACAACTTTTTTAATAAAGATAATTTATAGTGATAAATTATACTATTGAGTGGTTTTAAAGTATAATTAGAATATATTTTTATCATTTTATCCAATGGTGGTCATTATAATTAATTTCACTATGAAATTGGACATAAACAATTGTCAATCTTTTGATATATATATTGTTTCTTAAAAACACGCTATTTCTTGTGATAGAGGGAATTAATTATAATATTAATTAATGAAACTTATATGATTTTAATTTTTTAAAATATACATCATTTTTGAATTCGGAATATCAATTATAGCTTAGGGTGAAATTTTGGCATTGTTCTGAAAAACATCAATTTTTGATGAATAGTGAAACCACTAAGTGGTAGTTAAAAAACTGATTTTTCATTTAAATGAAACTTTACCGCTTCTATGAATTGAATTTAAAAAAACCCAACATACATGGTTGTAATTAGGAAGTAAAATGTGGTTCAATGGGATTAAAATAATTTTTTGTGAATAGTAACTTTTAAGTTTTATTAATCGTGATTAAAGGAAATAGTGAAATTTAAGGTAAAAATGATATTATAAAAATATCAAAATATCTTGAAACTTGTCTTACACTTATTTTATAAGTCATGGAAGACCAATAAAATACATGGGTCAACTTGGGGACCCCATGTAGCCACTTGGGTAAGAAAATGACATTAATAACGTTTTATTTAAAGTAAAAATAAAACTGTCACAAACATGTGTTGTTTTACTAAAACAATTATTACATGGGGTAATATAAGTTAACATTTTTACTATAAATATTCATTGGAAAGATAAAAATATTTCATACATCATTCTAATTTTTTTATAATTTTTAGACATTAAATAAATTAATTTTTTTATGACACAATGATGATGTAGTGATTACCTCATTAATTAATGATTTAAATAAAATGAAAAGATAATGTAAAATATAAGACTTAAACTTGTCAAAATCCTATTGGATGAGTATATTTCAAACCATTATCACCTTATACTTGAAATATATCATTGTGGGACCTTTAAAATCCTAAAATCATTTCATAATAATGTAACATTTCATGACTTTCCAAGAGTGCCCCTCCTCTCCTCTTATAAAAGTCCCCCACCTCTACCACCTTATTCACACCATCAAATCCATTTGGATCAGCCAACCTCTGCCCAAATACTCTCTCAACTTCCCTCTATTACTCCTAGAAGCCTCACTTTGGGCATAAGTCTTCCCAATGAAGCCTTTTGGCTCAAATAAAAAAGAGTTACCCGATTTTAAGGTAATGTCTTCTCTTATGTTCTTTTGTTTTATTTTGCTTATCCAACCCCTTAAACTCTTTTTATTCCTATATTTTGTAAAAAAACCAGTATCTTCAATATAATAGTATTTTTTTAGTAGAATTATTTGATTTACACTTACACACACCTTCGTCTAATGGTAAAAGAACAGCCTGTTTCTATGGGTGGCGAATTACTGCCTCACGAAACGATGATTATTCAATCTTCTTTTAACACCTCTCATGGTGGCCATTATGATGAAACTATTTTCATATATGATATATATATTATTTTTATGTTTTACATATGCTTCTTTATTTCTCATTTATGGAATACCTTTATGATTTCAATTATGGGTAAACGCGATAATTTCATTTTAGGAAGTGCGGACTACTGCCCCCTCAAAGTGATTTGAATCGTTAATGTCATATTTGGGACATATAAAGGATGGAGTAAATAATATTATATATTATATTATACTGTAATTATAATACACCTTCATATAATTATGATTTCATTCCATTAAATACGAAATAGAAATGAAAGTAGCGTTCATGCGTACGTACGGATTACCGTCTCCATGAACGGTGCATTTCATTTCTTACCTCTAAATGTTATGTAATATTATAAATGAATGTATATACTGGATATGTATGATATATATGATATCTAAATCATGAATATAATTCTGTAAATAATGGATATTTTACCACATTAACAACGTGTAATTATAAGAAGTTTATTTTTGACTCAAGTACCTAAGATCGACAAAACGACCGTTATTAACTTAAATAATTACATAATGTTCATAACATGGTAATAAGTGATATAAAAGGAATAATGAACTTTAAAAAGGTTATTAAGAAAGTATAAATTAACTCTAGTTTATTTTTCAGGAGGTTAAAGAACGGTCGAGTCAAGTCGGACACGAGGTAAGGGAACTTCTTAACTCAATTTCCGTTCTTTGGGTTAATCTTTTACTTTCAAATAATGCCATGATATTATTGTGTCCTATATTGTATTTGTACTTTATTTATGTGTAATTATAGTGGATACACATAATAAATATATTTTATTTAAGAAAATGATCTCTGTAAGGTACTTCGTCTCAATGTTCTTTCATTGAGATATATTTTGTTTTAATACAAGACTTTATTTTATACGGTGTATAAACCCCTTTTGAATTTTATATTTATTCAAAAGGAATGTTTTTTATACGAAGCATTTTACTAAACGAAAAAAGGGAATGTTTTTTTTGTCGTACGTATGCGGCGACAACGACTTCTCCGCCGCCGTGACCATTATTTGAGTTTCGGCTTCCTCTACAAGCTATAACTTTTTTTAAATGAAAAATAAATACCAAGTTTTAATTTTATTTTATTTTTGTATTGAAAATGGTTTTGATAATGTTTTTATTATATCAATTTTTTTTATTGATATCTTGTGATTGAAATGTGGAAATGTTATGTTTCCTTTATGCATGTTTTATGTGATACAATTATGTTATGTTTTATGATATGTTTAAACCTATTCATATGAGGAATGCATTGGACTTAATAAGTGATAGGTGGAGCTCGCTATAGCTCCTCGATGCATCGGTAGGTCTCATGAGACAAACTAGTGTATTGGCATGAGGCCTTGACAAAATCTTATTTGTAGTCTTGGAACGATTCCTTGGCTACATGGTTATGATAGTCTATCACTATGCATTCCATCATTATGAAAGTGGTTATTGATATTGCATGTGATTATTCGACTAGTAGAATATCCATGTGAATAAGTAAATGGCATTATTTCATTTTATTTTTGCCATATTATGCTGAAGTTCAAGTTTAAAAGGCTTTTGGTTTAGTTATACATTGCCTTAAATGTTAATGTTTATTTATGAAAGCTTCTGCTATATTGTTATCCTTACTGAGCATATGAGATCACCCCTTCCAATGTTTTAATTTTTCCAGGATGTGAAGAAGTATATTATGAATGACCTGTAGGGATAGTATGAGGAGATATGAAGACAAGATGTTTTTTTAGTTTTGTTTTACTTTATGATGTAATGTAAGACTTATGATTGTATCTAGTGTTTCCAAGGCTACTAAACTAATCGGTCTTTCGAGACTTGATCTTTTGTGATCATGCCAATGTTTTAGAATAATGCACCATCTTTGGGTAACTGGGGTCAGGGCGTTACACCTATGGAGGACACACACCTCATCATGTGGTGTATTAATTGTTCAAGGGTGTTAACAACATTATATGGTAAGGATCTATGCCTCATCTCAAATGGGGGTTACCTATTCTACTAATTGTATAGAGGATAGATTCCCTAAAACTAATATGTTTCTATGGGGTTAACAAACTCATGTATTATCCAACCATTTCTCCCTCAATATCTATCATAATCCTTATGAGATAATGAAACTAAAATTCTAAAAAAATCTTGATAAACCCCTCAAATGAAAAAAAAATATAACCAATCATAAACTATACATAAAATCACTCAAAATATATTATTCATGTGACTGATTCTGACACCCAGTGAGAAGGTATGAAAATCAGAATGTTGGATACAGTGAATGACATGTACTTCTAAGTACATGGTGTATAGTCATATAAAGTATCTAAGTGTATTATTATATAAAAAATAATGTAGAATCAATTTAAAAGGTGTATTAATAAGGATACACAACATCTGAGACTCGATGTTCCATCTAACCATGTACTACCGGTATATGTGAATCCATAACATTGAGGTACACAACATGTTCCTCTAAGTATATGGAATATATTTTACCATTTAACCATTCATTATGGATCAACACACATAGTTTATTTCAAGAAATGGTACACAACATGTGGTCTACTTAGGCATGTACCTTTAAAATAGTATGAGTGATTCCTCTGAAACACATGGCGCTTATATTGGGAAAATAAGGGATATTGGACCACAAGGGTGATTCGTTGTGTAATCCATGTACATTATAAGGCATCTATAGAGGGATAGATTGTTAGTCAGCATGTTTATCTAGTTCACTTTCAAACTATATGGCCTGAAATACATTATGTGAAACACGAGTCACACCATAGGAAAAATTTATAATGTCGTAGAAACCCTAGTTATAGTAGTATCTGACGTACATGACATGTGACCCAAAAAACTACATGATATATAGTTTTTAATTTTTTATAAATTATATAATCTTCACCCAATGTGATTCTAGATACCCTACCAAGATTTCTATTGCCTGTTATACCGTTTAAAAGGCCTCCCAAAATCGACCACGATAAATGGGGTGAATTATCCTTTTAAAAATTAATATAAATTTGTATCATAGTTTTAATTTTAGAACTATGGAAATAAAATAAAATGAACATAAGATATTTTTATAGTGGTTTGGATCTAAATGATACTAGTCCACTCTTCACCCCTCTCATGAACTGAGAGTGACGACACCCACTATAACCAATATAATGGAATCTTATTATGAAATTTTCCCACCTGGAGTTAAAAAATAATTACAAATACATTTTCCCATCGAGGATTAAACCTAAACTAATCCTTCCTTTTTCTACCAAGAGGCACAACCCAACTAGTCTACCATTTTCCCCTAGAGGAATAACCCAATGTCTCACTTTTTTTTGAAATTCAAAACCTAGTTACCTACCTCTTAATGGGTAGTATAGACCTTTATAGTTACACACAGAGAAGAATAATAAGAATAAATACAAATCATAGGACAAGATGAATTATTCATAGTCATAGAGTGGAACAAGAAAGAAATTATTTATCATTAATGGATCAAATGATTTTAGTTCAGCTAGGAGTAGTAGTTGATCACCCAAAAAATATAGTAATTCTATAGTTCAAAAATATCCTCAACCTCATATATCTTGTTTTAGTTAATTCCAATCTGTGTATATAGAGTTCCTTTTTTCATAGAATGTTTCAAACTTAAATTTTTTTGCTTCCCTGTACTTCAAATGATCTATTTTTGAGTTTTAAATGTTCATTTACTAAGTAAATATCCACATGTAAATATTTCATAAATGAAAAATAAATTTCTTGTATGTCTTCCTTGATATACTATAAAAAATTAAAAACTTTTACACTGGAACTCATTATAATAATTAATAAAATAGTAAATAATAATCATTAATTTATTTTGAATACTCCCTGATAATAATCAATATTGACCATTCATATTTTAGCTTAATTGAATTTGGATATTCTAATTCCCAAAAAATCAACATTAATATCAACATATGAAAAATCCCATGTGAATATCATTAAATTAATCATAAAATTGTTTAAAATATGTTCACATGGATATTAAATAATTAATCAGTATTTATTGAACAAATAAAACACTAATTATATCTATAATAAACATTTATCAAACATAAATATGAAATATTATGTAAAATAGAGCATATTTCTACATTTTAGAATATATTATAGAAATTCAAAAAACCACATTGGAAAATCCACTTAGGGGATTTTCACATGTCCATTTTTTCTCCATGTAAGAAACTCCATTTAGCCAAATATAAATAGATTATTCACATAAGAGAATTTAAATATCTAAAAATATATAAATTTATCACCTAGGGGAATTCACATAGTCGTTTCACATATCTGATTTCATGTATATGATTCTAGAAATTTCTAAATAGCTTGGATTATAAAATTTCATACATAAAACTGACCTTCCAAATCGCATAATAATATTTATATTTAATTTACTAATATTTATATAATTTCATTATCTTTCAAAAAAATAAATAATCCACTTAATCATACTTCAATATGACATTTTATTGTTAAAATACTATAGAAACCATTTTTGGAAAACTGTAGATTTCAGATTGAAAACATGCATTGATTTATAACCTAATTTATAACATGATAGATATTGATTCATAACATTAGTTCTTAGAATAAAATTTATATTATTTTCTATATTTAAAATTAAATAATAATAAATCAATTTTAAGTTATCTATCCTAAGTTATGTTCAAAATATAAAAGGTAGATAATTCTGGAAAATCAGCTACATAGATTACAAATCAGCTACATGAATTCACATTTAGCTATGTGGATTCACATTTGGATACATGGAGAATTGTAAAAAGGGCTATGTGTGAATAGTTAAAAGCATGTATAAATGATATTTAAAGGTCCCAAATGAATTATTTAACTAATAAAATCATCATAGAAATTTTAGAACATGTTATGACCAATCAAAACATAAAATTTAAAAAAAATTACGTAAAGAAATTTAATTATATAATCAAATTTAAGAATAAATTAATCAATACAAAATTCAAATTATTAATATAGTTAAAGTAAATAAAACATATAAATATTTTTAATTATCAAAATATAAAGTGTTTCAAGGAATCACTCAAAAATGAGAGTACTATAATTGAATTTTTGATGTTGAAAGGTTCTCTTTTCCCTTCCATAGGAATTTATCTTCCATGTTTTGGTAGTATGAGAATATATAATTGTGGTTTCCTTAATCTTTAACTTTTCAATATGTGTTGGTTTCTTCTATTTGGTTTTTCATATAACACTACGAAAAAAATTTATGTGGAAGGATGTGTGTTTAACTCCCTGAATGATCTTAGTGTGAGTTCTAATTTATATGGGAAAGGGTTCGTTAGACATGATCCATGTGTGTTCCTTTTATTGTGTGATCCTTTGAAAATTACTTGTGGGATTTATATTATTATAGTGGTTTAAATCTTTATCCATATATAAGAAACCCTGGGTAATTTTTGGGGTGATCGGGAGTTAGTGTTGATGATGATATGATGTTTCAACAAGAATTATCGGAAGTCAGTGTTTTGGAAATATGGTCCCAAGTTACCCTCACTTGACTTAAGGCTAGTCTATGTAGATATTGATGAGTAATTTTTTTTCTTGCTGTATTTCTAATTGTTTACTTTTTTCCCTCTTGTGCGACCTTTTGTTTTTTTTACCTGAAATGGTTATCTTTTCAGGTTTCCTATTCCAATGTGACATGTGAGCCTTTCTCATGTGGTCCTTCTGAGGATTCTTCATAGTTTCATGTTTTTGTGCCATTTTTTTGAGTGGTTGGAAGTTTTTTGACTAATTAATGATGGTTTTCCACTTGGTGAATATTCTTGGAGAGATTCTGTTTCTTTCCAAAACTAACTCCCTAGTTATCATTGGAAGTCACATTTTAAGAATCAATCCATTAGATTATTTATCTTATGATCTCTATTTTCTTCTTGGTTGGAACTGAAATATATTTTTTCCCTTCTAATTGAGTAGGGTTATTTTATTTTAGTGGATGTTTTGTATTTGATATCATATCTCTGGTTGTATTTTCTATTTCTTCTTGACTAGTTATTGTTCATGGAGCTCTCGAGAGATAAAAAGCCTTATGGTGGGGAGAATTATTATATCCTAAATTTTCTCTCAACCTTAGGTGGCCTTTTGAGTTTTTTCTAAGCCTCTCTAGGGGTTGTAGGAATGATTATAATTATGGAGTAGGTTTAGACCTTTGGTTACAGTTAGAATAGCTACAGAAGATCTAGTGTCTTGTCGATGAGTAGGGTAGTGTTGTAAAAAAAATTCTATAGCCATCAGCTAGCCAGGGTTCTCCATCAGACAGTTTATAGACTGGATAGTAGCTATAGAAGAATATTTTGTATCCACCGGGTGTCTAGTGGAATTACTAGATGTGGGACTTATTAAGGGATTTTATGTATTTTTTTCCTAGAACCTGTGTTTTGTTATTTTTATATAATTCCTCTACCCAGACACATCCTATTTGAACCTAGAGGAAATTTTAGGGATATTTTGGCTTCCCCGACCTCAATTTATGGTGGATCTAAATTTCACTTATCGTGGTGGCTCCCAATCGATAATCCTTTCCACATTTTGGTCAGATATCCTCTTATTCTTCATGTTATTCATCATATAGGGATATGATAGCCATGGGATTTTATTAGATCCAAGTTTTCTAAATGGGTTACATGTATCTAGGAATCTCCTTCTCATTTCACTAAGTTTCATCTCTCCAAATTTTCTTTTCCATCTAGTGATTGAGATTACAAGTAATTTCACGGAAGTTGTTTCAATTATCTCCCTTTAAAACTGAGTTTACTATTTCTTGTTTTGTTATCTTGAGTTTTAGATGACTTAGAATGTTTCCACTTATTATCAATGATTGACGATTTTGTAAGGTTTTGATAAAAGTGTAAAAGTGTGATATTGATATGTTTTTTTATTGATATGTTTTTATTTTGATATGTTTTAAAGGATTGTGCTCTTATTTTAGAAATTTATGTGCATGGTTGGATCTTGATAATAGTCCTTGAGTTATTTATGGTGATAATTTTTAAAATTAATAAAAAATAGTGTGGTTTTAAAATATTTTGTTTGTTGAAACTTTTTAAATCATTCTTTTAAAATGAGTATTATTTAATGTACAATTATTTGTAAATGATTTTATAAATGGCCTTGAATTTTTTTGAAAGTGTCATTATCCTGGGTAGAATGTGGAAAGGCTTGGCTATTAATTTAAATTATTTAAAGGAAAATAGAAAAAACATTGTGCATTCCCCTTTATTTGTAATTAAAGTAAAATATTGTAGAATGAATGTGATGATATGTTCCTTTTTGAGGGTGATGAACTGAATAGAATTGAATTGTTATACTTGAAAAATAAGAGTGTTCTTATGTGGTTGTTCAGATGTGTGAGAAAGATTTATGATTTGTTTGAAAACATGGGGATAAAATATGATATATGGTATGAAAATATCTATGAAATGAACACATCTAATTTAATTTCATGTGAAGAATAGGGTTTCTAGGTGGGATGTCTATGTTCACATGTGCAGTAGTTGAGAATCATGATTTGGCAAGTGGCCTTTGGTGGGACTTAGGTCAACCTATGGGGTTTCCCCTCGGTTACGAAATAAAGCATAAGACTGGGTGTTTAGGATAATTTTAATCTATGTTTTTATCATATTCTAGCATGCATACTTTGTTTCATCGATGACCATGTTCACTCTGTTCTAGATTGTTTTCCTTTAGCATCTATGGTTTCCATGATTATGATTTGGGAGTGCTTTCCGAGGTGTGCATGTTTTGTAATATTTTTAAATGATATCCTATTATCCTTTAATGTACCTTTAAAACTATTTTAAACTATAATTGATAAAAAATATATATAATTAAATAAATTATAGTTTTATTTTGGAAAAGTTTTTTTTTTGAAATTGGTGTTCCCAAGGAAAATGTTTGATATTGGTTTTTATTGAAAGAATATTTTGAAGACCAATATTGTAACCTTGTTTTCAAACCATAATGATATGGATTCTCTTTTAAAGTGTTATTCTTTAGATTGGTGGGTGGTGACCAACTAGGTTTTTAGCTCGTGTCTATATATTATAAGTTTATCATGTTGCTCGGTGTAGTGGATATTATTGTATCTTTAGGTTCAATATTGGTAGAGGTTTATTTGTTGCTTCCTCACTCAAACATAGAGATATTAGTGGTCCAATATCTTCTAATTTTTTATCATTTGTATTATCCTTTAACCTTATTATCTGGTATTTTGTATTTTATTTGTTTCCTTTATTATCGGATAACTTAGTTTATGCCTTTATTGACTTTTATTTCCACTATTTATCTCTTCATTTTTATTTTTTTGGGAATAATCACTCCCACATGATTTTTGTTGATGTTTGGTGTGATTTTCATTAACCCGTGGGGATCCAGAATGCCCTTCGGTTCAGGGGAACATTGATTTGTGTGTCGTTTTTTATGGTATTCTAGGTAGATTCATTACAATCACTTATAGTACTAAGTGGGCCAAAAAATATACAATTTAAAATTTAAAAAACATAGATATTAACAAACATATTAGGATTATGAAATACATTTTATATTTAAAAATTATTAAGTAATGTTTCTTCCATTTAATAATGGTTTTCCCATATCTCTTCTTGATGATAATTTCTTATAGTATGAACCATTTCTACATATTACACATCATTATACTCTATGATATGTGTTCTATATTGAGGGATATCAAATAATTCAACAAACCCATCAACATTTTCATCAATAAAATATATTTTTTACCTTTAATAATGACATAACATATGTAATTTGATGGATCAAAAACCAGAAATTACTTTTTTTAGTTTTAATATGAATAAAAATATTAGATGACCCATATAGAATATTTTCTTTTCATATTAAAGTTGAAAATATGAGACCCTTATTTACAAAATGGACATGATTTATGTACCCTGACACTATATCTTGTTAAATTTATAAAAAAATATCATATCCTATAATTGAAAAAATAAATATTAGATGAATTGAAATCCCCATTACCTTCATCACATAAAATTTTCAAGTCACCAATCAATGATGAAAATTAAACATCAATATAGTTTACAAAATATTACAGTTTGAAAATCATTATTCTCAATGAAACATTCTTTCTATTCATACATCTATATGGAGAAATTTTGAAAATTAGGTATAAAATAAACCGTAAATTGTATTGGATAATGAGGATCTAATATGTATTCATTCCATTGATATATATTATTAGTATGATATTTATAATATCATTCCAAATTTCAAAAAAACATTGATCAATTCTCTTTCATTATGGTGAGTGGTCTAGATAACATAGTTTTCTTTAGATATTTGATCATTTGTATGTCAACATATCCTTTTTTCATATTTTTTATTTTCAAATAAATATTTTGAAATGGTGTATTATTATAAGATATAAATTTTCCAATCCAATTTTGTGGTTTATTTTATAAAATATGAAATAACATTATATGTTTATTTCACTTTATATCATACAACTATTCATTTATGACACTCTATCATACCTTCATTTTATTAACTATATAATACATGGAAAATGATACGTACATCTATTTTCTTATACCCCAACCCCATCAAGAATAATATTTTTATTCACATCAAAATTTTAATATGGAATATCATTACCTTTTTTAAGTTTAACTTTCAATAATTCAAATAGTATTATTGGACTCTTTTTACTCCATTAATTATCAGTGTTCAACTTATTAGATTCAAACATCCTAGACATGATTAGGAATTTAACTCAAATTGAATATAGGAATTTTTTCTTCTCCATACAATCCCCCAACTATCACCACGAAAGTAGTTTTATGAAACTGTTATTCACTTATTGTGTATGTGTCTGTCTGTTCTTAATATATACAACATAAATGAAAAATTTATGATTAGTTAATATATGTTATAAATAATATATATAATATATATAAATAAATATATATATATATATATAGTTGTATGTGTGAGTCTGAGTGTTGTACTTATATACATACATAATATAAAATTTGTAATAAAAAATATAATAAACTAATCAAATTAATAAACACCAATGGAAACACAAATCAAACCAAACGTAAATAATAATCTTAAACCTAATCGAACCAAAAATAAATAAAAATATATACAAAATTAGGATAAATTAATAAAATAATACATCAGATAATGTAATACATGATGATAAATATGGAAGGTCATCACAAGTAGAATTACGGTTGGAACCACCATCAGTTAGGAAGTCACTCCTAGAAAATAACATTAATTCAAATCGAGTATGGAGAAAAAATCAAAAAAATGGGGATTAGGAATCTAGGAGATAGATATTTTTTAGGAATCTGGTGATTAAGTGTCTCATTATACCACTTTTTTTATTTTTGTTTTGATAATTAAAATATTTATTTTTTTAATTATAATTTCTTACAGGTTTTGTTCAATCCTTTATTCCATCTAACATGAGATATATTATAAATTATTCAGGTTTATCCAAAATTGATTTTGTAGAAAAATACATCACAAATATGGGTTGATATGTCATAATTTTTTAGTCTATTTTTAAAAAATTGTGGTCAAGTATTGGATCAACCATGTATGTTAAGGGATCGTGAGGCAAATATCGAGTATATGTGAAATGATTAGATCACTTGAACAATGGATCTAATGTAATACCTCAATCAAATGCATGAATAATGAATAAAATACATGAAGGAGATAATAATTGTAGAATAACATTTTCAAATTCTATAATCAGTCTTGACCATTGACTGTGTCAAACAAGAAACTATCATGCATAGTCCATCAGAATTTTTCTAATTGTTGAATAAACTGAAAATTGGGTTTCAACCAATCATATAAATTAATATACCATGCCTAAAATTTCTTAAAACTACTGAATTTAATCCAAAATGAGTTTCAATTGATCACATGTTATGTTTCAACGGGCTATATTGTTCAATCGTCCATGTCTTCAATTTCTAAAAAGTCTTAGATCAATTGAATGGTTATTCTGATTAACTATGTTACTAGATCTACTTCAAGACTATATTGACCTCATTTTGAATATTTATTGACCACATGTTCAAACTGATCATATGCATGAAGAAATTTAGGACCTACCATAGGTATAGACCAACCGCAACAAGTTGCCTACGGTAAGGGTTGTCCTACCAAAAGGTTTAATCTACCATAAGTATTAGCCTACCATGAAGAAATATATCATACCTATTTCATAAATATGATCTATTTTTCATATTATTTAATATTTTTATTTATTATAGATTTATGTTTATTATTTTAATTGGTTTAATTAATCTATAATTACTCATTAATAATGTTGATACCATATAAAACTTTGTTGAATTATTTTTTATGGATTTAAATATAGGTAAAATAGGTCCATATGTGTTGGGATTTCACGTGTAATATTCAATACATGAGATTGAAATTTAAATCCTATGGAATTTGAAAGTTTTATTTATTTGATATATCAGGGAGTATTCTAAGGATTATGAAATCAATTTTTAAGGAATGTTTTCTACTGCATTAATTGTTATAAGGAGTTCTATGTAAAACTGTATTTATATTTACATACTATTAAAGAGAACCCATATTGGTTTGTTTTTTTTGTTACTTAAATGAGGAAATCACGTGATGAATTTTATGGGAAAACAAAATTAGGCAACTCTAAAATAGTTTATTCAAGTTACTTGTGTGTTCTATTTTGGAAAATAACAAAAGAAACTAATTTCAAATTTTGATTTGGTTATGTATGAATAAGATCTTAAAAATGAGCTTGATGGAACCAGTTTTGGGTGTGGAGGTTAAGAATATTTTAAAATTATATTGTATGATAAAAATTTTGATCAATCACTTGAACACTCTTAGTTGAGCTACATCATCTTAATCCTTTACTACCTGAGAATAATATTGATTCCTTAACACTCCTACTCTAATTTTTCAATTTATATATGTGGTTGTTAATTCTTTTTATTCCTTTTATGTGTGTGCAATTATACAAGGTTTTAATACCCTTAAAATTTAGGATTTTCAATTTTAGCACCCCAAAAAAAAGTTTGTTGAGTTTGTTCCTAAATGGTAAAAGGAGGGAGGATTTAGTTGTGCATTTTTCCAAATAAAGGTAGGTTTATTTTCTACCACTGCTTAAAAAGGAAGCTGCTTGGGTTGTGACTCCTTGTGTGAAAAAATTATTATTTTGTTGAGCCTCAATATTTTAAAATGGTTATTATAAAGTATTGTGACTCCCTATCAATATTAATAGATTCGATTGTAGTGGGGGTTATTTCTCTTTTCATTTGATAGGAGTGATGAGTATATTTTGTGCCAATTAGTTCCAAAATACTATAAAAATCATTGTGTTCAATTGATTTTTATTTCCACTCAAAAATTTAACTTAACTCTTATGAGTGTTTAAAATTTTTAAAATGTAAATACACCTCCTTCTTGACCAATATATCATTATCACATTGGGGCCTATTAATTGGTACCAAATCATAAACCCAAGGTTTGGTGTGTGTTTGTCTATGTTTTTGGGTGTGTGTGTGGTAATCAAATTTTGACTTAACCTTCAGGGGAAAAAATTGTTGAGATTGTAGGAATAATTAAAAATGGTGGTTGGAATCCTAAATGACCTCCATTATTTTATGGAATAGATAATTCATATTGTAATTCATATCTAAAAACATAACTTAAGAACTTAAGCATTAATAGTTAGACTATTACAGTCAATCCTTACAAAGAACTTGAAGTTAATCCTAATACATTAATTTAAAATGATATTATAATATGTGTTCAGAAGTACAAGGTAATAAACATTTTATATTATGCCATAAATATAAATTTATATATCCATTTATTTGAATGAAAAATAGACCATGATATTTGGAAAGCATTGAGTGTCACTCACCTTTGATCAGATAATATAATAAAAACTAATCTTGGTATGTTATGATATGAGTATCAATAATTTAAATTGTGAGAAGAATAAATAGATGATCAAATGTTTCATAGATTTACAAGTACTATAAATATAATTAGTACTTTGAGGTGAATATTAGATAATTTTTTTTGGTGGAAATAATTTTAATTTCTTTTCCCAAAAAATGGAATTATAAGTACCAATGAATAAAATAAAAAATTCAAAAAAAATACTTTTTGAATTAGAATTAAAAAATATTTCCCAATAAGATATTTTTATAAATAAATTAATCTATTTTAAATCAAAAAATGTATGTTATCACTTAATAATATAGTTTTTAATTGAAAAGAAATGAATGGGACCAAGTTGTACAGGTTTCCAATAAAATAAGAAAGAAATGAAACTCAAGGATATATAAAAGTTATTACCCTCAAAAGGATGAAAAATGAAGAAAGAAAGGAAATTTTTTGGCTAATAATGTTTTTGATGTTATTTTCTATGATTGTAGAAAAATAGGCCACATCATACCTGGATGACCATAACTTAATAATGATAAGAATAGGAGAATAAATATAAAAAAGAGAATAAATCCATGGTTATTAGGTGGATTTTTAAAGAGGATTATAGTTCAATTGAAGAATCAAGTTATAAAATGTTTGAATCAAATATATGTTTAATGTCATCATCAAACCATGTAAGTGAATTTAATTATTATTCATTATCCAAATATAATTCTGAAAAACTAATTAAAGATCAAATTTATTAATAAATCAAAAGATTAAATCATTAAATATAAAAAATTTCTAGTTTAGACAAGGATTATAAAGGTGTACATAAGGAAACTATAAATAAAAATAAGAACATTCTTTCAAAAAATGAAAAAATCAATGAATCTACTTGTATATATTTAAATTATTTCCAAAGTGAACTAAAATATACACATTCTCAAATTAAGAAACTTCTTGAAGAAAATGAAAAATTTATTAATAATCCCCTTATATCCAATTATAAGTTATATATTGACTTGTAAAATGTTAATATTGAAAATATATGACTTAAGTATTATCATCCTAAATCTTATGAAACTCAATAAATTAATTTAAATTCTTTTTTGGAAGACAATGATAAACTAGGAAATTAAATTTAAAGATTAAAAACTTATTTATCTAAATTTTTTCAGGGTAAAATTATGATAAAAATTTAAGAACAAAGAATATAAATAAAAGAAAATGTGGTCTTAACTATAATAATCATTAAACTAAAATGTATAATACTTTATTTTTTAAAGGTTCAGGTGGAAATATTTCAAGTAATATATGTTTTAGATACCAAATTAAGTTTTATTATACAAATGATTATTCCCTAATAATTCTACAAACTTTTTTCATGCTAAGGATTTTATCTCTAAATCATTGTATTCTTGATTACCTTTAATAAAATGTTGGAAATTATTTTTGGTTCTTGATAATTATATTTTATATCTAGTTAGACCTAAGTTTACATGGGTACCAAAATATTCTTAAATATTCTTTTATAGGAAGTTTGGATTGGAAGTGTAAAACTGCACACATTGTACATGGATAATGTATTCTCATGACAAATAACTGGGTATGTCTCTTATTTATTATCTTTAATAAGTGTGATACTGGTAGTATTACATTTTATGATAACTCTAATAAAAAGGTAAAGGGTTTTGTATAAGTTACAATATCAAATTCTATAATCATTTAAAATTTTGTATTTCTTTATGGTTTCAAGCATAACTTGATAATAATTTCTCAGCTTTGTGATGAAGGAATGTCTGTTAGGTTTCAAAATGATATGTGTGTTGTTTTAAAGGATAAAACTATTTTAATTTATATAAATAGAAAAGATAATATTTATTTATTTATTTTTTTGGAGTTAAAAAAATGAAATATAAAATGCTTAAATTATATAAAATTTGAGTACATTTTGTGGCATAGAATATTAGGCCATGTTAATTTTAGGCTGATGCCTAAGATATCCAATAACCAATTTGTTCTGTAGTTATCTTATCTTAAGAAGGATATTACCTATTTTTTTGATTCATGTATGAAATTTAAAAGATAAAAAAGTTATTTCAAACCTATCAAAGAATTAATAATTGTATATAATCTTAAACTCTTGTATTTATATTTATTCAAGCTAGTTAAACCTATTGTTCTATCTAGAAATAAATATTTCTTAACCATTTTAGATGATTTTACATGGTTATTATTAGTTTATTTTCTTACACACAAATATGAAAGTTTAGCGAAGTTTAAGGAATATTGAGAAATAGTTCAAAATGAGAAATTTCACTTAATTATATCAATTGGAAGTGATAAAGGTGAATAATTATTAAATCGATAATTTAAATAGTTTTTTTATGAAAATGGGTATTCTCATAATTTCTCAGCATCAAGAAAACCATAACAAAATGGTGTTGTGTATTAGAAAAATAGAACCCTTCAAGAAATAATAAGAATAATGTTAAATGAATATAATTTACCAAAATTCTTTTGGGTTGAAGTTGTAAATTCTACTTATTATATTTATAATAGTGTTATTTTCAGTCTTATATTGAAAAATACTCCTTATGAACTTTGTAAGGGGGAAAAAACCCAAAAAAAAATTATTTTAGAATATTTGGGTGGAAAATATTTATTTTAAATACCTTGGATTATTTAGATAAATTTGATTCTGAATATGATGAAATTATTTTATTAGGTTACTCAAATGTTAGTAAGGAATATAGAGTATATAATAAAAAAATATGATTATTAAAAAAAATATTTATGTTAAATACACTGAATGTGGCTTAAAAATAAATGAATTGATGAAAATCAGTTCGAAGAAGGGTTTTAGGATTCTAACTCTGGATAAAATCAAAAATAAGATTTTAATAAACCAATTGAGGGGGAGAAACACCCTCTTCAAAGAACCTTGAAAATACCCAAAGATTATCCAATAGACAATATCATTAGAAATTTTGAATCAAATATTCAAACTAGGTGATCAGTAATGAATATTTTTTTATCATGCTTTTATTTTATATTTTGTTTCTATTGTTATACAAGAAGCTTTAAACCATTCAAACTATATTATAGAACTACATGAAGAGTTAAATCAATTTTATATAAATAAAGTATGGATCATAGTTGAACCCCTTAAGGATCAAAATATTATTGGAACCAAATGTATTTTTATTAATAAATTATATTAATCTAGAAAAATAATTATAAATAAGGCTCGATTAGTGTCTCAATGATATAATAAAAAAGAAGGACTATATTTTGAAAAAAAACACTCCTTGGTTGTTACATTAGAATCCATTAGAATTCTCTTCGAATATGCATCTTTTTTTTTGTTATGCTATAACGACCATGACCTTAGTAGCTTAGAGTTAGTGGTTACTTTTTTACATTGGAACTAAATACAAGAAATCACATCCCAACAGACCGAATAGTTTAGTAGTATTGGTAAACTATACACATACTTGAATCACACATTACATTTAAAAATATAAAATACATAATCTAGTGAAAGAACATATTTTGAATCTTTAAACACTTTTTAATATTTTTTATTCATATCCTGGGGAAAGGAAACAAAATAAGGGTGAGATTATATTCTCAATATGGGTAAAATATAATGAAATATATCATGACTCAATATGGAATAATAAATATGAAAGTTAAATAACTAAAAACCTATTCCATTTAATCAACAACATGAGGATAAAAAATAATATGGAAGAAATAAAAGATGATCAAAAAATTCCATATAAATAATCCCATGATTTTGAAACTTAACCATGGATATCATATCTATTCAAATAATCACATGGAAATAAATAACTAGTTTTATAATTATGGAATATATAATGTCAGACATCTTAAACTTATCATCATGGCCCCATGATAAGACATCATAAACATGTCTTCAAGGCCTCATTTCAAGACATCATATATTAATGGGTAAGTCATACACCAAATATCCAAACTAGTTTATCTCGTGAGACCTATTGATGAAATAAGGGGATATAGATGTACCCATATATCACTTGGTCTAATTCAGTCATCATATAAAATGGGATAATAAAACTTCAATTCATAATGAATATAAACACTCAAATTGAAAAACTAGCAAAAAAATGTTAATACTTCCCTAATAAAACTAGTCATAACCCATATAGATAAAGAAAAAAGATGGAATAATTACAATATATACCTAGAGGAGTGTAATTATAATAATTTTTTTCTTTGATGAGTCTAAATGTAAATAACTCGACCCCATTAGATTAGATTCATTGTCTTACTTTGTAATATTAGCATAATAAACAAGGAATTCGCATCCTGAAGGATCGAATAGTTTAGTAGCTTTGTAAAACTAGATAAAAACATAATTGTTACATTATAAATTTATATGAAATAAAACATAGAAACTCCATTGGAAACACCTGTAAAATCCTAGATTAACCCTACAAGTCATTCATAATATAAATCTTCACATCCTAGGGAAAAATAAAACATAAGAAAGGGGTGATCCTAGATGCTTATTAAGGGTAAGAAATATAGTGAAAGATATAATAAATAAAATAAAAAATAAGGAATGGTGAATCACAAAAATAATGTCATTTAAACATAATCTTGAGCATAATATGGCAAGAATAAAAAGCTAATTAAATAATTCCATAAATAATCGCATTAGAATGAAACTTAACCATATATATTTTACTAGTCAAATAATCACATGGATCATAAATTACTAGTATCATAATAAGGGAATACATAATTCAGTACATCATAAACATACCGTCAAATCTTCATCCAAAACACCATATATAAATGGGTAAAAACTCTATCTAGTTTATTTCATGAGACCTACCGATGCATCGAGGGGATATAAAGGGACCCGCCCATCACTAAGTCAAATGCATTCCCCGTATATTGAATAAAAAGATATAATTGAATAAAATTGTCTCATAAAACTTTTAAATATTTTAATCATAATCATAGATGAAATTATTCTTAGAAAATCATTGATAAATTTTTGAGATAAATACCCTTTTTCTTTGAAAAGAATAGTTATTTTGAAAAATCATTTATATTTGTCATAAAATTTAGATTGTAAATATGTATATCTAAGAAAATAAAAGGGAATAAAAATTAAATAATGTTTCTATCATAAATTATGTCCAACTCAAGTGAAAAAATGTAAAAATAGTTTTTAAGAAACTATAGAAAAGGCTCACTTCAGTGTGGTTTAAGGGAAAATATAAAAGAGCCTTTAAAGAGGATGAAGTCATAATTATTTTAATAAAACAATAAAATAACTAAGTGAGTTTTTCATGGTAAAAATAGAAAATTTATAAAAATATTGGTGTCTTTAAATAGATTGTGGAGTGTACTTAAAAAGGGTAATAAATTGGGAAGTTATCCTTAATCGGGCTTGGTTATCGAAAGGATTAAAAAAGGAAACCTTATAAGACAAGTATTTATTCATCAAAGAAAGATGATCTAATCTGGATAAAATAGTTTTGAACATATTAATAGAATATTTATGGATTATATACAAATAAATAAGAATTACATTGGGTTAAAGAGAGAGAAAATGTAACCTGGACAAAAAATGGAGGTTTGGGGAGAATCCCTTACCACTTTGCAAACAGTTGAACCATATGCCCTATAAAATTAATGATCATAAAATAATATATTTAATACAATTAAAATAAATATATTATTGATATGATACATCAATGGGAAGTATACATACACAACACACATAAAATAGTGGTGAATAAGGCATATCTCGTGGAAATAAAAGTGAGATGAGAAAACCCTTACATAATGTATGAAATTGTTTTATACTAGTACTTAACGTTATGAATAATAAAATTTTATTCATTAATAATTCAATTAGAAACCTATTAAAATTATATTTTATTTATTATAATTTTATTAAGTTCATTTATGGCCTTTTTTATGTGTTATAAGATTCAATTTCATCGTTTGGGAGTGTTTGTTTCCTTGGGTTTCAAGATTGATTCACTTGTATACATGTATGAAAGATCATTAAAAATATAAATAATTATCTATAATTGAAATTATATGTTATTAATGAACCTAAATGTTATTTAATGGTCTTATATATCATTTTTTTCCATATATGTGTATGATTCATTAGATAAAGCATTAATGATAACCATTTAGATTATTTTGGTGTTTCTTTGATCATTACAAACTATTTTTGTATTATGAATTCATATTATGCATATATAGTGGTAACTGAAAATTAAATAAAATTTATTAAATATATTAAAGTATGTTTTAACCATAAAAACGGTTTATGACCATCCTTGAAGGAGTAATTGAAAAATGAAAAATCGTTATCAACGAAGGCAGTAAATCAGGCACCTCACATATGATTTTTCATTTTTAGAATAAAAACAGGAAGACAATATAATTTGTGGTTGATATACCATTAACATAATAAAATTAAATTATATAAAATATAATGGATTTATCATGTCACCTTGGATAGAGGAGGTAATAAAGTAATAAGAAAAGAAATGAAATTGAAATAAAATTGAAAGAACAAAATGAGATTTTACCTCCTGAATTCCTCTCCCAAAGAACCTCTTTAATGAGCTTTAAAATGGTATTTTGGGTGAGACAAGAAAACCCATAATTTTGGGGAGATTTTTGGGAGATTTAATGGGTAGAAAATGGAAAAGATTAAAGGATTTTGAGGTGTGAGGAGAAGAGGTAGTGTGGGTGGTATTTATAGTAAAGGATATGGGTTTTTTTTACTATATTATCCCTAAGTTTATTATTTTGGATCAATAATATCAATAGTTTTGATTACCATGACTAAATAAAGTAAATAGAGAAGTATATTTTGATATTATGGGCTTATATCTTCCATGACTCAAAAATTCATGTATTTGTTAAATACAGTAAATTGTCGTATTTCACTATAAACCAAAAATTCAACTATTTTATAAAAATCCCAATAATTTCCCATAACCATTTCTTGAAATATAAAATTCAAAAATTGACTCTAATTTATGAAAATAATTTTCTAAACATGATAATTTTAATTTTTAAATAAAATCATCATTTATTCAAAAAAAATACCAATTTTAAAATTATAACCGATTTTATGACACTTTGAAAAACTAATTTAGGTCTCATAAAATTATATTATAATCATAGAGAAAAAAATATTTATTTGTGAATGTATTTTATGAAAATAAATATTCTTTTAAATAATTATTTTAATTATTAAATTATAAATAAACATTTTTGTTTCACAAAAATATCAACACTTAATTTATCATTTTTAAAACAATTATTTACTTATTATAAGATATAAATATATCATATTTTCATTTATGAGATACCCTAATTTTATTTATAATTTTATAGGGGAGATTATTATTCTATTGTTTGAATTTCTATTTCTAGGGGTCATATTACTATTCCAAATTTCATGTTACTATTCCATTGGTATGGATTCCTTAATTTCTAGAAATACCTCTTATTTAATTCATTATTCAATTTTAAATTTTTTATTGTGTTCTCTAGGTGATTTTATGTGATTTATACTATATAACATAATTATAATAAGGTAAATTCAATTGATAAAATTTTTGGTCGTTACATTCTCTCCTCCTTCAATAAGTTGTGTCCTCCCAATTTGAAATTGTACTTCAAAAATCAATGGTTGATACTAAAAAATTGCTTTATGGGAAACCCACATCGGAAATAGGGATAATAAAATATCCTCTTAATAAGAGGGAAATTTAAAATTGAAGGTCACCATAAAATTGTGCATTTGAATGGGATAACATTAGTACAAAGTAAAAATATGGGCATGGGATAAAATATAACTATCATGTTCTAATGGATAGTGATATATATAGTGACCATTATAATGACACAATAAGTTAGTTTTATAGGCATGGCACAAGAAGGGGGTGACGCAGGCCTAACACAGGCAATTAGTGGCAAAATCATGATGTTGTAATGGGCCTTTGGGCTAGTTTATGGGCCTTTGGGCCATGTAATGGTCTCCATACCCACTGGGCCTTTGGGCTATACATTCAAATAAATAAGGATTGATGGGTGGGCTATCCCTTGGGGGGATATGGCCTACCTTTCTGATCTCTGTGTGTGTGTGTGTGTTTAATGTAATTGTAACCCCTAAGCACCAAATATATATAGGTACTTGATAATATAAACAGAGAAGCAAGCATGACATGGGCATGACACGAGTAGGCGGCGACACAGGCATGATGTAAGTAGGTGGTGATGTGATCATGATGCAGGCATGATGCGGGAATGGGCCTTTGGGCAAGTTTTTGGGACTTTAGGCCATGTAATGGGCTTTACGACCACTAGGGCCTTTGGGCTATGTACTGAATAAATAAGGATTAATGGGTGGGTTGTCCCTTCGTAGCATTATGGAATGCCTTTTCAACCTATGTGTGCAGTGTGTGTGTGTGTGTGTGTGCATGTGTATTTAATGTAATTTTACCCGCTCAGCACCTAATATATATATATTTACCTAATAAAATAAACTTACACTATCCCCTTCAATGTCATAACCACATCCTTTGGTTATGCTTCAATCTATATTCACCTCATTTCTTAAATCTGGAGATATATATTCAACACAAATTTTTGAAGTCTGAAGCACTTTTATGGATCATAAGATCCAAAATTCATTCCTTTGACCTTTAAATATTTAGTGAAACAAAAATGATTATTATAGGTTATCATATATTAATCTTAATATATGATATCCTTAATCCATTCCATAAGTAGTTAACCTTAAGAATCATACAAAATATTCCTATCCAAATTCAAAGACCAAAAATTTGAAAGTAAGGTCACTAAATTACCAAAATAAACTTAACATAAGATCTCCCCAAATAATTTAGCCCTTATTTTCACATACCAAAAATATGAATATGTTAATATCCTTTAAAACCATAAAGAAAACATGCATGCTTCAAAATTTGTAAAGAAGAAGTATTTCAGTAAAATCTTTATATGTCTCATGAATCTTATAACCTGAATATCATAACATAATTCTTGAATCCAAAAACACAAATACATTAATTGTTCCACTTCAACTTTAGTAACATCATAAGATTGACCTTTATCCCTTTTCTTTTTCTGAGATATATTTCCTTAATGCTTGGGACATTAATTTTCAGAGTTCTCCATCTCCTTACCATTAAATCATTGGACATTGGAAAATTCATTCCTTCCCTTACAACCATGAGCATAGTGGAATTTTTCTCCACACTTGAAGGAATATCCTTTTCCTATTAAGAATATACCATGGTGTTTCCTTACATAATTATCACATTTAGGGAAATACTTCTTTAACTTATTCCCTTTATCCATATTTTTCTTCATTTTCCTCTTATTATCGTGCTTCCCTCCAAAACCATATTATATATTTATTTATTTCTCTATCTTTTTAGCACATTATATTATTTCCTAATAAGATTAGAATGTTTGGTATACTTGTTCTTCTCTAAATATTGACATAATTCTATAAAATATTTGATCTTTATTACTCTTTGGGTCATGTCTGTTGGTGGGGTTCTCATTCCTGCCACTAAGTTCCATTTCTAAACAATTTCATACACTAAGTTAGGTTATTAATTATAATTCATAATTTCAAACTATCATCACACTTAACATAAATTGAAAATTGATTCATAGATAATCTCATAATCATAAAAATGGTTTCTTTGGGGATATATTTACTTTTGAATCCTTCATAATGGTTTATAAAGAAAATGTAAATTATACGAAGTATATTACTCAAGAGTGTAAAACTAGATGTGAATTAAGGTCCATTTTCTATACCAGGTTATCCTGAGCCAGGCCTAATGCACCCTGTCAGAGTTTTTACCACTAGAAACATATGTTCCAGAACCGCGTCGACTTGTAGTATCTTGATAGGGATGTATTACTAGGAATACCCACATATATCTACATTACCAAAATTATAGGATGTTATTCTATGATTGTTCTAAAAGTATATATTAGAGTTATCTTCCCTAATATATGTTTTCTAAATCTCATTTCCAAGGTTTCTACTAAAATTTCACTGATACCAACAATAAAAAACCCGACCCCAGTAGCCCAGATCTGGTGCCTTTACTAAATTGGAATAATAAACAAGTAAGTCACATCCTGAAGGATCGAAAAGTTTAGTATATTTGGAAAACAGATATATAAATAATTGTTATATTACAATATAAATGAAATATATAATATCAACTCCATTGGAAACCCCCGTAAACTCCAAGATTAACCCTAAAAGATTTTCATGATATAAATATTCACATCCTGGGAAAAAACATAAGAAGGGGTTATATCATATGCTTAGTAAGGTTAATCAATACAACATAATCTATCATAAATAAACCTAAAAAATAAGGCATGGTGAATAACTAAAATGCATGTCATTAAAACATAATCTTAATCATAATATGGTAGGAATAAAAGATAATTAAATAATCATATAAATAATTACATGAGAATGAAACTTAAACATAGATATTATACTAGTCGAATAATCACATGGATTATAAATTACTAGTATATTAATGAAGGAATGAATAATGTTGGAAGTCATAAATATATTGTAAAGGCTTCGTCTAAGAGACCATATTTAAATTGGTAAAAAACTGGTCTAGTTTGTCTCGTGATACCTACTGATGCATCAAGGGGCTATAACGGGACCTGCTCATCACTTGCTAAGTCAAATGAATTCCTCATATATCAAATGAAAAGATATATTTAAATAAAAGTGTATTGTACCACTTTTAAATATTTAAATTATAATCATAGATGAATGTACTCTAATAAAAGCATTGATAAATTCTTGATAGAAATATGCTTTTTCTTTGAAAAGAATAGTTCTTTTGGAAAATGATTTGTATTTTTCATAAAAATACGATTGTAAACTTGTATATCCTATAAAATAAAAAGGAATTAAAATTAAATTATGCTTTAGGCATAAATGATGTCTGACTAAAATGAAAAAATGTAAAATGAGGTTTTAATAAACTTTAGAAGTGGGCCACTTTAGTGCGGTTTAATGGAAAATATAAAAGATTCCTTAAAGAGGATGAATGATTAATTGTTTTAATAAAACAAGAAAATAACTCAGATATCTTTTCATGATAAAAAAATGGAAATTTTAGAAAAATATTAGTGTATTAAAACAGATTATGGAGTGTACATAAAAATTTGTAAGAAATTTGGAAGTTCCCCTTAATCAGGCTTGCTTATCAGAAGAAATTAAAACTGAACCCTTATAAGACATGTATTTCTCCATTAAAGAAAGATAAACTAATCTAGATACATGAGTTTGGAACATATACACATAATTTATAAGGATTATATATAAATAAATAAGAATTATATTGGGGTAAATAGAGAGAAAACGTAACCCGAACGAAAAATGGAGGTTCATGGAGAATCCCTTTCCACTTTGAAAACAGTCAAACTATATGCCCCATAAAATTAATGATCATAAAATAACACATTAAACACCATGAAAATAAAGATATTAATGATATTATATATCAATGGGTTGTATACAAGCACCACACACAAGAAATAATTGTGAATAAGGCTTATCTCGTAGAAATAAAAGTGAGATGAGAAAACTCGTACCTTATGTCTGAAAGTGTTATTCACTTATACTTAATTTCCTAGATAATGAAATTAAATTTATTAATAATTTAACTTAGAAACTATTAAAAATGAATTTGAGTTATTATAATTTTATTAAGTTCATTTATTTCCTTTTTGATGAGTTATAAGATTCAATTTCTTCATCCGGGGGTGTTTATTTCCTTGGGTTTCATGATTGATTCACTTATATACATGTATGAAAGATTGTGTAAAATGGAAATAGTTATCTAGAATTAGAATTATATGTTATTAATGAACATACATGAGATTTAATGTTATTATATATCTTTATTTCAGATATTGGGATGATTCATTAGATAAAGCATTAATGATAACTGTTGGAGTCTTTATCCCACATCAGACTTATGGTATCATGTGGTCTTCAGTATTCATTATAAAACAACCTCATGGCCTCCCTTAGAGATGAATCATGGGTATTGGGTCCTCATCCCTTTTTTATCATTTCACATGGTATAAAAGGAGGTTTAATCCAACCTGATCCCCCCTCCAATTTTTTTATCTCTTACCCTAGGTTTGGGATTTCTCTTCACTGGGGGGTAGCGGACTCCTTAGACAATGAGCCATAAGTTCCCCCCCCCTCCCAACTAGCATCTCCCTCCATGTGGTCTATCGACGGCCCTTATAAGGGAATTCCATGGTTGTTCCCTGTCTATGGACCCTTGCATAGCTCATGTTATACGTCGTCGGCCCCTCCCAGAAGCATGATACCTACTCCTCACTTTCTTCGGATGTTGCGCATCCCTACGCAAACCTCCGACTGCATCCCCTCTCCCAGATCCAGACAGATATCATCTGTGTGCATGCCTCATCCCAACGGCTCTATTTGTGTGACATCGCACCTCCAAGTGTGACCACTCCTCCGTAATGACCTCCTTCCTATCGGACTCTCATTTCAGCTCATTCCACTTCGGTGAATTGAGTGTGCCACCTATTCATCCCTACACTCTGTCCTTTGTGGCACTCTAGGCATGGTACCCCCCCCCCCCAAATGCCAGTACTTCCTTCTCCTACAAAACCCTCTCGGCATTACCCTACAGTTCAATAGTCCTCTCACACAGTGACCCCCTTGGTCATCTGTTCTCTCATGCAGTGACCCTTCCGTAGAAATAGCACCACTCCGGCTTCCTTGTGCACGCGGATGGGTTCCTGGAGCTCCACAAATTCGAATCGTCTCCCATGTTCTCCACCCTTCCAGTTGGTGGACCTTCTCCATGCATGATGGAATTTTCATCATTGCTTTTGGTTGTTTTTTCACCAGATCTCTCGTTGCCTAGGCTCTAGTATTTTTCTCTGACATCTTTTCTGAAGAATTCACCTTCTTCTCTATCATTCGACACCGCCAGTGCGGTATTCCAGACGCTCCGACTACCGGAACCACCTATACAGACTTCCCGACGCTTCCTCATTTGGAACATCCAGTGAGGTATTCCCTACTCCACGATGACCATCCACACCAGTGCGGATTTCCTAGTGCTTTATCAACTGGCCCACCAGTATGGATTTCCTAGAATCCCGTTGATCGGCCCTGCCTGCACGGTTCTTATGCTGCACCTCAACATCGGCCAAGGCCATCTTCAATCATAAATATATTTAATCTCAAGGGGAGTTGCGATCTTGAGTAGGATCTATAATCATGCATGATTTCCTTTTTTTTGTCTTGTTTTGTCTTGTTTTGTAATCAAGCTACGTATGTCTTGCTTGAGGGGGAGTGTTTCCAGCATTTGTTGATTTCTTTGTTTTTTTTAAGTGTTCAAGATAGATACATATAGCTTGAGGGGGAGTGTTGGAGTCTATATCCCACATAGGACTAATGATATGATGTGGTCTTTAGTATTAATTATAAAATAACATCAAGGCCTCCCTTAGAGAGGAACCTTGGGTATTGGTTCCTCACCTCTTTTTACCATTTAATAATTACCATTTAGAATATTTTGGCGTTTTTTCAAACATCACGAACTATTTCTTTCTTATGAATTAATATTATGTATATATACGAATTACAAACAATTAAATAAGTTGTATTACATATATTAATTCATGGTTTAACCATAAAAATGGTTTTATCACCAGCCTTTAAGGATTAATTGAAAAAAAAACTCGTTGTCCACGAAGTTGGTAAATAGACACCTCACAGATGATGTTTTAATTTCTATAATAAAAAGGGTGAGATAAGAAAATTTATGGTTGATAAACCATTAACATAATTAAATTCAAGTATATAAAAGATACTAGAGTTATCATGTCACTTTGTATAGAGGCGGTAAGAAAGGGATAAGAAAAGAAAATAAATTTAAAGAGAATTAAAAGAACGAAATGATATTTTACATCTTAAATTCCTCTCCTTGAGAACCTCCTTAAGAAACTTTGAAATTGTCTTTTGGGTGAGTCCAACAAGATTATAACATGGGGGAGAGGTTTGGGAAAGGTATTGGGTTGAAACTGGACAAGATTCAAGACCTTAGAGGTGTGACGAGAAGAGGTGGTCAGGGGTGGTATTTATAGTGGAGGAGAGGGGTGTTTTTTATTATTTTATTCATTAGTTTATTATTTTGGCTCAAAATTATCAATAGTTTTGATTCCCATGACTAAATATAGTAAATAAAGAAGAAGAATTCATGGTTATGTGCTTAAATTATCCATACATCAGTCATGAATCAATAATTCATGTATTTATTAAATACCATAAATTATTGTATTTCATTACTCACCAAAAATTCAACAATTTTAAAAAATCCCAAAAATTCACCATAACCATTTTTTAAAGTGTAGAATTAAAAAATAAAATCCATTTTATTGAAATAATTTTCTAAATATGATAAATTTAATTTTTAATTAAAATTATCATTTATTTGAAAAATACCAATTTTAAAATTATAACCAATTTTATGACACTTTATAAGACACCCAAAATTTATTTAGACTTTTATAGGTGAGATTACTATTCTATTGGTCAGATTACTATTTCTAAGGGTCAAATTGCTATTCCAAATGTTAAGTTACAATTCAATTGGTATAGGTTCCTTAATTTCTAGAAATACCTACTATTTCATTCATTCTTCATTTATAAATTTTTTTTGTTATATATGTGATTTTATGTGATTTATACTATATAACATAAGTATAAGAAGGTAAATCTCATTGATAAAATTTTGGTTTGTTATAATAAATACCATGATAACATTATTAAAAAATATTCTTGAGGAAAACAACCTTTTTATTTTGAAATTTACTTTTAAAAACTAAAAAATTACAAAATACATGGGAAAACATTTACATTGAAAAAAACCTTGTAAACTCATTGAGCAAGATTCAAAGAATTGAGTGATCACGATGGGGGGGAAATTTTTTCATGTCATATAAGTTAAAAAAAATTCATTTCACAACTTTGTATGAAAAGTAAAAAAGTACCTCGTTCATAAAATGGTAGGAAGATTACTTTTAACCCATTTTTAAAGTAAAACATGGGTAAAAATTTATTTAATAAATCATTATAGAATAGTAAAAATATTTTTTAAAACATTTTAAAGAAAATAAGTATATAGAAAAAAATAATCTCAACTTAGTAGAAAAACAAAGTTGGTTTTCCTTAGAAACATTATTTTAGTACATTGAGTACATAAAGAGAGGAAAATGAAAAGAAAGCATTGTATTTATGTAAATAACTGAAGTATAATAAAATATATTATTTATAATATAGAAATATCAAATAATACCCCCAACAGGGACTTAAATATAAAAAATCCCAAACAATGATGAGATTGTGAAATAAATCCTAATGGTTTTAGTAACTTTGTTATCATAATCCTTATGAAAAAATAGCTCCAAATGAAAAATTAAATACCATCACTATGAAAATTTCATCTTCTTGCAACGGGGTATTTGCGACAGGAATAAATCTCATCGCAAAAAGTTCGTTGAATTGCACTATTTATGATGAGAATTTTATCCCATTGCAAATAATCCATAAAAATAAGTATTTGCAACAGATAGTCGCAAATACATTTGGCGTGCACTGCACGCCAAAATGTGGGAAGGGTATTTACGACGGGGCCAACCCCCCATCGCAAATAACCATCCCAGACTTCTATTATTTTCAACGGGGATGGTTCCTCATCGCAAATAATGTGTCGGTAGGTGGGTATTTGCAATGGGTCTCGTCACAAATACCCTTCCTAGATTTCTATTATTTGCGACGGGGACCACCCCTATTGTAAATAATATGTCCGCAGGTACGTATTTGCGACAAGTCCCGTCGTAAATACTATTTTTTACCATTATCACAATTAATAACTGTCTGACTATTTGCAAAGGGTCGCGTCGTATATAATAGTATTTGCAACGGGAGTCACATCGCAAAAGATCTAAAATATATATACCCTCTCCAAAAAAATTTCATTCAAAACTTCTCTGAACTTCTCTGACTCACACTGCTCTGATATTTTTTATTTTAATTATTTTAGAGTTTCAAATGTTACAAGGGATCAACTTTCAAGTGTTGTATCCGATAAAAGAATCAATTTCAAAGTATTTATTTTTTTAATTTTTAATTTTATTTATTTTATTTAATATTACTAATAGTTATTATTGATTAGTAGTAATTAGATTTAATTAAAATTAATTCATTTTTTTGCATTAATTTTTTGTAGAAATATTTAGTTTTAATTAGCATTAATGTTTTAAATTAAAATTAACTAGTTTTAGTTTGTAATAATTTATTTTAATTTTCTATAATTAGTAATAATTATCTGTAATTAGTAAAAAAATAGTTAGTGGTAATTAGTAATAATTGGTGATAATGAGTCATAATTGGTAGTAATTAGTAATAATTGGTAATATATTATATTAATTAGTAATAAATTGTTATACTTTTATAAATATTAACGTTAATTAGTGATAATTAATAACAATTAGTAAAAATTTGCAATAATTAGTGGTAATTAGTAATAATTTTGGTAATTGAAAAAAATTAAAGGTAATTAGTAATAATTAATAAAAATTCGTAATAATTAATCAAAATTAGTAATAATTAGTAATAATTTGTAATAATTAGTAATAAATAGTAATAATTAGTAATAATTAGTAATAATTAGTAATAATTAGTAATAATTAGTAATAATTAGTAATAACAAGAAATAAATAGTAATAAATGGTAATAAATTGTAACAAATAGTAATAAATAGGAATAATTAATAATAAATTGGAATAAAATAAATAACTAGAAATAATTTGGAATAATTTGGAATAATTTGGAATAATTAGTCATAATTAGTACTAATTAGCAGAAATTAGTGGAAATTAGCGGTAATTAGAAATAATTAGGAATAGTTAGGAATAATTTGAAATAATTAAGAATAATTAGGAATGAACAGTGATAAATAGTCATAAATAGTAATAAATAGAACTAATTAGTGGTAATTAGCAGTAATTAGCAGTAAATAGGAATAAATAGTAATAATTAGTAATGATTAGTAATAATTATAAATAATTAGTGATAATTAGTAATAATTGGAAATAATTACTATTAATTAGTAATAATTAGTAATAATTAGTGAATTTAGAAATAATTAGCAATAATTAGTGATAATTAGGTGTAATTAGTAATAATTAGCAGTAATTAGTAATAATTAGCGGTAATTAGCCATAATTAGTAATAATTAGTTGTAATTAATTATAATTAGCAGTAAATAATAATAATTAGTGGTAAATAGAAATAATTATTAATAATTATTAATAATTAGTAATAGTTTCTAGTAAATAGTAATAATTAATAATAAATAGTAATAATAAGAAATAAATAGTAATAATAGTAATAATTAGTAATAATTAGAAATAATTAGGAATAATTATGGATAATTAGGAATAATTAGGAATAATTAAGAATAATTAGGAATTATTATGAATTATTACAAATTATTAGTAATAAATAGTGCTAATTAGTGGTAATTAGCAATAGTTAAGAATAATTAGGGGTAATTAGGAATAATTAAGAATAATTTGGAATAATTATGAATAATTATGAATAATTAGGAATAATTAAGAGTAATTAGTAATAAATAGTGATAAATTGTAATAATTAGAATTAATTAGTGGTAATGAATAATAATGAGTGGTAATTAACAATAATTATCCTTAATTAATAATAATTAGCTGTAATTTTTGGTAATTTGTAAAAAAATTCCACAATTAGTGGTAATTAGTAAAAATGCAGTAATTAGTAATAATTAGTAACAATTAGTCATCATTAGTAATAATTAGTGGTAAATAGTAATAATTAGCAGTATTTAGCGATAATTAGTGGTAATTAGCGATAATTAGATGTAGTTAGCAGTAATTAGTAGTAATTACAAAAAATTAGTAGTAATTAGGAAAAACTAACAACAATTAATAATAATTAACAGTAATTAATATTAATTAGTGGTAATTAGTAAAAAAATCATAATTAGCTGTAGTTAGTAAAAATTAGTAGTAATTAGTAGAAATTATCAAAAATTAACAGTAATTAGAGGTAAATAGTGGTAATTAGTAGTAATTAAGAATAATTTGGCAATGTTTCAAGAATACATACAACCATCGAGAAAAAATGAATTCCTACTACTTATTTAATTAATTTTATCATCATTTTATCTACTATTTGTAAGTTAATTTCCTTATCATTTTCATCTATTATTTATTTATTTATTTTAGATATTTTTTTGGATGCCATATTTTGCTTTCAACTATCTGTAACAAGCTACAAAAGAGATAAAATTATTCTTTCTACTAATGCAACCATGTTTTCCATAATCATTGCCTTTCTTTGTTGAATTTCAAACACTGCATATTGATTTGATATTGTTAGTCGAAAAACCTTTCCCATTGTTGAATGATAAGAGATTATAGGAATCACATGTTCCCATTATAGTGACTTCTCATGATATATTGGGCACGTGAACTTCGTATACTCTTCTGACTTTCAACAATGAGAAAAAAAAATCAGCTAAGAAAATTGAGTCAATATGTTGTGTTGGAAGTTCTATATAGAAAGACAATGGAAACATTGTTACATTGGAAATTAGGATTCTTTTGAGAATTTGAGACATGTAAGAATCAACTGCACCTCAATTTGACAGATGGTGTGACTAGTATATGTTGGGGTAGGCAGAATGTGACATGTCTATGATAGCAGTAGTAGTAGCAGGAAGAGAATATACGTTGATGACTGAACATGGCTGGCATAAATTAGTGAAATGAAAAATTTGGACATAGTTGGCATAAATTGGTTTCATCATCTGATGATTGAAAAATCTATGATTTATACCTTTTTAGAAAATCAGAGAATTTTCAATCTTAAGGTGATTAGAAATAAACAATTTGTGCCAACCATTTCCAAACTTGTCAATAGGTTGCCAGAACCAGGACAGATGGAATATGACATGTCGATAACAGCAGCAGTAGTAACAGGATGAAAATATGCAATGATGACTAGAATGGTTAGCATAAATTGGTGCAATGAAAAATTTGGAAATGGTTGACATAAATTGTTTTCATCGTCTGATGATTAAAAAATCTATAATTTATACCCTTTTAGTAAATCATAGAATTTTCAATCTTAAGGTGATTAGAAATAACCAATTTAAACTATCCATGTCCAATTTTTTTCATTAGATCGCCAAAAACGGGTCACGCACACTGTGACGTGCTAATAGAAGCAACAGCAGTAGGAGGAGGAGAAGATACATCAATTACCGGAGCAACAGCACAAGCAGACGATGAAGTACATGCAATATTTGAATCAAGGTTTAGGGATAGAGTTCCCTCCACAACCTCGTCCACGTGACCCCCTCCCCCTAAGTGATTTATGTATTTTTTATAAACATTTGAATTTATATATTTTTTAATATTTTATTTATTTATTATATTTACAGTTCTATATAAAGTGTATTTCATATTATTGCAATTATTTTATTATTATTATTTGTATTATTTTATTTATATTTTTTAAAACAATTTAATATTTATTATTTATTATTTATTATTTTATTTATTATTTTATTAAAACTATTATTTTTTATTATTTTATTATTATTATTGTTTTGTTACTATTATTTTTTTATTATATTTTTACGAATATTGAGGTTTTTATTATTTTATAATGGTTTATTATTTTATTATTATTAGTATTATTACTTTTATTAATATTTTTATTATTATTATTTATTATATTATTAATATTTTATTATTAATATTATATTATTATTATTATTATTATTTTATTTTTATTTTATTTTATTAATATTATTTTTTTTGTATTGTTTTTTTATTGTTGTTATTATTTTTTAATATTATTTTATTAATATTATTTTCTTATCATCATTAATATTGTTTTATTAAATTTTATTAATATTAATTTTTTTATTTTTTTATTTTTTTTTGCAACGTCTAGATTTTCCCGTCACAAATAACTATTTGCAACAGGCTCATCGCAAAAGGGTTTTTAAAAAACTCTAAGAAACTATTTGCGATGTGAGAATTTCACATCGTAATAAAACTATTTGCGATGTCATTTTCTACAATAAGTAATTTTTGATGAGACCCCATCACAAATGACCATTTACGATGGGGTCCTGTCACAAATAACTCAATTTCCAATAGTGAACGAATATAAAAGATTCATGATAAATCATATCAAATGGAATTATATACACCACACAAAATAAATAGGTTGTGAGTATGGCATATGTGTCATATAAGTAAAAGTGAGATGAGAAACTATTACCTCGGGTCAGACTTCATTCGTACATGTTTGAACCTCCTGTATAATAAATAGATATTTATTATACATCTATTCTAGAACCATACTCATATATATTATACCATACATGATTTACTTCTAATATTTTATCACCCTTTTGTTAAATTATGTTATTAAAATTACTATTTGAGGAGATAGTTATTTTGTTTTTCATTATGTTTTGATTTAATAGTTCTAGTCCTTGTAATTTAATCATTATTCCATAATCACTATAATTTTATTGATGTTATAAATATCATATATATATCCAATATATTGATGTTTAGATTCATTTCTAAAATTTATAGATATAAAAATGAATTGCACAGTTCATAAATATGGTAGGTCCTACGTACACATGAATGTTATTTTTACATTTTGATGGATAGTATGAAAGAAAGGTAAATAATAATTCAAATTTTTAGAATAATTTTTATATCATATATATTCATTAAAACTATATTTATTTCTAACCATGTAAAGTTCAAAAAGAAAAATGAATCACATCACCTTGTGAAGGTGGTAGTCCACACGTGCGCACGAGTGACGTCATTGTTTTCCAATGGATTGGAAGTTAATAATGTTTCTATGATATTATAACTTCATAATAATAATTATTTCATAAAGGTCATATATATTAATTAGTTCCATAATTATAACCATCCTTATAAAGTGGTCGTGAAAAACCAATTACACCATCATATGGAGATGGTAAGTCCTCCATACACACGAGTGATGTTTTTTCTTTTCATAAGATGTAAAATATATGGTAATTGGTTATCTCATCACCATAATAACATCTCATTATATTTTTGATACTGTAGTTATTTTTTTAGTATGGGATCAACATCTTTAGTGGAGGTATAATATGAAATAAATTTCAAAGGGTTGTAAAAATGATTACCTTATCTTAGAGAAACCTCCTTTGGATATCTTCTTAAGGAACCTAGGTTTGGTGTTTTGTGAAGACTATAATCTCCATAAATTAGCTAATGATTTTTTGAATATCATTATTTAGGGGCTTTTTGTGCTAGATGGATCAATGTGGTTTGAAGAATTAAGAGAAGTGGTGTCCTTTTATAAGTGAGGGGAGGGGTATTCTTAGAATTTATTAAATTATTAAATTAATATAAATTATTTTTCATGTCCTAATGGACCAAAATTGATATAATTAAAATATAATATAGGGATGAGACAAAATCATATCATCCAATAATAGTAATATAAATTTTCTGTATATTAAGTGTTAAGAATGTTACCATAAAAAGAAAAATGAACTATAAATGGATCACGGTTGATGTTTTCAACCATATACCATTCATTTGGATGAATTTAATATTTTTATGAATTTTAAATCATTTAATAAAATATTATTTATTATGAAATATTAGTAATGTCATTTTTGACACTATTCATTTAATATGACTTTAAATACATCAAGACAAAGAAGGAATTAAACTTTAATACTTTAAAACTCTCCTAATATTGTATATTGATATATCAAATTTGCGAGACACGTTAATTCAATCGAATTATATCACTTTTAATATTTTAAAATCATTTATTTTATTTTTCTATTAATGTAATAAATAATGTTTCGGTGTTGGTTAAGCATTTAAGGTAATTATTTCAACACAAACAATTATAAATAAATTACTCTAATAAAAAAAATATTTGTATCTAAAATAACTATTTATATCTGAACTTATTCTTTATTTATCCTTATGTCAAAAATTTAAAGATAATAAAAAAAATAATGACATTTTTAACTTTTATTTTAATAAAATAATATAAAGGTAAAAATCACATCCAAAAGGAAAAAAGCTCACATATTAGAATATTGGATGGTTATGTACTAAATAGGGTCATACAATAAAATTTATTTTAGAGTTAGGGTCATCTTATAGTCCTTATCAAATTATTTTTAACCTTAATTTCCTAATTTACCCTTAACATGTTGACAATTATTTATTATGGTTACTATTTAAAGTAACAAAAAATAAAAGGGACCTATTTACAAAATTATAACCTCCATATTACAAATAAATAATCCATTTTTCAATATTCAATTTCTATAACTATCAATAGTTTATTTAAAATCAAAACACAAAACATAATAAAAAACATTTTTTTAGAAAAATGAATTTTGTTTATACAAAAGTTTTCATACCAAATTCCATCATAAAATTGTTTGAATAAACTTAATTGGATTGTTTATAATAAATGGGAACTAATTTTAATTTTAAATAATTTCAAATTAAAATGTAACTTTTTAAATGCTTAAAACCAAAATATAGTTTTCAATAAAAATTTGTATTTTTCACGATTTACGGGAAAATAAATATTTTCAGAAAAATCTAAAAAAAATTAAAATAATATAATTTTGATATGATGATTTTAAAAATGATATATTTTTTATAAAATAAAATTTATATAATTTCCAAAAATTAATTATAATATTTTCTCACAAAAAAATAAAAAACATTTTTAAAGAAAATGTATTTCTAAAGCATAAAATAACTTTAATGAAATTGGGTACTTATTTCCTAATAATTAATTAAATAATTTATATTTATCGGTTCCTTTATAGGTATTTCATAATTAATTTAATACTATTCATACCCACCAATTCAATGGTTAGGTTATAACGGTTATATTTAAATAATAATATTTTTGTTCTTTTTTCTCAGTGTTGCATGTCATATACACTATATATTATAGTGTTATAATAAAATCTCAAGTCATTACATCCCCCCTCAATAAATTACATCCTCACAATTTGAAATAATGCTCAATAATTAGAGGTTTGACATTTGAAAAATCATTTTTGTATAAATCACATCATAAAAAAAGGTTAATAAAACTTACTCTTTAAAAGAGGGAAAGGGAAATACAATGGTCATCTAGAATAACACATAAATAGGTTTTCAAATAGGATAAAATTAGTGGGGAGTGAAAATATGGAAATGAAAGAGAAAACTAATGCCTAATTATTAATTGAGAGTCATAGAAAACATGGTGAGGATAATTTTAACAACCACAAAGCCATAAAATTGTGAGGTGTAAAAAATACCATAAATTCATCATAATTGAAGGTAATATGACAAAAAAATTAAGATAATTTTTTCCTGGAGTTGGTGAATTCATTCACCATTTAAACTAATAACATGATTAAATATAATTGGAAATTATAATTTTTTTTATAATCAATTTCCACCACAATATCATCTTTTACTCCAAATAATGAGTATTCAAGATTATTGTTTTTATGTATGAATCCCTAAAATAAAATTTTAATAGATCACATAATCTATAAAAGGATAAAAATATATTCCACCTATATTTATACATCAACCAAAATTGATATGTTTACCGCAAGGTAAGATAATACCCAAATTTTATAATCCTTGATATGAAGAGATAATAGATTTAAACTCAAAATTTCTATAATAACATCAACTATCCAACTTAGATTATTTCACAAATAAATAACCCTACATCCCAAATAACCTCAATAACCTCAATATTTAAGAAATTTTTAACCTAAAAGGTTATCTTATACCCTTCGTCTTATACATCCAAAAATTTAATATCATTTTACCCAAATAATATTTTATGTTCAACCTAAAGGTTATATATACCTTAATCCCATAAAACAATCTTAAAATTCCATTAATAATCTAAAAATCCCAAAAAAATAAAAAAATATGTGATCTTGTAATATGCTCCCTAAAATCAAATTAAACTTTATTTTAAAAATAATTTAAAATTTTCATACTAACCAAGACTTCTTGTAGTCCAGTGGTAGGCAATTCACCCTTTTCACCCTTTGGTTGTGGATTCAAGCCTTGTAGCTTGGATGGATGTGATCAGTTGATGTTTGGTCTATGAGTTGTCCTTTTCCTAAAACTAAATTAATATAATCCCTATAAAATTCCCAAAAAAACGATTCGCATCCTCAAAAATAACATTATTTGTCAAATCACTTTTTAAACACTAAGGTTTTCCATAAAAACTATTTTCAAAAAAATAATTTAATTGACTATTATTACCTTAACAACAAATATCATATTAACCTTAAAAGATATCAATAACTTTAAACTTGTACCCACGAAATATAAAATCATTATTCCTCAAATAACCTTCTCAATAAAACATATACTAAACCCAAGGGTTGTATTAAAATAAATGTCTCCCAAAATAACCTTAATCTGTTAAACTCTCATCATATAAAACATAAAAAGGGGTATATATTCCTTTAAATTAATGACAAACCGTAGACTTATCAACCAAAGACACTTTATTTTTATCCCATATCACTATGGCATATCATAGGTTTCCATAGGTTCTATTGTCTCATTTATCATAATGGTTTATAAATAAAATGTGAATTAATTCAAGCATATCCCCCAAGAATGAACAACCAAGTGCATAGTAAGGGAAGACTCACAATGCACTAGAATAGTGGTTGAGATATACTCCATCAACTCTTTTTGGGGTTCTTACCCTGAGATAAATCTGTTCCAAAACTACATCCACTTATAGTATCCTGACAGGGTTATATTTCTAAGAAAACCATATAATCTCTACCTTAGCAGAACATTAGGATATTATCCTATTATTATACATATCCTTAAATTCAATCATAGGGTTATGTTCTATAATCTATTTTTTACCAAAATCTAGTTCCCAATGTTTTTATTAAACTATCCATGATACCAACTATAAGGACCACAACCCTAGTAGCCTAGAACAGGTGGTTAATATAGAGACCCATTTTTTAATTTTATAAGACTTTGAAATATTTATATATATATTTCAAGAGCTAGGCACTGAGAAGAAGATTTATTTTGAGTCCCAGTGTGCCAGGAATTAATTTTATACAAATATTAAATATATTTTATATTGCATGTGTGGTTCCTTTAAGAAAATAAGATAACTCTTAAAAAGAATCTTGGATCAAAAATATAAGACCACAACTGAGACTGAAACGTGTTTTTTACCCTAGGAATGGCCTAAAATAGGTCAGTGTGGTGTGTTCAAACACCTCCCTCATTTGTGGTACATTCAGTGGATTAATTAATTATTCAATTAATTGACTGATCATTTTAATGCATCAAAATTTCTATATCCAGAATGCCATGGAGATTTCTCAAGGGTTATTTGCATAAACCTTGTAAAAATTTAAGATCTTATCCTTTCTCCTTTGTCAGTAAATCATATCGAATGATGAAAAAATGCCTGATCAGAGCAGATCAGGATATAGAAAATGCAACAGCTTCCTTCAATCATTGTCAGGTGTGTTATTCAATGAAGAACGATACAATCTCCAAGTAGTACTCTTTAATTATTGATTTCTGCCCATTTTATTAAATTGATTGTGTGGATTTATCCCCTCTATCGATCTTCACCAATTGTATCCTAATAATTCTCCTATAAACAGGATTAAATTGATTAATTTCAGTTGTTTCTAACCTTGTATGCCCATTCTTGAATGTTGGACAAGAACTCTTTCCCAACGATGGTTAAACAATTTTTTCTTATGCTTTTACCCTCTTTTTTCTTCACATTTTTCACCAGTTGGACTCTGCCATCCCGGTTCGACATTGTTGGGTGGTACCGAGCCTGATCAGACCCCCAAAATTTCAATTATTTCATGAATGAAGGTTCCGGGCGTAGCAGAAGCTCATTGGTGGATGTCCCACTTGGATTTTTTTCATTAACAATGATCAATCCGAGATCAATACGACGATAAATACCAGACTCCACGGATGAAATCACAGAAATAGACAAAGAAGAATAATATTCCTAGAACCACAAATGAGGATCGTCATAGGTTGATTATAATTAATTTAATTATAATTGACAAGGAGTACCTTTTATGACGTTCTTTCTTTGTTGATATTTCTGATCATGTTCTGATGTGATTCGTCGTTGCGTCACAGAATCCAAGTGTAGACTTCCTCTGGTGGTGATCCACACGTGCACCACGTATCTCTAGACGTCACCAAAGGAGTCTCCGGGTGCTAGTGTGGAGAATCCTTTGCTTGCGTTGTCCACCTTAGATCTCATTGATATGATGGAGGAGGATCTCTCTGGGTTTTGAGAGCGTTCTTAGAGGAAGGAGTTCTTTTGGCCTTGAAAGAATTATCCAGAATTTTTGTGCACAACGATTAAAGAAAAGTGTTGGAGTTGTGAGGATATTTATAATCGGGTTTGATGTTATAGATTTATGACAATAAATAAACATGTTACACATTTTATTTATTTCACTAACTCTTATTGAAAACCCCCATGTCGAATCATTAATTCCTTGACATGCACCCATGCTAATTATAATAAATATGATTTAATAAAACAATATTATTTCCTCAAAATCCCGACTAGAAAAACTACATGGCGTGTAATCATTAAAACACAGTGTGTACTTGTTTTTCATTAAACTACACTGCGTGTAATCATTAATACACGATGTGTACTTGTTTTTCATTTCCTTTCCAAAATTAAAACTACACTGTGTGTAATCATTAATACACGACATGTATATCTTGTTTTCATTTTATTCTTCCTCCATCATTAAAATGATTTAGGCTTCCTTGTATAATTATTAAACCACGTACAGGAATAATCTTTATTCTACTTGAGATACTTGGATACACTAACTGTGTGACCCTCTAGGCCTCTTTCTTGTTGGCATTAGGCAGGCTTGACTAAAGTCCAAGATTACTGTCTAGCAACGGGTCAAGGCACCCAAGAGAAAGAAGTTGATGTCACATTGACATGTCGCCTCATAAGAATGCTTACCATGTAATTTAATCCCCTTCTCTCAATATCTAATCAAGCAGGTATCATGGCAGTGTCATAAACCTATATGCTTGATCTTTCATTCTTTGACTTCCAGAAATCAACTCGTCGTTACACAATGTCCATGGAATTTGGGCGACAGTTTTATTTAAATCAAATGGTGCGAGATATATACTTCCATAAATATGGAAGAGACAAATCCTTCCTTGACTTATCCATTAACAACATGTCATTCCTGACACACCCAACATACCCTACTTCCTGCCAACTGTCTTCATGACGGTTTTCGTCAGCAAATCTATGTGCGCGAGTCATGACATGAGTTAATGATAATCTTCTAGTATAAGGACCATTACACACGCTCATAGATAGTAATGTCTGATGACACCAATACATGCAGAATTACTACTGGAGGGTCTGTTCTCATAATCTCCCATCTTGGACATTACCAAGTGTGAACTCCGTGAGAGAGAGTCTCATCTTATTACAAGTACTCACACATGAAGGTTTGTATACTATGTTTCATATCATAGTATGTCATCCAACTGTAGAACTTTATTTAAGAATTTTTTTATAGCATTTAAAGGTTCTCATCACAGTGGAGATCTTCCATGACCTTATTAATGCAACAAATATTCTAGTACATTATTAAATTATAGTCATGCAGAACAATGAACAATATATAATAAGTGTACATTCATGTAATCAAATTACAAATAGTTGGTTCTCAATACACTAACTCTAACAAACTCCCACTTGGACTAGAGCCCACTTCCTACAACTTTGAGTCCACTAGACCTCACATGATGATCATGTTTCTGCTAAGTCAAAGCTTTAGTCAAGGGGTCCGCCACGTTGTCTTCCATGGAAATACTTCTCACTGCAACTTCACCTTTCGTAGAAAAATACCTCAAGAGATTATACTTCCGAAGTATGTGCTTTTTTTTCTAACGTGACCTTGGATCTTTTGAAAGGGACACCAGTGCAGTATTATCACAATAGAGTGTGATAGGATCTTTACTAGGTACTACATCCAGATCTTGGAAGAATCTTTGCATCCATACTGCTTATTTAGCTGCCTCAGAAGCTTCGATATACTCGGACTCTGCTGTACAATATGTAACCACACCTTTCTTTGAGCTCTTCGAGCTCACTGCACCTCCATTCAAACTGAAGATATATCTATTCTGCGACTTCATGTCATCTTGATCAGTCTTCAAACTAGCATCTACATGTCCTATGATGACTATTTTCTCATCTCTTCCATAAACCAAGAACATATCCTTAGTACGCCTCAGATACTTAAGGATAGTCTTGACTGCCATCCAATGGTGGTCTCCTGGATCATCTTGATATCTTCATAGCGTACTTAATGTGTAAGAAACATCTATCCTTGTACATATCATAGCATACATGACTGACCCAATCGCGGATACGTAAGGGATCAATGCGTTTTTTTTATTTCCTCATGTGTATGAGGACACATTTTCTTAGAAAGATGAATTCCATGTGACACTGGAAACAATCCCCTCTTGGACTGTTCCATACTGAATCTCTTTAGTATCTTGTCAATGTATGTACTTTGAATCAAGCCCAGCATTCTCTTAGATCTATCTCAATCGATCTTGATCCCAAGAATATATGTTTCCTCACCCAAGTCTTTCATAGAGAAGAAATTATACAACAATTCCTTAACTAACTGTAAGACAAGTACTTCATTTCTAATTAGTAATATGTCATCAACATATACTATTAGGAAAATGACTGCACTTCTACTAAACCTTTTGTAGACACAAGGCTCACATTCATTCTTAACAAAGCCAAATTTTGTTACAGATTCATAAAAATGAATGTTCCATGACCTTGATTCTTGATTTAATCAACAAATGAATTTCTGCAACTTGCATACCTTGTTGGAATCCTTTGGATTCACAAACCCTTCAGGTTGTGTCATGTAGCCATATTCCTGGAGGTTCCCATTAATGAATGTTGTTTTTACATCCATTTTCCAAATTTCATTGTCATGGTAAGCGGCAATGACCAATAGGATTCTGATGGATTTCAGCATCACAACTCATGAAAAGGTTTCATCATAGTCAATTCCTTGACGTTGTCTAAAACCTTTTGCAACCAGTCATGCCTTATAGGTGCTGACTTGTCCATCCATGTCTAGTTTCTTTTGAATACCCATTTACTACCAATAGTCTTTACATCAACTGAAGGATCTACCAAAATCCAGACTTGGTTTTGGTACATGTAATCCATTTCAAAATTCATGGCTTCTTGCCACTTGGAAACGTCTATGCCTTCAACTACTTCCTTGTAGGTAAGAGGATCGTCATTGTCAACCAATAATGATCACCATCCTCAGTGACAAGAAAAAAATATCGTTCTGGTTATCTCACCTCTCTCATTCTTATATGAAATTCTTGTGTCTCTGGAATAGATTGTTCTTCCACGAGGCTTTTTAGAATTTGTTCTTGTACCAACTCTTGGGTATCTTGAGCCTCGACTTCATCAAAGTCTATCTCGCTCCCAATATCTGTTTTGGATATGTGATCCCTCTCAAGGAATATGGTGTGTCTTGCCACTGTGTTAACGCTCCTTTCCATCACAGAGTCTAACGAATGAAAAAGGGAAATACCTTAAAACAAGTTGATTCATCTTTTGAATAAATATAAAAAAATTGACAAAGGCATGAAAGAGGATTTGTTTTCACTCGGGTCACGCAAGTTTTATCATGGTTGCGCAGGTAGACTTGCGCGCCACATATTGGGTGTGCAGGTGACTTGCATGCCCTATTTGATTTTCGCTCGGGGTCTTCAGCAACCTATAAATACCCCTTGTGGGCCCCCCATTTCGAGGACGGAAAAATTCCAAAAGTCGGTTTTAAGATCTGGTCACCCTAGTCTCTTCTTGAAGTCTTCCAGTCACTTCTAAGGTAATTTCTTACCTATAATGGAAGATCTAAATAGAGGAAACAAGGCCTAAGTGTTGAAACTCAACAACACTTGCGTGCCTAAGTGGCCAGGCCTTAAGGGAAATGGTCACACTTGTGTGCCGCCTTATCCCTTTAATAAAACTTGTGCGCCACTCTTTTGGAAGCCTTTAGGGATAATACAAAGGGCTTGAGTCAAGTCTCTCCCAAGGATTAACCTAAGGGTTGACCTTCACGCAAGTACCCATGTGTCACGCAAGTATACTTGCACGACCAGGACTTGACCGCCCACGCAGGACTTGCGCACCTCTCTCTTTTTGGGTGCCCCTCCTACCTATTCACTTTCTTTCTTCAAATCCACCTCTCCTCTTCAAGATTTATCCTTTAGAACCCTATTTAAAGACATTTAATGGCATGTTTCCTTGATTGGATTCCTTATCTGAAAGGAATTATTTAGAACATCTCTCACAACATAGTGATTTACATATCTTTATATCACTAAAGTGAGATATTTGATTCATTCAACCTCATCCTTTAAGATGAGTGGATCTTTAACTTGGGCCTCCTTTTCATAAGTAAGACCCAGTCATTATTCCCAAATACGGGCCTCCTTCTCAGGAGTAAGTCCCAATCTCAAAATACCAAATATGGGCATCCTCCTTAGAAGTAAGCTATAAGTCCCCCAACTTGGGCCTCTTTTTCAGGAGTAAGCCCCAGTCTTCAAGTTCCCTTAATTTTGGGAATCCTCCCCAGGAGTAAGCCCCAACCATAATTCCTTTAATATGGGCATCCTCCTTAGGAGTAAGACCCAAGTTCTCAAATATGGGCATCCTCCTCAGGAGTAAGCCCCAACCATAATTCCTTTAATATGGTCATCCTCCTTAGGGTAAGCCCCAACCATAATTCATTTAATATGGGAATCCTCCTTAGGAGTAAGCCCTAAGTTCCCAAAATCCAAAATCCCTTAACCTGGGATTCCTTTTCGGGAGTAATCCCCAGTCATAATTCCCCTTAACCTGGGATTCCTTCTCAGGAATAAGCCCCAGTTTTCAAATCCCTTTAACCTGGGTCTTCTTCTCAGTAATAAGCCCCAGTCATAATTTCTCTTAACCAGTCTTAATTTACTTTTGATTTGGGATTCCTTCTCAGTAGTAAAACCCAATCATATGTCCTCTCTAATTTGGGAATCCTTCTCAGGATTAAGTCCTAAATTAAGTATCTAAATCTCCACAAAGCACATATACCTTTATGGACCTTGTTCTCAAGTTTCTTCCCTAAAGTAAATCCTAATCTTCATCTATCTGGGTAGTCATACATATATAATCCCCTTCTTATAACTGCATCTTTCATGGCACAATTGTCTAGTTTTACCAATACCTCTTGTTTCTCACACCGAGCATGGCTCACGTGAGCTTAGAGTGTAAAAGTAATTATGAAATCTTTCTTTGAGCCATCAATCATGCATAAACCTCATACTTCTTTACTCTAACTATGTGGGTTCTGATTCCTTTTCCAAAACAAAGGATACGTAGGAAGCCCATCTACGGGTACGATCCCAACTCTGAAATAATCCATGTCCTTCTGAATGACAATCAACTTAAAGTGCCCCACTGAGTGGCTTTAAAACTAGTATGGTTATCATAATAAAAAAGATATTTCTATATAATTTGTCTAAGGATACCATTGACCAAGAATCTCTAACAAATACAGATGATTATCTATCGATGAATAACCTAGAATACATATAAAAGATTCTCTAAATCTCATACATACTAATCATTGATTCTAAAATCTAAAGGAAATATCATTTTCATACTTGGTAATTTAATAAGGATTCACGAACATAACTTAAATCTATAAATAGAGTCCTAGAGTAGACAATAATTCCCCTCAAAAATGTGTGATGAGTCCGACCTCCCATCCTCTCGACCAATGCAAATTCTTAAGCCTCATCGGTTCACAACTAATGAGAACCTACCTTTGGAAAGTAGGTCCAAATGGATATAGAATCATTGGATGTTTCCGGTTCTATGAACAAACCCATTAGAAACATCTTGGAATGTTTTAACCTTAAACAAATGAGGTCATCCCCAATTCCAGAGGAAACAAAAAATGGTGAACCCAACGTGAATCCTTAACCAAGTTAAAATGATTTTTTACTTATTTGTTAGGCCCCTATTTAAACTCAATGAGAGGGAAAACAAAACAATCAATAACATATGTGTTCATCCAAAAGATGTAGTGGATGAACTTATCTTGGTTATGTATGTTATATCAAACAGGCACTATTTTCCAAGATCTTTTGTGTTACAGAAATGGCTTCTCTAAAGTTCACACCTGTGAATACCTCTGCTGTGAATGCATCTGCTGCTACTCCTGCAAGATCGTCATCCGCTCTGAGGAAGACATCACCTACTCAGCATCTTCAACGCTGGGTATCAAATGCACTGGTTAAGGAATACCGTCAACACGGTACCATTTCGACTTTGGAGGCTGCACGACAAGCCCTCCAAGTTAATAATTCACCCTGGTCATCCGGACAACGATGACCAGCGATCAAGAAGAAGTTGGTTCCAACCACCATTTCCAAACGTTTTGGGTCATTATCCCCAAAATGCAATCACAAGTCCCTCCCATATTCTGGGGAGGTGAATGAGCAGGTCCCTCAGGGCCTTAATTCAAAGAGACAGGATTCCTTCCTGAGGGCTCCCATCAACAATCGCCGTCAGAATCGTGCAGCAGTGTGCCCTCAACATGATGAGGGTATCGCCTTCAAGGGTTCAACTCAGGTCCCTCAGACCCAAGAATGTAAGAAGAACCACCAGAGGCAAAATCTGATCAACAGTGAGTAGGTTCTTATCTCTTCCATTTCCGAAGAAGTCCACTAACCTCACTTGGTGGAAATAAATGAGTGGGCACACACACCTGTCTGTTTTAATTCTGCTTTCCAGAAGACTCATCTGGAAGCAACACGCCAATCCCGCCAGAAAATTCGGGCGGAGTAGTATAGATAGGAACATACACCTATTTATAATTAATCATCTAGTCAGCAAGCTCATCTGACTACATACGATGAAGCCCACCAACCCAATGTGTTGACAATTGGTAAACAGGCACATACACATGCTTGCACTCATCAATCCTGACAACAGCCTTATCTGTCAGTATTGAAGGAAGTTCATCAACCACGTTCGACGGAGTGCAATTAGTAGGCACATACACCTGCTAGTATTGATCAATCCTACCAACAGTCTCGTTTGGTAGCATTCAGAGAGGTCAGTCAAAAAGATCTGATGACAAACAGAAGACAGACTCAACTCTCTACCCCACACATGAGTACTATCAGAATTTACTAGCAGGAAAAAGAGGACAGGAGCAGGAACACACACCTACTACAAGCACGGAATTGACGTATATCCCCGTTCCGGCAGCTGAAGTCACCAAGCATTTTCTGTCAATGGTGAAAGAGAAGAAGCAGATCCCTGGTCATATTCTGGATGCCTTCCAGAATATTATAACAGCTTCAGCAACATCACAGGGAAAGAAATGAAAGTCTATACCTACCAGTGGAGTGACACATCAACAGTTCGCTCCAAAACAGACACACACCTTTGTTCCAGTTCAAGAGGGTTGTGGGTCATACTCCCCCATGTCATATGGACAACCAATTCAGGCACATACACCTGATTTGAGTGGAGATAATCAGACTAACCTAATCCTTTCTCCTAAGAAGGCACATACAGCTGCCCATAATGAACACTTTCATCAAAAAGTGGTTCCCAAAGTGAGTAAGAAGGCTTCTAAGAAAAAGAACCATCCAGCACAGTCAAGAAATCAAAGGCCAATCTGTAACAAGGCCTTACTCGATGCTGGAGTTCTTGATGCACTCAGACAATTATCTATTGCAACTCAAGATTCTAATCTCTCAGTTCTCAATAGTGGTAACATTAATTCCGAAGTTCTGCATCAGATACATCCTCATAAAGGCTTGTTTCATGACAGTTTGGTCGATCTCGAATTTTTATCTTCAGATGAGAGCCACAAGAACCCTCTGTGTGGCCAGAAGACCAAGGAGCAAAATGTTTCATCTTTTGTTGTAACCCACCATGGTGGTCCTCCCCATGATGATGAATTTAGTTGCGAAAGTCCTCTCCGTAGTAGTAATTCACATTGCCTGGAAAATGCTCCAATATACAATGTAGTGACGAGAAATCCCTCTTATCTTGATGAACTTGCAAATATGAAGCCAGACATGTATGATGCTTTACCGCTAGAAGGTGAAATAATTTCTCAATCAGAAGATAACCCAGGGCGTAGGTCATTCTCTGAACCACCCCTGGGTCGTTCATCTTCTAGTTTGATCAGTGAATTCTCTACCAATCTTGTTGAATCTGATGAAGCAACAAGGAAGCACCAGCTCTGGTCTAATCAGGTAGAAGAATATTCATCAAATGAAAAAGAGGAAGTGTTGAATATGAGAAAACAACTGGTGAAAGGTGAAGTACCAGTCATGTTTTGACCTCTGGATGACTCTCAGTATGATATTCCAGGTATATTGACGGAAGATGGAATTCATGATATTCATCTCAACATATGGAAAACTCTTTGTCAATTGAAAAATAAAATGTTATCATATGATGAATATAAAAATAATTTCAAGATAATATAAGGGTTACAACGCCAAATAGACTTGGAATCTCTCTCATTTTCTTGATATCCGAAGGCTGAAAAGTAGCAGAGAGCCCTTCAGCGTTGATGCCTTGGCAAACTAAGAATATTGCGCTAGTTAATTGCCAATTCCCCATCTGGTATTCAAATCAGGGGATGGGGTGTCCATGGAGCACTAAATTTCACTATACTCTCCATCCAACAAAGCCCATAAAAAATAGTCACATGCAATGTTATTTCCCTTGGCCGGCCACATCTAATTGGTTTTGTTTGTAATCAAAGGCTCGCTCAAGAATAGGCCTCAACTATTTCCTCTCAAAATCAAGCATATAGATAAAAAGTTATTGAATTACTCCTGCATCAAGCGAACGAGAATATTGAACAGGCTTCTCATTTGGAGCGTGCACATCATCAAGTGACAGAAGTGTCAGGAATCATCCAATGGTCTTTTGAGTCGGGTGATAAGAGTGGATGTAGGTTGATGCATCCAGCCAATTTTCAGACTAAAGTCCGCAAGATCAGGAGAGATTTCAATAAATTCTCAGACATAGCAGCTCAAGAACCACCCCAGCTTGCCAGATTGGGGACTCTTTTAACCCAACCCTCATAATCAACAAATAGGATTCGAGGAGTTGAGCAGAAATAGCAGGAACAACCCCAGTCCACAGGAATGGGGACTTTTTCAAATCCTCAATCTCTCCCTCAGAGAAATTCAGTCTTCTCTCAATTAGGGAAGAAGCCACAAGAGGAACAAAGAGCCGAATTATTTGGAGATTCCCTCTACATTACGGTTCATCAAGAAGTTTCTGAGGGATCGAATCAAAAAAAGAAAATGTCTCATCAAGGACATGGAATAAGAAAATATCGTATAAATGCTGATAGAAGGGATTCAATGCGTGTTTCTGACGCTTTCTCCGGGGCGCGCGCACATCTGTCTGCGGAGGAGGACATGTTGCATTGTTTCCCCGCATTCCCGCTTTCCAAAGGTGGGCGGCATTCACTTCTTATTCAGGGATGTCTGCTCCTTGATTGAAACAGGATAATGGGATGTCGGTTCTTCCTTCCATGGATTCCTCCTCGGAACTCATCACCTAGTCCAGGTCTCCCTCATAGATTTAATACGTTGTTCATGAAACTCTTCCCAGTTCCATGTTTCCATGGACGTCGGTTAATTACCCCACTTTTGTCGGGACATTCCAAAGGGTCCAATCAGGGTAGAAACCTTCAGTCGGGGGAGTAGTCACGTTGAGGCATCAGTAGTGTGTCTGGATGCTGGGGAACTGGCATGTATGTCTTTTATCCCTTGTCATAGGGCTTCTCAAGGGCGTGGAAGCCCGAGGCATCCCACATCAAGCGCGGGGAATTATATGTCATAGACATATATCTGAGGTTTTCCTCAGCTTCCTGTGTTTAACACAAGGTATGTCGCAGGTTTGACATCCAGCGGAGACGGATCAGCCTGATCAGAGCATTATCTGGAATGGATCGGATTGAGGAATTTCCCATGAAGGGGTGCTGATACCGGGACCAGCCCATGGGCGGCTGCGAAGGGGAGTGGAATGGTATGATCTTGTCGGGATATGGTAGTATGGGTGAGAATCAGGATGGGTGATGGAGAGTTGAATGAAGTGGAGGGGGAATGAAACGGGACCATCGCCAGGGTGGCAGTAAAGTCGGGCTTGAGCCTCAAAGAGACCTCCTACATATCCCCGTGGCAGGGAATCAAATTCTGCGTAGTTCGGGATGGTGCCGGCAGACCGACGTGAAGGTGGAACTTGGTCTGATGGATGTTGTCAGCGAACCGACGTGAAGGTGGACCTTGGTCCGATGGATAGTGTCGTCAGCGAACCGACGTGAAGGTGGACCTTGGTCCGAAGGGTATTGCCAGCGAACCGACGTGAAGAGGGTCGGAGTGACCAACGGGTGGTGGGCTTGAACCTCTGAGAGGATTCCTATGTACCATGCCTTGACATGAATCAACGACCTCGTGGTTCAAATGAGGTTTGGAATACATTTTAACGTCATGCGGGACGGGGGTGAACCGATGTGAATGAGGTCGGAACGACCGGGTGGTGGGCTTCAAACTCATGAGGCTTCCTACGTACCATTCCTTGACATGGATCAAAGACCACGTAGTTCAAAGGGTGTTTCGGAGAACCGACGTGAGTGAGGACCTTGGTCCAGATGGTGTGGGGCTTACACACTAGGCTTCCCAGGTGTTGGTGACCTGACGTGAAGAAGGTGCGAGTGACCAACAGGTGGTGGTCTTGAACCTCTGGGAGGCTTCCTACGTACCATGCCTTGACATGGATCAAAGACCACATAGTTCAGGTTGGATGCCAAAAGGCCGATGTGAATGAGGAGGACCAGGGGGTCCCAGTGGTGGTGGGCTTGGACCTCGTGGAGGCTTCCTACGTACCATGCCTTAGCACGGATCAAAGACCATGTAGTTCAGGTTGGTCACAACGGCTTGCCGCTGGACCGGAATGCAGTTTAGCGTTGTGTGGGACGAAGATGAACCCTGAGGTGAATAAACAATGAGAGGTGGGCTTGAACCTCGTAGAGGCTTCCTACGTACCATGCCTTGACATGGATCAAAGACCTCGTAGTTCAAAGGGGCTTCGTCGGTGAACCGATGTGAAGGTGAACCCGGGGGTCCACTTGTGGTGGGTGTCGGCGAACTGACGTGAAGAAGGGACCTTGGTCCAATGGGATATGGGATTGAACCTCGGGGAGGCTTCCTAAATACTATGCCTTGACGTGGATCAAAGTCCTCTTAGTTTGGGTTGGTCACAACGGCTTACCGTCGGGCTGGAATTGCAGTTTAACGTCATGCTGGACGAGGATGAACTCGACGTGAATAAATGATGGGTGGGCTTGAACCTCAAGGAGGCTTCCTACGTACCATGCCTTGACATGGATCAAAGACCTCATAGTTCAAATGATGGAAGTTGTCAGCGAACCGACGTGAAGGTGGACCTTGGTCTAATGAGATATGGGCTTGAACCTCGGAGAGGCTTCCTACGTACCGTTCCTTAACATGGATTAAAGACCTCATATTTCAAATGGGTGTGCAGTTTAATGTCATGAGGGACAAGGGCATATAGTTTAACGTCGTGCTGGACGAGGGTATATAGCTTAACGTCATGCTGGACGAGGTATTGTCATGGCCAATGTCAACTCTAAGTCCACGTGAGTCATGCTCGGTGTGAAAAACAAGAGGCAGCAAGGACCTGACGATCACGTCGTGAAGGGTGCGTCTGTGAGAAGCGAAGAGGGGCTTACGCGTTAGGCGGCCCATGGTGTTGGGACTTACTCCAGTATGGAGGCCCTAAGTGCAGTAAAGCGCAGCGAAAGAGGGATTTGGGACTAATGATGGGAGGTTCCTTGTTCCCTATCGCGCCCTCCACTGACCTTGGTAGTGGGGAAGCACAGAGATGCAGGGGTGAATCCATCCGTTGAGAGACTAGGAGGGGCTTACACCAAGGTGGTTTCCCTTCTCCCATGGGCATACGCCACTCCGATAGGGAGGATATCATCCCTTGTGGGGGGAGTGATTCCATTCCCGTGCAGACGAGTGGCATAAAGAATGGCCGAGCTGGGGGGACCCTGCGTGTGAGGTACGGGGTCAGGTCATAGTTTAACGTCATGTGTTGAGGACGTGGTTCTTGGTAGTTTAACGTCCTGCAACTCGGACGAGGTGGGTTTACTTCTCAACCCTAGGACTTACATGACCGGCACCCTTTGCTCCTTGGGGGAGGGAAGGTACCAGCAAGGTTGTGGTCAAGGGGGGTCGTAGAGAAAACCATCGAGGAGTTCACTTTAGCGTGGCTATGTGAAGAAGCAATAGCTGTTAGCATACCTATGCAAAGAAGCATTAGGCGATGCAAAGCTACGAGTGGTGTTGTTCGTGGGACTTTGAAATTACATTGTGCAAACCTGGAGGGTCGCACAGGGAGAGGAATTTCCAAGCAGAGGAGTGTGCTTCGCGAAGTGGGGTGCCTTGGCCTTAGCATGGGGCAAAGGTGTGAGTGGATAGTGCTTCACGAAGTAGAATAGTATTCGCGGAGCACTGCCTCGCAAAGAGGAGGTGCCTCGCGAAGCAAGGTACTGCGCAACAGTGTGCTTCACGATGTGTAGAGATCCTGCCTTAGCATGGGGATCACTAGTATAGGATGGGTGTTTTGTGAAGCATAAACGCTCTATGGCTGCCCGGGTTCCCTTGGGAATCCCCCTCCTTCGCAAATTCCCTTGAGCTTCGTGAAGGGAATCCCTCTCAGAAGAGGGGCTCAAAACGAGACAAAGCGAAGGCGTCACGTGAAGTATAAGTACCTCGCAGAGCTCATGATTCTCGGGGCAAAGGGTGCTTGTAACACCCCAAGATTTCATAGTGTGTTATTTCTTCAAAATAATTCAATAACTTTCACTACATGCAACACCAAGTTCAAGCACACCATGACTTACCAAACAAGCCGTTCAAAAGAGGTTATGAATAGTATTAGATAAATTTTAATGTTTATATAATCCTTATAATTTTAGAATCCATATTATGAGTTTCTTAGATATAATGCAAGAACAAATTCATTTTCAGTATTGCACTTTTATCAACTTTAATAGTGAACCCTTTTTAAATACTATATTTTAAACTTTTTGACTAAATGGGGACATCAAAAATTTAAAATGAAACATCCCAAGCTTCTACGGTACGCTTCTCTTTGAATAATGTGATAGCGTGTGTTGTACGCAACACCGAGTTCTAACAACCAATTAAACTAGTCGTTATGAATAGTAATAACTACTTTTTGAAATTATATATATTTTATATTTCAAAATGGACTTCATTTTTGGATTCAGAATATCAAAATTAGCCTAGGGTGAAATTTTGGTACTTTTCGGATAACTTTTATATTTTGATGAATAGTGAAAATTACTAAATTTTAATTAAAAACAACTTTTTTAATCAAAATAATTAATATTGATAAATTATGAATTTGAGTGGTTTTAAAGTATATTTAGAATATATTTTTACCATTTAATATAATGTTGGTTGTTGGACATAATTTTACAATTAAACCGAACATAAACAAGTGTCAATCTTTTGATAGTTATTATCTCTTAAAAACACGCTTTTTGTTTTGACAGCGGGAATTAATTTTAAATTAATTTCTACCACTTCTGTGTTTTGAATTTAGGAAAATGGATTCCATATTTGGAATCAGGATGTTCAAATTGTGTAAATAGGTGACTTTTATTTTTATACATTTTGAATAATTACTGCGTTAAATATTTTATTTACCATGGTTAAGGGTAAATCCGGTAAATAAGGGTTAAAAAATAATATTATAATAATAATAAATTACCCTAAAACGTGTCTTAACCATATTGGTTGATACATGGTCGACCATGGTCATCTTTGGGTCTATTTTGGGACCCCATGGATCCACTTGTAAGTGATAATGACACTTTATTTTAATTAAGTCAAAATGAATACAAATATGACACAAGCATATATCTTTTAGAAAAACAATTGTTACATAGGGTTATATATGTTGGATTTTAGATTATAAATATTCATTAGAAAGATAAAAAGATTTCCTACATAATGATATTTTATTTATAATTTTTAGACATTAAATAATTTATTTTATTTATGACACAATGATGATGCAGTAATTACTATAATAGTGAAAAATTAAAATAATTGATATTATAAATACCCAAATAAATATAATATGAAACTTTTAATGAATTAAACTAATTTTATAGGATAATATGATATATTAGGATTGATTTAATTGACTTTTTCCGAAGTAATCAACCTGTTATGAGTTTCACAAAAATCAACTATTGAATAGTGTCAAAATTGACATAAAAGAGTTCTTAAAACAAATATTATATTATTAATTGATATTAAATTCCTAAAAATCTAAGGTTCGGCCAAGAGACTTATATCATGATAGGTTCATCATTAATGGACTACTTGGGGGTCGCTTTTATGTATATGGTAAGTTTATTAACCATATAATATAAAAATACAAAGAGACATTGTAAAAGTGAAACTAATTAACTTAGAGTTAATACTTAAAGATAAGGTTAATATAAGTACCCAAACCTGTCTAAATTATATTGGTTGAGTTGTTTTCGACCCATACCCACCTTAACCTTTGAATAATCAACTTTGGAGGCATTAGAAACCGAATATGAATTTAATATAAACTAATATTTCTAGCTTTTCCAAAGGTGCCCCTCACCCCTCTTATAAAAGGGAACTCCTCATTCTCATTTCTTCACACCTCTCAAGCCACTTGGCTCGTCCAAAACCTGCCCAAATACGCTCCCCACATCCCTCTCCTCCTCCTTGAAGCTTCCCATTAGGCAGAAAGCATTTCAAGAAGTCCTTTGGTTCCAACCAAAGTGAGTTACCTAAATTAAAGGTAACGATTTCTCTTAAATTATTTTCATTTATTTTGCTTCTCCAACCCCCAAACTCTTTTTATTTCCTTTATTTTGTAACAAAACCAGTATCCACAATATACTAGGATGTTTTTATAAGAAGGATTCAAACTACACATACACACAACTCCATCTAATGGATGATGAACATAATGTTTCTGTGGATGGCAAACTAACGCCTCACGAAACGATGATTGTTCAAATACATCTTACCGCCTCTCATGGTGGCCATTATGATGGAACTGTAATTAAATATGATATTAATGATATATATTTTATATATAAGCTTATGTAAGTCCATTTTATTTCATATCATTATTCGTTTCATGTTGTATATACATACGATAATTTCATTTGAGGAAGTGCGGACTACCGCCCCCTTAAAATGATATGACTCGTTCATACCACACATGGAACGTATAAAGGATGGTGTTAATGAACTTAAGTAACATATATAAAATATTATATTATACTGGAATAGTAATATACCTATGTATCATTTGGATTCTATTCTTTTAAAATAAAAATTAAATAGAAGTAGCGTTCGTGCGTACGTACGGACTACCGTCTCCACGAATGCGATGATATTCATTTTCCATCGTATCCATTCAAGTATAATTATCATTTTATGATTTAAAAATGATGTTTAAGGACTTGATATCATTCTGGATATGAATAAGATACAACAAACATGGCTTATGTAACAAAACATATAAAAGAAAATGAGTAAGTTAACACCCGAAACGACGATAATTCTAAGATATTATTAACAAATCAATGTTAAAAGATCATATATGATATCATATTAATATATATGATTCTTGTATAATTTAATAACAATTATTTCACCATTATACAGGAGGTTAACCTACCCCAACCAAATAAAAGTACAAGGTAAGGGATTTTCTTATCTCACTTTCAATTCCGTGAGATTTCCATTGTTCGCCACTAAATTATTGAAAGTGGTGTATTGTGTACTACCATTTGATATATATTATCATGATTCTCTTTATATTCATGTTATTCTGTAAATCCTTTGGTGGTTATTAACTTTTGGTCATACGACTCAGTTGATTAACGTAGTAAGGGGTTTTCATCTCACTCCTTATTCCCGTGAGATTCATGCCATATTGCCACCATCACCTTTTGTGTGGTGTATGTACTGCCCATAATTATATTCTTTGTGTAATACACTCTAATTTATGTGTATTTACATATTCATTGTATGATACCTCTTTTATGGGTTGTAAGTTTCATAAGTTACTAAATTGGTAAGGGTTATTTCACAATCTCTTCATTATCCGAGGTTGTTTATATGTAATAATCTACTGGGATCTCTTTATCATCCACATCCATGTTTCTTAAAAATGTATTTCAAAACATTTTTACTATTTACTAGAGTATGAGTTAAAGTCATTTATACCCTTTTTGACTTTTATAAGTGGTTTATAAAGGAATCTTTCCGTCGTTTTCAAAACAAGGTCCTTTTTAACCTTTTCGACAGAATTAAGGTAAGAATGTTTTTTTAACTTATACGGCGGGTGTGGCTATTTTCCTCCATTATAAAATCTTCAAAGCTTCCCTTACAAGCTTATGAGAATATTTTCAAAGAAAACGTTTTATTTTATATGGATCTTAAATGATTTCAAAATAAAAAGAGATATTTCTTTAAAAAGAATTTTGATTTCATCTATGTCAACATCCTTTGATGGATTTTATGCTTATTTGAAGTTGATTTATTGTGATACAAAACGTCTATATTGTATTGAAGGTTTTGTGGTATGTTTGACTGTGGATGTTCTATTTTTATACCATTCATAGTTTATGGTGAAAATATTGACATTTCGTATGCTAGTTTTAATACGAATGTTTATGTTATGTTTAAACCTTTTCATATGGGAATGCATTGGACTTAGTAAGTGACGGGTGGAGCCCGCTATAGCTCCTCGATGCATCGGTAGGTCTCATGAGACAAACTAGTGTCTTGGCACAAGGCCTTGACAAAATCTTATTTGTAGTCTTGGCACGAGGCCTTGACTATGTGGTTATGATAGTCTGGCATTATGCATTCCAACATTATGAAAGTGGTTATTGATTTTTGCATGTGATTATTCGATTAGTAGAATATCCATGTGAATAAGTAAATGGCATTATTTCATTTTATTTATGACATACCATGTTGAAAGTTCATGTTTTAAAGGCTTTTGTTTTAGTTATACATTGCCTTAAAAGTTTATTCTTATTTATGAAAGTTTCCGCTATATTGTTATCCTTACTGGGCATTTGAGCTCACCCCTTTTCTATGTTTTATTTTTCCCAGGAAGTGAAGAAGTAAATTATGAATGACCTGCAGGGATGTTATGAGGGGATTATAGTGTGGACTGTGGAAACATTATGTTGTTGTAGTAGTTTTCATTTTATGATGTAATGTAAGACTTATGAATATATCTAGTGTTTCCAAGGCTACTAAACCAATCGGTCTTTCGAGATTTGATCTTTCTTGTGATCATGCCAATGTTACGAAGTAATGCACCGACTCTGGGTAGCTGGAGGTCAGGGCGTTACAGTTGGTATCAGAGGAAGTTTAGTACAAACCTTGGAATCTAGATTTAGATAAACTCTGATTAGAGCACGTAGACCTAAGATGAACTTTGAGGATTAGTATAGAAGAACTTCCTAGAATTTTGGTATTGTAGAGATTTTGTGAGTTTTCCAAGCAATACATCCCTGTCTGGATACGAGCAGGTAGAGGCGGCTCTGGAACAGATGTACCTAGGGGTAAAACCCGAAAACACCGCTTTGAGCTAGACTCGAACGGGAACTGGTGCACGACAACGGGCCTTGCTGCACTCTTGGTTACGACACTCCCGGGGGATATGCTTAGGATAATTCTCATTTTCTTTACAAACCATTATTAAGGGTTTATGAGTATATACATCCTCAAATGAGACATTTTTATGATTATGGATTATATCCATAAATAGTTCAATTTATGTTAAGTGTTTTATAAGTATGGGATTATGTATTTTGATTCATAAACTGATCTAGTGTATTCCATTGTTTAGAAATGGCGCCCAATAGAAGGAATGAGAACTCCAGAAATGCACATGATCCAAAGAGAAGGAAGGATCATATCTTTCATGGTCTTAAGCTAGAATTTATAAGAGAAATAGTCTCCCATGTATTATCATCATATGAAGAAATAATATCATGTATTGATAAGATAAGTAAAGAGTTTACTGAGTCCTATGGCTTTGAAGGGATGCAAGAGAAAAAAGGATGGAAGAGAAAAAGATGGATAAAGGGAAGAGGGAAAAGAATAATTTTCCCATATGTGGTAACTGTGGAAAGAAACACCCTGTAACTTGCCTGAAAGGAATGGGAGTTTGTTATAAGTGTGGAGGAAAAGGGCACAAAGTACGTGACTGCAAGGGTAAGAAAATGGTTTCAAATGTACAATGATTCATTTGAAAGGAGTTTGGACACGACGCAAACCTATGTCCCAGTCATCAGACTATGCCGCAAATGATGCTATTGGATAATAATCAAGTTATGATACTACCACAGATGAAGAGGAATGATTAGAGTTCTTATGTTGATTATGTCAATTGAGTGTTGTATCAACAATGTACTTGTTATAATAATTATGGAGTATATAAGGATTGTACTGCAGTACTATTTCATTAATGACTTGAGATGGTGTGGAACAAAGAAAAGTGACTCAGTAGTAGGTTAAATGTTTGGAAAATATATGGTTGAGAGAAAGATAAACCATAATATGGTTCAGATACCGAGGTGGTGATTTTAGAATAATACATGATTGATTTGGATAAATTATATTGGATATTATTGACTACCTTGAAGCTGATTAATGATTTGTATATTCCTTCATTGTTGGGGTTTAAAACATTTTTGGATTAATGAAGTATATCCAGCATTCTATATGGAATAAGGGAACATGAATGTAATCAATAAGGAATATGGTAATACATGATGAAGGTATCCATATGCTATTACGGGGTAAAAAGGATCTATATTATGTTTACATTCCTTATAAATGTTGGACTGTGAGTTTGGATAGAATTATTTTGGATAGTTCTTGTTTGTATTATTTTGGATTGCCATAAAAGGACAACCCGGAGGTCGGGCGGCAACCCGTCGCGTCCGGCAAGGCTGCGAGACTTGAACCCGCAACCGAAGGGCGACAAGGGTGTATCACCTACCACTGGCCCACGAGATATCCCGGATTAAATAATGTAGTTTTTATTAAAATATCATGTAGATGAATCATAAATTCGTTTATTTTGGAACCCCTGTACGAATAGTGTAAATAGAATTTTTTTTACATTCTATTATCTTTTAGAGTGAAAGATGAGTTTGTGGTAGAAATTTATTAATGGATAAAACTCTAATTATAAAGTAAGTATATCTCCTTATGATCTTAGCCAATCTCATAAATAAATTCCCCAACATTAATAAAAGAAACATAGAACAAAAATGTTGTCCTAGATGGTACCTTAAATCATCACAAATTTATGGCTTTGGGATTTTTGGCCTTTTCATAGCCATGTTCTCTACCACTCTCCATCAGATAATTGATGGTTAGATTTCTCTTCCATATCCATATTTTCCTACATGGAACCCTAGTATGTGTTATTTTCGGTAATCTTCATACTTTCCACTCTTTATTTTAAATAGAGACCTCATTAATTCATTTTTCGATGTGGGATTTCAACTAAGATATTTTGAAACGTCAAAAATGTGTTATCCTAATACCCTATGTTTTGTTGAACCGATGGTATTTCAAATCATCATAGACTGATGAGTTTAAGTACCTCAATTTTATACTTGTTTTTGATTGATGACCTCAATCACTACCTATAAATATTTACGTTTTTGCTCCAATTATATGTCTCAAATTTCCACCAATGTTCTCCTAATCGAGATCATAATTTGGTGGTGACCCTTTGATTTCTCTTTTCCTCATATTAAGACTAAATTTTAGTAACCCAATTTCCGATGTGGGTTTTCCCACAAATATATTATCTATTTTCAACCTTTTATTTTCGAAGAACAATTTCAAATTGCGAGGACGCAATTTATTGAAGGAGGGGAGAATGTAACACCCCAAGATTTCATAGTGTGTTATTTCTTCAAAATAATTCAATAACTTTCACTACATGCAACACCAAGTTCAAGCACACCATGACTTACCAAACAAGCCGTTAAAAAGAGGTTATGAATAGTATTAGATAAATTTTAATGTTTATATAATCCTTATAATTTTAGAATCCATATTATGAGTTTCTTAGATATAATGCAAGAACAAATTCATTTTCAGTATTGCACTTTTATCAACTTTAATAGTGAACCCTTTTTAAATACTATATTTTAAACTTTTTGACTAAATGGGGACATCAAAAATTTAAAATGAAACATCCCAAGCTTCTACGGTACGCTTCTCTTTGAATAATGTGATAGCGTGTGTTGTACGCAACACCGAGTTCTAACAACCAATTAAACTAGCCATTATGAATAGTAATAACTACTTTTTGAAATTATATATATTTTATATTTCAAAATGGACTTCATTTTTGGATTCAGAATATCAAAATTAGCCTAGGGTGAAATTTTGGTACTTTTCGGATAACTTTTATATTTTGATGAATAGTGAAAATTACTAAATTTTAATTAAAAACAACTTTTTTAATCAAAATAATTAATATTGATAAATTATGAATTTGAGTGGTTTTAAAGTATATTTAGAATATATTTTTACCATTTAATATAATGTTGGTCGTTGGACATAATTTTACAATTAAACCGAACATAAACAAGTGTCAATCTTTTGATAGTTATTATCTCTTAAAAACACGCTTTTTGTTTTGACAGCGGGAATTAATTTTAAATTAATTTCTGCCACTTCTGTGTTTTGAATTTAGGAAAATGGATTCCATATTTGGAATCAGGATGTTCAAATTGTGTAAATATGTGACTTTTATTTTTAGACATTTTGAATAATTACTGCGGTAAATATTTTATTTACCATGGTTAAGGGTAAATCCGGTAAATAAGGGTTAAAAAATAATATTATAATAATACTAAATTACCCTAAAACGTGTCTTAACCCTATTGGTTGATACATGGTCGACCATGGGCATCTTTGGGTCTATTTTGGGACCCCATGGATCCACTTGTAAGTGATAATGACACTTTATTTTAATTAAGTCAAAATGAATACAAATATGACACAAGCATATATCTTTTAGCAAAACAATTGTTACATAGGGTTATATCTGTTGGATTTTAGATTATAAATATTCATTAGAAAGATAAAAACATTTCCTACATAATGATATTTTATTTATAATTTTTAGACATTAAATAATTTATTTTATTTATGACACAATGATGATGCAGTAATTACTATAATAGTGAAAAATTAAAATAATTGATATTATAAATACCCAAATAAATATAATATGAAACTTTTAATGAATTAAACTAATTTTCTAGGATAATATGATATATTAGGATTGATTTAATTGACTTTTTTCGAAGTAATCAATCTGTTATGAGTTTCACAAAAATCAACTATTCAATAGTGTCAAAATTGACATAAAAGAGTTCTTAAAACAAATATTATATTATTAATTGATATTAAATTCCTAAAAATCTAAGGTTCGGCCAAGAGACTTATATCATTATAGGTTCATCATTAAAGGACCACTTGGGGGTCTCTTGTATGTATATGGTAAGTTTATTAACCATATAATATAAAAATACAAAGAGACATTGTAAAAGTGAAACTAATTAACTTAGAGTTAATACTTAAATATAAGGTTAATATAAGTACCAAAACCTGTCTAAATTCTATTGGTTGAGTTGTTTTCAACCCATACCCACCTTAACCTTTGAATAATCAACTTTGGAGGCATTAGAAACCGAATATGAATTTAATATAAACTAATATTTCTAGCTTTTCCAAAGGTGCCCCTCACCCCTCTTATAAAAGGGAACTCCTCATTCTCATTTCTTCACACCTCTCAAGCCACTTGGCTCGTCCAAACCCTGCCCAAATAAGCTCCCCACATCCCTATCCTCCTCCTTGAAGCTTCCCCTTAGGCAGAAAGCATTTCAAGAAGTCCTTTGGTTCCAACCAAAGTGAGTTACCTAAATTAAAGGTAACGATTTCTCTTAAATTATTTTCATTTATTTTGCTTCTCCAACCCCCAAACTCTTTTTATTTCCTTTCTTTTGTAACAACACCAGTATCCACAATATACTAGTATGTTGTTATAAGAAGGATTCAAACTACACATACACACAACTCCATCTAATGGATGATGAACATAATGTTTCTGTGGATGGCAAACTAACGCCTCACGAAACGATGATTGTTCAAATACATCTTACCGCCTCTCATGGTGGCCATTATGATGGAACTGTAATTAAATATGATATTAATGATATATATTTTATATATAAGCTTCTGTAAGTCCATTTTATTTCATATCATTATTCGTTTCATGTTGTATATACATACGATAATTTCATTTGAGGAAGTGCGGAATACCGCCCCCTTAAAATGATATGACTCGTTCATACCACACATGGAACGTATAAAGGATGGTGTTAATGAACTTAAGTAACATATATAAAATATTATATTATACTGGAATAGTAAAATACCTATGTATCATTTGGATTCGATTCTTTTAAAATAAAAATTAAATAGAAGTAGTGTTCGTGCGTACGTACGGACTACCGTCTCCACGAATGCGATGATATTCATTTTCCATCGTATCCATTCAAGTATAATTATCATTTGATGATTTAAAAATGATGTTTAAGGACTTGATATCATTCTGGATATGAATAAGATACAACAAACATGGCTTATGTAACAAAACATATAAAAGAAAATGAGTAAGTTAACACCCGAAACGACGATAATTCTAAGATATTATTAACAAATCAATGTTAAAAGATAATATATGATATCATATTAATATATATGATTCTTTTATAATTTAATAACAATTATTTCACCATTATACAGGAGGTTAACCTACCCCAACCAAAGAAAAGTACAAGGTAAGGGATTTTCTTATCTCACTTTCAATTCCGTGAGATTTCCATTGTTCGCCACTAAATTATTGAAAGTGGTGTATTGTGTACTACCATTTGATATATATTATCATGATTCTCTTTATATTCACGTTATTCTGTAAATCCTTTGGTGGTTATTAAATTTTGGCCATACGACTCAGTTGATTAACGTAGTAAGGGGTTTTCATCTCACTCCTTATTCCCGTGAGATTCATGCCATATTGCCACCATCACCTTTTGTGTGGTGTATGTACTGCCCATAATTATATTCTTTGTGTAATACACTCTAATTTATGTGTATTTACATATTCATTGTATGATACCTCTTTTATGGGTTGTAAGTTTCATAAGTTACTAAATTGGTAAGGGTTATTTCACAATCTCTTCATTATCCGAGGTTGTTTATATGTAATAATCTACTGGGATCTCTTTATCATCCACATCCATGTTTCTTAAAAATGTATTTCAAAACATTTTTACTATTTACTAGAGTATGAGTTAAAGTCATTTATACCCTTTTTGACTTTTATAAGTGGTTTATAAAGGAATCTTTCCGTCGTTTTCAAAACAAGGTCCTTTTTAACCTTTTCGACAGAATTAAGGTAAGAATGTTTTTTTTAACTTATACGGCGGGTGCGGCTATTTTCCGCCATTATAAAATCTTCAAATCTTCCCTTACAAGCTTATGAGAATATTTTCAAAGAAAACGTTTTATTTTATATGGATCTTAAATGATTTCAAAATAAAAAGAGATATTTCTTTAAAAAGAATTTTGATTTCATCTATGTCAACATCCTTTGATGGATTTTACGCTTATTTGAAGTTGATTTATTGTGATACAAAACATCTATATTGTATTGAAGGTTTTGTGGTATGTTTGACTGTGGATGTGCTATTTTTATACCATTCATAGTTTATGGTGAAAATATTGACATTTCGTATGCTAGTTTTAATACGAATGTTTATGTTATGTTTAAACCTTTTCATATAGGAATGCATTGGACTTAGTAAGTGACGGGTGGAGCCCGCTATAGCTCCTCGATGCATCGGTAGGTCTCATGAGACAAACTAGTGTCTTGGCAGAAGGCCTTGACAAAATCTTATTTGTAGTCTTGGCACGAGGCCTTGACTATGTGGTTATGATAGTCTGGCATTATGCATTCCAACATTATGAAAGTGGTTATTGATTTTTGCATGTGATTATTAGATTAGTAGAATATCCATGTGAATAAGTAAATGGCATTATTTCATTTTATTTATGCCATACCATGTTGAAAGTTCTTGTTTGAAAGGCTTTTGTTTTAGTTATACATTGCCTTAAAAGTTTATTCTTATTTATGAAAGTTTCCGCTATATTGTTATCCTTACTGGGCATTTGAGCTCACCCCTTTTCTATGTTTTATTTTTCCCAGGAAGTGAAGAAGTAAATTATGAATGACCTGCAGGGATGTTATGAGGGGATTATAGTGTGGACTGTGGAAACATTATGTTGTTGTAGTAGTTTTTCATTTTATGATGTAATGTAAGACTTATGAATATATCTAGTGTTTCCAAGGCTACTAAACCAATCGGTCTTTCGAGATTTGATCTTTCTTGTGATCATGCCAATGTTACGAAGTAATGCACCGACTCTGGGTAGCTGGAGTTCGGGGCGTTACAGTGCTTCACAATTTGGGAGTGGAGAAGCTAAAAGGTCGGATTCTCTATCCTCTTTGACTTAGGGGAGCCTAGTATTTATAGGCAAGGGGTGCCGCAAAGCAGAACTCACGCGCCGCCTCCAGTGCTTCGCGGCGGGCTCGCGAACGTCAGGCCTTTCGCGGAGAGGTACCGCCTCCGGTACTTTGTGGGACCGCGATGCTCGGGGGTGCTCCGCATCGGGGCTTCGTGAGGCAGCGTGCGTGGATTATTTTTCATCCCTTCCTTTCGTGCAATATTTTGGAGCCAACAAATGCCCCCCTCAGACTTGGAGCCGCAGAAGGATGAAGGGTCAAAGTCTGAGGGAAAATCGCCAAAATTGTCTGCGGTTCGTGATGCGACTTCGCGAAGGGGGCCCGCGGTGCTGATCGCGGCCACGAGATCCGGACGCGCCGCGATGCTCCGCATGGGCGAGGCGCGCCGCAAAGCTCCTGGGTCACCGCCTATAAATAGGGGGCTGACCTCTTTTGTCTTCCCGCACTTTTCTTGTCCTTTTGCACTCTCTATTTCACGAAGCTCCACATACACCACGCTTGCTCTCCGCGAATCGAGCTTCGCGGCGAACTGCGGGTCTCTGACTCCGTGACCGCGCCAAGCGGACTCCTGTTTTCCAGCCTAGGTCAGACTTCGTGGCTTGGTTTCCCGGCTGATCTTCGCGAGCCGGCTTTATGACCCAGCTTCTCGAAATAAATTCTTTTCTGAGTGTCGGAACCGAAATGGCCCATCAAGAAGCTGTATTGGGGGTGCTTGTAGACGTCGCCCATCAGGATGAGATGGCCAACTGTCCGGGCCTTGGGGAGATTGTCCGAAGCAACTCGGACCACATTTCTTTGACAGAGCTGCTATGGGAGGGTCAGAAGAATTATCTGCAGTGCAAGAAGCTGCCATTGTACGGCTTCAGGTTGAGGGATGACGTCTTCATCCCTGAGGCAAGTAGGGACGAACCAGCTTGCTGGTTTAGGAGCACACCATGTCAGCACCAATGGTTCAGGGCGGCCGATGGTTATGCGCGGGAGGACTTCAAACCTGTCACCGCCGAATTTCTCTACAACCATGTGAACAATATTGATGGGAAGCCATTGTAACTAGAGATGTCCCCTCCTCTCCACCGTACCATGCTGAAGGCGGCTTTGCAGGATTCGAAGAAGGGGTGGTCTGATGAGTGGGACCTACGCCGGGGCGGCAACTTTACTGATGACTAGGCCTGGGCCTACTGGGTAGGCGCCTCATGCGAGGAGTTGGGGATGAGCTGAGGAGAGTGGGTTTATATGAGGCTGCATGGGCCTCCCAATTCCACATTTACCAACCGAAACAACTGATGCTAGAATTGCTGAGAAGATGGTATTCTAGGACCAATACCTTTCACCTGCACCACGGGGAGGTGGGCATGAGCCTGTGGGATGTCCACCAGATTTTGGGGGTTCCGATCTTGGGGGCCATGTATGATGAGTTCCTCCCCATCATGAGTGTGTGGGAGGATACAGAGCAAATGTTGTGACTGGCGTTGGCGTTGATGGCACTCGTCCCTAGAGAGGACAAGGAGGCAGTGAGGGACGTCTACTTTAAGAAGTGGTTCAAGCACTTCTTGAATTTACCAAAAAATCGAGAGTTCCCTCAGAGGCCTTGAACTTGTTTGAGGGCGGTCCAATGGGGTAAGGATCACTTTTATTGGCCGGTCTTGGAAGACATCCAATGGAAGACTTGGGGTTTCAGTGTCAGCACTGAACAACAGCTGATAGTCTGGCTGGCGACGTTCATTACGGCTCTCATTTGCAGTTGGATCCTACCAGTGAGGGATACCAGCATGGGGGTGCAGCCCAGCTCGTTTATCATGGAATCCATGTTGGCCATGGGGCAACGGGTCAATCTAGGGATTCCAATTCTCTCCAAGATGTACATAATACTGCAGTACATTATCGAGGGCAAGAAGCTGCCAAGGATATACGGGCCCTTCCACCTCCTGTATGGGTGGATTGTGGCGCACATCAGGGGGATCTATGAGTATCCAAACCCTATCTTGCCGCTGAGATCAATCTTCCACCCCTCCATCCTGAATGCGGCCATGAGCTTCCCGTTCAAACTAATCGTGTCGATGGTGCTGAACCGGGTGTGGAGGGCGGATGAGTTTAATTTTCATCCCTTCCCATTGCCGACGGGGATACTTACTAATGATGGGCAGGGAACGGAAGAGCACCAGGCTTACCTCCTGGCCTTTCGAGGTGGAGTTTTGGTGGCACGAGTGGATCGTGAGCCGCTCTGCGAACCGTACACCCCGCATCAGTTTGTGAGGCAGTTCTGGTGCCTCCAGCGGCTGACCCCGCAGGTCTACTGGGAGGTGCGTCACGAGGAGCACATGTGTTTGATGAGGCAGTTGTGGCTCATGTTCACATGAGAAGATGGAAAGATGCGAATTGCATTGCCTCCATCCACCGCTGCTTTCGGATTGGTGAGGGAGTATTCCATTAGTTGGGAGGCTGCTTACCCAGGGGTGATGCTGAAGCAGCCAACTATTCGGGTTGGTGATGATGGGCCTCCTCTATCCTGAGGACGGGGTCGGAGGGCAGCTAGGGCCTCTCACGGTGGCGGGGCTGCCGTGGCGGAGAGACCCGCACCGACCGAGGGTGTGGCAGCAACGGCAGATCTGGTGATTCTGGAAGAGCAGGGCCATCCGGAGGTGTAGAGACCCGAAGCCTGACGTACATGGATATTACATTACTTTTGCGGAATACTTAGTACATAACAAACACACACACACAAGGATCGTAATAGTTTAGTGTCTTTGGAAACTCAGAACGTAATCTTCTAATCGTGGTGAAAGATCTTCAATATCTCCCATAAAGATCTTCTCTTTCTTTTTTACCTAAAATCGTTCTTTATATCCTGGGGAAAAGAAAACATAAAAGGGTGAGCTCAAATGCTCAGTAAGGGTAAACAAAAGAAAAATAAATCACATCATATTCATAAGAACATAACTTTTAGAAATCTTAACCTGCAAAAGAGAGCATAATTTCATAACATGGGGTAAATCATGGAAGTGAAATGTAATCACAATAATCATAACTTAAAACATGAAACTTTGTGGCATTCACACATAATCATAGAGAATCATTTCTTGTTAGTCAAGACTCATTTCCAAGACTATCTTAGTGGACAAAGTCCCTTTCTGAATCGAGTAACCCTCGTTTCAGTCCTGTTTCACTGAACCGGTATAACCTACCATTCCAGCCATGTCTATCTCATGAGATATAAAATCTTTACCCAATGCATTGGAGGGAGATATAGGTCCCACCCATCTCATAATGATACCATTATTATGTGTGCCACAAAATCATAAACCATACATCATTTCATAACCCATGTAATAAAAATGGGAATTTTAAACATCATGACATCATAAAACAATTCATATACGATAAAGGAGTTCATAAAAATAATTCCATCATAACATAATCAAATCAATCTAACAATTGGGATAAAAACAGAACCCTTTATTGTCTTAGATGGAAAATAATTTTAATAAAACACTTGAACTCCATTTTTGATGAAAATATCCTTTCTACTTCAAAAACACTTTTCATTTCTTAACATGTCATAAAATTTTAAACTAAAAGAAGTTGATTAAAAATAAACTTGAAAACTTGTAAAGGAAGCTTCTTGGAAATAATTTTTTAAAAATACATTCATGCCGTATAACTTAAAAAAACATTCTTTGTACTTTTGTCGGAAAAGTCAAAAAGTACCTCGTACGAAAAACGACAAAAGATTCCTTTCATATCTTTTACTAAAAACTCCCCGAAGGGTAAAATTGGATTTAAACAATTGTAGGTGGATAAAAATAATATTACATATTGAGGAAACATGGATGTGGATAATAAAATACACCCCAGTAAATTTCAAAGTATAAACAATCTCGGATAAAAATGAGATTGTGATATTTCCCTTACCTTAGGTCCGATTTGCTTTGTAAGTGTCCGAACCTCCTGTATAATGATTTAAATAATGTCATTGACTTATTCCAGAATCATACTAATTGTTATGATATCATATATGGTTCACTTATGACTTTATTTTACCCGTTCTTTTGTAAATTCCATGTTAAAGAGCGTTTTGGGTAAAATCGTTTCATTTATCGTAGGTATTTTGACTTGTTGTTCTTGACATTATTATTACTTATATCATGATTTACTTACATCCAGAATATAAAATATGATTTATATATCATATATATTCAATATATATATATATATAATAGATAGATAAATGAAATGAAAAACATTGTTCATGGAGACGATAGTCCGTACGTACGCATGAACGTTGTTTTTCTTTCCTTATTGTCCTGAATGGAAGTAAGTAGATGACATACATATAAATATACATAAATATAGTATCATTATTATGTCATATATTTCATTAGTACTTATTATATATACTTTATAATCATTCATTAATGGTTAATCATTGAAAATGAATCTCATCGCGTCGTGGAGACGGTAGTCCGTACGTACGCACGAGCGATGATATCATTTCCATAAATATTGAATTGAATTGGAGTGGATTATACAATATATCAAAATCAATATGATGTTGTAATAACTATGTATAGTTATTATTTACACCATTATACCCATCCATGTAAGGTGGTGGTGGAAAACAGATTACACCACGGCGTGGAGACGGTATTCCGTACATACGCACGCGCGGTGATTTCTTTTTACGTAGGATGGATAGATGGTGAAATAGGGTTGTTTCATACTTATAATAACATATCAGTATATGAGTGATACTGATGTTATTACTTCATAATTAAACAACCTAAGAAGAAGAAGTGGAAGAAGAAATAAAGATGAAAGAATTGGTAACGGTAATTACCTCTTCTTTGAAGCGCCTCTTTGAGACCTCCTCTTAGGGAACTAAAATTGGTCTTTGAGGAAGACCAGAACCTCTAGGATGTTGCTAGGGAAGTGGATAAGAGATTTTGGCAGGGTTTGGCCGAGCTTGAGTGCTCAAATTGGTGTGAGGAGGAGGGGGAGGAGGTGTCCTTTTATAAGGGAGGAGAGGGGCACCTTAGGAATACCTCAAAATATTATTTTATATTAAAGTCAAAATCGGTTTATAATGGTTCCAAAGGGTCTTATTTCGAAGCTAAAGTGGGTATGGGTCTAAATCCTATCAGCCAATAGGATTTAGACAAGTTTAGGGTATTATTTTAACCTTATCAATTAGATTTAACTCTAAGTTAAATAATTTAACTTTTACCGTGTCTTTTTGTTTTCTTTCACTATATGGTTAATACACTTACTATAACATGCCAAACGAACCCAAAATTGTTTATTATTAATATATATATCCTTATCTAAGTCATTTGGCCGAACCTTAGATTTTTAGGAATAAAATAACAATTAATAATATAATATTTGATTTAAAAACTATTTTGTGTCAATTTTGACACTATTTGATATATGATTTTTGTGAAAGTCATAACAGAATTATATGTTCGAACCAAGTTTATTAAATCAACACTAATATATCATAGTAACCTATAAAATTATTGGAATTCATAAAAAGTCTCAAATTACATTTATTTTGGTGTTTATAACATCAATCATGTCAATATTTCATAAATAAGATAATTACTGAATCATAATTGTGTCATAAATAAATTAAATTATTTAATGTATAAAAATTATAAATAAAATACCATCATGTAGGAAAGCTTTTGAGATTTCTAATTAATATTTACAATCGAATTTATCTTATGTATAACCCTATATTAAAAATGTTTTAGTAAGTAAACTTTGATTTTAACTCTTTTAACTATTCTTTGAATTAAATAATAATAAATGTCCTAATCTAATCCAAGTGGGTCTAAATGATAATATTTTACACTTAAGGTTGTTTTTGGTGGAGATACACTTGTCCAATAGAATTAGGACATGTGTTAGGGTAATATCAATATCATTCTTACCCTTAATTACCCTATTTACTTTTAACCGTGGTAAATAAAAGTAAAAAGTTACTATTCACCAAAAATTATTTTCATCTCATTGAACCACATTTTACATACTGACATCAACCGTGTCTCTCGGATTTTTGAAATTCCATTTACAGAAGCGGTAAAATTAAGTTTTATGAAAAATTCAGTTTTTTTAACTACCACTTAGTAGTTTCACTATTCATCAAAAATTGATGTTTTTCAGAACAATGCCAAAATTTCATCCTAAGCTATATTTCATATTCCGAATTCAGAAATGAAGTCTATATTTCCAAATTCATAACATAGAAGTTGCATTAATTAATTTTATAATTAAATCCCACTGTTAAAACAAATAGCGTGTTTTTTTAAGAAACAATTTCTTTCAAAAGATTGACACTTGATTATGTCTGGTTTAAATGTGAAATTACATCCAATGACCAACATTGTATTAAATTGTAAAAATATATTATAAATATACTTTAAAATAACTCAAATTAATAATTTATCACTATTAATTATTTCGATTAAAAAAGTTGTTTTTAATTATAATTTAGTAATTTTCACTATTCATCAGAATATGAAAGTTATCCGAAAAGTACCAAAATTTCACCTTAGGCTAAATTCGATACTCCGATTCCAAAAATGAAGTCCATTTTGAAAAATAAATTTTACGAAATTTCAAAAAGTGGTTATTACTATTCATAACGGCTAGTTTTAATAATATTTTAAAGCATATCGTTGTTTCGTGAAACTCAGTATTGCGTACCACACACGCTATCGAGGAAGGTTGCGATTGCGTGTAATGAAAGGCAAGTCAAGGATGCGTGTTGTGCAAGCTCCTTTTGGTGTAGCGTACAACACAAGACATTAGTGAAATTAAAAAGAATATTTTTCATAAAATCTCGGGGTGTTACATTCTACCCCCCTGAAAATGAATTTCGCCCTCGAAATTCGTTGGGGTTATAAATGGTTTACTATTAGAAAGTTTATTTAATAGAAACTCACATCGTAAAAAGGAATACCAAAACCAATATTTTAAAACAAAAGTATGAAACTTAACGGTTACCCAAATAAACTAATCACTGGGTTTCCACATAGGTGAAAATATGGATATGGAAGAGAAATCTAACCATCATGTTCTGATGGAGAGTGGTAGAGAACATGGCTATGGAAAAGCCAGTAATCACAAATCCATAGATTTGTGGTGATATAAGGTACCATCTGATTCATCAGGTATAAGAGCACTAGGACAACATTTTTGGTTTTCAAGATCGTTTCCCTAAAGTTGAAGAGTTTGAATTAGAATAAATACTTACTTTATTTTGGTACAATCTCGCTGTTGTTCGTGCCTTGAACAATTTCTACTTCATCTCTTAAATAAATGAAGTTGAATTTGTTATTCGTGAAGTGTTAGCAGATCATGTGATAGAATGACGGGTCATTCCATCTGTCTCAAACAAAAGGTTCGAAAAGTTATAAGTTCATCTTATGGTTAGATTAATCGTATATGGTTCCAAAAATGAACTTATACTTCATATATCATACTGCTTAATAAAATAAAACTAGTTTCTACTAAACAGGGACTTCCTGTAGGCCAGTGGTAGGTGATAAAGGCCAGTCGCACTTCGGTTGTGGGTTCAATTCCCACAGCCTTGTCCGAAGCGATGGGTTGTCGCCCGTCCTACAGGTTGTCCTTTTTCTAAAACTATAATACTATAACATCCTATTAATAATATCGAAAATCTTATATCCTTAAGAAATACTAACTTATGTCCAACATAATCCATTCTAATCTTTAGGCTTATCCATAATATTGTAGTCCACTCTCATAATATAGTGAAAACGATTACCAGAGATTTAATACTATCGTTAATCACCATATATATGTCTTGTTGGTCACATTCCAAACATTCAAAGGCCTTAATCGTGTATTCTCTTGAATACCTTAGTGAAAACATGAATGCAGTTAAAATTTAACACTTTCCACATACCAAAATCCTCAAAATTCTATATACTCAAACAATGATATCACTTAGTCATTATATCAATCATGAGCTCATGAATACTGTTAAACATTTCATTTTCTCGTTTTCCCTTCATTATGCGCATATCATCTTATTTCCAAAAAATATCTCAATCACTTTGAATACCACATCAATAAATATTGCAATACTCAATGATACAACATTATTTTGGAATCCCATTACATAAACACTTAATCATTCCACCACATCGTTGTCATATTCAACATTGCCAATAGTGATCGCATGTGACTTCCCTTTGTCCTTTTCCTTCAGTGGTTGCTCATGTTGATCATCCCTAACCCTTGGATTAGGGCATTTATTAGCATAATGCCCCATTTCCTTGCACTTGAAGCATTGAAGTGTTGGTGGTGCGTTCTCTGCAGTGTTTGCTTTATTCACATCATTAGAAACCCTTTTTCTATTACTTCGATACTCAGCTGCTCGATGACCTTCTTTTCCACAATTAAAACATTTTCTAGTCCCTTTAAGACAATCTCCACCATGCTTCTTTCCACACTTTGTGCATAAGGAAACATTCATCTTCTTTTCACCATTATTCTGAGATTTCTCCTTGAACTCCATCTTTCATTTCTTGTCAAAACCATGAGATGGATATGTAATACCAACTTCCATTTCTACCTTGATAGCACAACGCACAATTTATTCATAGCTACTGAAGTCTCTTATAGCTAATGCCCTTCGAAGACTTGGTTTTAAGCCACTGAAAAATCGATCAACTTTACTTTCAGGTTGGATGATAATGCCAGATGCATACCTTGAAAGTCTTGTAAAATTCGCTTCGTATATACCAACATATTCATCATCCTTTTGCTTTAGTTCAAGAAACTCCTTCTCCATCTTTGTTCGAAGAATACGAGGGAAGTACTTATTGAAAAATAAGTTCTTGAACTCGTCCCATTCCATGGACTCAATTTCATCTCTTTGCCTTGTATTCTTGATAAGATTCCACCATTGATCAACTTCACCTTCCAAACGATATACTGCTAAGATGACTTTATCATGCTCAGAACATTGAATAACTGAAAATGTATTTTCATTGGTACTGATCCATTGTTCAGCAACAAGTGGATCAGAAGACCCACTGAAAGAAGGTGGACGTTGCCTCATGAAGGACTCAATAGAATATTGTTCCCTCCTCTGGTCATTTGGAAGTCCAGAATGATTCATAGCTTGTGTAAGTATAGCAATAAGATTTTGCACTCCATCTCCCATAACATTTGTTTGTTCAGGAGGGCAATCATTGCATTGTCCATTGCATTGATCAACACGGTTCCTTCGGGTTCCAGCCATCGTCTAAAACCCAAAAAGAATAGTGTGAGAGGCAAAAATCATGCTAGGGAAAACAACATAATAAAGGGGGAGTACCTTCAATATCTAACATCTTAGGTTTAATTCTATGATCGTTAGCGTAATTCTAGTACTATAACCTATATGTATACTTAACCTTAGGGACATCCCTAGACATACCGTAGAAATATCTCTAGGGGTCTCACTAACATTTTCGCATCCTAGTTTCCAAAGGTTGACTAAACCTCCCTCTGATACCAACTGTAGAGACCCGAAGCCTGACGTACATGGATATTACATTACTTTTGCGGAATACTTAGTACATAACAAACACACACACACAAGGATCGTAATAGTTTAGTGTCTTTGGAAACTCGGAACGTAATCTTCTAATCGTGGTGAAAGATCTTCAATATCTCCCATAAAGATCTTCTCTTTCTTTTTTACCTAAAACCGTTCTTTATATCCGGGGGAAAAGAAAACATAAAAGGGTGAGCTCAAATGCTCAGTAAGGGTAAACAAAAGAAAAATAAATCACATCATATTCATAAGAACATAACTTTTAGAAATCTTAACCTGCAAAAGAGAGCATAATTTCATAACATGGGGTAAATCATGGAAGTGAAATGTAATCACAATAATCATAACTTAAAACATGAAACTTTGTGGCATTCACACATAATCATAGAGAATCATTTCTTGTTAGTCAAGACTCATTGCCAAGACTATCTTAGTGGACAAAGTCCCTTTCTGAATCGAGTAACCCTCGTTTCAGTCCTGTTTCACTGAACCAGTATAACCTACCATTCCAGCCATGTCTATCTCATGAGATATAAAATCTTTACCCAATGCATTGGAGGGAGATATAGGTCCCACCCATCTCATAATTATACCATTCTTATGTGTGCCACAAAATCATAAACCATACATCATTTCATAACCCATGTAATAAAAATGGGAATTTTAAACATCATGACATCATAAAACAATTCATATACGATAAAGGAATTCATAAAAATAATTCCATCATAACATAATCAAATCAATCTAACAATTGGGATAAAAACAGAACCCTTTATTGTCTTAGATGGAAAATAATTTTAATAAAACACTTGAACTCCATTTTTGATGAAAATATCCTTTCTACTTCAAAAACACTTTTCATTTCTTAACATGTCATAAAATTTTAAACTAAAAGAAGTTGATTAAAAATAAACTTGAAAACTTGTAAAGGAAGCTTCTTGGAAATAATGTTTTAAAAATACATTCATGCCGTATAACTTAAAAAAACATTCTTTGTACTTTTGTCGGAAAAGTCAAAAATTACCTCGTACGAAAAACGACAAAAGATTCCTTTCATATCTTTTACTAAAAACTCCCCGAAGGGTAAAATTGGATTTAAACAATTGTAGGTGGATAAAAATAATATTACATATTGAGGAAACATGGATGTGGATAATAAAATACACCCCAGTAAATTTCAAAGTATAAACAATCTCGGATAAAAATGAGATTGTGATATTTCCCTTACCTTAGGTCCGATTTGCTTTGTAAGTGTCCGAACCTCCTGTATAATGATTTAAATAATGTCATTGACTTATTCCAGAATCATACTAATTGTTATGATATCATATATGGTTCACTTATGACTTTATTTTACCCGTTCTTTTGTAAATTCCATGTTAAAGAGCGTTTTGGGTAAAATCGTTTCATTTATCGTAGGTGTTTTGACTTGTTGTTATTGACATTATTATTACTTATATCATGATTTACTTACATCCAGAATATAAAATATGATTTATATATCATATATATTCAATATATATATATATATATATAATAGATAGATAAATGAAATGAAAAACATTGTTCATGGAGACGGTAGTCCGTACGTACGCATGAACGTTGTTTTTCTTTCCTTATTGTCCTGAATGGAAGTAAGTAGATGACATACATATAAATATACATAAATCTAGTATCATTATTATGTCATATATTTCATTAGTACTTATTATATATACTTTATAATCATTCATGAATGGTTAATCATTGAAAATGAATCTCATCGCGTCGTGGAGACGGTAGTCCGTACGTACGCACGAGCGATGATATCATTTCCATAAATATTGAATTGAATTGGAGTGGATTATACAATATATCAGAATCAATATGATGTTGTAATAACTATGTATAGTTATTCTTTACACCATTATACCCATCCATGTAAGGTGGTGGTGGAAAACAGATTACACCACGGCGTGGAGACGGTATTCCGTACATACGCACGCGCGGTGATTTCTTTTTACGTAGGATGGATAGATGGTGAAATAGGGTTGTTTCATACTTATAATAACATATCAGTATATTAGTGATACTGATGTTATTACTTCATAATTAAACAACCTAAGAAGAAGAAGTGGAAGAAGAAATAAAGATGAAAGAATTGGTAACGGTAATTACCTCTTCTTTGAAGCGCCTCTTTGAGACCTCCTCTTAGGGAACTAAAATTGGTCTTTGAGGAAGACCAGAACCTCTAGGATGTTGCTAGGGAAGTGGATAAGAGATTTTGGCAGGGTTTGGCCGAGCTTGAGTGCTCAAATTGGTGTGAGGAGGAGGGGGAGGAGGTGTCCTTTTATAAGGGAGGAGAGGGGCACCTTAGGAATACCTCAAAATATTATTTTATATTAAAGTCAAAATCGGTTTATAATGGTTCCAAAGGGTCTTATTTCGAAGCTAAAGTGGGGATGGGTCAAAATCCTATCAGCCAATAGGATTTAGACAAGTTTAGGGTATTATTTTAACCTTATCAATTAGATTTAACTCTAAGTTAAATAATTTAACTTTTACCGTGTCTTTTTGTTTTCTTTCACTATATGGTTAATACACTTACTATAACATGCCAAAAAAACCCCAAATTGTTTATTATTAATATATATATCCTTATCTAAGTCATTTGGCCGAACCTTAGATTTTTAGGAATAAAATAACAATTAATAATATAATATTTGATTTAAAAACTATTTTGTGTCAATTTTGACACTATTTGATATATGATTTTTGTGAAAGTCATAACAGAATTATATGTTCAAACCAAGTTTATTAAATCAACACTAATATATCATATTAACCTATAAAATTATTGGAATTCATAAAAAGTCTCAAATTACATTTATTTTTGTGTTTATAACATCAATCATGTCAATATTTCATAAATAAGATAATTACTGAATCATAATTGTGTCATAAATAAATTAAATTATTTAATGTCTAAAAATTATAAATAAAATACCATCATGTAGGAAATATTTTGATATTTCTAATGAATATTTACAATCGAATTTATCTTATGTATAACCCTATATTAAAAATGTTTTAGTAAATAAACTTTGATTTTAACTCTTTTAACTATTCTTTAAATTAAATAATAATAAATGTCCTAATCTAATCCAAGTGGGTCTAAATGATAATATTTTACACTGAAGGTTGTTTTTGGTCGAGATACACTTGTCCAATAGAATTAGGACATGTGTTAGGGTAATATCAATATCATTCTTACCCTTAATTACCCTATTTACTTTTAACCGTGGTAAATAAAAGTAAAAAGTTACTATTCACCAAAAATTATTTTCATCTCATTGAACCGCATTTTACTTACTGACATCAACCGTGTCTCTCGGATTTTTGAAATTCCATTCACAGAAGCGGTAAAATTAAGTTTTATGAAAAATTCAGTTTTTTTAACTACCACTTAGTAGTTTCACTATTCATCAAAAATTGATGTTTTTCAGAACAATGCCAAAATTTCATCCTAAGCTATATTTCATATTCCGAATTCAGAAATGAAGTCTATTTTACCAAATTCATAACATAGAAGTTTCATTAATTAATTTTATAATTAAATCCCGCTGTTAAAACAAATAGCGTGTTTTTTTAAGAAACAATTTCTTTCAAAAGATTGACACTTGATTATGTCTGGTTTAAATGTGAAATTACATCCAATGACCAAAATTGTATTAAATTGTAAAAATATATTATAAATATACTTTAAAATCACTCAAATTAATAATTTATCACTATTAATTATTTCGATTAAAAAAGTTGTTTTTAATTATAATTTAGTAATTTTCACTATTTATCAGAATATGAAAGTTATCCGAAAAGTACCAAAATTTCACCTTAGGCTAAATTCGATACTCCGATTCCAAAAATGAAGTCCATTTTGAAAAATAAAATTTACAAAATTTCAAAAAGTGGTTATTACTATTCATAACGGCTAGTTTTAATAATATTTTAAAGCATATCGTTGTTTCGTGAAACTCAGTATTGCGTACCACACACGCTATCGAGGAAGGTTGCGATTGCGTGTAATGCAAGGCAAGTCAAGGATGCGTGTTGTGCAAGCTCCTTTTGGTGTAGCGTACAACACAAGACATTAGTGAAATTAAAAAGAATATTTTTCATAAAATCTCGGGGTGTTACAGGAGGGGCGGCCATCGAGGGGATTTCGTAGGATATCCACTCAGGCTCCGGGTAAGTGGTTGCGTCATATTGACATGGAAGAGGATGTTGTCTTCCCGAAAGCCTGGGAAATTTGGGATGTCAACCGGCAATTCCTCAGCCCACCCGAGATATGGGCGAACTTGAATCGCCTCGATATGGATTTACCGGGCATAGGCCCAGTCCGGGCTGGTTTCATGTCATCTCTGGTGGAGGCAGAGCAATACTTGGATGAGCTGGAGGATTATGTTCACTCCAGTGGTTTCCCTCGCCCAATGATAGATCGGGTGAGGGTACTTCTAGATCGAACGGTCCCCCCACATTTGTCAGCCGCCGATCTGAGGGAGCGCTTCCCCTTGCTGGAAGAATCAGAGGATTCCTCTCAGGAGGATGAGGCTGGAGGAGGGAGCCCGTTGGAGGAGGGCGAGGTCGGAGATCAAGGCTCAGATTCCGACGATTTCGCAGAGGCTCTCGAGGTAGCATTCCAAACTTCTTTCCTTATGGTCCGTTCTTGGGCCATTATGGACTTCTCACTGATGTTTGAGCCATGCAGGAGGAACTTGTACGCAGGCCTCGTTCTCGCCTCTCAACGGGTAATGATGCAGGACCTTCCGAACTCGTGCCTATGGCTGCGTCCAGTTCCGCGTCTGGTGGGACCAGAGCACCCGAGGTGGCTCCTCCGGAATCTCCAGACCTTCCAACAGTATACAGAGGGCCTCGCCTCAGGGTCCCGTCAGTATCGACTCAAGAGCAGCACCCGGAGGTCTATGTCTCTAAGTTTCCTCTACCGGTTTCCTTGTCATCATATCTAGACTATGCCAACTAACGTTTATGTCCCTCTCTGTCGTACAGTTCTCTGACTAGTGTGGGTTGCTGCGGCAAGGCTAGTCGGGATGTCTGGTGGCATCCCTCCTAGGGGCATGTCGGTGATGGTGGTGATAGTCCCCCCATCTCCCCGAACTGCAACACACATCATCACTGGAGGGACCACCAGCAGGGTCATGCCCGAGGTCATTGAGGTGGACTCCGATGAAGAGGATCGACCGGCCGGTCCTAGTCCTGTCACGCCTGCTTCGGCGCCAGATGTCGTGCCGGATTCAACGCCAGATGCAGATCCTGCCAAGGACTTCCTGCGGGCGTATCCTGTGTACGAGCCTGCCAATCACGTAGACTGGGACGAAACGGCCTCTGATGAGGAAGACAGCAGCATAGTCCGCCGCCGGTCGTGGAAGCTAATCATGCGCTTCATCAAGGACACCCCCCAAGCACTATGTCTAGACGAAATGGACAGACTTCACTCGCGGCTGTGCAAACTATGCGCTGGGGGAGTGGATGCCCAACGTCCTCACGTGCTCATCCGAGATCTTATGGCTGAGAAGATCCAGGAGCATGATCGTGGGCTCAGCGTGGGCTGGAAACGGAGGAAGGAGACAAACATCAGGAAGATACAAGAGGCTGAAAGCGAGGTCCAACAGCTTCAGACCCGGGAAGATAATCACTCAGCCTCTCTCAATGCACAATTTGAGCTGATCTCACGGTTGAAGGCCCAGCTGGCAGAGGAAGAGGAGCATATGAGGCAGGCTTCTGGAAAGATGGATACCATTCAGGCTGGGGTAGAGAGGTCCAGAGCCAAGGGTAACGAACTGCGCCCCGCCACTGCTGAGGAGGAGTAAGAGCTGAGTCAGCGGCAGCAAGTCTTGGACACCACAAGCCGAAGGGTGGCGGAGCTGCAATGCTCTTTTGACGGGGTCAACCCGTCCATGGGGGGAGTCGACCCCCGGGTACTGTAACAAACTAAAAACCTTTTATTGGTACTTTTGCGCTTCAATTTCTTCATTTTTTTTTGAATGCCTTAGCACGCATGATTTCAACTATTTGAGTCAGTTAGTTACATCCCTACAATGTTTGTGGGATGTTCGGTGATAATTCCCCAAGCTCACGTGGGTCAAGCCCGATGTGAGAAACAAGAGATAGTTGCCTTCTCGTCCTACCTAACATAGGAGTGGAGACCAAGCTCTGAGCATCCGGGATTTGGATTACAAGTCTGGATTTCCGAAAGATGGGAGAGGCTTGGACGGAGAAGGAATTTCTCAAAACAGCCGAATTACCATTTCTTCAGCGTGCCCTCATGCACAAATGGTGCAACGCCAGGGGCACTGAAATTGGTCTGAACAGACAGAAATGGGAAGCATGAATTACAATACCCAAGATTCGGAGCACTGTGGGGATGGCGTGACAATAAAGGACAGACGTTAACTATGGAGGAGAAGCGGTATCCTTACTGCGTTAGCCTGAAATGGGGTCAAAAAATGAGGGTCGACCATTGACCATGTTCGAAACATGGGACCATGTCACAAATGTTGTCGGTCAATCTTTTGGGATGTTGACCCAGGACAGTTGGCGAACCCTGGGTCGAGCATCCATACTGTTAGGGGGTCCCTCCAAACATGAAAAGTCTTCCGGAACATTGGCCCAGGATGGTAGTTGAGCCGATACGGCATGAGACCAGGCCGTTAGGGGGTCCCTTTAGACATGAAAGGGGACGAGGGTCTGCATAAGGGGCACGCAAAGCGTGGAATATGAAGTGATGGTTTGTCCGGACAGAATTCGACACTTAGGTAGTTATACCAACGTGGTGGGAGTATGCCATATGGGCGCGTTGGTTTGGTCATGGATCCTTCCTTCTTTGGGACAGGGCCTCTCTAGCGAGGGGTCCGACCAGGGGGCTGGAAAGGGGAAGGATGGGATTAATGATTTCTATGGGCTGGACGCTAGGAAAAATACTAGGGTATCTCTACGTATCCCATGAGGATGGGAATCAAGCCATACGTAGTTCTGGAAGCGTAGTTTAACGTCATGCAGGATGATGAGAAGCCCGGCCATGTTGGTACACATCCTGCCAAAACTACTAAGCCCACGTGAGTCATGCTCGGTGTGGGAAACAAGTAGTGGTGGGACTTTCCCGACATAGAAAAGGGAAGTTTAGGGTGGAGAGATGCTTGGTGAATACCGGTCACATGATACTAACACACCCATGTGGCGTACTTAGATGTGCGAAGAGATAGAGCCGAATATGTTGGAATTCCACTTGAACATGAGGAAGTGGAAATGTGTGAATCATGACGCTCGAGATTTGGATCACAATGATGACGGCGTGACGATAGAGGATAACTGTTAACTGTGGCGGAAACACAGCATCCATATTGCATTAGCCTAGAATGGGGACAAACAAATGAGGGTTGACCGTTGACCATGTTCCAAACATGGGACCATGTCGCAAATGTTGTCAAAGATCCTTAGGGACGTTGGCCCGAAACGATTGGAGGGCCCTTAGGTCCAGCATCCATGGAGATCCCTTAAGCATAATATCCATGTCGTCTGAGGGTCCTTTTGGATGTGGAAGAGGATGAGGATCCAAATAGCGAGCTCACGAAGCTTGGTCAGGGGACGAGGGGAATGTCCCCATGAAAATTCAACACTTCGGGCTCTTTGTCAAAACACATCTGAATACAACAACGATACGTATTAGATAGAGGGAGTAGAGTCCTTTTCAATAGGTAGATCTTAGTTTAGGGTCGTAGAATTTGGACCAAAGGGCTGGAGGAAATATGGGAGGCACCCGGTGGGGTATCTCAGACACCTGACGTGAATGGGAACTGAAGGTTCCGATCACCATGTGCTTATCAGACAATTTTAGGTCGAGGGACCATAGACGAGAGTTGAGATGGGCCCAAAGAAAAAATCAAAGGCATTCCTACGTACCCCATGAGGATGGAGATCAAGATGCACGTAGTTCTTGAGGGAGTCTTAGTTTATGGTCTTAGAACTCGGACCATGAATGGGTAAGGGGAGCAGGGGACACATGGGAAGGCGGTTACAAAACCCGACGTGAATGAGGACCTAAGACCTACCTACCATGCGTTCTCTGGGGAAATGCTCGAGTCGAGGGACCGAACATGAAGGTTAGGCTGGGCCCGCGGGGAAGTGTCCGGGCGCTCCTACGTATCTCATGAGGATGAGAATCAAGCCATACATAGTTCTGCAAGGTGTCACAGTAGGGTACCAGTGCTTGGGAAAAAGAGGAGTGCAGGCATGGCCCTTGCACTAAAAGAAGCAGAATTTGGTAAATCTTATTTGTCCTTTAAGGCGAGTGGTTTTTTTTTGTGAAGCGACAGGCCTAGGGTAGCAAGTCCTGGTGTCGCCACAAGAATCAAGCCGTGATAGGCATTGACAAATGGTATGGCACGTGACCAATACCCAACGTGATGTCCTCTACAATGAGGTCATCACAATGCAGTTTTGTTTTTCGTCGTGCTTCCAGGACGATAATGTAACAGTTTAGGGTCGTATGATAGGACCAAGCATTCATTTTAACGTCATGTAGCATAGACGTAGCAGAGATGATGATAGGCGGGGAATGTGTATGGTGTCGTGCGACATAACTGATGTAGATGGGGACATGATCCCTCATCACACTGTACACAGTCCCAAGAGAGGAAGACCTCAGGACGAGGGGCCTATATAGAGGTAAGAGGTGAAACAGGGGGGAGATACTAGCTCCCTAAACGGGCTGGACCCGAAGACAAGGTGTCTAGGCAGTCCTATGTATCCCATGAGGATGGGAATCAAGATGAACGTAGTTCTAGATAGATCTTAGTTTATGGTCTTAGAGCTCAGACCATGAATGGCGACAACTTCCCGAGTAATCGCAGACGTCAACCCAATCCATAAGCCCATGTGAGTTAAACTCGATGTGGGAAACAATGGGGGAATCCTTATCACAATACTTGGGGCGTCCATCAAAGGGGAGTGGGCAGAGAGCCCCGAAGGACACCTTTGACACGGCTTGTTCCCCAAACGCGCGGACGTGCACGGAGGAATAGTACCAAGAGTTCTAAGACACTACTTAGACATGATGAGACTGGAGAAGGATGTGAATCGTGTAACCGACATTTTAGGCTTAATGGGGTTGGTGTGGCGATAGAGGAAAACTGTTAACCGTGGCGGAAAAAAACAGTCTCCATATCGCGTTAGCCTGAGGTGGGAACAAAAAACGAGCATCGACTGCTGACCATATTCGCAATGCGGGATTTTATTGATTTGTTGTCTGAAACCCTCATGGGCGTTGGCCTGTAATGGTAGGAGATCCCTTGGGCGTAGTATCCAGGCCGTTCTTGGGGGGTCCCTCTGGGTGTGAAAGATGATGGAAGCCCTAATGCAGGGATACACAAAGCCTGGAAAGCGGGTGCGGACATGTCCGAGTAAAGTTTGGCATTCCAGGTAATAAACCAGAGTACCCTTTGGCACATTGGTGAACTGCTGAAAAGGGTCGACGGAATAGCTCAGGAGGGAGAGGTACATGGTGTGATCATTACAGGACTGACGTGAATGAGAACATAATCCTTCACCACACCATACACTCCAGGTAAGATCTTGGGCTAGGGCCCGAAAAGGCCAAGGGGCCTGAGGCTAGGCCTCGGTGAGGGATGCATGAGGCTGGGCCTCGATCAGGACGGCCTGACTAACTTGCAGTTTAACATCTTGCAGCAAGGACGGGGAAATAGATAACTGTATTTCGTTTGTGGATGTGTACGGCATGGAAAGTAACCTGACGTGAAAGAGGATGTAATCCTACACCATGTTGTACATTCCTTATAAGAGAATCGGGGTCATGGGCCCGACCGCTGGCACCACCCGGAGGGAAGTTTGTCGCTTCAGGATGGGGCAGAACGAGTTACTGCACTCGATGTTTGGGCCATCTCGGGGAGGACCCGAGGATCCAGGACACTACTGACCATGTTCGAAACAAAGCGTTCCTATCGTGACCTGATATGGGAGCAACAAATGAGCGTCTACCGTTGACAAAATTCGCAATGCGGGACTTTTATCAGCTTGTTGCTTGGAAACCCTTGGGGGGTGTCCCGTATCGGTAGGAGAGCCCTTGGGCGTAGTATCCAGGCCGTTCTTGGGGGTCTCTCCGGGTGTGAAAGATGATGGAATCCTAGTCAAGGAGTGGGTGAAGCATAGCTGTATCCATCCACGAAAGAGACGAACATCTCCAGGGGGGACGTGCAGCCGGGTCGAGGCTTGCTTGATGTGAGTTGGAAAAAAATTGTGCACCCTGCCATATGTCTTGACCTGAGGGGAAGATTTTGGCTTTTGGGCTGGGCCAACGGACGAAATTTCCGAGCGTTCCTACATATCCCATTAGGATGGGAATCAAGCCATACGTAGTTCTTGAATTCCATGAAGTTTAACATCATGTGGTGAGGACGAGGGAGCATAGAAGAACGGGAGTGGGCACATGGTGCAACCCTTACAATCCTTGTATGAGTGGGTATGTATGAGCGGGGATAAGAAAGCCTACTCCTCGCTATGCAAGGACCCTCCAAGGAAACTATTCCCAAGGGGGATAGCAGGAGATAAGAGCTTGGGGTTGGGCTCAAGATGAGGCGTCCGAGCGTTCCTATGTATCCCATTAAGATGGGAATCAAGTCACACGTAGTTCTTGAAGCGTAGTTTAATGTTATTATGGACGAGAAATGTGTCTCAACTGGGTATATGTATGGTACGGCGGGTAACCCGACGTGAATGAGGATGTAATCCCACACCACACCATACAATCCCATAAGGGAGTCCGAGTCGATGAAGGCCAAGGGGCCCGAGGCTGCGCATGGGTCAGGGAGGCCTGACTGGATTGCAGTTTAACGACTTGCAGTAAGGACGGGGGCCGAGGGCCCGAGGAGGCCAAGGGGCCTGAGGCTGAGCCTCAGTCAGGAAGGCCTAACAAGCTCGCAGTTTAACATCTTGCAGTAAGGATGAGGGGAGATCTTAGTTTAAGGTCATTGAGCTCAGACCATTTTGCGGTTTATCGTCCTGCAGGACGGTGGTGCGGTTTAATGTCGTGTTGCACCATACAGTTTAAGGTTGTGTTGGACCATACAATTTAAGGTCGTGTTGGACCATACAGTTTAAGGTCGTGTTGGACCATACAGTTTAAGGTCGTGTTGGACCGTACAGTTTAAGGTCGTGTTGGACCATACAGTTTAAGGTCGTGTTGGACCATACAGTTTAAGGTCGTGTTGGACCATGAAAAAGGATCAGGCGAAGTACTGCTTGAGGAACCTATCATTGGTGGGAGGAGTTACGCGCTCACCATCCGTGGTCACCAAGGAGTACGCCCCGTTGGTGTAAACCTTATGGATGATATAAGGCCCTTCCCATTTGGGTTCTAGCTTGGGCGGTTTCCTACCGGGGATCATTGGTGCTTGAAGGGCCAGTACTAGGTCGCCCTGTAGAAAAGAACAGAGGCGAACCTTCTTGTTGAAGGCCCTCACTATCTTATTCTGATGCCTTTCCAGATTGTGCAGGGCACGAAGCCAGTTCTCATCCAGTGCTTCTAATTCAGCTAGACGGATTTCGGCCACCTCATCTAGCGCATGCTGGTCATAGACTATAGTGCGCAGTAATGGCAGTTGGATCTCAATGGGTAGGACGGCCTCAGCCCCATACACCAGGAAATATGGGGTCACCTGGGTAGAGTTGCGAGTCGTCGTCCGATAAGCCTAGAGGGCGTTGGAGAGCTTGTCTGGCCAGCTTTTCTTGTTCTGACCAACCATCTTCTACAGAATGTTAGAGAGGGTTTTGTTGAACGCCTCGATCTGTCCGTTTTCCTGCACGTGATAATGGGAGGTATGGCTTGAATGGATGTCGTACTTGGCATATAATTTCTTCAGCTCAGCTGCTCGGAATTTGGTGTCGTTAACGGTGAGGATGGTGTGAGGGACCCCAAACCGGTGGATAATATTGGAGCTCACAAAGTCGATGATGGAACGGGCCTTGGCCTCTTTGAGTGGGACTGCCTCTGCCCACTTGGAAAAGAAATCTGTAGCAGTCAGGATGAACCAACACTGGCGAGCTGTTGCTGGTGGATATGGTCCCACTACATCAAGTCCCCATACCGAAAATGGCCAAGAGTACTTGGTGGGGTGGAGGGGCTCCAGTGGCCGATGCAGGAAGTTGGCGTGAACTTGGCACGCGTGGCATCTCTTGGAATACCCGATACAATCATGGATCATAGAGGGCCAGAAGTACCCCAACCTCCGGATTTGATGGGACAACTTTGGCCCAGCTTGATGGGCACCACAGGAACCAGCGTGGACCTCTTGCATAACTTGAGGAATCTCTACTCCTTGAATGCAACGGAGGAGGATGCCATCGAAGCTCTTATTATAAAGGATTTGTTCAAGATTGGGGCCGCTCTAGAGGGTAAACTGCAGCACGTGGCATCGTATTCGCTCGCGCTCGGCCCGGTCGTCTGGGAGGCGACCATTTTGGAGATACTCGACAAAAGGTTCCCTCCAGTCGGGAGCGTCCTCAGCCACTATTTCTAATGAACACGGGACCCCTGACGTAGCGAGTCTGGCAGTGAGATGACTTACCTGCGTGTCGTTATTGTCTTTTGGGTGACAGGGGCGATGACTCTCCGGTGTGCCACATGTATAATCAAATAATCTTGCTCGGGTTCTGTGAGCGACGCAGCTAAGCCAGCCAAGGCGTCTGCTTGACCGTTCTGTGACCGTGGGACATGGGTAATCTCTGGCCGAGAGGAGAACTGATCCATTAGGCGGAGGGTGCACTCCAGCAATGGCACAAGCTCCGGCTTCCTGATGACATAGTCTCCATTGACCTGTTTGATTACCAGCTCGAAATCTCCTTTCATGTGTAGATGGGGCACATCGATCTCGAGGGCCAACTCGAGGTCGGTGATGAGAGCCTGATACTCTGCCTCATTGTTAGTACAGCCTTCTGACAATAGGAATGAGTATGGCAGGATAGCTTACGCCGGGGTAATGAAGACAATACCCAGGCCCACTATGTTGAGCTTAGGATCATTGAGCCTCCTACCGGTGGGGCTCCGGGAGGCACCGTCGAAGTGCATTTTCCAACATGGGATGGCACGATCGACTGAGAGGATCGTCTCATTAGGAAAATCCAGGTCCATGGATTGATCCGCAGAGGTTGGATGGGCAGCTAAAAATTCTGCCAATGCCTATCCTTTAATGGACTTCTGAGGTACGAACCTGATATCAAACTGCTGGAGAATCACCGCCCACCGTGCTAGTCGGCCAGTCAGCATGGTTCGGTTCAGGATATACTTCAGTGGGTCTACCCGGAAGACCAATTGCACCTCATTATGTTGCAGGTAATGCCACAATTTCTATACGGAAAAAACGAGCGCAAGGTAGCCCTTTTCATTAGGGGAGTATCTGATCTCCGTATCGAGAAGCATGCGGCTGAGATAGTAGAGACTGTTCTTCGTACCCTCGTTATTCTTCTGGGAGAGCAGTGCACTGAGGGATCGTTCCAGGGCGGTCACGTAAAGGACCAGAGGCTTTCCGGAAATAGGTGGCATCAAAACCAGAGGTTGTAGTAGATACTTCTTGATTTCCTCGAAGGCAGTCCAACACTCCTCATCCCATTCATAGGCGGCGCCCTTCTTCATGAGCCCGGAAAAGGGATTACACTTGCCGGCCAGATTCGCAATGAATCGGCATATATAGGCTAAGTGGCCTTGGAGACCTCGAAGTTCTCGAATATTTCTCAGGGGAGGCATTTGGCTAATGGCCTTAATCTTCTCTGGGTCGATTTCAATGCCTCAGTATCTAACAAAAAAGCCAAGAAACTTCCCAGAGGTGACCCCGAAGGCACACTTCAATGGTTTCATCTTCAGGTGACGGGAACGGAGGAAACCGAACACTTTCTCAAGGTCTTTGAGATGGTCCTAGAGCTGGCATGATTTGACCACTAGGTCATCTACGTAGCATTCCACAAGCATTCCAAGAATTGGCTTGAATATGCGATGCATGGCCCTCTGATAAGTGGAACCTGCATTTTTCAAGCCGAAGGGCATAACCTGGTAGAAAAAGGTACCTTGGGGGCCCTAAAGGCAGTGGACACCTCGTCCTCGGGGGCCATCCGGATCTGGTTGTACCCGGAATACCCATCCATAAAAGAGAGGGCTTGGAACCTAGCCATGGAATCAATCAATAACTCAGTCACCGGGAGGGGGAATTCATACTTTGGGCAGTGGTGATTAAGGTCACGAAAGTCGATGCAGACTCTGATCTTCCCATTCTTCTTCCTGACTAGCACAATGTTGGCAAGCCACTTGGGGTACTGGACTTCCTTAACAAAGTTGGCCTTGATAATCTTGTCAACTTCGGCCTCAACCATAGCACTGTGAGAAGGGTGCATCTTTCTAGGGGGCTACTTAAACCCGTGATGGTTTGACGGGAGGCCCAGGCGGTGAACGGCTACCTAGGGATCTAGTCCTGGCATCTCACCGTAACTCCAGGCAAACACGTCACGGTGTTGTTTGAGAAAGTCTATGTACCGATGTCGCTCCTCGGGGGACATGGCTGCACTGATCAATGTGGGTCTCGGATCTGCCTCGCTACCAAGGTTCATCTATACCAGTTCATCAATCGTGGTAGAGACGCCTTCCTCAAATGCGGGGGGGGAGCATCCTCCAGGTCTTCCTCTCCACCCGTGGGGGGATTTCCCGCAATGGGAGATACTTCTGGGCTATCAAAACCTGAGGGGCAGCTGGTGCCAACTTGGGAAGCAGTGGTCATCATATCAGGAGACTCACTCGCCATTGAGACAATAGCAATGAAGGCAGTCGAACCTATCACATCTGGCCATCGGCCTAAAGGGCCACGTTTGATGACATCAAAGTAGTGGTGAGGTGTCGGCCTGAGTCGGTTGATTCCAGCCCGATGGAAGAGGCACGTATGGCATACCGCCATTATCATAATCTTGACATTCCGGTACCGCACATGGGTAGGAGGTTCCGGGATCACCTAAGCCTGGTTGGTGTAGGAGTACGAGGTGATTTTCCGCCGTCGCTTGGACATGGGAACATGCCTTACTTTCATACTATAAATAATAAAACATTGCCCCATGTCAGGGGTTGTGGCCTCCAATTGGTGGATCGAGAGGATGTAGGCGTCATCCATGCTTGCCCAGGGATCACTTGTGACCGGGGCGGGTTTATCCTCACTTACTAGGATTTTCTTATCCTTACTCTTGTAATAATCAGCATCCAGATAGCAGGCCTCACAAGATGAGAAAGGAGACGCATCTCCTTGGAGCATGCCTACTCAACCATTGAGGGAGTACTTGAGGCACTGGTGATACGACGAAGGGACTGCTGCGTGCAGATGGAGCCATAGCCTACCCATCAACGCATTGTAGGCGGTGTCCTTAGAGACGACCATGAACTCGGTGCTGGTAATTAAGCCACTGGACTGAGACTTCAGGCGGATCTTGCCGACTGGGGTTTGCTCGGTCCTGTCGTATCCCTGGATTCTGAGGTCAGAGGGAGTTAAATCATCTTCAGACAGACCCAACTTTCGCAGTGTCTGAGTCAGGATTAGGTTGATTCTGGAACCCGTGTCAACGAGGCAGCGACAGACTTCCACACCATTGAAGTGGCCAGTGATGTATAGTGGGAGAATATTCCCATGTATAGGAGGGTCCTCATCTTCACCGTAGAATGAGATAACCGCCTGACATTTGGCGTTCTCAATTGTCTCAGCGTTGAAGGCTTCCGCAGCTGCTACCTCCGTCTCAAACTGAAGGGGGCTTCTTAGGGCCTCGGAAAGTGCTTCGCACATTTTAGACGATAGGTGAAGGGCCTCAAGGATATAAAGCCTTGCTGGAATTCCGTCCAGGTGCTTCAGGACATCATACTTTCGTTCAAGTGCGAACCTATGCCTACAGGAGGTCGTTTGGCAGTTGGAGGCATAGCGGGTCCTGCCGGTTGAACCAGCGGTTGGCTAGTGCTGGGCACATCCTGCTGTCTACTAGTTGAATCATGGAGAGTAGTTGCCGAACTAGGATTGAACAATGGAGACTAGCCTATAGCCGGGCAAGACTAACGGTGATACGAACGAGGCAGCTCTTCTTGATCTAGTAGCACAAACGGCAGTGGAGGTAGAGCTGAAGGCATCAGATGGGGTTGCGCGTGCTGAGCTCTGCGCTGAGCCTGCTATCTGGTCTCAGTAGCTTGCACTGCCTGACTGAAAGTTCCCGCTAATGTGCCTCGATGACCGGCATGGTTGTGGTTCCACTGACGTTGACGTCGGCTGGGGACATTGGGGAGGCTCGCATGGCGTTACCCTTTGTCGGGAGTCATATAAGGCTTTACCAGCTCCACAGTGTTAACTGAAGCGTACCCCTGGCTATCGCTTGATGAGTCATCCACCACCAGGCGGATTTTGGGAGGAATCCCCATTTCAGGGGGCATAAAGTCACCAAGAGTGTGGGATGATGACGGCACCGGTGGAGCGCGTTGTTTCTTCTTGCGTCGTCGTTGCTTGCCCTTTTGGGAAGAGTTCGACTGTGAAGGTGATGCAGAGGTACTGGCTACTTCTTCTAAAGGTTTAGGCTGCTTCAGGCATGCCCGGATGATACCATGGGTGCGGGAGATGGTTTTTCGAGCCATCCAGTCGTCGTATCTCTGGGACCCGCGGCTGGGAACCTGCTGCCACTCGCCTTCGCTGTCGCTACCAATCCCTGACCCTACAAAGACACCCGCTACTTGTGTTGGTGTCGGGCCCAACTTGACTATGTTGTTGTTGACCTGGCCTTGAAGTCAGTCTTTAAACACATAGCATTGCTTGAGGGTGTGCCTCAGAATCCGATGATAAGGACAGTAGTTGGGGTGATCGGTGAGATTCGCCTCTGCCGGCCTTCTGCACTCGGGTAGGCGCACAATCCCTTGCTCTAGAGCACTTCAGAAGTAACCAGGGACCTGATTCTCGTTGAACGAATAAGTCTGGTTCCTTTTTTCCGGATAGGGGGCCCTAGGGGCCTAGCCCTAATGAATGGCTGGAGGGGACTGCTGAGGAGGCGGCGCCTGATTGTCTCACCTAGGTGGGGTTGGCACATTGCGCGGGGAAACTTGTCAATTCTGAGGTGGTCGCTGCTTGGTAGGTGCATGCGCTTGAGGTGGAGGACCTCTGCGGGGTTGCGGGGATGGTGTCGCTGGTAGTAATTCCAGCTACCTGGGGGCTTCTATTTGGGCCACCGCAGCAGGTTCGGCTCTGGAAGTCCTCCTGGATGGGATTATAGGGGGCAACTAATGTGCCTGACTAGCCTTTTGTAGAGCCTCCTCAAGGTGCTGAGCCTTATCTGAGAAATCCCGGAACTCTCCAGGGTAGTTCTGGGTAATCAGGGAAGGAACCAGATCCGTTTTAACGTTCCTGACACACATCGTCAGTAATTGCTCCTGAGTCAGTGGCATGTCGAGGGATTATGTAAGTCCCTTCCACCAGGCGATGAAATCTGTGACTCTCTCATCAGGCCTTTTCTTGCACTTGAAGAGGAATGCAATGCTGGTCTTCCGCGTGGTGGAGCTGAACTGGTATAGGAACAGACGGCGGAGATCCTCCCAACCGGTCACCAATCCGATAGGGAGCTGGTTGTACCAGACGAATGCGGGACCTTCCAATGTCTGCACGAAACATCAGAGCTTGGTGGCTTCTTGCTGAGCCGGAGTCCCCAGCATGGGGCCACACCTGGAAGAAAAATGGGCAAGTGCTATGGCGGGTCCCCTGTCCCGTTGAAGGGAGAGAAAGTGGGGTTTTCAAAACCCGGGGGTGTGGGCATATCATCCACCCACGCGGGATATGGCTTTCCATACGGTGGAACTACCACCTACCGCGTTTCCAATGCTTCGAGGCAGGCTATGAGTGCCTCTATAAGATCATCCAGGTGGGGGTACCTATCTTGACGGGGATCCCTAACTACAAGTGCGTTGCCAGGTTCTTTGACACGGTAGATGGCTTCGGCGGCTCGTGGAGCGACTGGCGGAATGGCATGTGGGGAAACTGTGGGAACCCGTACTGGATTCTTCATTTTTCCCCGACGTTCAGGAGGGTTTGGCGAGACGTATCGCGCCCTCTTGCCATAAGTTCTGACTTCTGCCCTGTCTGTGGGAGTAGCATGATCAGGGTTTCCCAGAGGCATCTCACCGGGGGGGATTGTTCCTGCCCCTTCTGCCTCGGCTTGGGATTACCATAGTCGGGTCGCCGCTCAGAAGCGCCCTCGTCCAAGAGTTCGTCAAACATCCTCTTCTGCTCAGCAAGCTACTGGCGTAATGCGGCCTTCTCGGGATCTTCATTCGTCTTCTGTACAGGGGCGGATGGGTCGGAGTGCTTGATATTTCTGACATGCTCCTTACCCTTACCGGCATTTCGACTGAGTACCAGTGACTCAGTGGGTACAGGGAGGCCTAGAAGGTTCCTCTGCTGATGGGTAACCCTCCCTGATGGGTCCAGCAGTGGTGGTACGCCCTCAGGGGGTAAGTCTCCATCGAGAAATTCAAGCTCGTCTTCCTTGTCCACTACGTCAGCCATGTGGATCGTGACCCCTCTCGAGGGCATGTCCTCAATGTCGCATAACTAATCGGGCTGTCGTCGGATAGGGCTGAAGAGGAGAGCGTCATAGTGTCCCTAGCCACGGACTTTCACATGGGGGTAGCTTCCCTGATGACTCTGCAGAGTACTTTGAAACTCTGAACACATTTCCGTTGAAGGGTGCTCTGACGTCCTGGTGACTCAGGGTGCTGGGCCACGGGGAGTGCGGCCAAATCGATATGGCGGCATTGCTCACCAATTTCTTCAAAGTGATCTCGACTTCTGGGGTACATCACCTGCTCGTAACGAAGGTGGAAGTGTGTCGCCCATAGGGTTCGGCAAAAGCATCCCACTTCTTCTGGGGTAAGGTAATCTGGTGCACGAAAGTTCGGCGCCGCCGTCAGCCAAAACTTCTCCGGGAAGTGATCCGCTGCGAGAATTCTCCAGAATCTCCTGGGTTCAGACTCGGGGTCTGGCCGTGTATTGCCCCACTCATCAACCGGGGTAGGTTGAGGGACCGGTAGCAGTACCGAGGCGGACCTCTGGGATAGTAAACTTGGCGGCGGAGAATACGGCGAACGAGATGACTGGCCGCCGAATTCCGGGCCATCCTCTAAAGAGTGAGGTGACATGACCACGATATCACGATACAATGGGCTGATAGCCATAGCTTCAGGCGCAGGAGTTGCGGTTTCCGGTGATAGGTCATGTCGTTTCTCTACCGTCGTTGGTCCCCAAAATAGCTCTCTGTGATCTCTGGTAGAGGTAGAGGGCGCTTCTGGTGACAAAGGTGGTGATTGCATGGTCGGGACCTGCGGAATTTCCACGATTTCTTCCTCCTGGATGTACCTGTGGAGAGAGGTGGGAATCCAGTGGACCTCGCATTCCAGGAGTATGCGGCTGACGCACCTGGTTCCTGCCCCAGTCCTTGATGTGGAAGAGTGGGGAGAAGGTTCCATCACTGAGTCGCATTCCGCTTCAGAATCCGAGAAACGAGCCGGTTTTATCTCCACCCACTCCCCCCCTAGGATTCTTCCTGTGGCGGCGACGACCCGCTCTTCTACCCCGGGGTGGCTCTTCAGGACCAGGTTGATTCTCAATATGTAGTCTTGGGGAAGCCCTGGCGCCATGGCGGAGAGGGCCCCCGCTCGAGGTGGCCGGGGTGAGAGGGGAACTAGGTAAAATGTCTAAGGGTACATGGGGAGGACCTCCATGGACGGTACGGGTGGAGCGAGGCTGACCTTCACTCCTCAAGTTGTCGGGGCGAGGAGGACCTTCTCCAGATGCAGAGAGGACGTAGGGAGGACCCCCATGTTGGAGAAGGAACGGATGGAAAGTGCCTTCATATCAGTGGTCAGGGGCAGGAGGAGGGAGTCCATACCCTGTATAGTGGGCGCGGGAGAGGTTTACGCGCCGAGCGTCACTGCCCCGGGGCGGGTCTTCCTTCGGGATGGGGGTAGCACGAGGCATACCTCAGTGACGAGCTTCGGAGTGGGGAAAGCCCATGCTCTGTGGAATGGTGGTACGAAGAGGACCTCCATATGGAGTGACGTTACCGCGGATTGGTTCACGACAATCGTCACTCATGCCTGCGACCCCAAGAGTCAACCCAGCCTGCCCATGGCGCGGTTGAGGCCTCGATCCCGGTCGGGTGAAGGAGTGCCCCTGCTCAGTGTATGCAGGAACTCCATGATGTACGTCGGCAGTGGCTTGGGCCACAGTAGTTGTTGACGTTGACATATCTTGGTGAGCCTCCTCAGCCCGGGCCCGGCGCTGATGTCGGGTCAGACGGGCTGGCGCAGGTGGTGTAGGGGCATAGCCTACCTGCTCTTCCTGCGAAGCCGGACGGCGGTGCTGACGCGGCTGAATGGGAGCCCTTTCCTGGAGCCCTTGGATCGGGACTCTGAGCGGGCCGAGCCGGAGATCACCCATCTCATCAATATAAGGCGAGGAGTCATCGAGGTGTTCTGGGGACAGGCTCCCGAAATGATTGAACGTTGGGGTGGGGAGCAGGGGCTCCCTGTGCGGCCTGTTAGGGCGGCGTTGACGGCGGGGCCTGGATTCCTCCAGGTCCAGGTGGGCCATATCCCGAGTTGGGATGACCCCTTCCTCCTCATACCTGCATACAAGGTTGTTGATCACTCTTCGCTGGATGATCTCTGACGGGGAGAGGGGACTTGGGCGCCCCACATTCACGGATGTAGAGGCCGTCGTGGCGGTAGCGGAGCCATGCGGGGTGGCTGTGCTGGTATTTCCCCTGCCCCTGCGTAGGTGAGCGGGTGGTGATCGTGTCTCCATAGTAGCAACCTGGTTCCTAAGAAACGGAGTCATAAACTAATCAGCACTGCGAGGAAAAGGATTGACAACTAGTGCCCCAGCGTCCTTCCATTCTCCATGTCTTTAAGAAGGATCCACGCCAACACATTGCAGAACGTAATGCCCCACGTTCCACTGCCCCAACTTCTGGTGAGTTTCACGCCAGGCCCGCTATTTTCTTGGTGGGACCCGGTGCTGGATATCTGGATCCGGTGACACGTTAATCTACTGGTATCTCGAACGCCACTAATCTCCACATTTAGGAGAAGAAGTTCACGTCGGGTTCACCATTTCTGTTTCTGACACTTTCGTCGGGGCGCACGCGCATCCGTCTGCGGAGGAGGACGTGTTGCATTGTTTCCCTTCATTCCCGCTTTCCAAAGGCGGGCGACATTCGCTCCTTATTTAGGGAAGTTTTCTCCTTGATCTAAATGGGATGATGGGATGTCAGTTCTTCCTTCCGGGGATTCCTCCTCGGAACTCGTCACCTAGTCCGGGTCTCCCTCATAGATTTAATACGTTGACCGTGAAACTCTTCCCAGTGCCATGTTTCCATGGATGCCAGTTAATTATACTACTTCTATCAGGACATTCCAAAGGGTCCGGTCAGGGCAGCAACCTTTAGTCGGGGGAGTAGTCACGTCGAGGCATCAGTAGCGTGTCTGGATGCTGGGGAACTGGCATATCTCTCTTTTATCCCTTGTCATAGGGCTTCTCGAGGGCGTGGAAGCCCGAGGCATCCCACATCGAGCGCAGGGAATTATATGTCATAGACATATATCTGAGGTTTTCCTCAGCTTCCTGTGTTTAACACAGGGTATGTCGTAGGTTTAACGTCCAGCGGAGACGGATCAGCCCGATCAGAGCATTAGCTGGAATGGATCGTATTGAGGAATTTCCCTTGAAGGGGTGCCGATACCGGGACCAGCCCATGGGAAGCTGCGAAGGGGAGCGGAATGGTATGATCTTGCCGGGATATGGCAGTCCGGGTGAGAATCAGGATGGGTGATAGAGAGTTGAATGAAGTGGAGGGGGAATGAAACGGGACCATCTCTAGGGCGACAGTAAAGTCGGGCTTGAGCCTCGAAGAGACCTCCTATGTATCCCCATGGCAGGTAATCAAAGTCTGCGTAGTTCGGGATGGTGGCGGCGGACCGACATGAAGGTGGACCTTGGTCCGATGGATGTTGTCAGCGAACCGACGTGAAGGTGGACCTTGGTCCGATGGATGGTGTCATCAGCGAACCGACGTGAAGGTGGACCTTGGTCCGAAAGGTATTGCCAGCGAACCGACATGAAGAGGGTCAGAGTGACCAACGGGTGGTGGGCTTGAACCTCTGAGAGGATTCCTACGTACCATGCCTTGACATGAATGAAAGACCTCGTAGTTCAAATGAGGTGTGTAATACAGTTTAATGTCATGCGGGACGGGGGTGAACCGACGTGAATGAGGTCGGAACGACCGGGTGGTGGGATTGAACCTCATGAGGCTTCCTACGTACCATGCCTTGACATGGATCAAAGACCATGTAGTTCAAAGGGTGTGTCGGCGAACCGAAACGAGTGAGGACCTTGGTCCAGATGGTGTGGGGCTTACACACTAGGCTTCCCAGGTGCTGGTGACCTGACGTGAAGAAGGTCCGAGTGACAAACAGGTGGTGGGCTTGAACCTCTGGGAGGCTTCCTACGTACCATGCCTTGACATGGATCAAAGACCATGTAGTTCAGGTTGGATGCCAGAAGGCCGACGTGAATGTGGAAGACCAGGGGGGTCCCAGTGGTGGTGGTCTTGGACCTCGTGGAGGCTTCCTACGTACCATGCCTTAGCACGGATCAAAGACCACGTAGTTCAGGTTGGTCACAACGACTTGCCGCTGGACCGGAATGCAGTTTAGCATTGTGCGGGACGAAGATGAACCCTGATGTGAATAAACGATGAGAGGTGGGCTTGAACCTCATAGAGGATTCCTACTTACCATGTCTTGACATGGATCAAAGACCGCGTAGTTCAAAGGGGCTTCGTCGGCGAACCTACATGAAGGTGAACCCGGGGGGTCCACTTGTGGTGGGTGTCGGAAAACCGACGTGAAGAAGGGTCCTTGGTCCGATGGGAGATGGGCTTGAACCTTAGGGAGGATTCCTACATACCGTGCCTTGACATGGATCAGAGTCCTCGTAGTTCGGGTTAGTCACAACGACTTACCATCAGACTGGAATTGCAGTTTAACGTCATGTTGGACGAGGATGAACTTGACATGAATAAATGATGGGTGGGATTGAACCTCAGGGAGGCTTCCTACGTACCATGCCTTGACATGGATCAAAGACCTCATAGTTCAAATGATAGAAGTCGCCAGCAAACCGACGTGAAGGTGTACCTTGGTCCAATGAGAGATGGTCTTGAACGTCGGGGAGGCTTCCTACGTACCATGCCTTGACATGGATCAAAGACCTCGTAGTTCAAATGGGTCTGCAGTTTAATGTCATGAGGGACAAGGGCATACATTTTAACGTCGTGCTGGATGAGGTTATACAGTTTAACGTCATTATGGATGAGGTATTTTCAGGGCCAATGTCAACTCTAAGCCCACGTGAGTCATGCTCGGTGTGAGAAACAAGAGGCATTAAGGACCTGACGATCACGCCACGAAGGGTGCGTCTGTGAGAAGCGAAGAAGGGATTACATGTTAGGCGGCCCATGGTGTTGGGACTTACTCTAGGATGGAGGCCCGAAGTGTGGCATAGTGTAGCGAAAGAGGGATTTGGGACCAATGATGGGAGGTGCCTCGTTCCCTATCGCTCCCTCCACTAACCTTGGTAGTGGGGAAGTACGGAGATGCAGGGGTGCAGCCATCCGTTGAGGGACTAGGGGGATTACACCAAGGTGGTTGCCCTTCTCCCGTGGACATACGCCGCTCTGATAGGGAGGATATCATCCCTTGTGGGGGGAGTGATTCCATTCCCGTGGAGATGAGTGGCGTAAAGAATGGTCAAGATGGGGGGCCCTGCATGTGAGGTACGGGGTCAGGTCATAGTTTAATGTCATGTGTTGAGGACATGGTGCTTGGCAGTTTAACGTCCTACTGCTCGGACGGGGTGGGTTTACTCCGCACCCCTAGGACTTACATGACCGGCACCCTTTTCTCCTTGGGGGAGGGAAGGTACCAGCAAGGTCGTGGTCATGGGGGGTCGTAGAGCGAACCATCGAGGGGTCCACGTTAGCGTGGCTATACAAAGAAGCAATAGTTGTTAGCGTGCCTATGCGAAGAAGCATTAGGCGATGCAATGCTACGAGTGGTGTTGTCCGTTGGACTTTGAAATTACATCGTGCAAACCTGGAGGGTCGCACGGGGAGAGGAATTTCCAAGCAGAGGAGTGTGCTTTGCGAAGTGGGGTGCCTTGGCCTTAGCATGGGGAAAAGGTGTGAGTGAAGAGTGCTTCGCGAAGTAGAATAGTATTCGCGGAGCACTGCCTCGCGAAGAGGAGGTGCCTCACGAAGCAAGGTACTTCGAAGTAGTGTGCTTCACGATGTGTAGTGATCCTGCCTTAGCATGGGGATCACTAGTACAGGATGGGTGTTTCGCGAAGCATAAACGCTCCGCGGCTGCCCGGGTTCCCCTGGGAATCCCCCTCCTTCGTGACTGCCCTTGAGCTTCGCGAAGGGAATCCCTCTCAGAAGAGGGGCTCAAAACGATACAAATCGAAGGCGTCATGCAAAGTAAAAGTACCTCGCGGAGCTCGTGATTCCTAGGGCAAAGGGTGCTTCGTGATTCAGGAGTGGAGAAGCCGAAAGGTCGGATTCTGCATCCTCTTGGACTCAGGGGGAGCCCGGTATTTATAGGCAAGGGGTGCCGCGAATAAGAACTCACACGCCGCCTCCGGTGCTTCGCGGAGGGCTCGTGAACATCAGGCCGTTCGTGGAGAGGTACCGCCTCCGGTGCTTCGTGGGACCGCGATGCTCGGGGGTGCTCCACGTCAGGGCTTTGCGAGGCAGCGTGCGGGGCTTCTTTTTAGTCCCTTCCTTTCATGCAATATTTTGGCACCAACAATGCATTATGCATCAATTAATGTCATCAATGCTATTGTTGTTGATCCCCCAGATGAGGCTCACTTAGAGGGATCAGATGAGGAAGATCCTGCTCAAGAGGTTGTACGCACAGACACAAATGAAGAAGGTGTGCGTACACAAAATCAAAGGATTACCCAGAATCTAGGTAATCCTTTAAGTAACCCACTTTCCCCTCTCCGAAAGGTGTCCAATAAGGATAAAGGAAAGAATTAGTTTACATACCCTTCCTCTAGAGAAGTCTGATAGCTCTCATTAGAGCAAAGATTTTCACAACAAGAGGAAGAAATGAAGGAATTGAGGAGGTTGAACACAGAACTACTTCAAGGTAGTCTTATTTCTAAGCGTACTAGAGTCAATCATCCAAGGGAATTTATTGCAGTTACTGAGTTGGATCAAGAATATCCTCATCTACCAGTACACCCTCATAGTTCTAATCCTATGGGTTAGGTGCAACAACAAGTGGTGGTGTTATCATCAGTTGCAGTACGAGCCACCACATCTGTTAAAGCTCTAGTTATTTAACCTGCTCAGGTCCAAGCTCAATTGGATGTTTCTCAAAAGTTAATAACTACTATTGAGTCATTAATAGCTCGGTTAGAAGCTATGGAGGGAAACGATCTCAAATTCTACCATAAAAGAGAGCTTACTCTGAATGGGTTGATGCAATTCCTCCCCCATCAAATTTTTCAAGTACCACATCCCAATCTTTAATGGTTAGGGAGATCCATAGAAACACTTAACCCATTTTTTTATCGTTGTGATCCTATGATGGGAACCCCTCAGCAACAAGAAATAGTTAAGCTCAGATGTTTTGTACATTCATTACAAGGACCTTATTTTGTTTGGTATACTAGCTTGCAATCCCGGTCAATTACCGGGTGGGAGGATCTCCGTCAACGATTCCTTCTTCAATTCAGATCAACGTTGCCAAAGACAACAATTTTTTATCTTAAAAACTATAAGAAAAGGGAGAATGAAAGGGTTTCATATTTCATTGCTCGCTGGAAGGGATTAACATATTCCCTAAGTTTAGCACTCCCTCAAGAAGAATTGTTGCCAATCTGTGTGAAAAATTTTCGTGATGAGTTGCGCACACCGTTGATCCCTGTGAAATACATAGGAGGGTTTTGAGACCTTACTTCAATCGCTCAGCAGATTGAATATTCTCTTATAAATAATAAAGATAAAACTCGTGTAATTCCATCAGCTCCAGGAAGGAGAATGGGTAAAGCAAATACTGCTACAACTACACTTAAACAAGCACCTGTACCTGCTTCTTCTTCAAAACCTTCACCTTATCGAAGGGATCCACCTCCTGAGCATCGACAACAGTGGTCGTTTCATCAAGATTATCAAATATATCAAAGACGGAAACAATTTGAGGATCTGAAGAGTAAAGTTTACTCTTTACAAAATGAACAAGTTCCTGGTTACTTCATTTCGGCTCTGGAAAATAATTTGGTTCAATTGCCAAGGCCTAAGAGGCCAAACAAGGAAGGAGATGAAGACCGACCCAACTATTTCCCATTTCATTAGATGTTGGGGCATCCCATTCATGAGTGTTTTGTCTTCAAATACCTCCTGCAAAAAATGGTGGACTCAGGACAAGTCAAATTGAAAGGTTCTTCAGCTCAGGTAGCATGTGTTACTGCTACAAATCTAGAGGAAGAAGGCGAGTGGCAAGAAGTCAAGAACAAAAATGCGCAAAAATATGATTATTGGATGGTCAGAAAAATGATCAACTGAACTCATGCCATTTTGTGAACACAATTAAAGAAACCAATTGTGTCTTCTGGCATGAATGCCACAGTAAATCCCCCTTCATCAGAGGTAAGATCCTCAAAGAAATAGCATAATTCAAAGAAAGAAGAGCAACCAGAAGAAGATGGGATCGTGTCAAAGCCCAAATTCTCTTTGACTCTGGTAGATTTTATGCCATCTACTTCGAAGCCACAGGCATCGCCCCAACAAATGGCACAGCTTAAATTGGCTAATCCGGGAGAGTCTTCATTGGATGAAGAGTTGATCTTCAGTTCTGTTAATATGATTCAATTAAAAGATCCTTATACCAGTCGTAGTTTCGATTTCGATGACCCTGAATTCCCTATATCAAATAGAGAAATCAAAGGTATTTCCATAGGCTTAGGGTACAGGGGAAGACGTGGACATCCCAGATGCCACTATTCCAATTCTACCCCTGCTAGAACTGTATATGCAGCAGAAACTTGTGGCAGAGCCCTTCAGCGGGCCCAAAAAGAACAAGAAAATTCTTCCACCAATAGCAGATTCAGTCCTGGCACAGTTATTCTGGAGGATCGGTTAGAGGTTCCACCTTCTTCCTCTCATCAAGTAAATAGACCTATTCAATCTAATTTTCCAAATCCAAGAGTATTTCTAACTCCTACCCTGATACAAGATGCATCTACATCCAAAGCATCAAATTCTAAGGTACCTACGAAACCACATGTTCCTATTGGGAAACGCAGACCTTTGGATCAAAAGTATGATGTACTGAAACACTTGGCCCAAGTACCAGCCAAGTTATCAATTTTTGATGCATTAAATTTATTAAAGGATCTTCGGGAGGCACTCATTGAGGCTTTGTCAAGTCCTTAGGAATTTGAAACTGAAATTGCTGCAGCTGAAGTCTACCATGTAGAGAATAATCCTGCAGAATGACATGCAGTAATATCTTTCATAGATGAGGATGAAGATGATGTTGTGCATGGACATATTAGACCTTTGTATTTATCTTGTAAGTTAAATGGTGTGGAAGTCCTAAGATCTTTCATTGATAATGGTTCAGGAGTCAACCTCATCCCCATTCATACACTTCATCTATTGGGCCTCACAAAATCTGATTTATCTCCTTCTACCTTTATGTTAAAAGGATATGATAAAAATGAACAAGAACCACTGGGCGAGATTACACTTAGAACTCAGTGTGGAGATCTTGTATCCTATTTAGATTTCATGGTTGTTGATCATGACACAGCCTTCAACATCTTGCTTGGAAGACCCTTGCTACATCAACATGAGGCTATCCCTTCATCAAACCATCAATGTATCAAATATTGTTTCGATTGTCAAATTGGGACATTGTATGGTGATAAGTCCATGTTCAAGACATGTGAATCTCAATACATTGAGTCAGAATTCTATCACATGAAGGGAAAGGATAAATCCACAGCAAAGGAGGTTACCAAAGTTAATGATCCATATGGTTTGGAAAAGATTCCAGTAAACCCATTCACACATGTGAGTACAGATTACATGTTTCCTATCAGTAAAATTGACAGGACAGACCCAAATCCAAGAACTCTTATGGAAACTTTCATAATGTCAATTATGGCAATCATACCAGACAGCATGGGAGAAAGTGGTGATTCACCAAGCAATGATGAAAGATCAAATGGGGATGTCTTCATTTCATCTGCTGAAATCCTTCAAGTCTATACTTCACCAACCAGGCCAGAAGAAGTTATAGCAATGTCAGAGTTGAATGATGATATCTATTCTCAATCCATTATCTCCTCTTTATTACCCAAGGAAGACCCTTCATCATCAATCGGGTCAGAAATGGAAGCTTCTTCTTCAAGATGTTCAAATTTTAACATCTCTTCTGATCATGGAAATTCAACTTCATCATCTAATATGCAAGTAGAAATGGAAGAAATAACACATGTTGAAGAAGAAGAGGAAGATCTCAGGGATGCTCCTCTAGCATTTGAAGAGGTTATCTCTACCACCGTGGATGAACTTAGAGAAATAAATTTGGGTAAAAAGAAGATCCACGCCCCACTTTAATTAGTGCGGCCATGAATATTGAAGATAAATAGATGTATATTTCATTTTTAAATAAAAATCAAGATAAATTTTCTTGGAAATATACAGAGATGCCAGGGCTTGATCCTGATGTTGCTACTCATCATTTGGGTTTTCCAGAAGAACATCGAGGATTTAAGCAAGCCACAAGAAGAACACACCCAACCTATACTTCCAAAATTGAAGTTGAATTGGATAAGCTTATCAAAGCTAACTTCATCAGAGAAGTTCAATATCCCAAGTGGTTGGCTAATATTGTCCCTGTGAAAAAGAAGAACGAACAAATTAGAGTTTTCATTGATTTCAAAGATCTTAATCGGCATTGTCCTAAGGATGATTTTCCAGTTCCGATCACAGAACTCTTAATTGATGCAACAACTGTCTATAAAGCACTTTTCTTCATGGATGGATATTCTGGATATAATCAAATCTGAATGGCTCCAGAAGATGAGGAATCTATAGCCTTCAGAGCCCCTCTGGGTGTGTTTTACTATCAGGTAATGCCCTTTGGCCTGAAGAATGTAGGCGCAACATATCAGCGTGCCATGAATCATATCTTCAAACCCTTTTTAGGAAAGTTTGTTGAATGTTATGTGGACGATTTTGTGGTTAAATCTAGGAAACGTTCTAATCACTTGGCTGATTTAGAAGTCATATTCCACAAACTTAGGCAACATAATTTGAAGATGAACCCCTTAAAATGTTCTTTTGGGGTAACCTCAGGAAAATTTCTCAGCTTTGTTGTATGCCATCGTGGTATCGAAGTTGATCCTGAGAAGACAAAGTCAATCCTTGGTATGTCACCTCCTTGGAATTTTAAATAATTGAGAGGACTTCAAGGAAACTTATCCTATATTCGGCGTATCATCGCCAATTTAGCAGGAAAAAGTTTACCCTTCACCAAATTGATAAAGAAGGGAGTCACTTACCAGTGGACTGAAGAATGTCAAGAGGCATTCAATATTCTCAAGAAATATCTCTTGAGTCCACCGGTATTAATGCCACCTGTTGAAGGAAGACCACTAATTCTTTTTGTGACATCTTTAGAGAAATCATTGGGTGTCTTTCTTTCCCAGAAGAATGATGTTGGGAATGAAAACAACCTCTACTATCTCAGTTGGACTATGCTTGAAGCAGAAACCCGATATTCAAATATTGAGAAGTGCTACCTAGCATCAATCTTTGCAATTCATAAGTTAAGACACTACTTCCAACACCATGAGGTCCAATTGGTATCTTGCAATAACCCACTCAAATTCATCCTTAGTCGTCCAATGCTTACAGGATGTCTGGCAAGGAGGGCAGTGATTTTGCAGCAATTTGATATTTAGTATGTGTCTCAAAAGGCAATAAAGGGCCAAGCTCTGGCTGATTTCCTTGCTGAACACCCTTTAGTAGAAGATGCATATTCAGAAATTGAACTTCCTAATGATGAAGTCTTTTCTATTCAAGATAGTCTTCAAACATGAGAAATGTACTTTGATGGTGCTTCCAGAAGTCCAACAGGGAAGAAAATGGAAGATCCTAAATTCAACAAAGTTAAGTTAGGAATTGTACTCATTTCCCCAAAAAGGAAGTGCTACCTTATTCCTTCTCATTTTTGGGAGGTGGTACAAATAATGAAGTAGAATACCAGGATCTTATCGCAGGATTAGAGTTGACGCTTCAAGCACAAGTGAATCACTTAAAGGTGAAAGGTGATTCAGACCTGGTAATCAAACAAGTCAATGGGGATTATGCAATCAGAAAAGAAGAAATAATCCCTTTGCATGATTATGTCAGAGATTTAATGGTGGAATTTCCTTCAGAACTGACATTTTCTTATGTTCCGAGATCACAAAATTCCCAAGATGATGCACTGGCTAATATAGCCACAGCTCTAGCAGATCCAAATCAGGACGAGACAAGCATCAGTATTGCCCACCGTCGTACAATTTCACCTTATGTTCAAATCAAAACAGAGTAAATCAATGAAATTAGTATCATTCCTAAACCATATGGTCATACTATAGGATGGATGACACCTATCAGGTAATACCTTCAAAATGGAACACTTCCACCTGATAGAGTCGGGAAAGAACAAATCCGACAACATGTGGTCAATTTTACTCTTTATGATAGCCCAGATCACCTATAGAAAATTCTATACAAAAGTGGTTTTGAGGGAGTTCTCTTCAGATTCATTGATGGTGAAGGTACAATGGTTGTCATGAAAGAAGTACATGCAGAAGTCTGTGGTGCCCATCAGTCTGGACATAGACATCAAATTTGTAGGCTTGGATACTTTTGGCCTTCAATGATACAATATTGTTTTGATTTCACAAAGAAGTTTCATTCTTTCCAAGTATGTGACAACTTCATTCATCAACCCCCATATTTGCTTCATACAGCTAAATACTCATGGCCATTTGTCACATGGGGAATAGATGTAGTGGGACCTTATCCTTCAGCTACATCCAAGCAGTTTAAGTATATTCTTACTACTACTAAATTCTTTTCCAAATGGGAAGAGGCAATACCCCTCAAAGAAGTCAGTTCTAAAAGCATTGTTAGCTTCATCAAGTCTCACATCATTACCAGATTTGGTGTCCCTCATACCATATTGACAGACAATGGAACCAACTTCAATTCATTAGAGGTGAGGAAGTTGTATCAAGAATACAACATCAAATCCAATCATTCATCTCGGTATCATGCAGCGGCCAATGTCCAGATAGAATCCTTCAACAAGACTCTTTCAAACATACTGCAAAATATGGTGAATAAAGATATGAAATCATGGGCTGATAAACTCTTTCATGCTTTATGGGCTTATCGGACCACCACCCGCACTGCAACGCGGTCAACTCCATATTCATTGGTATATAGAACGGAAGAAGTCTTGCCCATTGAAGTTCAATTACCCTCGCTCAGATTATCAATTTGTGATAATTCATCTATAGATGAAAAATCTCAAAAGCGATTGGATGAATTGGAATGGTTAGATGAGAAAATATTGTGTACCTTGCACCACTTGGAAGTCTATCAGAATCGAATACCATGAGCTTTCAACAAAAAAGTTCATCTTTATTCATTTGTTCAGGGAGAATTGGTATTGGTTCTCAGAACTCCAATGATACCAGGAAATAAACCTCCCAAGATTGAGATAAAATGGGAAGGGCCTTGCTCAATACATAAGGTCTACTCCAATGGAGCTTATTCTTTAATCTCAATTGATGGAGAACTCATCACAACTTCAACCAATGCCAGATTTCTGAAGAAGTATTTTGTGTAACTCAAATGCACCCATCGTCCAACATGATGTTAAACTATGTTGTCCTTACTGCAAGACTTTAAACTGCATAGTCCCTTATGTCCAACAAGACGTTAAACTGCACCATCATCGGTCTATGCATATGACCTTAAACTATTCGCACCATTGTCCAACATGGCGTTAAACTGTGACATCCTAGCTACATGATGCTAAACTATACAGAAGTCCCTATCGTCCAGCAAGACGTTAAACTCCATCATCGTTGGTCTATGCATATGACCTTAAACTATTCACATCATTGTCCAACATGACGTTAAACTATGAAAAACCCCCTATTACGTCCAACATGATGTTAAATTGTTTCTTCTTTTGTCCTTACTACATGACATTAAACTGCACAGTCCCCCTTTCATCCAACAAGATGTTAAACAATATTTTCCCCATCATCTTAGATACAAGATGCTAAACTGTACAACACCCTTATTGTCCAACATGACGTTAAATTGTTTCTTCTTTTTTCCTTACTTTATGACATTAAACTGCACAGTCCCCCTTTCGTCCAACATGATGTTAAATTGTATTGTCCCCATCGTCTTAGCTACAGGACACTAAACTATACAGCACCCTTATTGTCCAACATGACGTTAAATTGTGTCCATATATTTGTCCTACATGACGTTAAACTGAACAAAGTCCCTTAAATATGTCCTACGTGACGTTAAATTGTATTTTGTCCCTCCTACATGACACTAAATTGTGCAGCACCAATAGTCCTCACTGCAAGACTTTAAACTACATAGTCCCTTCATATGTCCTACATGACATTAAACGGTGCATCGTTAAGGTTGTCGCTACCTCTTGTTTCTCACACCGAGTATGACTCACGTGAGCTTAGAGTAAACTTCAACCATAACACCCTCTCTGGGTCGCTAACCATGTGTAAGTCCCAACACCATTTTTAGGCCGTTGTTCTAAAAAACAACTTGATTACTAATTCATTCTTTAATTGAGCTATGCGAACTTTGATCCTTTCCTTCTAGGCTGGGTATGTAAGCAAACTTCTGAGGTTTAAGCCCAAAACCAATCTCTTCACGTCGGTTCACCTTCGTCTCATATGATATTGATCTATGAAGCAACCCCCAGAACCAATATTTTTACATTGGTTCACCACGGTCCATGCATATGACCTTAAACTATTCGCACTTTTTTCCTGTATGAAAATAAACTACAAAATTCTTTGACACCCTCACCTGAGAAGGAATCATTATTAACATTGATCTCTAATCATGTTATATTCCAAAGACTATGTACATACATGGAAATGCATGAACCTTTTATCTTGGGTCAAACCATCATTACACTAAAGTCCCCTTTCACACTTCATATGTACGAACCAAATCTGTACATAGGGTATTTCAAGAACTATGTGTGGCTTGATTCCTATCCTTATGGGATACGTAGGAACGTTCAAGTATCCCTCGAATCTAGCCCCAAGTCTTTGGGAGTAACCCCAAATTCCACTTCCAGTCCCCTAGCTGAAAAAGTCCCCGTGAAAACACACACGGTGTATTCATTATTATGGTCCGAGCTCTGTGACCCTAAACTAATATTTCCTATAATTTCGTCCCACATGACGTTAAACTGTATTTCAAGAACTACATTTGGCTTGATTCTCATTTTGATGAGATATTTAGTGAGGTCCAACATCTCAATTCAGGATCCAGCCACAACATGATTATGGTTAGCATTGGTCTGTGTATCTCAACATGCATTGGGAAATACTCATTTTCATGTATCATATTCCTAACATTAAATACTTCCAGATCTCCATAACCCTTTTCTTGACTTCTGGTCACAAAATATTTGATACTTGAGAGTTTTTTCTTCCTGACTATACAGCACTTTCCCTTAGGTGGCCTTGCATAAATAGTCTACATAATGGACCTGTCATCCAAAAGATACTATTATTTGACTATGCATCCAATGCTCTTAGGTGGCCCTTCATAATTCAACCCCCTAACGGGTTTGTCAAATAATGGTAACTTCATTCTTGGGAAGAAAACCTATTTTGTCCTTAGTTGTCCTAACGACAATATGTAGAGATCCGCAAAAAATATCCATCCTTAACATATTTGTCCCATACTCTTTTTCATGATCTGAAAGTATCCAAGTCTATGGTTTATATTTCCATTCCCTACGTTTGGGTGAGACCTTCGTAGAACTAACATTCATCCAGTTCTTAGACAATATTGTTTGGAAATATCTTCTCTATATTCAAGTACCTCTCTCCATACAGAAAACTCTATGATTTGGAAAATTTGAGTCTCCATAAACTTCCACTGGATTTTTAGCAGTAGAAAAGTAAATTTCTAAGAGTTCTTTCGCTAGACTATGCAACACGTTCCCTTAGGAGGCCTTGCATAAGTAGTCTACATAATGGACATGCCAGCCAAAAGATACTATTATTTGACTATGAAGCCAATTCCCTTAGGTGGCCCTGCATAATTCAACCCCCTAATGGGTTTGTCAAATAGTGGTAACTTCATTCTTGGAAAATACTTCTTCTAATGCCTTTTAGCCCTTTTTCATTTCATTCCTCAGATACAGAATTTCTTAAGTCATAGTTTACATTTTTTCCCTCATACTTGAGTGTGGTAATATGTTTTCAGACAAATTTTCAAGTAATTGAGTTAATTTTAATCCATTCGGTCAAAGATATTTTGACCTTAAACATTAGCCTTTTTATATCTGATGTGCATGAATTTAAACTGCCCACAAAAGATAAGGGAACTATGAACAAAATTCAAGTTCCATCTCACTAAACAAACATTTCGTATGATTTATGTAATATTGAGCAATTAAAAGATTCAAATTTTGTAGGGTTATTTTTATAATCCTAGCAAAAATAAAACTATGCTTACTAGGCCCATTGGCTTAGGTAAAAATTTAAAGCAGGTAGCAAAAGAAGGCATGCATAAATGATTGAAGATGAAAGTGTTTTTCATTTGACGCACAAAAGTTAGAAGGAAATCCACAGACTGGAGTCTCTTCTCTTTTCCAAGAATTACAAAAGGCTGTCAACATAAATTTCATTCGATTTACAGCATCCCGAGCTTCATCAGCAGCCACTTGAAGCTCATGCACTCGACCAACTTCACTCTTTTCATCTTGATAGAGTGATTTCTTGGCATCTGCAATGGTTTTCATACCATTTGTTTGAGCTCCTTCCAGTGAATTATTAAGTTGGTCAAGTTCCCCAGTAATAGCATCTAACTGTTGCTGAAGATGCATCTGTTGGACGAATTTCTCTTTGATCTTATGCTTCAACTCCTTTAACTTGGCAGCATAATCAGCCTCAGCTTGGGATACCACAGCCTCAAATTCACTGATATTGACTGACAGCCACACCCTGGTCAAATCTTGATGGTACTTTTTCTTCTGCTCCCTCATTAAGATGACCTATTTTACCGTGGCATGGATCTTTTGATATCCAAAACCGCCAAGTCCCAACATGATGAACAGGGATGAAAGTCACGAGATTTTCGATGACAGCTCTTCAAGAGGCACTTCAGATATGATCTTCCATATATTTTTTCATGCCTTGAATCGTGAAAATTGGAGCACATTTTGTATCTCTGGATCTGATTCGGCATCACTGTCACGGGGGGTAATATAATCCAAGATTAATGCACTTAGGGAAGTGCCATGTTCTACTCCTTCCCCCCTGACCTGTGTTTCTTCACTTTCTATTCCCGTTGGGGTAGAATCTGAGGCTTCACCTCTAGATCTAGCCACTGAAATTGATGGCCCTGCATAATCAATTGAAAGATTTGGTTTGTTTCAAAGGATAACAAAAGTTGATTGGATGTTTTGAAAATTAAGTACGGTCGCAAATATTGTTATCCCTTACCCAATGGTAGATCGGCAACTTGAGAAGGCTCCTCCCTATCTCTCCTAACTTCAATAGGATTTTCAAGACAAGTTTTAGGAAGCTCTGTCAGGTTAATATCCACTTGAGCTAATGTCTCTTCAATAGTAGGGTTTTCTGTACAACCTTCAGGCATTGACAGTTCAGTAGCTTGCTCAGATAGAACTGCACATTTCAACCGATCATGATCAGAGATGTAATAAGAGGTTATTTTTAATAGGATGAAGGATAAGACTCGCGTCCATAATCTTCTAAATTACATGGTAATTTAACATGATCTAAAAAATATTCAAAATATGTGCCAAGTTCCATCATTTCATCTAATGTAATCTCAGAATCCTGGTTAATCTCACCAGTGGGAGCATTTGATATGTCTTCTTGGCGACATTCATTCTATGGCCTCTGACCTTGGACAGCTTCTTCAGATAAAATAGCAGCATCAGTTGCAATGGCCGCCAAAATCTCTAGTGCAGGGGTCGAACCTAAAGTATCACGGAATGGAAGTCAGTTAATGTTTCATTCAATATTTTATGAAGCATTGTTAAATTACCAGAAGCAGGTTCTTCTCTTCTTGTAGTAGCAGTAGGAGTGATACTAGGAACAGATGTTGGTTCCTCTTCATGAGCATCCTAGCCAGCATGAGCTTGTGATTGTTCACCAGCACCCTCTGTTGTTCTTAGAGGAGGGTCAGTCCTCTCCCTCAAAGGGGAAATTGAAGAAGACCCTAAAATCACAAGAAGTATGAGCAACCTTTTCATGGGTTAAGACTCATGACTATCTTAAGGACTTACCACTACTGATGAAACATTTAGCTGTGGACTTTCTCCTTAGATGATTTTTCTTCTTTGGCTTTTTGGGAGTGTTGATAGTCTCCTCTCCAAATACAGGTATTGGAGAGTGAAAAGACCTTTATAATTCCTCATCCATGAATTGATGGCCTAGAGATACCTCGCCCGGCTCACGAGAAGATTCATTAGCCCTGATGGCAGTACCACCAGGGCTATACTATAGTGAAGGAACCTCAGCAGTTCCTTTCTTTGTAAGCTGCAGGATAAAGAAAATAATTTCCTTGAGTAACAGAGCTTTGACTCAAATCAAGTTACAAAGAAAATAAGGAAAGAGACTTACATCTTCAGGATCCACATAATTGTGCCACTCCTCATCTCTGGAACCACCAGTCCCCATAGTGGCGCCATGATCTATCATTTCCTTCACCCGCTTGTTGATAGGAATGGAATTGTAAATGGAATATATGAGCATATCTAGCTCTCTAATGTAATCCCTCACTTCATAGGGATCATCATTGAAATAGATATCCGTAGAATCCCAAAGATTCCCTATTCCAGGGATGTGTATCCCTTCGCATAAATCCATCCAAGAAATTTAAGTATCATAATATAAACTCTGCCATGTCTGGACAGCCTCTGGTTGTAAATATTTAGCATGTGTACTAGAAGGCTATGAGGAGGGTCCTACAATTTTAGACTTCAGATTCTTCCCAGCCCCTGCAGCTATAGATAAAGGATAAGAGAATAATAATTGTTGCTCTATAAAGTAATGGTGATTAAATTTCCCTAATGAAGTAACTCACTAGGAATCGATGGAGTTGGTCTCTTGATTCTGATAGGGAGATTATATCTGATGTGAGGCCGCTTTTACACATGTTGTGCCTCATCATCCCCATCTTGAGAATCCGGCGAGTTAGCCCTAGGTGAGGAACCTGATGAATCAGCTCCAGGTGGGGAAGCATAACCTTCCTGATGAAGGGTTTCTTTCTATATAGTTCTTTTATTTTTCCCCACCTAATAAACCGGACTGTTTAGCACCCCTCCAGGGTATGATGATATCCAGTTCTCGGCATACCATGGAGTCAAGTTACTCTCCACTTTTTCAACTGGTAGATCAAACACTACCCCGGTCTTCTCCATAGATGTCAGCAACCATAGTTGTCGGGAAACCATCAGATGATGCTCTGACTTGACATGCATAGGAGGGGATACAACAGTCTGTTGCAGACACTTAAATTGGCGTGAAAATCTGTATGGAGCATAGTCCTCACATATAATCTCCCCATCAATCCTGGTGTCCAGTACACCATCTCTGCAAGCCAGTATGTACGCCCTCAATTCTAGACCGGCGGTTCCATCATTAACAAACCTCCCGGTTGGCGGGTTTCCATAAGGAAATAAATTGAAATCCTTGTACATGCTTAGCCTCACCTTTATATCATAGGGGTTAAGAGCTAATGGAGAAATTATAGAAAATGACTGCACTGATGGCTTGAAGGAACTTCCAGGAACCTATACTCCGTTCTGTACATTATATGTCCTGAAGTGAGTGGCGATCCATCCCCACAAAACTTTTAATGGTCCCACTATTCTCAAAGGAGACTTACCCATAAATACATGGAGTAAGATCCTGTGAATCTTTGCCAAAATGGGGGAAGCCAACCCAACCATTTTCTTCTCAGCCAACTTGGATGCCACAAAGAAGGTCCCTAGCCTGACGCCTCCCTTCGAATCCTTAACAGGTAGAAGATAAACATTGAGCCACAAGGCTAAGAAACCCTCCAGACAGGTCCTTTTTGGGATTCTCTGATTTACTTCATATCCCCACTTCTCAAATTCTCCTGCCTCCAGGGTCATCCAAAATGTGTAAAGAGCACCCCTCTTCTATGTTCTGGGGTTGGTAGTAGGATGAGTACAGGTGGGCCCCTTCTCCTTTGAATCCTTCTCCTCCTTCTTGGTAAGAAACATATTCATCCACTCCTCTGTATGAATATCCTTTCTAGAATGAGTTAGGGATGTCTTTGAACTCTTGAGCTTGTGGAAAATTTTTAATAATTCCTGATCCAAAACCGAATTCTTCTCTGAATCATTCCAAGTCGCCTTGGGAGGGATGAATTCATCATACATGTCACCCAAAATTGGATCCACCAAGATCTTGTGGACATCCCATAGACTGATGCCTACTTCTCCATGATTCAAATGGAAAGAATTGGTTTCTATACTCCAGCGACTGATTAACTCTGGCACAAACTCATCATTCATGTAGACATATGTTTTCCCAGCCCAGACGGCTTCATATATTGCAGCTCCTTTTAAATCCTCGACAAACTCTGCATAGTTTTGTCACACCCAGTATTCCCACATCCAAGTTGGCTTCACACCTCCTCCAGGATGAAAGTCCCAACTCTTCTTATAGCCTTTGGATTGATCCATCTAAGAGTTTCGGAAGACTGAGGGATAACATTGTGGTTACAACTCAGGCTTGCGAGGTTTCAGATCTGGTGCACAAGGGCTATGATGCATCATATAGGCCTTCTCCACTGTTCCATTATTTATAAATGCTCCTCCACTGGAGATATTTGCTGGAGAAAAGTTGGTGTAATTTTGAAACCAAGAATGTGGGAGATAGTTCTTTGCATCTAGAATGTTGACATCTTGCAGATGACCATGCCCATACATAGGCAAGTAGATGATCTGGGGAAAGTTACGATGATACTTCTTCAAGCACTTGGCCAAATATGGAAGAGTGATGTCACAGATATCATAGTAATCATGGCCTACAATGTTCATCATATCATCAATTCGCTTTCTCTCCAGTTCATCAACAGTTCTGATTCTTCTAGGAGCCATTGAATCTGCACAAAGGTTGAATAATTAACTCTTAAGTGAGTTGACTTTTCATAAAATTTTTGAAGAAAAGGTAAAAAATGGCAAAGGCATTAAGGATCACAAGTCTAATTTTGGCGCGCAAGTATAGTTGTGTCACGCAAGTTTTTGGCGCGCAAGTATCACCGCACAGGTCAAACTACCTCTACCGAAGCTTGACACAAAGAAACAATGGAAAACAAGTAACTTGCGCGACGAAGGCAACTTGCGCGGTGAGAGCTCGAAACTGTTTAAAGTTGGGTGCTTTGCGTGAGAATGAGGCTATATTTAATGGAAAGGACGCAACCCTGTGCGTCGAAGCCAGTGCACTGAAGCCTGCACGACGCTATCTGCACTCTCAACACTTGCGCACCGCAGTTCCTTGGTTTTCTCCTTTTTCCTCAGATTCACATCCTCCTTCTATCAGATCCAACTCTCAGGGGGGGATTTTGTTGACGCTCCTTTCTGTCACAGAGTCTAATGACTGAAAAAGGGAAATACCTTAACACAAATTGATTCATCCTTTGAAGAAACATAAAAAATTGACAAAGGCATGAAATAGGATTTGTTTTCACTCGGGTCGTTCAAGTTTTATCATGGTCATGCAGGTAGACTTGTGCACCACATATTGGGCGCGCAGGCCTATTTGATTTTCGCTCGGGGTCTTCAGCAGCCTATAAGTACCCCTTGTGGGCCCCTCATTTCGAGGATGGAAAAATTCCAAAAGTCATATTTAAGCTCTGGTCACCCAAGTCTCTACTTGAAGTCTTCCGGTCACTTATAAGGTAATTTCTTACCTAGAATGGAAGATCTAAATAGGGAAAACAAGGACTAAGTGTTGAAACTCATCAACACTTGCGCGCCTAAGTGGCCAGCCCTTAAGGGAAATGGCCACATTTGCACGCCACCTTATCCCTTCAATAAAACTTGTGATCCACTCTTTTTGAATCCTTTAGGGATAATATTAAGGGATTGAGTCAAGTCTCACCCAAGTATTATCCAGAGGGTTGACCATCACGCAAGTACCCATGTGTCACACAAGTATACTTGCGCGACCAAGACTTGAACGCCCACGCAGGACTTGCGAGCCTCTCTCTTTCTGGGTGCCCCTTCTGCCTATTCACTTTCTTTCTTAAAATCCACCTCTCCTCTTCAAGATTTAGCCTTCAGAACCCTCTTCAAAGCCATTTTATGGCATGTTTCCTTGATTGGATTCCTTATCTGAAAGGAATTCTGTGGAACAACTCTCAAAACATAGTGATTTACATATCTTTATATCACTAAAGTGAGAGATTTGATTCATTCAACCTCATCCTTTAATATTAGTGGATATTTAACCTGGGCCTCCTTTTCAGGAGTAAGCCCCAGTCATTATTCCCAAATACGGGCCTCCTTCTCAGGAGTAAGTCCCAATCTCAAAATCCCAAATATGAGCATCCTCCTTAGGAGTAAGCCCCAAGTCCCCTAACCTGGGCCTCTTTTTCAAGAGTAAGCCCTAGTCTTCAAGTTCCCTTAATTTTGGGAATCCTCCTCAGGTGTAAGACCCAACCATAATAATATGGGCATCCTCCTCAGGAGTAATCCCCAAGTTCTCAAATATGGGCATCCTCCTCAGGAGTAAGCCCCAACCATAATTCCTTTAATATGGGAAACCTCCTTAGGAGTAATCCCCAACCATAATTCCTTTAATATGGGCATCCGCTTTAGGAGTAATCCCCAAGTTCCCAAAATCCAAATTCCCTTAACCTGGGCTTCCTTTTCAAAAGTAAGATACAGTAATAATTCCCCTTAACCTGGGCTTCCTTATCAGGAATAAGCCCCAGTTTTCAAATCCCTTTAACCTAGTTCTTCTTCTCAGTATTAATCCCCAGTCATAATTTCTCATAAGTAGTATTAATTTAATTTTAATTTGGGATTCCTTCTCAGGAGTAAAACCCAATCATAAGTCCTCTCTAATTTGGGCATCCATCTCAGGATTAAGTCCTAAATTAGGTATCCAAATCTCCATAAAGCACATATACCTTTATGGACCTTGTTCTCGGGTTTCTTCCCTAAAGTAAATCCTAATATTCATCTATCTAGGCAGTCATACATACATAATACCCACATCATTTCTTATAATTGCATCTTTCATGGCACAATTGTCGGGTTTTACCAATACCTCTTATTTCTCACACCGAGCATGACTCACATGAGCTTAAAGTGTAAAAGTAATTATGAAATCTTTTTTTGAGCCATCAATCATGCATAAACCTCATACTTCTTTACTCAAACTACGTGGGTTCTGATTCCTTTTCCAAAACAAAGGATATGTAGGTAGCCCATCTACGGGTACGATACCAACTCTGAAATAATCCATGTCCTTCTGAATGAAAATAAACTTCAAGTGCCCCACTGAGTGGCTTTAAAACCAGTATGGTTATCATAATGAACAAGAGATTTCTATATAATGTGTCAAAGGATACCATTTACCAAGAATCTCTAACAAATATAGATGATTATCTATCGATGAAGAACCTCTAATACATATAAAAGATTATCTAAATCTCATACATACTAATCATTGATTGTCAGATCTAAAGGAAGGCTCATTTTCATACTTGGTAAATTAATAAGGATTCATGAACATAACTTAAATCTATAAAGAGAGTCCTGGAGTAGACGATAATTCCCCTCAAAAAGGTATAATGAGCCTGACCTCCCATCCTCTCAACCAATGAAAATTCTTAATCCTCATCGGTTCACAACTAATGAGCACCTACCTTTGGAAAGTAGGTACAAATGGATATAGAATCATTTTATGTTTCCGGTTCTACGAAAAAACCCATTAGAAAGTGCTTGGAATGTTTGAACCTTAAACAAATGAGGTCATCCCCAATTCTAAAGGAAACACACTGTAACCTTTTTATCTGAGGGGTTTTATAGGTAATATCTCCTTGTTTCCTTGGGATATTCTATAAATATACACTTTGTGCCTTAGGTGAAAGTTTGTTACCTGAAGAGGCCTTAACAAATGTTTTGCTACCCCACACATGTAAATTTGATAACATGGATTTGCGTCCACTCCATAACTCATATGGAATAACATTTATCGATTTAGTTGGTACTTGGTTTAGTATGTGTGTTGTTGTTTGTAATACATATCCCCAAAAGGATAATGGAACACTCACATGACTCATCATTGATCTCACCATGTCCAACAGTGTGTAGTTCCTCCTTTCACTTACACCATTCCACTGAGGCGTGTAAGGAGAAGTGAGTTGAGATAGAATCCCAAACTTCTGTAAGAAATCAATGAAGTATTGATTAATATATTATTCTCCTCTGTCCGAGTGGAGCTTCTTAATCTTCTTACCAAGCTGGTTATCAACTTCATTCTTGTATTATTTGAATCGATCAAAATAATCTGACTTATACCTCATTAAGTAAATATATCCATATCTACTCAAATCATCAGTAAAATTTATGAAGTACAATAACCCATGCCTTTATTCAACTGGAAATGGTCTACACACATCTATGTGGACTAATTCTAGAAGCTATTTAGCCCTTTCACCCTTCCCACTAAATGGGGCTTTGGTCATTTTGCTTTGTAAACATGCATGACATACACCAAGTGGTTTTAGTTCGAAAGAATCTAAATACCCATCTTGATGTAATTTTTTCAAACGTTTCTCATTCATATGACCTAACTGGTGATGCCAAAGTTTGGTGTGGTATGAGTCATGTGAATTAACTTTTTCATTGATTCCCATTACTTGGTTTGTGTAGTATAACACATAAAGGACGTTATATAAATGTGCCCTACCAAAAAAATGTTATCTTTATAAAAGTAGCAACATTCATTTCCAAACTTGAAGATGAATCCATCAGTATCTAATATAGAAACTGAAATAATGTTTTTGGTTATAGAGGGTACATAATAACATTCTTTTAATACCAATACCATCCCAGTAGGCAATGTGAGGTGGTAGTCTCTGACAGCTACAGCAGCGAGTCTGGCTCCGTTGGCTGCTCGCAGATCCACCTCACCTCGGTCAATCTTTCTAAATCTACTTGGTTCGTGTATTTGGATAAAGATGTGAGCACCAAAAGTAGTATCTAATACCCAATTGGTAGAAATAGATATATTTTATTTGATAACAAATGCACCTGAAGCTTCCCCTTGCTTCCTTGGATGGGTGCAGTTTTTCTTCTAGTGGCCCTTCTTGCCACATACGAAACAAACAGCCTCCTATTCTCTTGCCTCCCCTTTGATCTTCCTTTTCTTGGAAGGCTTTGAAGATGCTTTGGGCTTAAATCTCTTCTCCTTACCTTTCCTTTTATTCACCATAAAAATATAAGGATTTTCATGCTTCATATCATTGTCCACTTGGAGAATAAGGATAAGAAGATTAGATAGAGACTTCTCATTGTTGTTCATGCTGAAATTTAAAAGAAAGTTAGAGATTCTTTAGGGGAGTGATGCAATAATGAGATTAGTACCCAGTTATTCAGGGAGTTTAAACCCTATAACCTCCAAGCGCTCAATGTAGCCAATGATCTTGACTACATGAGGCTCAGGTGAGGCACCCTCTCCAAGCTTTCTCTGAAATAGAGCCTTAGATATCTCAAACCTTTCCTGTCTTGCTCTCTCCTGGTATAGACCACGGAGGTTCTTGAGCATGTTGTATGAATACATGTCTTCATGAGACTTCATGAGCTCACTTGACATTGATGATAGCATCAAACATTGAACATCAAGTACATCGCTCAAATGTTGATCATAGACCAGAAAATCTTCATCACTCACCCCTTGGGTAAGCGAATTAGGAGGTGAGGACTCCAGCACGTAAAATTTTTGTTCATGGTGTAGGATAACCCGAAGGCACCTAAACCATTCCTAAAAGTTACTATCGGTGAGGATATTGTCTTTATTCATAATTGATTGTAGAGAAAATGTGGTTGACAAGTTTGTCATATTGATTCTACAAATTAAAAGAGAAGATTTATTAGTATATTCTTGATTACATTTTATGAGAAATAATAAATTTTATTAAGTCTCCCACTATTTTATCAAGTCCCAATGGCCCTCACTATTGAACTCGGAATGTCCAGTTGCTTTTACATTCAAGCGGCAAGGATCCATATCCCCATTTTCATAACCCCAACAAGGGTTGGTCAAGCTATTAGAAGGTACTTAGGTAGGTAGGTATTTTCCAACTGTGAGCTTAAAGTTCCTTGATCTATTGAGTGGACTCCCCAATCTTGAAATCCTGACTTGGATTTCCTTAACACTTGCCTCCATTTTACAACAATTATAGCAAGGGCTACTCCTCTTGATGTAAAATGTTTAAGTCAATCCGAAACTTTCATAAGAGATTCCTTTATAAAAGTAAGTGTCCCAACAAGGGTTGGTAAAACACATAGTTTTATTGATTTTTGTCCTTAATCAAGTAACGAAATGCTTGGTCTGGCTTAATATGGTATTTGAGGGATTTTATTCTTTATGTGTAGTTTTTCATTATCACATGATTGTTAATATTAAGTGATGATTTCTTAAGTGATTAACCATGTTCTGATAATGTTTACGCATAGTCCAGTTTTTTTTATTCCATCTTTGCATGCTTGTTTATTTCATTAATTATGTGATCGTGACAACACATACATAATAAATAAACCATGCAATCAGACAGAAATAAAATAAGATGGAATGATCATGAGCTTCTATTGGTTATCTTATCTAGAGGTTTTGATAAGCTAACCCTGACTGTAGTACCCTCGATTTCTTTTATGTAACCCTTACTTGATTCTTTTCTTGGTTTTAAAAGTTATGGGTGACGTATGGGAGAATCGGGAGATCTTGGAATGATGTTTGGAGGCAAAGGAGAAGCAGCACGGTCGGCGCATGGTTTGTCTAACCGTGCGGCCAAACCGTGCACAGTGGGTATTGGAGGTAGTGGCTTCTGCAGGTTTGGCACACGGTTTGTCTAATCGTACGGCCAAACCATGTGTGAAGGTTGGACAAGGTAGAAGCTAATGCACGGTTAAAAGTTATGGTTGACGTATGGGAGAATCATGAGATCATGGAATGATGTTTAGAGGCAAAGGAGAAGTCGCACGGTCGGCTCACGGTTTGCCTAACCATGCGGACAAACCATGCGCAGTGGGTCTTAGAGGCAGTGGATTTCGCACGGTCGGTGCATGGTTTGTCTAACCGTGCGGCCAAACTGTGCATGAAGTTTGGCCAAGGCAGAAGCTAATGCACGGTTAGCGCATGGTTTGTCAAACCGTACGGACTAACCGTGTGGTCACTTAAAGTTAGATCCTAAAATTGTGGATCTAACTCGTTTTGCCTTTAATTTCCTTGTTTAAAACTCCTAAGTGGCCCTAACTTGGGATTACTCTCCCTTGAAGGTTGGAAGACTTCTCCCAAGTGTTTCGGAGGTGATCTGAAGGCTTCCCTTGGCGAATCGAAGCCGGATTCTTAAGGTATGTGATCGTTCTTGATCAGTTTCTTAGATCTACTTAGATCTACTTCTCCTATTCTCTCGTTTTCTTAGATCTACGCTCGTTATGGGTAGATCTAAGGGTGTGGATGAAAAATATGACAAGATTTGGTCTTGGTTGTGTTAGGAGAAGAGATCTAAGGAGAGTTTTTAAAGTTTTGACCCGGAGTTCGTGAGCGTTCTTCGTCTGTGGCTTGGTTTCACCCAATTTGTTGAGGTAGGTGGCTTCACTCTCAATTCCTCTTTCTTAGAACTTGAAGGGTTGGTTTAAAATTGTTTTCCTTGATTGAAATGGTTGGTTTATCTATTATGAAAGAATAGTTGAAAACCCTTTTTAGTAACGGGTGATGAAATTTGTGTGTTTTTGGAAAGTGGTTGTTGAAGTAAATTTAAAATTGTGATTTTAAATTGGCTATGGTTTGCTGTTTGAATGAAATGGTTTTCAATAAAAGGGTGATACTTTATTTTAAGGTTTTGAACACACTTGGTTGTGGGCATGGATTTCATGGGTCATGGTGTGTGTTCATATGCATTGGTATGGATAAGGGTGAGAAGTCCCCCCATCAATAGGTTGGGATGGATAAGGTCGTGAAGTACCCCCATCAAGGTAGTCCACTAAGTGATGGCTTAGTTGAAGGATAACTCACCACTAGTGAGTATAGGGAGGTACAGGTTGCATGCATGGTTGATTGTGTGGATTGGTGAAATGGAACGAATGTGCCAAATGGAAATGCAAATGGAATTGGAAACTTTTCTTGGTTGCTTTTCTTGAGAAAGATGGGTTTTGTTAGAAAATGGTTTTTGACATGGAACTTGTTATATTGTGAACTGCTTTGAAATTTTTTTATATAAATTTTTTTAAATAAATTGTTTTATATAAATGTGCTAACGTGTTTTATCCTTGAGGCATGGGTTGGGAAGTCATTAGGGAAAACCTAATAAGTTTAATTACTCACCCCCGGCTTTGGCATGTTGGTGCTTTTGCAGATGTCATGTACCGAGAAGTTGGAAAAGGTAAAGTGTCACATGTTTAGAGCACTACTTCATGATACTTGTGCTGGTTTGTGATGTTGGAGTTTGGAGCTCATGGAGCATGGAGTTGGGTTATTGTCTTGTAGTCTTTGAGTTGTCTTTTTGTTGTTTACTATGAAGTTTGATTGTTAGTTTCTTTTGTGGTACTCTTGGTTGGTTTATGTAAATAATGTTTGAGTTGCTTTGGTTTTAAATCATGCATCATATAGTGGTTGCTTGGAGATGTTATCTAGTTTGTTTTGTTTTTTGGTTGTTTTCAGTTAAAGTTTAAATCGTCCCCCATGTATTTTGAAACCCTTCGGCATTTATTTCCAGCCTTTGGAGCCTTGGGGATGTCTCTTAAGGCCAAGTAATGACTCGTTACACTCTCAAGCCAATGATAATTGGCGGGTCATTACAAATGGTATCAGCTTGTTCGGTCCTTGCCTAACAAGTGGTCATCGATGTTCTTAGTCCTGGAGTTGAAATTCCTTCTTTTCTATTCCTTGGGTGATCATCTTAGATAGGAGTAGGATTGTCAGAACATGAAATTTATAGCATAAAATGACGTAGCTAACCCGTTTATGTTGAACTTCAAGTTACCAGGGTGTTGGGTACATAAGTGTTTTGGATACACTTCTAGAATGTTACAAATCTCATTGTCATGGGTTTAGCCATTGAGATGTGAATGACATGAATTAAAGGAATTAATTCCCACTAGGATGACATATATCATTTCAAATATTGATTTATGATTTTGGGCAAGGTAAAAATTTTTGAAAAAGGCATAAATTGATTTTCAAATGATAGATTTTGAAAACTGGATATTTAATATATTTTGAAAACGGGTGGATTTTTAAAATGTATGTGGGATGTTTTCAAAAATGGTTGAACATGTGGATAGTTTGGATGGTTGGAAAACAATTATGTGATAGTTGATATGATAGAAATTGAAATACTAAGCCTTCAGTTGCTAGGAAGTGAGACTAACGGTGTGCGTTGTTTGTATAGAAAATGGCACTCGTTAGGCATCGTAGAAACCAACCCGAAGAAGCTGTGGAGAATGTGGTTGCACCTGAAAAATGTGTGAACCAGGAGCTGGTTCAGAGTATCATTCAATCATTCCAGGCTGTGGACATAGGGAATCAGAGGGATGAGTCAAGGCATGTAGACCATTTCGTCTAGTTCCAGAAGCAGAATCCACCCATCTTTCAGGGTGATACTGAACCCGAGAAGGCGGAGGTGTGGCTAAGCAGGATGAATTGTATATTCGATTTCATCGGCACACCAGCAGAACTGAAAGTAAATTTGGTGACGTATATACTAGAGGATCTTTCCCGACAGTGGTGGGAACTAGTGTTGTAGGCAAAGGTGGATCAAGGCCTGGGCTGGGAGGAATTTGAGGAATTGTTTAATAAACAATTCTATCCTCACACGTTCAAGATCCAGAGGACGACAGACTTTTTCATCCTAAAGCAGGAGAATCTCTCTGTCACAGAATATGTGGCTAAATTCATGAATTTAGTGTGATTTGCACCAGAAGTTTCTCTAAGTGTGTCACTAAAGGTACGCATCTTTGAATCAGGGTTGCGACAGGAGATTCGCTCGAAGATAGATGTGCTCTGTATTACGGATTATACGGGAATGGTAAACAGAGCAACGGTAGCTAAAAGAGACATCTCGATAGTTATGAGAGGAGGAATTATGATGATACCCACGGGAATGGGTGGTAACTCTAATGCTGGGAACAAAAGGAAGAGGGACACCTACTTCCAAGGTGGGAGTGTGAATCAAAATCAGACAGCTGGATCGGTGAATCTTCCTCCACGACCCATGATGAAAGCCGGGTGTTTTCAATGTGTCTCGACTGATCACATAAAGCAAGAGTGTGCGGCACAACCTAGACAATGTCACAATTGCAAGAATATAGGGAATATACAGTGCTATTGTAGAAATACTCCGAGGTCGGGTGCACGTGACACTTCCCAGGCATCCCAAGCATCGTATGCTTCGACAGGACGAGGATAGCAGAGTCAGTCTCGTTAGCATAACAGAGCTATCCATGGTGATTCTCGAAATACCATGACTCCTCAACCAGGTAAATCTCAGCAAGGCAACAAGGAGAACAGTGCAGTGACAAAGAAATTGTATGGAGCAGAGCAGATGATTGTTGATGATCACGCTGGACCATCAACAGTAAGAGGTACGATTGTTTTGAATTCTACCTTTGTGAAAGTGTTGTTTGATAATGGTGCATCACATTCCTTCATTGCTTCTCGTACTGTTGACTTGCTATGTTTAAAACTGGAAATGATGCCTTCTGTCTTGAAACTGCAAACTCCTCTTGGTGAAAGAGAATGTCAAGCATTCGTGTGTAGAGCATGTGCTATAACTGTTGATAGAGCTGAGCTGAAATGGGATTTCTCTGTGCTGGAGATGGATGTATATGATATAATCATAGGTATGGATTGGTTGACAATGTTTAAGGCTCACATCAACTGTTATAAGAGAACGATTAGTTCCACGTCTAAAGACGACATCGACCATCTCTTTAGAGGAGAAAAGATAGTAAAGAAAGGTGAAAAGATCTTGTTGGAACCATTGGTGGGAACGATTTCTTACCAATTGGTAGTGTAGACTTTGGTATCATTGGAAGATATCGTGGAAAATAGTTTTCCAACTGTGGTGGATCAATTTCCTGATGTTTTTCTTGAAAACTTCTCAGGATTACCACATGTAAGAGAAGTGGAGTTTATGATTGATCTCCCTATGGGGACCAGTCATATCTCACTTCCATCTTATAGGATGGTACCAATGGAGTTAAAGGAATTGAAAGTGTAGTTAGAGGAGCTGGAAATCAAGGGTTTCATTCGGCCAAGCGTGTCTCTGTGGGCAGCACCCATTTTGTTTGTAAAGAAAGCAGATGGAACTTTGAGGCTATGTGTGGATTATCGTAAACTTAACCAAGTTATGATAAAGAATAGATATCCACTTCCACACATTGATGACTTATTTGATCAATTAAGGGGAGCTCAGTGGTTCTCCACGATTGACTTGCGGTCAGGATATCACCAATTTCAAGTTCGGAAGGAGGATATTCTGAAGACAGCCTTCAGAAGCAGATATGGCCACTACGAATATGTAGTCATGTTTTTCGGTCTAATGAATGCCCCAGCAGTCTTCATGGCTTTGATGAACCGTATATTTCAACAATATATGGATTCTTTTGTTGTGGTGTTTGTGGATGATATATTGGTGTATTCAAGAACAAGGGATGAGCATGAACAACACTTAGCGATAGTGTTGTAAATCTTGAGGAACCATCAGTTGTATGCCAAATTATCAAAATGCGATTTTTGGATATAAGAGGTACGTTTTCTGGGCCATGTTGTTTCTGAGAAAGGTGTTTCAGTGGATCGAGAAAAGATATAAGTTGTTCTTTCTTGGAAACCGTCGAAGAATGTCTTTGAAATACAAAGTTTTCTTGGTATAGCTGGTTATTACCGATGCTTTGTCCATGACTTCTCATGACTAGATTCGCCTATGACAGCTTTGACAAAGAAGAACAGTGCATTTCAATGGACCGAGGAATATCAGAGATCTTTTCAAGAGTTGAAAGTTATCCTTACATCTGCACCTATCTTAATCTTGCCAGAATTAGGGCAAGGATACGTGGTGTATTGTGATGCTTTGGGAATAGGGTTGGGTTGTGTTCTCATGCAAGGAGACCATGTTGTTTCTTATGGATCAAGTCAGTTGAGAGTGCATGAGAAAAATTACCCAACAAATGATTTGGAGTTAGCTGCAGTCATCCATGCTTTGAAAACATGGAGACATTATCTCTTTGGTGATAAGTTTACTGTGTTTACGGATCACATAAGCTTAAAACACATTTTCTCACAGTGATATTTGAATATGAGGCAGAGGAGATGGATGGAGTATCTTCAAATGTTTGACTTTGACTTAATGTATACATCGGGTAAGGGAAATTCGGTGGCCGATGCATTAAGCAGGAAGCTATATGCTCAGTTGGAAAAGGAACCTTCAGATGAATGGCAGTTGATGTCGGTCTTAGCTGACATGCATGTGGAATGTGAAAACTGAGGTGATGTTGTTGTTTTCTTCTCAGCTACACTTTTTCCTGATTTGGTGGAGATAGTAAAGAAGGAACAGGCATCTGATGTAGACTGTTTTGCAATGAGTTCAAAACTCAATGGTGGGGAGACCATTGAGGGATGGAAGCTGGATGGGAGTTCAGTTTTGTGTTTCAGAGATCAGATGGTTGTACATATAGTTTTTCAGGAACAACTCCTTCATTCTTACAACCATTCGAGATGGGTTGTACATCCGGGTACACAGAAGATGTATAAGGCGCAGTTTTGGTGGAGCAACATGAAAAGAAAGGCGGCTGAGTTCGTCACATGATGCTTAACTTGTCAGCAGGTTAAAGTAGAGCATCAGAGACCAGCTGGTATGTTACAATATTTACCTATCCTAGTGTGTAAATGGGAGTTGATAGCAATGGATTTTGTTATAGGACTTCCAAGAATGGTACATAAACATGATGTCATTTGGGTGATAGTGGATCGTCTAACCAAGTCGGCCCATTTCATCCCAATTTGTGAAACCCATACGGTGGAAGATCTTTCAAAAATCTATATCCATGAAGTGGTAAAGAGACATGGTGTACCGGTTTCTATCGTCTCAGATAGATATCCGAGGTTCACATCTCATTTTTGGAAATCCTTACAACAAGCCCTTGGGACTCAGTTGACTATGAGCACAGTGTATCATCCTCAGATGGATGGGCAATCCAAGAGGACGATACAGATGTTGGAAGACATGTTACGGGCTTGTGTAATAGATTTTGGTGGCTCATGGGAGGAGTATATACCCTTAGTGTAGTTCTCATACAATAAAAGTTATCAAGCCTCGATACGCATGGCTCCGTTTGAAGCATTGTATGGGTGTCCTTGTCGTTCTCCACTTTGTTGGATGGAAATAGGAGAGACTTCACTAGATGGGTCGAGCCTTGTCCAAGAAACAATGGAGAAGATCCAGTTGATTTTAAAGAGGATGGAGACGGCTCAGATTCGTCAGAAATCTTATGCAGATCATTTCCGAAGACCGTTGTCATTTGTAGTGAGTGATCATGTCTTCTTGAGGATCTCTCCAAGACTTGGACAACGTTGTTTTGGGAAGCAGGGCAAGTTATATCCTCGATATATAGGCCCTTTTGAGATACTGGAACGGGTTGGTGAGGTAGCGTATCGGTTGGCATTACCACCACGGTTCAGTTTAGTGCATAATGTGTTCCATGTATCTCAGTTAAATAAGTATCAACCCGATCCTAACCATGTGATCAGATGGGATCACGTTGACCTAGATTTGGATGCTTCATTGATACATATCTCGGTATGGATAGTGGATAGGCAAGAGAAAGTCCTGCATGGAAAAAGCATCGGTCTAGTGCAGGTTTTATGGAAGCATGGTCATATTCAGGAAGAGACTTGGGAACGTGAGAAAGAAATGAAAGAGCAGTGGCCAGAAATCTTTCATTCAAGCAATGGTTTTCTACTTTACGGGGACAGAAAGGCCAATGGTGGGGAAAATTTAGTACCCCCATTTTTTGGTATGTAACCCTTACTTCATGCTTTTCTTGGTTTTAAAAGTTATGGGTGATGTGTGGGAGAATTGGGAGATCTTGGAATGATGTTTGGAGGCAAAGGAGAAGCCACACTGTCGGTGCACGGTTTGTCTAACTGTGCGGCCAAACCGTGCGTAGTGGGTCTTGGAGGCAGTGGCTTCTACACGGTCGGTGCACGGCTTGTCTAACCATGCATCCAAACCATGCGTGAAGGTTATACAAGGCAGAAGCTAACGCACGGTTATCGCACAGTTTGTCAAACCGTGCGGACTAACCGTGCGGTCACTTAAAGTTAGATCATAAATTGTGGATCTAACTCTTTTTGCCTTTAATTGCCTTGTTTAAACCTCCTAAGTGGCCCTAACTCGGGATTACTCTCCCTTGAAGGTTGGAATACTTCTCCCAAGCATTCCGGAGGCGATCTGAAGGCTTCCCTTGGTGAATCGAAGCCGGATTCTTAAGGTATGTGATCGTTCTTGATCGGTTTCTTAGATCTACTTAGATCTACTTCTCCTCTTCTCTCATTTTCTTAGATATATGCCTGTTATGGGTATATCTAAGGGTGTGGATACAAAATATGACAAGATTTGGTCTTGGTTGTGTTAGGATAATAGATCTAAGGAGAGTTTTTGAAGTTTTGACCCGGTGTTTTTGAGCGCTCTTCGTCCGTGGCTTGGTTTCGCCCAATTTGTTGAGGTAGGTGGCTTCACTCTCGATTCCACTTTCTTAAAACTTGAAGGCTTAGTTTCAAATTGTTTTACTTGATTGAAATGGTTTGTTTATATGTTATGAAAGAATGGTTGAAACCCCTTTTTAGTAACGGGTGATGAAATTTGTGTGTTTTTGGAAAGTGGTTGTTGAAGTAAAATTAAAATGGTGATTTTAAATTGGCTATGCTTTTACTGTTTGAATGAAATGGTTTTCAATAAAAGGGTGATGCTTTATTGAAAGCTTTTGAACACACTTGGTTTTGGGCATGGATTACATGGGTCATGGTGTGTGTTCATATGCATTGGGATGGATAAGGGCGAGAAGTACCCCCATCAATAGGTTGGTACGGATAAGGTCGTGAAGTACCCCCGTCAAGGTAGTCCACTGAGTGATGGCTTAGTGGAAGGATAACTCACCACTCGCGAGTATGGGGAGGTCCAGGTTCCATACATGGTTGATTGTGTGGATTGGTGAAATGGAACAAATGTGCCAAATAGAAATGCAAATAGAATTGGGAACTTTTCTTGGTTTCTTTTCTTGAGAAAGATGGGTTTTGTTGGAAAATGGTTTTTGACATGGAACTTGTTATATTGTGAACTGCTTTGAAATTGTTTTATATAACTTGTTTTATATAAATGTGATAACATATTTTATCCTAGAGGCATGGGTTGGGAAGTCATTGGGTAAAACCTACTAAGTTTAATTACTCACCCCATGCTTTGGCACGTTGTTGCTTTTGCAGATGTCTTGTACCGGGACATTGGCAAATGTAAAGTGTCACATGTTTAGAGCACTACTTCGTGATACTTGGCCTGGTTCGTGATGTAGGAGCTTAGAGCTTGTGGATCATGGAGTTGGGTTGTTGTCTTGTAGTCTTTGAGTTTTATTTCCACTGTTTACTCTGATGTTTGAGTGTTGGTTTCCATTGTGGTACTCTTGGTTGGTTTATGTAAATAATGGTTGAGTTGTTTTGGTTTTAAATCATGCATCATATAGTGGTTTCTTGGAGATGTTTTCTAGTTTGTTTTGTTTGTTGGTTGTTTTCAGTTAAAGGGTAAATCGTTCCCCATGTATTTTGAAACCCTTCGGAATTTATTTCCAGCCTTTGGCGCCTTGGGGATGTCCCTTAAGGCCGAGTAATGACTCGTTACACTCTCAAGACAATGAGAATTGGCAGGTCATTACACTGACCTAGGGAAAAACACCTTGAGCCCGATGGTTTGTGTTTTGTAGCTCCCACATATCCACCTTTGTATCTTATTGTGTTGTTTTTCACCACATCTTTGGGTTTTAAACCATATCCTATGGCTTGGGAGATCCTCCATTACATGGGGTTTACATTAAATAAATCATGGGCACACAGGCCCTACATTTTATTGGAAGAAGGATCACAACCCAATGAATTTAAATAAATTTAAATGAAACCATACACACACAAAGGGTATTTGGTCTATATCATGATCATTCATAGCATGCAATGACAGTTACGCATATTTAGAATTTAAATTCTTTTAATCGTTCAATTATTCAAGATAATTCGTGCTTGAAATTAATTAATTATGATCTTATAATTAATCAATTCTTTATCTTAAATTACTTTCTAAATTTCCTTGAGATTCTTCTCATCCATATTCCTTGTACGGTGTCTTTTTACATTTGGAGGAAACCTGGTGAAATTCCATTTTTGGAAATTACACGGTGTGTAGGCTATATTACATGGTGTGTATTTGTTTTCACCCTTCATCCAGAGTACATGCCATGGGATTTGGTGTGTTTTCAGTACATTGTAAATTTTGGAGTACACGGCATGTAGATTAATCTAACATGATGTGTACTTCCTTGTTACGTGGTTACCAGCCTGGTAATCCCATGTACGCGGTACGCGGCTTCTCCTTGTACACGGTTTCACCTGGGCCAGATCGGACTACATGGTGTGTTGATTCAGCATACACGCTGTGTATTCCGGTTTCCACGTGCCGTTCATTTCGGGTCAAAACAGTGTAATAAATACTTAGGTATACTCAATTTGCATGGTTTGGTTTGGCGGACCAGTACCGGTTCGTTGAACCTAAGTACACAGCGTATAGTTTTCACTACACATCGTGTATTATTGTGTTGTCCAGACAGAAAGAGAAGCTCCTTTGGATGAGTTCCTCATTGTTATTTTAATCAAAATTAAAATTAAAAGGTTGTTTCTGTGATGTGAATTGAGAAACAAAGGAGGAAGAATAGATCTCGTTCATTCAGATTTATTGAACGATTTATCTTTAATTGAATCAAATATAAATGCGTAAATAATCAACGAAAATTAAATAACTATAATCAATGTTGTAACCTCCCTCTGATACCAATTGAAGGTTCTGGGTGTAGCAGAAACTCATGGGTGGATGTGCCCACTTGGCTTTTTGTCATTAACAATGATCAATCCGGGATCAATACGACGATAAATGCTATACTCCACAGATCGAATCACATAAATAGACAAAGAAGAAGAATAGTCCCGAAACCAAAAACAAGGATCGTCACAGGTTGATTATAATTAATTTAATTATAATCAACAAGAAGTACCTTTTATGGTGTTCTTTCTTCGTTGATATTTCTGATCACGTTCTAATGTGATTCGTCATTGCATCATGGAATCCAAGTGTAGACTTCCTCTAGCAGTGATCCGCACATGCACCACGTATCTCTAGATGGTGCCAAAGGAGTCTCCGGGTGCTAGCGTGGATAAGCCTTTGCTTGTGTTGTCTGCCTTAGATTGTGTTGATCCGATGGAGGATGATCTCTCTCGATCTTGAGAGCATTCTTGGAGAAAGGAGTTCTTTCGGCCTTGAAAGAATTCTCCAGAATTGTTGTGCACAATGATTAAGGAAAAGTGTTGGGGTTGTGAGGATATTTATAATCGGGTTTGAGGTTATATATTTATGACAATAAATAAACACGTTAAGCATTTTATTTATTTCATTAACTCTTATTAAAAACCCTTATGTTGAATCATTAATTCCTTGACATGCACCCACATTGATTAAAATAAATATCATTTAATAAAACAATATTATTTCCTCAAAATTCCGACTGGAAAAACTACATGGTGTGTAATCATTAATACATGGTGTGTACTTATTTTTCATAAAACTACACAGAGTGTAATAATTAATACACAGCGTGTACTTGTTTTTCATTTTCTTTCCAAAATTAAATCTACACGGCATTTCATCATTAATACATAGCGTGTATATCTTGTTTTCATTTTATTCTTCCTAGATCAATAAAATGATTTATTCTTACTTGAATAATTATTAAACCACGTATGGGAATAATCTTTATTATACTTGAGATACTTGGATACACTTAGTGTGTGACCCTCTAGGCCTCTTTCTCGTTGGCTTTAGGCGGGCTTGCCTAAAGTCCAAGATTACTGTCTAGCAATGGGTCAAGGCACCCAAGAGAAATAATTTGACACCACATTGACATGTCACCTCATACGAATGCTTACCATGTAATTTAATCCCTTTGTCTAAATATTTCATCAATCAGGTTTCATGGAAGTGTCATAAACCTATATGATTGATCTCTCATTCTTTGACTTCTAGAAATAAACTCATCGTTACACCATGGCCATGGAATTTGGGCTATAGTTCTATTTCAATCAAAGGGTCCGAGATATCTACTTACATAAATATGGAAGGGAAAAATCCTTCCTCGACTTATCCATTAACAACATGTCATTCGTGATGCACCCAACATACCCTACTTCCCGCCAACTGTCTTTGTGATGTTTTTCATCAGCAAATCTAAGTGCACGAGTCATGACATGAGTTAATGATAATCTTACAGTCTAAGGACCATTACAAGAGCTCGTAGATAGTAATGTCTGATGACACCAAGACATGCAGAATTACTACTAGCAGGTCTGTTCTCATAATCTCCCATCTTGGAGATTACCAAGTGTGAAATCCAAGAGAGAGAGTCTCGTCTTCTTATGAGTACTTGCACATGAATTTTTGTATACTATGTGTCCTATCATAGTATTTCATCCAACCATAGAACTTTATTTAAGAATCTTGTTATAGCATTTCAAGGTTCTCATCACAGCGGGGATCTTCCATGACCTTATTAATGCAAAAAATATTCCAAGACATTATAATATTCTAGTTATGTAGAATAATGAACAATATATAATAAATGTACATTCATGTAATCAATGTACAAATAGTTGGTTCTCAGGACACCAACTCTAACAAACGAATGCTGGACAAAGCAATGAAACAAGGTTATATTTGGTATATTTAACAATTTTGGATTATCTTTTCAACAATAAGAGGTTGGATCTTCAATGGAAGAAGGTTTGGGATGTGTGATGGAATACAAGATCGCTTGAAATCCCACTAGATTCAAGTTTCCAACCACTAGATGACTGGAATCCACTGGTCGATGATAGATCCACAAATCACGATTATAATCAAGGTTGAAATTGAAGTTGTGGAATCATATCGAGTTGTGGATCACAGATCTGGTTTTCTATGGAAAACCCGACTATACGCCATGTACAAGGATGAACACATAGCGTGTAGCCTCTAGAGTGAAGTGGATAAAGTTTTGGAAATCCATAATAATGGGACGGCATGTAGCCCTCCTACACATCGCCTACCTCATCCCTGGGTGGATGAGTCATGTGATGGATTACATGGGTAGGACTCCTTGTGGGAGTACACGGATCAGCACACGGCTACGTACCAAAGTACATGGACATGGCCCGACCTCAGTTATCTAGGGTACATCATATAGTACACTTGGACAGTGTATAATTCTATATGGGAAGTGATCCATGTGCAATCTAGGGACACTTCCAGGTGGTGGAGCAAGACCATATGTCGTGTGGGTCCCCTAACACCTTGTGTACCCCCTTGGCTCCTTTTGAGGAAACTTCAAGGTTTTATATCTCCTTTATTTAAACTCAGATTTTTTCCATGAGTATCATATCCTGAGTGTTTTTTCCTCATAGAACATGATGGTTTCCTCCTTTTTGAATTTTGAGATATGATGTGAAAAGTTTCTTGCACGATGATTACTAAGGTGACTCCCGACGACATCATTGATCAGGAAAAGTATCATCAGAGATACTAGATTGGACCCCCCCCCCAATCATATTGGGTGTGGGTCCTCTACAACTACTTACCGATTGGAAACCCAATATTGGATAGGGTGCGGGTCCTTGATGACTATAGTGGAACCCCCTATCAAACTAGGGCATGGGTCCTCAACCTATAGAGTGGAACTCCCCATCAGCTTGGGCATAGGTCCTCTACCATCTAAGTGGAACCCCCTATATGATTGGTTGTGGGTCCTTGATGAATAGATTAGAACCCTATTGTCACACCAGGGAACAAGTCCTCGACCTATAGAGTGAACCCCCCCCCCCCCAATCAGTTTGGGCATGGGTCTTCAACCTAAAAAGTGGAACCCACTATCAGATAGGGAGTAGATCCTCATGAAACTTTAGTGGAACCACTCTGATGCACTAGGGAACAATTCCTATACTTCAATTTTTTGGCCCCTCCACTGTGCATCAAGTGACAAGGTATGGTTAGACTTAGATTTTCACTTCTGGGTAGACGTGTGAGATAGTGGGTATCGTTGAGGAACTTTTAGAACTATTAGATACTCTTCTTTTTGGGTTGATATTTGAGATGTAGATCCCCTTACTCTCTTGTTTGGGCTTCTTGTGACTGATCATTTATATATATATATTCATCTATATCCATACCTTTGGACATGGTTAATCTCTTTCCATGAGATTCAAATACGTGCAAGTTATGCCACATTCTTTCCATGTTTAGATTCTCATGTTTGGATGAGTTAACTTTTCTTCTAGGGGTGTAAAAGACTCGACTTTTAGTTCATCTACTCACTATTTTGATTCCCCTATGCTTGGGTAAGGTTTCTCCCTCTTGGTTTGGGATGATTTGTTCTCTTTCGTTATATCTTTCATCCTGTGTACTATCTATTGTATTTATTCTTGTTGTATCTCTTACTAATCCCCCTTCATCTTTCAAGGGATCCTGTTGGGTATGTATATAATCACCCATGCATGGAATTTTTCTGAATGTGTCATGTCTTGTATAGAAGATGGACAGGTTGGCATTGATGTAATGCCCCGACCCCAGTTACCCAGAGTCGGTGCATTACTTCGTAACATTGGCATGATCAAAAGAAAGATCAAATCTCGAAAGACCGATTGGTTTAGTAGCCTTGGAAACACTAGATATATTCATAAGTTTTACATTACATCATAAAATGAAAAACTACTACAACAACATAATGTTTCCACAGTCCACACTATAATCCCCTCATAATATCCCTGCAGGTCATTCATAACTTACATCTTCACTTCCTGGGAAAAATAAAACATAGAAAAGGGGTGAGCTCAAATGCCCAGTAAGGATAACAATATAGCGGAAACTTTCATAAATAAGAATAAACATTTAAGGCAATGTATAACTAAAACATAAGCCTTTTAAACATGAACTTTCAACATGGTATGGCATAAATAAAATGAAATAATTCCATTTACTTATTCACATGGATATTCTACTAATCGAATAATCACATGCAAAAATCAATAACCACTTTCATAATGTTGGAATGCATAATGCTAAACGTTAATTTCTTTGTCTAGGCCTCATCCCAAGACCTAGGGGTTACTTCTAACCGGAACCCAACCCGGAGTGCCTTTAATAACCGGACACCAACCCGGAGTGCCTCTAATAACCGGACACCAACCCGGAGTGCCTCTAATAACCGGACACCAACCCGGAGTGCCTCTAATAACCGGACACCAACCCGGAGGGCATACTTTTACCAGTCCCGAACCCGGAGGGCTTACTTTAACCAGTCCCCAACCTGGAGGGCTTACTTTTACCGGTCCCCAACCCGGAACATACTTGTTTAGCACATTCATCTGAAGAAAAGTTTGAAATATAACATAAACATTCGGATTAAAACTAGCATACAAAATGTCAATAGTTTCACCATAAACTATGAATGGTATAAAATAGCACATCCACAGTCAAACATATCACAAAACCTTCAATACAATATAGAAGTTTTGTATTATAATAAATCAACTTCAAATAAGCGTAAAATCCATTAAAGGATGTTGACATAGATGAAATCAAAACACTTTTTAGAGAAATATCTCTTTCTATTTATGAAATCATTTAAGAGCCATATAAAATAAAACATTTTCTTGAAAATATTCTTGTAAGCTTGTAAGGAAAGCTTTGACGATTTTATAACGGCGGAAAATAACCGCACCTGCCGTGTAAGTAAAAAAAACATTCTTATCTTAATTCTGTCGAAAAGGTTAAAAAGGACCTTGTTTTGAAAACGACGGAAAGATTCCTTTATAAACCTCTTACAAAAAGTCAAACAAGGGTATAAATGAATTTAACCCATATTCTTGTAAATAATAAATATGTTTTGAAATACATTTCGAAGAAACATGGATGTGGATGATAAAGAAATCCCAGTAGATTATTACGTATAAACAACCTCGGATAATGAAGAGATTGTGAAATAACCCTTACCTTGTACTTTTCCTTGGTTGGGGTAGGTTAACCTCCTGTATAATGGTGAAATAATTGTTATTAAATTATACAAGAATCATATACATTAATATGATATCATATATGATCTTTTAATATTGATTTGATAATAATATCTTAGTATTAACGCCGTTTCGGGTGTTAACTTACTCATTTTCTTTTATATGTTTTGTTACATAAGTCATGTTTGTTGTATCTTATTCATATCCAGAATGATATCAAGTCCTTAAACATCATTTTTAAATCATTAAAAGATAATTATACTTGAATGGATACGATGGAGAATGAATCTCATCGCGTTCGTGGAGACGGTAGTCCGTACGTACGCACGAATGCTACTTCCATTTAATTTTTATTTTAAAAGAATCGAATCCAAATGATACATAGGTGTATTACTATTCCAGTATAATATAATATTTTATATATGTTACTTAAGTTCATTAACACCATCCTTTATACGTTCCATGTGTGGTATGAACGAGTCATATCATTTTAAGGGGGCGGTAGTCCGCACTTCCTCAAATGAAATTATCGTATGTATATACAACATGAAACGAATAATGGTATGAAATAAAATGGAATTACAGAAGCTTATATATAAAATATATATCATTAATATCATATTTAATTACAGTGCCATCATAATGGCCACCATGAGAGGCGGTAAGATGTTTTTGAACAATCATCGTTTCGTGAGGCGTTAGTTTGCCATCCACAGAAACATTATGTTCATCATCCATTAGATGGAGTTGTGTGTATGTGTAGTTTGAATCCTTATTATAACAACATCCTAGTATATTGAGGATACTGGTGTTGTTACAAAAGAAAGGAAATAAAAAGATTTTGGGGGTTGAAGAAGCAAAATAAATGAAAATAATTTAAGAGAAATTGTTACCTTTAATTTAGGTAACTCACTTTGGTTGGAACCAAAGGACTTCTTGAAATGCTTTCTGCCTAAAGGGAAGCTTCAAGGAGGAGAAGAGGGATGTGGGGAGCTTAGTTGGGCAGAGTTTGGACGAGCCAAGTGGCTTGAGAGGTGTGTGGAAATGAGAAGGAGGAGTGCCCTTTTATAAGAGGGGTGAGGGGCACCTTTGGAAAAGCTAGAAATATTAATTTATAATAAATTCATATTCGGTTTCCAAAGGCTCCAAAGTTGACTATTCAAAGGATGAGGTGGGGATAGGTCGAAAAAAACTCATCCAATAGAATTTAGACAGGTTTGGGTACTTATATTAACCTTATCTTTAAGTATTAACTCTAAGTTAATTAGTTTCACTTTTACAATGTCTCTTTGTATTTTTATATAATATGGTTAATAAACTTACTATATACATCCACGAGACCCCCAAGTGGTCCATTAATGATTAACCTATCATAATATAAGTCTCTTGGCCGAACCTTAGATTTTTAGGAATTTAATATCAATTAATAATATAATATTTGTTTTAAGAACTCTTTTATGTCAATTTTGACACTATTCAATAGTTGATTTTTGTGAAACTCATAACAGATTGATTACTTCGAACAAAGTCCATTAAATCAATCCTAATATATCATATTATCCTATAAAATTAGTTTAATTCATTAAAAGTTTCATATTATATTTATTTGGGTATTTATAATATCAATTATTTTATTTTTTCACTATTATAGTAATTACTGCATCATCGTTGTGTCATAAATAAAATAACTTATTTAAAGTCTAAAAATTATAAATAAAATATCATTATGTAGGAAATCTTTTTATCTTTCTAATGAATATTTATAATCGAAAATCCAACATGTATAACCCTATGTAAAAATTGTTCTTCTAAAAGATGTAAGCTTATGCCATTTTTATTTTTATTTTAACTTTATTAATATAATGTGTCATTATCACTTACAAGTGGATCCATGGGGTCCCAAAATAGACCCAAAGATTCCCATGGTCGACCATGTATCAACCAATAGGGTTAAGACACGTTTTAGGGTAATTTAGTATTATTATAATATTATTTTTTAATCCTTATTTACCGGATTTACCCTTAACCATGGTAAATAAAATATTTACCGCAGTAATTATTCAAAATGTCTAAAAATAAAAGTTACCTATTTACACAATTTGAACATCCTGATTCTAAATATGGAATCCATTTTCCTAAATTCAAAACACAGAAGTGGCAGAAATTAATTTAAAATTAATTCCCGCTGTCAAAACAAAAAGCGTGTTTTTAAGAGATAATAACTATCAAAAGATTGACACTTATTTATGTTCGGTTTAATTGTAAAATTATGTCCAATGACAAACATTAAATTGAATGGTAAAAATATATTCTAAATATACTTTAAAACCACTCAAATTCATAATTTATCAATATTAATTATTTTGATTAAAAAAGTTGTTTTTAATTAAAATTTAGTAATTTTCACTATCCATCAAAATACAAAAGTTATCAGAAAAGTACCAAAATTTCACCCTAAGCTATAATTGATATTCCAAATTCAAAAATGATGTCTATTTTACAAAATTACAAACATATAAGTTGCATTAATTAATTTTATAATTAATTCCCGCTGTCAGAACAAATAGCGTGTTTTTAAGAAACAATTTATATCAAAAGATTGGCAATTGTTTATGTCCATTTTCAATGTTAAATTAATTCTAATGACCACCATTGGATAAAATGGTAAAAATATGTTCTAATTATACTTTAAAACCACTAAATAGTATAATTTATCACAATTAATTATTTTGATTAAAAAAGTTGTTTTAAGTATTTTTCACTATTCATAAAAAATTGGAAGTTCTCAGAAAGTTACAAAAAATTCAACTTAGGATAATTTCGATATTACAAATACAAAAATGAAGTCCATTTGAAATATAAAATTTCTATAATTTTAAAAAGTGGTTATTACTATTCATAACGGCTACTTTGATTAGTCGCGGTGTTTTAGAACTCGAAGTTGCGTACAATGCAGGCTATTGCATTATTCAATGAGAAGCGTATCATGGAAGCTCGGGGTGTTACAATTGACATTTGAGGATCTTAGAAATCCTAGGTGTTATGGACTGCGTACTGTGGTCGTACCTTGGAGATCATGACAGATGGGCTCTCTCAAATGCTTACTTTCTAAATTTTTTCCAGTGGGAATATATGTTTTGGTTGGGAAGGAATTTTTCCCCATTAATTTTCATTTTACATTATCGTACTCTTGTACTATCTAGAGGTTTTTCATGCATGGTTATTCCCTTATCTTTTTTACTTCTTTTATTTTTACTCCCACTATAATTTTTCATTGAGATGGTTGTATTTTTTCATATAGGTACATAAAAAAAAGGCCTCCCCATATTATTTATTCCTTAGGAACTAGTCTCTAGCCCCTAGTCTATAGATGCAGGCTTGGGGTAGTTGCGGATCGAGCCCCAGTTTGGGTCGGGTTGTGACAGATTGTTATTATAGGTGGTTCGATCATTAGGATAGAGTTTAGATTATTCCCATTACAAGTTTTTTTTGGGGATTAAGGAAATAGTTTCAGAGTGTCTCGAGTGTGTCTCTCAAGATAGGGAATCCAGTTATGGTGTAGGCAGCAAACGTATCCATTCGCCAGAACCTTGTCTACCTGCTTGTCGATTCGGCATGTCAAGACATTAGTTGTAGGGATAAATGGTATATCCATCATATAGGATTGATAATTTGACTATCCTTATTGGGTAATCTCCCCATTTTTGTTATATATATATTATCATCTAAATACGATACATATTAATAACTTTCAAGATTCCTCTGTAATGACAGTCATCCATAATACCAATCCCTAATCATGAAGACGATCTAATGAGTGATGAGGCCTCAGTTTAGGTTCCATCCCATGAGCCTCTTCCTATAGGTGGATAGGTAGCATCATCTCCACCATTTGAGTATAAGATCATCCCATTAGAGTAGGCTAAGGTTGTGCGTAGTCTTAGCATGCTCCGTAAGTTCCAATACCAGAGGCCATTGAGGTTCCACGGTGAGCCAAATCCTCAAGCAGTAGAGGATTGGGTAGAGTCAATGGTCTGTATATTTAGGCTCATTTGGACACTGATGGATCAGGCGGTTGAACTGGAAGATAGCCTTTTCCATGTAGCATCTGGGAATTATTGAAGCCTTGTTACATAGATGCATGATGATTCAACACTCTCATGGACTGACTTCCAGCAGCTATTCCATGAGGAGTACTACCCCTCCTGTTTGCACTCAGTTTGAATTCAGGATCTTCTGAAGCTACATCAGGGAGGGATGATGGTGGATTATTATACAATGAGGTTCAAAACCTTATTCAGTACTCCCTTGACATGATCCGGGATGGTTACTTTCAAGAATAGAAGTTTGAGAAAGGACTCCACAGAGAGATCTGTGCCAGCATAGTGCCCTTGTTTATCCCCATTTGTGCTAGGGTGCTTGAGCGGGAACTAGCGACAGATATCTTTCTATAAAAGGGATTCTAGATAGCTGGATCTAGAAGTGGGCATCACAGAGCCAAGTTGTTTGTAGTAGCTAGCAGATGTCAGGTGCTAGGATCTCAATGAAAGAGACCTCCCAGTGATCAGACTCAAGCACATGGTTAGGGGAAGCATAGAGGTCCATGGAAGCCTGGAGAGTGTTAGTTATTTTCTTATAATGGGGAAGGTCGCATAGCATGAGACTTCATAACCAGATGTTCCAAGGAGCATAGGCAGATGGTTGATGGATCATCACAGTAGAGGTAACGCCGTGATCAAGGATATACCAGGAGAGGGAAAGGTGGTCCCCAAGGAGGAAAAGCTGGAAGATGAGTAGGATAATCTATGGGTGGGGGATGAAGTTATGTAATCCTTCCACCACCACTACTAGGCAGCCCATTTCAAGCTCAAGGAGCTGACAGCCTAGGTCATGGACAACTATAGGATTTTTATGATTATAACACCACAGTGCACAAGATGATTAAAGGTATGATATGTGTTGATTATACTATTTATTCAGTATTAGTAGACACATGTTTCATTCATTATTTCATCTCTCTACTCCTGGAATGATATCTGGATCTCCTGGTTGAAGTGTTATCCTAGTAGCTTCATCTTGAGGTTCCTATAGGAAACTCTTCTTTTGTATTTTCATCTTTCGGCAGTGTGAACTATTACTTGGTGGAGAGATGTTCATGTGCAACCTTTTGGTCATCACGATGGAACCCTTTGACATCATCTTGGGTATGGATTGGTGTTCCATGGTCTGATCCTAGATTTATTTTCAACTCAAACAAGTAAGATGCCTATGTATTGATGGGAAGAGATTATCCTTTTCTAGCGAGAGAGATCTCATTCTAGAGAAAGTGGGTTTGGCGAATAAGAGGTTGAATCCCATTACCCATCAGTTGGAAAGTGTATCCCTTGGTGAAATAGGATATTTGTGCATCTAGATTCCTTTAGTTGTGGAGGATTATATGGACGTCTTCCCTGATGATGTTTTGGGACTACCACTATGGTAGGAGATAGATTTGTGAGTCTACCTACATCCCAAGACCACACTAATATCTTCTACATCAAATCAGATGGCCCCTACAGAGCTTTGGGAGCTACGTTTGCAATTGGAGTACCTTCTATAGAAGGGTTTAATTAAGCCTAGTGTGTCCCCCTGGGAAGCTCTAGTGATGTTCATGAAAAAGGTGGACAAGAGTTTATGGATTTTCATGGATTATTGTTTCCTGAACTAGGCCATGATAATGAGTAAGTACCACTTACCGAGTATTGATAACCTATTTGACTAGTTTTGAGGCACAAGATGGCTCTTAAAGATCGATATCAAATCTGTCTACCACTAATTGAGGTTTCATAAGGATGATATTCCAAAGGTTTCATTCCAATGTCTCTAGGGACAGTATGAGTTCTTAGTGATTCCCTTTGGTATGAAGAATGACCCTGTTGTATTTATGGATTTGATGAATTGGTTCTTCTATCCATACTTGGACCATTTTTTGGTATTCATCAACAAAATACTCATCTACTCTACATTAGAGGAGGATCATGTAGAACACTTAAGGATGGTTCGAGATTTTATTTGAGAGCATTATCTTTATGGTAAACTCTCGAAGTGCGAGTTCTGGGTTCATGGGGTTCACATTCCCGGGCATTTCATTTCTAATCATGGTTTAGCCATGGACCCAGTGAAGATTTATGTAGTGATTTCTTGGAATCCACCCAAGATAATGTCATGGGTTCATAGATTTATTGGCTTAGAGGGGTGATACATGAGATTTTTGGTAAACTTATCCATAATTGCATCCCCTTTGACTACCCTAATATGGAAAGGGAAGTTTTCTACCTAGCATGAGTAGTGTGAGAGGGCCTTATAGGAGTTGAGGTTGACATTGATGAGTGATCCTAAGTTGAGGCTACCATAAGAGGGTGTGGAGTATGTGGTGTATTGTAATGCCTCAGGATCTAGGCTCAGTTTCATGTTGATACAATAGTAGAAATTCATCACATAAGGGTCGAAGCGGTTGAGACCCCATGAGTAGAACTATGTGACTCATTACCTAGTGATAGATTCAGTAGTCTTTTCCCTAATGATGTAGAAGAACTACCTTCTAGGGAGTGATTTTTGGTTTACTCATACCATCATAGTCCCAGGTATGACTTCATGCAGAGATACTTGAACCTGAGACATTAGCACTGGTTGTACTTCCTGTAGGACTATTAATTTGAGATAGTCTATACTTTAGGAAAGGGTGACATAGTAGCAGGTGCCCTTAGCATGAAGTCTTGGGCTCATTTGGTACAGGAGGATTTGGAGCAGTTGGCCTCCCTGTAGGTGACTTGGGTGGAGCAGGAGGGTACAGTGTTTCTGTAGTCGATGGTTTTGACTCCTTCGCTTCTTGAGCATGTGAGAGAGTACTAGCTATGAGCCATCAACTATGAGGTCTTACATGATTATATATTCATTATTGGTTCACCAAATGGATATTCTAAAGTAGGGAATCATGTCATATTTTTACAAGGACGGATGGTGGTTCTAGTCATGATGCGGGGGGAGGTGATGCAAGAGTTCCCCACTTCTCCCCTAATTGTATATCTCAGATTAGGGAAGATTTACAAAGAACTTTAGTGGTAGTTTTGGTGGTTCTATATGAAATGAATTGTAATTGAGTTTTTCACTCAATTCCTCACCTGTTAATAGGTGAAGGCTGGGCACCAAGTTCTAGTAGTTTTTTTGTAGCCCCTTGAGATCCTAGAGTCAAAGTGGGATAGTATATCCATGAACTTTGTGACAGGTATTCTGTGTAAATAGAAGGTCCATGATGTTATCTGGGTGATAGATGACTGACTCATGAAGTCATCACACTTCCTTACTATCAGGGAGTAGAGTTCGGTGGAGATTTTGAGGCAATTGTATGTACAAGATATCGTTCACCTTCATGGAGTCCACTCAACTATTGTCTCTGATTATGATGCACGGTTTACATCATGGTTGTGGGGAGGCTTGTAGGTGGAATTTGAGACCCAAATGAGGATGAGTAAAGTCACTCACCCCTAGAATAATGGGAGGACCGAGCACACTATCCAGGTGTTGGAGTATATACTTAGGGCTTGCATGTTAGACATCAGTCGTAGATTGGAGGATCACTTAACCTTGGTGGAGTTTGTGTACAACAATAGATACCACTCTATTATCACTATGGAACCTTTTGGGGACATGTATGGGAGACCCTACAGGTCACCCTTATGATGTACAATGATCAGTGAGACATCTCTTGTGGGCCAATAGATGGTGCAGGTGACAACAGAGAAGGTCCAGGTCATTCGTGATTAAATGAGAGTAGACCATAGAAGATAGAAATAGTATACAGATCTCCATCCTATTCCCTTGGAGTTAGAGTAGGGAGACCATGTTTTCCTGAGAGTCACCCCACGGTGAAGATTGAGGAGGTTCAGTCAGGGAGACAATCTATTCCTGAGGTTCATTGAGCCATTTGAGATCGTGTAGAGGTTCGGTGATGTTTCTTACCACCTCTCCCTACCCCCACAGCTAGAGTGGTGCATGATGTATTCTATGTATTGCGGCTGAGGAGATACATGCATGAACCTATAAACATCATCAACTGGGCGAACTAGATATTAAGGATGGATCCACCTTTTTATAAAACCTAGTTCTGATTGAGGATCGATGAGAGAGGACCCAACATGGATGTACCATTACCTTAGTTTGTGTGTTGTGGAAGCACCAGAATGTTCAGGCAAGTTCCTAAGAGCAATAGATCCAAGTGAAAGCTCAATATCCTAAGTTTTTTGTCTAGTTTTTCTTTTTAGGGATGAAAATATTGATGGAGAGAACAATTTAGAGACACGATTTTTTCCTTGTAAGACTTTGAAATATTTATATACATATTTACAGAGCTAGGAGCTGAGATAAAATATGATTTTGAGGCCTCATGTGCCTAGAATTAATTTTATAAAAATATTAAATATATTTTATATTTTTCATGAATGGTTCATTAAATAAAATGAGATAACTCTTAAACATAATCTTAGATCAGGAATTTGAGACCACGGTTGAGTTCGGAACACATTGTTTACCTAGGTGTGACCTAAAGTAGGTTGGTGTGGGGCGTTCAGACACCTCACTCATTGGTGGTATATTCAATGGATTAATTAATTATTTAATTGATTCATTCATTCATTCATTCATTTTAACATAATGAAATTTCTATATCTAAAATTACATGGTGAATTCTCTAGGTTTAGTCGGATAAACCCTAGGATAATTCCAGATCTTCTCCTTTTTTCTTCATTGATAAATCACATCGACCAACAACAAAATTCCAGATCAGAGCGAATAAGGATGCAACGAATGAAATGACTTCTTTTGATCATTGTTGAGTGCATTACTTGAAGAAGAATGATCCAATCTCTAGGTAAGACTTGTCAATTGTTTATTTACACTCTTTTTATTAAATCTATTGAGTGAATCAATCCCTTCTATAGATCTACACCAATTTTGGCTTAATCATGCTCCTACATACCGGATTAAATTTATTTATTTCAATTATTTCTAATCCTAGATACTCATTCTTTATTTTTTTCCAAGAACCCTTGTCTAATTATAGTTAAACAATTTTTTTCTTATGAATTTCCCCATTTTCTTCTTTTCTTTCATCACTGGTTGGACACTACAGTCCCAGTTCGACATTGTTGGGTAGTATCGAGCCAGATCAGACCCCTAAAATCAAAATGATTTCATGAATAAGGGACAAATCGATAAAACAAGATTATATATGGGATTTTTATTGGTTTTTTATGATAGTTTCAATTATAGGAGGCCATATATTTAATGTTGGAAGGTTCGGGATGTGTGATTGTGTACGAGGATGCTTGAAATCCCACCAGATTTGAGTTTTTGATCACTGAATTTTTAGAATCTACTGGCTGACAATATATCCACAAATCACATCCAAAATTGAGTCCATAATCAAAGCGGTGTAATCAGATCGAGGTAGGTACCATGAATCTGGTTTTATGTGGAAAATTCAACTATACATCATGTACAAGGATGAATACATGGAATGTGTCCCCTTGAGTGTGGAGGTTAGGGTTTTGGAAATCTATAAGGATGGAATGGCGTTTATCCCCCCTACACGATGTGTACCTCATCCCTAGGTGGATAATTTGTGTGAGATATTACACAAGCAGCACTTTGTGTGGGAGTACACAGCCAGGCACACAGTTGTTTACCAAAGTACATGGGAATGGCTGGAAGGACACAGCCTAGCCCCGGTTAACTAAGACATGCCTTGCAGTCCTCTTGCATGGTATGCTCTTCTATATGGAAAGAGATCCATGTTCTATCTAGGTAAATGGACAGGCGGCAGAGCATGACCACACATCGTGTGGGTGCCCTCACATGTTGTGTACCCCCTTGGATCCTTTTGAGGAAACTTCAAGGTTTTATATCTCCTTTTTTTGAACTCATATTTCAGCCATGAGAAGCATATCCTGAGTTTTTTAACACATAAAACATTTTGGTTCCCTTTGTTTTGGATTTCGAGATACAATATGAAATGTTTCGGACACAGTGCTTACTAAGGTGATGCCCGATGAACACAAAGATCAGGCATAGTATCATTAGAGATACTAGAGTGTAACCCCACATAAATATGGGTGTGGGTCCTCTATAGCTACTTATCGAGTTTAACCCCCCTATAGGATAGAGTGCATGTCCTCGATGACTATAGTAGAACCCCCTATCACACCACAGCACAGGTCCTCAACCTAGAGAGTGGAACCCTCCATCATCTTGGGAATGGGTCCTCTAACCTCTAAGTTGAACCCCCTATTAGATAGGGTGTGGTTCCTCGATGACTAGAGTGGAACCCCCCTATAACACCATGGTGCGGGTCCTCATCCTATAGAGTGGAACCCCCCCCCCCCCCCCCCATCATCTTAGGTGTGGGTCCTCTAACTTCCTTGTGAAACCCCCTATCAGATAGGGTGAGGGTCCTCGTTAAACCAAAGTAAAACCCCCATGACACATTAGTGTGTGGGTCCTCTATGGATATTATCTGATTGGAACCCCCCTAATGCACTAGGGCACAGATCCTCTACTTCATGTTTTTTTCCTTAGTTGTGAGGTATAGTGATGAGGCGTGGTTGGACTTGGACAGTTACTTCTCGGTATACGTGTGAGTTACTGGGCATCATTGATGGACTTTTAGAACTATTAGATACTCTTCTTCTTGGGATAATATATGAGATGGAGATCCCCTTACCCTCTCATTAGGGATTCTTTTGACAGGTCATGTATATATTCATCAATATCCATACCTTTAGACCTGGTTACTCTCTTTCCATGAGATACAAAGATGTGTGGGGTATGAAACGTTCTTTCTATTTTTAGATTATCATGGTTCTATGAGTCTAATCTCCTAATATGGGTATAAAATTCTCAATGTGTAGTTCATCTACTCACCGGGTTGATCCCCCTATGCTTGGATGAGGTGCTTGGATGAGGTTTCTCTCTCGCTCTTGGTTTGGGTTGAGTTGTTCTCTTTCATGGTATCTTTAATTATATGTACTATCTACTACCTTTCTTCCTATTTTATCTCTTACTAATACCCCCTTCAGATTTTAGGAAGTTCTACTGGATATGTATATACTCACCCCTTCATGGGATTTTCTCGCATGTGTCGTGTCATATGTCGATAGTGGATTGGTTGGTATTGACTTCAGATAAGCTAAGGGATACTAGGTGTTATGGACTGCATACAATGGTCATGGCATGGAGTTAAGGATCTAGGCTCTCATAGTAGTTTACTTTTCCAATTTTTGTAGGTTGGGACATATTTTCAAGTTGGGAATGTATTTTTCCCCTTTACTTTTCAATTTACACTACCATGCTCTTGTACTGTCTAGAGGTTTTTCAAGCATTGTTGTTCCCTTAGATTTTTTCTTATTTTATTTTTACTCCCTATATGATTTCTCATCAATATGGCTATGTATGTGAATACAATTACTTCTTCAAAGGCCTCCCCATGTTAGTTATTACTTCAATGCTGGTCGCCAGCCCTTGGCCAATAGCGGCTGGCTTGGGGTAGTTATAGATCGAGCCTTGGCTTGGGTCAGGATATGATAGTTACATTATTACATTGGTACTAGATACAAGCAATCACATCCCAATGGAATGAATAGTTTATTATTCTGGGTAAACTAGATACATTCTTGAATCTCATGTTACATTTGAAAACATAAAATACATAATATAGTGAACATAAATATTATGCATCCTTGAACACATTCAAAGATTCCTTCTTCATATCCTAGGGAAATGAATCAATATAAGGGTTATCTTAGATACTTAGTAAGGGTTACATATAATGGAATAAATCATGAGTAAATAAGGAATAATCAATATGGAAAGGTAAATGAGTTAAAACATATTTCATTTAATAAATAACTTGAGCACAAAGAACAATATGGTAGGAATAAATGATGATAGAATAATTTCACATAAATAATCCCATGATTTTGAAACTTATACATGGATATCATAGATATTCAAATAATCACATGGAAATCAATATCTAGTTTTATAACTATGGAATTCATAATTTTGGACATCTTAAACTTACCATCGAGGCCTCATTCCAAAACATCATAAACATTCCATCAAGGTCTCATAACAATACATCATACATAAATGGGTAAGGCATAAACCAAATACCCAAAATAATTTGTCTCATGATATAAATTCACATAGGGGATATAGTAGGCCCCTCATGTCACTTACTAAGTCCAATACAATTATCATATAAAATGGTAGAATAACAATTCAATACATAATCAACATAAACATTCATATTTAAAAAATTGTACATGAAATGTTAATATTTACCGAGTCAAACTGATCATAAACCATCTAAAGAAATAATGAGGATGGTATCATTATAATATATCCCTAGTGGATTATAAATAGAATAAAGTTTTATTATCATTGATGATTATAAATACCATAAAAAGATAATTAAAAACTTTCTTGAGGAAAATATAGTTTTCATTTTGAAATCCACTTTTGAAAACTAAAAATTTCCAGAATATTAGGTAAAAAATTTCATTGAAAATAACCTTATAAAAATTTGTATGAAGCTTAAAATAATTTATTTTTTATAATTATGGGAACTTTCTCTCATTTCGTATAGGTTAAAAAACATTTCGTTCACACATTTTTATGAAAATGCAAAAGTGCCTCATTTGGAAAATAATAGGAAGATTCCTTTAAAAATATTTTGTAAAAGTAAAAAATGGAAGAAAAAATTTATTTATTAAATCATTTTAGAATCATAAAAATATTCTTTAATATATTTTAAATAAAATATGGATATGGAAGAAAAATATTCCCAACCGAGTATAAAAACAAAGTCGGGTTTCCTTAAAAAATATTTTGGTATCATGAGAACCTAAAGAGAGAAAAATTAAAGGAAAAATTGTAATTTATATAAATATACATAGGATAATAAAATATATTAGTTATAATATAGAAATATCAAATAATGCCCCCAATGGATACTTAAACTGAAACAATCTTAAATAATGATGAGAATGTGAAATAAACCCTTACTGTTTTGGTAACTTTTAAATCATAATACCCATTAAATAATAAGATAAAATGAAACATTAAATACCATGAACATAAAATATTATTGATATAACATGTAAAAAGTAATTATATACACCATACAAAATAAATAAGTGGTGAGTATGGAATATTTCACATAGACGTAAAAGTGAGATGAGAAACTGTCACCTCGGCCCAACTTCCATCGTATGTGTTTAATCCTCCTATATAATAAATACCAATTTATTATAAATATATTATAGAACTATAATAATATATATATTACCATATATTATTTACTTATAACTTTTCATCACCTGTTTATTGAATTTGTTTATTAAAATCACTATTTTAGGTGATAACTGCTTCGTTTTTCAAGTATGTTTTGGTTTGGTAGTATTTGTCCCTGTACTTTGATCATGGTTCCATCATCTACAGAATTTTATTCATGGTATAATATCATATATATATATATATATACAATATTATGATATTTATATTCATTTATAAAATTTATAGACATAAAGATGAATTACATTATTCATGGAGATAGTAGGTCGTACGTACGCATGAATGATATTTTTAATTTTTAATGGATGGAAAAAAAAGTTAAATTATAATTAACCTTTACAAATAATTTTTATGTCATACATATTCATTAAATATTTTCTTATTACCAGCCATGTAAATCAGAAATGAAAAACGAATCACATCACTTTGTAGAGGTGGTAGTCCACAGGTATGCTTGAACGACATTATCGTTTTCCAAAAGATTGGAAGGTACGAAGGTAGGTATGATATTATAACTTTATAAGAATAATTATTTCATAAATATCATATATATTCATTAATTATATATTTATAACCATTTTTTAAAGTGGTGATGAAAAACAATTTACATCGTTATGTGGAGTCGGTAAGTCGTACGTACACACGAGCAATGTTTCCATTTTTCATAGGGTGGAAAAGACATGTAAATTGGTCATACCATAATAATAAAAAAATAACAATATAATTATGATAATGTAGTTATTATTTTAGTATGTTATATACATATTTAGAGGAATTATAAGAAGAAATAAATTTGAAATAGTTTTAAAAACAATTACCTTCTCTTAGAGAAACCTCCTTAGTATATCTTCTTAAGAACCCTAGGGTTGGTATTTTTGGAAGACCATAACCTCTAGAAATTATATAAGGATGTTTATAAGGTAATTTGGTAGGTTTTTTACAATATATATGGCACAAAGATGTGTGAATAATTTAAATAAGGGGTGTTCTTTTATATGTGAGGGGAGGGATATTCTTGGAATTTCAAAAAGTATCAAATTAACATAAATTATTTTTCATGTCCAAATGGTTCCAAATTGATATAATTAAAATATAATATGAGGATGAGTTTAAATACACTCATAATAAAATTTTAACAAGTTTTTTAATGTTTTTACAATTATCTTTTATTTTTAACCCTCTGTTAACCCTTTTGATAATTACTAAAATATTAAAATTTTCGACACTTTAAGGGTCAATAATGTTACCATAAAAGAAAAAAAGACCCATAAATGGAGAATGGTTGATTTTTTCAAACCTATCAAATTCATTTTTTCAAATGTAATATTTTTATGAATTTTAAATCATTTAATAAAATAATATTTATTATAAAATATTTTTAATGTCATTTTTAGCACTATTCATTTAATATAAATTTAAATACATCAAGAGAAAGGGGGATTTGAATATAATCCATTAAAAATTACCTATCGTATAATATAGATCTATGAAATTTGTGGGATACATTAATTCATTCAAATTCACTCACTTTCAAAATTTTAAAATCATTTATTTTGTTTTTTCTATTAATTGAATAATCATTGTGTTGGTGTTGCATAAGTATTTAAGATAATTATTTCATCACTAAAAATTAGAAATAAATTACCATTAAAAATAAAAATTATAAAATAAATATTTAGAGCGGAACATATCCTCTTTTTATACTTATATAAAAAATTTAAAGATAATAAAACCAAGATAATGAGTCTTTTTACTTTTCTCTGAATAAAATAATATAAAGGTAAAAATCACCGAAAAATGGAAACAAAAGATCATATATTTTAATAATGGATGACTATGGATGAAATAGGTTAATAAAATTAAATTAATCCAAGTGTTAGGGTAATTTTCTATTCTTTATCATATTATTTTCACCTTAATTTCTTAATTTAACCTTACTGTGGTGACAATTATTTATTATGATTACTATTCATAATAACAAAAAATAAAAGGGACATATTTACCAAGTTTGAAAATACTGATTAAAAATAAGGAATTCAATTTTTAAGATTAAATTTCTATATTTGATAGTAATTAATTTATAATCAAAACACAAAATGCAAATAAAAATAGTTTTTCGAAAAAAAATATCATTTTATGTATAAAAATGTTTTTATACCAAATTAAAACATAAAATTTTTTTAAATGAAATTAGTTGTATTATTAATAATATAATAAAACTAATTTTACTTTGAAATAATTCTAAGAAAAAACAGAATTTTTTAAATTCCTGAAACAAAAATAAGGTTTTCAATAAAAATCAGTATTTTTCACTATTTTTTAGAAAATAAATCCTTTCTGAAAAATCCAAAAAAATTACCATAAGATATTTTTGACCTTATTATTTCAAAAATTATATTATTTTAATAAATATAATTTATATAAGTTTCTTAAAATAATTATAATATTTTCTGACAAAAAGCAATAAAAAACATTTTTGATGAAAATATATTTCTAACACATAAAGTAACTTTACAGAAAATTGAGTACTTATATCCTATGAATTAATCAATGAATTTTTATTGAGTATGTCCTTTATATATATTTCATAATTTGGTAAATACTATTAATACCTACTAATTCAATGGCAAGGTTATAATGGTCATATTTAAATAATAATATTTTGTGGTTCATTTAAGCTTGGTGTTATGTGTCTTATATGATATTAAACATAGTTTTCTTTCAAAAACATGGGTGTTAGATAGACTTATTCAAATGTATGTAAAAAGTGAATTTATATATTTAAAAAAATTAAAACAACTCCTAGGTTTTTAGAATGAATCTAAACCTAATCATGTTTTAAATATTTCAACAACTCTTTACGATTTAAAATATGCCCTCCCCCAATGGTATAATAGATTATCTTGTTTTATTTTAAACAATGGTTTTGAAATGGGGAATTTTGATCCAAATATGTTTATTAAAAGTATTTTTAAAGATATTTTAATTGTTCAAATATATTTTTATGAAATTATATTTGGATATTCATCTGAAAAACTTTGTAATAATTTTTTTTATTTTATGAAAAGTGAATTTTATATGAGTTTAATGGGAGAACTTCAATTATTTCTTGGTATTCAAATTTTTCATAGGAATTATGGTTTTTTTATAAATCAATCTAATTATTTTAATGAGTTACTCAAAATATTTAGTTTAGACTCCTATAAAAGTAGCAATAATATTATGAGTACTTAATGAAAAATTGATAAGGATGAACATGGAAAATCTGTTCATATAAAAATATTTAGATTAATTATTAGTAGCTTATTATATTTAACTACTTATAGGTATGATTTAATGTTCAGTTCTTTAATGTGTTCTATATTTCAAATTGATCCAAAATAAATTCATTTAAAGGATTTTAAAAGGATTATAAAATATTTTAAAGGATCTTTAAGTCTGGATCTATTTTACCCTGCTATCACTTCTTTTGATTTAATCAGTTGTAGTGATTCTAATTTTAGTTTCTGAAAGATATATAAGAAAAGAAAATCTAATACCTATAACATTATTGATAAATATTTAGTCTCATGGATCTATAAGAAATAAAATTTCATAGATTTATAAACTGCTTAAAGTGATTATGTTGATGTTGCATCATGTTGTTCACAATCATTATGGATTAAGAAAACTCTTTCTTTTTTTGGTTTTAATTTTGAAGATAGACCTATTTATTATGATAATACCTCTACAATTTATATTTATAAAAATCACTTACAACATTATATAACTAAGAATATTGATTTTATATTTCACTTTCTTAAAGATCATGTTCAAAAAAGGGAATATAAATCTAGAATCACCTTTTATAGAAAATTAGAATAATAATATTTTTACTAAGCCTTTGGATTTAGCTAAATTTGAGAAAAATAAATTTGATCTTATCATAATGGAATACTAATTAATTATTACTCATAATGTGTTCAGGGGAAGATTTAATTTTATGTTTGAAATTTTTAAATATGTTTTAATATTTTCTATTTACAACTTACTGTTGTAAGGTTTAATACTTTGTAGCAGCTCCTTGATAAATCATTTTCAAAGATATTGGTTGAGGAAATTTTTCTACAATATTTTTTTTCATTTTTATAAAATATTAATTAATATTATTATAGGTTGATCATGAAAAATCATAATTTGTTTCCATTAATCAAATATGTACAAATTTTATTTTTTCATTTTTTAATCAACTTTATATCCTATAATTATTTAAAGGGAGCTTAAATTATTTGATGCTGAATATAGAAGGGTTATTTTCTTTAACATTATTGATTTTCTATCTTAGGGGAATAATTTTTTTACATAAACTATTGGTACATTAATGGAGTAGAAATTTATTTCTATGTTAACCTTTTTGATCATTTTCAAAAAGGGGGATGAATTTCGGAATTTTACTTTGTTTTGTAATTATCAAAAAGGGGGAGAATATTAAAGTGACTCCTTAAACCACTTTTTTTTTTATAATTATAATACCTATTTTTGTGTAATTACAATTTCTTATAAATTTTGTTTATTACATTATTCAATCTAACATGAGATAGATTATAATGTTTTTTTGTTCATTATGAACTGATTGTGGTGAAAAATACATCACAATATGGATTTGTATCCCATATTATATTAGTCTATTGTTAGTTTGTTTTGAAAAAATTTACTTAAGTATTGGATCTTCCATGTCTTTCTAGTGACGATGAAGAATGTATCAACTTGATGTGTAATGAATCAACCCTATGAATAATGTATTGACTATAAGCCCTTAATTGGCTGATTGAACAATGAATTAACCACATGAAGGAACTATTAATTATAGGAAAAAATTCAAAGTCCTTAATAGACCATGTCCATTGACCATGATAGAAAATCATCTATCATAGATATCCACAACATTTTTCTAAGTGTCGAATTGATCGCGTGTTGAGTTTTGACCAACTATATCGATCAATTGACAATGCTTGAAATTTCTACAAAGTTTTTAATCAACTTCATGAAGAGTTTCAATAGAATAAATATTGAGTTTCAACCAACTATATCATTCAAATGATCGTAACTAAAATTTCTGCAATGTCCTAGATTGACTTCAGATCATTTTGATCAAACATGACTAGATAACCACATGTTGAATATAAAACTCAACTTCATGAACAAAGTCAAGATATACCACTAGGATGGACCTAATGTTAGGATTAACCTACCACAAGAAGTGTCCTACCACAAGGTTTGACCTACCATGAAGCAATGGACCTTACGTGTTTCACATATATGATTTTTTTCTTTTATTTCATATTTTATTTACTGTACATTTCTGTTGATTATTTTAATTGAGATATTTATACTATAATTACTCATTAATCATGTTGATGGCATGTGAACCTTTGTTGAAGTATTTTTTTTCATATTTAAATATATATTAAATAGGTCTATGCATGTTGGATTTTAATATGTAATATTTACCACATGATATTCAAATTTGAATCCTTTATAATTTGAAGAGTTTTATTTAGTTCATATATTAGAGAATATTTAAAGGATTATGAAATCAGTTTTTATGGAATATTTTCTACTATATTAATTGTTCTAATGAGTTATGTGTACAATTATATTTATTTTTACAAACTATAGAAGTGAACCGATGTGGGTATGTTCTTCATGTGCATCAAATGAAGAAATCACATGATGTATTTTATGGGAAACCAACATTAGGAAACTCTGAAGTAGTTTTTTGAGGTTACTTGTGTGTGCTGAATTATAATATAAGACGTGAAATGACTTTCAAATTTTGAAATTATTTTTCTTGAAGTATCTCTTTAAAAATAGTTTTATGGTACCAATGTTGGGTGTGGTGGTTGAGGATATTCTCAAACTATACTATGAAATGCACTTTTATGATCAACAACTAGAACACTCTTGGTTGAGATAAATCATCTTAATACCTTACTACCTAAAGATAAAATCACTACCTCAACACCTTCTGTAATTGTTCAACTAGTTTTTTGGTTCTTAATTCTTCATATTCCTTTTCTACATGTGTAGTTGTACTGAATTATACTACACTTAAAATGTATTATTATTAGTTTTTACCACTCAAAGAAAAAAATAAGTATGGGTTGTTCCTAACTAATAAAATTTTAAGGGGATTAGGTTGTACCTTATTATGAATAAAGGGGTTTTTTGTTTCTTTTACTGCCTCAAAAGGAATTTATCTATGTTGTAACTCCATGTGTGAAAAAGTTAGTCTTGGATATAGACTTTAGGGATTAAAAGGTCTATTGAAAATGGTTGTGAATCTCTAAAAAAAATCATATATTTCATTATAGTTGGGTTCATTTATCTCTTAATTTGATGGGAGAAAAGAGTAGATGTATGTTCAATTAGATCTAACCTAATATAAAATTCATTATGTTCGATTTATTTTTATTTCCACTCTAAAAATTAAATTAACTATGACATGTGTTTAAATTTTTTAAAAGTTTAATTCACTCCCCTCTTGACCATTATATCATTCTAAAAATGGGTCTTAATATCCAACAACATCTGATTCTAATAAATTATCAATCAAAAGCACCCCACAGTGGACACATCCTCCATAACTTCCTTGACTAGAAACACTTACTTTGTTTTGGTGTACCAAAAGATAAGAAGACAACACACCTTACTCACCACACCAAGTCGGCTGTACACACTCAAGAAAAACTCACAACTCACAAACATTCAATCAAAAAAACAATAAAGGAAATGATACATTAATTTACATGGTTTATAAGTGATTCTTATATACATAGGAGAAACACTACTTCCTTTTCTATTTCATCAAAAGATAAAATAATTACAATAATTTTTTAAAATTTAACAAGTTAGACCACTAATTAGAAGTAATACTTCAATCACATACTTAAACATTTACTAATGGACCCACTTACTTATGTTAAGTGATAATTATTCATCTAGTTTCATTAACCTCTGATCCTTTTGAATATCCTATCATTGAACCATGCTGACTTCTGATTACCTATAGCTATCAGCACTTTACCACTAACTTCTGGTTAATATTGAAATGTTACCCAGATCTTTGACATAAAACCATGAGGACCAACTATTTAACTTCCATTGAACATATTCTAATAAAACTAATCATTTCACATTCACATTGTATGATAACACCATTTGTTCAACCTACAACCTACTAGAGATCCCATTATTGCTACCGGAACCATTAGTATTGAGTTATTGTTTGGTTCTCCTCCTTCTAGTAAATTAAATAGTCGCATGAAACAAGCTTCACACTCCCAATAATCTCCCACTTGAATATTATTTCAAGGAACTCTGGGAAACTCCCCAATAATTTCACACATAATTATCATCCACTTATCTTATAATAATAGTAAGTTCTCTTTGTTTCCACTTTTCATTCACCCAAGTCCCAAAAAGGCACCATGTTACTTCATATTTTATTAGAATAACACATTGGTGAACATGATGACTAGATTTTTATTTTTTAATATCTTCCAAAAATTAATTACTCTATCTTTCAACATGTTTTAGATGAAATGGTATTTTAGGTCAATATGTTTCATCCATTAGTGAAACACTAGATTCTTATCCAAATGAACTGTACTATGATTATCACAGAATAAAAATTCTATACCCCTAACTTCCTTCAAGAACCTGCACATCAAACATACTAGTTCCTTCTGAGATTTCATTATAGCCACATACTTGACATCTAATATAGAAAGAGTAAATATTAGTGGCATCTACAACATCTATCTTACATGCATTCCTTTGTGGGTGAATACAAACCTTTTTTCTTTTTCAGGTGTCCAAATACCTATAAAATTTAGCATCAACATAACCATATAATGGATCATCCATCCCAAAGAACATAATTATATAATTTTATCCCTTAAAATATCATATTATCCACTTCACAACCTCCTAATGTTCTTTCCTTTGATTTGACATGAAACAACTCACCACTCCCACTAAAAATGAAATTTTCGGATGAGTAAATATCATGGTGTACATAAGGCTACCAACAAAAAATGAAAATAGAAGAATCTCCATATACCAATCCTCATAATCTATTTTAGGCACATTATCATCCCATACCTTCCCACAGTAATAATGATCTACATTTCACTGAGTGAAATTCTCTTTAGATATGACAGTATCAATTTTTTATTCCATTATCTTGGTGTTTCCACCAATAATTAGAGACTTCCTTTCATTTTACACACTAATTTCTCATTCCACTGATACATGAAACCCATCGACTACTTCATGTAAATATCTTCTTCCAGGTCATTATGAAGAATGGTTATCTTTATATCTATCTACTCTAATTGAAAATTATCATTAACAACCATACTCAACACTATAAAAATAGTAGCATTTTTAATGACAAGTGAAAATATATTTGAGAAATAAATCTCTTCCTTATGATAAAACCCCTTTACCACTAGTCATGAAATATACTACTTCTTTCCATAAAAATCCTCCTTAAAATGGAAAACCCACTTATTCTGAAGTTCTCTCTTCCCCTATGGCAACTCAATCATCTCCCATGTTTTATTAGAATCTAATGAACACATTTATACTTTCATCATTGACTCCCACTATCCATAGTCACTAATAGTGGTCACATATTTTGAGGTTTACGGTTCTCCTCAATATATTAAAAGTAATAAGTTTATGTAATCTCCAAACCTTTGAAATAGTTTCCTGACTCTAGTATATATCCTCACTAGAACCCATGGATCATCTCTATCCAGTACTGCATCTACCAATGCTCTATCTTCAAGAGCCCCAACTTCCATAGCACTACTTCATGCCTCAGTGGTCCTAGAGTATTTCGACACATCTTATTTTGGTTTATGTACTATAATTTCAGTGTTACCATCGGAAATCTATAAATATTTTGTTCTATGGTACCCCACTTAGATCAAAATGGGTCTGGTCAGTTGATTCCTTGCTCTCAACTTCTTTCTTTATCAAGTTTCAGTCCTTCCACAAGACCTTCTCATTGAAGAGAACATCTTATCTCCTTATTATCTTTTGATGATCATCATCCCAGACCCATAATCCAAAACTTTAATCATCATATCCCACAAAGAAACATGTCTTGTATTTTTTATGAAGTTTATCTATATCCTTGGTATCGATATTAACATAGGCGATTCCCCTGAAAATTTTGAGGTGGCTAACATTTGTTGTTTTACCATACCATAGCTATTCTGGGATTTATTATCCTAATGGAGTAGACAGAATTCTGTTAACCAAGTATGGTTTTGTGTTCACTGTTTCCACCCAAATTTACTTGGTAATTACAGAATGAACCCTCATTATATACATATTTTCTATTAATTTTTTTTTATTTTCTCTTCCACACCATTCTATTATGGTGTTTCATCTATAGTCTTCTCCAATATGATCCCATTCTAAAAAAACTTTCATAAGTTCCTTCAATTATACTCACTACCATTTTTGGATCTTAGGAAATTTAACTCCCAACCAGTATATCTTTATTACATGGCCTTATATTTAATTAATTATGAAGTGAAATCAAACATATTATTTAAAAAATTAAACTCATATTTTCCTCATTGTGTCATTAATGAAATTCAAAATGAAAAATAAACCACTATGAGAATGGATTAGAGAATCCCCCCCAACATCTGAGTGAACGAGTTCTATCTTTTGAGAACTAGGATTTCTATCATTTAGATAGAATGAAACCCTTTTTTACATCCTAATAACAAAACTCTCACAAATTCAAAATTCCATGTGATCAAGCATCATCATTCCTTTTTCAATTAAAAATTTCATATTCATATCACTAAGGTGTTCATGCCAGCAATTCCATAATTACAGACTATTGGATATTTTTTCTATGGAAATTATCACTCCATGTAATCTATTAGTAAAATATAGGGTCTCATCCTTTACTCTTTAAATCACCACTATGGATCCTTAAGTCACCTTTCAAACTTCATTAGGGAAGCTAGTACCATATTCTTCATTTTCTAGATAACACATAGAAATTAAGATCTTCCACATTCATGGGATGTGTCTAACTTATTTCAACTAAAATAAACTTACATTATTCATTTGGATGTTAACATCACATTTCCCTATTACTTCTACAGCTTAATCATCCTCAAAATATAATTTTTTTAATCTTTCAAACACATAATTCACCAGGCATCCTTGATTTTTTGTTGAGCTAAATGATGCATTCGAGTCAATAAATCATGACTACATCATAATATTGACACTAAGAAATAGGTTATTGCCTCCCTTAGCAATAATCATGGAATTTTAACTTCTGAAAGATGATCTTCTGGATGTTTTCTTATGATCTCTACAATTCTTCTTGAGATTTATTCTTTTCAAAAATTTCCAACATGTTGGACCAAGTCCAACTGATTTACCTCAACTTCTATATCATGACTTATCCTATGATCTTCTTTAACATCTTTATTAAGGTTATTTTCCCTTACTTCAGAATTTAGAAAGGTCCCAAAAGGTGCTTGATTCTCCCTTCATTTGAGTTCTTTATTCAGGATCAAGTTCCTGATATCCTAAAACACCAAGTCAGTTTTTCCATAGGAATTACTAACTATGATTAAAATTTTAAACCTCAACTCTAGTAGTAATGATAGTAGTAGAAGTACCCAAATACCATATGTGAAAGTCGCCTTCACTGATTCGATCTACCCTTAGATAATTTTTAATTTGTTCATGTGATTTATTGAAATTATACCTTCTAATCGCCTCATGTTGAATGACCTCTACATCATGAACACTTAATAATCTTATAGTACATGTCTAATAGATCCTTCATCAACTCCATTGTGGTCATCACCTCATCTATGTTAAAGGAAATGCTCCATGCCAATGAAATCTTCACTGACCCATGAGAATTCATGTCCAACAATTCTCATTCTACATATGTCATATTCTATGTCTTGACTCTTGATTAATGGAACTTCCAATAATTTTGAATGAGATGGTCCTCTATTTAAATTATTTAAAAAATAATGTTTGTTCCATAAAAATTTTCTATGTGAACCTTAACTTTGTCTGATGATAGTAAACTCCCACTAAAAGCAAAATAACATCAAGGTGAGAGATTTAATTTTACCTGGGCTTCCTCTGATTGCTTCAATGATCAAGCAGAAACAAAGACAATATTTGATACCACTTTTCGGGAATATAACACCATTTAATTCACATAATTTATCCACTATAAGCACTACGTATCGGTCACAAACTCCAGAACTTCCTTGAATGGAAGGACTCCATTCATCTTTGTGTTCCAAAAGATAGAAAGGCAATGTACCCTATTCACTGAACCAATTCAAATTCACACACACTCTAACAAAACACATAATTCACAAAAATTAAAGTTAAAAACAATAAAGGAAAGTGAAAATAAATTTATGTGGTTTGGGAGAGAAACCTCCATCCATTAGAGAAACATTGTTGTCTCTTCCATTATAATTAGATGAAATAGTAATTAAAATCATTATTTACAATTCAGTAAATTAGATCACTAATTACATGTAATGTCTCAATTTCATCCTTATACATATACCAACAGTCCGAATTACTTATAGTAAGTGACATCAAGTCATCTAGTTTCATCGACCTGTGATATTTGTGGACATACCACCATTGAACCATGGTTACTGCCAATTTCTTATGTCTATCAGCATGTTTCCTCTTATTTCTATTGAACAGTGAAAGGTAATAATCCCATTTCCAAAAAAAAATATTAGGATCATCTCTATAACTTCGGCTAATCATTTTCTGATGAAACCAATCATTGCACGTGCCTATCGAGTGATATCATATTTTGATCAACCTTTCACCCACAAGACATCCCATTGTCGCTACCCAAACCATCAAGATTGGGCTATTTTATGGTTCACCTCCTTTTTATAAATTAAATTATCACTAAAATAATTTCCACACTCCCAACAATATTGATAGAGAATAGTGAGGGATGGTGGCATGATGTGATGAACAAAATTAATATGTTCTTTAGTGTGAGAAAAAAATTAAATGTTTGATATTGGTAATTTAAGTTACTATAAAATGATGATGATGTTATATTAGATATGTTTTAAATAGTTTGTAGTAAATTAATTGAGTAAGTTGAAGGTAACTAGGTTTATTAAGAAAAGGTTCCTAAATAAAGTTCATAGGAAAGTGATACTGACAAATATAAGAGAATGTTGCAGGATGAATAAGAACTATCCATGTCATGTAATGGTGAAGAAGTAAGTACCATCAGATAAGAATATTGAAGATGTATACTAAAGTAAGTTCTCCCATATTTAAATCCATAAGAAGTACAAAATATGATAAGAAAGTTTCCTTATGAGTTTATTATGAAGGTTTGGAAACTTTCCTAATGATTTATTGGACGAGGTTAGAAATTTTCCCTAACATTGTCGAGAAACTTTCTTAATATGTCAAAAAATGTTATATTGTTCTACATGTTTTTAAAATTATGAAGATATTCATGATTCAATTTTGGGTCCAAAGGGAGAGATCAAGGTTACCTGACTAATAATAATAGATTGAGGATACTGGACACAAATCATCAGACATATGTGAATGGATGGAGATGAAGTAGATGTATGAGGTTGTAGTTTCACAATTTTATTAGACAGAACATGATTGAAGTTACCATATGAAGAGTTATTAGAAGAAGTTTTTGTAGAATATAGAGTTTTTATGAGTTTTTACAAAGATAAGAAACCAAAATTCAAGCAAAAAGGTGTAAAGATGAAATTATAGAAGCATTTCAAAGTTTAAGAAAATGTTAGTGGATAGACAGGGTGTTCAAAGTTAAAGGTGAATGTTTTAGATAGTTTATGTTAAAAAGTTTAATTTTCACAATCTATGAAGATTGAATTCATGAATAGTGCATAAATATAAAGGCATAAATTCAATTCCTTTTGATAAAGAACCATCAGACTGAGTTTTTGTTTGAATAGAGATGAAGTAACGCTAGCATAAGGCATGTTCATACAGATCTTTACAAAGATCAATAGAAAGACATGTTCAAAGTTTCTCTAAATTAAGTATAATTAATAGTGAAATATATTATGTTAGTTGATTTCATATTGAATATAATTTCATGGAGTTACATATGATGAGGATTTATGGTGTCATCAACTAACGAAATTTGAAATTTCTCCCAACAAAGAAAGATGTATAAAGACTAAGATAAAGCTTGAGTTTTATTGGGTATAAAATTAACAAATTCCTACTAATCATAGGAGTAGGAATATTCATTAGTTGAAGAATAAATTTTATCAAAGGAGATTCTAGGATGAGTTTTTCAATTAAGTGTGATCAGACAAAGAGACATTGTGTAAGATCCATATTTTTCTGGGAGGTAAGGATTATTTAAAATTCAATTTAAAACTCTTGTTTTATCCTTGTAATAGTACATTAGGGACTAAGGAGGGTTTTGGGAACATATGGGGATTCTTTATAGCTTGGATCTCTAGTCTTTGGAGAACCAAATAGAGGCCCACAATTGGAACATGGTTATTACTAACTGTGCGGCTTAGCCGTGTGGCCCATATAGGAGGAGAATTATTTTTTTAACCATGTGAGGGAGGCCACATGGATATATAGAACCTATAAAAAATTACTAGTGTAAGTCACATGGTCTATGAATGGTTTTTTAAACTATGCGCTTAGCTGTCTGAGGGGGTGGACAAGTTGGACAAAGGCTATACACAAGCTACACATGGTTTTTCAAACTGTATACCTAGCCATGTGTGGGGGTGTCACCATGGGAAGTATGTGTGCATGTTTGGCACATGATTTTTTTAACCGTGCGACCAAATCATGTGCCCCTTAAAAATTGGTGTAATTATGATTTTTTCCCTGATTCTTTTAACCCTAAATCCACCCTTTCTTCCCCCATTTATACACAATAATCCCTCTTTTTGAGAACTCTCCTCCTCCTCAACATAGGATTTAAAGGATCTCCCATGTTTGAGCTTCTATTCAAGTTTCATTTGTCTCAATGGAAGTATCTCAGTAATTTTATCATTCCTCTTGCTACTTTTCTTAGTTTCTATCTCCCTCTTAGATGTTATTTCTATTTTATCTCATACTCCCTATTTTTAGTTTGTTTGTCTATTTTCTCTGATATCTCTAATTATAACCTGAATATGAAGCTAATATCAGATGAGAAGTCATCAACTAGTATAATGAAGGTGTTTTACAAATTTTATTTAAAATTATAGTTGTTTATATTGTCCATCATCATAATGCACACCGAACCTTCCATGTGTCAACTCTAAAATGTCAAATTAATTAAATAAATTGTTTTTCCTTAAATTGGTTAGTACTTACACACCAAATTTATTCTTCAATTTTCTATACCTCTACTTGAACTACCCCCTTGGGGTGTGTTTCTTATAGGCCCATGACCCCTATTAATATTTTTCTTGAACCACCATTGAGGTTTTTTTATCTATCCCTTTATAACAAGTTATTAAAGGGAATTAATGAGGTGTATAGGGAATGGACATACCCATGGACAACATGATCACTTATAAATAAATTTAAAAAAAGTTGAATGTTAAGACCACATTACTTGACCTTCGTTAACAATGCAGTGGAAAGTAGTTTATACTTGGCACCTTTTTATTACTCTTCAGTCATATGATTTAAATGATGAAATGAATTAATAAAATGGAATGAATCATACACCTTATCCCTGAATTATTACTTATAATTTATATAACTTCAATTTATGAATTAAATTGATAAACATAAAGGGTGACATTCCTTAGCCTTGCTTGTAATATTATGTGGATGTGATTACATCATGCTTAGTTTCTATAATGTATATGAAGTTCCTTATGGTTTATTTGGAATTTATGGACATGATGTTCCTATTTTTGATTATAAACTAATGGGCAGGGTGTTCCTTAGTGTTTTCTTGAAATTAATGGACATGAAGTTCCATAACATTTATCTAGAATTTCTGGACATGACGTTCCATATTCTTTCCTCATAATTAATGGACATGGAGTTCCAAATTATTATTAGGAATTAATGGACATAAAAATCCTTATTATTGATTAAATAATAAATGTTTGGAGACATTCCAAATTAGTCTGAAGAAGGTATTATTAGACAAATGACCCGTGAAGAACCTATGATGACATGGGTTTTATTTAGTTCATTTAAAACTTTTGTTTTATTAACTACACAATAGGTCATGTTATATTCATAGACTGGATAGTGCTAGACACTATTGGTGGTGGCCTACTAAGTTTTACTCACACAAGTTTGGGTTGCCGATTAGTACCATGAAAAACTTCATGGATGTAAGTAGGGATAAAGGGAAGCACCCTGATATGGATTCTTTTTTCTATATTAGGATAGAGAACATGAGTAGAGGACTGAGATGGTGATCATGATGCTAATAGAGTTTATCTTTTCCTATTTTTTATATTTTTGTATTGTGTGTACTGTGTATACCTTCTACCTATTCCCCTTATATAAAGACCCAATGTTTTTTAATGGAAATTACCTTCTTATAAATATGTCATAAAATCACATAAAACACAAAATAATGAAATATTAAGTGCTAAGTGACCATTAAACATAAGTTTGTCACTTCTATGTTTGGAATTTTAAAAATCTGACATACACTGTTGCAATTAGTATGTTATTTAGAGTCCGATAAGAAATACTTAAATTTTGATGAATAGTAATATACCCATGTGAATAGTGATATACTATAATGAATAGTAACCTTGACTATGAAATTATAAAAAATATATTCAAGTGAAAGTATGATGTACCTATATTTTAGAATAAGTAAATGAATGTTTTAAAACTGGTTTTTTAATAATAAATTATGAGTTTAATTAAATATTAAATTAATCATATTTATAAAATTATTTTTGAAAAATGGACTTAATTTTTGGATTCTACAAGTCAAAAAATGGTTAGGGTGAATTTTTTAGATTTTTCTGGAATACTTGAATTTTTGGTGAATAGTAAAATACATTAATTTACCGTATAAATACACTATAGTTAAAATCATCTATTCTAGAAATCACAAGTGATATAAGCACAAAAATCTCTAAATAACATTAATTTATTACTATTATTGTTCATGGAATACTTATTATTCCTTTTCTTATGAAGAAATAATAAATTAATGATTATAATGTTATGAAAACCCTCCTCCCCTCTACTATAAATACCACCCATTCTTACCTCTTCTCTTCACTCCTCTCAAGCCTTGTGCCTTGCCAATATTCTGCCCAAATATCTCCCCAATATCCTCCCCCAAGTCCAAAGGCAATTAGTCTCTTCAATATACCAAAACCTCTCCCCTTAAGAGGTTCTCAAAGGAGGAAGTCTCAAGAGGTAAATTCCTCTTTCCAATTCCTTCGTTTCTTTTAAGTTCTTTTCTTTTTGTTTCTTTCCTCACCTCCCTTCACCCAAATGGTTTGATAACTCCAGTAACATACATGTACTATAATTATATTATTCTAATGGGATACTTCATTATCATCTCTCCTTTCTCCATCTTTTATTTAAAAGAAATGAAAGCACCGTTTGAGATGTGCTAATTTAGCACATTCAGGGACAACAGTTTATCAATTTCTATTATCATATTTAATTATGGTCATGAAACCATTTTTGTTATGGTTTAACCAGATTATTATATATTTAATATATCCTAGTTGAGTTTCTATAATCCATTTGTACTAATGGTATGAAGTTATAAAGAAAAACATGTTCATTGTAATCAAACCCACCAATTAACCAAAATGGTTATCACTAAGGTTTTTTATATAAAATTTCGACTTCAATCTAAGTAAAAAAATTAAAATTGTAACCATGAAATCTCCTGTATGTTCACTAATAAGATACAACTTCAATTATGTATAATCACTTTCATCATATGTGTTTATCCGAACATGAACTGATCATTAAAGCCAAGTAAGCAAACGGACCCGAACAATGAAATTGAACCTCATAACCAATAAAAATGGTTATAGATGAACTTAAAATGATTATACTAAACCAATTAAATATATAAGATTTTCTGGACTTATTAATTAATAAACCTAATTTTTTTATTCAGGTCTATAATAACAAGTGGAGAACACCAAGGGATTTAAGGTAAGGGATTCTCTCCATTTCACTCTTAATCAAGATTGTTCTCTATGTTATGCCTTTTATGTGTGATCCCAAATGATGGGGTATGTTTTCTCACCTTCATAATATTTTCCTCCTGATGTATAAGTGATTAGAAACCTATTTTCTCTCTCATCAATTCCTCTTGGTTACACCTGACACCATGCCAATAAACCGTAACAAATTCCACCCGGACCTTTTTTATTCTTTCGGGTTGCCTTATCTTTCTTTATATCAAAATGGACTTATATTATCTATTTATGTGAATATTCTCAATTCTATGTAAGTTTTAAAAAATTCATTTATTAAGACCCTTTCATCACTCTCTTTTAGGGATATAAATATTTTTAAAATATTCCCTCCTTATAACTTACTGATAAGCAAACCTGTTTTAAGGGAACTTCTTGAATTGTTACCCAATTTTGAGTGCACTCTATTCTATATTTTAATCCACCATTACATATATAAAATTACTCTTTTTATTATAAAAACCTTATTGATTCAATTATGGTTTTATATAAAATATTTTCCTCTTTTCTATTTTAAAATCTCTATAGTATTTTCCTTAAAACCGCACAAAAATGTTTTAATACTAATGTTTCTCAAATACATTTCTTATATATTGTCACTTCTGGTTGACATCACTTACCATGTTATATTCCTATTTTAACCTCTTATCATCCATTTATGTTCTAATCCCTTTCTTTCATGGACACATTCATGATACACCCATTGGTTATGCTTTATGTCATGATTATGGTACCCAATTATTTCCAGGGGTACCCTTATGTTTATGTATGGTTGATTATGTATGATTATTTATGTGGAAAGAATATTCATGAAAATGTTGAGATGGGTGTGCCTAGATAGCGCTCCAATGCATTGGGTAAAGTTAATTCTCATGAGATGCGATGTGAAACGGGATTGGCGGTTAGCCTTGAGCCGTACTAAAATGGGAAACGGGATTGGTGGTTAGCCTTAACCCGTACTAAAATGGGAAACAAGATTGGAAGTTAGCCTTGACCCATACTTAAGACATGTTTTATGATTATACAAAATTTATATGATACCATTATTATATGATCCCATGCTTATATGATATGTTTTCATATGCTCCATCTAACTCATGTGCTTAAGATGTACCATTATGTTCATTCCCTTACTGGGCTTTTTAGCTCATCCATTTGTTCATGTATTCCCTAGGGTACCCTATTGAGTAAGTGATTTATCAAGAAAATACATCCATGACAGGATATGAGTAGTTATAGGTAGCTCTGGCACAGATGTATCTAGGGATAAAAACCGAAAACACCGCTTTGAGCTAGACTCGAACAGAAGCCGGTGCATGACAACATGCCTTGATTAACTCTTGGTTAGGACACTCCCAGGGGATATTCTTTGGTAGATTCATGAGCATAGTAAAAAACATTATTTAGGGGAAAAACAGTCCATAATAATGTAATTTAAGAAATAGATTGAGGATGACCTAGATTTAAACCTAAGGAATCACAAGATAGTATATACTTCTTCTTTATAAGTTTATCCTTTATGTTCAAAGTTTCCTTTTTATGATCAATATATAAGTATTAAAGCCCTATAATTATATGTTCTTTTTCTTAGTTAATGGAGGGAAATATAATAACACGTTCCAGCAACCAATGTGATATGCAATGTGAAGATTTCCTGAATGATATTCCTGATATGACGAGAGCGGGTGCTCAAAACTTCATGAAAGTACTTGCTCAGCTGGCTCGAGTTATGAATAATAACTTGAATCGTGCAAAACACCCTCATCCTACAAGGAAAGAGAAAGTTTTTGTAGAATCCTTCATATGGAAAAGGCCTCCCATGTTTATAATATCTTCTGATCTCCTCCTCACGGAACAGTGGATTAACTCCATTAAAAAGATATTCTACGTCCTCCAGTGCTCGGAAGAAGATAAATTTGTACTGGTGGTCTATTTTTTTGATGGGGAAGCTGATGAGTGGTGGAAACTGATCAATAATATAAATACTTAAGCAGAAATTGATTCCATGGATTGGGAGGAATTTAAGAGGATGTTTTTCAACAAATAATTTCCTTAAACCCTCTGTCTCAAGATGGAAAAAGAGTTCCTAACACTCAATCATAAGGAAGATGAGTCCATCGGGGCGTATGAAGAAAACATTACAAGGATTACAAGGTAGGCCTCTAGATTTTTCATGAACACTAAAAGAAAGGTGGATCTCTTATTTAGAAGACTAAAGTCGAGTCTACTAAAAGCGTTGGCGATTTGAGACTTCGACAGTTATGAGGAGATTTTCTGTTTTGCCCTCAAGGTTGAAATGGAGATTGGAGACTCTCAATGTTCTTGTGGGACTAGTAAAAAGAAGAGGAAAATGGAGAAAAAAATGGGTGGTTCATCAAAAAAATCCATTATGGAAAGAAGCCTGACTTTTCCCCTTGTAAAATTTGTGGAAAGAAGCATCCTGGTAACTGTCTAAAGGGAACCAAGAATTGCTTCAAATGTGGAAAGTTTGATCATCTGGACAAGAACTGCAAAAGGGATATAAAAAATCCCTATAATGTTGAAGAATAAAGGAAGGTTCAGATCAACACTCAGCATGTAGTGCAGTGTTACAACTACAAGGAGCATGGGCATTATGCAAGAAATTTTCTTAAGCCGAGGGTTTTCAGAGGCAATCATCAAAAAACTCCAAGGAAACAAGGGATTATGCTATCACTACTACTAAGGTGGATTTGGAAAATGACGTGGTGAAAAGTACACTAGTTATTCATTAAAGAATAGAGAATGTACTATTTGATTCTGGTTCTACGCATTCTTTCTTATCTTGAAAGTTTAGTAGAACTATTCAAACACCACCTCAAAATTTGGAGGAAAAGTAATCTATGAGAACAGAAAATGGGGAAATTATTACATCCATGGTTTATAACTCCTCACTGGTTAATGTTTGTGGGCTGAACCTCCCAAGAAATCTCTTCATACTTACTTTAGTGGAGTTCGATGCTATCTTGGGCATGGATTGGCTATCTTTATACAAATCCAACATCAACTGTTGGGAAAGGGAGATCACTCTTCACATCCCAAAGCATACTTCGATTCTTTACAAGTGTAAGGAGGATGATGAATCTCCTTCAGAATTTTCATCTCAAGTGTGGATATTTCTACCTTGTGAGCATGTATATATATCTCAAATGATTGAGATAAAGGAGAGGATCATGCTTGAATACATGCCCATCGTGAGGGATTATACTGATGTATTCCCTAAAGAGTTGTTTGATATTCCTCCTGACTGAGAGGTTGAGTTCTCAATTGAACTTATCCCTGGATCTCTACCTATATAAAAGACACCTTACATAATGGCCACCGTAGATATGGAAGAGCTGAAGAAGCAATTATAGGAGAATATGGAGAAGGGTTTTATACGCTCGAGTGCTTCACCATGGGGTGCACTGGTCCTCTTCATCAAGAAGAGGGATGGATAAATGCAAATCTACATTGGTTATCACGAGCTCTATAAAATCATGATAAAGAACAAGTATCCCCTGCCACAGATTGATGACTTGTTCGATCAGCTTCGTGGGGCCAGTTATTTCTCTAAGGTGGACCTTTGGTGGGGATATCACTAATTAAAGGTGGGGAAGGAAGATATTCCCAAGAATTCCTTTTGAGAAAGGTATGGACACTAAGAGTTCATATTGATTCCCTTCAGACTCACTAATTATCCATAAATTTTTGTGGATTTAATGAATAAGTTCTTTAGAGATTACCTTGATAAATTTGTGGTAGTCCTTATTGATAATATTCTGATATACTCCAAGAGCAAGTAGAAATATGAGGAGCATTTGAATACTATGTTAAATACTTTGAAAAGGGAGAAGTTATATGCAATGTATAATAAATGTGAGTTCTGGATAGAGAAAGTATCATTCTTGTTGCATGTTATCACTATCAAAGGGATATCTATGGACCCTTCCAAGACAAAGTCAATTGAAGAGTGGCCCAGGCCACCTTCTGTAATGTAGATCCACATATTTTTGGGTCTAGCTGGGTAATATCAACGATTTGTAAAGAAATTTTCATGATTTTCAAACCCAATGACCAAGCTGACATAGAAGGGAGTAAATTTTGTATGGACTTAGGAATGTAAAGACTGTTTCTCGGAGTTGAAAAAAGGCTTATCATTGTGCCAGTACTCACACTCCCTACAAGTGGATAACTCTTTGTGGTGTATAGTGATGATTCTAATAATGGATTAAGATGTGTGCTGATGAAAAATGATAAATTGATAGCCTATGCCTCAAGGAAGCTGAAAATCCATGAGAAAAACTATCCTACGCATGATCTGGAGTTAGCGGTGGTGATCTTTGCATTGAAAATATGACGGCATTATCTATATGGGGAGAAGTGTGAGATATATACTGACCACAAGTGTATCAAATATATATTCACACAAAAAGAGCTTAATATGCACCAGAAAAGATGGATAGATCTCATCAAGGATTATGACTGCTCAATCCACTACCATCCCGATAAGGTAAACAAGGTGGCAAATTCTCTAAGTAGAAATAATTATGTATCTTTATCAATGATGAGAATTGAAAAGGATCTGATCTTCTTATATTTTCAAAGGATGTACATGGGAATCATTAAGGGAGGAACATCATCAATCCGTTCTCAAATGATTGATCAACCATCCCTCTTAGAGAAAATAAAGGATGCTCAAAGAAAAGATGTGAAAATTCAGAAAAGGGTGGAAGCTATTGGAAATGGGAAATCCTATGATTTCAAAATTGATGAGGAAGGAGTTGTAAGATTTGGGACACGATTTTGTGTACCATATGATCCAGAGATATAGAAGGAGCTATTGAATGATTCACATAGCTCGACCTTCTCTATCCACCCAGGGAGAACAAAGATTTATCGAGATCTCTGAGAAAACTTTTGATGCGACAATATGAAAAGTGAGATTTCTGAATATACATCAAAGTGTCTGCCATGTCAGCAAGTGAAGGGTGAGTGGAAAAAGTCTAAGGGGATGATAAAATCACTACTCATACCAGCATAGAAGTGGGAGAACATTACCATAGACTTTGTCACTGGACTTCCAAGGAAATCCAGAGGAAACAATGTTATATGGGTCGTTGTGGATCATTTTACAAAGCCATCTCACTTTATCGCAATTCAATAGGACTTCTCATTGGATAAAATTTCATGGATTTACATCAAAGAATTGGTAAGGATTCATGGACTAACACTATCTATTGTATTTGATTGTGATCTGAGATTCACCTCAAAGTTCTGGAAAAGTATCTAACATGCTCTAAGCATTGAACTAAAATTTAGTATGGCCTATCATCCTCAAACTGATGGTCAATATGAGTGAACTATTCAGACACTAGAATACATTTTGATATAATGTTCTATGGAATTCAAAAGAGAATGGGACCAATATCTTTCACTGGTGGAATTCTCCTACAATAACAGTTTCCACTCGAGCATCCAAATGGAACCATATGAAGCCCTTTATGGTAAAAGGTGCCGAACACAAGTGTGTTAGGATGAAGTCGGTGAGCGTAATCTGATAGGACCTGAAATGGTCGAAGAAACCATGGAGAAGGTGAAAACCATTTAGCAGCATATCTAGGCAGCCTAAAGTTGACAGAAAAGTTATGCAGACAATCGTCAACGAGACCTTGAGTTCAAAGTTGGAGACATGTTATTTCTACGCATATCTTCATGGAATAAGGTCATGATTTTTGGAAAGAAAGGGAAGTTAAGTCTCAGGTACATCAACCCCTTTGAGATCCTTGATCGAGTCAGATTTGTGGCCTATCGACTGGCACTTCCTCCTATCATGTCGAAGTACATGATGTCTTTCATGTATCCCTCTTAAGAAAGTACATATCATACCCTTCACATGTACTCTCTTCAGAGGTGGTATAGTTAGAGGATAATATTTCCTATGAGGAGCAGCCAGTGAAGATCTTGGATCATAGAGACAAAGTTCTACATAATAAGACTACTCATATGGTCAAGGTACTATGGAGAAACCATAAGTATGAAGAGGCAACATGGGAACTAGAGGAAGTAATGAAGGAAAAGTACCCTCACCTATTTTTGGCCTAGAATGTAAAATGAAATTTTGAGGGTGAAATTTCTTAAGGGGGGAAGAATGTAACAACCCAATGTTTTAAATGGAAATTACCTTCTTATAAATATGACATAAAATCATATGAAAACACAACATAATTAACTACTAAGTGTTAAGTGACCTTTAAACATAAGCTTGTCACTTCTGTGTTTGGAATTTTGAAAATATCACATACACGGTTGCAATCATTAAGTTATTTGGAGTCCGATAAGAAAAACATAACTTTTGGTGAATAGTAACATACCCTTATGAATAGTAAAATACCCTAATGAATAGTAACATTACCTATGATAGTATAAAAATAATATTCAAGTGAAAGTATGATGTTCTTATATTTTAGAATAAGTAAATGAATGTTTTAAAACTGGTTTTTTAATAATAAATTATGAGTTTAATTAAGTATTAAATCAATCATATTTATAAAAGTATTTTTGAAAAATGGACTTCATTTTTGGATTCTACACATAGAAAAATGGTTAGGGTGATTTTTTGAGATTTTTTTGAAATACTTGAATTTTTGTGCATAGTAAAATACATTAATTTACTGTATAAATACACTATAGTTAAAATCCACTATTCCTGACATCAAAAGTGATGTAAGCACCCAAATCTAGAAATAAAATGAATTTATTACTATTCTTGGTCATGGAAGACTTACTATTCCTTATCTTGTGAATAAATAATAAATTAATGATTATAATATTATGAAAACCCTCATCCCCTCCACTATAAATACCACCCATTATTACATATTCTCTTCACTCCTCTCAAGCCTTGTACCTTGCCAATATTCTGCTCAAATATCTCCCAAAGCTCCTCCCCCATGTCCAAAGTCCCATAGTCTCTTCAATATACCAAAACCTCTCCCCTTAAGAGGTTCTCAAAGGAGGAAGTCTCAAGAGGTAAATTCCTATTTCCAATTCCTTCATTTCTTTTAAGTTCTTTTTTTTTCTTTCCTCACCTCCCTTCACCCAAATGGTATGATAACTCCAGTAAAATACATGTAATTTAATTATATTATGATAATGGGATACTTAATTATCTTCTCTTCTTTACCCATATTTTATTTGAAATAAATGAATGCATCGTTTGAGATGTGCTAATTTAGCACATTCAAGGACAACGGTTTATAAATTTCTATTATCATCTTTAATTTTGGTCATGAAACCATTTTTGTTATGGTTGAACCAGATTATTATATATTTAATATATCCTATTTAATTTTTTTTAATCCTTTTGTACTAATGGTATTAATTTATAAATAAAAACATGTCCATTGTAATCAAACCCACTGATTAACCAAAACGGTTATCATTAAGGTTTTATATATAATATTTCAAATTCACTCTAAGTAACCAAATTATAATTTTAAGCATGTAATCTTCTGTATATTCACTAATAACATACAACTTCAATTCTGGACAATCACTTTCATCATACATGTTTATCCGAACATGAACCAATCATTAAAGCCAAGTAAGCAAACGGACCCGAACAATGAAATTGAACCTCATAACTAATCAAAATGGTTATAAATGAACTCAAAATGATTATAATAAACCAATTACATATAGAATAGGTTATGGACTTATTAATTAATAAACCTAATTTTTTTTATTAAGGTATTTAATAACAAGTGGAGAACACCAATGGATTTAAGGTAAGGGATTCTCTCCATTTCACTCTTAATCAAGATTGTTCTCTATGCTATGAATTTTATGTGTAATCCCAAATGATGGGATATGTTTTATCACCTCCCCCATACTTTCCTCCTAATTTATAAGATATGAGAAACCCATTTTGTGCCTCATCAATCCCTCTTTGGTACACCCAACACCATGCAAACAAACTGTAACGAATTCTACCCGGACTTTTTTGTTCTTTCAGGTTACCTTATCTTTCTTTATATCAAAATGGAGTTATATTATCTGTTTGTGTACATATTATAAATTTTGTGTAATTTTTACAAAATTCATTTATTAATACCCTTTCATCACTCTCTTTCGGGGATATACATGTTTTTAAAATATTCCCTCCTTAGAACTTTCCGATAAGCAAACCTGTTTTAAGGGAACTTTATAAACTGTTACCCAATTTCAAGTGCACTCTATCCTCTGTTTTAAGACACCATTGACTTTATAAAATCATTATTTTTATTATTAAAACCTTCTTGGTTCAATTCTGGTTTTATATAAAATATTTTCCTCTTTTCGATTTTAAAATCTCTATAGTATTTTCCTTAAAACCGCACAAAAAATGTTTTAATACAAATGTTTCTCAAATACATTTATTATATGTTGTCACTTCTGTTTGAAATAACTTACCCTGTTATATGACTATTTTACACTATTAACGTCCATGTATGTTCTAATCCCTTTATTTTATGGACACATTCATGATACGCTCATTGTTTATGTTTTATGTCATGATTGTGGTACCCAATTCTTTCCATTGGTACCCTTATGTTTATGTATTGGTTGATTATGTATGATTATTTATGTGGAAAGAATATTCATGAAAATGTTGATATGGTTGCACCTGGATAGCACTCCAATGAATTATGTAAAGTTAAGTCTCATGATATGTGATTTGAAACGGGGTTGGCGGTTAGCCTTGACCTGTACTAAAATGGGAAATGGGATTGGCAATTAGCCTTGACCCGTGCTAAAATGGGAAATAGGATTGGCAGTTAGCCTTAACCTGCACTAAAGACATGTTTTATGATTCTTCCACATTTATATTATTCCATGTTTATATTATTCCATGCTTATATGATATGATTTCTTATGTTCCGTGTTTTGGATATCATTATGTCATGCCTCCTAACTCATGTGCTTAAGATGTACCCTTATATTCATTCCCTTACTAGGATTTTTAGCTCGTCCCTTTGTTCATGTGTTCCCCAGGGTACCTGTAAGAACCCGGATCTTTGTTTCAGGTATGACTTTCCTTTTTCTGGAGTTTTTTTAGAAAAGAGGAGTTTCTGGAAAATTTTGAAGTACACGCTGTGTACTTTATAAGTGCACACTGTGTACTCCCTTTCCACGCCAGGTCGTGTGCTGGCCATGTCCAGACCACACACATGGTGTGTAGGGGTGAAGTGGAGGCCGCTTTAAGTGGAGTACATAAAATTATAGTACACGCCGTATACTCAATAAATACATGCTGTGTATTTTCTTTTTTTATTAAATGGATCGGGGTTGTGTCTAATCAACAGAACTGCCTTCTTCTCTAGCGCCTTCGACCGAGAGTGACCCATATAGCTGCGAATCTTCTCTGATCCCCTAAGCCTCCATCCATTCTCCAAATCGACTATCGTAGATTGTGTTGGAACCGTAGCGGTGAGTTCTTCCTTCTCCTAGATCCTTGTTTTCCAATTCCTCTTCTTTATTAAGTTATCGTGGGTTGAACATTTTGTGCGTTTTCATAGATCTACGGTGTTCTGAGGAGAATCAAGCATCGTGGTTCAAGTATATCGATCTCTTAGGATCGAGGTAGGTGGTTTGTGCCTTACCTTTTGATGTCTTTGAGTTTTAAGTGCAAATTCCACTGATACATGTGAACGGGGTATTGCGTGTTTACCATTTTTCCCTTGTGGTTGTTCCTGCCTTGCTTGAATGTTTGTGTAGAGAAAAATTGATCATGTTTGTGGATAATTTTCATGCTTGGATGTTTTTCCCATGCTTTGTTCTTGTTTCAACCTTTGGGTTTCTTTAGCCTTTGGTCGTTGTACCTGTTTCCATGCCTTGTGATTGTAGGATGAAATGATGATTGTTAACATGCTTGTTACTCTATAGACTGTTTAGCCAAGTAGCTCTATAGGTGTACTTTGGTTAGCCAAGTAGCTCTATAGGTGTACTCTGGCCTTATAGAATTAATGTGCACTGACTGGCACGGGACTGTGATAACCCGGTGCTATAGACTATAAGGGATAGACCTATTGAGCTTCCCAGAGAGTCTTAGATATTATAGACTATGTGGGGATAGACCGAGTGAGATTTCTCAAAGAGTCTTGGACATTATAGACTACAGGGGATAGACCGAGTGAGCTTCCCAGAGAGTCTTATATACTATAGACTATACAGGGATAGACCGAGTGAGCTTCCTCATAGAGTCTTGGACATTATAGACTACATGGGATAGACCGAGTGAGCTTCCTAGAGAGTCTTAGTTATTATAGACTACAGGAGGGTAGACCGAGTGATCTTCCTCAGAGAGTATTTACCTTGTTTGAATGTCTTTAAAACCCTCCCAGGCTATAGTAGGAATTGACTGAGTGAGCTTCCTCAGAGAGTTTGTGGTATACCTAAGGCTATAGGAGGATTGACCAAGTTAGCTTCCTCAGAGAGTATCTAGAATTTGGGCTAAGAGGGTCAGACCACGTGATCTCCCTCTGAGAGTCCCTGACCACCCTAGACTATAAGGTTAATTGACCGAGTGAGCTTCCCTAGAGAGTTATAAATTCGTATGACCAAACCAGAGGGGTTAGGTTGAGTGCACTGCCTAGAGGGTTGTGGTACTTCTTGGATATGACCATAGGGGATGGTTGCGAGTACTTCCCAGAGGGTTTCCTGCTTGTGTTAGTTGTTGCTTCACCGATGCTTGTTGTTCTATGAACTGATCACTGTTGTGTATCATCCTATTTACTGCTTACTGATTACTGCATGTTGTTGCTGCTACTGTTTTACTGCTTATTGTACTATTACCTTCCATATACTCACTGAATGTTAGGCATAGATCTTCGGGTGGTTGCCTACTGGTATTTAGTCTGACACCCTGTTTGGGTCATGTTTTTAGGCCCAAACAGACTATGTTGTTGCAGGTATAGACAAGGTCAAGCACCCTTCTACTTCTAGTACTTGATTGCTTGGAGCAGGAGAGCATGGGACCAAGCTTTGGATTGTGATGCTGAGGATCTGTTTACTTTCTTTTGTACTTGTTTTGGTACTATTGTATTTTTCAGCATTGTGACTTGTTTAGCTAATTTATTTAGATATGTATCATGCATCATTTCATATATATAAATATGTGCTCTAGTTGTTTGCTGATTTAGACTTCCATTGTTTATTATTATTGGTTATTTACTGCTTCCTCTCTTGCATGTTTATTTACTTCCATTATGTACTCTGCCAATGAGGGAATAGTTTCCCCACTATCACACCCAAGGCCCTCACTGCTAGTCGGCAGCCTCTAGCATTTGGGGAAATGTGCTTGAGGCCATGGGACCAACAGAGTATGGGGCACCTCTGGGTGGATTTTGGAACCGGGACATTACAAAGTGGTATCAGAGGAATTCTTTTCTCTTGATTTACTGTTTGGAGCCTTTAGCTAGGGATAGGAAAGATTCGGTACTTGGTAATAAGTTGTTCCTGGGAGTAGCTAACTCGTGTACAGGGAAAAGCCATACTACCTCATTTATTGCAGTTTTCTGGTTTTGAGATTTTATGGTTGATATGATTTCACCTAGAGTGATTCACATGACTTGTGTTGTTATTTTTGTTGCTATTATGGTTCTATTTCTATCGCAACCCAATGAGATGAGGGAATGCCATCTCATGCATTATATAGGAACTTATTAGAAATCAAATGCCATGCATTCTTTCCATGCCATCTAGGGTGCATTAGTGATTTCATGTTGTTGTGATACACTTTGTGTAGATTATGAATGTTGTTGTGATAGGTGATTTGATAGAATCTTTGTTGTTTGATAGAGGATTGTTTGTATTGTACTTTTCTTAAATAAAGGCCAAATTTTGGTTCTTGAGGTGTTATGGGCCCTCTTGAATCAGAAATTGGTGAATCATTGACCTGTTTTTCCTTATATATGACTGTATTGGATGCCAATCTTTGAATCGTGCGGAGTATGGGCACTCACAGATCAGAATTTGGTACCTTCATGGCTTGTTTTCTATGTTTCTGGGCTTCGGTGCAGTTTCTGAGCTACTGCCCAGAAAAAAACCCATAATACACGGCGTGTACTTTATGACTACACACCGTGTAGTTTCAGATAGTGTCACTGACTATGTGAGCAGAAATACAGTGTTGAGGAAATGTCTTCAGGAACTTGCCGTGTACGGTAGGTACACGCCATGTAGTATAGAGCCGTGTACCTGGCCATGTCACTAACAACATGGGTCGGGGAAGGTCGAGTAGAACATGCTGTGTTGGTAAAGAACATGTCATGTAGTCTTGTACTAGGTACTCGGTCATGTCATGAACAACACGGGTCGGTGTTATCTTCTCCTATACACATCGTGTAAGGGTCATCCATGTAGTCGATCGTGTAACTAGCAACACGGGTTGTGGAAACCTTGTCTACTACACATTGTGTCCATAGGTAACATGCCGTGTAGTCTCAGTTTAAGAAGATTGTGTGGTTTAGCCGAGTAAAGAGACTCGGGCAGGGGAATAGAGTTCAAGTACACGCCGTCTGTGGGGAAAACACGCCGTGTAGTTTTGGGTGTTACATGACCAGAGGTGGAAGGAGTACATGCCCATGTCTTTGGTTTAAGAGAACACACCGTGTAGTTTTTATACACGTTGTGTAGTCGTGTTTTGTAAAATTTAATGTTTCCTCCTCCTATTACCTTTTTGTACTCTTGTGTTCTCAGTCTTTGATAATCCTGATCTAAGATGTGCTTTTGATCTTTTCAAAGTTATGCCTCTGAGACATCCTCTGGTTGTACATCAGTTTCTAGATGGTGATCAGACACCGGATATGGACGATCAGGGACCTCCTGCATATCCTCCTATTGTGACAGCCTTGGCACCAGTAGTCATACTCGTCGCAGGCACTGATGCGTAGTTCCGGGAGGATTTCCTGAGGATGATGCAGACCTTTTAAGGAGCGCCACCTCCTGCCCCGTTGATGGCTGAGTTGATGCGGTTTTTCTAGCAGCAGCATCCTCCTACTTTCTCAGGGGATGGAGGACCCCAGGCTGTAGAGTCATAGTTAGAGGCCACCCTGAAGATATTTGATCATCTGGAGATACCCCCAGAGAAAAGGGTAAAGCTGGCCACTTATATGCTCTGAGACACTGCCAAGAGGTGGTGGGAGGTGATCACGCAGTTAGGGTGCAAGCAGTGTCTTGGGACGATTTTCGGCACACCTTCTATGACTACTTTTACCCAGATACCCTGAGGGACGACCGAGCCTGGGAGTTTATGAGTCTATAGTAGGGTACTCTTTCTATTATAGATTACTAGTATCGATTTACTGAGCTACAGCGCTTCACGCCGATCCCAGCAGGTGATGAGTTGTTCCTTGCTAGGAAGTTTGAGGACGGTCTCAGACAGGAGATCTGTTCCCAGGTGAATATCTTCAGGTTGACTTCGATATCCTCTAATTTCAACCAGGCGTTGATCACTGAGTGCAACATGAGGTATTCTGAAGTAGTGATCCAGGGCGGTTCGACATCCAGAGCTGGTGTTCCTCCTACGGATAGTAGGAAGCATCGTAGAGAGTCTTCTCGAGGAGATTAGAGTAGGTGGGATGTATCTTCTAGAATCCAGGTTGTATGCTACCAGTGCAGTAGGAGTGGGAATACTAGGCCCCAGTGCCAGAGAGACCCGATGGAGTGCCGATATTGCGGCAAGATGGGCCATCTTCAATGCTTTTGTCAGATCTTCTCACCTTTAGCTGGTGGTAGGGGTTCTTCTATGACCCCGCGCTCAGGATATACTTCACTAGTTTCTCACCAGTCTGGGAACTGGAGTTCTTCCGACTGTTCAGGCTGAGGTGGAGGTCGCGGCCATGGTGGTCAGTCACCAGGTCACCAGCAACAGTGGAGTGGATCAGCTCAGAGTGGTCATCTAGGGGCACAGGGCCGCAGTATAGGCCAGACTTTCATCATGGAGCAGACCTACCAGGAGCAGGATCTCGTCCCTTTTACAGTTCGAGGTATGATCCTAGTAGCCTCAGTTTTATCTTCAGCACTTTTCAATACTGGTGCTTCACATAGTTTTATCTCTGTTGCTATTATGGAGAGCCTTGGGCTCTGTATCTTTTCATCTTCCGATATGTTGACCCTTGACATGTCGTTGGGAATGTGGACATCTAGTGTACGTCAGTGTAGAGAGTGCCCTCTTGAGGTTTCAGAGTGTCACTTCTTATGGGACCTCTATGTCCTAGAGATGATAGGTTATGATGTCATTCTCGGTATGGACTGGTTGGTTCCCTTCCAGGCAGTTGTCGATTTCTATCGTCGTAGGGTGAGTTTCGTATCACCAGAGGGTGGGTCTTTTCTTCATAGAGGTGAGTGGGATGTCCAGGCGGGTAGACCTGGACTAGAGCATCATGGGCTAGGAGGAGTTACAACCCAGATTTCCAGTCTTTATCTAGATGACTAGGGGACTTCACAGTTAGACTTTCCTCCAGTGGTGGATCGTTTCAGGGATGTCTTTCCGGAGGACTTTTTAGGTTTGCCTCTGGAGCGTGAGGTAGACTTCTGGATTGATCTCATGCCAAGAGTGGCACCGGTGTCCATTCCTCCTTATAGGATGGCTACACCTGAGTTGAAGGAGCTCAAGAAGCATTTGGAGGAGTTGCAAGCAAAGGGTTTCATCTGACCCAGTACTTCTCCTTGGGGTTCACCTGTACTGTTTGCAAAGAAGGCAGACGGCACCCTTAGGCTTTGTGTGGATTATCAGAAGTTGAACCAGTTTATGGTCAAGAACCAATATCCCTTGCTGAGGATCGATAACCTATTTGATCAGCTTTGAGGAGCCCGGGTGTTCTTGAAGATCGATTTGAGGTCTGGTTATCATCATTTGCACATTAGACCATCAAATATACCTCTTACAGCCTTCAAGAGCAGGTATGGTCTATACAAGTATACATTCATGTTGTTCGGTCTCACGAACGTGCCAGTAGTTTTTATGGAACTGATGTACCGAGTGTTCCATCCATACTTAGATTCCTTTGTGGTGGTTTTTATGGATGACATCTTAGTGTATTCTCACACTCTACATGACCATGATACCCATCTTGAGATCGTTCTAGGTTCACTAAGAGAGCATCAGTTATATGCTAAGCTCTCTAAATTCCACTTTTAGATGGATTAGATTCACTTCTTGGGTCATGTCATCTCAGAGACAGGAGTATCAATGGACCCAGAGAAAGTGAGAGTTGTAGTTTCCTGGGAGAATCCGAATAATGTATTTGAGGTGCGGAGTTTTCTAGGGCTCACTGGATACTACAGGCATTTCATACAGGACTTTCCACACTTAGAAGCACCGCTAATAGGTCAGACCAAGAAGGGGGAGAAGTTTTTATGGTCAGATTCTTGTGAGTCAGCCTTTCAGGAGCTGAAGGGGAGGTTGACATCAGCACTGATACTGGACTTTCCAGAGTTGGGAAAGGGCTATACTATTTACTATGATGCTTCAGGTATCGGACTAGGATTTGTTCTTATGTAGGGAGTTGGGGTCGTTGCTTACGGGTCTCAGTAGTTGAGGCCACATGAGAGGAACAATCTAACGCACGATCTGGAGTTGGCAGCTATTGTTCATGCCTTACGTTGTTGGAGACACTACCTTATGGGAGAGCACTTTGTGGTTTTCACTAACCACAAGAGTCTCAAGTATATCTTCACTTAGCATGATCAGAATCTGAGACAGCACAGGTGGGTTGTAACTACCCAAAGTTTCATTAATGGAAATCCCTCTTGATCTAGTTGAATATCTCTTTATGTAAAACGTTTATATAAAATTTCAACTTCTTTAGTTTTATGTTAAGACTTGTGACCGTTACTTTTATAGTCGTTGAACAGTGATCACGTGATTAGTATAAATATAGGGCTTTAACAAATCCAATTTACTCAGACAAAAGAAGCGATGACCTAATCTAGTAGAATTGCTCTGTACGAAGCCCATTTGTCGGAGCTCGGTAAAGAGGTGGCATCCTTGGGATTCACTCTTGACCAAGCCCAAGCTGAGATTTATCTTGTCAAGCTCGAATGGGACCATCTACGGGAAAAGTGGAAGTTGATAGAGATTACCACTCGAGCGATGTTATCTAAGCCACCCCAAGAGTCAGTCACCATCGCACGCCTTACACTTAGGTCTAATGCGGCTGTTTTAAGGGGTCATGTAACAAATCACTAGTAATATTTTCATGTATATTATTTTTTTTACATAATAATGAATATACCTTCTTGTCATTATTGATACCTTGTAAATAGTTTTTAAAGTACAAATAGTGTTTTTAGTTATTATTTAATTAAGAAATATATTTTATTAAATTAAGGGATTTTTGAATTAAATAATATTTTAATAAAATATTATTATTATTATTAAATTAATTTTATTATATATAAATGATCATATAATTTTATGAATGCAATTAGAATTTTTATTAAGGTTTGAAAGTCATTTCTGTCAAAACCCGTGAATTTTTTATAAATGTCGGTTTTTATTTTAAAAGTGAAAATTAACATATTTAGAAAATTATTTAGATAAAATAAATGATATTTCTGGAATCAGGATGTTGAAATTACCCAACGGTGAATTTTTCATAATTTTCTGAGACAGTCAAATTTTTGGGTAAAAATTAAATATTGTTTAAATATATAATGTGTTTTATGACATCATAATGACCCAATAGTGATGTAATAAAATACTATAAGCTTTATTTTAGGCCAATATATGTTTTATCATTAAAATAATGTAATTTTGGGTTTGTTTGACTTACTTTTCATAGTATTAATGGACCCCTCAAGACTTATTAAACATCTTGTCTTTTTAAATTATTTTTCATGGGAGTGTGACTCACCTCCACATAAGAAACACCGTTATTTTAAGAAGTTCGGACTTTGGACTTATAAAATATTTTTTTCCTATTCCCTTTTCCAAAAACCATGGGCAAAAACCATGAGTTGATTTGTGGTTTGGATTAGTTTAATGTAAGGTGTCCCAAACCTAAATAATAAATAATTCACTCACCTTTCCTATATAAACCCACCCAAGCTCCCACTTCCTTCTCACTCAAAGCCTTTGGAGTTCGTCCAAATTCTGCCCTACTCTCTCTAGAATCCTCCCAAGGTGCCCCAATCTCCCAATAATCCTCTCTCAAGCCTCTCTCAAGCCTTTGGAATCACACTTCCAAGTGAGGGTTTTTCTTCCTTTCTCATTTTTGTCCAATTTTCTTTAAGTTGTTTTGACCATTTAATTTCAATTATGAATGTTGGGGTATGGTTTTTCACCTCCCTCATACTGCCCTTTTTATGTTTTAATGATGGGATACCCCTTTATCTCTCATTAAATGCCTCCCATGTACACTCGTTACTATGCCGAAATTTTGAAAGGAACTTCTCTCTCCTCATTTACATTCAAGCAATACTTTTGTATCATGAATCTAAATTCCATTACAATTGTTGGGACATATATCTATATTACCTCCTTACTGTCCATTACATGTAAATATTATGAGGAACCCCTTTCTCTCTCATCAACCATTTTTATGAATTCTTATGTCACGCCGTTATGCTGCCGAAATCGCACTGATTTTCTAAGCCAATGTCATTGCGTAGTGAATACCATGCCCATTTCTCCATCAAGGGTATTCACCTTTATGAACATTTACTTATTGATTATAAAGTTTAATGTATGAATTCCACATTCCTTTATCATGAAATAAATTATTATGTTTTATGAATCCATGTTTTATGATCCATGTGGCACACTTATGCATGAAATTAAATGTTTAAGAAGGGTGCACCCTTATAGCGCTCCAATGCATTGGGTAAAGTATAGTATCATGATAAGTCATGTGAAATGAGTATAGACTCATGCCAATTCAAGTTAAACAAGGGTTTACTCGTGCTTCATGTGCAATGAGGATTTACTCATGCTCCATGTGCAATGAGCCTTGGCTCATGCTAATTCCATGTTAAGTGTTGTTTCCACATTTCCATGTTATGATTATCATGATTTATCATGCCTTTATGTTCATGTTTCTCTTGTAATCTATTGAAATTCCTATTGTCTAACATGTATTTTACTCCTCATGTATTCCATGTTTATTCCCTTACTGGGCATTATAGCTCACCCCTTTTCTTATGCATGTCCTCATGTTATCCCATGAAATGTTAAGTACGAGGGAATGTAGTGGTCATGTAAAGGAAGTTTTAAATAAAGATGTTGTATTTCATGTTTTAAGTTTTTATGTAATGATCCTAAGCCCCAAAGACACTAGACCTCTCGATCATCCATGTTGTATCAAGTGAATAGTTTATGTAATAAATCATGTTTAAGTTTGTAATAAAATCAGGGTTTCCATAGTTGGTATCAGAGGATAGGTTTAGTTATTTTTGGGATTAGGATTAGAAAAACCTAGTAAAGCCTTATAGACAAGAATAAGTATAATAAAAACATCCCTAAGTTTTGGTAAGTACTGAGTAAGTGGTTTATCAAGAAAATACATCCATGTCTGGATACAAGCAGGTAGAGGCGGCCCTGGCACAGATGTATCCTAGGGGTAAAACTTGAAAACACCGCTTTGAGCAAGACTCAAACGGGAACTGGTGCACGACAATGGGACTTGATTCACTCTTGGTTATGACACTCCTGGGGGATATATTTTGATAAATTCACAATCTTAGTATGAACCCTTATTATGGGAATTAAAAAATGCCCCTAAGAATATATGTTTGAAAGTAGATCATGAAAATCCTAGATTGAAGCCTATAGACTCATGAGTTAAGGAAATAAAAGTTTATTTATAAGTCATCAACTTTTGTCTTTGGATTACCCTTTATGTGTTACCCCATAACTTTCCTTTTATTCCAGCCAATGGCCGGTAATATGAGGACTCGGGCTAACAACTGATGTGAAGATCAGTGTGATGACTGTACTAATGAGAAGCCCAATCCAATGGGAGCGGGAATCGTGAACTTTGTCACACTTCTCTCTCAGCTAACTCAGTATTTGAATAGAAACATGGGTCAAGAGGAATGTTCAACCCCCCCTAAGAAAGAACAAGTCGCTATCAAGAGCTTCATGAGACAAAGGCCTCCTACTTTTAGTGGATCATCTGATCCCATGATCGCTGAACAATGGATCAACTCCATTGAAAAGATCTTATCCATCCTTCAATGTTATGAACAAGAGAAGGTTCTCCTAGCGGCTTATCATATGGAGGGTGAAGCTGATCAATGGTGGACGTTGATCACAAATACGAAGCCTGAGGAGGAGATCAAGGCATTGGAATGGAATAATTTCTGGAAGATGTTTTTTGATAAATATTTTCTGCGCACCCTCCGGCTTAAGATGGAAAGGGACTTCCTTTCCCTCAAGCAAAAAGATGAAGAATATATTGGAGCGTATGAGGAAAACTTCACAAGGCTTGCACGATACTCTTACAGCTTTATTATTACCCCCAAATACAAGGTTGACCGCTTCTTTGGTGGGCTGAAGCCTAGCCTGCGGAAAGCATTAGTGATCCGTGACTTCGACAGCTATGAGGAAATTGTCCGATGTGCCCTCAAGGTCAAAATGGAGATCGGGGAATCACAGGGGTATCATGGGGACAAAAAGCATAAGGTGGACTTCAATGTTGGCGGTCCGATGGATAAATCCAACGGTGCTAAGAAGATCCAGCACCCCACTTTCCAAAAGTGTGGAAAGAAGCACCCTGGAAATTGCCTCAAGGGGATGAGGAAATGCTTTAGGTGTGGAAGAGAAGGGCACCTAGCTGTTAACTGTCGGCAAGAAAGACCCACTGCTGTGATAGAGGAGAGGAACGCTCCGTTCGAACCTCAACGCATTGTTCATTTCTACAACTGTAAAGAACCGGGGCATTTTTCAAATTAGTTCCCTAAACCAAGGGTTTTCGGAGGCAACCAACAACCTCCAAGGCAGCAAGGAAGATCTTTTTCCATCACTTCTATCGAAGCGAACCCCAACAAAAAAAGTGGTGACAGGTAATCTAGTTATTCATTCAAGAATAGCGAACTTACTTTTTGATTCAGGTTTTATGCATTCTTTTATATCTCGAAAGTTTAGTAGAACAATCCCAGTACCACAACAAATCATGGAAGTGAAGATGTCAGTGAGTACGACAAATGGGGAAATCATTGCATCCCATTAATATAAGTCCTCCCCTATTATAATATGTGGATTGAATTTCCCATAGAACCTCATAATACTCCCTCTGGTGGAATTTGATGCAATTCTTGGCATGGATTGTCTTTCCTTATATAGAGCCAACATAAATTTCCAGGAGAGGGAAATCACACTCCATATGGAGAATAGACCCCCGATTATTTACAAGTGTAAGGATGAAGATGGATCTCCTTTAGCTCCATCATCTCAAGCATGGATATTACTTCCCTACGAGCATGCGTATCTGGCTCAGATGATTGAGTCCAAGGAAGAAACCATCCTTGAAGAAATGCCTATTGTGAGGGAATTCGCTGAAGTGTTTCTCGAGGAACTGCCTGGTCTTCCTCCTAGAAGAGATGTTGAATTCTCAATTGAACTTATAACATGGGTGCTACCAATATTCAAGACTCCATATAGAATGGCTGTCATGGAGCTTGAAGAGCTGAAGAAACAACTACAGGAGAATCTGGATAAAAGGTTTATACGCCCAAGTGCTTCACTATGGGGTGCACCAGTCCTCTTCGTTAAGAAGAAGGATGGGTCAATGCGGCTTTGCATCGATTATCGTGAACTTAACAAAATCACGATAAAGAACAAGTATCCTCTTCCATGGATTGATCACTTGTTTGATCAGCTGCATGGAGTACAATACTTCTCCAAGGTATATTTGCGGTCGGGATATTATCAAGTAAGGATGAAAAAGGAAGATATCCCTAAGACTGTTTTTCGTGCAAGATAAGGGCACTATTAATTCATAGTAATGCCTTTTGGACTCACTAATTCTCCAGAAATCTTCATGGACTTGATGAATAGAGTCTTTAGAGATTACCTTGACAAATTTCTGGTAGTCTTTATAGATGATATTCTAATATACTCCAAAACCAAGGAGGATCATGAGGAGCATTTAAGAATTGTACTAGAGACTTTACGCAAGGATAATCTCTATGAAAAGCACAACAAGTATGAGTTCTGGTTGAAGGAGGTCTCATTATTGGTCCATATCATCACAAGAAATGGGATATCTATAGATACCTCCAAAACATATGCAATTGAGGGATGGACGAGGCCAACATTGGTAACAGATATCTGTAGCTTCTTGGGGTTAGCTGGATATTATTGACGATTTGTGAGAAAGTTCATACGATTGTCCAACCCTCTTACCAAGCTAATTCGAAAGGGAGTAAAGTTTTCTTGGAGTTATGAATGTGAAGAAAGCTTCAAGGAGTTGAAAAATAGGCTTATCACTGTGCTTGTGCTCACTTTACCCATAAGTGAGGAAATTTTTGTGGTATTCAGTGATGCTTAGAAGAAGGGTTTAGGCAGTGTGCTGATGCAGAATGATAAACAGATATCCTATGCCTCAAGTTAGTTGAACATCCATGAGCGAAACTATCTAACGCGTGATCTAGAGTTGGTGGCGGTGATCTTTGCCTTGAAAATCTGGTGGCATTATCTCTATGGGGAGAAATGTGAGATATATACTGACCACAAGAGTCTTAAATATATATTCACATAGAAAGAGATTAATATGAACCCGAGAAGATGGATAGATCTCATCAAGAATTATGACTGTTCAATACATTACCACCCTGGGAAAGAGAACAAGGTGGAAGATGCCCTAATTAGAAAGGACCCAGTGATTCTATCAATGATTGGAATTGAGAGGGATTCAATCTTCTAATATTTGATGAATATGGACATGGGAATCATAAAGAAGGGAACATCATCAATCCTTTCATAAATGATTGCTCAACCGTCTCTTTTGGAAAGGTTAAAGGATGCTCAAAAGGATGATGTGGGAATTTAAGAAAAAGTGGAAGCTATCAAAAAGGGGAAATCCTTGAAGTTTAATGTTAATAAAGAAGGAATTGTGTGATTTGGGAAAAGACTATGTGTTCCATCAAGTCTGGAGTTGAAGAAGGAACTTTTGGATGATGCACATAGTTAAAATTTCTCTATTCACCCAGGGAGCATAAAGATATATCGAGATCTCCGAGAAAACTTTTAGTGGGATAATATGAAAAAGGAGATCGTTGAATATACATCAAAGTGCCTAGTGTGCCAGCAAGTGAAGGCAAAGAGGCAGAAGTCTAAGGGGATGATGCAAACATTGCCCATACCAGAATGGAAATGGGAGAACATCACCATGGACTTTTTCACTGGACTTCCGAGGACATCCAAAGGCAACAATGAAATCTGGGTTGTTGTGGATCATCTTACAAAGACTGCACACTTCATTGCTATTCAAGAGGATTTCTCATTGGATCAACTGACACGGATATATATCAGGGAATTGGTAAGGCTGCATGGAGTGTCGCTATCTATTGTGTCTGACCGAGATCCAAGATTCACCTCTAAGTTTTGGAAGAGTCTTCAACATGTTCTGAATAATGAACTGAACTTCAGTATGGCCTATCATCCTCAAACTAATGGCCAATCTGAGCGGACTATCCAAACACTTGAGTACATGTTGAGAGCATGATCAATGGACTTTAAAGGAGGATGGGACCAACATCTTCCTCTGGTTGAGTTCTCTTATAATAACAGTTTCCACTTGAGCATCCAAATGGAACCATATGAAGCCCTTTATGGGAAAAGGTGCAGAACACCGGCATGTTGGGATGAGGTCAGTGAACATAAGATGCTTGGACCAGAAATGGTTGAGGAAATGGTGGAGAAGGTGAAAACCATTCAACAGCATATCAAGGAAGCCCAGAGTGGACAAAATATTTATGCAAATAATCGTCGATGAGACCTTGAGTTTAAATTTGGAGACATGGTTTTTCTATGAATATCTCCGTGGAATAAGTTCATGAGGTTTGGAAAGAAAAGGAAGTTAATTCCAAGGTACATCGGCCCCTTCGAGATTCTTGATCGTGTTGGGGCTATGGTCGATCGCCTAGAACTTCCACCTACCATGGCCAAAGTACATGATGTCTTTCATTATCCCTCTTAAGTAAGTACATACCGGATGATAGAGCGTTGTCGTGGGCACCCTCAAATGATTAATGTGATTTTGGGGTTCTTAGGTGCAGCAGATTGGCTGACCAAGGTCGTCTCTCAAAGGAGGAAGTGAATTTAAAAACATATTAAAGGTATTCTAAAACAAATAAAATATAATATAATAAAAACACTACTTTAAAGGATGGGTTTTGGTTATAGTTTATGAATCTAGAAGAAGTTTTCTGGAAGAAGATTGTATTTTGTTTTGTTTTTAGTTTTGAAATGAAGTTCGATTAAAATGACACAACAAAAAATGTTTTTTTAGAAATCTATTTTAAAAGGCGTAATCGATATAACTTTACCTATTCATTCACTTATTAATCATTATCATTTAAATCAATATCCACTTAATTATGATCCCCTAATTTTTTATCCCTCGAACCCTACGAGAGTTAACTTAACCACAAAGATGAAATTACTTAAACCCTAGGATAGCTTCGGAACACGCAATCGTAGCACCCTGCTTTGATTGTTGTTCTAAGGTTAGCTTATGGTCAGTGGTTAATTAGGGAACATATCCATTCTTTAAATGAGAATGAATTGTGTTTAGGGATTATATTTTAACTCTACAAATTTATCCTGTGTGGTCTTGTATTACCGATTAAGATTATGCTCTCACAATTTACACAAAATCCCGACCTCGCGTGTTTTTGTGTTAATTTTTAAATTGCTTGCTTAGTTTCTTTTAATTTAAAAACACAATTCATGGATCATATTATGTAAATTACAGTATCTCATTGATTCAAAATAATTAAATGAAGAGGTTAGAATATAGATCGATTACTAAAGGACTACTCTTCCATGGGTGGCGTAATCATCGTAGAAGCATTTTGCATGTGCAAAGGTTTATAATGGGTATAACCCAATAACGCTTCTACTCAAGAATTACAGCCCAAAGAGTGAGATTAAGAGAAGAATAAATTTAAACAAAACATAAGAAAATAGAAGAAATAAAAGAATAACAAAGAAGTTTATTACACAAACAAAATCATTACAACATGAAGGAGAAGAAGAAGGCTTCGTCGAACGGATCCTTGCTTCAAGAGCTACCCTTATTGAAGTGGTTGGATAATTGTAGTGGATCCACTTCTCCTCTGAAATAAAATTCCCAAAGTACGTCCCAACCCCTCCAAATGAGAAAAACTCCAATTTATAGAGGGGAGGGTAGGGGAGGTTACAAGTGGTTTCAAGTGTGAATGTGGAAATTCAGCCAAATATTTTATTCCAACTTGCACCGCCCATTTGACTACCGAAACGCGTGAATTGTCTGGCCTTACAGAAGGATCATTTGTTCCAAATCATTTACCAGAGCTTTCTTCAAAATTTGGGCTTAATCCAAGCCACTATGAAGAATATATGGCCCAAATATAGAACCCATGTCCATTCTGCCGAGTCCAGCCCACCAATGGATTAATGTCCCATTTACTCCATCCAAATGCACTATTTAGCTCTATTGTCCTGAATAAAAGTTGTATAAAATTACGTGAGGAAAACTGTTACAAAATTTCAAATTCAAATAATAAATATAATAATATTTATCTTTGAAATACTACAGTGCACTATTAAGGGTAAAACTGGAATTTTCACCAAATTTTCAAATGAATGATCAAATCCCAAATATTTTATAAATAAACATATTTAACACAATGTGAGGAAATTATATCATTTATTATCAAAAAAATATTCAACAAAATAGTGTTTTATCAACTCCCCCACACTTACCCTTTTGCACTCCTGGGCAAAACCTCATGTTAAGTAAACATCAATTTCAAATCAAAATCAATTTTAAATCACATATCATAGGGATCCATCAATTCCGCACCAAGAATAAAAAGATATCATGCCCCATAAAAAAAACCTTATTTCAAGTTCTCTATTAATATCATTCAATATATTTCCACTTCATTTATCCTCCCATGCACAAAACACTTACCTCGCTTGAATTTTCTCTCATCACTCAAATATCAATTTTTTTTGCAATGTCTTTCTCATCCAAACTCATACAAGGGTCACCATAGGCTTGATAGATTCCTACATCACCTATTGATGTGATTAAAGGACATATGTTTATCATGAGGATTTTTCAGGGTTGTTCTGTGGCTTTCGGTTGGTAGGATTTAGATGTCAAAAATTCTGAGGCTGAATGAGGAGGGCTTGACTCTTTTTGAAGAAAAATTGCATTAATCTAATTTTCACTTAAATATGGTCTTCTCCTTAATCCCCATAGTATCAATTCAACACCATCATCATGAAAAGTCATGAAAGGTTTACACCATTCATCATTTCAGCATCAAAAATTTCAATCTTCTTAAACATGATTTCTTGAAAGCTCCAGATGGGCACAGCTTTCCACCTCAATTAGAAGCTCCAGAAAAGGCACAGCTTCACTTATCATGAAAGCTCCAGAAAAGGCACATCTTTCAATATAATGACTTTCTTCAGAAGAAAACGCATCTCTTCATAATTTAATTTTCCACCCAAAGTATCACAGAATGTGGTGGCACAACACAAGATAGATCCCCCCACACTTAAGCTCAACTAGATTATGCAATTTCACTTCAAGAGTTGGTTGGATAGGGAAAATTGGCTTGTAATGTGGCTAACCTAATAGGTTGTGCATGGATTCTAAGGGCTACAAGGATTAAATATTCAAGGTAGGCCATTATAAAAAATGATTCTTTGAAATAGGGGCTTTAATACCAAACAAATGCCTCAATCATTTAAACATAAGTACCTAAAACCCTCAAGTTTTGACAGGAATAGATCAAATTCTGGTTAAATAAAGCATGGTTTGGTTCTCTGAAGAAGTGAGGTGAATGTAAAGAATATGAAAATAATGTTTTAGAATCCTCACAGGAAATTGATTTCAAATATAAAGACAGTGAGATGTGGCATGAGATTCAAAATTCAGCGTACTTTTCATGAAATTACTAAATATTTTAACTTGAAACAAAGTCATTTCAGAATTCATTTATGCTTAGTTTCAAGGGGTAAATTTTTTCACTTATTGATATGGATTTAAAAAATGGTGATGAGAATCATTTCAGCTCAAAAGTTTCAAAAAAAAACACAAAAATTTTAAAATAAATACACAAATTTGAAAAACACACAATTTTTTTTGGGTTTTTTTTAAACAGGAAAACAATTGAAATTACTAAACTAAAAGGTTCCCTCCCCCAAACTTAAAATATTGCATTGTCCTCAATGTGAACCCATGAGATGATATATGCACATGAAATTCATAATTTTTAAATAGGACAAATAATATAAAAGTGAAAGGGTTAGGAACAGCCTGATGTGATCAAGTGATGATGGGGTCATGCAGTGTGATAAAATCCACTGCATCAGTAGGAAGTCCCTCAATGTATCTCTTCAAACATTTCCCATTGACTGTAAAGCTCCTTCCAGTGTCCTCTTGTGTGATCTCCACTGCACCATAAGGAAAAACATTAGATACAATATAAGGTCCTAACCATCTGGAATGAAACTTACCAGACATCAGCTTCAGTCGTGAACTGTAGAGAAGGACTTTCTCTCCAACATGAAACTCCATTTGTTGGATCAATCTATCATGAGATGCTTTTGATATTTCCTTGTAGAGCCTTGAGTTCTCATATGAAGACAATCTAATCTCCCCAAGCTCTTGAATTTGCATCTTCCTTTGGATTCCAGCTTGGGCCAAATCCATGTTGCATTTCTTTATAGCCCAATATGCCTGATGCTCAACTTCCACTGGGAGATGACATGCTTTCCCAAAAACAATCCTAGATGGGGACATATCAATGGGTGTCTTGTATGCTATCCTATAAGCCCACAATGCATCATCCAAGTGCTTGCTCCAATCCTTCCTATTTGGCTGCACGGTTTTCTCTAATATTTGTTTCAGCTCACGATTTGAAACCTCAGCCTGGCCATTTGTTTGGGGGTGGTATGGTGTTGATGTTTTGTCTTTCACCCCATACTTCTGAAGGAGGGAAGCAAAATTACTATTGCAAAAGTGTGTCCCTTGGTCACTGATGATGGCCTTTGGTACTCCAAACCTGCAAAAAATCTGTGCTTTGACAAATTCCACAACAACATGAGAATCGCCAGTCCTGGTGGCCTTGGCCTCCACCCATTTACTCACATAATCAACAGCAACCAAAATATACAAAAATCCAAATGAACTAGGAAAAGGACCCATAAAATTGATGCCCCATACATCAAAAATCTCATAGAATAGTATGGGTTGTTGGGGCATCTCATGTCTCCTAGAAATATTCCCAGTGTTTTGACAACGAGAGCATGACTTACAAAACACATGGGCATCATGGAATAAACTAGGCCAATATAATCCAGAGTCCAAAACCTTCCTAGTTGTCTGTTGGGGTCCAAAGTGTCCACCACAATCAAGTGTATGACAGAAATGCAAAACAGACTCAAACTCATGATTGGGAACACACCTCCTAATGACTTGGTCACTACACATGCGCCAGAGGTAAGGATCATCCTACACATAAAACCTAGACTCACTTTTTAATTTTTAGACTTGAGGTTTCTTTAAATTTACAGGGATTTCAGAGGCAACAATGTAGTTAACTAAATCTTTATACCAAGGATGCGTACCTGAGATTGAATAAAGATGCTCATCGGGGAAAGTGTCCCGAAGTGGTACCTGGTCCAATGTGTCATCCTCTAGTGTGTGAGTAAGCCTACTCATGTGGTCTGCCACCAAATTCTCTGAACCCTTCTTATCCTTTATCTCAATATCAAATTCCTGAAGAAGGAGAATCCATCGAATCAGTCTGGGCTTTGCATCTGGCTTCTTTAGGAGGTACCTCAAAGCTGCATGGTTGGAAAAAATAACTACTTTAGTGCCCAATAAATATGAACGGAATTTATCTAAAGAAAATATGACTGCAAGAAACTCCTTTTCTGTGGTAGTGTAGTTTGATTAGGCTGAATCCAGTGTCCTCGATGCATAGGCGATCATATGTGAACGTCCCTCCACCCTCTGAGATAAGACAACTCCAACCGCAAAGTTGGAGGCGTCACACATAAGCTCAAAAGGAATCTCCCACCGTGGGGGCTGTATGATCGGTGGAGTGGTCAGACACTTCTTTAGCTCATCAAATGATACCCTGCACGAATCATCAAAATTGAAGTCAATATCTTTTTGAAGCAATCGAGATAAGGGTAGAGCGATCTTACTAAAGTCTTTGATGAAGCGTCGATAAAATCCAGCATGTCCAAGGAATGATCGAACATCACGTACACATGTAGGATATGGAAGGGATGAAATAATGTCTACCTTAGATTTATGAACTTCAATTCCATGTTGTGAGACTATATGACCTAAGACAATTCCCTTTTCGACCATGAAATGAAATTTTTCAAAATTTAAGACCAGATTATTCTCAATACAACGATTCAACACATCACCCAAACTAGAGAGACATTCATCAAATGAGGACCCATAAACTGTAAAATCATCCATAAATACCTCCATGTAGGTATCAATAAAATCAGAAAAAATACTCACCATGCATCTCTGGAAGGTACCTGGGGCATTGCAAAGTCCAAATGGCATCCTCCGGTAGGCAAATGTGCCAAAGGGACAGGTTAATATAGTCTTCTCCTGATCCTCCGGAGCTATAGGAACCTAAAAATATCCAGAAAATCCATCCAAGAAACAATAGTTTGTTTTCCCATCTAGTCTCTCAAGCATCTGATCAATAAATGGGAGGGGGAAATGGTCTTTGCGAGTGGAATTATTTAGTTTCCTATAATCAATACACACACGCCAACTATTTTGCACCCTCATTGGAACTAACTCATCTTTCTCATTTTTAACAATAGTAACACCACTCTTCTTAGGCACAACCTGAATTGGACTTACCCATTGAGAACCTGAAATGGGAAAGATTATACCTGCCTCGAGCAATTTCTCAACTTCTTTTTTAACAACTTTCAGGAGGGTGGGATTGAGTCTCCTTTGTGGCTGTCTCACCGGTTTATCCCCATCCTCCAAGAGAATCCTATGCATGCAAATGGAGGGGCTAATACCTGATATGTCAGCCAAGGTCCACCCAATCGCCCTGATGTTCTCCCTCAAAATATTCAAAAGATTTTCTTCATGTTCAAAAGGGAGATTGTTAGCAATTATAACAGGTAATCTCTCACCACTCATCAAGTATGAGTATTTTAGATTTGGTGGCAATGGCTTGAGTTCTAATGAAGGAGGGTGTAGTATGGATGGAGACATTGAAGGAACTGAAATATGTGCACAAAGAGCATCAGTATCAGAATAGCCATTATCAAATTCAGAGAATAAAGCATCAAATCCATTAGCATACTTAACATCCATGTCATAATCAGAGTGAACATGATCAAAATCAGAATATGAATCCACATCAAAATCAAATCCAAGAGAGGATTGTGTATCAGCAACATGTTTGGAAGTGATCTTAGACATCAAACTTGAACCAATACTCATAATCTCCCTAAGCATAGGACAATCAAATTCCATGGAGTTTTTATTTGGTGGTTCAAAATGGGAGATAAAAAATGCAGAGTGATCCTTTGAGGGGTACTTCATGGAGTCCATAACATTAAATATCACAACTTCATCCCCAAATTCCATGGAAAGTGTACCCTAATTGAAATTTATGATAGTTTTTTCAGTTTTGAGGAAGGTCCTACCTAAGATAATGGGGTCATGAGAACTTACCTGATCATCCTCCATGTTAAGCACGTAGAAATCTACTGGAAAAATCATGTCTCTTACCCAGACAAGTACATCCTCAAGAACTCCCGCTGGATATGCTGTAGCTCTATTTGCCAATTGCACCACTACTCTAGTTGGCTTCAACTCACCAACCTGTAAAGAAGAGAATACAGAGTGAGGCATCACATTTATTGAAGCTCCTAAATCACAAAGAGCATCAGAGAAGTGCAACTCCCCTATGGTACATGGGATGGTGAATGTCCCGGGATCCTTGAACTTTGTTGGCATTTCTAGAGTTGGTGTAATGAGTGCTGAGACATTCCTTCCAAGGTTGATCCTCTCATTTCCCTTAAGCCCTCTTCGATTGGTACAAAGTTATTTTAAGAATTTTGCATACCTTGGAATTTTCTTAATGGATTCAAGTAGAGGAATGTTGATCTCCACACGCTTGAATGTGTCCAAAAACTCCTTTTGTATTGCTTCTTCAGCCATCTTCTTGGTTTGAACAACCCTGTTGGGAAAAGGAAGGGGTTTAGAAGGAACATCATCAATCTTTTTCTTACCTTTATCTTTCTCCTTGGATTTCTCATTAGTTGGTTTGGAATGCGGCTTCTCCGGAGTTGAGGTGAATCCCGGTGGAATGGTAGGTACAGATGTATTGTTCATTTGCTTCCCACTTCTCAATGTGATGACACTAACATTCCCCTTTGGATTTGGAGTGGGTTGGGAAGGTAGATTTCCAGAATTCTTACTCACAAGTTCATGGAGGGTGGTGGAAATCTGGATCATTTGAGTCTTCAACTCCCTCAGCTCTGAACTTTGACTCTTCAGCTCATTCTGTTGATTAAGAACAATTTGCTTCAAAATTTCATCAGTGTTAGAATCTACCTTGGGTGTGGGATTCCCTTGTTGCTGGCTTGATGATGCTTGGGCTTCAAATCTCCTTTGGGGTTGTTGGAAACCCTGCTGGTAAGGCGGATGCTGCTGGAAGTTTTGTTGAAAGGGTGGCCTTTGTTGTTGTCCAGATCCATTCCCCATGTCTGGTTGATCTTTCCACCCTTGGTTGTATGTTGGAGCAAATGAATCAAACTTCTTTTGGGGATATGGTTGTTGTTGCTGCTGAAATGGTCTCCCTGGGAATACTGCTGCACAATCTTCTGTTTCTTGTAGTTAGGGGCAACAGTCAGTTGGATGGTTTGTATCAGTGCAAATGCCACAAGGCCTTGAAGGAGGGGGTAGATATTTCTTTTGTTCCAAATCAATTTTCCTCACCATAGTGTTCAATTCTTCCAACTTGGTATCAATCAAATGACTTTCAAGAGAAGAAGGACTTACCTGATGTACTCCTCAAACATGTAGTGTACCTCTATCGCCGAATTGTTGGGAGTTTTGGGCCATCTTGTCGATCAATGCACGTGCGGATACTGGTGTCTTGTCCACCAATGCTCCTCCAGCCATGACATCCATCATGCTCCTCTCCATGGGTGTAAGTCCTTCGTAGAAGTATTGGATGAGTAATTGCTCACTGATTTGGTGATGTGGGCAGCTTGCACACAACTTCTTAAATCGCTCCCAGTACTCATACATTGACTCCCCTCGGACTTTCTTGATCCCTGAGATTTCCTTACGAATGGAATTGGTCCTTGATGCTGGAAAAAATCTCTGCAAGAAAAGACGTTTCAAATCGTTCCAACAAGTTACATCTTCGGGTTGTAAATAATACATCCAATCTTTCGCAGATCCATCATGTGAGAATGGAAATGCTCTTAATTTGATTTGATATTCAGAAAAATTTCTTGGTTTTAAAGTTGAGAAAACCACATTAAATTCTTTAAGGTGTTTGTTGGGATCCTCACCAGATAAGCCATGAAACTTTGGAAGAAGGTGAATTAATCCAGATTTTAACTCAAAGTCTGATTCGAGATTCGGGTATGCAATACAATTAGGTTGATAGTTAATATCAAGTGCAGCCAATTCTCGAATGGTTATATTAAGTTCATTTTCATTATTTCCAGTCATTAGTTCTTCTTTTATGTTTTAATTCGAATAACTTCCAATTCCAATGTTTCCAGAAGAGAGGAATTCACCAAATGGTTGAATATTAAAACTTCCTGTAGACTGAGAGTGTCTGATTCGTGCCCTAAGGCTACGTTCAATATCAGGGTCAATATCTAAGAGATATTCGGGATTAGTTCGTGTCATAAATCAAATAAAAATTAAAAGAAAATGAGTGGACCATAGTAAAATAAAAATGAGAAGTTGAGTTGATGGTCCAAAAAGAAAAGAAGAGGATGAAAAAAAAGAGGAAAACTTGAGAAAGGGGAAAGATGAAAGAGAGAGGTGAAGAAAATAATAAAATGAAAAATAAAATAAATACCTATAAATTGTTGAATAAATTACTTGCCTCCCTGGAAACAGCGACAATTTGAAAGAGCGCTGTCGTGGGCGCCCTCAAATGATTAATGTGATTTTGGGGTTCTTAGGTGCAGCAGAGTGGCTGACCAAGGTCGTCTCTCAAAAGAGGAAGTGAATTTAACAACATATTAAAGGTATTCTAAAAAAAATATAATATAATATAATAAAAACACTACTTGAAAGGATTGGGGTTGGTTATAGTTTATGAATCTAGAATAATTTTTCTGGAAGAAGATTGTATTTTGTTTTGTTTTTAGTTTTGAAATGAAGTTCGATTAAAATGACACAACAAAAAATGTTTTTTTAGAAATCTATTTTAAAAGGCGTAATCGATCTAACTCTACATCTTCATTCACTTATTAATAATTATAATTTAAATCAATATTCACTTAATTATTATCCCCTAATTTGTTATCCCTCGAACCCTACGAGAGTTAACTTAACCACAAATATGAAATTACTTAAACCCTAGGCTAGCTTTGGAACACGCAATCGTAGCACCCTGCTTTGATTATTATTCTAAGGTTAGATTATGGTCAGTGGTTAATTAGGGAACATATCCATTATAGAAATGAGGATGAATTGTGTTTAAGGATTATATTTTAACTCTACAAATTTATCCCGTGTGGTCTTGTATTACCGATTAAGATTACGCTCTCACAATTTACACAAAATCCCGACCTCGTGTGTTTTTGTGTTAATTGTTCAATTGCTTGCTTAGTTTCTTGTAATTTAAAAACAAAATTCATGGATCATATTATGTTAATTACAGTAGCTCATTGATTAAAAATAATTAAATAAAGAGGGTAGAAGATAGATCGATTACTAAAAGACTACTCTTCCATGGGTGGCGTAATCATCGTAGAAGCGTTTTGCATGTGCAAAGATTTATAATGGGTATAAACCAATAACGCTTCTACTAAAGAATTCTAGACCAAAGAGTAATATTAAGAGAAGAATAAATTTAAACAAAACAGAATAAAATAGAAGAAATAAAAGAAGAACAAATAAGTTTATTACACAAACAAAATCATTACAACATGAAGGAGAAGAAGAAGGCTTCGTCGAAGGGATCCTTGCTTCAAGAGATACCCTTATTTAAATGGTTGGATAATTGGAGTGGATCCACTTCTCCTCTTCCCTAAACTTTCAAAAAAATTTCCCAACCCCTCCAAATGAGAAAAACTCCAATTTATAGAGTGGAGGAGAGGAGAGGTTACAAGTGGTTTCAAGTGTGAATGTGGAAATTCGGCCAAATATTTTATTCCAACTTTCACCGCCCATTTGACCACCAAAACGCGTGAATTGGCCGGCCTTCCAGAAGGATGATTTGTTCCAAATCATTTCTCCGATATTTCCTCAATATTTGGGCTTAATCCAAGCCCATATGAAGAATATATGGCCCAAATACATAACTCATGTCCATTCTGCCGAGTCCATCCCACCATTGGATTAATGACCCATTTACTCCATCCAAATGCACTATTTAGCTCTATTGTCCTGAATAAAAGTTGTATAAAATTAAGTTAGGAACACTGTTACAAAATTTCAAATTAAAATAATAAATATAATAATATTTATCTTCGAAATACTACAGTGCACTATTAAGGGTAAAACTGGAATTTTCACCAAATTTTCAAATGAATGGTCAAATCCCAAATATTTTATAAATAAACATATTTAACACAATTTGAGGAAATTATATCATTTATTATCAATAAAATATTCAACAAAATAGTGTTTTATCAACAGACCCTTCACATGTACTCTCTTCTGAGGTGGTACAGTTGGAGGATGATCTTTCTTATGAGGAGCAACCAGTGAAGATCTTAGATCGTAGAGAAAAAGTTCTACGAAATAAGACAATTCCCCTTGTCAAGGTGTTGTGTAGAAACCACAAGTTTGAAGAAGCAACTTGGGAATTGGAGGAAATAATTAAGCTAAGTTACCCACATCTATTTTAGTGTGGGAAAAAGGAAATTTCGAGGGCAAAATTTCTTAAGGGGGGGATATTGTAACAACCCAAAGTTTCATTAATAGAAATCCCTCTTGATCTAATTGAATGTCTCTTTATGTAAAATATTTATATAAAATGTAAAAATTCTTTGGTTTTATGTTAAGATTTGTGACTGTTACTTTTATAGCCATTGAACAGTGATCACATGATTAGTATAAATATAGGGCTTTACCAAATCCAATTTAATTAGACAAAAGAAGCGATGGCCTCATCTAGTAGAATTTCTCCGTATGAAGCCCATTTGTCGGAGCTCAGTAAAGAGGTGGCATCCTTGGGCTTCTCTCTTGACCAAACCCAAGCTGATCTTCATCATGTCAAGCTCAAACGGGACCGTCTACGGGAAAAGTGTAAGTTGATAGAGATTACCACTCGGGCGATGTTATCTTAGCCACCCCAAGAGTCTGTCACCATTGCACACCTTACCCTTAGGTCTTATGTGGTTGTTTTAAGGGGTTATGTAAAAAATCGCTAGTAATATTTTCATGTATATTATTTTTTTTGTACATAATAATGAATATACCTTCTTGTCATTATTGATACATTGTAAATATTTTTTAAAGTACAAATAGTGTTTTTAGTTATTATTTAATTAAGAAATATATTTTATTAAATTAAGGGATTTTTTAATTAAATAATATTTTAATAAAATATTATTATTATTATTATTAAATTAATTTTATTATATATAAATGATCATATAATTTTATGAATGCAATTATAATTTTTATAAAGGTTTGAAAGCCATTTCTGTCAAAACCCGTGATTTTTTTATAAATGTAAGTTTTTATTTTAAAAGTGAAAATTAACATATTTATAAAATTATTTAGATAACATAAATGATATTTCTGGAATCAGGACGTCGAAATTATCCAACGGTGAATTTTTCATAATTTTCTGAGACAATCAAATTTTTGGGTAAAAATTAAATACCGTTTAAATATATAATGTGTTTTATGACATCATAATGACTCAATGGTGATGTAATAAAATACTATAAGATTTATATTAGGCCAATATATGTTTTAAAATTAAAATAATGTGATTTTGGGTTTGTTTGACTTACTTTTCAAAGCATTAATGGACCCCTCAAGACTTATTAAACATCTTTTCTTTTTAAATTATTTTTCATGGGAGTGTGACTCACCTCCACATAAGCAACCCCATTATTTTAAGAAGTTAGGACTTTGGCCTTATAAAATATTGTTTTCCTCTTCCCTTTTCCAAAAACCATGGGAAAAAACCATGAGCTGATTTGTGGTTTGGATTGGTTTAATGTAAGGGGTCCCAAACCTAAATAATAAAGAATTCACTCACCTTTCCTATATAAACTCACCCAAGCTCCCACTTCCTCCTCACTAAAAGCCTTTGGAGTTCGTCCAACCTTTGCCCTAATTTCTATATAATCCTCCCAAGGTTCCCCAAGCTCCCAAGAATCCTCTCTTAAGCCTCTCTCAATCCTTTGGAAGCACACTTCCAAGTAAGGGTTTTTCTTCCTTTCTCATTTTTGTCCAATTTTCTTTAAGTTTTTTTGCCCATTTAATTTCAATTATGAATGTTGGGGTATGGTTTCACACCTCCCTCATACTGCCCTATTTATGTTTTAATGATAGGATACCCCTTTCTCTCTCATTAAATGCCTCCCATGTACACTCGTTACTATGTTGAAATTCTGAAAGGAACTTCTCTCTCCTCATTTACATTCAAGCAATACTTTTGTATCATGAATCTAAATCCCATTACAATTGTTGGGACATGTATCTATATGACCTCCTTACTGTCCATTACATGTAAATATGATTAGGAACCCATTTATCTCTCATCAACTATTTTTATGAATTCTTATGTCACGTCGTTACGCTGCTGAAATTGCACCGATTTTCTAAGCCAATGCCATTGTGTAGTGAATACCATGCCCATTTCTCCATCAAGGGTATTCACCTTTATGAACATTTACTTATTGATTATAAAGTTTTATGTATGAATTCCACATTCCTTTATCGTGGAATAAATGATTATGTTTTATGAATCCATGTTTTATGATCCATGTGGCACACTTATGCATGAAATGAAATGTTTAAGAAGGGTGCACCCTTATAGCACTCCAATGCATTGGGTAAAGTATAGTATCATGATACGTCATGTGAAATGAGTATAGACTCATGCTAATTCAAGTGCAACGAGGGTTTACTCATGCTTCATGTGCAATGAGGATTTACTCATGCTCTATGTGCAATGAGCCTTGGCTCATGCTAATTCCTTGTTAAGTGTTGTTGCCACATTTCCATGCTATGATTATCATATTTTATCATTCCTTTATGTTCATGTTTCTCTTGTTCTCTATTGATATGCCTATTGTCTAACATGTGTTGTACTCCTCGTGTATTCCATGTTTATTCCCTTACTGGGCTTTATAGCTCACCCCTTTTCTTATGCATGTCCTCAGGTTATCCCATGCATTGCTAAGTACGAGGGAATGTAGTGGTTATGTAAAGGAAGTTTTCAATAAAGATGTTGTATTTTATGTTTTAAGTTGTTATGTAATGATCCTAAGCCCCAAAGACACTAGACCTCTCGATCTTCCATGTTGTATCAAGTGAATAGTTTATGTAATAAATCATGTTTAAGTTTGTAATAAATGTAGGGTTGTCATATGGGTCGAGTATCTTCAGTCTTTCAACTTCGAGCTCGCATATACGCCGGGAAAGGGCAACACAGTAGCTGATGTGTTGAGCAGGAGAACTCAGATTCAAGCAGTTCCGGAGGCCAGTAGTGAGTGGCAGCTTATGGCTCTGTTCTCTAAGATGCACTTGGAGGTGCACGACAGATAGGGACAGACTTTTCTATCTTTTGTAGCTGTTACCTCTTCTCTTCTTGATCGGGTATGGATAAGGCAAATCAAACTCAGAAGGATTAGTCTTGTGGGTGAGTGTGTCTGGAGAGGACCCTCTTCCTGGATGGACAGTGGTCGAGAATGAGGTCTTGCGTTTCTAGGGACGCGTATGGGTGCCAGAAGACATACACGAGAATCTGATGTTGGATTTTCATTCCTCAGTTTGGGCAGTTCATCCTGGCATCACCAATATGTATCGTGACCTACACTGCCAGTACTGGTGGCTAGGTATGAAGAGGGATGTTTCTGGTTTTGTCATGAGATGTTCTACTTTTCAGTAGGTGAAGGTAGATCATCAGCGACCATCAGGGCTTTTACAGCAGTTACCCATTCCCGAGTAGAAGTGGAACGATGTCGAGATGGACTTCGTGACCGGGTTGTCGAGGTCACCTCGAGGGAGTGATGTTATTTGGGTTGTTGTCGATGGGCTTACAAAGATTGCTCACTTCTTGCTGATCAAAGAGACCTTCAGTGTTGATGAGCTGGGATGGTTGTGCATCTGAGAGATTATACGTCTACATGGATTTCCATACTCCATTGTTTCAGACAGGGATGCTCACTTTACTTCTCGGTTCTTGCAGGGGCTTCAGAAGGATTTGGGTACATAGGTACTTTTGAGTACAGCATACCATCCCCGGACTGATGGCCAGTCCGAGCGTACGATATAGGTGCTTGAGGATATGCTCCAAGATTTCATTCTAGACTTTTATGGTTCTTGGTAAAATCATATACCTCTTGTGGAGTTTTACTATAACAACATTTTCCAGGTGACTATTCAGATGGAGCCTTACGAGGCTTTATACGGTAGGCTGTGCCGATCACCCTTATGCTGGCTGGAGGCAGGAGAGGCAGCTTTACTGGGACATCGTCTTGTTTAGGATACCTCAGAGCAGATAGAGTTGATTCAGAAGAGTATGGCTACAGCACAGTCTCGACAGAAGTCTTATGCTGATCAGTGGAGACAACCTCTGGAGTTCGAGGTTTGGGATCAGTTTTTCCTGTGTGTTGAACCAAGGTTAAGACATAAGAGGATTCAGAGATAGGGTAAGCTTTAACCACGGTACTTTGGTCCATTTGAGGTGTTAGAGAGAGTTTGTTCGGTTAATATAGGTTGTAGTTACCTTAGAGGTATCGGGCTATGCACGACGTCTTCCATGTTTCTCAGCTCTGACGTTACTTTTCAGACCTGTCTCATGTCTTTCAACCTGAGGAGGTTGATCTCGAAGCAGATGCATCATTTGAGGAGAATCCCATCCGGATTGTCGATTGCAGTACGAAGGTTCTCTGTGGCCAGTCTGTTCCTCTAGTACGGGTGCTATGGAAGCACGGGCGAGTGCAGGACGAGACTTGGGAGAGGGAGGCCGATGTACGATCGCAGTGGCCAGAGCTGTTCGGGGTTTCTTCTTCTACGCCTTTCTAGGGAAATTTGGGAATGAATTTCTTTAAGGGGGGAAGTTTTTAAGAACATGGATCTTCGTTTCAGGTATGTCTTTCCTTTTTCTGGAGTTTTTGAGAAAAAGAGGAGTTTTTGGAAAATTTTGAAGTACACGCCATGTACTCCCTTACCGCGCCAGGCTGTGTGCTGGCCATGTCCAAGCCACACACACTGTGTGTAGGGGTGAAGTGGAGGCCGCTTTAAGTGGAGTATGGAAAAGTAGAGTACACATTGTGTACTCAAGAAGTACATGCCATGTATTTTCTTTTTTTTATTAAACGGATCAGGGTCACGCATAATCAACAAAACTATCTTCTTCTCCAGCGCCTTTGACTGAGAGTGACCTGTACGGCCAAGAATCTTTTCCGAGCCCCTGAGCCTCCATCCGTTCTCCAAATCGACCTCTGTCGATTGCCTTGGAACCGTAGCAGTGAGTTCTTCTTTATCCTAGAGTCTTGTTTTCCAATTCCTCATCTTTCTTAAGTTATCTTGGGTTGAACATTTTGTGTGTTTTTATAGATATACGGAGTTCTGAGGAGAATCAAGCATCGTGGTTCAAGTATATCAATCTCTTAGGATCGAGGTAGGTGGTTTGTGCCTTACCTTTTTAGGTATTTGAGTTTTATGTGCAAATTACACCAATACCTGTGAACGGGGTATTGCGTGTTTACCTTTTTTCCCTTATGGTTGTTCCTTCCTTGCTTTCATGTTTGTGAAGAGGCAAATTGATCATGTTTGTGGATAATTTTCATGATTGGATGTTTTTCCCATGCTTTGTTCTTGTTGCAACCTTTGGGTTTCTTTAGCCTTTGGTCGTTGTACCTGTTTCCATGCCATGTGATTGTAGGACGAAATGATGATTGTTAACATGCTTGTTGCTCTGTAGACTGTTTATCCAAGTAGCTCTATAGGTTTACTTTGGTTTTCCAAGTAGCTCTATAGGTGTACTCTGGCCTTATAGCATTAATATGCATTGACTGGCACGAGACAGTGAGAACCCGGTGCTATAGACTATAAGTGATAGACCGAGTGAGCTTCCCAGAGAGTCTTATATATTATAGACTATATGGGGATAGACTGAGTGAGCTTTCTTAGAGAGTCTTGGACATTATAGACTATAGAGGATAGACCGAGTGATCTTCCCATAGAGTCTTAGATATTATAGGCTATACAGGGATAGACCGATTGAGCTTCCTCAGAGAGTCTTGGACATTATAGACTACAGGGGATAGACCGAGTGAGCTTCCCAGAGAGTCTTAGTTATTGTAGACTACAGAAGGGTGGACCGAGTGAGCTTCCTCAGATAGTCTTTACCTTGTTTTAATGTCTTTAAAACCCTCCCAGACAAGAGGAGGAATTGACCGAGTGAGCTTCCTCAGAGAGTCTGTGGTATACCTGATGCTATAGAAGGATTGATCGAGTGAGCTTCCTCATATAGTCTATAGACTTTGGGCCAAGAGGGTCAGACTGCGTGATCTCCCTCCGAGAGTCCCTGACCACCCTAGACTATCAGGGGAATTGAATGAGTGAGCTTCCCCAAAGAGTCTTATAAATTCGTATGACGAAACCAAAGGGGATAGGATGAGTTCACTACCTAGAGGGTTGTGGTACTTCTTGGATAGGACCATAGGGGATGGTTACAAGTACTTCCCAGAGGGTTTTCTGTTTGTGTTAGCTGTTGCCTCACGATGCTTGTTGTTCTGTGAACTGACCACTGTTGTGTATCATCCTGTTTACTGCTTACTGATTACTGCCTGCTGTTGCTGCTACTGTTTTACTGCTTATTGTACTATTACCTTCCATATACTCACTGACTGTTAGGCACAGATCTTCAGGTGGTTGCCTATTGGTATTTAGTCTCACACCCCGTTTGGGTCATGATTTTGGGCCCAAACAGACTATGTTGTTGCAGGTATAGACAAGGGCAAGCGCCCTTCGACTTCTGGTACTTGATTGCTTAGGGCAGGAGAGCATGGAACCAAGCTTTGGCTTGCGATGCTGAGGAGTTGTTTACTTTCTTTTGTACTTGTTTTGGTACTATTTTATTTTTCAGCATTGTGACTTGTTTGGCTGATTTCCTAGATATGTATCATGCATCATTTCATATATATACATATGTGCTCCATTTGTTTGCTGATTTAGTCTTCCACTGTTTATTATTATTGGTTATTTACTGCTTCCGCTCTTGCATGTTTATTTAATTCCGTTGTGTACTCTACCAATGAGGGCATAGTTTCCCCACTATCACACCTAAGTCCCTTGTTGCTAGTCGGCAGCCTCTGGCATTTGGGGAAATGCGCTTGAGGCCATGTGACCAACTGGGTATGGGGCACCTTTGGTCACCTCTGGGCACCTCTGGGTGGCTTTTAGAACCGGGACGTTAGAGTACCCTATGCAGATGTAAGGGCTCAAAAGAAGTTAGGATCTCTTTATAGAGATTAAATAAAGAAGTGTTTTTTTAGCCCCATGTTTTATGTTTTATGTACCTAGTCTTCTAAGACACTGGACTTAACGATCCTTGGATTATACTCTGATGTATAATTATGCTTAAAATCATGTAATGTTGTATTTAAAAGTATTGGGTCACTATACCTTACTCCCCATTTTTTATACCATCATGACATCATCATTTTTTGTAGTACATTGCTTATAGTTTAATTATTAATTAGATGGATTTTTATCATTTCTTCTACTTTGTAAATATATTCCACTGTTATATTGATTCTACTTATTTATCCATTATTTACCATTACACTCCACTTAGAAATATAAGGTATAGTCTCCCCCCATACCATCTTAGACCTTCAATGTTATTCAACAGCCTTTGTTGTACAGAGGAGGCATGTTTGAGGTCATGTGGCCACCAGATTAGATTAATTATGAGTGGACCAGATTCAGGACGTCACAAAGAGATATTATAGGATTTATTTTCTTTAAACTATTATTTTGGGATGGTAGAAAAAATATTAGGAAATTTTAGAATTTATTAATGGGACTGTGTCTTGGAGTAGCTAACCCACATACAGAGAAAAGGCCAAGTTTCTTGGGATGGAATTTTTTATCTGTATTTATATGGTTACGGTTGTACTGATTTCATTGATGGGTGATGCACATGATTTACAATTTTATATGAAGATATGGATTTTATTTTATCATTGTATTGGTATGGAGAGGAATCATTGATCATGAATCATTATAGTCATGTAGATATTCAGATGTCATGCATATTCTATGACATGTAGATTGCATTGCTTGATTTTCTAATACTTAATGTATTTTCCTTGATTGATATATATATTATTTGAATATCATTTTTTCAGGATGAATGAGATAAATAATTGGTTGGTTAATGTTTTTTCATCAACTTAAATGGTTTTCCCTTATATAGCTTGATGGTGGCACCTTAACTAACCAATTATGGCATGTTTGTGCCATGGACCATTGTTTTGATGGGATAAAATGATAGTGGTTTCAATTAAATGGATGTCAATTTCAATTTATATAGTGTATGGCCATTTATAAATTGGGAATGGTGATCCATATAATAAAACTATCCTATATGACTTATTGTTAACCCAATTAGGTTAAATACCCTGAGAGGGGGTGAATCAGGGTATGATAGATAAAAACAACTATGCCTTCGGATCTTATTGCATCATTAAACAAAACACTCTTATCTCTCTTTCCCATAAAAATATATGAACAAAAATGAAATCATGCATGAGACGCAACAATTTTACTTGGTTCACCCTCACTAGGCTATGTCCAAGGACCATACAATGGAAATGAGCTGATATACCAAATCTACTAAGGCTCGCTTCCAAATAAAAAGGTTCAAGCTAGATCACTTCTATGCCCAGGCACACTGGATTTAAAAAGTTTAGGGTCAGCTCACTATTTCTCAAGGGTCACTCCCAAAGTCTATTTCTCTATCTCACTACTACTGGAAATCCTAGTTTTACCAATGGTTATATCCCAACGGTTTACTAAACCGTTGGGAATAGCCATCTATACCAACTGTTCTCAGAAACCGTTGGTATAGATGGTTTTATAGACACTTTTACCAATGGTTGTAATGAACCATTGGTATAGAGGAGTTTTTACCAACGGTTCAATGAGAACCGTTGGTAAAAGTTGGATTTCGGTGACCTTTTACCAACGGTTCTCATTGAACCGTTGGTAAAGGTTTGGGCTGAATATATATACCAACGGTTTTTAAAAACCGTTGGTAAAAATTTCCCCCAAATTGGCAGTAGCCCGTCCTCTCCCCCATTCGCGATCCAGAGCCCTAAACGGGAGCTATCGGCGATTTTTGAGGTGCTTCCGGTTCTCTTCCTCCATCCCATCCAAGGTAGGTAATTTTCTTTAACTTTCAGTTTTTATTTTCGATTTTGATGTGTATATGTTTCTCTTTAGGATGAGACCAATTTCTATTCTCATATTCCCACCCAATTTATGTTCCAGCCCTATTTATGTTTCGGTTCTTTATTAAATTCCATGCATATTCCAGCCCATATAGATTGCATTAGACGGTTGTCTAATTTTTTGATGTGCCTTTCATGTTTCATTACCAAGAAATTTTTATTATATGTTATAAAATTCAATCACATGTTTAGTTTTAACATTCATAGTTACTTTATTATCTTGTGTCAATAATTTATATTAATAATCTTTTCATATATTCCATCGTTGAGTGTTTTTACTTATGCAATAGAATTCCAAGCTCATGTTACTTCATAGTGATTATTTAGATTTAAAAGTGTTTTATTTTTCATGTTAAATTTATTAAAAAGTTTTGGGGACTAATTAAAGTTATTAGATTCCAATTTCCATGATTCTATGCTTGTTAAGAATTAAATGAAATATGATGGTTGTAATTAAATGAAATTCAATGTTCAATTTTTATCATGTATGGGTGATTAATAAATTGGAATGTGATGAACCATATAATTGAACCATTGTTGATGCAAATTATATACCAAAAGGTTGTTGAATAAAAGTTATTCTTGTGAATTTTGTTACATCATAGATAAAATGGTTGTGGTTATATGAGAGATACCTCTGATGGTTCTTTGATCATTATTTTATGGAGAATGAATGGTTTAGGTCTGGTATTAATAGTAGCTTCCAGTGAGACCATTTTAGTATAAGGGGAAACGAGATTATGATCTACAAGGGGGTGATTGAGTTGGTAGAGACCAAACATTGTTTGTTCCTTGTGTTCAAGAACCATAAATAGAGTGTTCCAATTAGGTGGTCATCAGTAAAGTCGTAGGTAAGATTTCCAAGTCCTGTTTCATGAAGTTGAATATGTGGTGCTATAGTGGTTTTGGATTGTTTGAGGTACTCTTAGTGTATTATAAACCCTCATTTGTTCCATATTCATTTAAAATGATTTAATATCATTTTTTTTACACAAACCATTATATCCTCTCAAACTATATTTAGAGTGTATTTTCATTCGTATGGTGTTAAATATTTTAGTAAATGTCCATACTAGCTTCTTTTATGTGTTCTAGGGGTTTAGACTAATGACAGAGCTGCATGATTATTGTGGGGGTATTCTTTTCATATAAATATACCTATACACCCCAACCCCCTTGGACAACCTGACCACCCCCACGGACAGCCCGCCCACCTGGACACCCCAACCCCCCTAGACAGCCCCCCACCCCCTGGACACCTCCGACCCCCCGGACAGCCCCACCACCCCCTAGACACCCCGCACCCCCCCTGGACACGCCACACCCCCCTTGGACAGTCCCGCCACTCCCATGATCCTCATCCTACTCCTCATCCTGATCTACTTGAAGAAGTTAAAGTATAAAACTCATATACTCCCAATAAGACCCTTAAGTATTATCTATTCCTTGATCCACTTCCAATATCTTACTGGTCAATCCTTGAATATAGGCATTAGAAATTTTGTATCTTATTTTCTTATATACACTTTATTTTGTTGTATTTCTTAATATGATTCTCATATAGAGTAATGTGTCAGTTATGCTTTTATATAGAGTAAACAATTGTCATTTACGTAAATATTTTTTTGATTAAACTTTAATATTATCGAATTGCTTTGAAATGACTTATTGCGATTTTTTTACAGAATGGATAGAAGTTGGATGTACGAAACTGATCGGATTTCAACCGATTTTCAAAATAATTTGAACAGCTTTCTAGATTTTTCATTTGGCAAGGCTTCAGATAGTGGTTGCATACACTGCCCATGTTTTAATTGTGTTGGAAGACCTTGGTTGAGCCGTGAAGAAGTTAACTATCATATAACCAAATATGGTTTCCAAACAAACTATTATGTGTGGTATCATAATGGAGAGAAAATGGAATCTCAAAATGTTGATGATCCAAATGATAGGACTGAATTGGAGAGTTTGATATATGATCGGTTTCCATTTATTCGACATCATGAGAAGGAAAGGATGTCCAGCCAACAAGATTTCGATACAAGCACACATGATGCGTCCAATGAAAATGATGATGTTGATAGGGTGAAAAAATTGAATGATGCTGCGACGACTCCAGTATATCGGCACTGTGATAAAATGAAAAAGTTGTAATTTTTAATCCTATTGTTTCATGGGAAAACTATGTATGGGATTTCAAATACTGCAATTGATTACATTCTTACATTCTTAAAGGACTTACTTCTAGATGATGCAGATATTCCCTGAAACCACTATATGGCATGGAAGTTGGTTGATGAACTTGGATTCTCAAAAAAAAAGTCATGCTTGCTCGAATGATTGTAGCTTATTTTGGGAGGAAACTGCTGAAAGAAATGATTGTATAAAATGTGGAACCTCCCGATGGAAGCCAAAAGATGATGGAACACTATCTCGTGTGCCACAAAAAGTAATTTGGAACTTTCCATTGATCCCCAGATTACAGAACCTTTTCATGTCTGATGAAATATCCATAAAAATGCGATGGCATGACACAGAGAGAAAAAAGAATAATGAAGAGTTGGTTCACCCTGCAGATGGATTTGCATGGTAGAGATTTGATGCTCGAAGATTTGACAATACCATGGAGAATGACGATCCACCTCAGCGTATGTCTATAACTGATGTGCTTAATGAATTGAAAGATTTCAGTTATTCATTTGGGAAGAGTGTAAGGAAATCTAGAAAGAGGAAAAATGTTTCCAATGATACCTGTTACAATTGGAAGAAGAAGAGTATATTCTTTGAGTTGTCATATTGGTCAACCAACTTGTTACGTCATTTCTTAGACGTAATGCACATTGAAAAGAATATATGTGAAATGTTGCTTTCGATTCTTCTAAATGTCAAGGGGAAGACAAAATATGATTTACGATCTCGGCGCGGCTTGGTATATTGGGGGATCAGACCATAATTGCATCATGTCTGTATCAGTGAAAATAAATGGCAAGTTCCATGTGCTTCTTATGTGATGACTCCTGCTGAGAAAAATCAATTTCTGGAAGTGCTAGAGACTATTAAAGTTCCTGATGGCTATTCAAGCAATATATCAAAACGGGTCAACAGAAAAGAGTTGAAGTTGAAATCTTTGAAGACTCATGATTATCACGTCCTTTTGCATGAGTTGATTCCAATAGCAATCTGTCATCTCTTGTCCAATAATGTTAGAGTCTCAGTTATTCGGTTGTGCTATTTGTTTAGAGATCTTTGTGCTAAGAGGTTTTCCAAATCCCTCGTGAAAAAATTGTTGGCAGAGACACCATTAATTTTTTGTGAGTTAGAGAAAATATTCCCTCCATCATTTTTTACATGCATGTTGCATCTGACTGTCCATCTTCCGACCGAAATACTTCTTGGAGGAACCGTTGCTTTCCGTTGGATTATCCAACTGAAAGAAACATGTGTACATTGAAATCATATGTTCGGAACAGGAATTATCCCGAAGGTTCTATTGTGAATGGTTACTTGGCTCAAGAATGTATGGATTTCTGCTCAATGTATTTGTCTGATCATACTACGAGAATAAATAGACCAATGAGAAATGAAGAAGAACGGTATGGGCAAATTGAACCCAGTTTTCCATCACTTCCTCAGACAGGAGGAATTTCGGGATCATATACATTGACAACATTAAGCCTTGAAGAGCGAGAGATGGCACATCACACAGTGTTGTTCAATTGTGATTTGTTCGATGAGTATATCAAGTAAGTTAATTGTACATGTATCTCTTATCTTATCTCTTGTAATTTTAAATATTTGTTAAACTATTATTATTTTTATCTACAGGGAACATAAATAATTGATATATAGAAAGCATCGTTCTTTATCTTTGAGAAAGAAGAAGACTTTCCATAGCAAAGGGTTTTCTGCTTGGTTGAAATTGAAGGTAAAAATATTTCTATAATAACTAAATAAAAATAATATTTAATTAAGTTTAATATTTGTTTATATTTCAGGTATCGAGTTTGCCTACAGACTTTGTTTCTAAGGAAATAAGAGGTTTGGCTTTTGGTCCTAATACCATGGTTCGTGCTTGTAAATCACTTGTGATCAATGGATACAAATTTATTATCACTGAACGAGCAAGAAACATGAGAACACAGCATAATGGTGTTATGCTAACTGCCACAACAGACTGTTATGCCAGTTCATCGGACACTAGACCTTGTTCTGAAAATGTTGCTTATTATGGTGTCGTGGAGAAAATAATAATTTTGGATTATTACTCACATGGTTGAGTCACGATGATGAAATTTCAATGGTTTGATTCAATGATGAGGCAAGGCACCTTTATTGATGATTGTGGATTTCGAGTTATTGACATGACTCGCACTCTTTCCACCGATGAACCATATGTATTGGCATCAATGGTGAAACAAGTTTTTTATGTCAAAGATCATCGTCATCCTAAATTCAGTGTAATTATTAAAGTAAATCCCAGACATGTTTTTGATGATGGTGATGATGAAGTTGACACTATCCCTACCGCAATTGGAAGCAATCTGTTTATTACTTATGTTGACCCCAACAGCTCAATTATCAGAGTTGATTGTGAACCCAAAGTTATGGTGGGAAATATATAGAATCATACAGTCGTGTTCTCACCTACATGTTTCACCTACATCATTCAGAGTGTGTATCGTAGTACTTACCTTCATAACACCATAAATATTTGGTTTCATTATGTTCTTTTTATCATAATGGTTTTTCTATATTTTGTTTTTTGGGTTACACATTAGTTATCTGTTTCTAATTACTTCTATATTTGTTTTCATTGCAGGAAATGACACCCATTGAAGAGAGGCGGCGGAAAAAGATGACAAATAATAATCGTCTCATGGTACAGATGGGTGTTCCTCCACTCATCCCTATTGTGAGTATTTTATTTCAAATATAAATATTTCAATAACTTATAATATCATGTGTTTACTTTTCTGTCAAACTTTTTTTCAGTATCCACCCCCTAGACAACAGATATCTGACGAGGATCCTGATATTGCTCCTAGTAGAGAGGTTGGTGGTAGGAGGGGGGTGGTGTCAGAGATGGACGATCATCTAGTGGTCCCAGTACTGAGGCCGGTGGTACGAGGGCTCGTGGGGCGAGAGTTAGACGACCCACTACCACAGACATATCTTCTACGCCCTATTTTGATCCTGGCGTGTCTTCAGGGACATATGAGATATTTAGACCTCCGATGTTTACAGTACCAGCTGTCCAGAAGTCTATGTCATCATCTTTTGCTTCTGGTTCATTATCTCCGGGATATTATATTCCACCTTCTTCGACTCCTGCTGCGACACAGTATGTGGATGAGGAGCATACACTGAGGGACACTCCACCTGTACAGGATATTCCTTCAGCTTCTGCACCCATTGATCCGACTACCACAGGTATATTTATATAACTCTATCAAATTTTTATACCAAAATTTATTTTTATTATAACTTGTATTGATATTATTTTTCTTTAATAATAGATTCATCTACAGATAGGAGGCGGGGGAGGGGGAGTACTCGCTTGCGTGCGGTATGGAACTTCTAGACATAGTTGATGGTTGAATACAATGTTGATGGACAAATGATTGAGAAATCTGGGCAGCAATGTCGGGTTTTTTTGGCGACGCTATCCAAATACTCCAATATCATTCCGGTCAGCCCTCTCTCTTGGAGACATCTGCCACCCGAAGTCAAGGATAACGCGTGGGAAAAAATATGGGTAAAAAATCTATTGGATTTAATGTAGTATATTTTTTGTATTTAAATGAACTAATCAATTTGGTTTCAGCTTCGGTTTAACTTCCCTGATGGAGAAGGTGCACGACCAGTGCGTTTAAAAGAGCTAGGAGAGCTTTGGAGAGCTTATAAGCATGAGCTGTATGTTGGCTGGTGTGATAGAGTGGGCACGGAGTTAGAGACATTACCTATCGTGGATGACTGGCCGATAGAGCAATATCGCCAAATGATTACCCATTGGGCGACTACCAAATTTAAGGTATTAATCTCATTTGAGTTATTTAAATGTGAGTTTTCATATTTTGCATTAATATAATCTTATTAATTATTAATCATTATTTAGGAATCTTCTGAAAAAAACAAAAAAACATTGATTCAAAGCAATACCTCCACACTTTGGGGCGCACAACTATGGAAGATCATGAGAGGCAGTAAGTACGATATAGTTGTTTATAATTTTTCTTTAGGAATTTCCCTTTTTAGTGGATCCTACTTAAATTATGTGATTTATTGAATAATGAATATATGATTATACTTTCACTTTATATTGTTTCAATGTCATTACAGAAGCACAAAATGAATATTGAAGGACGCATCGCTCGAGAAAAATTATTTTGCTCGAGTAGAAGAAAAAAAGATGGAACTGCGGTAAATGAACCGACCCAAGAGAAGATTGTAAGTTTTAATTTGTTTATTTCAAAGTTTAATATCTAATTTGAAATTTAATAATCTATTAATATTTTTTACAGGCTGCTTTAGAGGCTCTTGATGCCCAGGAGCCTGACAATTTTGGGCCACACGATCATTTATATCAGATTTTGGGAGATGAGCACTCTGGTCGAGTACACTGCCGACCTAGTAAGAATATAGTCCCAACGAGGTATTGGTCATCTCCAGGTATCCATTCTAGTACCACCGAGTTGGAACAGGTCAAGGAGCATGCAAGACAGACTGATAAAAGGGTCACATAGTTGAAAGTACAAGTTCAAACAAGAGACAGAGAATTTATGAAACTGATGAAAGCATTATCTTCATCACTTCCACCAGAGGCTAGTGCGGCTTGTCAGACATTTATGTCGTCGATGGGTGCATCATCCAATGCACCAGGCGGCAGCTCTAGTGGCGATTGAGATGATGAAATTCCTGGTGATGACGAGGATGCTGAAGAGGAAGAGGGAGAGGATAAGGATGTGGACGAGGGCGAGGATGGGGCCGAGGGCGAGGATGGGGACGAGGGTGAGGATGATGCCGAGGACGAGGATGAGGCCGATGATGAGCATGGGGACGATGATGAGGATGATGAAGAGGACAGAGATGGCGGTGAGGATGAGGTTGATGATGATAGTGGTGATGGTGATGGTGATCAGAGGCAGATTGATCCATTACATTTTTGAATTCTGTATAACTCTTTATTTTTTAACATGGTTTTCCAATTTGGGGTTTTCCTCTGCTTCATAGGGACGTTGCATTCGGATTCTGTTTTTTGCACTTGATTCTTATTGTATGATTAGTCTACTACCTAGACCTTTAGTATTCCTTGGTACTGTGATACTCATTTTTCTATTATTTTTTTACTTAGATTTCTTAGTTAGCCATGTATTTCATGTTTATGCATGTGGAAAATGATATGGAAAATGTGCTTTGAAGTAGTGGTCGGCACCACTCAAAGTGTCTAACTTTTATTTGAAATGGACAGGATTTTAAGTGAAAAGAAAAACTGGCATACGGAAAACAGACCAAACGCATTCAGATTCTGTTTAAACTATAGGACAACGATCCATGGGGCATATGTGACGTGTACGAGTCAACCCCTCCTCAATCTGAGGGCCGGTGTGGCCGGTACCACTCAAAGTGTCTTTCTTTTGTTTAAAATGGATGCGCTTTTAAGTAAAAAAAAACCACATACGAAAAATGGACCAAACGCATTCGGATACTGTTGATACTTTAGGAAATGTATCCATGGGTCATATGTCACGTGTACGAGTCAACCCCGCCTCAATCTGAGGCGCGGTGTGGCCGGCACCATTCAAAGTGTCTAACTTTTATTTGAAATGGACAGGATTTTAAGTGAAAACAACAACTGGCATACGGAAAATAGACCAAACGCATTTGGATTTTGTTTAAACTATAGTAAAACGATCCATGGGTCATATGTGACGTGTATGAGTCAACCCCGCCTCAATCCGAGGGCCGGTGTGGTCGGTACCACTCAAAGTGTCTTTTTTTTGTTTAAAATGGATGCGCTTTTAAGTAAAAAAAACCACATACGGAAAACAGACCAATGGCATTCAGATACTATTTATACTTTAGGAAATGTATCCATGGGTCATTTGTGGCATGTAGGAGTCAACCCCGCCTCAATCCGAGGCACGGTGTGGCCGGCACCACTCAAAGTGTCTAACTTTTATTTGAAATGGACAGGATTTTAAGTGAAAACAACAACTGGCATACGGAAAATAGAAAAAACGCATTTGGATTCTTTTTAAACTATAGTAAAAGGATCCATGGGTCATATGTGACGTGTACGAGTCAATCCCGCATCAATCCGAGGGTCGGTGTGGCCGATACCACTCAAAGTGTCTTTCTTTTGTTTAAAATGGATGCGCTTTTAAGTAAAAAAACCACATATGGAAAATGGACCAAAGGCAATCGGATACTATTGATACATTAGGACATGTATCCATGGGTCATTTGTGATGTGTAAGAGTCAACCCCGCCTCAATTCGAGGCGTGGTGTGGCCGACACCACTCAAAGTGTCTAACTTTTCTTTGAAATGGACAACAGTTTAAGTAAAAACAACAACTGACATATGGAAAACTGGCCAAACCCATTCGGATTCTGTTGAAACTGTAGGAAAATGATCCATGTGTCATTTTTTACTTTTAAGAGTCAACCCCCCCACAATCCGAGGTGCGGTGTGGCCGACACCACTCAAAGTGTCTAACTTTTCTTTGAAATGGACAACAGTTTAAGTAAAAACAACAACTAACATACGGAAAACCGACCAAAGGCATTCATATTCTATTGAAACTTTAGGAAAACTATCCATGTGTCATATGTGATGTGTACGAGTCAATACCGCCTCAATCCGAGGGCCAGTGTGGCCGGCACCACTCAAAGTGTGTCACTTTTCTTTGAAATGGACAACAGTTTAAGTTAAAAAAACAACTGCCATACGGAAAACGGACCAAAGGAATTCAGATACTATTGATACTTAAGGAAATGTATCCATGGGTCATTTTTAACGTGTATTAGTCAACCCCGCCTCAATCCGAGGGCCGGTGTGGCCGGTACCACTCAAAATGTCTTTCTTTTGTTTAAAATGGATGCACTTTTAAGTAAAAAAAACCACATACGGAAAACCGACCAAACGCATTTGGATTCTGTTTAAACTATAGGAAAAGGATCCATGGGTCATATGTGACATGTACGAGTCAACCCTGCCTCAATCCGAGGGCCGGTGTGGTCGGTACCACTCAACGTGTCTTTCTTTTGTTTTAAATGGATGCGCTTTTAAGTAAAAAAACCACATACGGAAAACAGACCAAAGGCATTCGGATATTGTTGATACATTAGGACATGTATCCATGGGTCATTTGTGACGTGTACGAGTCAACCCCGCCTCAATCCAAGGCGCGGTGTGGCCGACACCACTCAAAGTGTCTAACTTTTCGTTGAAATGGACAACAGTTTAAGTAAAAACAACAACTGGCATACGGAAAACTGACCAAACCCATTCGGATTCTGTTGAAACTGTAGGACAATGATCCATGTGTCATTTTTTACTTGTACGAGTCAACCCCACCATAATCTAAGGTGCGGTGTGGCCGACACCACCCAAAGTGTCTAACTTTTCTTTGAAATGGACAACAGTTTAAGTAAAAACAACAACTAACATATGGAAAACCGACCAAAGGCATTCAGATTCTGTTGAAACTTTAGGAAAATGATCTATGCATCATATTTGACGTTTACGAGTCAATCCTTCCTCAATCTGAGGGCCAGTGTGGCTGGAACCACTCAAAGTATGTCACTTTTCTTTGAAATGGACAACAGTTTAAATTAAAAAAACAACTGCTATACGGAAAACGGACCAAAGGCATTCAGATACTGTTGATACTTAAGTACATGTATCCATGGGTCATTTTTGAAGTGTAGGAGTCAACCCTGCCTCAATCCGAGGGCCGGTGTGGCCGATACCACTCAAAATGTCTTTCTTTTGTTTAAAATGGATGCGCTTTTAAGTAAAAAAACCACATATAGAAAACTGACCAAACGCATTCGGATTCTGTTTAAACTGTAGGAAAAGGATCCATGGGTCATATGTGATGTGTATGAGTCAACCCCGCCTCAATCCGAGGTCCGGTGTGGCCGGTACCACTCAAAGTTTCTTTCTTTTGTTTTAAATGGATGCGCTTTTAAGTAAAAAAACCACATACGGAAAACGGACCGAAGGCATTCGGATATTGTTGATACATTAGGACATGTATCCATGGGTCATTTGTGACGTGTAAAAGTCAACCCCACCTCAATCTGAGGTGCGGTGTGGCCGACACCACTCAAAGTGTCTAACTTTTCTTTGAAATGGACAACAGTTTAAGTAAAAACAACAACTGACATACGGAAAACTGACCAAACCCATTCTGATTCTGTTGAAACTGTAAGACAATGATCCATGTGTCATTTTTGACTTGTACGAGTCAACCCCGCCACAATCTGAGGTGCGTTGTGGCCGACACCATTCAAAGTGTCTAACTTTTCTTTGAATTGGACAACAGTTTAAGTAAAAACAACAACTAACATACGGAAAACCAACCAAAGGCATTCAGATTCTATTGAAACTTTAGGAAAACGATCCATGCGTCATATGTGACGTGTACGAGTCAATCCTGCCTCAATACGAGGGCCAGTGTGGCCGGCACCACTCAAAGTGTGTCACTTTTCTTTGAAATGGAAAACAGTTTAAGTTAAAAAAACAACTGCCATACAAAAAATGGACCAAAGGCATTCAGATACTGTTGATACTTAATGACATGTATCCATGGGACATTTGTGACGTGTAAGAGTCAACTCCGCCTCAATCTGAGGGCCGGTGTAGCCGGTACCACTCAAAATGTCTTTCTTTTGTTTAAAATGGATGCGCTTTTAAGTAAAAAAAAACCACATACAGAAAACTGACCAAACGCATTCGGATTCTATTTAAACTATAGTACAACGATCCATGGGTCATTTGTGACGTGTAGGAATTAACCTCGCCTCAATCCAAAGTGAGGTGTGGGTGGCACCACTCAAAGTGTCTTTCTTTTTTTTTAAATGGATATGCTTTTAAGTAAAAAAACCACATACGGAAAACGGACCAAAGGCATTCAAATATTGTTGATACATTAGGACATGTATCCATGGGTCATTTGTGACGTGTATGAGTCAACCCCGCCTCAATCCGAGGCGCGGTGTGGCCGAAACCACTCAAAGTGTCTAACTTTTCTTTGAAATAGACAACAGTTTAAGTAAAAACAACAACTGACATACGGAAAACTGACCAAACCCATTCGTATTCTATTGAAACTGTAGGACAATGATCCATGTGTCATTTTTGACTTGTACGAGTCAACCCCGCCACAATCCGAGGTGCGGTGTGGCCGACACCACTCAAAGTGTCTAACTTTTCTTTGAATTGGACAACAGTTTAAGTAAAAACAACAACTAACATACAGAAAACCGACCAAAGGCATTCAGATTCTGTTGAAACTTTAGGAAAACGATCCATGAGTCATATGTGACGTGTACGAGTCAATATTGCCTCAATCTGAGGGCCAGTGTGGCCGACACCACTCAAAGTGTGTCACTTTTCTTTGAAATGGACAACAGTTTAAGTTAAAAAAACAACTACCATACGGAAAATGGACCAAAGGCATTCCGATACTGTTGATACTTAAGGACATGTATCCATGGGTTATTTGTGACGTGTAGGAGTCAACCCCGCCTCAATCTGAGGGCCGGTGTGGCCGGTACCACTCAAAATGTCTTTCTTTTGTTTAAAATGGATGCGCTTTTAAGTAAAAAAAATCACATACGGAAAACCGACCAAACGCATTCGGATTTTGTTGAAACTTTAGGACAACGATCCATGGGTCATTTGTGACGTGTAGGAATCAACCCCGCCTCAATCTGAAGCGAGGTGTGGGCGGCACCACTCAAAGTGTATAACTATTTTTTGAAATGGACAACAGTTTAAGTAAAAACAACAAATGACATACGGAAAACGGACCAAACACATTCAGATATTGTTGATACTTTAGGACAAGGATCTATGGGTCATTTGTGACGTGTACGAGTCAACCCTGCCTCAATCCAAGTCATGGTGTGTTTGGTATCACTCAAAGTGTATTTATTTTGTTTAAAATGGATATGCTTTTATGTAAAAACAACCGGCATACGGGAAACCAACCAAATGCATTCGGATTGTGTTGATAATTAAGGAAAACGATCCATGGGTCATTTGTGACGTGTACGAGTCAACTCCGCCTCAATCCGAGGTGCGGTGTGGATGACACCACTCAAAGTCTCTCTTTTATTTCAAAAGGAAATCATTTTAAGTGAATACAACTAAAATTTACACTCATCAACGATAGTCTCAAACTATTTTTCATGATTTGGGTAGTTTCACTAATGGGGTCATAAGTGACGAGACTCCTAAGAAAATACCTTTTCACCATATATTATAAACAATACAAGTTCAATGCAAAATTCATCACAAATCATTACATACCCAAACCTAGGATCACAAAAAAAGGGATTTTATCCAATTTGAAATTATTATTCAACTCTAATAGATATTTATCAAACTATTCTGCCTATTAGAATTTGATGGGGAGGTGTGCTGGTTGGGGGGTTGTGCATGGGTGAGGTGAATTACCACCGGATGATTGTTGTCATATGTGTTTTTTGGGCTATTTTTGGTGTTTTTTATACTGTTTGAAATATGTATGTGGTTTTTGTGATATTTTTTATATAGGTGTATAGTGGAGGGTATATTGAGGGCTGTTGTGCAATGTTTTTTTATGTAGGTGGATGGTAGGGCTACTGGAGGGCTTCTGGGGGGCTGCTGTGCAGCAGCTCTGGAAGAGGTTATACCAACCGTTCAGAACCGTTGGTATATCTTTTTCCAGAATTCTGGAAAAGGCTATACCAACGGTTCTGAACCGTTGGTATAAGATTTTCCAGAAAAAAGCTATCCCAACGGTTCAGAACCGTTGGTATATCCTTTTCCAGAATTCTGGAAATCTTATACCAACGGTTATAAACCGTTGGGATATCTTTTTTCTGGAAAATCTTATACCAACGGTTCAGAACCGTTGGTATAGCCTTTTCCAGAATTCTGGAAAAAGATATACCAACGGTTCTAAACCGTTGGTATAAGTTTTTCGAGAATTCTGGAAAGCTTATACCAAGGGTTCAGAACTGTTGGTATAGACTTTTCGAGAATTCTGGAACACCTATACCAACGGTTTAAGTGCAACCGTCGGTATAGGGCTTTCCTCACGGCTTACTAGCCAACGGTTTGGAAAACCGTTGGTATAGACTATACCAACGGTTTGGAAAACCGTTGGTATAGACTATACCAACGGTTTTCGAGCCTATACCAATGGTTTTAAACCATTGATATAGCCTACTTTTCCAGTAGTGAAGGATCATCATCTTCCTATTCCTTTACTCACTGCTCTGGAAAGGATCCACTCATAGTTTATGGACATGTCGGTCTCTTCATTTTCAAAAATGAATGCATCATCAACTGTAGTTAGATGCTCTGTTGAAGTCCATATTTCCTACATACTATTAGTTTTTGGAAATTTCTTTCATGAAATATTTTAGTCTCTCTGAAAACTACCCTAGATACTCTACTAACTACCTTAAATCATCTGTGAATTGTCTTGCACCGCGTAGCATGAGTGCTCTGTCAACCATATCTTCTCATGTGGACCACCTATTCTTTCATGGTTACTTTATTATCTTGTGTCAATAATTTATATTAATAATCTTTTCATATATTCCATCGTTGAGTGTTTTTACTTATGCAATAGAATTCCAAGCTCATGTTACTTCATAGTGATTATTTAGATTTCAAAGTGTTTTATTTTTCATGTTAAATTTATTAAAATGTTTTGGGGACTAATTAAAGTTATTAGATTCCAATTTCCATGATTCTATGCTTGTTAAGAATTAAATGAAATATGATGGTTGTAATTAAATGAAATTCAATGTTCAATTTTTATCATGTATGAGTGATTAATAAATTGGAATGTGATGAACCATATAATTGAACCATTGTTGATGAAAATTATATACCAAAAGGTTGTTGAATAAAAGTTATTCTTGTGAATTTTGTTACATCATAGATAAAATGGTTGTGGTTATATGAGAGATACCTTCGATGGTTCTTTGATCATTGTTTTATGGAGAATGAATGGTTTAGGTCTGGTATTAATAGTAGCTTCCAGTGAGACCATTTTAGTATAAGGGGAAACGAGATTATGATCTACAAGGGGGTGATTGAGTTGGTAGAGACCAAACATTGTTTGTTCCTTGTGTTCAAGAACCATAAATAGAGTGTTCCAATTAGGTGGTCATCAGTAAAGTCGTAGGTAAGATTTCCAAGTCCTGTTTCATGAAGTTGAATATGTGGTGCTATAGTGGTTTTGGATTGTTTGAGGTACTCTTAGTGTATTATAAACCCTCATTTGTTCCATATTCATTTAAATTGATTTAATATCATTTTTTTACACAAACCATTATATCCTCTCAAACTATATTTAGAGTGTATTTTCATTCGTATGGTGTTAAATATTTTAGTAAATGTCCATACTAGCTTCTTTTATGTGTTCTAGGGGTTTAGACTAATGACAGGGCTGCATGATTATTGTGGGGGTATTCTTTTCATATAAATATACCTATACACCCCAACCCCCTTGGACAACCTGACCACCCCCACGGACAGCCCGCCCACCTGGACACCCCAACCCCCCTAGACAGCCCCCCACCCCCTGGACACCTCCGACCCCCCGGACAGCCCCACCACCCCCTAGACACCCCTCACCCCCCCTGGACACGCCACACCCCCCTTGGACAGTCCCGCCACTCCCATGATCCTCATCCTACTCCTCATCCTGATCTACTTGAAGAAGTTAAAGTATAAAACTCATATACTCCCAATAAAACCCTTAAGTATTATCTATTCCTTGATCCACTTCCAATATCTTACTGGTCAATCCTTGAATATAGGCATTAGAAATTTTGTATCTTATTTTCTTATATACACTTTATTTTGTTGTATTTCTTAATATGATTCTCATATAGAGTAATGTGTCAGTTATGCTTTTATATAGAGTAAACAATTGTCATTTACGTAAATATTTTTTTGATTAAACTTTAATATTATCGAATTGCTTTGAAATGACTTATTGCGATTTTTTTACAGAATGGATAGAAGTTGGATGTACGAAACTGATCGGATTTCAACCGATTTTCAAAATAATTTGAACAGCTTTCTAGATTTTGCATTTGACATGGCTTCAGATAGTGGTTGCATACACTGCCCATGTTTTAATTGTGTTGGAAGACCTTGGTTGATCCGTGAAGCAGTTAACTATCATATAACCAATATGGTTTCCAAACAAACTATTATGTGTGGTATCATAATGGAGAGAAAATGGAATCTCAAAATGTTGATGATCCAAATGATAGGACTGAATTGGAGAGTTTGATATATGATCGGTTTCCATTTATTCGACATCATGAGAAGGAAAGGATGTCCAGCCAACAAGATTTCGATACAAGCACACATGATGCGTCCAATGAAAATGATGATGTTGATAGGGTGAAAAAATTGAATGATGCTGCGATGACTCCAGTATATCGGCACTGTGATAAAATGAAAAAGTTGTAATTTTTAATCCTATTGTTTCATGGGAAAACTATGTATGGGATTTCAAATACTGCAATTGATTACATTCTTAAATTCTTAAAGGACTTACTTCTAGATGATGCAGATATTCCCTGAAACCACTATATGGCATGGAAGTTGGTTGATGAACTTGGATTCTCAAAAAAAAAATCATGCTTGCTCGAATGATTGCAGCTTATTTTGGGAGGAAACTGCTGAAAGAAATGATTGTATAAAATGTGGAACCTCCCGATGGAAGCCAAAAGATGATGGAACACCATCTCGTGTGCCACAAAAAGTAATGTGGCACTTTCCATTGATCCCTAGATTACAGAACTTTTTCATGTCTGATGAAATATCCGTAAAAATGCGATGGCATGACACAGAGAGAAAAAAGAATAATGAAGAGTTGGTTTACCCTGCAGATGGATTTGCATGGTAGAGATTTGATGCTCGATATCCTGAATTTGCATCCGACGTGCGTTATGTGATGACTCCTGCTGAGAAAAATCAATTTCTAGAAGTGCTAGAGACTATTAAAGTTCCTGATGGCTATTCAAGCAATATATCAAAACGGGTCAACAGAAAAGAGTTGAAGTTGAAATCTTTGATGACTCATGATTATCACGTCCTTTTGCATGAGTTGATTCCAATAGCAATCTGTCATCTCTTGTCCAATAATGTTAGAGTCTCAGTTATTCGGTTGTGCTATTTGTTTAGAGATCTTTGTGCTAAGAGGTTTTCCAAATCCCTCGTGCGAAAATTGTTGGCAGAGACACCATTAATTTTTTGTGAGTTAGAGAAAATATTCCCTCCATCATTTTTTACATGCATGTTGCATCTGACTGTCCATCTTCCGACCGAAATACTTCTTGGAGGACCCGTTGCTTTCCGTTGGATTATCCAACTGAAAGAAACATGTGTACATTGAAATCATATGTTCGGAACAGGAATTATCCCGAAGGTTCTATTGTGAATGGTTACTTGGCTCAAGAATGTATGGATTTCTGCTCAATGTATTTGTCTGATCATACTACGAGAATAAATAGACCAATGAGAAATGAAGAAGAACAGTATGGGCAAATTGAACCCAGTTTTCCATCACTTCCTCAGACAGGAGGAATTCTGGGATCATATACATTGACAACATTAAGCCTTGAAGAGCGAGAGATGGCACATCACACAGTGTTGTTCAATTGTGATTTGTTCGATGAGTATATCAAGTAAGTTAATTGTACATGTATCTCTTATCTTATCTCTTGTAATTTTAAATATTTGTTAAACTATTATTATTTTTATCTACAGGGAACATAAATAATTGATATATAGAAAGCATCGTTCTTTATCTTTGAGAAAGAAGAAGACTTTTCATAGCAAAGGGTTTTCTGCTTGGTTGAAATTGAAGGTAAAAATATTTCTATAATAACTAAATAAAAATAATATTTAATTAAGTTTAATATTTCTTTATATTTCAGGTATCGAGTTTGCCTACAGACTTTGTTTCTAAGGAAATAAGAGGTTTGGATTTTGGTCCTAATACCATGGTTCGTGCTTGTAAATCACTTGTGATCAATGGATACAAATTTATTATCACTGAACGAGCAAGAAACATGAGAACACAGCATAATGGTGTTATGCTAACTGCCACAACAGACTGTTATGCCAGTTCATCGGACACTAGACCTTGTTCTGAAAATGTTGCTTATTATGGTGTCGTGGAGAAAATAATAATTTTGGATTATTACTCACATGGTTGAGTCACGATGATGAAATTTCAATGGTTTGATTCAATGATGAGGCAAGGCACCTTTATTGATGATTGTGGATTCGAGTTATTGACATGACTCGCACTCTTGCCACCGATGAACCATATGTATTGGCATCAATGGTGAAACAAGTTTTTTATGTCAAAGATCATCGTCATCCTAAATTCAGTGTAATTATTGAAGTAAATCCCAGACATGTTTTTGATGATGGTGATGATGAAGTTGACACTATCCCTACTGCAATTGGAAGCAATCTGTTTATTACTTATGTTGACCCCAACAGCTCAATTATCAGAGTTGATTGTGAACCCGAAGTTGTGGTGGGAAATATATAGAATCATACAGTCGTGTTCTCACCTACATGTTTCACCTACATCATTCAGAGTGTGTATCGTAGTACTTACCTTCATAACACCATAAATATTCGGTTTCATTATGTTATTTTTATCATAATGGTTTTTCTATATTTTGTTTTTTGGGTTACACATTAGTTATCTGTTTCTAATTACTTCTATATTTGTTTTCATTGCAGGAAATGACACCCATTGAAGAGAGGCGGCGGAAAAAGATGACAAATAATAATCGTCTCATGGTACAGATGGGTGTTCCTCCACTCATCCCTATTGTGAGTATTTTATTTCAAATATAAATATTTCAATAACTTATAATATCATGTGTTTACTTTTCTGTCAAACTTTTTTTCAGTATCCACCCCCTAGACAACAGATATCTGACGAGGATCCTGATATTGCTCCTAGTAGAGAGGTTGGTGGTAGGAGGGGGGTGGTGTCAGAGATGGACGATCATCTAGTGGTCCCAGTACTGAGGCCGGTGGTACGAGGGCTCGTGGGGCGAGAGTTAGACGACCCACTACCACAGACATATCTTCTACGCCCTATTTTGATCCTGGCGTGTCTTCAGGGACATATGAGATATTTAGACCTCCGATGTTTACACTACCAGCTGTCCAGAAGTCTATGTCATCATCTTTTGCTTCTGGTTCATTATCTCCGGGATATTATATTCCACCTTCTTCGACTCCTGCTGCGACACAGTATGTGGATGAAAAGCATACACTGAGGGACACTCCACCTGTACAGGATATTCCTTCAGCTTCTGCACCCATTGATCCGACTACCACAGGTATATTTATATAACTCTATCAAATTTTTATACCAAAATTTATTTTTATTATAACTTGTATTGATATTATTTTTCTTTAATAATAGATTCATCTACAGATAGGAGGCGGGGGAGGGGGAGTACTCGCTTGCGTGCGGTATGGAACTTCTAGACATAGTTGATGGTTGAATACAATGTTGATGGACAAATGATTGAGAAATCTGGGCAGCAATGTCGGGGTTTTTTGGCGACGCTATCCAAATACTCCAATATCATTCCGGTCAGCCCTCTCTCTTGGAGACATCTACCACCCGAAGTCAAGGATAACGCATGGGCAAAAATATGGGTAAAAAATCTATTGGATTTAATGTAGTATATTTTTTGTATTTAAATGAACTAATCAATTTGGTTTCAGCTTCGGTTTAACTTCCCTGATGGAGAAGGTGCACGACCAGTGCGTTTAAAAGAGCTAGGAGAGCTTTGGAGAGCTTATAAGCATGAGCTGTATGTTGGATGGTGTGATAGAGTGGGCACGGAGTTAGAGACATTACCTATCGTGGATGACTGGCCGATAGAGCAATATCGCCAAATGATTACCCATTGGGCGACTACCAAATTTAAGGTATTAATCTCATTTGAGTTATTTAAATGTGAGTTTTCATATTTTGCATTAATATAATCTTATTAATTATTAATCATTATTTAGGAATCTTCTGAAAAAAACAAAAAAACATTGATTCAAAGCAATACCTCCACACTTTGGGGCGCACAACTATGGAAGATCATGAGAGGCAGTAAGTACGATATAGTTGTTTATAATTTTTCTTTAGGAATTTCCCTTTTTAGTGGATCCTACTTAAATTATGTGATTTATTGAATAATGAATATATGATTATACTTTCACTTTATATTGTTTCAATGTCATTACAGAAGCACAAAATGAATATTGAAGGACGCATCGCTCGAGAAAAATTATTTTTCTCGAGTAGAAGAAAAAAAGATGGAACTGCGGTAAATGAACCGACCCAAGAGAAGATTGTAAGTTTTAATTTGTTTATTTCAAAGTTTAATATCTAATTTGAAATTTAATAATCTATTAATATTTTTTACAGGCTGCTTTAGAGGCTCTTGATGCCCAGGAGCCTGACAATTTTGGGCCACACGATCATTTATATCAGATTTTGGGAGATGAGCACTCTGGTCGAGTACACTGCCGACCTAGTAAGAATATAGTCCCAACGAGGTATTGGTCATCTCTAGGTATCCATTCTAGTACCACCGAGTTGGAACAGGTCAAGGATCATGCAAGACAGACTGATAAAAGGGTCACATAGTTGAAAGTACAAGTTCAAACAAGAGACAGAGAATTTATGAAACTGATGAAAGCATTATCTTCATCACTTCCACCAGAGGCTAGTGCGGCTTGTCATACATTTATGTCGTTGATGGGTGCATCATCCAATGCACCAGGCGGCAGCTCTAGTGGCGATTGAGATGATGAAATTTTTGGTGATGACGAGGATGCTGAAGAGGAAGAGGGAGAGGATGAGGATGTGGACGAGGGCGAGATGGGGCCGAGGGCGAGGATGGGGCCGAGGGTGAGGATGATGCCGAGGACGAGGATGAGGCCGATGATGAGCATGGGGACGATGATGAGGATGATGACGAGGACAGAGATGGCGGTGAGGATGAGGCTGATGATGATAGTGGTGATGGTGATGGTGATCAGAGGCAGATTTATCCATTACATTTTTGAATTCTGTATAACTCTTTATTTTTTAACATGGTTTTCCAATTTGGGGTTTTCCTCTGCTTCATAGGGACGTTGCATTCGGATTCTATTTTTTGCACTTGATTCTTATTGTATGATTAGTCTACTACCTAGACCTTTAGTATTCCTTGGTACTGTGATACTCATTTTTCTATTATTTTTTTACTTAGATTTATTAGTTAGCCATGTATTTCATGTTTATGCATGTGTAAAATGATATGGAAAATGTGCTTTGAAGTAGTGGTCGGCACCACTCAAAGTGTCTAACTTTTATTTGAAATGGACAGGATTTTAAGTGAAAACAAAAACTGGCATATGGAAAACAGACCAAACACATTCAGATTCTGTTTAAACTATAGGACAATGATCCATGGGGCATATGTGACGTGTACGAGTCAACCCCGCCTCAATCTGATGGCCGGTGTGGCCGGTACCACTCAAAGTGTCTTTCTTTTGTTTAAAATGGATGCGCTTTTAAGTAAAAAAAACCACATACGAAAAATGGACCAAACGCATTCGGATACTGTTGATACTTTAGGAAATGTATCCATGGGTCATATGTCACGTGTACGAGTCAACCCTGCCTCAATCTGAGGCGCGGTGTGGCCGGCACCATTCAAAGTGTCTAACTTTTATTTGAAATGGACAGGATTTTAAGTGAAAACAACAACTAGCATACGGAAAATAGACCAAACGCATTTGGATTTTGTTTAAACTATAGGAAAACGATCCATGGGTCATATGTGACATGTATGAGTCAACCCCGCCTCAATCCGACGGCCGGTGTGGTCGGTACCACTCAAAGTGTCTTTCTTTTGTTTAAAATGGATGCGCTTCTAAGTAAAAAAAACCACATATGGAAAACAGACCAATGGCATTCAGATACTATTTATACTTTAGGAAATGTATCCATGGGTCATTTGTGGCATGTAGGAGTCAACCCCGCCTCAATCTGAGGCACGGTGTGGCCGGCACCACTCAAAGTGTCTAACTTTTATTTGAAATGGACAGGATTTTAAGTGAAAACAACAACTGGCATACGGAAAATAGAACAAACGCATTTGGATTCTTTTTAAACTATAGGAAAAGGATCCATGGGTCATATGTGACGTGTAAGAGTAAATACCGCATCAATCCGAGGGTCGGTGTGGCCGATACCACTCAAAGTGTCTTTCTTTTGTTTAAAATGGATGCGCTTTTAAGTAAAAAAAATCACATATGGAAAACGGACCAAAGGCAATCGGATACTATTGATACATTAGGACATGTATCCATGGGTCATTTGTGATGTGTAAGAGTCAACCCCGCCTCAATTAGAGGCGTGGTGTGGCCGACACCACTCAAAGTGCTAACTTTTCTTTGAAATGGACAACAGTTTAAGTAAAAACAACAAATGACATATGGAAAACTGGCCAAACCCATTCGGATTCTGTTGAAACTGTAGGAAAATGATCCATGTGTCATTTTTTACTTTTAAGAGTCAACACCCCCACAATCCGAGGTGCGGTGTGGCCGACACCACTCAAAGTGTCTAACTTTTCTTTGAAATGGACAACAGTTTAAGTAAAAACAACAACTAACATACGGAAAACTGACCAAAGGCATTCAGATTCTATTGAAACTTTAGGAAAACTATCCATGTGTCATATGTGACGTGTACGAGTCAATACTGCCTCAATCCGAGGGCCAGTGTGGCCGGCACCACTCAAAGTGTGTCACTTTTCTTTGAAATGGACAACGGTTTAAGTTAAAAAAACAACTGCCATACGGAAAACGGACCAAAGGAATTAAGATACTATTTATACTTAAGGAAATGTATCCATGGGTCATTTTTGACGTGTATTAGTCAACCCCGCCTCAATCCGAGGGCCGGTGTGGCCGGTACCACTCAAAATGTCTTTCTTTTGTTTAAAATGGATGCACTTTTAAGTAAAAAAAACCACATACGGAAAACCGACCAAACGCATTTGGATTCTGTTTAAACTATAGGAAAAGGATCCATGGGTCATATGTGACGTGTACGAGTCAACCCTGCCTCAATCCGAGGGCCGGTGTGGTCGGTACCACTCAAAGTGTCTTTCTTTTGTTTTAAATGGATGCGCTTTTAAGTAAAAAAAACCACATACGGAAAACGGACCAAAGGCATTCAGATATTGTTGATACATTAGGACATGTATCCATGGGTCATTTGTGATGTGTACGAGTCAACCCCGCCTCAATCCGAGGCGCGGTGTGGCCGACACCACTCAAAGTGTCTAACTTTTCGTTGAAATGGACAACAGTTTAAGTAAAAACAACAACTGACATACGGAAAACTGACCAAACCCATTCGGATTCTGTTGAAACTGTAGGACAATGATCCATGTGTCATTTTTTACTTGTACGAGTCAACCCCACCATAATCTTAGGTGCGGTGTGGCCGACACCACTCAAAGTGTCTAACTTTTCTTTGAAATGGACAACAGTTTAAGTAAAAACAACAACTAACATACGGAAAACCGACCAAAGGCATTCAGATTCTGTTGAAACTTTAGGAAAATGATCTATGAATCATATTTGACGTTTACGAGTCAATCCTTCCTCAATATGAGGGCCAGTGTGGCTGGAACCACTCAAAGTGTGTCACTTTTCTTTGAAATGGACAACAGTTTAAATTAAAAAAACAACTGCTATACGGAAAACGGACCAAAGGCATTCAGATACTGTTGATACTTAAGTACATGTATCCATGGGTCATTTTTGAAGTGTAGGAGTCAACCCCGCCTCAATCCGAGGGCCGGTGTGGCCGATACCACTCAAAATGTCTTTCTTTTGTTTAAAATGGATGCGCTTTTAAGTAAAAAAACCACATATAGAAAACTGACCAAACGCATTCGGATTTTGTTTAAACTATAGGAAAAGGATCCATGGGTCATATGTGATGTGTATGAGTCAACCCCGCCTCAATCCGAGGTCCGGTGTGGCCGGTACCACTCAAAGTTTCTTTCTTTTGTTTTAAATGGATGCGCTTTTAAGTAAAAAAACCACATACGGAAAACGGACCGAAGGCATTCGGATATTGTTGATACATTAGTACATGTATCCATGGGTCATTTGTGACGTGTACAAGTCAACCCCACCTCAATCTGAGGTGCGGTGTGGCCGACACCACTCAAAGTGTCTAACTTTTCTTTGAAATGGACAACAGTTTAAGTAAAAACAACAACTGACATACGGAAAACTGACCAAACCCATTCTGATTCTGTTGAAACTGTAAGACAATGATCCATGTGTCATTTTTGACTTGTACGAGTCAACCCCGCCACAATCTGAGGTGCGTTGTGGCCGACACCACTCAAAGTGTCTAACTTTTCTTTGAATTGGACAACAGTTTAAGTAAAAACAACAACTAACATACGGAAAACTGACCAAAGGCATTCAGATTCTATTGAAACTTTAGGAAAACGATCCATGCGTCATATGTGACGTGTACGAGTCAATCCTGCCTCAATACGAGGGCCAGTGTGGCCGGCACCACTCAAAGTGTGTCACTTTTCTTTGAAATGGAAAACAGTTTAAGTTAAAAAAACAACTGCCATACGAAAAATGGACCAAAGGCATTCAGATACTGTTGATACTTAAGGACATGTATCCATGGGACATTTGTGATGTGTAAGAGTCAACTCCGCCTCAAACTGAGGGCCGGTGTAGCCGGTACCACTCAAAATGTCTTTCTTTTGTTTAAAATGGATGCGCTTTTAAGTAAAAAAAACCACATACGGAAAACTGACCAAACGCATTCGGATTCTGTTTAAACTATAGTACAACGATCCATGGGTCATTTGTGACGTGTAGTAATTAACCTCGCCTCAATCCAAAGCGAGGTGTGGGTGGCACCACTCAAAGTGTCTTTCTTTTATTTTAAATGGATATGCTTTTAAGTAAAAAAACCACATACGGAAAACGGACCAAAGGCATTCAAATATTGTTGATACATTAGGACATGTATCCATGGGTCATTTGTGACGTGTACGAGTCAACCCCGCCTCAATCCGAGGTGCGGTGTGGCCGAAACCACTCAAAGTGTCTAACTTTTCTTTGAAATAGACAACAGTTTAAGTAAAAACAACAACTGACATACGGAAAACTGACCAAACCCATTCGTATTCTATTGAAACTGTAGGACAATGATCCATGTGTCATTTTTGACTTGTACGAGTCAACCCCGCCACAATCCGAGGTGCGGTGTGGCCGACACCACTCAAAGTGTCTAACTTTTCTTTGAATTGGACAACAGTTTAAGTAAAAACAACAACTAACATACAGAAAACCGACCAAAGGCATTCAGATTCTGTTGAAACTTTAGGAAAACGATCCATGCGTCATATGTGACGTGTACGAGTCAATCTTGCCTCAATCCGAGGGCCAGTGTGGCCGACACCACTCAAAGTGTGTCACGTTTCTTTGAAATGGACAACAGTTTAAGTTAAAAAAACAACTACCATACGGAAAATGGACCAAAGGCATTCCGATACTGTTGATACTTAAGGACATGTATCCATGGGTTATTTGTGACGTGTAGGAGTCAACCCCGCCTCAATCCGAGGGCCAGTGTGGCCGGTACCACTCAAAATGTCTTTCTTTTGTTTAAAATGGATGCGCTTTTAAGTAAAAAAAATCACATACGGAAAACCGACCAAACGCATTCGGATTCTGTTGAAACTTTAGGAAAACGATCCATGGGTCATTTGTGACATGTAGGAATCATCCCCGCCTCAATCCGAAGCGAGGTGTGGGCGGCACCACTCAAAGTGTCTAACTATTTTTTGAAATGGACAACAGTTTAAGTAAAAACAACAACTGACATACGGAAAACGGACCAAACACATTCAGATATTGTTGATACTTTAGGACAAGGATATATGGGTCATTTGTGACGTGTACAAGTCAACCCTACCTCAATCCAAGTCATGGTGTGGTCGGTATCACTCAAAGTGTATTTCTTTTGTTTAAAATGGATATGCTTTTATGTAAAAACAACCGGCATACGGGAAACCAACCAAATGCATTCGGATTGTGTTGATACTTTGGGAAAACGATCCATGGGTCATTTGTGACGTGTACGAGTCAACTCCTCCTCAATCCGAGGTGCGGTGTGGATGACACCACTCAAAGTCTCTCTTTTATTTCAAAAGGAAATCATTTTAAGTGAATACAACTAAAATTTACACTCATCAACGATAGTCGCAAACTATTTTTCATGAGTTGGGTAGTTTCACTAATGGGGTCATAAGTGACGAGACTCCTAAGAAAATACCTTTTCACCATATATTATAAACAATACAAGTTCAATGCAAAATTCATCACAAATCATTACATACCCAAACCTAGGATCACAAAAAAAAGGATTTTATCCAATTTGAAATTATTATTCAACTCTAATAGATATTTATCAAACTATTCTGCCTATTAGAATTTTATGGGGAGGTGTGCTGGTTGGGGGGTTGTGCATGGGTGAGGTGAATTACCACCGGATGATTGTTGTCATATGTGTTTTTTGGGCTATTTTTGGTGTTTTTTATACTGTTTGAAATATGTATGTAGTTTTTGTGATATTTTTTATACAGGTGTATAGTGGAGGGTATATTGAGGGCTGTTGTGCAATGTTTTTTTATGTAGGTGGATGGTAGGGCTACTGGAGGGCTTCTGGGGGGCTGTTGTGCAGCAGCTCTGGAAGAGGTTATACCAACAGTTCAGAACCGTTGGTATATCTTTTTCCAGAATTCTGGAAAAGGCTATACCAACGGTTCTGAACCGTTGGTATAAGATTTTCTAGAAAAAAGCTATCCCAACGGTTTAGAATTGTTGGTATATCCTTTTCCAGAATTCTGGAAAGCTTATACCAACGGTTCAGAACCGTTGGTATAGCTTTTTCCAGAATTCTGGAAATCTTATACCAACGGTTATAAACCGTTGGGATATCTTTTTTCTGGAAAATCTTATACCAACGGTTCAGAACCGTTGGTATAGCCTTTTCCAGAATTCTGGAAAAAGATATACCAACGGTTCTAAACCGTTGGTATAAGTTTTTCGAGAATTCTGGAAAGCTTATACCAATGGTTCAGAACTGTTGGTATAGACTTTTCGAGAATTCTGGAACACCTATACCAACGGTTTAAGTGCAACCGTTGGTATAGGGCTTTCCTCGCGGCTTACTAGCCAACGGTTTGGAAAACCGTTGGTATAGACTATACCAACGGTTTTCTAGCCTATACCAATGGTTTTAAACCATTGGTATAGCCTACTTTTCCAGTAGTGAAGGATCATCATCTTCCTATTCCTTTACTCACTGCTCTGGAAAGGATCCACTCATAGTTTATGGACATGTCGGTCTCTTCATTTTCAAAAATGAATGCATCATCAACTGTAGTTAGATGCTCTGTTGAAGTCCATATTTCCTACATACTATTAGTTTTTGGAAATTTCTTTCATGAAATATTTTAGTCCCTATGAAAACTACCCTAGATACTCTACTAACTACCTTAAATCATCTGTGAATTGTCTTGCACCGCGTAGCACGAGTGCTCTGTCAACCATATCTTCTCATGTGGACCACCTATTCTTCCATGGACAAACTCTTCTTCCACAGACAACCTATTCTTCCATTGAATGACTCTTCTTCCATGGACCACCTCTTCTCCCGCAAACCGCATCTTCTCCTGCGTATCGCATCTTCTCTCACTTCTCATACGGACCGCATCTTCTCCTACGGACTGCCTCTTCTCCTGTAGAGCACCTCTTCTTCCGTGGACCCCTTCTTCTTCATGAATGGATGATTCCTCATGGACCTCCTATGGTACATGGTCCCTTTTTCTTTACAAGACACAGATCCCCACAAAAACCTTTCCCAAACTATTCTCATGAACTACTTCACCCTTCATAGAATCCTCCATCATAAACTATTCTCCTTCACAGAATTATCCCTCATGAACTACTTCAGACTTCATAGAATTATTCCAAAAATGATGATGTTTTCTAATGAAATTATCTCTCCCTAATAATCTGATTGAGGGAATTTATATAGGAAAATAGATCTAAAAAACCCGTTAATCTGAAATACCCAAATCTTCGATGCAGTATAGCCTTTACTGCGAACTATGCTATGTGGTCCATATAAATCCTTTATTAATTTTCAATGACTGATGTCTTCTACAAATGAAACACTACCTCTCAAACACAAATGAAAATCCTCCCATGAAATTTTATTCTCCCGTAAACTACAAGCCTCCCATGAACTGATTTCTCTACGTGGTCCGCATAGCATGTTTTGTGGTCTGCATAGCGCTGCTATATGGAAATATTCCTTTGACAGTTTTCCATCACCGTTCTTTATTCCTCCTTTGTATCCCATGAAGTATGCTTCAGGGTCGATGAACTTTTGTACACAAAATTCTTTGTAGAACACCTTCCTTTTCCATAAAACAAACTCCTGATTTTGAGGCTCAAAATTTTTTCCAACACTGAAAACGGTGCCACCATAAATATCTTCTTTGGAAACACCAACCATACTGATTTGTGTTCATCTGAATTTTTTGACAAACACAATCATCCCAAAAACACTGATATGGAACCTTGAGGAATTTTTCCCAAAAATCTCCCCCTTTGAGTTTTTTAACAATTATTTACATTTTGATACCACATTAAAACTTCTACCATCTTCTACAACCATTTGTTTCTTGATATTCAGATAGCGATCAAGGATTTAATCAACACACACTCTAAGACCACATGATCTATGCTCAGTGTGAGAAATAATAATAGCATGAAAATTTCATCAATGAATCACTTCATTCCAAAACCACTCAGCTACTTTAATCATGAACTACATTTGTCATTATATATAACCTTTTATCGATCACCTTTAGCATCATCATATTTAAAACCCCCATACACCACTACTTCACCTATCATCTTCCCCCCTATCTTGATTAATCCATTTTCTCTCCCTTCATATCCATAATTTCTCCCCCTTTGTCAATAAACCTAGAGGATAATTCTTTACTGTATACAACAGAGTAAAGAGCACATATTATCACATTAGGGAAAAACACACCATACCTAAGGGATAGAGGGTCCAACTTCCATACCTTTTCAAGTGTGGGGAGTCGACTAGACTCTGATATCCAGTCGTTTCCATTCAAACGCTTCTTTGGGTAAGGCCTTTTTTAGAACATCTGCAACCTATAGTTCTATAGGCACATACTCCAACTTCACAAGCCCTTGCTCCACCTTATCCTTGATAAAATGATATTTTATTTCAATGTTCTTTGTCTTTGAGTGATAAACTAGATTTTTTATCAGATTTATAGAACTTGAATTATCGCAATGGATTTCAATCAGAGACTTCACTTCATCTCCCATATCATCAAGTTGCTTCTTTATCCACAATAATTGTGTACATTCTGGAGTAGCTGAAATATATTCATTTTCTAAGGTGCTCAATGAAATTCAATCTTTTTTATTGATTATCCAACAAATATACATTCTTCCAAGATAGAATGTACCACTTGATGTTGATTTTCTATCATTTTTTGATCCGGCCCAATCTGCATCTGTATATCCTAATAACTCTTGCTGAGATTTTTCATTATACAGAAAACTAAAATCCAACATGCCCTTGATATACCAAATTATTCTTTTCACTAAAATTAAGTGTCTTTCCTTGGGTTTTATCTAGAACCTTGATACTTGTCATCATCCCATGACAGTTTCATCCAGGTAGCCACCAGATTCATCATTTCCTTGGAATTCTCTATTAAAAATCTTCTCAAAAACTCCTTGTAATGTTTAGATTGATAAATTAATGTGTCATTCTTTCCTTATGTCACCTGTAAACCAAGGAAAAACATCATTTCACCGATCATTCACATTTCGAACTCAATTTTCATGAATTCAGAAAACTGTCTACACTGAGCTTCATCTTATCCACATAATATTATGTCATCGACATACACTAACACCATCATCCTTTAATTAATTTAATTATTGAAATAGGGATTGTAATCAACTCTATCGTGTGGAAAACTGGGATTTTTTGGAAACTGATCCAGTCTTGAATACCTTTCTCTTGATGCTTATTTCAACCCATATAGTGCATTCTTTAGCTGATAAACACTATTCTCATCTTTGTTAATGAGAAAACAGTTTGATTACTCAATATAAACTTATTCGTCTAGAAACCCATTCAAAAATGTTGACTTAACATCCATCTATAAAACTTTTAACTTTCTTTTTACTATTATGGACAAGAATAATCTGATATTATCTAGCCTTTAAACAATTACAAATGTTTCATCAACATCGATACCCTCTATTTGGGATTACCCTTTTCAAACTAGTCGTTCATTTTTTCAAATCACATCACCATATTCATTCATATTGTTGCAAAAGTACCATTTAGTCCCAATGAAATTCATGCCTATTGGTCTTAAAACAATCTCTCATTTCTGGTTCTTCTCAATTTAGACAAGCCCTTCATTCATATGTTGAACCCAATTATCATCTCTAGCTGGTTCATCAAAACGTGTAGGCTCTACTTGTGATAAGAATGATTCTTAATATAGATCCTTTATCCTCCTTATCTACATAGGCACTTCCTAATCACCAATTATGTATTTTCTATCAATTTCATCTCTTCTCTTTGATTTTTGTGAAGATACTGATTCATGCTCATCCTTTTTATTATCTAAATCTTCTTATAAATCAACCTCTGGAACTGTATAATCCCTTGATCTTCTTATCTCTTCATCACTATCCTCCTAAGAATGATCATGTATTTGCTGAAGATTTTGTATATTTTTTACATCATTGCTTTCAACTACTTTTAATAACTACTTATTAAATCATTTATATACTTTGTTTTTCCTTGAGTAGACAAGAAATGTCCCTTTATCTCCACGGGATTCAAACTTCATATGTTTCTCCTTATTGAGAATGAAACACTTACTTCTGAAGACTCGAAATCACTTCAATGTTGTCTTCTTTCTATACTATATCTCATATAGAGTCTTTTATTCTTTTAGACATAATAAATCTCTATTTTTTGTGTAGAATGATGTCATCGCTGATTCTTTTCAAAACTTCTCTGGAAGGTCCTTCTTAATGATAATTGTTCTATCCATGTGGTTGATAATTCAATTTCTTCTCTCAACTACTCCATTTTGTTGTGAAGTTATTACTAATAACACTTGGTGTCTTATCCCATGTTTCTCAAGATAATTCTCTACTTGGATATTTGTGAACTTTGTTCCATTATCTGTTCAGATATTCCAATTTCTTTGTTCCAACATCTTTTCAACATCCCCTCGATGAGTTTTTATGCAGCTGAACACCTCATATTTATGGGTGATGTTTAAAAAACATTCCATTCTGCTAAAATAATCAATGTAGAGAACATAATATCTCCTCCTATCAATAGATATTGCTAAAATAGGTCCACACACATCAATATGCACTAACTCAGTCAATTTTGTTGACCTTTTCTCTTTTTCCTTATATGTATTTCAAATGATATTCCCTTATTGACAAGCATCACATGTATGAGTATGATCATGTGATAACCTAGTGAGGTCTTGATAAACATCATATTTCACCAGATATTCTAAGGATGTTTGATTTAAGTGACCAAGACGTTTATTCCATAACTTGTTTTCTTCTTTCTTGGACAAAAAGCACATATCTTCTTATCCACTCACAATTTAGAGATTTCCTTTCTTATTCTTTCTCTACAAAACCACCACATTTTATTTTTCATTGATGACACATAATTTCTTGGAGAATATTATGGAATGTACTAAATCACATAATTGACTAACACTTAGTAAGTTGTGACTGATACATTCAACAATCAATACATCTTCATGTCTCATTTCTTTCCCCCAAACTTTGATTTTCCCAAGACAATAATTTTAAGACCTTTATCATTACCAAATATCATATTATCTTCCTTGTCGTATTTAATTCCTTTCACTAGTTCATTATTTCCTATCATATGGGAGGTGCATCCACTATCAAAGATCCATATTCCAGTGTGATCTGATGCTTTGAAAGCAATCTCTACAACTACTACTTGTTAAACTATCTTATTTTTTGTCCATGTTTTTGACTTCATACCTAGTATAGATAGATAATATTGATCTTCCTCAAAGTATGATGGACCATCTTCATATTGCAACACTGAAAATTGATTTTTGATTTTCAACTCATTTGATGATACATTGAATTGTTGTTTATGACTACATTCATTCTGCTTCGACACATGTAACGCCCCGACCCCAGCTACCCAGAGTCGGTGCATTACTTCGTAACATTGGAATGATCACAAAAGATCAAGTCTCGAAAGACTGATTAGTTTAGTAGCCTTGTAAACACTAGATACATTCATAAGTCTTTCATTACATCAAAAAGTAAACAAACTACAATAACATGGTCTTCATAGTTCACAATCATATCCCTTTCTGACTACCCCTGCAGGTCATTCATAAAATACTTCTTCACATCCTGGAAGAATATTAAAACATTGAAAGGGGTGAGCTCAGATGCTCAGTATGGTTAACAATATAGCGGAAGCTTTCATAAATAAACATTAACATTTAAGGCAATGTATAACTAAAACAAAAGCCTTTTAAACTTGAACTTCAACATAATATGGCAAAAGTAAAATGAGATAATGCCATTTACTTCTTCACATGGATATTCTACTGGTCGAATAATCACATGAAATATCAATAACCACTTTCATAATAATGGAATGCATAATGCCAGACATTCTGAAACATTTTGTCAAGGCCTCGGCCAAGACGTCTAAAATGATTAAGGCCTCGGCCAAAACCATAAATCAAAATGGGAAAGGTCCTCGGCCAATTCCATGTCTAGTTGTCTCATGAGACCTACCGATGCATCGAGGAGCTATAGCGGGCTCCACCCGTCACTTATTAAGTCCAATGCATTCCTCATATGAATAGGTTTAAACATATCATAAACCATAACATAATCGTATCACATAAAACATGCATAAAGGAAACATAACATTTCCACATTTCAATCACAAGATATCAATACAACACATTGATATAATAAAAACGCTTTCAAAACCATTTTCAATACCAAAATAAAAGAAAGTTAAAACTTTGTATTTATTTTTCATTAAAAAAAATGATGGCTTGTAGAGGAAGCCGAAACTCAAATAATGGTCACGGCGGCGGAGAAGTCGTTGTCGCCGCATAAGTACGGAAAGAAAAACATTCCCTTTTGTCGTTTAGCAAAACGCTTCGTATAAAAAGATTCCTTTTGAATAAACGTAAAAGTCAAAGGGGTTTATACACCGTATAAAAGAAAGTTGTGTATAAAACCAAATATGCCTCAATGAAAGGGGATTGAGACGAAGTCCTTAAAAAGATCATTTTTTTTATAAAGTACATCTATAATGTGTATTAACTATAAGTACACATAAATAATGTAAAAATACAAGATAGGACATAATAATATCATGAAATAATTTGAAAGTAGGAGATTAACCCAAAGAATAGAAATTGGGTTAAGAAGTTCCCTTACCTCGTGTCCGACTTGACTCAACCGTTATTTAACCTCCTGAATAATAAACTAGAGTTAATATATACCTTATTAAGATCCATTTTTAATTTCATTATCCTTTTTATATCACTTATTACAATGTTATGAACATTATGTAATTATTTAAGTTAATAACGGTCGTTTTGTCGATCTTTGGTACTTGAGTCAACAATAAAATTCTTATAATTACAAGTTGTTCATGTGGTGAAATATCCATTATATCCAGAATTATATTCATGATGTAGATATCATATATATGATATATATCCAGTATATACATTCATTCATAATGTCACGTAACATTTAGAGGTAAGAAATAAAATGCACCGTTCATGGAGACGGTAAGTCGTACGTACGCATGAACGCTACTTTCATTTCTATTTCGTATTTAATGGAATGAAATAATAATGATATAAATGTATAATATAATTCCAGTATAATATATTATATAATACCATTTAATCCATCCTTTATACATCCCACATATGGCATTAACGATTCAAATCACTTTGAGGGGGCGGTAGTCCGCACTTCCTAAAATGAAATTATCGCGTTTTACCCATAATGGAAATCATAAAGTATGCCATAAATGAGAAATACAGAAGCATAAGTAAAAAATAAACATATTATATATCATATATAAATATAGTGACATCTTAATGGCCACCTTTGAAGGTGTTATATGAGTGTTGAACAATCATCGTTTCGTGAGGCAGAAATTCTCCATCCACAGAAACCGTATGTTCTTTAACAATTAGATGTAGGTGTGTGTAAGTGTAGCTCGAATCCTTATTATAAAAACATCCTAGTATATTTAGGATACTTTTTTTGTTACAAAAGAAATAAATAAAAAGAGTTTAGGGGGTTGGAGAAGAAAAATAAAACAAAACAACATTAGAGAAGACATTACCTCAAAATCGGGTAACTCTTTTTGATTTGAGCCAAAGTCTTCCTTGAGAAGAGTTCTGCCCAAAGTGAGGCTTCTAGGAGTAAGAGGGGGAAGTTGGGAGAGTATTTGGGCAGAGTTTGGCTGATCCAAATGGCTTGAAGGTGTGAATAAGGTGGGAGAGGTGGGGGCCTTTTATAAGTGGAGAGGAGGGGCTCTTTTGGAAAGATTGAAATGTTACATTATTACACAATGCTTTTCGGATTCTAAAGGTCCCACACTTATATAATTCGTGGATAAGGTGATAAGGGTTCGAAATCTACCCATCCAATAGTATTTGGACAAGTGTAAGCCTTGGATTTTACATTATCTTTTCATTTTATTAAAATCGTTAAATAATGAGGTCATCGCTGCATCATAATGATGTCATAAGTAATTTAATTTATTTAATGTATAAAAATTATAAAAAAAATACTATGATGTAGGAAATCTTTTTATCTTTCTAATTAATATTTATAGTCAAAATTTGGACTTGTGTAACCCCACTTAAAGTCTTTTTTAGTAAAACAACTCATGTTTGTGTCAATTTAATTTTAACATTAAATAAATATATATTAATGTCATTTTCCAACCAAAGTGGCTCCATGGGGTCCCCAAGTTGACCCATGGGTTTTCTTGGTCGTCCATGACTCATCCAATAGGAGTAGGACAAGTGTAAAGCTCATCTCATATTATTAAAACATTATTTTTACCTTAAATTACACTAATTACCTCTAATCGCGATTAAGAACTTAAAAGTTACTATTCACCAAAAATTATTTTAATCTCATTGAACCACATTTTACTTCTTAATGACAACCATGTATGTCAGATTTTTGAAAATCAAATCACATAAGTGGTAATATTTCATTTTAACGAAAAAATCAGTTTTTAACAACCACTTAGTGGTTTCACTATTCATCAAAAATTGAAGTTTTTCAGAATAAGGCCAAAATTTCACCCTAAGCTATAATTGATATTCTGAATTCAAAAATGATGTCTATTTTAAAAAATTCCAAACATATAAGTTGCATTAATTAATTTTATAATTAATTCCCGCTGTCACAACAAATAGCGTGTTTTTAAGAAACAATTTATATCAAAAGATTGGCAATTGTTTATGTCCAATTTCAATGTTAAATTAATTATAATGACCACCATTGGACAAAATGGTAAAAATATATTCTAATTATAATTTAAAACCAATAAATAGTATAATTTATCACTATAAATTATTTTGATTAAAAAAGTTGTTTTTAAGTAATTTTCACTATTCATAAAAAATTGGAAGTTCTCAGAAAATTACAAAAAATTCATCTTTGTATAATTTCGATATTACAAATACAAAAATGAAGTCCATTTTGAAATATAAAATTTATATAATTTTAAAAAGTGGTTATTACTATTCATAACGGCTTCTTTGATTAGTCGCGGTGTTTTAGAACTCGAAGTTGCGTACAATGCAAGCTATTGCATTATTGAATGAGAAGCGTATCGTGGAAGCTCGGGGTGTTACAACACATTTCTCTGAATTATTGATGAGCAATATCTTGTCATGTTCCCCAATACTCCACACCTAAAACAGTGTCCATCAAATGATGCTCTATAATATTGATTTATGTGTGGATTCCTCTATTGGTATTGTTTCCTTCAATGCCTCTTGGCTATAGAACACGCATTTTGTGAGTATTCCATCTTTCCACAATAATAACATCTCATCAGGGATGAATTCCTGTATAGAAATAATGTACTACTAGTTCTCCCTTTAGTTATTTGAATCTTCTTATTCTAATTCTTACCCAAATAAATCTTCAACCTCAGAGTGGGATCTTGTGGTATAACTTCAACCATTAATACTTTCTATTTGGGATCAATCCCCATTCCAGCTATATCATTCCGATCAATCATTTTCCATTACTGACAATCCTTTGTCTACTTCACTGAAACTATGAATTCTAATTTTACATTTTTTGTTACCTATGTATCCTGCTTTACCAGAATCAAGAGTTTGTCCTGATCTTTCACTTTCCATCACGTTCTCACAAATTCCTCTTAAAGCACTTTAATTCAATTGATTTGATCTTGTCCAATATAATTCAAACTTTTATCTCTATTTTCTGTTCTTTAATTTTTATTCTGTACTCAACATCCTTTTCTAATCTCTCTAGCATTGAATATTTTATTTTTTCAATTTCTTCATTCATCTCGGACTTCTCTTCTACCTACTGCTACAAATAGAGCTTGGCATCATGAACCACTTCATTGGATTTATTCATTTTGTCTCTCCAAAGATCTATTTAATCAAGTGAAGATTCTAATTCAGACAACATATCAACTCTTCTTTCAAATTATTCTTCATCAATATCTATTTATTCCCTTGTTTGTGAATTTCTGACAATTTCCACCAAATCATTTGCTTCATGATCCTTACATTCCTCTAATTATTCTACCTTGGATTCTTTTGAGCTATCAACTTCTTTTGAAATCAGATTTTTTTTTATGAAATTTCTCTTGGTACTCCTTCTACATTTCACATTGGTTGAATACTTCTTCTCGGGTATTTCATCATTTTCTTCACTGTCATCTTGAAACTTCTTATGACACTTTACTACAAGATTTTCAATCTTTCCACATTGAAAGAATGCAAGTGGAAGTTTCCCTTTGAACTTTCCTCTTCCTCCTTGAATATTTGAGGAGATAAATGGAATGAACTCATCCACATTATCTTCCTCCTTAAAATCTTCAATAGTGATCTTTTTCATGGCCTTGAATTCTACTTATTTGGGCTTCTCCTTTTCCATAACATCATTATCATCATTTCTCATCTCATATGCGACAAGAGTGCTATGAAATCTATCCAATTTCAGTTCCTTTAGATCCTTATCTTCCAATAGATAAACTTCCAGATTAAACCAAGGTGGTAGTTTTCTCAATATTTATTTTTCAACATTTATATCTTGAATAATTTCTCTGAGACCATGCATGTCTTCCATAACAATATTCACCTGGTCAAAGAATGAATCAATATAACAACCTTGCTCTTTATTACACACATAAACATGATTTATTACATAAACTTAAACATAATACAACTCTGAGGATCTATAGGTCTAGTGTCTTAGGAAATTAGAAACATTGCATAACAACTTAGAACATAAAACACAATATCTTTATTGAAAACTTCTTTTACATGACCACAACATTCCTTCGTACCTAGCATTTCATGGGATAACCTGAGGACATACATAAGAAAAGGGTGAGCTATAAAGCCCAGTAATGGAGTAAACAAGGCAAAACATAAATAATATAGTAAATATTAGGCAATATTCATATTAATGGAGAACAAGAGAAACATAAACATAAAGGCATGATATATCATGATTATTATAACATGGATATGTGGCAACAACATTTAACATGATATTTTCATGAGTCAAGGCTCATTGCACATGGAGCATGAGTAAAACCCTAATTACACTTGAATTAGCATGAGTAAACCTTAATTTCTCTTTAATTATCATGAGTAAACCCTCATTTCACTTGATGTATCATGATACTAATCTTTACCCAATGCATTGGAGCGCTATCAGGGCGCACCCTTTATAAACATTTCATTTTATGCATAAGTGTGCCACATGGATCATATAACATGGAATCATTCAACATACTTATTTATTACACAATAAACGAATGTGGAATACATGAATGAAACTCTATAATCAATAAGTATATGTGCATAAAGGTGAATACCCTTGATTGAGAAATGGGTATGGTATTCACTTACACGATGATTTTGGCATGGGAAATTTTGGCAGCATAACGACGTCAAATATAAATTGTAAAATGGGTTGATGAGAGAGAAAGGGGTGTATCATCATTTATACATGAAATGGACAGTAAGGGGGTCATGTAACATAATATCCCAACATATTTAATGGAATTTATATGCATGATATAAAATAATTTCTTGAATGTAAATGTGAAGAGAGAAATTCCTTACAGAATTTCGGCATGGTAACGGGTGTACATGGGAGGCATTAATGAGAGAGAAATAGTTATATCATCATTCAAACATAAGTAGGAAAGTATGGGGGAGGTGTGTAATCATACCCCAACATTTTTAATTGAAAATAAAATGGTATAACAACATAAATCAATTTGGACAAAAATGAGAAAGGAATAAATCCATTACTTGGAAGTGTGATCCCAAAGGCTTGGGAGAGGCTTGAGAGAGGATTATAAGGATCTTCAGGTGCCTTTAGTGGGTTTATATATGAAAGGAGAGGGAATTCTTTATTATTAAGGTTTTGGACACTATACATTAAACTAATCAAAACCACAAACCACCCCATGGTTTTTTCCCATGGTTTTTGCCAAAGTGGAGTGGAAAAAATTATTTTATAATTCCAATGGAAAAACTTATTAAAATATTAGGCTTACTTATGTGGAGGTGAGTCACACTCTCAAGGAAATCATTTTAAAAATTTAAAATATTTTATAAGTCTTGGAGGGTCCACTAAGGCACCATAAAATTAATCAAAAAAATATAAAATCACATTATTTTATAGGTAAAACATATATTTTCCAAAAATAATTTTTATAGTATTTATTACATCACTATTGGATCATTATGATGTCATAAAACACATTATATATTTAAATGGTATTTAATTTTTACCTAAAAATTCAGTTGTCTTAGAAAATTATGAAAAATTCACCATTAGATAATTTCGATGTCCTAAATCCAAAAATAATATTCATTTTATCTAAATAATTTTCTAAATATGTGAATTTTCACTTTTAAAATAAAAACCTACATTTATTAAAATTTCATGGGTTTTGAAAAAAATAGTTTTCAAACCTTAATAAAAATTACAATTGTATTCATAAAAATTATACGATAATTTATATTTATTAAAAAGTGATTTAGTAATAATATTTTATTAAAATATTATTTAATTAAAAAATCCATTAATTCATCAAAATATATTTCTTAATTGAATTCAAATATTAAATAAAAATAATATTTATTCTTTAAAAACCATTTACAAAGTAACAATGATAAAATGAATGTATATTATTTATAAAAAAAATAATGTACATAATCATAGTGCTATGATCTTGTTACATAAACCCTTATAACACCCACATAAGACCTAAAGGTATGGTGTGGGATGGTGACAGACTCTTGGGTTGGCTCGTATAACATCTCTCGAGTGGTAATCTCTATTAACGTCCACTTCTCCCGTAAGGTGATTTCGTTCAATCTTAACATGTTGAATCTCAGCTTGGGATTGGTCAAGAGTGAATCCCAGTGACTCTACCTCCTTTACAAGCTCCAACAAATGGGCTTCATATGGAGAAATTCTACTAGATGAGTCCATCGCTTCCATTGTCTGAGTAAATTAGATTTGTTAAATCCCTATATTTATACTAATCATGTGATCACTTTTAAAAGGATATATTAGCAACGGTAGAAATTATTAATGGTATTTTAAAATCTAAAAGCATAAAACCAATAAAGTTAATATGTTTTATATAACCAATTTACATAATAAGTCATTTAATTAGATCAAGAGGAATTTTCATTAATAAAATTTTGGGTCATTACAATCTTCCCACCTTAAGAAATTTCACCCTCAAAATTTCATTTTCCCACACTAAAATAGATGAGGGTAACTCTGCTTCATCGCTTCCTATGATTCCCCGTTGATTCTTCAAACTTATGGTTTCTCCACAACAACTTGACAAGGGGCATTGTCTTATTTTGTAGAACTTTTTCCGTATGATCTAAGAACTTCACTAGCTTCTCTTTGTAGGATAGGTCATTATCCAATGGTACCACCTCTAGATTGAGTACATGTGATGGTTCAGGTGTGTACTTCCTCAAGAGTGATGCATGGAATACATCATGTACTTGAGATGGGTTTGGTGGTAGTGATAGTCGATAGGTCACTTCTCTAATACGATCAAGGTTCTTAAAAGGGTCGATGTACCTTGTACTAAGCTTTCCATTCTTCTAAAATCTCATAACTCTCTTCCACAGTGATATACAGAGGAATACCATGTCTATAACATCAAACTCTAGGTCTCATCGATGATTATCAACATAGATATTTTGTCAACTATGAGTATCTTTAATGTGTTTTTGGGTGGTCTTAACCTTTTCAACCATTTATTCAACCATTTATAGACCTAGGAGTTTTTACTCCCCAACTTCATCCCAATATATCGGTGTTCTGCACCTCTTCCCATAAAGGGCTTCATAAGGATCCATTTGGATTCTTGAGTGGAAACTATTATTGTAAGAGAGATCAACTAGAGGAAGATGTTAATCCCATCCTCCTTTGAAGTCCATTGATCAGGTTCTCAACATTTCCTCAAGTGTTTGGATAGTCCACATAGATTGGCCATCAGTTTGAGGATGATAATTTGTACTGAATTTTAGCTCAGTATTCAGAGCATGTTGGAGACTCTTCCAGAACTTAGAGGTGAATATTAGATCTTGATCGGATACAATCTATAGTGGTACTCCATGAAGCCTTACCACTTTTATGATGTATATTCGTACCAATTGATTCAATGAGAAATCCTCTCGAATTTCAATAAATTTTGCAGTCTTTGTAAGACGATCCACAACAACCCAGATAGCATTGTTTCCTTTGGATTTCTTTGGAAGTTTAGTGACAAAGTCCATGGTGATGTTTTACCATTTCCATATTGTTATGGGTAATGATTACATCATCCCCTTAAACTTATGTCTCTCAACCTTCACTTGCAGACATACCAGGCACTTTGATGTATACTCAACGATCTCCTTCTTCATGTTATCCCACCAATAATGCTCTAAGATATCTAGATACATCTTTGTGTTTCTTGGGTGAATGGAGAAATTAAAACTATGTGCATCATCAAAAAGTTCTTTCTTTAACTTTGTATTTGATGGAACGCATAGTCTTGACCCAAATCTCACAATTCCTTCTTCATTAACATTGAAATCTGAGGGTCTCCCTTTTCTGATAGTTTCCACTTTCTTCTAAATTCCCACATCATCCTTTTGATCATCCTTTAACCTTTCTAAAAGAGATGGTTGAGTAATCATTTGTGAAAGGATTGATGGTGGTCCCTTCTTTATGATTCTCATGTTCATCTTTATAAAATATAAGAATATTGGATCCTTTTCAATTCTCATCAATGATAGAATCGTGGGGTCCTTTCTGCTTAGAGTATCTGCCACATTGTTTACTTTCCCAGAGTGGTAATGGATTGATCAGTCATGGTCCTTGATCAGCTCTAACAATCTTCGTTGGTGCATATTCAGATCTTTCTGTGTGAATATATACTTGAGGCTTTTGTGATCCATATATATTTCACACTTCTCCTCAAAGAGGTAATGTCGCTAAATTTTTAAAATAAATATTACTTCAGCCAACTCCAGATCATGTGTTGGATAGTTTTTCTCATGAACTTTCAATTGCCTTGAAGCATAGAAAATGACTTTGTCATTTTTCATCAACACACATATCAGGCCCTTCTTTGAAGCATCACTAAATACCACAAAAATTTCTCCACTTGTGGGTAGTGTGAGCACAGGCATAGTGATAAGCCTCATTTTCAACTCCTTGAAGCTATCTTTGCATTCATCACTCCAAGAAAACTTGACTCCCTTCCAGGTTATCTTGGTAAGAGGGTTTGACAATCATGAGAAATTTCTCACAAATTGGTGATAATATCCATATAATCCAAGGAATCTATGAATATCCATCATAGATGTTGGCCTCAGACATCCCTCAATTGCATTTTTCTTGGAGGGATCCACATATATCCAATTGCTTGTAATGATATGACCCAAGAATGAGACTTCCTTCAACCAGAACTCACAATTTTTGTACTTTTCATAGAGATTATCCTTTCGAAATGTCTCTAGTACAATGATTAGATTATACTCATGCTCCTCCTTGGTTTTGGATTATATTAGAATATCATCTATAAAGACTACCACAAACTTGTTGAGGTAATCTATAAAGACTCTATTCATCAATTCCATGAAGATTTTTGGAGCATTAGTGAGTCTGAAAGGCATTACTATGAATTCATAGTGCCCATACCTTGTACAAAAAGTAGTCTTACGGATATCCTTTTTCTTCACCCTTACTTGGTAATATCCCAACCGCATATCCACCTTAGAGAAGTATTGTGCTCCACGTAGCTGATCAAACAAGTCATCAATTCGTAGAAGAGGATACTTGTTCTTTATCATGATCTTGTTAAGCTTGTGATAATCAATGCAAAGGTAGATTGACCTGTCCTTCTTCTTGATGAAGAGGACTGGTGCACCCCATGGTGAAGCACTTGGTCATATAAACCCTTTATCTAGATTCTCCTGTAGTTCCTTATTTATCTCCTCAAGCTCCACAACATCCATTATATATGGAGTCTTGGATATTAGAAATGACCTAGGTATAGGATCAATCAAGAATTCAATATCTCTTCTAGGAGAAAGACCAGGTAATTCCTTGGAAAATCCTTCAGTGAATTCCCTCACAATAGAAATGTCTTCAAGGATGGTTTCTTCCTTAGACTCAATCATCTGAGCAAGATGCGCTGTAAGAACCCGGGTTTTTAGAACGGGTCAAAATCCCAACCCTGTTTGAATTTTTGACTGGTTTCTGAGGAAACTGAAGAAACTGGGCAGTTTTTGGAAATTTCTAGACTACACGCCATGTACTTTTAAGTACACACCGTGTATAGGTTAGGAGAGTGTCAGTCGTGTGCTCACCGAGTACATGCCGTGTGATGACCATGTAGAAATTTCTTAATTCATGGCGTGTAGTTATAGACACGCCGTGTACCCTTAACCATGTAGAGTCTATACATGGTGTGTAGGCCTGTTGTCTAGGTAGGATCGTTTAAACCAAGTACATGTCGTGTCCCCCTTGGACACACCATGTAGTCTAGCTGTGTATGAGGGATATACATGGCGTGTGGGTAAGTTGGCGAGGAAGAGAAGAAAAACAAAGTACATGCTGTGTACCCCTAGGTACGCACTGTGTACTCATGTCAGTAGGTTCTGGAAAGTATGTCGGAAAAATTCCAGCCGCCATATGAACAGTTAAATGATATACATGGAATGTAGTCCTAAAGTACACGCCGTGTAGTTTCTATTTTTTGTTAAAACAGGAAGTAGCCTCGTATTGAGGTAGAACCTCAAATTTTTCACCAGGTTTTGTGAACCAAGTCGGTTGGGACTTCAATCTCTTCCCAGATCTTCTTCTGAACCCCGATTCAATTGACGACAGATGCCTTGGAACCCCCTTGGTAAGGCCTTGATTCCTCTTGAGCTTTTTTTCTTGATTTCTGTCCTAGAACAAGTTATAGGGGTTTGAGCGGTTTTGATTATTTTGTAGATCTACCATGTTTTAGACCTAATTGAAGGCTATTATCAGAGTAGTAGCATCATATGTGTCTCAGGTAGGTGTTGCATACCTTCTTTTGAGTTTTCGCAGACTTTTAGGTGACGCAGCCTTCGACACATTTTCAGATATTTTGAGTGGGACCCATTTTTATCTGATACTTCATATTACATTGTTTATGGACCTATGGGATACCTTTGGTTATGCCCTATTACCAGTTTTTCTTGATTGGGGCTGGGAAAGGGGCCATTTCTCATCAGGGCATTTTGGCCGAGGAATGCTAAAATGGTTATCTTTAAATTATATTGTTATAAACTGTTGAGTTTAGTTTATTAAACCTGATATGACTTGTGAGAGTCTTTTAAGACATCAGTGCTGGTATGGGACGGCACTTGCTTAGTGTAATTCAACTTTTTAGATTGTTTTTCCTGTTTATGTGTTCTGTTTAAATATGTTATATATTCAATTTTTGAATTGCATATGCTGGAACCTTTGGGTTGTGTTGGGCATGGCTCGGATATTCTTGAGTGATGCGGATCACAGGTTGGGCTTGGTCCAGGTTACTTTGGGTGGTTCTGACCACGGGATTGGGCTTCATGGACGTTGGTTTGAGGCAGGATGACTGTCAGGTTGGGCATGGCCCGGGTTACTGGAATGGAGATGCCATTATACTTGAGCAACATGGTCGCAGGGACACAATGTGTCAGAGATGTAGTGTCTTGGGTACTATTTTGGGGATTACTGCTCACCTGGAACTATGAGTAGTGTGCACACAGAGAGACTTCATGATGAGGTGGTTTTAACCACTCGTGTGGGTAGAGGCCCCCGTTAGTTGCGGTTTAGGAACTATTGGTTTGGGGGTGCTTTTCGTAGGAAGCCACGTGGGAGGTGAGGAGCCTTTAGGGGATATCATTGATTCGATCGGGTTAGGGTAAAAGGCTCACCGTTATTTGAGGGTAGACATCATTGTCCCTCCGGATACATTATTTGAAGACATAAATCACTGTCCCTCCGGATACTTTATTTTTAGGGCAGAAATCGTTGTCCCTCCGGCTACTTATTTTGAGGGTAGAAATCGTTGTCCCTCCGGTTACTTATTGAGGACAAGCATCGTTGTTCCTCCGGGTTACAGTTTCTCAGTCGTGCCTTCGGGACGTTGGTACTTGAGACACGCGGTGTCAGGGGGAACATGGTGTCGGGTTACATGACAGAGATTCCGGCATTGGCCAAAGAAGGTGACACTCCATGGTGGCTACTGAGCACCAGTGGAGTTAGTGTTTATTGTGCATCGTTCTGTTTACTTCTTTCCTTATAAATTCATGCCTACTTAAACACTTATATTAGGTACACACCATTGGGTGGTTTCCTACTAAGATTTGTCTCACACCCTTCACGGGTCCTTTGGGACGCATGCAGACTTTATGGATTTACGTGTAGGAAAGAGGCCAGATTCAGGAGCTGGGCTGTATTAGCTGTTGCATGGAGATGGTATGGACCTTGAGGTCTTACCTAGCTGGAGTTTACCTTGTTTTTTTCTTTATTTCTGTATCATCATGCTTTCTTGTTTGTAGCAACTTATGGTTATCCATTAGAGCCTTTACATTTAGATATGTATGACCTGTTTTGGATGCATGTGCTATTGTTCAGTAGTGGTTACAAATGATCAGTATGCTGTTGTGTTTATTTCCGCACCTCTCATTTATATTTATTGCTTCCGCTGTTTATCTATATTGATTGTGCTTCCGCTCTGTGGGTCTAGGTTTCTTGGCTTTTGATAAGCACATTTTTAGGGTATTTCAATTTCATAACTGCATGTATGCTTTGTGAAGTGATAATGACATGTGAATGATATCAATTTCTATGCTTCATATGCTTTTAAATGTGAATAGGTAAAATTCCTGATAGAATTTCTGGTTATTGCAATGTGTATGCCATGCTTTGTATATTTATAGAATTTCATGTGGAAGGATATTTGGGTATGGCTCTTGTACGAGCAGGACGGTATTATCTGTTGAGGTAATTTTTATCAAAGGATTGGGCGACTCATTCGTCGGTTTGAGGCAACGTTGGTTGTCGGGACGGGCATGAATTGAGGTACTTTTGACACTTAGCCATGTTGAGGGGTAGGTAAGGAGGTCGTGGGGCTGGGATGCCATGGGGAATGGGTTGCAGTGGGGGAGAGTAAGGGTAGTAGTTATGCATTGCCTTTTACTGCTTTCCTTATCTGTGTTGAATATATGTTGATTATATATATATGAGTTGTCTGAACATTTATGGTATTCAGCAGGTTCCTTTTTGGGCGACTCAGATGGAGCGTCAGATGGGAGATGGTACAGTGCCGCAGGTGCAGGATCAGGTTCAGGATCCGGTGCAGGCAGAGTAGGAGCCACAGGTACAGTCTCAGGGACAGGATCAGGTTCAGGATCCAGTGTAGGCAGGATAGTAGCTGGTTTTGGTGTTGTTCGGGCCATGGCTCAATGATCAACTCTGAGCTAGCCTGGTACATGTCTTGCATGGGATCAACAGAGGTGCATGGGGTACAGATCCATCCATGGAATACCTGACGTGGGAGTTCCAGTCACAGCACCCGCCGCTTTTTCAGGGTGATGGTTGTCCACAAGCGGATGAGAACTGGATAGAGATCATGAAGATGATCTTCGAGTAGCTCGAGATGCCTCCAGGGTGGAGGGGCAAGTTGGTGATGTACACGCTGAGAGGACTGGAAAAGCGTTGGTGGGATGTGCAGGTTCAGGCTCATAGGCACGAGGGACTGGCATGGAAGGACTTCGAGGAAAGGTTCTTTGAGCACTTTTACCCAGAGGCACTGAGATTAGAGAGATCTCAGAAGTTCTTGAGTCTTCAGTAGGGAGACATGTCCGTCATGGACTATGCAGCTACCTTTAGTGAGTTATCTCACTTTGCACCTGGTATGTTATGTGATGACGCGGTAAGGGTGAGGTGCTTCGAGGATGGCTTACGACACGCCATTCAGGTCCAGGTGAATATCTTCATGCTGGGTACTTTTTCAGAGGTAGTGAACCAGGCGCTCATAGTGGAGGGAAACCAGAGGGATAGGCACCAGGTTGGTCGGGCGACAGCTTCAGGTGATGGTTCAGACAGCAGGAAGTGAGGACGGGATGAGTTCTAGTAGGGAAGTTAGGCCAAGGACTTAGCTAGACCACCTCGTGGTAGTTCTTCAGTGATTTGATTTTAGTGTGGACGGTCAGGACATGTTCAGACTCAGTGAAATAGGCCTCCAAAGGAGTGTCGGGCATGTGGACAGGTCGGGCATCTGGAGAGGTTTTGCAGGCAGCCTTCTCAGACAACTGGCAGGCAGGGACCAGGACCGATGGTGTCATCTGGAGTTGGTTTAGGTTTGGTACCAGGAGAGGGTAGTTGAGGTTCATCTGCACACTGAGGACATGACAGAGACAGCGGGATCCAGTTGAGGGGTTAGTGGCCAGTGGCTATAGCAACACTGTAAGGAGGTCAGGTATTAGGCAGTCATACTTCAGGCCAAGTACACGTCGTGGATCTGCCAGAGGCTGATCAGGCTGCTGAGTTGACGAAGGTTAGAGGTACACTGCGGTGTGGTCGTGATTCCCATGTTTCCTTTTTGGCATGACCTGTAGAGTCTTGTCTGTTTTGAGTGCACATGATGCATAGAATCTATGTGGACTGGCTATATGATAGTCAGTGGGATTGCCACCATATCGGGTGCGTGATATTTTTTTTTAAGGTGGCATCTTGGTCAAAGACCAAGACGCAATTTATTAACAAACAAAGAAACTATTACAAAAGTCTGAAAGAGGGGATTTTATTACAATCTTTTTCATAGAGGGGGGGTAACTCAACTGGTAATTTATCTAGCAAAGAGAGGTCTTAGTTGATACCCTTATTGGTGAGGCCGTCTGCAACTGAATTCTCTTCACAAAAGGCATGTGTGGCTATATAATTGATCCCTCGGAGTGAATCGAGGCAGCTCATCCATCGGGTGGTAAGTGGCCAAGCAAGATGCAACGTACCATTCCAAATATCTTGAATAATGGTAGTAGAGTCACTTTCGGTCCAAATGTTGTTCCATCCCTTTTTTCTAACAAACTCAATTACATGGATCACAGCCAACATTTCTGCCTCTAACGAGGTGGCCAAACCGCAATTGGTGAAGAAGCAACCAAGAATTTGGCCTTGAAAATCTCTGAAAATAGAACCACACCCAGTAAGACCTAGGTTGCCTTTAGAAGCACCATCCACATTAAGTTTGATCCAGCCAGGAATAGGAGCCTACCAGAAAACCTCAAAAGTGTGTCTTGGTTTCCTGTAAAGACCTTTGATTCCAAGTTGCCGAAGGATAATCATATCTCCAACCGTGTTGTTATAAGTAGCATTTTGCATCAAAGCCGACTCCTTTATGGCAATAAAGATTTGTATCCTACCTGCATTAAGATTAAATGAGAAATTTTTGTGCATAAAATCATTTCTATCATACCATATAACGTGGAGGAGTTCCACAACAGCAATTGTGAAAAGGTTCTTGATTTGCAGAGAAAAATCATGCGCCAAACAGCCTTTGATTTGAGAAATAATGGAGTCAAAATGCAACCATCTGCAGTCAAACACATCAGCAATAGAATCCCAAAGAGCCGAAGTCATGGCACAGGTCAAGAAAATGTGATTGATATTTTCCCTGTGTTTATGGAAAAAAGGACATTTAGAGCAAAGCTGAATACCAAAACATTGAAGACATACCTCAGTAGGAATACGGTTGTGAGAAATATGTAAAATCAAGTTGAGCCTCTAAGGTTTAATCCAAGGATTATTAAAAGATTTCAACCAATTAAAATCAGATTCAGACGAATTGAAATTATGATTATAAAAACTTTTAGAGTCCAGTACACCATTATGTGCAGGTTCCCAAATAAGGAAATCATCAGTGTGAGTAAAAGGATAATTGTCAACCACATTCAATATGTTATCATGAAGATTGTAAACATTAGATTGCATCATATCTTTAATGGAACAATTAGTGTTAGTATGGGGGGAGGAATTTGGAGATAACATAGAGAGCAAGGGGTTCCGGTCCAATTATCCAACCAGAAGTTCATGGAGGAGTCAATGCTAACCATCCATCTAGAATTATTCATAATGCTAGAGAAAGAGAGTCTGATGGAAGGCCAGATCGAAGAGCTCACATAATTCAGAGTACCTTTCTTAAGCTTCGTGAGGAACCTATTCTTGAGGAAGGAAAAGGATTCAGTTGAACTATGAATAAAATTCCAAGTAAATTTGGCTTGAAGGGCCTCGTTAAAGAGCCTAAGATTTTTAATGCCCATGCCACCCTTCTCCAAAGGGGTTCAACAGTTGGATCATGGGCATCGAGGATGCAGGTTACATGAGGTGCCTTAGGCATCGGGGCATCGAGGATGCAGGTTACTTGAGGTGCCTTGGGAATCGGGGCATCGATGATGTGGGTTACTTGAGGTGCTAGGCACCAGGTTCATTTTTGAGCATCCATGGGATGCAGGACCTTGTGGAAGTGTACACTGATGCGGTGTGGGATACGTTGGGTATCGGGAACGACATAGGAGCACCATTAAGGTGATGGGGTGACGATGCGTCATGGAAGGACTATGCGTCCGGAAAACAGGTTAGTGAACCTTTATTTTGTTTTTAGTTTGGTGGGGTTGAGACCGAGTTAGGCAATTCCTAAGGTGGGGAGCCCCCTTGAGGAATTTAGCCAGAACCTTTGAGACTACGGAATTTCGGGTTACCTTAATCAGGGTGGTATGTTTGGTTCCATCTCTGGGTTTCGTTTGATAGCTCGGGGATGAGCTATGTTAAGGCGGGGAGATTGTAAGAACCCGAGTTTTTAGAACGAGTCAAAATCCCGACCCTGTTTGAATTTTTGACTGGTTTCTGAGGAAACTAGAGAAACTGGGCAGTTTCTAGAAATTTCCAGACTACACACTGTGTACTTTTAAGTACATGTCGTGTATAAGTTAGACGAGTGTCGGTCGTGTGCTTGTCGAGTACATGTCGTGTGATGACCGTGTAGAAATTTCTTACTACACGACATTTAGTTATAGACATGCCATGTACCCTTGACCGTGTGGAGGCTATACATGGCGTATAGGCATGTTGACCGGGTGGGATCATTTAAACCAAGTACACGTCGTGTCCCCCTTGGACACACCGTGTAGTCTGGCCATAGAGGAGGGATATGCATGGCGTGTGGGTAAGTCGGCGAGGAAGAGAAGAAAAAAAGTACACATCGTGTACCCCTAGGTACGTGGCGTGTACTCATGTTGGAAGGTTCTGGAAAGTAAGTCGGTGGAATTCCAGCTGCCATATGAATAGTTAAATGATATACACGGAGTGTAGTCCTAAAGTACATGCCATGTAGTTTCTTTTTTTTCGTTTAAACGGTCAGTAGCCTCGTATTGAGGTAGAAACTCAAATTTTTTACTAGGTTTCATGAACCAAGCTATTTGGGACTTCAATCCCTTCCCAGATCTTCGTCTGAACCCCGATTCAATCACCGATAGATGCGTTGGAACCCCCTCGGTAAGGCCTTGATTCCTATTGAGCTGTTTTTTTTATTTCTATCTTAGAAAGAGTTATAGGAGTTTGAGTGGTTTTGATTATTTTGTAGATCTACTGTGTTTTAGACTTAATTAAAGGTTGTTATCAGAGGAGTATCATCGTACGTGTCTCGGGTAGGTGGTTCATACCTTCTTTTGTGTTTTCGAAAACTTTGGGGTGACGCGGCCTTCGGTACGTTTTCAGGTATTTTGAGCGGGACCCATTTTTATATGATACTTCATATTACATTGTTTATGGACCTATGGGATACCTTTGGGTATGCCCTATTACCAGTTTTTCTTGAGCGGGGTTGGGCGAGGGGTCGTTGCTCATTGGGGAATGTTGGCCGGGGAATGCCAAAATGGTTATCTTTGAATTGTATTGTTATAAACTGTTGAGTTTAGTTTATTAAGCCTGATATGACTTGTGAGAGGCTTTCAAGACCTCAGTACTGGTATAAGACAGCACTTTCTTAGTTCAATTAAACTGTTTAGATTGTTTTGCATATTTATGTGTTCTGTTTAAATATGTTATATATTAAATTGTTGAATTACATATGCTGGAACCTTTGGGTTGTGTTGGGAATGGCCTGGATATTCTTGATTGATGCTGATCACATATTGGGCTTGGCCCAGGTTACTTTGGGTGGTTCTGACCACGGGATTGGGTGTCATGGATGTCGGTTTGAGGCAGGATGACTGTCAGGTTGGGAATGGCCCGGGTTACTGGGATGGAGATGCCATCAGACTTGAGTGACATGGTTTCAGGGACACGAGGTGTCAGAGATGTTGTGGCTTGGGTACTATTTTTGTGATTACCGCTCACCCGGAACTATGAGTAGTGTGCACACACAGACTCCATGATGAGGTTATTTTGACCACTCGTGTGGGTAGAGGCCCCCGTTAGTTGCAGTTTAGGTACTATTGGTTTGTGTGTGCTTGTCGTAGGAAGCCACATGGGAGTTGAGGAGCCTTCAGGGGATATCATTGAGGCTATTGGGTTGGGGGCAGAGGCTCGCCATTATTTGAGGGCAGACATCGTTGTCCCTCTGGATACGTTATTTTGAGGGCAGACATCGTTGTCCCTCCGGATACTTTATTTTGAGGGTAGACATCGCTATCCTTCCAGCTACTTATTTTGAGGGCAGACATTGTTGTCCCTCTGGTTACTTAATGAGGATAGGCATCGTCATTCCTCCAGGTTATAGTTTCTCGGGCATGCCTTCGGGACGTCGGTACTTGAGACACGCAGTGTCAGGGGGCACATGGTGCCGGGATACATGACAGAGATTCCTAATTTGGTCGAAGTAGGTGACACTCCATGGTGGCTGCTAAGCACCAATGGAGTTAGTGTTTATTGTGCATTGTTCTATTTACTGCTTTCCTTATAAATGCATGTCTTCTTAAACACTTATATTAGGTGTGCACCGTTGGGTGGTATCCTACTGATATTTGTCTCACAACCTGCACGGGCCCTTCGGGACACGTGCAGACTTTATGGATTTACGTGTAGGAAATAGGCTAGCTTCAGGAGCTGGGTTGTATTAGCTGTTGCATGGAGATGGTATGGACCTTGAGGTCTTACCTAGCTGGAGTTTACCTTTTTTTATTCCTGTATCAGTATGATTGCTTGTTTGTAGCTACTTATGGTTAGCCATTGGCGCCTTTACATTTAGATATGTATGACCTACTTTGGATGCATGTTCTATTTTTCAGTAGTTGTTACAAGCGATCACCATGTTGTTGTGTTTATTTACGCTACTGTTGTTTATATTTATTGCTTCCGCTGTTTATCTATATTGATTGTTCTTTCACTCTGCGGGTCTGTTTCGAGTCTACTGAGTCTTTTATTCCGCTGCATCTTTATTCTTATACTTGGACCATTACCGTTTTTATTATCCTATGAGAGGGTATATCCTCACCACTATACCTAAAAGAACCTCACTGCTAGTCAATAGCCTTTGGCATTCGGGGAGGTGCGCCTAAGTTAGTAACACCCGACCCGTTTAGCACTGTTCGAGTGGCTATTAGGGTCCGGGTCGTTACATACGTGTGCTCATAAGGCAGTAATATCCACTCTTGAGATGATGGTGCTAAATAATAATAATCCTCCTCTTTGCACTTGTACAAAATCGGGGGTCGATTCACCATATGGAGAGTTATTTCCCTCTCGCGGCAATTTATATTGGCCCTATATAGAGAAAGCCAATACATACCAAGAATTGCATAAAATTCCACTAGAGGTAGTATAACGAGGTTACCTTGGAAGTTCAATCCACAAATTGTGACAGGGGAGGTTATATTCATGGGATGCAACAATTTCCCCATTTTTCGTTCTTTTCAACATCTTTACTTCCATGATTTGTAGTGGTGTTGGGATTATTCTACTAAAATTTTGGGATATAAAAGAATGCATAGAACCATAATCAAAAATTATGTTCGCTATTATTGAATGAATAACTAGAATACCTGTCACCACTTCATTATTGGGGTTTGCTTAGGCAGTAGTGAGGGAAAAAGATTGCCTTTTAAACCTTGGAGGTTGTTGGTTGCCTCTGAAAACCCTTGTCTTAGGGCACTGGTTTTCAAAATGACCTGGTTCTTTACAATTGAATCAATGAACAATGTCTTGAGGGTCAAACAGATTGTTCCTGTCCTCTGTTGTAGTAGCGGGTTTTTCTTGTCAGTAGTTAATGGCCAGGTGTCCTTTTCGCCCACACCTAAAGTATTTCCTTGTCCCCTTTAGGCAATTTTTGGGGTGCTTCTTTCAGCACCTATGGAAAGTGGGGTGATGGAATTTCTTAGCACCATTGGATTTATCCATCGGACTTCCAAAATTAAAGTCCAATTTTCACTTCTTATCCCCATGATATCCCTGAGATTATTCATCTCTATTTCATCTTTGAGGGCACATCAGACAATTTCCTCATAGCTATCAAATTCACGGATTGCTAGGGCTTTCCGTAGGCTAGGTTTTATCCCAACAAAGAAGCGGTCAACCTTGCATTCGGGGGTAACGACAAAGCTGGAGTCGTATCGTGTAGGAATTGTGAAGTTTTCCTCATACTCTCTGATGGATTTTTCATCTTTTTTATTGAGTTAAAGGAAGTCCTTTTCCACCTTAAGTCAGAGGGTGCACAGAAAATATTTATCGAAAAACATTTTCCAGAAATCCTTCCATTACAATGCCTCAATATCTTCCTTAGGATTCGTATTTTTTATCAATGTCTACCATTGATTAGATTCACCCTCCGTGTGATAAGAATCTAGAAGAAACTTCTCTTGTTCCGAACATTGAAGGATAGAGAAGTTCTTTTCAATGGAGTTGATATATTGTTCGGTGATTGAGGGATCGGATGATCCATTAAAATTAGGAGGTCATTGTCTCATGAAGATCTCAATTTCATCTTGTTCTTTCTTAGGGGGGTTAGACGTTCCTCTTGACCCATGTTTCTATTCAAAACTTAAGTTAACTAAGAGAGTATCATGACAAAGTTTGTGATTCTCACTCCCATCAGATTGGGAATCTCAATAGAACAATCATCACATTGATTTTCACATCAGTTGTTAGCCCAAGTCCTCCTATTACCAGCCATTGGCTGGAATAAAAGGAAAGTTATGGGTAACACATAAAGGAGAATCCAATTAAAAAAGGTATAACTTATAAATTACATTTATTTCCTTAACTTATGAATTTATAGGCTTCAATCTATGTTATCCATGATCTACCTCCCAACATATATTCTTAGGGGAATTTTTTTATTCCCTTAATAATGGTTCATACTAAGCTTATGAATTTACCAAATCATATCCCCTAGGAGTGTCATAACCAAGAGTGTAGCAAGGCCCATTGTCATGCACCAGTTCCTATTCGAGCCAAGCTCAAAGTAGTGTTTTGGGTTTTTCCCCTACATACTTTTGTTCCAGATCCATCTCTACTTGTTCGTATCTAGACAAGGATGTATTTTATTGATAAACCACTTAGTCTATACTCACAAAAATTTAGGGATATTTTATTATGCTTAGTATTATCCCTAAGTCTTTCACTATGGTTTTCTAATCATAATCCCAAAAATAACTAAATCTACCCTTTGATACCAACTATAACAACCATGCTCTTTATTACACACATAAACATGATTTATTACATAAATTTTCACTTAAGATAACTTTGAGGATCAATAGGTATAGTGTATTAGGAAATTAGGAACATTATATAACAACTTAGAACATAAAATACAACATATTTATTGAAGAATTCTTTTACATGACCACAAATCTAAAGACCCGTAAATTCCATGAATTTTTTTTAAAAATTAATTGGGATTTTTATGAGTCTGTGAAAATTGACGGCGCATGATTCCGAGGCCCGGTGTGCCCGGAATGGATTTTTGAACTTTTTTTAAGTTGCACTCAGTAAAATCATGGGCGGTGTTTTCTAAATTTTGAACCGGTACTCGAATTAAAAATCTAAGAGCACCATTGAATCCACAGCACCGAGATTCACTTAAGCAAAGCTTCACTTCGACTATAGTAGGTCGGGAGAAAAAGTTGTGTTTTGGACCCTTTTATGGGAAAAATAAAATAACATGTAATTGTTATTTTATTTTATTTTCTCCAACGGATGAGTGGCGGTGGTGGGTCTGATGACTTATCAAGCCATTTAATGTCTTGACTCTCCTAAATTGCATAACTGCACCATTGTGAATTAAATGAGTTTCATTAATTACTCATTTAATGAAGCTCATTAAATTCTTTCATGTGTTACTCACCCTTTACCCCTCCTATATATATGAGACTCAGGGATGAGTTTTGACATGGCTTCACCAAGTGAGGAAACTCTGGAAAAATACCGCGATGCCATCCACCGACGAAGGATGGAAGCTCGGGCGGCAACGATCCGGGATCGACAAATGCTGATGACTCCATCCAATGATGATGCTCTTCCCGTCACATACCCTCAAATGTGGAAAGTACCATCGTCCGCAGCGGTCACCAACAATATTCGAGGTAGGGGTTTAGTTATTATAGTTTATCTATGATGATTTCTTTTCTCCCTCTTGTTATCATATTAATTATGAGGGCACGGGCCAAACACACAAGGCTCGGACCCTCACCACTTTGCTCATGTTGCATTCTTTGGGGATGGTTTACTCGATTTGACGGCAATGCGAAACAGCGGGTCATGCTATGACGGTGGCATTCCGGGAGGCCCGTAGGCACAGACGGGAGTAGAAATGGAGCTCTGGAGCACTGCTAGAGCCCCGCAGAAGATCCCCCAGTGCGGCGGCACCGGCGAGCGATGGAGGTGGCCAGCAATGGTCGGTCGTAGTAGCAGCAGGCGGTGTGTCATCACATGCTGCGGAGGGGAGCAGCGGCATCAAGTCGCGGCAGCTGTAGGCAGCGGCTGGCTGCAAAGGCGGAGACAGCACACTGTCGCGCGCCGCAGTGAAGAGAGTCATGGTGTTGTGTCGCAGCAGAGGAGAGGGACCCGTGCCCCACGGGTCCCGCAGACCACGTGGAACCACTGATTGAAGGAGTCGAATGGATCCTTTAAGTCGTTCAGGAGAAGGGGGAGTGGCTCCCCCTTCACGCCGGCCACCCAGCTGGGTGTTGCGCTGGCTACCGGGCCAGACGCGGGCAGACTGAACAGGCCGGACCCGCGGCTTAGTGGGTCAACGCTGGTTGGTCAAGTCCCACCCAATGGGCCAGGCCAACTGTGGCCTAGGTCCACGAACTAGTTCGGCAGAACCCGACGGGTTGCACCCGGTGAACCGGGCTGACCCTTAACAGGTCGGACCTAGGCAGGGTCAGGCATACCCAGGGACCTGTTGCGTCAGGCCGGCCTGACCAAGTCGGACTAGGCCCAGACCCAACCGGCCCTCGAATAAAGAAACGCTTGTAACTGACAAACCGAGTTTCCATTTGACACGTCATCAGTGGTGTTGGGATCCATTTTGGGAAGTGTTCCCTTTGGCATATTCTAATGGGCCCGACCGAGACGGGCCAAACCGAGGTGTGATCACCCCTGTTTCACGGAAAGGGGTGTAACTAACAGATTGGGCATCCGATCGACGTGTCATCTGTAGAATAAGGACCCTTATGACAGGCGGTCCTTTGGAGATACTCTAAGTGAGTTTTGATGGAGTTTGATGTACAACCTGGGTTGGATCAACTTGAATCCAACTAGGACCTTTTTACAAAAGTGCACATATCTTACAGACCGGGCGTCCGATCGACACGCTGTCTGTCACGTTGGGACCCCTATGATGGGACGGTCCCTTGGGTATTCTTTTTTTGAGACTTCATACTAGTTGAAATATGAATGATGGCTAGAGGAGAAGAGTCTTCTGGAGATCAAGCGTGCTTCGTGCAGGAATCCAGTGGCTGTCTGTGACATGAAGAAGAAGAAAAACCATTATAGGTCAGAATCAGAAACTACAGAGTGAGATGATCTAGTTGTATGACTAATCACCCCTGCCACTATACTAGTGACCAATACGGGTCAGCACCAGCGACCAATACGGGTCAGCACCAGCGACCAATACGGGTCAGCAATGGTGACCAATACGGGTCAGCACCGACGACCAATACGGGTCAGCACCAGCGACCAATACAGGTCAGCATCTAGTGACCTATACGGGTCAGCAGTACTACAGATGGGATGATCTGTCTTTACGACTAGTCATCCCTATCCCAGTAACCTTGAAGTTATACCATTAGAGTGAGTGGTCTCTTTTTCTTTGTGCTTCATGATTTAGATCATGCTTGTTATATTACCTTTGTGGTATTTCTTGTGGTGTTTTCCTTTGTGGATTACTAAGAGACCTTCGGGGGTCTCGGGGTCCCCTACTGAGTTGTTATACTCACCCCTGCACAGGCTCTGCCCGCACATGTGTGTCTGGTGCAGACTATTGACGCTCTGAGGTAGAATTTGGAGGTTCGGGACTTGGTGGAGCTTGGTGTGATGGGAACATTTGAGATCCTCTTCTTCGACTTCAGACTTGCAGCTACTACCCTCCAGGTAGAACTCCAGGGCAGATGCGACAACTGTTTACTTTCTTTTTAGTTTCTAGGGCTTGTATTTCGTCCCACTGTCTTCAGTTTACAGTTGTACAGGTGTTTTTACTTTACACTCGTGGTTATACCTCACTTTTGTTGGTTGTTTACTTTAGTTTCCCTTTTTGAGTGTGTACAGATCTCTAAGGAAATGCCTTCCCTGTTCGGGAAAAGCCTTCAGGTGCTAGTCACCAACCCCTGGCCTATGGAAGGCGGGCTTGGGGTAGTCACGTCTGGGCCCGATGGGATGGGTCGTGAAAAAGTGGTATCAAATGGAGGTTGGTTATACCAGAATAACTAAGAGTCTACTTCTAATGAGGCAATGGTGTAAAGTGTCTTGAGTTCGGTTTTCAGTACAGGGAGTCTAGTGTTGGTGTGGCGGCCGATGTATCCATACACTAGGACCCTAAATTCTGTTTTCCAACTCAGTACATGAAAACACTGGTTGCTAGTGTTTTGAAAAGTTTTCTTAATCTTTCTTGAGTCATCACACTAGGTATAACTTATTGACTGTGGAGCATCTATTTCTTATAGGATTCCTCCATGAAGATATCCAACCAGGATTCCAGTTAAAGATCGTAAAAGTGGCCCACCAAGGGATGAGAGGTCGGTACAAGGACCACTCATAGTGATGGCACCTTCGGGTGGTGTACCAGCACCACCACCACCCATTGAGCAGCAGATGATTCCAGTGGATCATTCATGCTGGCTGAGCACATTTCATGAGTTCTAGAGATAGAGGCCTCTGAGGTTTCATGGCGAGATGGACCCCCAGGTAGCAGAAGACTGGCTTGAGGCGATTTCATGGGTATTTTTCTTAGTAGAGACACCCGCTGAGTATATGGAAATCTAGGACGCTAGCCTTCTTCAGGGCTCGGCAGGACGATGGTGGAACTCAACGCTCTAGGTGCATGAGAAGACGACCCTCACCTGGATGAGTTTTGAGATCCTTTTTAGGGCGTAGTTCATGTCTGTGACACTACGCTCTGTGCATATTTAGGAGTTGTTGCATCTGCAGCAGGGCAGCCAGATTGTGGCTAAGTACTCGACAAGATTTACTGAACTCTCCTGATACTCCACCAACATGGTATGTTACCCTTACTTCAGGTTATGGACCCTTGAGCAGGGGCTCCGATGAGAGATCATATCTACGAGAGTTTCTCTCAGCATCCCGATGCCGGATGGGGTTCTAGAGCGAGCTTTGCTGCTGGAAATATTCTTTGATGAGTAGGCATCGACATTGAGAGCCCCTACCAGACAAAAGGTAGAAGAGTCATATGCATCTGGTAGTAGACTGATGATACAGAAGCCCAAGGGGGCTAGACCTTTTAGAGGGTGACCCCGAGATACAGGGTCAAAGGTGTGAGGCTCGAGAGGCCAAGAGAGACACAAACGAGGCATGATCTGTTTTTCCTATTGGGGACAGGGTCACAGATCTCGTGACTATCTAACTCCCCGCACGGATGATCAGCAGACGGTGGAGGGGCCACCGAGGCAGCGGTAGTGGCAGGAGCATGAGCGTCAGCCAAATGACGGACGAGGTAGGGGAGCAAGACGAGTAGTGGGAGGTGGTCGGGGTCACTAGGTACTACCACCACCACCCCCAGGTGGTCCACCACAAGCTCAGGGAGCAAGTGGATGGGGACAGGCCCAACTACAGGCAGTAGAGACTCACGATCCTGATGTCCCTAAGATGATACAAGGTATGATCTATATCTTCTCTACTTTATCAGTATTTCTTATCGACATAGGTTATAGACTTTTTTCCCTTGTCATGAAATTAGTTTGAGACTCTAAGATTCTGACTGAGCTTTTAGCTCAACCTTTGCATTTTGATACTCCTATGGGAGGAGATTCAACAGTCACACACTAGTACCGACAATGTGATCTTACTCTCAGAGGAGAGAGTTTCAGATGGGATATTCTAGTATTGGCATTGAATCCCTAAGACATCATTCTAGGCATGGACTGGATATCAGCAGTTCACGCACAGAATGACTGCTTGAGACATACAGTGCGATGTACGCATGGAGATGGAGGCCAGTTTTCCTTTGTTGGTGAGAAGGAAAATAGAGAAGCATGAGATAGACTTGCGCTTAGGAGGGTGCATCCGATTACATATTAGATGGCTTGCATGACCTTCGACACAGTGGATGAGGCGAGTCCACAATTCCGAGTGGTAGTGGAAGAGTATGAGGACGTATTTATAAAAGATGTCTCAGGACTACCTCCTCATAGAGAGGTAGACTTTCGCATTGACTTGTACCCAGGAACAACACCAATATCTACACCAGCATATCAGATGGCCCCTGCGGAGCTCTGGGAGATGAGGGTATAGTTGGAGGACTTATAGAGGAAGATATTCTTAAGGCCTAGTGTTTCTCCATGGGCATCCCCGGTGTTGTTTTCCAAGAAGTCAAACAGAATTTTGAGGCTATGCATGGACTTCTGGTGCCTAAACCAGGTGATCGTGAATAACAAGTATCCTCTACCGAGGATTGATGATATGTTTGATCAGTTGAAAGGAGCGAAGTGGTTCTCAAAGATAGACCTCATATTAGACTATAACCAGCTTCATGTGCGGGATGAGGACATCCTGAAGACAGAATTCAAATTCCGGTACAAACATTACGAATACCTAGTGGTGTCATTCGGCGTGACGAACTCCCCTACAGTATTCATGGGTCTCATGAATAGGATCTTCTGGACCTGCTTAGACCAGTTTGTAGTGGTCTTCATTGACAACATCTTGGTGTACTCGGAATCTGAGGAAGAGCATGCTGAACACGTGAGGATAGTTCTGGACACACTCTGGGATCACCAGTTATATGGGAAGCTCTCAAAGTGTGAGTTATGGATACGAAAGGTCCACTTCTTGGGACACGTCATCTCAAAGTCTAGAGTTGCAGTGGATCTAGTGAATATCGAGGCAGTACTTCCTTGGGAGCCACCCAGGAGTGTTACTGAGGTGCGGAGATTCCTTGGATTAGCATGCTACTATTAGAGGTTCATACCCAATTTCTCCAGAGTAGCAGAACTTATGATTGCTTTGACAAAGAATGGGAAACCCTTCCTTTGGTCGGAGACATGCCAGCAGATCTTTCAACAGTTGAGGCAGAGCTTGACCAGTGATCTCATCCTAAGGTTGACGTAGGAGGGCACTGACTATGTGGTTTACTGTGATATATCAGGAACCGGACTCAGTTGCGTCCTAATGTAGGATGATGCAGTGATTACTTATGGATCACGACAGCTAAGGTCTCGTGAGCAGAATTATGTGACTCACAACTTGGAGTTGGCAGTAGTAGTCTTCGCACTAAATATGTGGTGACACTACTTTATGGGCGAGCGGTTCATTGTTTACTCAGACCACAAGAGACTCAGATATATCTTCATGCAGAAAGATCTAAATCTGAGTCAGCGACGTTGGATAGAGTTCCTCCAGGACTATGACTTTGAGATAGTCTATACTCTTGGGAAGGGTAATGTAGTGGTAGATGCACTTAGCCGGAGATCGAGTTCGCAGATACTGAATGAGGCTTCAGAGCAGTTAGGTTCATTTTAGATATCCTACATGGACAGAGATGAGACAGTATACCTCTAGTTGATGGTAGTTTCCCCTCCAATCCTTCAGTGATTCAGGAAGGCACAACTCAGAGACATCATCTTTGAGACTTCACATGCTCAGATATCCTCAGGCCATGCACCTGACGGATATTCTAAAGGTGGGGAGCACGCTATCTTTTTCAGAGGACGTACAGTTGTACCGGTGGTGCTACGAGAGGAGGTGCTGAGGGAGTTCCATACATCCCCCTTGGTAGTTCATCCAGGCGTGATGAAGATGTATCAGGACCTTGTGTCCAGGGATTAAGAAAGTTGTGGTGGAGGTTGTTTCTAGATGCCACACTTTTCAGAAAGTGAAGGTCGAGCACCAGGTACCAGTAGGCTTGAACCAACCCCTCGAGATACCAGAGTGGAAGTGGGAAGGGATATCAATGGACTTTGTGACGGGGTTACCATGTACATCCAGAGGGTACGATACCATTTGGGTGATAATTGACCGACTCACCAAGTCATCTCACTTCCTTGCTATTCGAGATAAGGGTTCGGTAAAGAGCTTGGGACATCTCTATATTCAGGAGATCGTGTGACTTTATGGGGTGCCTTTGATGATAGTCTCAGACCGTGACACACGATTCACATCCCAGTTGTGGAAAGGATCACAAGAGGCTTTTGGGACTCAGCTTCGCTTGAGCACAACTTTTCACCCGTAGACAGATTGTCAAACTGATCAGACCATCCAGACCATGGAGGACATGCTTCGTGCATGTGTCCTAGATTTTGGTCGTAGTTGGGAGGACCACCTACCCTTGGTGGAGTTCGCGTACAACAACAGATATCACTCCACCATTGGTATGGCCCCTTTTGAGGTGATGTACGGACAACCATGCAGATCACCCTTGTGCTAGACAGATCTAGGAGAGCCAGTACTCGTGGGCCCAGAGATGGTATAGGCTACCACCGAGAAGGTGCAGGTCATCAGAGAGCGGATAAAGACTGCACAGAGCCGACAAAAGTCCTATGATGATAGGCGACAGAGTCCACTGGAGTTCCAGGAGGGGGGCACATATTTTTGTGAGTCTCCCCTCGACAGGGACTACAGAGATTTGGCCGAGGCAGAAAACTCTCACTAAGGTTTATTGGACCATTCCTGATACTTCAGAGGATTTTCAAGGTGGCGTACTGCTTGGCACTGCCACCGTAGTTAGAGAGGGTACATGGCATCTTCCATGTATCCCAGCTAAGGAGATAAGTGCATGACCCATCTCACGTCATCGACCATGGCGAGCTGGAGATTGACGATGGGGCGACTTTTGCAGAGTACCTGGTAGAGATAGAGGATTGACAGGAGCAGATCCTTCATGAGCAGTTGATACCTCTGTTGTGCATTCTGTGGCAGCACGGGAATCTCCAAGAGAGCACATGGGAGTGAGAAGCTCATATGTGTGCCCAGTACCCATCATTGTTTGTGTAGCCTTGTTTGGCTTTTCTGGGACGAAAATCCCTAAGGTGGGGAGAATTTAAAGACATGAAAATTCCATGAATTTTTTTATAAAATTAATTGGGATTTTTACGAGTCTGTGAAAATTGACGACGCGTGATTCTGAGGCCCGGTGTGCCTGGAATGGATTTTTGAACTTTTTTAAGGTACATTCAGTAAACGCACCGGTGGCATTTTCTAACTTCTGAACCGGTGCTCAGATTAAAAATCTGAGAGCACCGTTGAATCCGTAGCGCCAAGATTCGCTTAAGGGAAGCTTCACTTCGACCACAATAGGTCGGGAGAAAAAGTTATTTTTTATACCCTTTTAAGGAAAAAATAAAATAACATGTAGTTGTTATTTTATTTTATTTTCTCCAACGGATGAGCGGCGGTGGCGGGTCCGGTGACTTGTCAAGACATTTAATGGCTTGACTCTCCTCAATTTTGTAACTGCACCATTTTGAATTAAATGAGGTTCATTAATTACTCATTTAATGAACCTTGTTAAATTCTTTCGTGCGTTACTCACCATTTCCCCCTCCTATATATATGAGGCTCGGGGATGAGTTTTGACATGACTTCACTATGCGAGGAAACTCTGGCAAAGTACCATGACTTTATCCACCAGCAGAGGATGGAAGCTAGGGCGGCAACGATCCAGGATTGACGAACGCCGACGACTCCATCCAATGACGACGCTCATCCCACCGCATACCCTCGAACGTGGAGAGTATCGTCGTCCGCAGTGGTCACCAAGAATCTTTGAGGTTGGGGTTTAATTATTATAGTTTATTTATAATGATTTCTTTGATCCCACTTGTTATCATATTAACGCGAAGGGCACGTTCCAAATGAACAAGTCTCGAACCCTCCGCCACTTCGCTCATGTTGTGTTCTTCGGGGATGGTTTCCTCAATTTGACGGCAACGCAAAACAGTGGGTCACGCTATGACGGTGACATTCTAGGAGTCCTGTAAGTGTAGACGGGAGTAGAAACGAAGCTACGGGGCAGCACTGGAGCCCCGTAGAAGATCCACAAGTGCGGCACCGGCGCGGTGGCACCGACGAGCGACGGAGGGGTCTGGAAATGGTCAGCTGTGGTGGCAGCAGGCGGCACGCCATTACGCGCCGCGGAGGGGAGCCGCGACATCAAGCTGAGGCAGCTGTAGGCAGCAGTCGGCACCTTGGTTGACCGCAGAGGCAGAGGCGGTGCACCTTCATGCACTGCATTGATGAGGGCCACGACATTATGTTGCGGCAGAGGAGGGGGACCCACATCCCACGGGTCTCGCGGACCACGTGGTGGTGCCACATGGCATCGCTGATTGAACGATCTGAACAGCTCCTTTGAGTCATTCGTGAGAAGGGGGAGCAGATCCCCCTTCATGCGGGCCACCTAGCTGGGTGTCACACTGGCTACCGAGATGTTCGCGGGTCGGCCGAACGGGCCAGACCCGCCCAGTGGGCTGAGCCCCACCCGACGGGCCGGGTCAACCACGGCCTGGGCCCACGAACTAGTCGGGCTGACCCCGACAGGCCGAACCCATTGAACTGGGCTGACCCTTAACGGGCCAGACCCGTGTGGGGTCAGGTAGACCCTGGGACTTGTTGCGTCGGGCCAGCCTGACCGGGTCGGACCGGACCTAGACTCAACCGACCCCCGAATAAAGAAATGTTCGTAACTGACGAACCAAGTGTCTGTTTGACACACCATTAGTGGAATTGGGACCCCTTTTGGGAAGCGGTCCCTTTGGCATATTCTGGCGGGCCCAACTGAGCTAGGCCGGACCGAGGTGTGATCACCCCCGTTTCACGGAAAGGGGTATAACTAACAGACCAGGCGTCTGATCGATGCGTAATCTATGGAATAAGGACCCTTGTGACAAGGTGGTCTTTTGGAGATACTCTAAGAGAGTTTTGATGGAGTTTGACTTGCGATCTGGGTTGGATCAGGCTTGAATCTAACCGGGTCCTTTTTACAAAAGTGTCCATATCTTACAGACTGTGCGTCTGATTGACGCGTCGTCTGTCATGTTGGGACCCCTGTGATGGGGCGGTCCCTTGGTTATTCTTTTTGCTGGAATTCATATCGGTTTAAATATGACTGATGGCTTGAGGAGAAGAGTCTTTCGGAGATTAGGTGTGCTTTGTGCGGGAATCTAGTGGATGGCTATGACATGAAGAAGAAGAGCGACCAGTATGGGTCAGCATCAGAAACTACATAGTGGGATGATTTTATTGTACGACTAATCACCCCTACCTTTGTACCGACGACCAATAGGGGTCAGCACCAATGACCAATATGGGTCAGCACCAACGACCAATACGGTTCAACACCCGTGACCCATACGGGTCAGCACCAGTGACCAATATAGGTCACCACCAACGACCAATACGGGTCAGTATCTAGCTACCAATACGGGTCAGCATACAGTGACCTATATGGGTTAGCAGTAGAGTAACTATGGATATGATGATCTGGCTTTATGACTAGCCATCCCTATCCCAGTAACCTTGAAGTTATATCGTTAGAGTGAGTTGTCTCTTTTGCCTTGTGCTTCATGATTTAGATCATGCTTGTGATATTACATTTGTGGTATTTCTTTTGATGTTTTCCTTTGTGGATTATAGAGAGACCTTAAGGGGTCTCGGGGTCCCCTACTGAGTTGTTATACTCACCCCTACACAGGCTCCGCCCGCATGTGTGTGTCTGGTGTAGACTACTAACGCTTTGAGGCAGACTTTTGAGGTTCGGGACTTGGTGGATCTTAGTGCGACGGGAGCAATCGATATCCTCTTCTTCGGCTTCAAACTTACAGCTACTACCCTCTAGTTAGAGCTCCAAGGAAGATGTGACATATGTTTACATTCTTTTCAGTTTCTAGGACTTTTATTCTGGCCCACTGTTTTCAGTTTACAGTTGTACCTATGGTTTTACTTTACACTCATGGTTATACCTCACTTTTGTTGGTTGTTTACTTTAGTTTCCTTTTTTGAGTGTGTACAGATCTTTAAGGCAATGTCTTCCCTGTTCGGAAAAAGCCTACAGGTGCTACTCACCAACCCCTATCCTATGGAAGGTAGGCTTGGGGTATTCATGTATGGGCCCCATGGGATGGGTCATGACAACAACATTCCTTCATACTTAGCATTGCATGGGATAATCTGAGGACATGCATAAGAAAAAGAGGATCTATAAAGCCCAGTAAGGGAGTAAACAAGGCATAACATGAATAATATAGTACATGTTAGGAAATAGGCATATCAATGGAGCACAAGAGAAACATGAACATAAAGGCATGATATAGCATGATTATCATAACATGGAGATGTGGCAACAATATTTAACGTGATATTAGCATTAGCCAAGGCTCATTGCACATGGAGCATGAGTAAACCCTAATTGAACTTGAATTAGCATGATTAAACCCTCTTTACACTTGAATTAGAATGACTAAACTCACATTTCACTTGACGTATCATGATACTAATCTTTACATAATGCATTGGAGCGCTATCAGGGCGCACCCTTTATAAACATTTCATTTCATGCATAAGTGTGTCACATGGATCATATAACATGGAATCATTTAACATTCTCATTTATTCCACAATAAAGGAATTTGGAATACATACATGAACTCTATAATCAATAATTATATGTGAATAAATGTGAATACCCTTGATAGAGAAATGGGTATGGTATTCACTTACACAATTATTTTGGCATGGGAAATTTTGGCAGCATAACGACGTCAAATAGAAATCGTAAAATGGGATAATGAGAGAGAAAGGGGTCTCCCATAATTTATACATGAAATGGATAGTAAGGGGGTCATGGAACATAATATCCCAACATATGTAATGGAATTTATATGCATAATATAAAATACTTGCTTGAATGTAAATGAGAAGAGAGAAATTCCTTACGGAATTTCAGCATGGTGACGAGTGTAAATGGGAGGCATTAATGAGAGAGAAAGAGGTCTCTCATCATTAAAACATAATGAGGGAGGTATGTGGGAGGTGAAAAATCATACCCCAACATTTTTAATTGAAAATAAAAGGGTACAACAATATAAAGAAATTTGGACAAAATGAGAAATGAAGAAATCCCTTACTTGGAAGTGTGATCCCAAAGGCTTGGGAGAGGCTTGAGAGATGATTCTAGGGAGATTAAGGTGCCTTGGGAGGATTATAGAGAGAGGAGGGAAGAGATTGGTCAAGCTCCAAAGGTTTTGAGTAAAGAGGAATGGGATATTGAGTGGGTTTATATGGGAAAAGGAAAGGGGATTCTTTATTATTTAGGTTTTGGACACTACACACTAAACTAATAAAAACCACAAACCACCCCATGGTTTTTTCCCATAGTTTTTTCCAAAGTGGAGTGGAAAAAATTATTTTATAAGTCTAATTTTCAAACTTATTAAAATATTAGGCTTACTTATGTGGGGGTGAGTCACACTCTCAAGGAAATCATTTTAAAAAGTTAAAATATTTTATAAGTCTTGGAGGGTCTACTAAAGCACCATAAAATTAATCAAAAAAATATAACATCACATTATTTTAAAGATAAAACATATATTGGATGAAAATATTTTTTATAGTATTTTATTACATCACTATTGTGTCATTATGATGTCATAAAACACATTATATATTTAAACGGTATTTAATTTTTACCCAAAAATTTGACTCTCAGAAAATTATGAAAAATTCACCATTAGATAATTTCAAAGTCCTGAATCCAAAAATAATATTCATTTTATCTGAATAATTTTCTAAATATATAAATTTTTACTTTTAAAATAAAAACTGGCATTTATTTAAAATTCATGGGTTTTGATAAAAACAGTTTTCAAACCTTAATAAAAATTACAATTGTATTCATAATAATTATATGATTATTTATATTTAATAAAAAGTGATTTAGTAATAATATTTTATTAAAATATTATTTAATTCAAAAATCCATTAATTCATCAAAATAGATTTCTTAATTGAATTTAAATATTAACTAAAAATACTATTTGTGCTTTAAAACCATTTACAAAGTAACAATGATAAAATGAATGTATATTCTTTATACAAAAATAATGAACATAATCATAGTGCTAGGATCTTGTTATATAATCCCTTATAAAACCCGCATAAGACCTATGGGTAAGGTGTGTGATGGTGACTGACTCTTGGGGCGGCTCAGATAACATCGCTCGGGTGGTAATCTCTATTAACTTCCACTTCTCCCATATGCGATTTTGTTTAAGCTTAACATATTGAAGCTTGGCTTGGGCTTGGTCAAGAGAAAATCCCAATGATGCTACCTCTTTTTTGAGCTTTGACAAATGGGATTTGTATGGAGAAATTCTATTAGATGAGGTCATCGCTTCCTTTGTCTGGGTAAATTGGATTTGTTAAAGCACTATATTTATACTAATCATGTGATCACTATTCAATGGCTATATTAGCAATGGTAACAATTCTTAATGGTATTTTGAAATCCAAAAGCATAAAACCAAGGAAGTGCATATGTTTTATATAACCATTTTACATAATAAGACATTTAATTATATCAAGACGAATTTTCATTAGGGTGAATTCTCAGATCCTCATACTTGTTCCATAGAACCTATAGTTTTTCTTCTCTCACATTTGAGTCACCCTCGTATATATTTATCAAATTTTCCCACATAACATGTGAAGATTTACATGACATCACATTTATATAGAATGCATTGGATAGGGCTGCCCCTAAAGCATTGATTCCTTTGGCATCATCATCTAATTCTCTATGGTCTTCTTCTAATAAAACATTATTTTTCATACTGGCAGAAATACCATGCATTGCAGCTATAAAAACATCCATACTCGATGATTGAAAGAAGTGTTGCATTCAATTCTTTATAGCTGAAAATTGTTTCCATCAAAGATCAGAATCCCTTTGTGATTAACAGCTTCCATTTCTTCTACTGGGAGAGAAGCACCGACTTTCAACATTTCCATCTGATACCAATTGTTAGCCCAATTAGGTTAAATACCCTGAGTGGGGGTGAATCAGGGTATGACAGATTAAAACAACTTCCCCTTTGGATCTTGTTTCATTGTTAAACAAAAAACTCTTCCCTTTCTTTCCCATAACAATATATGAACGGAAATGAAATCATGCATGAGACACGACAATTTTACTTGGTCCACCCTCATTGGACTATGTCCAAGAAGTATACAACGAAAATTTTATGATATACCAAATCCACTGAGGCTCATTACCAAATTACAAGGTTTAAGCTAGATCACTTCTATTCCCAGGCTCACTGTCTTTACAAAGTTTAGGGTCAACTCGTTGTTTTCCCAAGGGTCACTCCCTGAGTCTCTTTATCTGGCTCACTATCGGTGGAAAGGATCTCTGTCTTCCTCTTCCTTTGCTCACTTCTATGGAAAGGATCCACTCACAGTTTAGGGACATTCAGGTCCCTTCATTATCATTAATGAATACATCCCCAACTATAGGTAGATTCTCTATTGAAGTCTCTCTTTTCCACATACTATTAGTTTGTAGAAATTGCTTTCGCAAACTGTTTTAGTCCCTCCATAAACTACCCTGCATCCTCCAAAAACAACCTTTAATCCTCCACAAACTATCTTTCACTGTGTGGCATGAGTGCTTCATGGACCACCTATTCTCCCATAGACCGCCTCTTCTCCCACAAACTGCCTCTTCTCCCACAGACTGCCTCTTCTCCCATGGACAGCCTCTTCTCCCACGGACCACCTCTTCTTTCATGGACCACTTCTTCTTCACAGATTGATGATGCCTTTTGGACCACCTATGCTACATGGTCCCTTTTCATTTGCGGGCTACAGAGCCCTGAAAACCCCTTTTTAAAACTGTTCTCACAAACTACTTCACCCTTCGTGGAATCCTCCCTCACAAACACTTATCCTTAGCAGAATTCTCCCTCATGAAATTCTTCAGACTTCACTAAATTCTTCCCAGAATATTTTTTCTAATGAAATTTTCTCTTCTTAATGATCTGGTTAGGGGTATTTATATAGGAAAATAGATCCACAAAATCCGCTAATCTGAAATACCCAAATCTTCAATGTGGTATAGCCTTTACCGCAAACTGTGTTATGTGGTCCGCATAACACATTACTTCCTTTGCGGTGTCCAATGTATTTTAAAAATTAATCACCAACTCTCAACCAAAAATGATGATCCTACCACGAACCATTAGCCTCCCAAAAATTTTGAGCCTCCCATGAACTGATTTTTCTACGCGGTCTGTATAGCATGCTTTGTGGTCCGCATAACACTGCTTTGAGGAAATATTCCTTTTCTAATTTTTCATCACAATTCTGTGTTCCTCCTTTTTGGTCTAAAAATTGCGCTTCATGGTCCATGAACTATTTTCCACAAAAGTTTTTGTAGAACACCTTCCTTTTCCATAAAACAAACTCCCGGTTTTAAGGCCCAAAAATTTGTAAAACATTGGGAAACTACACCACCTTAAATATCTGCTTCGGAAACACCAACCATGCTAATTAGCGGTTATTTGGCTTTATCAACAAACACAATAAACCCAAAAACACTGAGACAGAACCTTGAGGTATTTTTTCCCAACACTTATTACATCCTAACACCAGATGTAAAGGTCTGGTTGCAGTTACATGAAGTGTTAATTGTAACTTAAAAATTTGTAACTTTGTTACTCTGGAATGATAACTCATCTTACTAGACCATGAATATAAAGTTTGATAGATCTTGACTTATAAATTAATTGGTTTGTCTTAAATTGATATTCCAATTATAATTCAATGGGTGGTTTCCTCCATAACTTTCAATTAACACTCCGTATAATAGAACCCCTATGATTGAAACTTGGAATCCTACCAATGCCCAAGACTTAGTAGTGGGTAGTTGGGTTATTATTTCTTGGGTAGTGAGCCCTTATGCTTATCGTTATTTCATAACTGAACCTATTTAGTTTTGTTGTTATATGGAGAGGCTTTGGTCCATCTTGATTCCTATTGGTAATCTTATAGTTGTTGAATATTTTTTTGAGGCATATGTCTGGAATTGTAGATATATGCCTCCATGAAAGCCTCAAGTCGAATGCTAGGAAGGTGGAAATGACCATGATCTAGAGGTGGTGGGACCTACACCACAAGTATTACCTCCTGTAGTGAAACCTATGGTACCTCTTGTCATACATGATCAGGGCACTGATGCTCAGTTTTGAGGGGGTTTCCTATGATTTATTTAGAAGATATAGGGAGCCTCGTGAGCTGTCCCTAATATGGTAGAGTTAACACAAGAATTTAAACAGTATCATCCACTTGATTTTTTTAGGGATGGTGGCCCCCAGGCTACTGAGTCATCGCTAGAGACTATTCTTGCTATCTTTGAGCATCTGGAGACACCCCCAAAGGAGATAGTGAAACTCGTAGCTTTTATATGCTTCTTGGATCTACTAAGCATTTGTGGGATGTAGTTATTCAATCATATTATCATCGAAATATGGTTTAGAGGGATTTTCAATATACTTTTTATGATTAATTCTTTCCAAAAACCATGAGAGTTGAATGGGATAGGGTGTTTATAAACTTGCATCAGGGTTCTATGTTTGTTATGGACTATTCATCTTTCTTTACTAAGATCCATCATTTTGTACTGACTCTTGACATTGATGAATTAACCAGAGCAATGTGGTTTGAGGATGGACTTAGGCAGGCCATCCATTCTCAAGTGAACATTTTCTGTTTGATGATAGTTTCTAAAATAGTGAACAAGGCCCTTGTCACTGAATGTAACTTGAGGGAAGTTGAAGATGTGGGGAATGGTGGTTTAGTGCTTAGGTAGGGCAGAAGTTCATCTAATGGTATAAAGAGTCATTTTGAGCTATCTTTCAGGGGTAATAATAGATAGAGTGTGAATCTAGGTAGCTAGGTGATATGTCATCAGTGTGGGAATCCAAGTTACAAGAAGCCTAAGTGTGATAGAGACCCAGTTGAGTGTCGAGCATGTGGTAGAGAGGTCCATCGTTAACAGGTTTCAAGGACATTCCCACTTATTCCCAGTTGGAGAGGATCAGCACCAAATACACTTATTAGAGTGGGATCAGTAGCTTTGTGTTAGGAGGAGAGCTAGAGTACTACAATCCATTCAAACTAAGGAAGTGGATGCGGTCAATGGAATCTAGAATTCAGATGTACAGTGCCAGCAGGGCGGACCTGCTCAGAGTTGTCAGGGTATAGTTCAGGGCCACAAATTTGGCTAGATATATGCAATACATCCAAAAACCATGGTTTTGGTCCATCTATAGTTTGAGGTATGATTTTAGTAGCCTCACCTTTATTTTTTTCCTTATTTGAAATAGGCACTTCACATTATTTTATATTTGTGGCTGTTTTGGAAAGCATTAGGCTCGAAATTAACTATTTCTATGGAGGGATGACTCTTGATACTTCATTGGGAGTATGATCAGAAAGTATAAACTAGTATAAAGAGTTTCCCCTTAACATCGATGGTTATCTTTTCTTATGGAAACTCTTCATCCTCTAGATGACATGTTTTGACATTATTCTCAGGTTGAACTAGTTGGTTCCTTATCAAGCCTATATTGATTGTTATCGTCAAAGGGTGTCTTTCATATCACCATAGGGTAGTAGCTATATTAATAAAGTAGAATGGGATGTTTGGGAAAGTCAATCTAGACCTGGTCATCATGGGATGAGTAGAGTATCATCCTATATTACTAATCTTTTTCTAAATGGTCAAGGAATAAGTCAGATTGATTTTCCTCCAGTAGTGGATTGTTTTAGGGATGTATTCCTTGAAGACTTTTCTAGACTACCTCATGAGAGAGTGGTAGAGTTTACTATAGATATTTTTCTAGGAGAATCACCGGTATCTATTTTTCCTTACAGGATAGATCCTACTGAGCTTCAGTAACTCAAAATATAGTTAGAGGACTTAGAATCTAAAGGGTTTATACGACCTAGTACTTCACCTTGGGGATCACCCATGAATTTTTTCAAGAAGTTGGATGGGACCCTCAGGATTTTTTTGGATTACTAGAAATTGAATCAGATTACTATAAATAATTTTTATCCAAAACCTCATATAGAAAACCTTTTTGATAATCTCTAAGGAGCCACAGTTTTCTCAAAAAAATGATTTTAGTTTTAGCTATCATCAGGTTAGGATTAGACCATCAGATATACCTCATGTGGTTTTCAAAGTAGGTATGGCCATTATGAGTATTTGGTAATGTATTTTGGTCTCAATAACACACCAACAGTCATTGTAACCTTGATGAATCGAGTTTTCCACCAGTACTTGGACTCTTGTGTTAGTTTTTATGGATGATATCTAGGTGTACTCTAAAACTTGGCATGATCATGAAAAACACCTTGATATCGTATTTAATACATTGAGATAGAATATGTTATATCTCAATCTCACAAAATTCCACTTTTGGATTGATAAATTTCACTTCCTATGTCACGTCATATCAGAATCGGGGGTATCTGTGGATCTAGAGAAGGTGAGAGTTGTAGTTTCCTAGGAGCATCCCAAGAATGTCTTTGATATTCGGGGTTTCTTGGGGCTAGCTGGTTACTACTGGCATTTCATTCATAATTTCTCAGACCATGTAGTACCTATTATGGGCTTGAAAAAGAAGGGTGTTATGTTTATATTGTATGAATCTTGTGAAAAATCATTTCAAGAGTTGAAAGGAAGGCTGACCTCAACATTAATCTTGATTTTCCTGAGCCTAACATAAGATATATAGTCTTTTTTGATGAATCAGGTGTTAGAATGGGTGCAGTCTTGATATAAGGGGATCAAATTGTGGTTTATGGTTCTTTTCAGTTGAGGTCGTATGAGTATAATTACCCGACACATGATCTTGATCTTGCAATTGTGGTCCATGCTTTGCATTACTAGAGACACTACTTGTTGGGGGAAAGGTTTATTGTATACACAAACCATAAAAGTCTCAAATAATTTTTGACTCAATGTGACTTGAACCTAATACAATGAATATGGGTTGAATACCATTAGTCTTTCAATTTTGAGCTTGTTTATGCACCTATTAAGGGCAATGTAGTGGATGATGCTCTAAGCCAGATGACTCGGGCACAAGTTGTTTAGAAAACCAGTAGTGAATGAAAGTTGATGGATCTTCTTTCTAAGATGAATTTGGAGGTTCAGTATTGTCACGGGAATCCTATTTTTACATCTTTAGAAGTGACCTCGTCACTTTTGGATCAAGTAAAGATTAGAAAATTTTTAGATATTGCACACAAGGTTATAAGGGAAAGTGTTTCTTGTGGGGACCCACCACCTGGTTGGGTCATTGAAAAGGATGAGATATTATGTGTTTCATGGACACATATGGGTTCATATAGACATACAAGAGGAGATGATACAAGAATCTCATGCATCTAAGTGGGAAGTACATCCCATAATTACTAAGATGTATCGTGACTTGCATCACCAGTATTGGTGGCTTGTTATGAAAAGGCACATAGAAAGTTTTGTTACATGGTGTTCCACCTATCAGTAGGTGAAGACAGAACTCCGGTGGAATACTAAGATTCAATAGTCGTTACCCATTCTAGAGTGTCAATGGGATGGCGTTGCTATGGATTTTGTGATGGGATTGCTGAAATCCTCTCGAGACAGTGATGTGGTATGGGTGGTCATGGAAAAACTGAAGAACATTGCTCATTTCTTGCCTATTTGAGAGACCCACTCGGTATAAAAGAATAGAAGACTATTTTTCCATGAGATCATACACTATAATGGTATTCCTCTCACCATTTTATTGGAAAAGGATACTCATTTTACATCGTGGTTCTAGAAGGGGTTGCAGAATGATCTTGGTTCACATGTTCTTCTAAGAACAACCTACCACCCTTAGACTGAAGTTCGGTCCGATCGCACTATACAGTTGTTAGAGGAAATGCATAGGGCATGCGCCCATGATTTTGGGGGTTCTTGGGAGAAACATTTACCTCTTTCTGAGTTCTCTTATAATAATAGTTTTCAAGTGACTATACATATGGATTCCTATGATGCCACGTACGGTAGGTCATTTTGTTCAACTTTGTGTTGTTTAGTGATAGGGGGAAGCTCTACTAGGACCACGTCTCACTCAAGAGACATTATATTCGGTACAAATTATCAAAAAGTGTATGGCTACAACTTAGTCTAGGCAGAATTCTTATGTTGGTCATCGTCACCGACCTCTACAGTTTGATGTGGGAGGTCGTGTATTCTTGTGGGTTTCACCTAGGATGGGGAATCGACAAATAAGGAGGTAGGGAAATATAGATCCTAGATTCATTAGACCTTTTTATATTTTTGAGAGGGTCAGACCAGTTTCTTATCAAATATCACTCCCTTAGAGATATAGGGATAGGCATGATGTCGTTCATGTTTCTCAGTTACGTCGTTATTATTCTGACCAATCTCAGGTCCTTCGTCCTGATGAGGTTGAGTTAGATGTTGAGGATTATTTTGAGGAGTGCCTGGTTCTTATTGTTGATCGTAGCATGAAGGGTCTTCAAGGTAGGTTAGTTCCTCTAGTTCAGATGCAATGGAAGAATGGTCATGTACTGGACGAGACCTAGGAGAGAGAGGCTGATATACATGCTCAGTGGTTAGAATTATTCCTAGATGGTGTTCCACCAGTCTCATAATGGAAACTCGGGGATGAGTTGTTTTAAGGAGAGAAGGTTGTAAGATTATTATTTTTCTTATAGGTATGGATTCTTTAAAATTCTATTTAAACCACTTGTTTTATCCTTATTATAGTGCCTAAGGGACTAAGGAAGGGTTCGAGATTGTTTGGGGATTTTTTGGTGCCCAAAGCTCCAGTTTTTATAGAATAAGAGAGAGGCATGTGGTTGGCACGCATTTATTACTAACCATGTGGATCAACCATGCAACCCAAAGAGGAGGTGCATGGTTTATGTAATCGTGCGAGGTAGACTATGTGGTCGTGAAAACCCTATAAAATATTGCAAGTGTGAGTCACGTGGGTTGTGCACAATTTTTCAAATTGTGCGCCTAGTCGTATGAGATGATGGACAAGTTGGATGGTGGCTACACATGGGTTTTTCACGATTTGTTAAACTATGAACCTAACCGTGCGAGGGAGGTGTCACCTTGGGCAGTAGGTGCTCATGGTTTGCGTGCGGTTTAAAAAACCGTGTGGCCAAACCGTGTACCCCTTAAAAATGGTAAAATTAGGATTTCCCCCTGCTTCTTTTAATCCTAAATCCAACCTCTCATCTCCCATTTACGCATAGCAACCCCTCCACTTGAGAGTTATCCTTCTCTTACTCAACATAGGATTTGAAGGATCTCCCTCATTTGAGCTCTGATTCAAGCATTGTTCATCTCATTGGATGTCTCCCAATAAGTTTAGCATTCCCCTTGCATTTTTTTAGTCTCTCTAGCCCTGTTGGATATTATTTCTATGCGAGCTCATATGTCCTATTTTCAGGGCATTTGTCTAGTTTCTCCAATTTCTCTCATTCTAGCCTGAATCTAAAGTTGATATCGGATGAGGAGTCGTCTACCAGTATTAAGTAGGTGGTCTTGAAGTTTTCCCAAAAATTATAGTTGTTTATATTGTGTGTCATCATGCCATGCGCCAAACCTTCTGTGTGTCACCTCTAAAATGTCAAATTAATTAAATAAATCGGTATGCCTTAAATTGGATAGTTCTTATGGTCCAAATTTCTTCTTGGAGGTTGTATACCTTGACTCAAACCACCCCCTTGGGGTGGGTTTCCTATCAACCCATGACCCCTATTGATCTTTGTCTTGAGATTAAACCACCTTTGAGGTGTGTTGACCTATCCCTTTCTAACGGGTTATTAAAGAGAATTAATGAGGTGTATGTGGAATGGACATACCCATGGACTACGTGATCACTTATACATAAATTTAGAAAAATGTGAATGGTAAGACCATGTCACTTGACCCTTTTTAGCAATGTAGTGGCAAGTAGTTTACAATTGACCCCTATTTTATTACTCTTCAGTCATATGATTTAAATGATGAAATGAATTAATTAAATGGAATGGATTATGCACCTTAGCCCCTTCTTATTACTTATTAGTTATACAACTCCAGCTTATGAATGAAATTGATAAACGAAAAGGGTGACATTACTTAACCTTGATTGTAGTATGACGTGGATGTGATTACATCATACTTACTTTCTATAATGGACATGAAGTTCCTTATGGTTTATTTGGAATTTATGGACATGATGTTCCTATTGTTTATCTGGAACTAATGGATACGACGTTCCTTAGTGTTTTCTTGAAATTAGTGGACATGACATTCCATATCATTTATCTGGAATTAATGGACATGACGTTCCATATTGTTTCCTCGGAATTAATGGACATGATGTCTCATATTTTTATTAGGAATTAATGGACATGACGATTCTTATTGTTTATAAAATTATAAATTTTCAGAGACATTTTGGATTAGTCTGAAGCAGGTAGTATCGAACGAGTGTCCCATGAGGAAATCTGAGCTGACATGGGTTTTATTAAGTTTGTTTACTCCTTTTGTTTTATTACCTGTACACTACTTCCTAATATATTCACATACTGGATAGTTCTAAACATTGTTGGTGGTGGTCTACTGAGTTTTATCTGCACCCTATTCAGGCCAATAATTGGTGATTGGATAGACTTCATGGATGCATATAGGGATAAAGGGAAGAGTCCTTCTATGGACAGTTGATTTTTTGAACTATGATGAACACGGGAGTAGAGGACCAAGCTTGTGCTCATGATGATATTGGAGTTTATCTTTTTCTCTTTTGAATATTTTTTTACAACATGTATTGTTTATGTCTATTGCTTGTTCTCATTACTCCTCATCTTTGTATAGCATCATGACATCATCATTTCGCATAGGATACTGCTTATTGTTTATTTATTGATCTGATGTATGTTTATCATTTTTGCTACTTTGCTATTATATTTCGTTGTTATATGCTTCTGCTGCTTTAGCCATTATTTACTATTGTGTTCCACTTTGAAAAAAACGATATAGTCTATCTACCATACCATCTTAGACTCTCGTTGTTGGTTGGCGGCCTCTGGCATGTGGGGAGGCACAATTGAGGTCATATGACCATCGAGTCGGGTCACTTATAAGTGGATCGGGTCCACGACACCACACATTGGACAAACGAGCATCAGACAGAGAAACACGATTTCATCGGATGGAAGATTCTATAAAGATATACCAAACTGAGTTTTTGTGAATCGAGTATGAAATTCGAGTTGAGGCACGATGACCGGATGGAGACATGCTGACATATTAGACAGACCATGTTAGATGAACATTTGTGATGTCATCAGTCGAAAATATGTCAATCCTCTGAAGAAACTCGTGTGAATCACTAGAAGGAGAGACATCGAGTTTACCAAACTGAAGCAATCGGTCAAAGCAGACCGTGGGGAGGCGAAGCATCGGCCAGAGAAAGCAGATAAAGTGCATTGGTCGAAAAAGTACTGAGTTCATTAGACCGAGTCAATCGGTTGAAGCAGTTTGTGGAGTGGTGATTTATCAGTCGGAGAAATTTTTCTCTTATGTTGGCTATAAAGATAATAAATCTTTGTAACTAATGGGAGTCGGTATTATTTCCTATTGAGAGATAGGTGAAGATTTTTGAGAGATAACTCAACGGGATGCAGTATAAATATCTCTCAATTGTAATTGATGAAAAGATTATTAGTGGAAGAATCCATGGACCGACGGGAGTCTTCATGACGAGGATCTTGGTTCTCACACTGAGGCTAAACCTTGTAAAAATATGTGTGTGATGTTTTTCTTTTATCATCTGCATAGCAGAATGGCAAAATAGTGTGGGAGGGTTTCTAAATATCCATACATTTTAATCGATAATAGGGGTTTGGTAAACCTAATGTAAGAAAGATTTTAATTTGAATATAATCTGTAAAAGTTGGTCACCACTAATTCACCTCCCCCCACTCTTAGGGTGATTGCACGATGCACCTTAGAATCTCAATAATCAAAATAACTAACTTTAATAAATTATTTCAAAACTTCTTTTACATTGGTTATGGCAACACTTCTACAGTCTAGCTTTAATCAATGCTAAAAATACCTTTTATAAGCGCTTTAAAAGTAGTAACATTACCGGTGGTGATAAAAGTCGGACAATGTTATCAACACTAAAAAAGGATGATAAAAGGGGGGTATATTGCTATGTTAGTGTCAATAAAAGCAACCTGTTATCAGCGTAAATTTTTGTCATTGATAAAAGTTTAAAAAATATTTTAAAAGTTATTTCAGGATAAAAAAATGATTCCAAGCAGCCAACCTATTCCGGTGCCCTGATTCTCGCCTGCCACGTGCCACATCTAGTATAACACCTCAATATTCCCACTTATGCTAGGAATCAAACCAGCGACTAGCTTGTATGAAGCACCTATTAATCTTTATGTATTTACATACATGTTTATTTATTTATTCATATAATTATTTTTAAATGCATTTATAAAATATGTTAATATATTTACATATAATTGCATATTTACACATATTTTTTCATAATGTATTTATAAAATGCATATTTATTGTAAACACATTTATATAATATATTTTTATAATATGTTTAAATACATTGACCGGATATAAGTGTATATTTTATAAATATAAATTTTTAATGATTACATATAAATTAATATTTTATTTAATTTATTAAAAAAATAAAATAATGTTCACAGCAAGCGCACTCCAATGAGACGCGCTGAGGTCAACATTTAATTTTTGTCCGCTGCGATCTAACTATGGTCAGATCGTGGTCTACAAATTGACTGAAGGTGAAGTTTAATAAAGATTGACGTGCTTTATTTAAAATAACCGAAATAAAACTTCAAAAAGGGTATTCCCGTCACTTTCAAACTGGGCCGCGCGACACCCGAGCAAGGACTTATTGATCGTGCGTTACAATGACGTAATAATGACGTATACATTACTGGTGGAGGTACGTAATTTTGGGATTCAAATCGTCTCCCATCAACCAAAAACAAGTTTGTCTATTGGATTCAAATGAGATATTTAGATTTTTTTCATACATTAATTAATTAATTCTTAATTCTTAATTCTTAATTAATTTATAAACAATTTATATATCAATAAATAATTAAAATTAAAAAAAAACATCATTATCTAACCTAGTCCCACGACCCGCCTATGACCCATGACCCACCTTCGACTCTGCCTGTCATGCCCGCATATCACGGACCCGCAGCCTACTCTGCTCCGCCTGCCCTCACCCTTATTTGTTAATATACTATTATATATTTATATATAAAACTATAGACATATTGTCAATAAAAAATATATAATAATATATAATGTTAATAAAAACATCATATTATATAATCCTCAGAAAAAATATATTATTACATATATATCTATAAATATATTATTAGTATATAATCATAATATAAAAATATAAAAATATAAATTATAATTATTATATGAATAATATTTTTATAAATAATTTTAAATGAATATATTTGTGCGTGTTATTTGTTTTTCACACATTTTATAAAAATATAATTATAATTATACATAATAGACATTTATTAATACAAGTTTTTTGAAATATACATACATATATGTATGTATGTATATAATAAACAAACATTTTAGAATATTAATACATATTTCTACATATTATAATTTATATTTACATATTTGATTATAAAAAACATCATATCATTAATATATGATATTAATATATATATATATATATATATATTATAAATAATTTTAAATAAATATATTTAGGGATGTATAGTTATGTGTGTATGTGTGTTATTTATTTCCAATACGCGGACATATTTTATAAAAATACAATTATAATGTAATTATAATTATAATTAAGATACATATTTATTCATATACATTTTTTAATACATATATTTATTTACAACCAACATACACACATACATTTTATAAAAATGTATTTATAATGTAATTAGCTGTTATAATTATAATTAATATACATATTTATTAATATGCATTTTTTGGAATAAATAAATAAGTATATTTATACATATATATATACATTTTACTATAAATAAATATATTTATATTTATATGTTTAAAATATCACAACCACAAAATAGGGTTTTATCATCGCTAAAAAATTATGGCCGTTTGAAGTTTGAGTTACGTTTTGAACTTATTTTATATCTTTTAATATTTTTTTGATTTTTTGTGTCTTCAAATTATTATTAAATGATTATAACTCGATGATAATTCGAAATTTATTAATTAATAATATTTTTTAAATATTTTATAAGTCATTTTCACTAGGTATCTTATATATTAAGTGTAAATGTTTATTTATATTCATCTGAAACATATTTAAAAAGAATATATTTTTTTAATGATTTTTTTGAAATATACCATTTATTAGCGCTAATAAAAAAGTGTCGGTAAAGACCCCTCTTTATGAACGCTATTAAAAAAAGGGTTGATAAAGGGGATCCTTTTAACAACGCTTAAGCGCTGATAAATGAGCACTTTTAACAGCTCTTTTTTTAGCACTGTTAAAAGTATCATTTATCAACGTTTTTTTAGCGCTAATAAAGGTGTCCTCTTTATCAGTGTTTTTTTAGCACTGTTAATAGGCAGCATTGCAAAAAACCCGTTTTTGTGGTAGTGTATATATTTGGAATAGAATAAAACAAATATATGAAATTATACATGTATATATATTATAAATACATATATTTATATTTATATATTTAAAATATATATTTAGGAAAGAATTAAACAAATATATGTAATTATATATATATATATATTTGTGTATGTGTTTATATTTATATTTAATTATAATTTATATCTATTGAATTATTTATGTATCGATAACACACACACATACATGTTAAAATAATGTTAGTATACATTTAATTTAATGATATAAATATAATATATATATAATGTTATTATAAATATTATATATATTTATGTATACATATACTTGCTTGTATGTATATTGCAATTTATGATGATTAAATATTAATATATATTACAATATATATTATATATTTATATTCTATTAATTGCACCAATTCCATTTTTTTCCTGATAAGCCTTTTTTAACTACGTTGAAAGGGATCCTTTAAATGACTTGGCGGCCAGTGGCACAAAGGCATGGAGGCCCGAAGGCACATAGCCCATACATCTTTATTTGACCCAATTATATTGGAACAACCCCACCCCATAACCTCTTCATGTCCTCTCCTAGCTCCCCGCCTGCTGGTGCTAACAACTTACAATGCCCTAAATATTGCTACACAAGACGATAGAGTGTCTGCTATATCCCTCCTTCAATCCTCGGTCTGATTTTCTTGGCATGATGACTGCTACTATTCTGAAATCATCAACCTGGGTTGGCTCCAGTAAGGCGGACCTGATTTGCTCTATGGCCCAGAGGCCCTGTGGCCCAAAGTCCCTTATGGACCGAAGGGCCAATGGTGGCCCAAAAGCCCTGTGTATAGTGACCTATGATTTTCATACATAGTTATTACATCTTTTTAGATGAATATTCAATACATTACACAAACACATGCTCGAGAACCATAATAGTTTAGCGTCATTGGAGACTAGGGAAAAAATCTTCTAATTTGGGGAAAGATCATCAACATCTCCCATAAAGATCTTCTTCTTTAGTACTCTTTGGAAACATACCCTACTTAAAACATTTCTTCATAACCTGGGGAAAAGAAACATAAGAAAGAGTGATGTCAGATACTCAGTAAGGGTAAACAAGGGAGATACGTAAGCATAACATGAACATAAAAGTATGAGAATATGAACATAACATATGAAAACCATACCCTCCATGTCAAAGATCAGAATATTTAGTCATGGAATAAATATTGGTAGTTTATAAGACATGAATCATAATGAAATCAAAGAACATGAGCCATGAGAGCATAACAATGACATAATACATGGAATTGTGGTATACACATAAACATAGAAAATCATTTTCATGGTATTCAAGGCTCACTACCAAGACTATCATAGTGGAATGTGTTCATTCCTTAAACCATCATAGTAGTCAATGTTCACTCCCAAAACCATCATAATAGACAAATTCCATTACTGAATCGGGTTTACTCTCCATTTTAGTCTTGTCTATCTCATGAGATATAAATCTTTATATAATGTATCAGAGGGAGATACAGGTCCCACCCATCACATAATGAAAATCATACATATGTGTGCCATAAGATCATAAAACATTCATCATATCATAACCCATGAAATGAAATAGGTTTCACAAACATTTCATCATATCATAACCCATGAAATGAAATAGGTTTCAAAAACATTTCATCAATTCATAACCTATGGAAAATATATAGGTTTCATAATTATTTCATCATTTCATCATAGCTTAACCTGTGGAAAAAATAAGTGGCTTCTATAAGATTTTTTTCATGGTATAACCCATGGAAGAGAAACATGCTTTATAAACATCATGTTATCATAAACAAAAACCATTCAGAGAAAGAATGTGAATGGTATCCATGGATCATATCACCAGTAAAGCATAAATACCATCAAAGGGTGTCATTTTAGATGGAGAATGATTTTAAAAGAACACTTGAAATATTTCTTGAGGAAAATAATTTTTCTTTGAAAATCACTTTTTAAAACTAAAAATATTTTGGAAATCCTTTTCTTTGAAATTAAACTTGAAAAATTTATAAAGGAAGCTTTAAAAATAATTTAAAACGTTTCTTGAGGAAAATATCCTTTCCAATTTGAAAAAACTTTTTGAAACATTTTGAAAATATTTTTCTTTGAAAATAACCCTGAAAACTTATAAAGGAAGATTCAAAGTAAATAATAGTTATAATTGTGGGAATTTATGTTTATTCTATACACATAAAAACAAAGATTCCTTTCACATTTTTAGTAAAATCCAAAATGGTATTGTTTGGAAAATGATATGAATATTTATTTTAAAACATTTTTAAAAAATAAAACACGGGTCAAAATATATTTAAGAAATCATTTTAATAATGTTAAAAAACCTTTTTGAAAACATTTCTATAAAACATGGTTTTGGAAGAAAATTAGTTTTCGACTGAAGAGAGAAATAAGGCCGGATTTTCTTAGAAAAAATATTTTGAACTCTTGAGTACCTAAAGAGAGGAAAATGAAGGTAAAACATGTATTCTCATGAAAAAACCATATGATAAGATAATTAGTTAGTTTTATGAGAGATAGATCATAATATTTCATCATTGGAAGCATAATCATAAACAATCCTGATAAATGATGAGATTATAAGACAAATTTTTTACCACTTTGGTAACATTGAATTGTAAGCCACATGAAAGAATAAAATTAAATGAAACATATAATATCATTAAAGGAAGGTAATTCATGATATAACATGTCAAGTGGACATTATATACACCTAATAAAAGAATATAGGTTCATACCATAACATATGTCTCAAAGAATGTAAATTGTGACAAAAATTTCTTACCACTTTGGTAACATTTGAACCGTAGACCCCATGAAAGAGAGATCCTCAAATGGATATGTAAGTCCCCATAATTTTAATGTTGATCATCATAAAATACATTCATGGGAACTATATACACCACATAAAATAAACACATGGTGAATATGGATTGTGTCTCACCGAAAATAAATATGTGACAGAAATCCCTTACCTTAAGACTCGACTTCCTTTTTACACATTAGAACCTTCTGTTTAATAAATATAAGTTTATTATACATCTATTTTATATCCTTACTTATATATATTATACCATATATTGTTTAATTATGACAATTTATTACCCATTTATTAACAATTCCTTTTTAAAATCACATTTCAGGTAATAACTGCTTTGTTTTTTGTATATGTTTTGATTTGTTATTTTCGTTCCTATTAGTTTTATCATAGTTCCATAATCTCCAGAATAATAATCATGAAATAATTATAATATTTATAAATCAATTATACCTTTAAAACCAATCATGGAATATGTATTTTAAAAATTAAGTACGTTATGATCATGGAAACGGTAGGTCATACGTACGCATGAGTAACTTTTCCATTTTTCAATGATCATTCTGGAAAGAAGGTAAGTAATATTTTATCTTTAAATAATAATAATAATATAATACATAAAATATTATTCCATTAAATATACTTATAAATATCATCCATGTAGTGTGGTAATAAAAAGAGAGAGTCACATCACTTTATGAAGGTGGTAGTCCACACGTACATGAACGACGTTAAAATCTTTCAGTGGGTGAAAAGGTAAGAAAGAAAATGATATATTATCTTTTAAGAATGACAAATATTACATTAATATAATAATTATTTTATGTATATTAAATATATTTATTAAATTTATCCTTATTATCTTCCATATAAAGTGTTTATGAAAAATGGATCACATCACTTCACGAAGCGGTATTCCATCATACACATGAGTCACGTTATCGTATCCCCTACAAAATGGAAAGTAAAAAATTTATATACAATATAATGACTCTATAAGTACAATTATTTTATAAATATCATTAATATACTTTTTATCCATCATCATAACCAACTGTGAGAGGTGGTAATGGAAAAAACAAATGGCATCGGTTCGTGAGGCGGTAGTCCACCATACACAAAAATGATGATTTCATAACCCATTTGATGGAAGTGGAGATGATTTTAGGTTATTCCGTTAACATAAAAAAATCTCATTATATGTAATAGACTTATGTTTTTATATCATCATGGTTTAATAATAATTGAAGTAAGTGGAACAATAAATAAAATAAAAATGATCTTTTAAGAACGTTGCCTCTTCTTCAGGTATCCACCTTAGGTTTTAACCAAAAGCCTTCCGAGATTGCCTTTCAACCAAAAATAAGGCTTATAGGATAAGAGGAGGGAAGTTGGTAAGGTATTTGATTAGTTCTTGGCCGAACTAAAATGTGTTTATGGTGTAAATAATATATAAGAGGGGGTGACCTTTTATAAGTAAGGTGAGTGACACACTTGTAGTTTTTTGAAAAGAAAAAGGCATACCCATGTTTTTCAAATGAAAAAGGATCCAAAATAGATTATTATAGACACTTATTAATTATAGGGTATAAATGTGTCCATATAATATATTTTATACAAGTGTTTAGGTCATTTTAATCTATATATTTTTAGTTTAACCAACCGGTAAACATATTTTTATCTTAACCATAGTAATTAATTTTTACTATTTTCACTATTCATTTTGGTAAAAAATTATGTTAGACTTATTATATAATATAAATTATTATTATTTCGAATATAGAATCCATTTTTATAAAATCAATTCATATAATTTCTAAATTTTAATTTAAAATTAATCCTGTAGATGAGAGGAGAAAGTGAGTTTTCAAAGAGAAAATGTTCAAAAGTTTATGAAGTTTTTATACCAAAATTCAATATAAAAAATACTTCAATAAAATAAATTGAATTAATAGATATATAATTGAACTAATTTTACTTTAAAACCAATTTAAAATGTAATTCAACTCTATAAACAATTTAAATGAAAAAGAAGTTTTCAATTAAAATTTAGTATTTTTCAATATTCATTAAAAAATTAATCTTTTAAGAAAATTATAAAAAATTCACCCTAAAATAATTTTTGATATGAAAATTTCAAAATTTAATTTTATTTTTTCACATAAATTTTCTAAAAATGTCAATAATTAGTTTTTTTTTAAATTCGCAAAAATGAGACAAAATAGTTTTTTTAGAAAAATACACTTTTAAGCGTAAAATTGGATTTATACTTATCTCTTGTCTAGAAAAAACATAATATGAATTCTAAAAAAATTATTGAATATATACTATATAAATTTTCATTTAAATAATTCACCAATAGTGGTTCATTTAATTCATTGAGGTAAAACATGTTTGTTTTCATCAAAATAGTTTTTCAAAAAAATATTTCCTTTTTTCATTTTTAATTAAATAACCACCAAAGAAATAATTTTATATACATGTGTAAACCATATATTTTTATAATTTAATTAATAATATTCATACCCTTCATTCTAATATCTAGGTGATATCTATCTTGTAATAATATTTTAACAATATGTCCCGTTTCATTTAAACTCAGTGTTGTTTGTAACACAAGCTAAACTTGGTGTCACATGTAATTCTAGCTAAACTCAGCGTTGTGTGTAATGAAAAATATTTAAAATATTATTTTTTAAAAAATATTACACAAAATCACTAGGTGTTACATTCTACACCCCTTAAAATGAATTTATCCCTCAAAATTCATCTCAGTCATGAAAGGTTTAACATTTGAAAATTCCTTCATAGATATAGCGACCCTACTTTTTATTACATGACTATTACATAATTTTAAAGATAATCAACATAATAGCATTAAAAATCTAAGATCAAATGGTTTAGTGTATTCATAAAATTAGGTTCATACATAAATTTTACATAATAAAACATAAACATTATTTAATTTTTTCTTCTATAGCTTCTTAGTGACCCTCGCGTTCTCCTTAGTACAAGTAATCACCCGAGGATATACACCAGTGAAAGGGGTGAGCTAAAAGCCCAGTAAGAGGATAAATAAGGGGAATGAATCAATATAACATGGGTGATAATAAACATCATCATCATATTATAAGTATAAGATCATCATTAACAACATTAGGGAAACGTGTGATAAAGGCATGGAATGCGGTAATGCATAAAAATAAAACATCATATCTTAGTGGTCAAAACCACACATAGTTTTGAACAAAGATAGAATAATGTTCACGCATAACATATTTTCATAATCATAACATCATCATTGTGAAAAAATATAGCATCATGTTCATTAATATTTCACATTATATCATGAAATACATCACATTACCCAATAAATTAGAACGATATGTAATTTCGGGCACACCCGTTACATCATAACATTTACATAATCATGCATGACACATATATAAATCAAATTCATGAAGTATAACCAAGGAATAGAATGGGTTTCATAAAAATTTCATAAAGAATACATTGATAAATAAACTTTTTTGTTCCCAAATGAATAAGGGAATCATTCTTGGATATAATACATCATTATTCTTGAGTGGACAAGAAGTATTTAAAGAGCAGATGAGCCTCAACCCAGTTGGTGAGCACTCGACAAGTGCATCCAAGAGACCCGAGATTAAATCTGGGTGGAGACATATTTCTGGGGTAACTGTAGTAGCACTATAGTAGGCACTGTAGCAGGTACAATAGTAGCTGGAACTATTCATCCATCTAGGCCTCTAGGACACCGGTTTGGTCCTCACGTCCTGTAAGGCCTTCAGACCAGTTGTCTCTCAAGGCCTTCTGGCCACCCCAAGGCCTTCAAGCCACATGAATATATAGATGTATCAGTCAGACTACAAGGGAAAACGCTCTAGATGAGGATTCAGAGCAGGTGCATTCAACAGAATAGAGTTAACTAGAATTGGAATAACGAGAGGGTATGGAATTTCCATCTGTACCAGGCCTGTGTAGCTCTACATAGGACAACTAGCTGTCCATCCCTAAGAAGGTGGAGTGTTGATTCATGACATGTGCTGGGGAGGATCAGTTCCAAGTTGTCTTTTCTGGGTGATTCCCTTTAAGACCTATGGGTCATGTAATTGTATCTAAGCCTTCGGGCATTGTAAGGGTTAAACCTCACCCCTTTAAAGGTGTATTATAAAAAATAATAAAAAAATGAAGGACTTCAGGCCATTAATTCAGTCAAGAAGTATTTAAAGAGGAGTAAAATATGATGTTTTTGAAATTGAAGTCACTTTAAAGAAAAAAGGGTTTTCTTAGAAAACATTTTGACATGGTAGGAACATGTATACCCATTAATAAAATGGGGAATTACATTTAAAGGACATAATATGAACATACACATCATTGAAGATAGGACAACCCAAAGAAAGGAATTGGGTTTGAGAATCCGCATACCTTAATTCCCACCTAATTTTGTCGTGTTTGCGCCTCCTAAATAATAAAATTAGATTTATTAAAACATTGATTCATAATTTTATTATAGAAATTTATATAACTATTTATCAATTATAATAATTGGATTATATTTCTTAATTTCCATTGATAAAATCGAAGAATTTTGATATCTTATTTTTCTTATAAAATATCATGTTTCGCTTTGATTTATCTATTTTCTTAAATGTAATTTATACATTAGTATAATTAATTACATCATATTATAATACATATAATTACATTTTTATATATTATATAGAGTTTAAAATACCCATAATTTATTATGGTTATATGTGTTGACATGGAAATGTCTCCGTAGGTGGTTAGCCGACCTTTGACAGGACATTGTTGGGAGAGAGGGAAAAAGAAGTTTAAATTTTTATATATAGTATTAAGATACTTAAAAAAATTTAACATTATTAATATAATGTTATATTACTAACTAATTAATTATTTTAAGGTTTTTTTTGTGAAAGGTTTGATGTAAAAAAATAAAGGGAAGAGGAAGAAGAAATAAAAATAGAGAGAAGTGGATCAGAACTTACTTAAACCTCAGCGTAGCTTCCCTTGCACGACACTATAACTCCTTGGTGATTGGAGTCATATTTCTTCTGAATGTACCTATGTATTCTAAGAATATTAAGAGGGAATATTTTAGTGGATATTTATATTTTTAATGTGTGGGAGGAGTGTTTTTTCCAAGGGAAGGGAGAGAGTTTATTTATACTTGATGTGAGGGGTATTTTTAGAATAAAATATTGAATAAAATATTATATCAACGGTAAAACATGTAATAGTGATTTTTTTGATAATATAAATCATATATTAATATAATATGAGAATTTTAAGACTTTAAACCCCATTTATAATTTGAATTAATTAATTTATTAAAAAGGAAAGCAAAAAGAAATAAAAATTGATATTTTAAGGAAAGGTTTTTGAATTTAGGTTTTAGAAAGTTCTTTTTAGGTTTGGAAATTGAGTTTATTGTATTTTCATGAAACATTTATAAATTAAATATACCATGGAATAGCCTAAAGTTCTATAAAGTATCATTTCATTATTACATCATGAATTATTTAATTTGAGATACACTGGTTATGTGAAAAATTGTATTTTTACTCTTCACCAGAAAATTGAAATTTTTCAGAAAATTACCACAAAATAACCCTTGGATAATTTAGAAATTATGATTTAAAAAATTATATTAATTTTTCAAAATAAATTTCTAAAATAGGTAAATAATAATTTTTAATATAAAAATAATGATTTATAAAAAACACTTTAAAATAGAGTTTATTAAAAAACATGTTTATATTTTATTTGAGTTTTTAATCATGATATTTTTTTTCTTGGAATTATAAAATTTATATTTAATTAAAGTAATCATGATAAATATTAATTATATCATAATTTATCATTTTGAGGTGAAATTATTATTCCAATGACCAGGTTACTATTCCAACGATCACATTACCTCCTGTAAATACATCTACATTACTTCATTAATTTATTCAAATCGATTACTCTCAATGTTATATATTTACATTTTCTATAATGTTTCCATGTTTACTAATATTTTGTTTCTCTTCTACAGTTTTTGCAGTGTGGTTGATGATTATAGTAGATTGAGGCGATCCTTATTTTCCCATTTTAGCTTTTCTATTTTTTATTTTTTGTCCAGTTTTAATGTTTGGAATTTTAATTGGTTTAATTTATTATTAATGTAATAGTATTTTGTAATGAAATAATGTCTTTTTTGGTTTCTATATATTTTTTATGTATATAATATTATATAATACAACACACATTTATTTAGGAAAAAAATATTACTAAAAGCACTAGATCGTTGCATCCTTCCCCCCTTTAAAAATTTCATCCCCAAAATTTCAACTCTTATTCTCATTAGAGAATATGTGCGAGTAATTTTGTTTCATTTTTTCCTCTGGTCCCCATGTCACCTATCATACTTAAGGTTCCTCCACAATATTTTGACACAGTGAGTTGTCTTGTTGCGTATAACTTTGTCTCTATGGTCAAATATCTTCATCGGATGCTCTTCATATGAGATACCATTCTCTATTTGTACCACCTATGGGTTTAATACATGCGATGGATTGAGTATATACTTCCTTAAGAGTGATATATGGGACACGCCATGAACTTGAGCCATATACGGTGGAAGTGAAAGCTGGTAGGCCACTTCTCATATGTGATCAAGGATATTAAAGGGGCTAATGTACCTTGGTCTAAGATTTCTTTTCTTTCCAAATCACACGAATTTCTTCTAGGTGATATTCGAAGGAAAAATTTGTCTCCAACATCAAACCCCAAGTCCCTTTGATGGTTTTCAACATAGATTTTTTATTTACTCTGAGAAAATTTTATATGTTTTTGGATGGCTTAAACCTTCTCTGTCATATCTTGCATAAGGTGAGGTCCAAGTAGATTTCGTTCACCAACTTCATCCTAATATGTTGGAGTTCTATATCACTTACCATATTTAGCTTCATATAGAGCCATTTGAATACTTGAGTGGAAGCTATTGTTATATGAGAACTCAACCAATGGGATATATTGATCCCATACTCCTTTGAATTATATTGAGGAATATCTTAGAATGTCCTCAAGTGTATGAATATTCCTTTCATATTGGCCATCAATTTGGGGGTGATAGGTCATGCTAAAATTTAATTCAATACTCAAAGCTTGTTGAAGACTTATCTAGAATTTGTAGGTGATCCTTGGATCATGATCAGAGATGATTGAAAGTGGTACACCATAAAACCTCAAAACTTACTTCACATATATCCTTTCAATTTTTTCAAGAAAGAAATATTCTTGAATAACAATAAAGTGGGAATTCTTGGTGAGTCGAACCACCAAAACCCATATCGCATTGTTTCCTTTGGATGTTTTTTGAAGACCAATGAAAAAGTCCATAATGAAATCCTCTCATTTCCACATGGTTATAGGAAATGGTTGCATCATCCCTTTATAATTTTTTCACTTTTCTTTAATTTACTAACATACCATACACCATGAGAAATACTCCATAATATCCCTCTTCATGTTTTCCTAATAGATTTTTTCTAGAATATCATGATACATCTTGGTACTTCTAGGATGGATAGAGAAAGATTAGATATGCACATTATCCAATATATCCTTCTTTATCTCAGGTGATGAAGGAACAAAAAAGCCTTATTCCAAACCGAATCACACCATCATCATCGATATGGAACTCTTGTATATTCCCTTCCTTTATTGTATTCATCTTCTTTTGTAACTCCATATCATCCCTTTATGCCTCCTTAATATTATATTGGATGGATGGTTGGGAAATAATTTGGGAAAGTGAGGATGAACTCCCTACCATTATGATTTAAAAATCCATCCTTTTCATATCCATGAAGATAGGGTCTTTCTCAATATGCATCATGGATAAAGTAGCAAGTTATTTTCTATTAAGACTATCAACTACCATTTTCACCTTTCCCATATGGTAGTGAATAGAGAAATCATAGTCCTTTATTGTCTCTAACCATATTCTTTGATGCATGTTTATCTCCTTTTGTGTGAATATATACTTTATAATTTAAGTATATATATATCACACTTATCACTATATAGATAGTTATGCAAAATATTTAGAGAAAATATTATAGTTTCTAACTTCAAATCATGCTTCGAGTAGTTCTAATCACGGATCTTCAACTATTGTGAGGCGTAGGCTATCACTTTATAATTATAAGTGAGTATAAAAACCATGACTTTCTTTTAAGAATCACTATATACCATAAAACCTTCTCCACTTTTTGGTAGTGTGAGTACAGGTGTAGTGACTGGCCTCTTATTGATCTCCATAAATATTTCCTTATATTCCTCCGTAGAGACAGGCTTTACCCCTTTCTGTGTCAACTTAGTTAGCAGGCTTGAAAATTGCGAGAAATTTCTCAAAAAACATCGATGATACCCATATAAGCTAATAAAATCACATTTTTCTATGACACTAGTGGGTATAGGCCATTCCTCAGCTACCTTTGTCTTTGAAGGGTCCACCAACATTCCCTCTCATGTGATCTTATTCTACAAGAATGTGATTTACTGCATCCAAAAGTAACACTTGATGAACTTAGCATACATTTACTCCTTCCTTAATGTTTCCAAAACAATACTTATATACTCTTTATATTCCTACTTGTTCTTGGAGTAAATGATAATATCATTGATAAAAACTACCAATTTTTTTCAAGGTAGTCTTTAAAGACTCTATTCATCAAATCCATGAAGATTGAAGGGATATTAGTAAGTCAAAATGGAATCACTATGAACCCATAGTTCCCATACCTTGTACGGAAATCAATCTTATGAATATAATACTTCTTTAACTTTAGTTGATGATAAACAAAACAAAGATACACCTTTGAGAAGTGATGATATCCTCATAGTTGATCAAATAAGTCATCAATACTTGGAAGTGGATACTTTTTTTTAATGGTGATCTTTTTGAGATCTTGGTAATCAATACAAAGTCTCATTGACCCATCCTTCTTCTTGAAAAAGAGCACTAGTGAACCCCTAGGTGATGCACTGGGGTGTATTAACCCTTTATTGAAATTCTATTGTAACTACTTCTTTAACTCCTCCAATTCGATCGAGGCCATCCTGTAGGGAAATTTTGAGATAGGAGTGGATCTGGGTATGAGCTCTATTGAGAACTCTAACTCATGATCTAGGGGAATTTTAGGTAACTCTTTGGGAAATACATTAGTGTATTTCCTAACAATGGTAATTTTTTTTTCAGGTTGATACCTTCCTTTGACTCAATCAATTGTGAAAGGTATGCTTCTCTGTGGGGTATCAACACCCATGTTGTTTCTAGATTTTTAAAAGGAGGTTTGTGATATTCCTTTCATTTATAGAGGAGTATTGGATATTTTTGAATATGAAAAAAGATTCACTTTTCCTGATAGTTGATGTGTGATCTATATAATGAGATCCAATCCATGCTCAATATAGAATTGAATTCTACTAAGGGAAGCATTATGAGATTCATTGGAAGAATCTTACCACATACGCTTATAGGAGAATATTCCAACATTGGGGTTGCAATTATTACACCACTAGGTGTTTTTTGCAGACATCTCTACTTCAAGATATCATGAATTTGATTCAACAGTTCTAGAAAACTTAAAGGATATAAAGGAATACATAAAACCAAAATCAAATAAAACTTTTTTCAATTCTTGATTGAATATGAAGTGTACCTTGTATGACTTCATTTTCTTGCTACACTTTAGCTGTAGTGATGGAATAAGCTTTCCCTTTCTCCTTTGGATTTGGTGGTTGTTGATGCTGATTACCCTCAAAGACTCAGGATTTTTTTACAATGGATTGAATAGTTCCCTTACTCCCTACAGTTAAAGAATTGAACCATAAGTGGGGAATTAAGAGGTTCCTAAAGGACCCCGAAACACACTGAGAGGGGAGGGGTGAATCAGGGTATCAACTTTTACTTTTTAAAGTTGGGGATCTTATTCCTATGTTGGTAGGAACTTGTTAAATCTATCAAATAAATGAAAGCAGGGAGATGACACAAAACTTTTACTTGGTTCACTGCAAAGTGCTACGTCCAAGGAGCATACGCTGACAGTCTGTCAGTCGTACCTAAATCCACTAATCTTTACTAGTTCTAGGATTACAAGATTTGGTCACAGTCAGTCTGTTCCAGACACAATGCCTTTAAAAAGGTTCAGGAATAACTCACTGCATCCCTCAGATCACTTCTATCAACTACACCTTGCTCACTGCCATGGGAGAAGTCTTACTCAGTTGGGTATATTCAGAAGATTTGCATTGAAGCCTTTGTCTCAGTTCAGCACGAGACTCTGCTTGCATCGAAGTCCCTAATTGATGCACTTGAAGGCACTGATCACACAAATCATATATTCAAAAACCTGTTGGAAACATAGCACCGCACTTGTGCGCAATACCTAAACTTGCATGCAAGATTTGGGAATTGGTGTGAAAGATGAATTTCGCACAACCCCTACTTTCCATGAAACCCTTATCTTTCAGTCAACTACACTGAAGGGTTCACTTGGTCTTTTCAGACCAAAGGAACACCTTGTGCGCAAGTCATCTTTTAGCGGTTGTGTTTAAGAAACATTGGTTGAACCTCAGTGCGTGCAAGATTCTTCATGAGTGCGCAAAACCCCTTTTGACGTCCCACTGGGTGCATAAGATTCTTCCGCGCAACCTCATCTTTCATGCACTTTTAATTATTGTGTGCACTTTTTTCCATTTCCATATTTTTATGTACTGATCCCAAAATACGCCTTGTGTGCATGTTTCTAAACACACTTCAATATTGAGCGCAACTTCCTTTTCCAAACACACATTTCTTCATTTTTTGATTTTAAGCCCCAAAAATTTGGCAAACACTAGGAAACAACGCCACCTTCAATACTGTTGTCCGCTTGAACTGTATGATCCCTTTCTTGGCAAAAATTTTAATATTCCAATAAATATTGACAAAAAACACAAACCATACTCCATTTCCTACATAGAATGGTTGTGTTTCCAACAATCTCCCCCTTTGAGTTTGTTGGCAATCACCAGATAAATTCAATAGATCCCCAACCGTAAGAAAAACAAAAAATGTAAGAATAAACTCAGACAACACTCTAAGTCTACATGATCAATGATTGGTGCAAAAAATAATAGGGGAAGAATGAATTGGGTTCCCATGTTTTGTAATTCTTAAAGACACCCAAGCTATTCTCTTGTTGTGTCACAAAAGTATTACATGCCCTGAATGTATTCCTTCTTCTCCTAACACCTAATTCTCATCGTGTCACATAAGAATTACATGAATTCACATCATGTCACATTCCTTCTACCACATTTAAAATAAACCCAAAGACCAATATTTATTCATTATATAGCTCAAAACACCCCTGGATAGTATCTCCCCCATAAACCTACATCACATCCACAAACAGTTTAAAAACATTTAACATAATTGGGGAGAGGAGAAATTCATAAACTCTTTATGCACTGGGAGGTGGCTGAAAACTGAGGTTCAACCAATGTTTCTTAAACACAACTGCTGATAGTAGATTGGTCACAATATCATCCACTTTCTCATCAGTTCCCACATGATCCATTTTAATCACGCCTTGTTCAAATTTTTCCTTGATAAAGTGATATTTTATTTCAATATGTTCTATACGAGAATGTTGAACATGATTCTTCATAAGACCAATTGCAATCTTGTTATCATAGTAAATCACCATTGGTTGTTTCAACTCATTAACAATATCTTTCAGTTGTTGTTTCATCCATACTAGTTGAGTGCATGCCTTTGTATCAGAGATATACTCAGCTTTAGCAGGAATAAGAGAAGTACATTCTTGTTTATTTCTTAACCAGACAACACATTTTCGCCCAATATAGAATGACCCACCACTGGTGGAATTTCTGTACACTACATCTTCAGCCCATTCAGCATCAGAAAACGCTGATAATTCACTGTCCCTTCCTGAAACAAAGTATAACCCATAATTATGAGTACCTTGAATGTATCTCATGACTCTTTTTACTGACACCATATGTTTTTTCCTTCAGATTAATCTAAAATTGGGCTGCTAAGCAATTTTCAAAGACAATATCAGGAAGTGTTGCTGTTAGGTATAGTAAGATTCCAATAATCCTCATGTACATGGTGAGAACTACAGAGGTTCCATCATCATGCTTTCCAAGTTTTGTTTCAACTGAAATCAAAGTTGACATTGGTTTGGAGTCATGCATATTAAATTTCTTCAGCATCTCTATTGCATAATTTTCCTATGAAATTAAAGTGTAATCCTTATTTTGAATCACCTATATCCCCAAGAAATATGTGAGGTCCCCAATCATAGAAATTTCAAATTCTGATTTCATGTGATTGGAAAATTCATCCACTGATTTCTGCCTACTGCCACCAAATATAATTTCATCAACGTAAACTAAAAACATGAACTAATCTTTCATAGAATTATTCACATATAGATTGTCATCTAATCATCCTCTTTTGAATTCCATCTTCTTGAGATAAGAATCTATATGGGAATACCATGCTCGTGGCGCCTGCTTCAAACCATAGAGGGCCTTCTTTAGTTTACAAACCTTTATTTCATCAGTACCAAGAAGAAAACATACTGGTCGTTTGATGTAGACTTATTCTTTGAGAAAACCATTAAATAATACTGTCTTGAAATCCATTTTATATAATTTATATCCCCTCTGGATTTACATTTAAAGAAAAATCCTGATTGACTCCAGTCTAGCCATCAGAGTGAAGGTTTCTTCAACATCGACACCTTCAATATGCGAATATACTTTACATACCAGTCATGCCTTTTTTCTGATAACACATCCATGCTCATCAAAGCTATTATTGAAAATACACTTTGTGCCAATAACATTGTGACCTTTGGGTCTCTTGAATAGATCCCATGTCTGATTCTTGTCAATCTGATCCAACTCTTCATTCATGGATTTCACCCATTATTCATCCTTTGCATCTTCTTCAAATGAGGATGGTTCCACAACTAGCATAAATGAATATTATGTGTTATTACTCATTCTACTTTTTTGTGTGGGTGTAGTTCAATCCACAATAATTTTGGATTGATCAATTTCGGTTCTTCAATTCCTCCTTTTAGATTCAACCGCATTCTCTCCAGACAAGGATTCCTCTTCAGATTCTTCTTCTAAGTCAACATCATGATGTGACTCCTGAGTGTTTTTTTACCTTCCTCTATTTCTGTATTTTCATTTACTTCACATTCAATTTCTTACTCATTTTCTATCACATAAACATATGAAATCCTTGAATCATTTTTGGTTTTATCTTCAATGATCTTAACATCATTTATTTCTATAATCCTTCCTAAGCGCTTGTTGAAACACTTTTAGGCTTTTCTGTTCACTGAGTATCCAAGGAAAATTCTTTCATCATCATTGTCACCATAATTCCCTTGATTTCCTTATTTGTTTCTGATAAAACATTTACTTCCAAAAACATGAAAATATTTCAAAGAGGGCTTCCTTTAATTTCAAAATTCATATGGTGTCTTCGTCTAACCCATATAAAGCCCTATTCGATTTTGAATATTCACTATAGCTTGAAATACCTCTTTCCAGTAATGCCATAGAATACGAATCTCAATCAGCATAGTTCTTACTATGTTGTTCACCTGTCAACTCCTGTGCTAAACAACTCCATTTTGCTATGTAGTTCTCACAATGGCTACCTCATGTTGTATCCCATGCTTCTCCAGGTAATTTTCAAATTTAATGGATGCGTATTCCCCTCCATTTTCAGATCGCAGCACTTTGATTGTTCATCCAGTATCATTATTAGAAATTCGATGATATATTTTCATGTAGTCAAGCACTTGTCGTTTCCTGCGTATAACCATTACACATTCCATTCTACTGTAATCATCTATGAAAATGAAGAAGTACCTTTCTACAGGAGTTCCGACAACATTTATCGGGACACACATGTTTGTATGAATGAGATCAATAAGATGAGATGCCCTTTTCTTCTTTGGATGATATTAAGTACAAATCAGCTTCCCCCGAATGTAAGCATCACAAGAATTTTCACATTCATACTTCAGGTTGGGAATATCTATGAAAATATTCAATTTTGATATTTTCTCCATGTCTTTTTGATTTACATTCCCCAATCTATGATGACACAGGTTATTTTATTCATCAATGGTCATGTAGCAAATTTTTTATTTTCTATCAACCTGATATAGGTTTCCTTCTGTTATGCATCCATTCATAAGTGAATTTCATGTCTTTACCTTGATAGTGCATCCTTTCAGATTAAAAGTAACTATAATTCCTGAGTCACAGAGTTTACTCACATTGAGGAGATTATGACGTAGGCAATCTACATAAAGGACTTCAATTTTCTTTAGATTTTCATTAGCTAGTTTAGTACTTCCACTGCCTTTGATTTTCAGAGCTCCATCATTACCAAAACATATTGTTCCATCTACCCTCCCCTTGACATATGTTAACAGGCCTACATTACCTGTCATATGAGACGAACAACCGCTATCCAGAATCTAAGTGCTGTTTCTTTTTGTATCTTTGAGGGCTACCTCTGCAAGGTTGGATTTCTCAATTTTCTTCTTTTCCTTCCATGAGATATTGGATTGTGTGTAGGACACTGACGTCCTTTCAATTATCTCTTCTGTGTACATGGGTTCTTCACAGCCAAAATCTTCTTCCAGAGGAGAAAATCTATTTATAAGAGCAACACTGTCTTCTTGATGAGCTTTGAATTGTCTCAAACTCTAGTATGAGGTGTCCATTCCCCTCCCCCACCTTCAATCAATGACCTTATGACCAAAGTTAGAACAAAGAAAACAATATCTATAGAAATTTTTTCTTCTAAAAGAATTAGGACATGAATTTGTTCTCCTTTGTTGAACCCCCATCTCTTCTCCATTAAAATAGATCCTTGCCTCTTTGTAATAAGACATAGAATGGACCATATATCCACAAAATTGAAACTTCATGACAGGAAATGTATGCTCACTTATGTTTATCCTCATTCCTTATTTTGTGGGATAATATATTGACTGCCTCTTATTCCTGGAGGCTCGAGGATATTCTTTTGTTATTCTTTAAGATTGAATTCAGGGTTTCTTTTTCAGAACTTCATGTGACTTTTCCACATGACCCACTTTCAGCTTTCCTTTATTTTGGTCACCTTTATTTACAACATTTGACGATTCGGCCTCAAAAACGATTCCACTATTTCCCATGTAAGCAGGTCTTTGATCATTCAAAATCTTTTCAACTCCATTAGAACCAAGTTTTTATCTCTTCAATAGATCATCATTTGAGAACCTTCCAAACTATATTTTCTTTATTTATTCTTTTTAAATTGATTCACTCTCAATTTTACTATTAAGAGTAACAACTTCCTCTTCAAGACCCTCAGCGGTCTTGGACATTTCTTCCTGTCTGGTGGTGAGGTCATTGATAAACTTTTCCTGCTCTTCAATTATCAGCTTTAGATCCACTACATCATCAGTTCTTTCAAGTATTTTAGACTATACTTTCACAAATTCTTCCAGTTGTTCAATTTGAGGTTCGAGCTAATCAACATATTCAGATGATTCTTTAATAATTGATTTCCACTTATTGCAACTCTTACATTTGATCTTAAGATTACTAACAACATCCTTAAGCTGAAACTCGGGATTGGTATTAGTTGTCAACTGATTGTCTCCACCATTATCTTCTGATGGTTCTGATTTTTCAACAGTGGCCATCATGTAAGCATGGTTTCCAATTTTAAATTATGGTTCTTCTTCTTCATAGAATTCATTATCATCATCTTCATCTTCACAGACAAAACTCTTCTTCGGTACTTTCTTTCTAGATTTGATATCTCCCTTTTTGAAAAACATTTTCTAAGGCTTATCAAATTTTTCAGCTTCACTATCTTCATCATCGATATTTCTTAAGCACTGAGAGGCAATGTGCCCAACTTTTCCACAATGAAAGCATTCTAGAAGTAAATTCCCTTTGAATTTACCTTTTCCCTTTTGGAACTTCTTGGAAATGCGAGAAATAATTTATTTTTTCTCATCGTCTTCACCAATAATATATTTTGTAATTTTCAGTTTCTCCATGGCTTTGAATTCCATTTCCTTGCTCACTTGAGTCGTAGCATCTTCTAGTTTGACTCTCATTTCATAAGCCACCAGGCTGCTCAATAGATCATCCATAGAAAGTTTGGAAAGATATCTTTCCTTAAGGGATGACACCTTTTCATTGTAAAGGGGTGGAAGTCTTATCAATATTTTATTTACAATTTAAACGTATTTTATTTCTTGGTCTAGACCCTAAATTGCTCCAACCACATCAATAATTCTATTGAAGAAGGAGTCTGCATTCTCATCAGGATGCATCTTCAGATCATCAAACCTATTGTGCAGGACTTGTAGTTTCTCATCCTTCCCTTTGACATCTCATTCATAAATATTTTAATGTTTATCCCACATGGACTTTGCTGAGGTGTAAATCATCACCTTTAGATAGATCTGATCAGAAAGGGCTGTGGTGAGAGCATTCTGCGCTTTAGCATCTGCATCAAGAATTTTCCTATCTTCATCAGTCATAGCCACCCCAGTTGGATCAGTAACTTGTATTCATTGAACAATGGAAAATATCACTTCCATTCCAAGGTATCTTATATGAGATCTCATTATGTTCTTCCAAAACTGAAAATTACTTCCATCAAAGAGGGGGACTCCCTTGACACTGTTTGAATTTTCCATGACGATATAAGACAGATCGAACACCAACAACCTTGATTTGATACCACTTAAAGGACCTCGGAACACCCTGAGAGGGAAGGAGTGAATCAGGGTGTCAACTTTTCCTTTTTAAAGATGGGTATCTTGTTCCCATATTGGTAGGAACTTATTAAATCTGTCAAACAAATGAAAACAGGGAGATGGCATAACACTTTTACTTGGTTCATCACAAAGGGATATGTCCAAGAAGCATATGACGACAGTGTGTCGGTTATACCTAAATTCACTAATATTTACTAGTTTTAGGATTACAAGATTTTTTCAGAGTCACTCTATGCCAGACACACTGTCTTTATAAAGGTTCATGGGTAGATCACTGCGTCCCTCAGAACAATTCCATTGACTCTTCCTTGCTCACTTTCATCTGAGAAGTCTTACTCAATTTATTTAATTAAGGGAATTTTCAGCAGATTTTAATTAAAGTCTTGGAATTAGTTCTTCTTGAGACTCTGCTTACATCGAAGTCCCAAATTTATTCACTTGAAGGAACTGATCACACAAACCTAATATTCAAAAACCCTTCAGAAGCATAACACCACACTTGCATGCAATACCTCAACTTGCATGAAAGATTTGGGAATTGGTGTGAAAGATGAATTTCAAACAAACCATAATTTACATGAAACCCTTATCTTTCATGAAACTACATCAAAGGGTTCACTTGGTATTTTCAGACTAAAGGAACACCTTGTGTGAAAGATTAACTCTCTGTAATTATTTTGCATGCAAATTTTTCTCACAGTAGAGAAACCACATTTTTTTTGGAAATTGCTTAATTATTTCATGGGGTAGTCGCCTATTTATAGGCCTTTATGACCCTGCGTGCAAGTTTCCGACACGTTTTTTTAGTGTGCGCAAGATTCTTTATGAGCGCGCAAAACCCCTTTTGACGTCGCATTGGGCTAATAAGATTATTCCACGAAACCTCACCTTTCACGCACTTTTAATTCTTGCACACACTTTTTGCCTTTTCTATATTTTAATGTACTAATCTCAAAATACTCCTTGTGCGCAAGTTTCCAAACACCCTTCAATCTTGTGCACAACTTCCTTTGCCAAACACAGATTTCCCCATTTTCTGATTTTCAGCCCAAAAAATTTGGCAAACACTAGGAAACGACGCCACCTTCAATACCGTTGTCCATTTGAACTGTATGATCCATTTCTTGGAAAACATTATAATCTTATGATAAGGATTTACAAAAAACACAAACCATACTCCATTTCCTTCATAGAATGGTCATGGTTCCAACAATCTCCCCCTTTGGGATTGTTGGAAATCACCAGATAAATTCAATAGAGCCCCAGTCATAAGAAAAACCTGAAATGCAAGAATCAACTCATCCAAAACTCTAAGTCTACATGAGTAATGCTTGGTGTAGAAAACAAGAGGGCAATAATTAATTGGGTTCCCATGTTTTTTAATTCTTAAAGACACCCAAGCTATTCTCTTACTATGTCACAGAATCATTACATGCCTTGAATGTATTCCTTCTTCTCCTAACAACTAATTCTCATCATGTCACAGAAGAATTACATGAATTTAGATCATGTCACATTCCTTCTCCCCCATTGAAAATAAACCCAAAACCATTATTTGTTCATTGTACATCTTGAAACACCCCTGGATAGTATCTCCCCCATAAACCTGCATCACATCCACAAATAGTTTAAAAAAATTTAATATAATTGGGGAGAGGGGAAATTCCTAACCTCCTTATGCACTGGGAGGTGGATGAACACCAAGGTTCAACCGATGTTTCTCAAACATAGTCGCTGACAGGGGCTTGGTCAAGAAATCAGCCACTAGCTCATCAGTTCCCATATGATCCATTTTAAGCATGCCTTGTTCAAAATTTTCCTTGATAAAGTGATATATGATTTCAATATGTTTTGTATGAGAATGTTGAACATGATTCTTCATAAGATCAATTGTGCTCTTGTTATCACAGTAAATCACCATTGGTTGTTTCACCTCATCACCAATATCTATCAGTTTTTGTTTTATCCACAGTAGTTGAGTGCATGCCTTTGTAGCGGAGATATACTCAACTTTAGCAGTACTAAGAGAAGTAAATTCTTATTTCTTGCTCAACCAGGAAACACATTTCTGCCCAATATAGAATGCTCCACCACTGGTGGACTTTATTTCCACTATATCTCAAGCCCACTCAACATTAAAAAATGCTGACAATTCACTGTCCCTTCTTTCAAAAAATTATAACCCTTAATTTTGAGTACCTTGAATGTATCTCATGATTCTTTTTTACTATTTTCATATGTTCTTTTTTCAGATTACTCTGAAATCGGGCTGCTAAGAAAGTTACAAAGACAATATTAGGCCATGTCACTATTAGGTATAGTAAGCTTCCAATAATCCTCTTGTACATGGTAGGATCTACAGAGGTCCCATCATCATGCTTTCCAATTTTTGTTCCAACTGCAATCAGAGTTGACATTGGTTTGGAGTCATGTATATTAAATTTCTTCAGAAAATCTCTTGCATACTTTTCCTATGAAATGAAAGTTTAATCCTTATTTTGAATCACTTATATCCCCAAGAAATATGAGAGCTCCCTAATCATATACATTTCAAATTCTGATTTCATGTGATTGGAAAATTCATCCACTAATTTCTGCCTACTACCACCAAATATAATGTCATCAACGTAAACCATGAACTGATCTTTTGAAGAATTATTCACATAGAGATTGTGATATACTCATCCTATTTTGAATTAAAATTTATTGAGATAAGAATCCAGCCAGGAATACTATGCTCGTGGTGACTACTTCAAACCATAGAGGGCCTTCTTTAGTTTACAAACCTTTGTTTCATCAGTACCAAGAAGAAAACCTACTAGTTGTTCAATGCAGACTTATTCTTTGAGAAAACCATTAAAGAATGCTGTATTAACATCCATTTGATATAATTTATATCCCCTTTGGATTTCCATGGTAAGAAAAATCCTGATTAACTCCAGTCTAGCCACTGGAGCGAAGGTTTCTTCAATATCGACACATTCAATCTGTGAATAACCTTTACATACCAGTTGTTCCTTGTTTCTGATAACAATTCCATGCTCATCAAAATTGTTCTTGAAAATCCACATTGTGACAATCAAATTTTGAACTTTGGGTCTCTTGAATAGATCCCATGTATGATTCTTGTCAATCTGATCCAACTCTTCATTCATGGATTTCACCAATGATTTATCCTTTGTAGCTTCTTCAAATGAGGATGGTTCCACAACAGAAAAAAATGCAGATTGTGTGTTATTTCTCGTTCTCCTTGTTTGTGTGGGTGTAGTATAATCCCCAATAATGGTGGATTGATCAATTTATGCTCTTCTATTCCTCCTTTGATATTCAACTTCATTCTCTCCAGACAAGGTTTCCTCTTTAGATTATTTTTCTAAGGAAACATCATGATGTGGCTACTGAGTGTTTTGTACACCTTCCTCTATTTATGTATTTTCATTTACTCCACATTCACTTTCTTATTCATTTTCTATCACATCAGCATATGAAATCCTTGAAGCATTTTTGGTTTTCTCTTCAATGATCTTAACATCACTTCTTTCCACAATCCTTCCTAATCACTTGTTGAAACACTTGTATGCATTTCTGTTTATTGAGTATCCAATGAAAATTCCTTCATCTGAATTGTCACCATACTTCCCTTGATTTCCTTATTTGTTTATGATAAAGCATTTACTTCCAAAAAAATGAAAGTATTTCAAAGAGGGCTTCCTTCCATTCCAAAATTCATATGGTGTCTTTATCTCACCCATATAAATCCCCGTTCGATTTTGAATATACACTATAACTTGAATGACATCTTTCCAGTAATGTCATGGAATATGACCCTCAATCAGCATAGTTCTTTCCATGTTGTCCACCTGTCGATTCCTGCACTCAACAAATCCATTTTATTGTGGAGTTCTCACAATAGATACTTCATGTTTTATCCCATGCTTCTCTAGGTAATTTTCAAATTCAATGGATGTGTATTCCACTCCATTGTCAGATCGCAACACTTTGATTTTTCGTCTAGTACCATTCTCAGTGATTCGACGATATATTTTCATGCAATCAAGCACTTGTCGTTTCTTGTGTATTACCATTACACATTCCATTCTACTGTAATCATCTATGAAAAGTAAGAAGTACCTTTCTCCATGAGTTCCGACAACATTTATCAGGACACATACGTATGTATGAATGAGATCAAGAAGATGAGATTCCATTTTCTTATTTGGACGATATGAACTAAAGACCAGCTTCCCCCAAATGCAAGCATCACAAGACTTTTCACATTCATGCATCAGGTTGGGAATGTCTATGAAAATCTTTAGTTTTGATATTTTCTCCATGTCTTGTTGATTGAGGTGCCCCAATATCTGATTCCATAGGTTATTTTATTCTTCAATGGTCATGTAGAAAATGTTTTCTTTACTATCAACCTGATATAGGGTTCCTTCTATTTTTCATCACTTCATAAGTGAATTTCTTGTATTTCCCTTGATAGTTCATCCTTTTTGATTAAAAGTAATTATAATTCCTGAGTAATAGAGTTGAATCACACTAAGGAGATTATGATGTAGGCCATCCACATAAAGGACTTTAGTTTTATTTAGCTCTCTATTAGCTAGTTTAGTACTTCCACTACCTTTGATTTTCAGAGCTCCATCATTACCAAACCGTACTATTCCATCAATCCTCCTCTTGACATCCGTTAATAGGCCTGCATTACCTGTCACATGAGATGAACAACCGCTATGAAAAATCTAGGGGCTGTTTCTTTTTGTAGCTTTGAGGGCTACCTCAGCAAGGTTGGATTTCTCAATTTTCTTCTTTTCTTTCCATGAGATATTGGATTGTGTATAGGACACTGACGACCTTTTAATTATCTCTTCTGTTTACGTGGGTTATTCATAGTCAAAATATTCTTCTAGAGTAGAAAACCTATTTTTAAGAGCAACACTGTCTTGTTGATGAGATTTGACTTGTCTCAGACTCTAGTATGAGGTGTCCATGCCCCTCCCATGCTTGCAATCAACGACCTTATAACCAAAGTTAGAACAACGAAAACAATATCCATAGAAATTGTTTCTTCTAAAATAATTAAGATATGAATTTTTTCTTCTTTGTTGAACCCCCATATCTTCTCTATTCAAATAGATCCTTGTCTCTTTGAAATAAGACATGGTATGGACTAGATATCCACAAAACCAAAACTTCATGAGAGGAAATGTCTTCTCACTTCTTTTTATCCCCATTCCTTCTTCCGTGGGATAATAGATTGACTGCCTATTATTCCTAGAGGCTCGAGGATAGTCTTCTATTCTTCTTTCATATTGAATTGGGGGTTTCTTTTTCAGCACTTCAGGTGACTTTTCCACATGACCCACTTTCATATTTCTTTCATTTTGGTCATCTTTATTAGTAGCATTTGATGATTTGGCCTCACAACTGATTCCACTATTTCCCATGTAAGTGGGTCTTTGATCATTCAAAATATTTTCAACTCTGTTAGAAAGACATTTTTCTCTCTCTAATAGATCAAAATCTGAGAACCTTCCAAACTGTATTTTCTTTCTTGATTCTTTTGAAATTGATTCCCTCTCAAGTTTACTCATAAGAGTAAAAAATTCCTCTTCAAGTCTCTCAACGGTCTTGGACTTTTCTTCCTGTTTTTTGGTGAGGTCATTGATGACATTTTCCTACTCTTCAATTCTCAGCTTTAGATCCACTACATCAATAGTGATTAAAGGATTTTAGATTGTACTTTCAAAAATTATTCCAGTCACTCAATTTCATCTTTGAGATGATCAACATATTCAGACGATTCTTCAAAAATTGATTTCCACTTATTGTAACTCTTACATTTGATCTTAAGCTTAGTAACAACATCCTTAAGTTGAAACTCAGGATTGGAATTAGTTGTCAACTGATTGTCTCCACCATTATCTTCTGATGGTTTTGATTTTTCAACAGTGTCCATCATGGAAGCATGGTTTCCAGTTTTAAATTCTGGTTCTTCTTCTTCATAAAATTCATTATCATCATCTTCCTCTTCATAGACAAAACTCTTCTTTGGTACTTTATTTATAGATTTGAAATCTACATTTTTGAAAAACCTTTTCTAAGGCTTCTCAATGTTTTCAGCTTCTCTATCTTTATCATCAATCTTTCTTAAGCACTGAGAGGCAATGTGCCCAACTTTTCCACAATGAAATCAATCCAGAGGCAACTTCCCTTTTAATTTACCTTTTACTTTCTGAAACTTCTTGGAAATGAGATAAAGAATTTATTTTTCCTCATCGTATTCACCACTAATATCTTTTTTATTTTTTGAGTTTCTCTATGGATTTTAATTCCATTTCCTTGCTCACTCGATTCGTAGCATCTTCTAGTTTGACTCTCATTTCATAATACACCAGGATGCTCAAAAGATCATCCAGAGAAAGTTTGGAAAGATATATTTCCTCAAGGGATGACACCTTTGAATTGTACAGGAGTGGAAGTATTATCAATATTTTCTTTACAATATCAACATCTTTGATTTATTTTCCCAGACCCTGAATTGCTCCAACCACTTCAGTAATTCGATTGAAGGAGGAGTCTGCATTCTCATCAGGATGCATCTTCAGATCATCAAACCTATTGTGCAGGACTTGTAGTTTAGAATCCTTCATAAATATTTTAATGTTTATCCCAAATGGAATTTTATGAGGTGAAACTCATCACCTTTAGATAGATCTGATCAGAAAGGGCTGCGGTGAGAGAATTCTACGCTTTAGCATCTGCATCAATAATTTTCCTGTCTGTATCAATCATAGCCAACCCGGTTGGATCAGTAACTTGTATTACTTTCACAATGGAAAACAGGACTTCCATTCTAAGGTATCTTAGATGAGTTCTCATTTTGTTCTTCCAAATCTGAATATTACTTCCATCAAAGAGGGGGACTCCCCTGACACTGGCTGAATTTTCCATGACGGTATAAGACAGATCAAACACCTGCAACCTCGCTCTGATACCACTTGAAGGACCCCATAACACCTTGATAGGGGAGGGGTGAATCAAGGTGTTAATTTTTCCTTTTAAAAGTTAGGGATCTTGTTCCCACGTTGGTAGGAACTTGTAAAATATTCCAAACAAATGAAAGCAGGGAGATGACACAACACTTTTACTTAGTTCACCGCAAAGGGATATGCCCAAGGATCATATGACGATAGTGTGTCATTCATACTTAAATTCACTAATATTTACTAGTTTGAGGATTAAAATATTTGTTCAGAGTCACTCTGTTCCAGACACACTGCCTTTACAAAGGTTCAGGGGTAGATCACTACGTCTCTTGGAATACTTCTGTCGACTCCGCCTTTCTCACTACCATGGGAGAAGTCTTACTTAGTTTATTTAATTGAGGGCCTCTTCAGAATATTTTCATTGAAGTCTTTGTCTCAGTTTAACACGAGACTCTGCCTTCATCGAAGTCTTAAATTGATTCACTTTAAGGCACTGATCACACAAACCGGATATTCAAAAACATGTTCAAACCATAACACCACACTTGTGTGCAATACCTCAACTTGCATGCAAGATTTGGGAATTGGTGTGAAAGATGAATTTTACACAAACCCTACTTTCCGCACAACCCTTATCTATCACGCAACTACATTGAAGGGTTCACTTGGTATTTTTAGACTAAAGAAACACCTTGCGTGCATGATTAACTATCTGTAATTCTTTCACGCGTAAATATTTCATGCAATAGAGCAACCAAATTTTTGTTGGAAATTAATTAAGTCTTTCATGGGGTATTCACCTATTTATAGGCCTTGATGAACCTATGTGAAAGTTTCTGATATGTTTTTGTCGGTGTCCACAAGATTCTTCATGAGCGCACAAAATCCCTTTTGACGTCACATTAGGCGCATAAGACTCTTCCGCGCAACCTCATATTTCACACACTTTTAATTCTTAAGTGCACTTTTTACCTTTTCCATATTTTGAATTACTGATCCCAAAATACACCTTTCGTGAAAGTTTCCAAACTCCCTTCAATCTTGCACGCAACTTCCTTTTCCAAACACACATTTCTCCATTTTCCGATTTTCAGCCCCAAAAATTTGGCAGACACTAGGAAACTATTACACCTTCAATACTATTTTCCACTTTAATTGTATGATACCTTTCCTAGAAAACATTATAATCTTACAATAAGGATTTAAAACAATCAAAAACCATACTCCAATTCCTATGTGAAACAGTCGTGGTTCCAACAATGCCCTCCTTTCCTCTATATTTTTGGTTGGCTTATTTATATCTATTCGACATTCATAAGATTGATGGCCTTATCTCCCAAACTTGAATCATTTCCCCTCCCCTTTGAGATAATTACCATGATTCATCTTCCCATATTTTTTACATGTGGGTAGTTGGATCCTCTTTCCTCCTTTTACATTTGACCCACTTACTTGAAAGTCCATTATCTTCTTATCTTCATAACTATGGGACCATTATCTAAACTCCACCTATACTTTGAGAGAACATCAAATTACTTCTTCATAACTCCCAAAGTCTTATATTTCTAATCCTCTCAAAGTTTTGGTTTTAAAACACTAAAGAATCTATCTATATTTCTATCATTGTCGATAAAATAACCTGAGGTGCATCTTAAAAGCCTTGTGAAATTTTCCTCGTAAGCCATGATAGATTCACCTTCCTTTTTATTAATCTCTATGAATTATTTCTCCATCTTTATTTGAAGAGTTCGAGGGAAATACATGGTAAGAAATATTTTCTTAAAGTCTCCCCACTCCATCTATTCAATTTAATCCTTTGTCTTGGTGTTCTTTATCAACAACCACCATTGATTGAATTCTCCATATAAATGATAAACTGTAAGATTCACCTTCTCCTTCTCGAAATAATGGATCACATAAAAGATCTTCTCCATCGAGTTAACTCACTGTTCCATGATAGGTGGATCAGAAGTTCCATTAAACATCGGTGGTCATTACTGTATAAAGTACTCAATGGATAGTTGATACTTCTTGGGTGAAGTGGACATTCCACATGTTTTAGGTTAATATTCATAGCCTCATACAACTCAATAGAAATTTACCTGAAGTTTTTAACTCCACCTCCCATGGAATTTTATATGTCATTTGGAAAATCATTGCATTGTCCCTCACATGGGTTTTTAGACCGGTTTCTCTTGATTCCCACCATTTTATAAAATAGAAAAGGTTTGAAAAATGGCAATTCAAAAATTATGAATATATAACTTATTCAATTATGAAAATAAATCTAAAGGCATTTCTTATGGGATCCCTATGTTTATCTTTTTATAAAAATATTCTTCTAGGAAATTTTTGCATATATAGACTTATATTTTATGGTTTTCACTCTTTTTTATAATTCTAATTCCCAAATTAACTAAACTATGTTTTGATGCCAACTATAGTGACCTTAATTTTTCTTAAACGACTATTACATCATTATAAAGATAATCAACATAATAGCATTACAAATCCAGGATCAAACGGTTTAGTGTCCTTGTAAAATTAGGTTTATACATAACTTTTACACAATAAAATACAGAAATTATTTAATTCTTTCTTCTCTAGATTCATAGGGTCCCTCACATTCTCCTTAGTAAATTTTATCACCTATGGATATACATCAATGAAAGGGGTGATCTAAAAACCCAGTAAGAGGATAAATAAGGGAAATGAGTCAATATAGAATGGGTGAGCATAAACATCATAATCATATCATAATAATAGGATCACCATCAACAACATTAGGGGAAAATGTAATAAAGACATGGAATTTGGCAATGAATAAAAATGAAACATCATGTCATAGTGTTTAAAACCACACATAGTTGTGAATAAAGCTAACATCATGTTCATGCATAAGATATGTGCATAATCATAACATCATCATTGTGAAAAAATATAGCATCATTTTCACACATATTTCACATTATCTCATAAGATACATTACATTACCCAATTCATTGGAGCAATATATAATTATGGGTTCACCTGTCACATCATAATATTTACATAATCATACATGCCATGTATACCAATCAAAGTCATGAAGTATACCTAAGGAAGAGAATGGGTTTCACAAGCATTTCATGAAGAATATATTCATGAATAAAATTTTTGGTTCCAAAATGAATAAGAGAATCATGTTTGGAGAAAATACATCATTATTCTTGATTGGAAAAGAAGTATTTAAAGAGGATTAAAATACAATGTTTTAGAAATTTAAGTCACTTTAAAATGAAAAGGTTTTTATTAGAAAAGATTTGGACATGATAGGAACAAGTATATCTCTAATGGAAAAGGGAAAGGGCATTTCAATTATATAATATGAATATTCACATTTTTGAAGAGAGGATAACCTAAATAAAGGAATTGGGTTTGAGAATCCCCTTACCTTAATTCCCGCTTAATTTTATAGCATTTATGCCTCTTGAATAATAAACATAGATTTATTAAAACATTGATACTGAAATTTATTATATCTATTTAAACAACTATTTATCAATTATAATCATTGGATTATATTTCTTAATTTTTTTTGATGAAATTAAAGCATTTTGATCTCTTTATTTTCTTAAAAATATCCCATTTCACATTGATTTCTCTATTTTCTTAAATGTAATTTAAACATTATTATAATCAATTACAGAAGATTATATTGTATATAATTACATGTTTATATATTATATACATTTTATAACATCCATACTTGATTATGGATATATGTGTTGACATGGAAATGTCTTTGTAGGTGGTTAACCGACCTTTGACGGAACATTCTCGGGAGAGTGGGAAGAAGAAGTTTAAAATTTTATTTATAGTAGTATGATACTTATATTGGGATGAAATCATTAATATAAAGTAAACTTACTACATAATTAATTATTTTAAGATTTTCTTTTGAAAGGGTTTGTGGAAAAAAATAAAGAGAAGAGTAATAAGAAATAAAAAGAGAGAAAAGTGGATTAGAACTTACTTAATCCTCAGTGAAGCTTCTCTTGTACGACACTATAACTCATTGGTGATTGAAGTTATATTGATCCAAAATGTCCCTATGGATTCTAATAGTATTAAGATAGAATATTTTGGAAAATATTTGTCTTTGGAATGGGTAGGATGGGTAGTTTTTCCAAGGTAAGGGAGATCAGTTATTTATACTTAAGGAGAGGGGTATTTTTAGAATAAAATATTGAATAAAATAATATGTCAAAGGTAAAACTTATAATAGTGATTTTTTAACAATATAAATCATATATTAATATAATATAATGAGTTTAAGACTTTAAATACCATTTATAATTTGAATCCATTAATTTATTAAAATGGAAAGTCAAAAGAAATAAAAATTGATATTTTAAGGAATAATTTTTGACTTTAGGTTTTGGAAAGTTCTTTTTTACATTTAGAAATTGAGTTTATTGTATTTTAATGAACTATTTATGAAATTAAATATACCATGGATTAACATAAAGTTCTAGAAAATATTATGTCTTTATCACATCATGAATTATGTAATTTGAGATACACCAGTTATGTGAAAAACTAGACCATTTGTAAGGAATCGAACAAGAGAGCCTCTGAGCAGCACCGTCTCCCTCTGCTCTCCCACTAGGGTTTCTTAGGTTGATTTTTTTTTTGGGGGGGGGTCTGCACCATCTTCGACATCATCTCCCCCTCTCCCCCTTCTTCATTATTCCCTCCCATTTCTCCCATCCCTCCAATTTATCCCATCCCTCCCATTTCTTCCTTCCCTTCATTCTTACTTGTTTTTGTTTCTCCTATCATTTTCTCCTACTTGATCCCTTTAGTGACCTTGGACCCTGGTGTAGACCACATCGGATCTTCCCCTGCTCTGCCCTCCTGGTTGGCCGCGTTTTTGACCCCACTATGGCTTGGTGCACCAGTATTTCTTGGGAATGTTTGGGATGTGCGGGTTGAGTCCCATGGGTTTCCCAGATACATGGCTTGCTTCCAGTATCTTATTTATCATGGCTTCAAGGGTTAGGGTTGTAGGTCCTTACGAGGATGATTCTCTGTCAAGGGCATGTCCAATTCATCGTTGCTCTAGCTTCATGTGCCTTCACCACTTTCCAGGTCGGACTTATGTGATGGTTTCAAGGAGTCTCTAGGATGTGTGCTCAATTGGACATGGTGTTCCAGGAGGTGAGTCCAGGATTCAATCTGAGTTGTGTTGGTCTTCATAATCTTTGATGCAGATGGTTCTGGTGTGAAGGTTTGAAGGATTTTCTATCGGTGACTGCATCATCGTCTTTGGATCTAGTTTGGGTTTTGGATTTTTGTTATCATTGAAAGGTTATAATGATTTTTTTGGTGATGGTTTGGTTTCTAGTTGAGATATATTTGTGTTTGTGCATTTTATATGCTTCAACGGCCTCTGTCGAGTGGTGTTTGGATGGCAGTGATGATAGTGTTGATGGGCGGTGATGTTTTCAGTGGTGATTTTTTTTAGTTTTTCAATTAGGATTGAATAGTTCTATAGTTTCATTTGCTTCAGTCCCCAGCTTTGGTTGTGATGGAGGGCCACTGAGGACGAATATGGTTCAATGATGGTGGATAACAGGAGATTATGGAATATGCAAGCGATAAGACTCTGCACTCACAGGTGGCCCATGGCTCGAGGCCTCCTCGGGCTGGGTATCCCTTTTTGAATTTAAAATTTGGTCTAAACTTATAATTTGGTATCCCGCTTTACTTATGTGGTTACTAATTATCCTCAAAGAGGATCTTTTGAAAATAAAAAGTAGAACTTTCAGTTCAGTTATGTGAAAAACTATATTTTTACTATTCACCTACAAATTGATATATTTCATAAAATTACAAAAAAATCACCCTTGGATAATATTGAAATTATGATTTTAAAAATTATATTCATTTTAGAAAAATAAATTTCTAAAATAGGTAATTTTAATTTTTAATATAATCGTAATTTTTTTACAAAATAGTTTAAAATACAGTTTATTAAAAAAATGTGTCTGTATTTTCTTTGAGTTTTTAATCATGATATTTATTTTTTGGAATTATAAAATTTATATTTACTTAAATTAATCATGATAAATATTATTTATATACAAATTTATTATTGTTATGTGAAATTACTATTCCAATGGTTAGGATACTATTACAATGATCACATTACCTTCTATAAATACCTCTACATTCCTTCATTCATTTATTCAACTCAATTAATCTCAATTTTCTATATTTAAATTTTTTATAATTTTTCCTGATTTACTAATATTTTGTTTCTTTTCTATAGTGTTTTCAGTACGGGTGATGATTCTAGTAGATTGGGGTGATCCTTATTTTCCCATTTTAAATTTTCTAGTTTATATTTTTTGTCCAATTTTAATGTTTGGAGTTTTAATTGGTTTCATTGATGATTAATGTAAAAATATTTAGTAATAAAACAAATTCTTTTTTGGTTTCTCTATATTTTTTAACTCTATAATATTATACAATACAACACACATTTATTCAGAAAAAAAATATTACTAAAAGCACTGGGTCTTTACATCCATCCCCCCTTTAGAAATTTCATCCCTAAAATTTCAACTCATATTCTCAGTTAAAAATAGGTGAGGGTACTTATGTTTCATTGTTTCCTCTGGTTCTCATTCCACCTCTTCATACTTATAGTTCCTCCATAACACTTTGAAATGGTGAGTTGTCATGTTCCTTAGAAATTTGTCTCTATGATCCAATATCTTCATCAGATTATCTTTATCTGAGAGCTCATTCTCTAGTTGTACCATCTCTAGTTTCAGTACATACGAGGGATTGAATATGTGATTTATTAGGAGTGATATGTATAACACATCATGAACTTGATCCATATTTGATGGAAGTATAAGCTGATAGGAAACTGCTCCTATGCAATCAAGGATCTCAGAGGAGACAATGTACCTTGGGATAAGATTTACTTTTTTTCAAACCGTATGATTCTATTCCATGGTGATATTTAAAGGAAAACTTTTTCTCTAACATTGAACTCCAAGTCCCTTCGATGGTTGTCAACATATCTCTTTTTCTAACTTTAAGTATCTTTAATATGTTGTTGGGTGGCTTGAACCTTCTCTGTCATCTCTTGCACATGGTCAGGTCCAAGTAGATCTTGTTCACCAACTTCATCCCAACATGTTTGAGTTATAAATTCCTTCCCATACAGAGCTTCATATGGATCCATTAGAATACTTGAGTGGAAGCTATTGTTATTTGAGAACTCAACCAATGGGAGATGCTGATCTCATCCTCCTTTTAATTTCATTGATCATGCTCTTAGCATGTCCTCGAGCATTTAAATAGTCATTTTAGATTAGCCATTAATTTAGGGATGATAGATCATGATGAAATTCAACTCAGTAATTAATACATATTGAATACTTATATTTTTTAGGTGAACCTTGGACCACAATCAAATATGATCTATAGTGGTATCCCATGCTGCCTCACCACTTCCTTCATACATATCTTTGCAAGTTTTTCAAGTGATAAATCCTATCAAATAGCAATAAAGTGGGAAGTCTTAGTGAGATGATCCACCACAAACCATATCACATTGCTTTCTTTGGATTTTTTCAAGAGACCAATGACAAATCCCATAGTGACATTATCCCATTTCCACTTGGGTATAGGAAATGGTTGCATTATCTCATTGGACTTCTTTCTCTTTGCACTAACATTATGACATACCAAACACCGTGAGATATACTCTACAATCTCCTTCTTCATGTTGTCCCACCAGAAGTTTTCTCAAAGATCATGATACATATTTGTACTTATAGGATGGATGGAGAAATATTAGATATATGAATTATCTAATAAATCCTTCTTTATCTCATGTGATGAAGGAACACAAATCCTTATTCTAAACCGAATCACACCATCATCATTGATATGCCACTCTTGTATCTTCCCTTCATTTACTACATTCAGCTTCTTTTGTAACTACAGATCATCCCTTTGTGTCTCCTTGATCTTCTCTTGGATGGATGGTTGGGAAATAATTTGCGAAAGGTAGGATGTATTCCCTACCATTATGATTTCAAAATCATCCTTTTCATATTCATGGAGATAAGGTCTTTCTCAATCTACATCATGGAAAGAGTAGCATGTTCTTTTCTACTATGAGCATCATCTACCTTGTTTAACTTTACTAGATGGTAGTGAATAGAGAAATTGTAGTCCTTGACTAGATCTATCCATATTATTTGACGCATGTTGATCTCCTTCTGTGTGAATATATACTTTAGGATCTTATAATCGGTATATATATCACAATTCTCACTATAGAGATAGTTTCTCTAAATCTTAAGAGAAAATATTACAAATTCTAACTTCAAATCATGTGTCGGGTAGTTCTACTCATGGATCTTCAATTGCTGTGAGGCATAATCTATCACTTTATCATTATGCATGAGTACACAACCCAAGAATTTCTTTAAATCATCACTTTATATCCCAAAACCTTCTCCACTTTTTGGTAGTTTGAGTACAGGTGCAATGACTAGCCTCTTATTAAGCTCCTTAAAGTTTTCCTTGAATTTTTCTATCTATCCATACTTTACTCATTTCTATGTTAACTTAGTTATATGTCTAGAAAATCATGAGAAATTTCTCACAAAAAATCAGTAGTACCCAACAAAGATAAGAAAACTATGGATTTATATGACACTAGTGGGTCAATTTCATTCCTTAATTTCCTTTGTCTTTGAAGGGTACACTGAAATTCCATCACTTGTGATCATGTTCCCTAAGAATGTGACTTTATGTATCCAAAAGGAACACATTCTTAACTTAGCATACATTTCCTCCTTCATTATTATCACTAACAAAATTCTTATATACTCTTCATGTTCCTCCTTATTCTTGGAGTAAATGAGAATATCATCAATAAAAACTACCAAAAATTTGCCGAGGTAGTATTTAAAGACTCAATTCATCAAACACATGAAGATTTCAGGGTCATTAGTAAGTCCAAAGGGAATCACTTTGAACACTTAGTGCCCATACCTTGTATGAAAAGTATTATTCTGAATATCTTAAGTATTCACCTTCAATTGATGATATCTAGAATGAAGATACACCTTTGAGAAGTACTGAGATCTACATAGTTGATCAAATAAGTAATCAATCCTCGAAATAGGATACTTTTTTCTTTATGGTGATCTTGTTGATCTCCCGGTAATTGATACACAAACGCATTGATACATCCTTATTCTTGACAAAGAGCACTGATGCACCCCAAGGTGATGCACTAGGATATGTGAACCCTTTGTCCAAATGCTATTGAAGCTGCTTCCTTAACTCCTCAAATTCAATCAGGGCCATCCTGTAGGGGAATTTTGAGATAGGAGTGGCTCTGGGTACGAGTTCTATTGATAACTCTACCTCACGATATAAGGGAATTCAGGGAAACTCTTCAAGAAATACATTAGTGTATTCCTTAAAAATGGTAATTTCATCCAAGTTTATACCTTCCTTTGACTCAACCATTTGAGTAAGGTATTCTTTTTCATAGGGTATTAAAACCCACACCATTGATGGATTTTTCAAAATAGGTTCACTATCTTCCTTTAAGTTGTAGAGGAGTATTGAATGGTTCAGAATATGAAATGATATTTCCTTTTCCCAATAGTTGATGTGTGCTCTATATAATCTGATCCAATCCATGTTAAGTATAACATATATTCCACCAAGGTAATCATTACAATATTCATTGGAAGAATCTTCCCACATACGCTTATAGAAGAATATTCCAACACTTGTGTTGTAATGATAACACCCCTATGTGTTTTTATAAATATCCATGCTTTATGGTATTGAGGATTTGATTCAATAGTTCTAGAAAACATGAAGGATATAAAGGAATGTGTAGAACCAAAATCAAATAATTTTTTTCCATTATTGAGTGAATAGGAAGTATACTTCATATAAAATTTTGTTCTATTAAACCACTTCATTAGTAGTGATATCATAATCTTTCCCTTTATCCTTTGGCTTTGGTGGCTGTTGACACTGATTACCCTCAAAGACTCAAGGTTTAGTGCACTATCTTTCATAGTTCCCTTGATCCCTACAATTAAAGAATTTAACCATAGGTGTTGAATTAAGAGGTTCCCTCCTTTGCTCCATCATGTTGGCTAGCTTATTTATGTGTCTTCAACATTCATGAGCTTGATGGAATTCTCTCATGCACTTTAAGCATTTCCCTGTCCCTTTGAGACAATTCCCATGAATCTTCTTCCAACATATTTGACATGTGGGTAGTTGGATCCTATTTACTCCTTTTTCATTTTACCCAAAAGCTTGAAACTCTATTATTCTCTTCTTATCTCTATAACCACAGGACTATTCTTCAAACTCTATCTCTAGTTTGACAACACATCAAACCACTTATTCATAACTCCCAAAGTCTCATATTTCTAGATCCTTTTGAAGGTGTGGTTTTAAACCACTAAAGAATATATCTATTTTTCTATTTTTGTTGATCACAAAACCTGAGGCATATCTTGAAATCCTTTTGATTTTTTCCTTGTAATTCATGATAGATTCACATTCCTTTTGTTTCAGTTCTATTAATTTTCCCTCTATCTTTATTCGAATAGTTATAGGGAAATACTTAGTAAGAAATATTGTCTTAATATCTTCCCACTCCATATATTCCATTTCATGCTTTGGAATGGTGTTCTTTATTAGTTCCCACAACTGACCAGATTTTCTATCTAAACAAAAAAACCACAAAAGTCACCTTATCCTTCTCAAATCAATGGATCATAGAAAAGATCTTCTCTATTGAGTTAACCCACTGTTCTATGAAAAGTGGATTTGAAGTTCCACTAAATGTCGGTATTCATTGCCTCATAAATGATTTAATGGATAGTTGATCCTTCTTGGGTGAAGGAATACATTCCACATGATTCAAGATATTATTCATAGCTCGAGACAACTAGGTAAGCATTTCCATGAAGTTTTGAACTCCACCTCCCATAAAATTGGGGATGTCATTCAGGAAATCATTGTATTATCCCTCATACAGGATGTTGTCCTAGTTTCTCCCTATTCCCACCACTTTCTAAAATATAAAAGGTTTGGAAAAAATGTAATTCAAAAAATCATGAATAAATAATTTATTATTTTATGAAATTTACTATAAAGGAATATCTTATGGTATCCCTATGTTTATCCTTTTCTAAAATGATTCTTCTAGAATGTTTTTCCTATATATATACTTATACTTATAGTTTTCACTCTTAATTTCTAATCCTAAATCCCAAATTAACTAAACCATGATATGATACCAACTATAGTGACCCTACCTTTTCTTACATGACTATTACATCATTTTAAAAATAATCAACATAATAGCGTTATAAATCCAAGATGAAACGATTTAGTGTCTTGGAAAAATTAGGTTCACACGTAACTTTTAAATAATAAAACAAAAAAATTATTTAATTACTTATTTCAAAGCTTCTTATTGGGCCCCGCATTCTCCTTAGTACAAGTAATAACCTGAGGATATACATCAATGAAAGAGGTGAGCTAAAATCCCAGTAAGAGGATAAATAAGGGACATAAATCAATATAACATGGGTGAGCATAAACATAATCATAATATCATAAGCATAAGATCATAATAAAGAATATTAGTTAAACATGTAATAAAGGCATGGAATGTGGTAATGCATAAAAATGAAACATCACGTCTTAGTGGTCAAAACCACACATAGTTGTGAATAAAGATAACATCATGTTCAGGCATAACATATGTTAATAATCATAAAATCATCATTGTGAACAAAAAAAGAATCATGTTCATTCATATTTCACATTATCTCATGAGATACATCGCATTACCCAATTCATTGGAGTACTATATAATTTTGAGTGCACCCATCACATCATAACATTTACATAATTATGCATGTCACATATATCAATCAAAGTCATGAAGTATACCCGAGAAAGAGAATGGTTTTCATAAGAATTTCATAAATTATAAATTCATGAAGAAACTTTTTGGTTCCCATATGAATAAGGAAATCATGCTTGGACATAATTCATCATTATTACTAATTGGGAAATAAGTATTTAAAGAGGCATAAAATACAATGTTTTGGAAATTGAAGTCAATTTGAAAAAAAGGTTTTCATTATAAAACATTTTGACATGGTAGGAACATGTATATACCCAAAGGGAAATGGAAAGAAAATTTTAAGGAAATAATTTGAACATTTACACCATTGAATATAGGATAACCTAAATAAAGTAATTAGATTTGAGAATCCCCTTAACTTAATTCTTGATTAATTTTATTGTGTTTTGATATCCGAAATAAAAAAATTATACTTATTAAAAAATTGATCCAGAAGTGTATTATAGTCATTTATACAACTATTTATCAATTAAAATCATTGGATTATATTTCTTAATTTCCTTTTATGAAATTGAATCATTTTGATATTTTGTTTTTCCTAGAAAATATCTTGTTTCGCTTTGATTTCTCTATTGTCTTAAATGTAATTTATACATTAGTATAATTAATTAAATAATATTATAATGAATATAATTACATGTTTTTATATTATATATATTATATTATATCCATCCTTTATTATAGTTATATGTGTTGACATGACAATGTCTTCATAGGTGGTTGACCAACCTTCAATGGGACATTGTGGGGAGAATATGAATAATAAGTTTAAAATTTTATATATAGTATTATGATACATAAAATAGGTTAAAATAATTAATATAATGTTAAATTACTACATCATTAATTAATTTAATATTTTTTAGTTAAATGGTTAGTGGAAAAAAAATAAAGAGAATACAAGGAAGAAATAAAAACATAGAGAAATGGATTGGAACTTACTTAATCCTCAGTGTAGCTTCTCTTGCATGACATTATAAATCCATTGTGATTGGAGTTGTACTGATTCAGAAATACATATGGATTATAATAGGTTTAATAGGGAATAATTTTGTAGATATTTGGATTTTTAATGATTGGGAGAAGTTTTTTTTCCAAGGTAAGGGAGAGGGGTTATTTATACTTGAGGAGAGGGGTATTTTTAGAAAAAAATATTGAATAAAATAATATATCAAAGGTAAAACTTATAATAGTGATTTTTTACAATATAAATCATATATTAATATAATAAAATGAGTTTAATATTTTAAATCCCCTTTATATTTTTAAATTATTAATTTATTAAAAAGAAAACCAGAAAGAAAGAGAAATTGATATTTTAAATAATCATTTTTGACTTTAGGTTTTGGGAAGTTATTTTTAGGTTTAGAAATTGAGTTTATTATATTGTAATGAATTATTTATGAAATTAAATATACCATGGATGAGTCTAAATTTCTATAAATTATTATTTCATTATTACAACATGAATTATGTAATTTAAGATACGCCGGTTATGTGAAACTGTAATTTTACTATTCACCTGAAAATTGAAGTATTTAATTAAATTAAAAAAAAAGACTTGTTTAATTTCAACATGATGAATTCAAAAATATTATTAATTTTATCAAAATAAAATTCTAAAATAGGTAATTTTAATTTTTAATATATATATATATTGATTTTTACAAAATACTTTAAAACACAGTTTATTAAAAAATGTGTATATTTTCTTTGAGTTTTTAATCGTGATATATATTTTTTGAAATTATAAAAATTATATTTATATAAATTAATCATTATAAATGTTATTTATTTTATAATTTATTATTTTGAGGTGAAATTACTATTCCAATGGTCAGGTTACCATTCCAAAGATCACATTACCTCCTATAAATACCTATAAATTTCTCCATTCATTTATTCAAGTCAATTAATCTAAAGGTTATATATTTAAATTTTCTATAATTTTTTCTGGTTTACTAATATATTTTTTATATTCTATAATATTGAAGTTGGGTTGATGATTCTAGTATATTAGGTCGATCCTTATTTTCCCATTTTAGATTTTCTATTTTATATTTTTCTTCCATTTGTAATGTTTGGAATTTTAATTAGTTTCATTTGTGATTAATGTAACAATATTTAGTAATTAAAAATATTATTTTTTGGTTTCTATATATTTTTTATGTTTATAATATTATATAATACAACAAAAATTTATTCAAGAAACAAATATTAAAAAAATCACTGGGTCGTTATAATAGAAACTCACATCGTAAAAAGGGTTAATAAAACTAACTCTTGAAAAAGATAAAGGGATGTGTAAAATTAATCTAGAATAAAACATCATTTGTTTCCAAAATAGTAGAACATATATGGGAATTAATTATAGGGACATGGAAGAAAAGTTTAAATAATCATCGAGAGTGATAGAGATCACTGATCACAAGAAAGTGGGTGATATAGAGAAGGTTAAAGGCCACAAAACCATAAATCAAATTGGAATGTAAAAAATCATTGATCTCATAAAAATGATGGAAATAGGATAAAATTTTATTTCAATAGCCTTTTCCTAATTTTGGGGAATCTTTATGAGAATATATACTCACTTGATTTCATTCCCTTTCATAAGCATAATCTCATCCTTTGCTTGTGCCTTAATCAACCTCCACTTCATATCTTACTATAAGAAATGGTTTTTTTCATGTATAAAGCACTAAATAAGATCCAAAATAGAATTATAAGTCATTAAATCTATAAATATTTTTAAAAAAGGTTAGCACAGGTTATTAAATATGGATAAATATTTATATGGTAAAGTAATATGTTAATCTTTATAATCTCATCCAAAGTTGAACTAAACCATTCCATAAATGGTTAACCTTATAACCCTTACAAAATTAAAAATGTATTAATAATTTCACTAAATTTTTTAAAATAAACTTCACATTAATCCCCCATGTATCATAAAGTAGCTCTTGATTGTCACATACCAAACAAGTGAATACCTTCATCATGTATTTTCTTGAAACATGGTAATAACCCAAATTACCATAAAAACTTATTGAAAACATACACTATTCCTCATTAATTACATAAAAAGATTATTTGATATATTATTTAAATCTAAAAATGTTGTAATATCTATCAATGATAGCATAAACCAATTTTTCAATAAATCATTAATCAGTTCCAAGGTAATCATTACTATCCAATTTACTTATTCGTACCCAACATCTCTTTATCCCAACATTAATATCTCAACATTAGAAACATATTAAGGTCTATCTTACATTAATAAAAATATCACCTTACCATTAAATAAATTTCTAGTCCAAGAGTACCATTTGACATATTTTTGTAAATTATTAACAAAAAACTTATACTAAACAATCCTTATATATATTTCATGATTCATATAACATAATAATTTAATTCCAATACATTAATACTTTAATCATACCACTTCCTTCTAAAACTATTAACTAGGATTAGTTATCTTTTTCTTTAATACCTTATTTATTTCATATTTTATTCATAGTCTCTTCCTCACCAACAATATAACCATTACTCATGCCACCTTACTAATTATCTTCATTATATTTCTCCCTAGGGAATCGATTTGAATAATTCACACAATTTATATATTTAAAATATTCAATAGTCAATGATGCCTTAGGGATAACATTATTATCATCCATTTTATTAACCAAAATTTTCATTTTTCCTTTGCAGTTACTTTCTTTATGTCCTTTTCCACACCCAAAACATATTCTCATCCCTATGAGACATTCCCTTGAGTGATTAATTACATATTCTCAACAAATAGAAAACCGAATCTTCTTTCCTCCATGGTCTCCACTACCCGAACTCTTAGATAACTCCATCCTTATCTCTTTTAGTGTGTTTGAGATTTGGTTAATGTGTACATTGTTAATCATGTTTTGTTATAAATAATTAGGCATAATAAAAATTTCATTCACTCTAGTCATAATCCAATTTGGTTTCTCATTAGTAAATTGATCATCACATTCAATGTTAACCTAGTTCCTTAGGGTTCCCTCTATTGTCTAAAACCAAAAATCATAGTGGGAGAAACACTCATCATATTGGGAAACCAAATAATCATGAAAATCACATATAGGATGTCTAAATCATGAAACATTATTTTTTTTAATATATAGAACCTTAGGTTTATCCTAGGTCATTCATAATCATTATCTATTTAAATCATTAATGATGGTTCATAAAGAGTTTGTGAATTTCCAAAGCATATCCCCTATGTGTGCAGCAAGGCCTCTTGTCGTGCACTAGGTGATGATCAACTCTATATCATTACTCCCTTTTCAGAGCTATTACCCCTAGGTAACTCTATTCCAAAGACACATCCACTTATAATATCCAGAAAGGGATGTAATTTCATCGAAACTACTTGCTCTATCCTCTACCAAAATTAAAATAAATTTTCCTCTATATTTTTTATCATCCTTATATTTATCCTCACAGGCATCCCTAGATATATCCTTATAAATATATCTAGGTATCTCACTAATGTTTTCTCATAATAGTTTCCAATGGTTAACTAAACCTTTCATCTGATACTAACTATAGCAACCCAGGATTTTCATACATAGATATTACATTTTTTAGATGAATATTCAATAAATTACAAAAAAACACACCTGAAAACCATAATAGTTTAGTGTATTTGGATACTAGGTATAAAATATTATAATTTGGTGAAAGATCTTAAACATCTCCCATAAATTTTCCCCCTTTAGTAATATTCACAAACATACCATAGTTAAAACCTTTATTCAAACCCAAGGAAAGGAAATATAAGAAAGGGTGAACTTATATGATCATTAAGGGTAAAAAAGGGAGATACGTAAGAATAACATGAATATAAGGATATAATAACATGATCATAACATATTAAAACTATACCCTACATATCAAAGATCAGAATATTGTGTTATGGAATAAAGATTAGCAGTTCATAAGACTATAATCATAAGGAAATTAAAGAACATGAGCCATGTGAGCATAACATTAGCACAATACATGGAGTTATGGCATACACATAATAATAGAAAATCATTTAAATAGTAGTAAATTATCATTTACTATTCTATAATAGTAAAATTATTTCACTCCCAAAACCATCATAGTCTTCAAAGTTCACTCCCAAGATCACCAAAGTGGACAAAGTCCCTTACTGAATCGGGTTCACTCCCTATTCTAGTCCTATCTATTTCATGAGATATAAATCTTTAACTAATTAATTGGAGGGAGATACAATACCCAAACATCACATAGTTAAAATCATACATATGTGTACTGTATTATCCTAAAACATTCATCATTTTATAATTCATTAAATGAAATAGCTTTCATAAAAATTTAATCATATCATAACCTGTGGAAAAGAGAAAGGTTTTATAATCATTTCATCATTTCATCATAGATTAACCCATAGTAAAAAGAAGCCAATTTAATAATAATTTTTTCATGGTATAACCCATAGAAGAAAAATATGTTTCATAAACATCATTCTATTATAAATGTAAACTATTCAGAGAAATAATGATAATGGTATCCATTGATCATATACCTAGTAAACATAATTCACATAAAAGGATTTCATTTTATATGGAAAATTATTTTGAAATATCACTTGGGAAATTTCTTTAGGTTAATAACCTTTCTTTTAATATCATTTTTCAAAACTAAAAATATTTTTTTAAATCCTTTTTATTTGATAATAAACCTAACAAACTTATAAAATAATCTTTAAACATCATTTAAAACATTTCTTGAGAAAAACATCCATTCCACTTTGAAAACACTTTTAAATAAAAATTTAAAATCTTTTTATTTTAAAATAAACTTGAAAATTTATAAAATAATATTCAAAGAAAATAATATTTATAATAGTAGTAAATTATATTGATGTTGTATACAATAAAATAAACATTCCTTTCACATTTTCAGTAAAATATAAACAAACATTTTTAAAAAAATGACATGAAGATTACTTAAAAAAAATAAAAATAAAAATCAAAAATGGTTTAAAATGACTTTAATAAATAATTTTAAGAATTAAAAAAAATGATTTTTTTTAAAACATGGTTTTGGGAGAAAATAGGTTTTTGACTTAAGAAATAAATAAGACCATATTTTCTTAGAAACATTATTTTAAACTCTTAAGTAAATAAAGAGAGTAAAATTAATGGAAAAAATATGTTATCATGAATTAAATAGTGGATAATAAAATTAATTAGTTTAATGAGAGATAGATCATAATATTTTATCATTGGAAGCATAATAAAAATAATCCCGATAAAAAATAAGGTCATAACATAAAATCTTTACCACTTTGGTAACTTTGAATTGTATGCCCCAGATAATAAAAAAATTAAATAAAGTTTATAATATCATGAAAATAAGTATATTAATGATATAACATGTCAAAGGGATAGTATGTACACCTCAAAAAATAAGATAGGTGCATACTATAACATATGTCTCAAAGAAGAAAAATTGAGACAAACATCCCTTACTGCTTTGGTAACTTTTGAACTGTAAACCCTATAAAAGAGAGGTCATAAAATGGATATGTAAATACCCATAATTTTAAGGATATAAAAAATAAAATAAATTCATGGGTAGTATATACACCACATAAAAATAAACACATAATGAATATGGCTTGTGTCTCACATAAAATAAATGTGATATGAAAACCCCTTACCTTAAGTCTCGACTTCCTTCACACACATTTTAACCTCATATAAAATAAATAAAATTTTATTATAAACCTATTATAAAACCATAATTATATATATTATACCATATATGATTTACTTATGACCATTTATTACTCATTTATTAACAATTCCTAGTTAAAATCACGTTTCAGGTAATAATTGCTTTGTTTTTTGTATATTTTGATTTGTTATTTTTGGCCCTATTACTCTGATCATGGTTCCATAATATCTAGAAAAATAATTATGAAATAATTATCATATTTATACCTCAATTATACTTTTAAGACCAATCCTGAAATATAGTTTTGAGAAATAAAGTACGTTATGATCATGGAGACGGCATGTCGTATGTTCGAATGAGAAATGTTTCAATTTTCAATGATCATTATGGAATTGAGGTAAGTAATATTGATCTTTAAATAAATATTATACTATTATAAATAATATATTATTTATTTAAATATACTTATACATATCATCCATGTGGTGTGGTGATAAAAAGAGATAGTCACATCGCTTCGTGATGGCGACAATCAACATGTACATGAATTAAGTTATCATAATTATTTCATGTATATAATATATATTAGTTAAATTTATCCTTATTATCTTCCATGTATAGAATTAGTGAAAAATGAATCACATCACTTTGTGAGGTGGTAGTCCGCCATACACATGAGCTACGTTATCGTATCCCCTAAGGAATAAAAAGTTAAAAATTTCTATATGATATAATGACTCAATAGGTATAATTATGTTATAAATAATATATATATATATATATGTTATATCCATCATCATACCCAACCATAAGAGTTGGTAATGAAAAACTGAATGGCATGAGTTTGTGAGGTGGTAGTCCGCCATACACACAAATGATGATTTCGTAACCAATTTAATAGAAGTGGGAATAGTTTTAGTTAATGAACTTAACATAAACACATATAATTATATGTAATAGACTGATGTTATTATATATTCATGTTTTAATAATAATTGAATGAGGTGGAGGAAGAAATAAAATAAAAATGATTGTTGAAGAATGTTATCTCTTCGTTGGGTATCCACCTTAGGCTTGCACTAAAAGTCTTCATATGTTTGATTTATGCCAAAAATAATGATTATAGAATTATAGGAAGTAATTTGGGAAGGTATTTTCTGAAAAAAGGGTTTTGAGGTGTGAGGAAGAGAGGAGAGGGGTGGCCTTTTATAAGTGAGGTGAGTAACACACTTGTAATGTTTTGAAAATAAAAAGGTGTACCCATGCTTTTCACAGGACACATGGATATAAAAAAGATTATTATAGATAGTTAGACATTATAGGGTCTAAATATTTCCATAAATTATATTTTAGAAAAGTTTTTAGGTCATATTAACCCTTATATTTGCAGTTTAACCCTCCAGTAAACCCATTTTTACCCTAACCAGAGTAATTCATTTTTACTATTTTCACTATTAATTTTGGTTAATAATTAAGTTGAACTTATTAGATGATATAAGTTATACTAATTAAAACTACGGAATACATTATTCCAAATTCAATTCGTATATATGAAAAATTTTAATTTAAAATTAATCTCATGGATGCACTGAGAAAATGGGTTTTCAAAGAGAAAATATTCAAAAGTTTATAATTTTTTATATCAAAATTCAATATTAAAAATATTAAAATGACATAAACTGAATTAATAGATATATAATTGAACTAATTTTTATTTATAAACAATTTAAAATATAATTTAACTTTATAAATAATTTAATCAAAATGATATTTTTTATTTAAAATTTAGTATTTTTTCATTATTCATCAAAAAACTAATATTTTCAAAAAATTCTAAAAAATTCACCCTAAGATAATTTTTGATATAATTATTTCAAAAACTGAAGCTTATTTTTTCAAATAAATTTTCTAAAAGTTTCAAAAATTAGTTTTTTTTAAAATAAGCGTGTAAAAAGGTGACAAATTTGTTTTTGAGAAAAATATAGTTTTTATGTGAAAATTTGGATTTATAATTATCTACTGTCTAGGAAACACATAAGATGAATTATAATTTTTTTATTGAATATATAATATATATATTTCATTAAAATCATTCACCAATAGTGGTTTGTTTCATTTATTGAGGTAAAACATGTTTAAAAAAAATAGTTTTTTAGAAAAAGATTTCATTTATTTTTATTTTTAATTAATTGGTCAACAAAGAATTCATTTTATATACATATATAAACCATATATTTTCATAATTTAATTAATCATATTCATACCTTTAATTCCAACAACTAGGAGATTTATATCATGTAATAATATTTTAATAATATGTCAGGTTTTGTTTAAACTCAGTGTTGTGTGCAACGCAAGCTGAACTCAATATTGCATGTAATGAAAGATAAACTCAATGATGCATGTAATAATTTTTTTTGATAAGATTAAATTTATCTGTAAAAAATATTTCACAAAATCTATGGGTGCTACACTATTCCATGAAGTTCATTGATAGTTTGAAGTCCCTGTAGCCCATAGGCCTAATTTTGTGGGTCAAAATCCCAACTTGGGTGGATAATTCCATTGTTATAGTATCGTTACATTACCTATTATATTACTGATATAGTACTATAATAGAAACTTCATAAATAATCCTCCACCCAAATTTAAATACGAGTCTCTAGTGCTGGATGAAGGGGTGTTTACCAATCAGGCACCACCCCAATTGTTATATTCCATTGCTTATATATAATTATTTTAGAAAATGTTAAAAATATATATTTATAACATGATTATATATACATTTGTATAATTATATAAATATTTTATAATAAATACATATATTTATATTTATATGTTTATAAAAAATATATTTAGAATAGAATATATATATATTTAATTATAAATATTTTATAATTATAAGTAAATATATATTTAACTATATATATATAAAATATAATTGGTTATAATTATAAAAATATATTTTTATTCATTTATTTATATCTATATATTGATTTAATATATATATGTATATACTTATCTTGGAAGAATTTAATTCTGCCTCAAATAAATCATGTGCACCCTAACTTATCTAGGATAGGTTTCAAATCTATCTTAGATAAGGTATTATCTGGCCCAGACAAAAATCTATCCTAAATAAAAATTATTATGCATGTGCACCAACTTATGTAGGACATATTTAAGTCTATCTCAGATGTATAAGGGGTTACTCATCTTAGAAAAATATAAAATCCTTCCTAGATAATTAACCAAAAAAAATATTTTATTTGGGATAGATATCATACCCATCCCTCATATAAAATATTCTTATAGTGAATAATATTAAAACTTGAATCTCATACCCTCCCTTTCTATCCATATATCAAAGACCATCTTATCACTTTTATATTAACCACACCATTAGGAATCCATAACTTTTCTCTTAATGAAACCAAGAACTAGAATCTTCCTCTTGAGAATAGACCATCACACATAGTGCGAACCATAAATCCATATCCTATAATGAGTTGAAACTCCTCCAAAAATTAATGTATGATAATTGTGGGTTGTATCATAGTCATAGTTGCATAAAAATCCTAAGGTTTACACATATCAAGAGCCATAGGTGGACGATTGGGATATAAAGGAAGGATCAAAAAATACTGGGAGGTTGTAGATGATTGTGACACATGACTGAGAGTGATAGGGATCTATGGAAAGAAGTGGATATATAGATCTATCCTAGATATGAAACATATAAAAAAATGATGTAAAAGAATAGTTAATTGATCAAGGTTTTTCAATGGATAAGGTCAAAATAAATAAGGCACACATCAACAATAAAGGGATCAAACTAGGTAATAGGACCAATAGAGTAGGTTTAAATGGACAAGACATTAAAAAAACCCAAATTGAAAAACATAAAGTCTAACTAAATTATAATCTAGTAAGAAAAAAATATTTAAATTTGAATACAATTTTTTCATGGGATTTAAACCAAATAAAATTAAATAACATGCAATTAATTTTAAAACCTTGAAATATAATTTCACAATCCTTATATTTTTAACATATCACTTCATGTAATCTGTGTCATAGATAATGATATAACCCATATAAAAAAATGTGATATGATGTTTGGTGAACATTAATTTTAAATTTACTATTTACACCAAAGTCTCACAAAATTCATGTAAATTTCAAAAAATCTTATGAAACCATAGCCAATAACTTATGGATACATTATCATAATAAAATTTGGAAGTTTTTTTTCAATATAGATCATATTTTTAGAACCATATGTGTGAAAATTTTGGATTTTATAGTATGAATGATTATTATTAAGTCTTAATTCATAACCATATGTAAATAGCGACCCTAGTCAAAGCATCATTGTTACCTGGTAGGATAATATATAAAAAAACTCACACTTGTGTCTCATTGTTGAACTATATATCTCTCTAAACAAGATATTTCTCACACTAATATTAATATTTTTTCATATCCCATGACAATATATGATTAACATTAATTTAAAAAAACTCTTATAGTTCCTCTATGTGATTAACTATCAGTCCACTCATAGGTAATGAATTAATCCCACATAAATGAATGATAAAGTAAAAATTTGAATTAATAATAAATTTTATAATCCCAAGTTTTACATTATATAAATTAAATTTTGAATTAATTAAAAACCAAATACATAAGATCCAATATCAAATATAATGAATATATAAGGACTTTAAATGTCCATCATATTATTATTGCACTAATGGGTTTATCAATAGATTCACAACATTATCCTCTATATTCACTTGATAAATATTTACATCTACCCTCTTAGTGATTTACTTAATGATATAGTATTTTTGAATAATTTTTTGGGTCTTTTAGTGAGGCCAAGGTTCCCTAGATTAAATTATATCTCTATTGTTGTCATATAAAAATCTATATTGATACAAAAAATATTTGGCACTACCCTCAGTTATACACTGAACTTCACAATCTATATATTTTACTTTATAATATCTAGTACAACAATGTAATATATTTCTATTATAGAATCAACCGTTGTTTATTTCTTAGAAATATTCCAAATAATGGTTCCACCATTGAGGCATAACATGAATTTGTATTTAGATCTTGAATCAATATTTCTATTTGTAAGCTAGAATATTTTTATCTATTTTCAATGAGTTCTTCCTCACCTCTAATAACCAATAATATATCATTAATCCTTCTCAATTAATTAATGATACTTATAGTATCAAAATATTTTCATACATGAATATTAAATATTTTTATATGAATATTCATTACATTATGAAAACAAAAAGTTGAGAATTGTAATAGTTTAGTTCCTTTGAAACTTGGAACACAATCTTCTTAATTTGTGAAATATCTCCAATGTATCACATAAAGGTTTTCCCATTTAGTACCAAATTTTTTTCTTAATATACTAGGGAAAGGAAATATAGGAAAATTTGAGGTTAGATGCTCAGTAAGGGTAAACAAAGGATATATGTAATCATAACATGAATATAAGGGTATGATAGCATGAGCATAACATTTGAAAACCATAACCTACGTATTAAAGATCATAATCCTAAGTCATGACATAAGTATTTAAATTTCATAAGACATGAATCATAAGAAAATCATAGAACATGATTAATGAGAGAATAAAATTAACATAAGACATTTAATTGTGACATACACATAAGTATATAAAATCATTTCCTTAGTAGGTAAGTCTCATTGTGAAAAATTATAAGGGCACTCTATGGGTGGCTACACCTCCTAATCGAGAAAACCACCATCCCCAGTGTTATAACTTTCTTCATAGTGGAATGTGTTCACTCACTAAACCATCATAGTAGTCAAGGTTCACTCCCAAAACCATCATAGTAGATAAAATCTCTTATTAAATTGAGTTCACTCCCCATTCTAGTCATGTTTATCTCATTAGATATAAATCTTTACCCAATGCATTGGAGGGAGATATAGGTATCACTCATATTTGGTTATAATGTAACCATCATACTTGGTTATAACATAACCACCATCCTTTCTTATAACATAATCACTGTCACATAATGAAAATAATACATATGTGTTCCACAAGATCATAAAAAATTCATCATATCATAACCCATGAAATAAAAAGGGTTTCATAAACATTTCATAATATCATAACCTTTGGAAAATAGTCTAGTTTTATAATAATTTCATCATTTTATTATAGCATAACCCATGCAAATAAGTTTTTTTCATAAGAGTTATATCATGGTATAACCCATGGAAGAGAAACAGGTTTCATAAACATCTTATCATCAAAAACATAAACCATTCAGAGAAATAATAATAATTGTATCCTTAGTTCATATACATAGTAAAGCATAAATTATATCAATATATTTCATCTTATATGGTGAAATATTTTGAAATATCACTTCAAACATTTCTTAAGTAAAATAAACTTTCTTCAAAAATCACTTTTTAAAACATAAAACATTTTTAAAATACTTTTCTCTCAAAAAAAAAATTAATATTTAAAAAATCATTTAAAACATTTTTTGATAAAAATAAAACTTCATTAATTTTTTTAAAAAAATAAAACCTTTTTTAAATTCTATTTATTTTAAAATAACCTTGAAATCTTATAAAGGAAGATTTAAAAATCATTTAAAACCATTATTGATGAAAATATCCTTTTCACTTTATTTTTTTTTTTAAAAATTAAATATTTTTAAAATAATTTTATTTGAAAATAACCTCGAAAAAACATAAATTAATATTCAAATAAAATAATGGTCCTGATGATGGAATGTTTGGTTCATGTTGTACATGTAAAAATAAAGATTCCTTTTAAATTTTTGTTGAAATCAATGGGAATTGTTTGAGAAACGACATGAATATTCCTTTAAAAAAATTTGTAAAATTTAAAATATGGGTGAAAATATATTTTAAAAAACATAGGATAATAATAAAACATTTTTAAAAACATTTAAATAAAACACAATTTTTGGAAGAAAACAAATTTTTGACCGAAGAGAGAAATAATGTCAGATTTTCTCAAAAACATTTTCTAAAATATTTTAAGTACCAAAGAGTGTGAAAATGATAATATTATTTTAAAATATCATGAATAAATGAAGGATAATAAGATTAATTAATTTATTTAGAGTTGGATCATAATAATTTATCATCGGAAACATAATCATAAACAATCGTGATAAACGATGAGACTGTAACATAAAATCATTACCACTTAGGTGACTTTGAATTGTAAGCCACATGAAGTAATAACATAAAATAGAAATTGAAATATAATGAGGATAAATAAATTCATGATATTAAATTTCAAAGGTTATGTATATAAACCTTGTGAAATAATGTAGCTTCATAACATAATGCATGTCTCAAAAAAGGTAAATTGAGATAAAAATCCCTTACCACTTTGGTAACTTTTGAACCATAAACCAAATGAAATATATATCCTTTAATGGAAATATAAATACACATAATTTTCATTATAATCATAATTACATACATTCTTGGGTATTATATACACCACATAGAAGAAAGAGGTGGTGAATATTGCATGTGTCTCACAAAAGTAAAAAAAGAGAGACAAAATCCCTTACCTTAAGTATAGAATTTCTTTTCACTCATTAAAAAATTCTGTAAAAATAAATATAATTTTATTATACATATATTAGATAACTACAATAATATATATCACACTATATATTATTTAATTAAGTTCTTTTATTGCCCATTTATTAACAATTCTATGTTAAAGTCACATTTCTGGTAATAACCACTTTACTTTTAGGATATGTAATTATTTTTTATTTTAGGTCCTATTAATTTGATCATGGTTAAATAATATCAAAAAAATAAACCATTATATAAATATCATATATATTCATTATATATTTATTTATAGTAATCTGTAAAATTTAGTGATAAAAAATGAAATACATCGTTCATGGAGACGATAGGTTGTACGTATGCATGAACATTGTTTCCAATTTCTTATTGGGTTGAAATAAAAAAATTTAAATGATATATTATAATTCTATAATAATTTTATCTCATATATATAACATATTTTTATTAAACCCAACCTTAATACCTTTCATATAAAGCGTGAATGAATCACATAGATTCGCAAGGCGGAAGTTCTCCAAACATACGAGCAACATTATCATATTCCAAAAAAATGGTAATCATGAAGGTAAGTTTGATAAAATAATAAAATAATCATAATAATATAAAAAATATATTATATAAACAACATATTTTTCATTACTTCCAACTATGAGAGGTGGTAATTGAAAAATAAATGACATCAGTTTGTAAGATAGTAATCCACCATAGACACGAATGATGATTTTGTAACTCATTTGAGGGAAGTGGATATGGTTGTAGGTAATTAACTTAACATAAAAATGACTCATTATATTGAATTTAATAAGGTTATTATATCACAATTTTATTATAATAATTGAAGGGGGTGGAGGAAGAAATAAAATAATAACGCTCGTTGATGAACATTACCTTTTCTTTGGGTGTCCTCTTAAGTTTTGAACTAAAAGACTTCCTTGGATGGATTTATGTCCAAAAAAATGCTTATAGGATGAGATTATATAAGTTGGGAAGTTATTTTGGTAGGTATATTCTTAAACAAAAGGTATTTAAGGTGTGAAGAGGAGAGGAGAAGGGGTGGCCTTCTATAAGTGAGGTGAGTGACATGCTTGAAATGTTTTTGAAAGAGAGAATTCTACCCACATTTGTTTCATGTCACAGGAATCCAATAATAAAAAAATATAGATAATATAAGGTATAAGGTTTAAATTTGGTCAAAAAATTGGTGTTGGAAAAGTTTTTGGTCATTTTTTACCCTTATCTTTTTAGTTTAACCCCTGGTAAAACCATTTTTACCATAACCGTGGTAAATAATATTTACTGCTTTTAACATTTATTTTGGTCAAAAATTAATTTGAAATTATTATATAATATAAAATATTATGATTATAAACATGTAATACATTTTTACAAATTCTATTCATATAAGTGGCAAAATTTATTTTAAAAATAATCCCGTATAAGAGACGAGAATTCAGGTTTTTAAAGACAAGTTTTTTCAAAAGCTTGAAATGTTTTTATATCAAAATTTAATATCAAATCATCTAAAATGACCTAAATAGGATTAATAGATATATAATTTAACTAATTTAACTTTTAAAAATTTAAAATATAATTTATATTTTTAAATTATTTAAACAAAAAGACAGTTTTTAATTAAAATTCAGTAATTGTTTACTATAAATAAAAAAATTAATATTTTTAGAAAATTATCAAAAATTAAACCTTATATAATTTTTTACATTATGATTTCAAAAATTAAGTTTATTTTTTCAAATAAATTTTATAAAAGTTGAAAAAATTAAATTTAAAACAAAACATGCAGACGTGACCAAAAAACGAGTTTTTGAGAAGTGTATTTTTTTAAGAACAAAATGATTATATAATAAATCTATGTCTAATAATAATCATTGTATGAATATTAATTAAAATTTAATGATATATAATTTAAATATATAATTTAAAAAATTCCTCATTATTTATTATTTTAATTAATTATAATGGAGAAACATTATACATTTTAAAATAGTTTTCAGAAAAACACTTTTTTAACCCCTAGAATAAAATTATACAAAAATCCAATATAATGTTGATTAAAAATTACTTAAGTGGATTAAATGTAACTAAATAATACTTATTTTAATTTAAAAAATAATGGATACTTTAAATTACTTAATTTATTGAGATGAAATGATAATTTTACAAAAATCGGTATTTTTCACTAATCACCAAAAAATCAACATTTTCCAAAAAATCACAAAATTTCACCATATGTTAATTTAAATACAATGATTTAAAAAATAAATTTAATTTTATAAAATAAATTTTATAAAATATCTTTTAACGATAATATGTTTTCATAAAAATAATTTTTTTTTTGAAGAATACATATTTTAGTTGAATACAATTCCTTTACTAAAAATTGATTGATTATATACTAATAATTTATAAATAAAATTATATTGAGTAGGAAATTTATATGTATATTTAATAAAGTTGTTAATACTATTTATACCCATTTATTTAATTGCTAGGTTATGATGTTCATATTTAAATTAATATTATTTCATGGTTCGATGAAGCTCAGTGTTGAGTGTCTTGCACACTTTCGAAGAAACTAATTGTTGCGTGTAATGAAAGATAAACTAATTATTTCATATAACACATGATATAATAATTTCTTTGTGTAAAAAAAATATCAAAAAAATTAAATTCATTTGAAAAAAATATTTCCCAAAATCTCAAGGTGTTACATTACTATTTATATAAATCCCATAACATTCACTAGGATATGATTGGAATCAAAGAGTTATGTTTAAAGAATTAGATACTTTGAGTCAAGTATATAACATAACATACATTATTAATAGTATTTTTAAAGCATAAGGTATTTAATTCATGTATTTACATTTTATATTAGTAGAAGGACACAAATCCTTCACAAAACTCACACCACATAACACTAGTAAAACCCATTATTAGAGTTCTCCATGCTAAAACTATTTTTTTCACCTTAAAGATATCTATGTTCAAACTTAGAACAATAAACCAATTAAATCTATCTTTGTATATCACTATATCCAAAATGTAGGATGTTTCTCTAATTTATTTTATCTTGAAAAATATATTGGTCCACAAATCAAGGAAAAGTGATATACTTTGATGGGAAACTTCAAGAGGGGTGAACTGAAAATGTTTACACATAATTTTTTTAAAATATTCATGATTAAAATAAAATATAATTGTAAAAAAATAATTTATGTAATGAAAAAAATAAAATAATAAAAAAATTAATGGATAATGTAAAATTTAGATTAAAAATCATTAAGTTAATAAGTTTCTTGATTTTGACTTTATCAATAATTGAATTCATTCCTTTTGATTCTATATGATATGTTCTAGAAAAATAACCAATTATGTAAAGGTAATATGTTAAAAAAATATTTAAATAAACTCTATAGAATAGTAAGTGAATGATTTAGTCTCACCCTTCAGACTTGGTCATGATCAAGTAATGATAATGAATTTAAAGTAAATGAGAAAAAATTCCAAAGTCAAGAAGATATAAAAAATAAAGGTGAAATTATGGATAGATAGGTTATATGAAAATTTAAATAGTTTCATGATATAAAATCCTTACAATTCATTTTATATATTATCAAAAATTTCATATACCTAGAAACTTCTTATCTTTTAACCCAATATGACAAGATGATCTTTCACCCAGATTAAGATAACGTTGAGTATAAGTAGTTCCCACTTTTTGACGTGATAGGAAAGTTCTTATTAAAAGGAACTATTTGATCTCGGATAGGAAAAAAACAATTTCATATCTACAAAAATTCTTCAATTATAGATAGAAATATGGTCAAGTCCTTATAAACATAACTTCTTTAATCAAAGTATTAAAAGAATGATGGAGTGATTGTAATAGTGTGGTTCCATGTGCTGGTTTAAAGTGAATAAAAAATTAAAGGATAAGGAATTAGAAGGTGAAGATAAATATGGTAATTCCTATAATTAAATGAATTTTCTCTTCGATGTAGAGAGAGGAGAAAATAAAGGATATGTTTCATAATACATGAGATCATTCTCAAATTCTCCATTTAATATCTATAGTATTTCATTAATATTAATGGTTGGTTATTTTATCCATTATACATCTTCTCTTTTATTTTTTAAATAACCTATCCCTGGGTCCATATATGAAGTTTAAATTTAGTTGTTTGAGAGATATATAAATTAGATCATTGACATGGATTCTCATCTAACCATCACTTATTTTACTATTTTAACATTTATGGATTCTTCTATGATCATTGATTTATATGATCATTGTAGTATATGCGGATTATTTATTAATAATTATTTCTAAATTGTAGTTTTAATGTTTAATTATTAGTATATGGAATATGAACATTTAATGACTGGTGTTGAGATGGAAAATATATAGTCGTATGTACTTTTTATTCTAGTCATCATAGTCATTTTTTCAAGATCTCAATCATTATGGTCTTTCATTATTATTAATTTTATCAAGTCTTAGTTTAGTGTTATATAAAATTCTTATTCTAGACTTAATGATTCTTTAAATTCTCTAAGATTCCTTCATTTAGATTTGTACGTGGTCTTCCTTTCTATTAAGTATTTTTGAATGATTTGGTTGACTACAAATATTCTCACCTAGATCTTGTGTTATCCATTATAGTATATCATCCATATTATTTGATCTATTAGTAGATGTTTAAAGTTAAAATAAAAAAGTCAAATCACTTTAATTTTTCATAATTTATTTAGCGATTCATTCAATCATACTATATTAAACTAGTTTTTTATTTGGTTATGGTATGTAGTGGTTTTTATTATTTGTTTTTTATTTTCAGATTTCACACTTAGATGAAACTTTAATATGATTTATTAAATAAAAATATGAGTGAATTATGTTTATTAAAACATTTCATTATAAAGGATGATAATTATGGTATATGGTAGATAACCCAATAATGTCACCTTTTTTTATGATAATGTGGAATGATATATTAAAGCATAAAAACATTAAAATAATTAGAGTATTACGATCATTAAAACCCATTAATTCAGAGGACATAGGAATGTGATTTCTTGGAGATTATCCAACAATGTCCCCTTTTTTTCATCAAAATGGATGATATATTAAGTGTAAAACATAATTTTTTATCTAGTTTAATTTGATAAATTATGTTCCGGCTGAAACTAAAAAGAAAAATACGTTTTATCCTCCAATAATGCATGGAGTTATTCTTAAACTAATATATCCCTATTTATGATTAATAAAATGGAAGGGGTGTTCAATTTATATTTTGTTTATTTAAAAAATTATCCCTATAAGAGAATATGGTAGAATAACCCTCCTTCTTTTTGTAATAAAAAAATTTACAATAAAAAATGGATATTTCTACCCTTATGGAAAAAGATGTACTAAAAATTGTTAAAAATCATAATTTGAAAACTAGTTTTAGCACCAAAGAAAAAATTATATCCCTTTATATAAGTTTATATAATACGATTTAAAAAATATAAATATAAAAAAATTTAATAATAAAGATAGTCAATGAAAAAATAAATGAATATGAAAGTAGAAGAAGAGGGTTTTGTAAAAATGGAAAAAATTAGAACTCTCCTCATCAAAATATTTTGTAAATAAGTAAAGAGGAGAAAATTTAGTTATTATAAAATTATATATTTCTTACCGTATTTATTTACTTATTGATCTTTAGTTACAAGAATAAATTAAATATAATTTACTTAAGGATATCTCCAATAATGATTCATTGGGAAGGTGATCTTTTCTTTACTTGATAAATCTACATGATGATTTCTTGACAAGATTTATTTTGAAATATATTTTTTCTTTATAATGCATAATTTCTTCAGAAACTAGATTTTCATTAATTTTATTTATTTGTAATTACTTCCAACTTCCTTAGAATTATTTATCAATACATAGTGATACCAATAGATATTACTTCCATTATCCCTAGAGTATCTGATTCTATATTTGTACTTAAAAGGATTCTTATGTGCCATTATTTTTTAGTGGTTCTCCTTATTTTCATAGATATAGATAAAGTTTTATTTATATTTTTATTTATATAATTATCAATATATCTATTTTGATCCTTAGAGAACATTTCAAAAGATGTATAATTTATTTTATCCTTTCTATAAGTTGAAGCCTAATCATCAGTAACAGATCTCAATAGCGAAAAAATTTCTTTAATTTGATCATAATTGATTCCAAGATTTTTAGAAGTATGATTTTCTTATCCTTAAAATCTTTAATCTTTGGATCTAATATATTTATATATATATATATATATATATATATCAATTTTCAGTTTGGAGATCTTGAAATAGATGCCTTTTTATTATTTGAAGGATAGATTTGTAATAGATTTCTCTGAGAGTTTTTTATCAGAATTGTGACTTATATATATATATATATATTCTATGAGTCTTCTAGTATCTATTTATGAATTATATTCTTCAAATATTTTTTACAGGATTACCTTTTTCACTAGGTTTTTTGAATTCATCAATAGGTTATCTCCTTTATTGTTTTCCGATTTGAAAGGTTGCACTGATGAAAAATGTTAGAGAAAAAATTCCTATATCACATATTCCTTTGATTTATGAGAAATAATATTGATTTTATTTGATAAAATATAGACTTAATCATCTTCTATTACCAAATATTTAGATGTTACATAAGAATTTTTCTAATCATCTAACTCTTCAGAAATTTATTCTAGATACAGTTTATCATCAAAAGCATCCTACTAAATTTAATCTTAAGAAAATTAAAAATATAATTATTAGTATTAAGTGATGAAACAAGTTTATAAATATCACTCATCATGTTGGATGTAAAAATATTATATGAAACTATATTTAAACCAAACTTTTAAAATTCCTCATGAGTAAAGGAATTTATCTTCTTTATAATAATGTAATAAGGTCTAAGAATGATTAGTACACTTAGTGGAATTTGAGATATATGAAATGATTACATCATATATTTATATTAATCATAATTTATTCCATAAAAAACATGAGGGAAATTAATTCCATTTAAAAATGATAATAAAAAGGTGAGAAGAAATTTATAAATAATACGATTTTATATATATGATCTTGACACTAAGAATTGATATCATAGAAAGATAAACTATTTTTTTTTCAAATAATTACTCTGAAAATTATAGGAACAAAGGATATTCTTATAATTTTTTTCTATTAAGATATGAAAAAGATAATATATTTGAATAAAAGGATCTAATACCAATTAATGGTATTATAAAAGAGAGATTATTGGTATATTTTTACATGTTACATATTTCCACTTAACTTGTTAGAGTTATAAATAGATTTTATACTTAATTATAATATCATGAATTTTAATATTAAAGAGTGTTCCATTTCATGAACTTTTGAGATGTGATCTAATATCAATTTTTGGTCCATAAATTAAAGAAGAGATATATACTCTAATTAGAAACTTCAAGAGGGGTTGAACTGAAATGTTTGCATTGAAGAAACTTTTAAAAACATTCACACTTAAAATAAAAATATTAGTGTGAAATAATAAATCATGAATCATAAAAATAAAATCATGAAAACATAAATGGATAATGTAAATTAATCTTAGGAATCAACAAGTTAATAAGTATCCATAAATTAAATTTTTGAAGAAAAGAATTTCAAACTTCATATTCTATATAATTAATTCAAGAAAAATATCCAATAATGGTATAGAAATAAGGTTAATGGATATTAAATGAATCTTTAGATAATGATAAGTGAATTCTTATGGATCAATCTTTACACTTGGTCTTTATCATGTAAATATAATTAATTTAAAGTAAACAGAGATACATTTTAATATAAATAGGATAGGGAAAATAAATCTACAAAGTATGGATGTGTATTGCATGAGAAATTTTTAATAGTTTCATGATAAAAATCCATATGCCCCTTATTATATTTAAGTGAAAATTATTATCCTTGAAAACATCACCGATTTTAACCCAAAGTTGGGAGAGGATATTATACTCAAATCCATAAAACATTGAGTACAAGTAGTTCCCAATTTACAATGAAATATTCAATTTCTCATTAATATGAATTCATTGATATAATATTTTAAGTATACATGTTTCTATCCCTAGAAATTCTATTATTATAGATAGGAATATGATAAAGTCCCTATCCCCAAGATTTATTTGATCAAAATATCAAAAGATAGATGGATTGATTAAAATAGTGGGGTTACTTATGCTAGTTTTAATTAAATACAAAACTTAAGGATAAGGAATGAATGTGGTGAATATAAATACCTGAATTGTTATAAAGAAGTAATCTTTATCTGTGAATAAAATAGAAGAGAATATCAAAGTGGGGAGTCATGGTGCGTGATCTCCTTCTCAAATTATTATGGTATTTCTTTGATCTTTATGATCAATTCCTTTCTCTATTATACCATTTTTTTTAAAAATATGATTTATTCACAAGTACTTATATAGAGTTAAAATCTTCCCATTTAAGAAATGTAATCATTATATCTTTGGCATTGATTCTCATATGTCAATCACTTTTTTGACCATTATAGATTTTGTGGACTCATTTGAAATCATTGACTTATTTAACCATTATAGAATATGTGGATATATTATTAATATTTTCTTCTAACATGGAGTTTCAATGATTAATTCAAAACATGTAGAATACAACCATTTAAGGAGAATGTCATGACCTATCCCAGTGGGGCCCACACAATGACTCCCCAAGCCCGCCTCCAATAGGCCAGGGGCTGGTGACTAGCACCGAGTAGGCATATTAATAACATGGGAGGCATTGCATAAGAACCTGTACACACGCACACATCTCCAAGCCCACAAATGCTGAAATGTAAAAAAACACTAAGGAACAAAATTCATGCATACTAATAAACCCAACCAATAGAGTACGACGGAAAGTAAACTGGGCCAAATACAAGCCCCACAAAAAACAAGAGTCTGCAAAGTCCAAACTGTAAACACAAAGAGGTACTAGGACTACTGCTCGTATCCGAAGGAACGCCTCGACCTGTAGGGAACTCAGAAAGCTCGGTCCTATCCTGGTCCACCCTAGACTTTGTCAAAAGTCTTCTCATTTTCACAAGACATGATACATGCGGGAAAAGCCGGGGCAGGGGTGAGTATAACAATACTCAGTAGAGGACCCCAAAAAACTCAAAGCAAATACACAAAGGAAAGGAACAGTCAGTTCTACACAGTATATTTCTACTGAACATATAATAGGAGATCATAATCCAAATATACCTAGAACTCAGACCTGCAGTCTAGAAACAAGTCACACAACCGCATACCCCCACTAGGGATTTAGTTCGAATATTTCCATGAAGTAATCGTTCCAGGAAAACACACTCCATGAGTCTGGTAGCTCTGATGACATCCGTCTAAGAAGTAATGTTTGTATAGAAACATCACAAGAGGTAGTTACACTCATTAAGGGAGACACACTCCTGAGTGGGAAGATCACAATAGATAGATACACTCATTACGATAGACACACTCCTAAGTGGGAAAGATCACGATACACAGATGAGGATCACTGCCAGGGCCATGGCGGATATCGCGACTCATCCGGATTCACCAGCTAGGTGGATTCACCAGCTAGGTAGAGGATCAACACCCGGTAGAGTTGGTCACATCAATTCTTGACTCTACCAAGGGTTAGGAATGGATAGAGGATCTCACTCCAGGCCTCTCAGAGGGATGTTGACTCTCTCACTGAAAGTCTTGCTGAAGGGATCATACTTCTGTAGAAGGAAATGATGCCTAACCTTCAAGGGAATGAGAATAAGGGGAACTAACCCAAATAAAATATGTCCATGATACGGTGAACAAGAGTACCATGTTATTTTCCAAAAAGTACACGAAGTGTAGAAAAGTTACACGCCGTATTGTCTGACCCCGGGTACTACCCATGTACAACGTCTCGTGTCGTAAGGCTGGTCATGTAGAAAAGTGAGTACACATCTTGTAGTATGGTGTAAATTCCGTGTCCGAGTGACTGGGGTCAGCTCTGTGTACGCTGGCCGTGTGCCTGTACATGGTCCTAAACCCATGTACTCAAACCTGTGTAATCGGTACACGGGGTGACCCGCATTACTGGCCTTGGCTGGCCGTGTGAGGGAGTACACACCATGTACTTCATCCCGTGTCTATGTATCCCCTAGATACATGCCGAGTCCCATGTAGCCACCTATTCCATGTTGCGTAGAGAGTACAGGCCATGTTCTGAAGCCGTGTAGTCCATCCCGTATCCGTGTACTTTCCAAAATACATGCCGAGCTTCAGGAAAACTCCAACATACTGTTTAACTAAGGTCACACGCCGTGTGATTACTCTTTGAACCCCAAAACCCTAGCCGCCGCTGCTGCCAGAACTACACGACGTGTTCTTCGGAAGTACAAGTCGTGTATTCTTGAAATTTCCAGAATCACGGACTTCCGTCGACGCGCCTCTGTGCTCCCCCAATCGTCGATCCAACCGTCCAATCACTACGAAGCTCTGGAATCCAGGTCTCCCCGACATCCTGAAGTCATCCTCGTTGTTTTCGAGCCTCCGATCGGCTCCAAAAATGCGTTTCGATCCTCCCGCGCGAAGAACGCTCGAAGAATGGTCGTTTTCGATTCGAGCTGATTCGTCGTCCGTTATGACCGTCGCACCTATGTAGGGTCGTTGCGATGTCGGATCTCCAGTTTGGGATCATTGAGTTGCAAGATGGGTGTGAAATGATCTTTTGTTCATCGCCCCATGAATAATGTGAAGAACGCACGAGGAAAAGAAATGGGGAGAAATCTAATCAGAAAATCGAGGAACAAACCTCCGCCATCGTTCGTCACAGCATCGATCCCCTATTATTAGTAGGCTTAAACAGAGAAGAATAAAACAACAATTAATCATGGATTAATTCCCTAGAATCATCCCATCAAAAACCCTCTCGTAAAAACATACGAATCCGTGGATCAACATGTTCGTGGTTGATCTGTATTCGTCGTTTAAAATCAAAAACTGGGAAATGAGATTTGAAATAACAACCCCAACCTCATGAAGGGTTCAATTGCTATAGAAGGGGGGTCGTGACTCCTTCATCTCCGAGATCCTTCAAATTCGTTGGTACAACAATCCTCAGCTTGATTCGTTGTCGTTCTTCGTTGAGAGTTCTCTCCAAAGCACCAAGGATTCTCCAGAGTTTCTCTCTAGCTTCTACCAACGAGAAACGTTCGATTAACCCATTAAAATAGGGAACACGTTTTAGAATTCCATCACGCTGTGACATTAATGAGTCAGCATTGCTATTTCTATGTCATTATGACATGGCATTAATTATTAAAAAGATGCACTATCATTGCGTTGTAGATAATGTTTCCATATAAAAATAAAATAAACTTTTCCATTTATTTTATTTTATTTTTATTGAAAGCGTCCAAAAATAAAATTTTTCCCTCGACTCCTACCAGTCGAGGTTAGACCCATTATTAGGTAAATTCGTCAGCCCAGATGCAATGGTGCCCTCAGATTTTTAATCCGGGCATCCATTTGAAAACTGCAAAAACCGCGCACAAATGCCGACTTACTTAGCTTAAAAAAAAGTTCGAACCACCATTCCAGGATTAACGGGCCTCAGAATGAGTCACGATATCCTCTATGGCCCTAACGATGATCCTCAACAAAAATGGAGTTAACACTCATGCGAACAGAGATGGTACGGGTTACCACAGAGAAGGTGTAGATCATCCAGGAGCGGATGAAGACTGAACAGAGCAGGAAAAAGTCATAGGATGATAGAAGAAAGAGAACTCTAGAGTTAGAGGATGGAGACCACATCTTTCTAAGGGTATCACCCTGATGAGGTTTATAGAGATTTGGCCGAGGTGGAAATTTATCTCCAAGATTCGTCGGACCTTTTCAGGTCCTGAGTAGAGTTGGTGAGGTGGCTTACCGCTTAGCTCTTCCACCTTAGTTGCACTGGGTGTATGATGTCTTCCACGTATCCCAGCTGAGGAGATACATGCATGACCTTTCTCACATCATCGACCATGGTGAGCTGGACGTCAACGATGTGGAAAATTTTATGGAGGTTCCAGTAGAGATTGAGGATCGACAGAAGTGGATCCTTCGTGGATGGTCGATACCTATGGTGCGCGTTCGCTGACAGCACAAGAAAATCCAAGAGAGCACATGAGAGCGGGAGTCTCAGATGCGTGCTCAGTACCCCCACTTGTTCCCTTAGTTTGAGTTGTGGATTATGAGGATGTAAATCTCTGAGGTGGGGAGAATGTAAAGACCCAGAATTTATGTGTAATTTTTTTAAATACATGGGAATTTTAAGAGTCCGCGAAAATTTACGGCACATGATTATGAGTCACGGCGTACTCGAAATCAATTTCTAAAGTTTTGTTCGGGTATGTTCAGTAAATGTACAAGTGGGGTTTTTTTAACTTTTGAACCGGTGCTCAGAATTGAAATCTAAGGGCACCGTTGAACTCGTAGCACCGATATTCTCTTAAAGAGACTTTAACCTCGATAGCAGTTGGTCAAGGGTGAAAGTTAGTTTTTGGGTTTGTCGTGGAAATAATAAAATAAAATGAACACATGTTTTATTTTATTTTATCTTTTTTAACCACCCATGTGGATGTTAGAAGTGGAGACCACCACACCTTAACCTCTCATGAGAGGTTATGGTGGTGGGGACCGCCACACCTTAACCCCCCATGAGTTATGGTGGTGGAGACCACCAGAGATTTATCTCACATTATGGGGGGGGGGAGAGGAAACCTCTCAACTCCCTCAATTAATTTTATGTGTCAACGTAAAATTAAATGCTTTCAATTTAATTTTATTTGTCAACGTAAAATTAAATGCTTTAAATTTAGTTTTATTTGTCAACATAAAATTAAATAGCATCAATTAATTTTATGTGTCAACATAAAATTAAAATCTATCAATTAATTTTATGTGTCAGCATAAAATTAAATGATATCAATTCATTTTATGTGTCAACATAAAATTAAATTCTATCAATTAATTTTATGTGTCAACATAAAATTAAATCTTATCATTTGATTTGATGTTGGCCATTTATTTTCCTTCATGGTGGAATTGGGGGAAAGTATTGGCTTTAGAGAATTGGGAGGAGATCTTGGGAGAAAGATTATCCAATGAAGAATGCTTCCTACATGAAGAATGCATCCCACCAATGAGGAACACTCCACCAATGAAGAATGTCGAACCCGACTTCGACCTTCTTCCTCGGGACTTCCTCGGGACTTCCTCTGACGTAGGATATCTTCGACTATGACGAGCCAGCACACAAACTGACGATCGAGGAAAACGCCGACGTCCGTCTTTTCCCAACGATCCATCTTCTTTCCCATGACTCCGTCGATGAACAACTAACAAGGTAGAGGGTTATTATCAAATTCTTGAATCTTTTCTATTATTATCCTCGTTCTTGGTTCATGATTAAAGTAGATCCACTTGCTACCACTCTAAACACCGAGGGTACGGGCCAAACTAACATGGACCGACCCCTCTGCCGATCTACTTTAGTGTTCTTCGTGATGGAGAAGGATGACAACCTTCTTAAAGGAACACAATAACGGTGGCTGACACTACCACCAGATGCGACAAAGGCAATGCGCACAACACTGCTCCGTGGCACCGCCGCCTCACCGTGCCCTCACAGCAGCCCCAACCGAGCCGCCCACACACTCGCGGTAGCCCCTGGCCAAGCCACCAGCGGCCTCTGTGCGCCCAGCGTGTCCTGCGGCTCCACCGTCTGGGCACCCCATGTGCCCCGTGCACCCCGCAGCTCTGCGTGCTCTACGCGCCCCGTGCACTCTGTGGGTCCGCCGTCTGCGCGCCCCTTTATGGTCGTTTTCGAGGAAAAATGAAATTCTGGAAATTTTCTAAGTACACGCTATGTAATTTAGGATTACATGCTATGTACTTCCTTTCCACAGCAGGTCATGTGCTAGCCGTGTATTAGCCACACACATGGCCATGTGGGAGTGACTTGGAGGCTGCTTAAAGCAGAGTACGGAAACAGAGAGTACACATCATGTACTTCAAAAGTACACGCCATGTATATTTTTTTCATTAAATGCACCGGGGTCGTGTCTAATCGCCAAAATGCTCTTCTTTTAGGTCTCGTTCGATCAAGAGCTCTGTATGGCCGTAGATCTCCAACAAACCCCCGATCCTCCATCCGTCCTCCGATTTGAACACCGTTGATTGCGTTGGAATTGCATCAGTGAGTTCTCTCTTCTGCTTGAGCCTCATTTCATGATTCCTCTTCTTTTACAAGTTATCATGGGTTGAATGTTTTATACATTTTCTTAGATCTATGAAATTCTAAGGAGATTCAACCCTCAAGGTTAAAGTATATCAATCTTCTATCCCCAAGGTAGGTGGTTTGTGCCTTTCCATTCAAATTCTTTGAGTATAATGTACAAATTCCACCAATACCCCTGTACGGGGTATTGCGTGTTTACCGTTTTACCCTTGTAGATTGCCTACCATTCTCGTATGCTTGTGTAGAGGTAATTTGGATATGAATAGGGTTGATTTCTATGCTTTGGATGTTTTTCCCTTGCATGTTCTGTTTACAACCGTTTGGTCCTGTTTAGCCAGTATGGCCGCCTTGCCTATTTTCCATGCCTGTTGTTGTAGGATGAAGAGTTTGTATTCTAACATGCTTGATGTGCTGTAGACTGGTTATCCAAGTAGTTCTGTTGGTTTAATTTGGCCATATTACACTACTATGCTCGTTGACCTACACAGGGCTGTGAGAACCTAGTATAGTAGACTATAAAGGGGAATTGATCGAGTGAGCTTCCACATAGAGTCTTTGAGCACTTTTAGGCTATAAGGGGGATTGAATAAGTGAGAATACTCAAAGAGACTAGGACCACTTGGGCCTATAATGGGAATTTACTGAGTGAGCTTCCTCAGAGAGTCCTTGATTGCTTCAGACTATAAGGGGATTGACCGCATGAGCTTCCTCAGAGAGTCTTTGTTTTAATTGAATGACCTGATATATAAGGAGAATTGAACGTGTGAGCTTTCTTATAGAGTCCTAGACCTTGGGGATATAAGGGGAATTGACCGTGTGAGCTTCCTCAGAGAGTCCTTAACTACCTTAGACTATACGGGGAATTGACTGTGTGATCTTCCTTAGAGAGTTGAAACGCACGGCCGATTGTCGCCTATCGACCGGTCAAAGTTCCGGTGCTCTGCTAATGTGTATAGCAGCACTCAGGTCGAATCCTCGGCGATGATACTTTGTAATAGTCGTTTGTTTTTAGTTAATTGTATTCTGATTGGGGGGTTTGTTTTCAGAGCTTATGAAATAATTTATGGATGATATTTGATTTAACAAATTGATGAAGATTGGGGCGAGTTCATCATTAGGTTAGTTAAGCTTGTGATATCCTTGAGCTTTGCTTTATATTTCATTTAAATTAACACCCATGTCACAAGATGATGTTGATTAGAATTCCTAAGTGTTAAGGCTTTAAACCAAGCCTTAACTTAACTTAAGGTTATAATCTCAATAAGATCTTATTTATGGTGGTGTATTTATGGTTCCAATAATCCATGGAAACCACATGTTAAACAAAACAAGTCATTAATCCATGACATGTTAAGTCCAACATACACAATGTTAATTCAAAGAATATTCATCGAGTAGAAGCTCTCAATCACTTAACATAAATAAATTATAACTCACCCTAATAAGAGATTTACTCAGCCATTTGGGTGTTTAATAATATGGTTATAATTATTATGATTATAAATTAATAAGAGAAGAAAAAGAAAGGGATAAGAAAATAGTGGTACGTCGACACACACACACGAACAATGATGATAATTAAAAACGAACTTTCGATTAAATGAGGAAGCTAAATAAGGGAAGGGGATTGAAATTAATTTAAACTATTTTAAAAACATTAATATTAAAATATAGAAGGTGGAGGATAATAAGATATATTGAAGAAGAAACTTTCATTAAAACATAATTACAAAATAAAGGACTTACAAAATTACAAAAATGAAGGACACAAAAGTAAGTGAAAACAAAGAGAGGAAGAAAGGTCTCTCAAGTAAAAACTTGAGTATGGAAGGTCCTCCCAATCCTTTTTCAAGGCTTTGGTCGTGCCAATATAATCTCTTCTCTTCTGAAATGCCAACCCCTCTCAAGGAGAGAAGGGGAGAGTATTTATAGCCCAAGGAGTGGACTATTTGCATTCCCAATCTGTCCCTCAACTTGCATCGCCAATTTGGATATTCAGACAGCCGAATCTTCAAATATATCCTTCTTCAAAGTTGTAGAAAATACTTTTGGGATACTACTCTCAACATTTGGAGGCATTTGGACAAGTGGAGACAAAGTTATGGCGGTTTTATTAAACAAAGGTAAACTGTCCATTTCTATCCATGCTTTTTCAATGGCCAAAATGTGAATGGATTTTGGAACAGGAAGATGCCTTCAAATCCGAATGACTTCTTCAACAAAGTCGGCCACCTATATCTCCTCTTTCACACTGAAAAATATCAGCTCGATTTCATGCTTACATCATGAGATATGTCATGCATACTATAATGATTTTAATTCTCATCCAGAATGGTGGGCTGGACTTCAAAGCATATGTTGGGCCCCTTTTATTTGGATTTGGGCCTTGATATTTTTATCCGAGATGACATGTAGTGTCCCACGAATTATGGTGGAGAGTTAATGTTTTTGGATTTCTGGATTGAGCCCAGTAAATCAATCTTCAAGGCTGGTCCAGTTTGTTCATAGATTCTTTGGTCTTGTTTTTGAGGACCATATGACCCTTCAAATGGAAGAATTGGCTCATGGTACCTTCTAATGAAATGTTTTATATTGAAAGGAGAATCCTAAAAAACAAGAACCACACAATTTGAATCAGTATAGTGACAGTTATTATTAAAACATTAAACTGACTCAATTGGACTACTTCTAAAAATGCTCAAAAATTATATTTAATATTAAAACATTAATATTTCACACAAATTATGCACATTTCATATAAAATCAGTAAAGGGGGAATATAATAAGTCATGAAAATATTAATAACATCAAGATTATTGCTTTACCTTTGACTATAAGGGTAATTTACTGTGAGCGCTTCCTCAGAGAGTCTTATTATATTCTTATGACTAAACCAGAGGGCTTAGGCTGAGTGCACTGCCCAGAGGGTTACCTGTTTGAGGTTTAGCTGTTTGTTTCACTATTACTTGATATTGAAACTGTTGATTGTTTACTGCTGAGCACTTTCCTGTTTACTGTTTTCTATACTTTTACCTACCATATATTCACTGACTGTTAGGCACAGATCTTTAGGTGGTTGCCTACTAGGATTTAGTATCACACCCTATTTGGGCCATGTTTTTGGGCCCAAACAGAGTATATTGTTGCAGGTATAGATAAGTGTAAATGCCCTTCTACTTCAGGTACTTGATTGCTGTGGAGATGGGGAACATGGGACCAAGCTTAGGCTTGCGATGCTGAGGAGCTGTTTATCTTTCTTTTTGTACTTTGGTTCAACACTATTTGTATTTCTAGCATTGTGACTTGTTTGGATATTTTCCTTGACATATTTATCATGAATCATTATTTTATATATGTTTTCTAGTTTATACTTTCAGTTTCCTATTATTACTGTTGTATGTCATTATTACTACTTCCGCTCTTGTATGTATTTGTTTACTTCTGATGTGTACTCTGCCGATGAGGGCATAGTTTCCCCACTATCACACCCAAGGCCCTCGCTGCTAGTGAGAAGCCTCTGGAATTTGGGGAAATGTGCTTGAGGCCATGTGACCAACCAGGTACGGGGCACCTTTAGGTGGCTTTCGGAACTGGGACATCACAAAGTGATATCAGAGTAATTTCTTTTCTTCTTGACTTTTTGTTTGGAGCCTTTAGCCAGGGATAGGACGGAATAGGTACTTGGTAATAAGCTGTGCCCGGGAGTAGCTAACCCGTGTATAGGGAAATACCAATCTACCTCATTTAATTTCAATTTTTCTGGTTTTTCAATTATTACTGTTGATTTCATTTCACCTTGAGTGATTCACATGATTTGTGTTGTTATTGTTGATGTTATTGAGGTTTTATTTCTATTACAACCTGATGAGATGAGGGTATGCCATCTCATGCATCATATAGGCACTTTCTAGAAATCACATGTCATTCATTTTTTCCATTCCATCTAGGATGCATTAGTGATTTCATGTTGTTGTGATAGGTGATGTGTAAAATATGCATGCTGTTGTGATAATTGCCTTGATAGAAATACCTGCTGTTTGATAGGGTATTTTTTGTGTAGAGGTTTCCTTGAATGAATGCCAAACTTTGGTTCATGAGGTGTTATGGTCCCTCATGGGCCGGAATTTAGTGGATCATTGCCTTGTTTGACAAGTTATGTGTACAAGATTACAAACTTTGATTCGCGGGGAGTATGGGCCCTCACGGATCAAAATTTGGCACTTTCAATGCCCATTTCAGTGTTTTCTGGGTTCCTGAGTATTTTATGAGGCTTAATGTCTAGAAAACACAGAATACATGTTGTGTAATGTTAAGTACACACCGTGTGTTCTTCTGTTCGGGAAGAAATTATTTTTTCTTAAGTACACGCCGTGTACTTTATATACACGCTGTGTAGTCTCTAACCGTGTCGTAGGCCGTGTGGGCAGAGACATAGGATGGGGAAAGTCTGGTGGGAACATGCTGTGTACCAGTCAAACACGCCGTTTAGTGTCGACCCTGTGTCCGCCCGTGTAACTAACAACACGGACGGATAAACCTCAAGCTACACACGCTGTGTCCGCGTTGAACACGCCGTGTAGTCTGACCCAGGTACCCGGCCGTGTCACGAACAACACGTGTCAGTGTCATCCCTTCTCATACACGCCGTGTCCGTATGGAACATGCCGTGTAGTGTGATCCATGTGTTAGGCTGTGTCACTAACAACACGGGCCGGGTGAAGCTTGTCTAGTACATGCCGTGTAGGAATTGTACACGTTGTGTAGTCTTGCCTTAGGAGAGCCGTGTGGATTAACTCTGTAGAAGGACTCGAGTAGGGGAAGGAGATTCAAGTACACATTGTTTGTTAAGAAAACACGCCGTGTGTTTGGGGTGTTACATGACCAATTTAGGAAAGAGTACACGCCCATGTAAATGACTTCAGGGAACACACTCTGTAGAAAATGTACATGTCGTGTAGTCATGTTTTATAAAACTTGAGTGATTTCTTTATCCTGTTTCCTTCTTTCACTCATTGTTTTCAGTCCCTGTTAATTCTGATCTAAGGTGTGCACTTGACCTTGAAGAGTCATGCCACCAAGATGTCCTCCTGTTGTGCCAGTCATGGCAGCATCCGTCATTCCGAACACAGGTGCTGATGCATAGTTCCTAGAGGTTTTTATAAGGTTCATGCAGACCTTCTGAGGAGGCGAAAGATATATTCTGCTAGCCATGTGGTATGCTACCAGTGCGGGAAGAGTGGGAATACGAGGCCACATTGCCCAAGAGACTTAGTGGAGTGCCGATCTTGTGGCAAGATGGGTTACCATCAGTGCTTTTGTCAGTTCTTCTCACCAGCAGCTGGTGACAGGGGTTCTTCTATGAATCCTCATTCAGGCCACCAATTTCTCACCAGTCTGGGAACTGGAGTTCTTACATCCGTTCAGGCCGAGGTGGAGATCATGGCCATGGTATCTAGTCGCTCGGTTTTCAGTGACATCAGGACTGATCATCTTAGAGTGGACAGGTAGGGTCATAGGGCCGTGGTACAGGCTAGAATTTTGTAGTGGAGCAGACCCAGCAGGAGTAGGATCCCAGACCCTCTACCATTTTAGGTACGATCTTAGTAGACTCAATTTTAGCTTTTTCTCTTTTTGATATAGGGGCTTCCCATAACTTTATATATTTTGCTGTCATGGAGAGCCTTGGGCTTTGCATCTTTTCTTCTGCTGATATCTTGATGCTAGACACTCTGTTGGGGACTAGAATGGCTAGTGTACGTCAGTGCAGAGAGTGCCCTTTATAGATTGGTGGATTTCACTTTCTGTGGGACCTTTATATCCTAGATATGATATGCTATGATGTCATTCTCAGGATAGACTATTTAGTTCCATTCCAGGCATTTGTTGACTGTTATCATCATAGGGTTAGTTTCATATCACCATAGGGTGGATCTTTTCTTCATAGGGGTGATTGGGATGTCCAGGCGAGCAGAGCAGGTCTAGAGAATCATGAGTTGGGAGGAGTTACAACCCAAATTTCTAGTCTTTATCTGGATGACCAGGGTACTTCATAGTTAGACTTTCCTCTAGTGGTGGATCATTTTAGAGATGTCTTTCCATAGGACTTTTTAGGTTTTCCTCTGGAGCGTGAGGTAGAATTATCGATTGAGCTTGTGCCAGGAGTGACATCGGTGTTCATTCCTCCTTACAGGATGGCTACACCTAAGTTACATGATCTCAAGAAGTAGTTGGAGGAGTTGCAGGAAAATGGTTTCATCCGACCCAGTACTTCTCCTTACGGTTCACCTGTCCTGTTTGCGAAGATGGAAGCTGGTACCCTCAGGCTTTGTGTGGACTATCAGAAGTTGAACCAGTTGACATTCAAGAACTGATATCCCTTTCCCTGGATTGATGATCTCTTTGATTAGCTTCGAGGAGCCTGGGTGTTCTCAAAGATTGACCTGAGATCCAGTTACCATCAGTTGCGAGTTAGACCATCAGATATACCTCTTACAGCCTTCAGGAGCAGGTATGGTCTATATGAGTATTTGGTTATTCCGTTCGGTCTCACGAACGCGCCTGCAGTTTTCATGGCACTGATGAACTGAGTGTTTCATCCATACTTGGATTCCTTTGTGGTGGTGTTCATGGACGATATCTTGGTGTACTCTCACACTCGACACGACCATTCTATCCATCTTGAGATCATTTTGAGTACACTGAGGGAGCATCAGTTATATGCTAAGCTCTCAAAGTGCCCCTTTTGGATGGATCGGATTCACTTCTTGGGTTATGTTATCTCAGAGGCAGGAGTATCAGTGGACCCAGATAAAGTGAGAGATGTAGTTTCCTAGGAGAAGATGAAGAACGTCTTTGAGGTATGGAGTTTTATAGGGATGGCTAGATATTACAGACATTTCATACAGGACTTTTCACACTTAGCAACATCGCTGACAGGTCTGACTAAGAAGGGGGAAATGTTCTTATGGTCAGATTCTTGTAAGTCAGCCTTTCAGGAGCTGAAAGGGAGGTTTACTTCATCACCGATACTAGTCTTGCCCGAGCCAGGCAAGAGATATACTGTTTACTATGATGCATTAGGTATTGGGCTAGGAGTTGTGCTTATGTAGGGAGATGGATTCGTTGCGTATGGGTCTCGGCAGTTGGGGCCACATGAGAGGAATTACCTGACGCATGATCTGGAGTTGGCAGCTGTTGTTCATGCTCTACACTTTTGGAGACATTATCTCTTGGGAGATCACTTTGTGGTTTTCACCGACCATAAGAGTCTCAAGTACATCTTCACTCATCGTGATCTGAATTTGAGACAACGCAGGTGGGTTGAGTACCTACAGTCCTTTGACTTTGAGATTTCCTATATGCATGGGAAAGGCAATGTAGTGGTTGATGAATTGAGCAGGAGGACTCATATACAGTCAGTTCAGGAGGCCAACAGTGAGTGGCAGCTTATGTCTATGTTCTCTGAGATGCATTTGGAGGTGCATGACAGATAGAGGTAGATTTTTCTATCTTCTGTAGCTATTACCTCTACTCTTATTAATTGAGTTCTAATGAGGCAACTATCAGATTCTAAAGGCCTAGCCCTAAGGGAAAGTGTGTCAGGAGAGGACACTATTCTTGGATGGACCATAGGCGAGGATGAGATCTTGCATTTCCAGAGGCGCGTATAGGTGCCAATAGATATACGCAAGGAGCTGATGTAGGATTTTTATTACTCAATTTGGGAAGTTCATCCTGGTGTCACCAAGATGTATTGTGATCTACAACATCAGTATTGGTGGCCAGGTATGTAGAGGGAAATTGCTGGAATGTGTGTTGGCAGTGAGTCGTGGTATCCGCTATGGCCCTAGCAGTGATCCTCATCTGTGTATCGTGATCTTTTCCACTCAGAGCACATAGTGGATCAACACTAGTTACTGGGAAATAAAATAATAGTACATGCATCATATAGGAATGGGTTGTGTTTTGCATATCCTTTGTGTCGACAATCCAGATATACTCATTAACCATGGTACATATTATTTCCTTAAAGTATGCCTCTGTGATGCATACCCTCTAGGATGCAGCAAAACGATCATGAGGATGAACACCTCAGTGACGAGGCTTTGATATAGGGACCAGTTCCCCAGGCGTTTCCACCAGGTGGTGCACCTGCTATACCACCACCAGTGGAGCAGCCCATGGTACCTACAGTACCGACCGACAAGGAGCATAGGCTGAGCACGCTCCAAGAGTTCCAGAGACAGAGACCCCATTGGGTTCCGAGGTGAGCCCAACCCTCAGGCAGCTGGGGACTGGCTCGAGGCAGTGACCAGAGTTTTTCATCTAGTGAGGACACCAGCAGACCTGATGGTGATCCTAGGGGTGAGCCTTCTTCAGGGTTCAGTGGGATGATGGTGGAGTCTGACCACATAGACTCATGATGAGGAGACTCTTTCATGGACAGAGTTCAAGCGACTCTTCAGGGAGGATTTGTATCTAGTTATGCTGAGATCCATATGCATCCAAGAGCTTCTTCAGCTCCAACAAGGCAGTTTGACGGTAACTGACTATTCATAGAGGTTCACGAACCTCTCCTGGTACATTATGGATAAGGTTAGGGATTAGTAATTCAGATCTTGGACCTTTGAGCGAGGTCTATGAAGAGACGTTTGAGCTAGTGTCGTGCCTCTATGCATTTCGACTTATGCTGGAGTGCTCGAGCGGGCTTTGGTTATCAGGAGCTTCTTCGAGAAGCAGAGACATCCAACGACAGTCAGCAGTAGGTAGACAGGTGAGGAGACCTCGGCAGTGGGGAGCTGATGTCGGACGTAGGGATCAGGACGTGAGAGACATCAGAGGAGGAACCATGACAGGGGATCGAAAGTCCAGGGCTCTTAGGCTGGATCCAGTCATCCTAGGGAGAAGCGATGCTACACATGCGACGATAGGGGACATGTCGCTAGAGATTGTACGACCTGTCGAGCTATTGATAGGGAAGCGGTGGATGGACCACTGAGGTAGAGGCAGAGAATGGAATAGATAGACCCTCCAGGTGGTAGACATGGTAGAGGAGTAGGGAGAGTTGTAGGTGGTGGCAGACACTTTGATCTACTTCTACCACCACCCCCAGGAGGTCCGCACCAGGCTTAGGGAGCTGGGGGACAGGGACGGAGACAACTTCATGTGGTCGAGGCGTATGACCTAGGGGCTCTAGGTATGATATGAGGTACGATATGTGTCTTCTATACCTTAGCTTCCGTACTTATAGACACAGGTTCCAGTCATTACTTCATTACCACATGTCTTGTGCGAAACCTTGAGATTACGATAGAATTGTTGACTCAATTCTCATGCTTGGAGACACCTGCGGGAGGAGACTAAAAGATCAGAAACCTTTGCAGATAGTGTGATCTTACCCTTGGAGGTGAGAGTTTCAGTTGGAACCTCTTGGTGGTAGCGTTGAGGCCTTACAACATCATTCTCGGTATGGATTGATTTTCTTCAGTCCATGCCCAGATTGATTGTTTTAGGCGAAGAGTGTGGTGTGTCCACTGTGATGGAATGAGGTTTTCCTTTTTCAGAGAAAAGGAGACCCAGGTAGCACAGAATGGGATCATGCATAGGAGGGTGCACCCGATCACTCATGAGATGGCTAGCCTTACCCTTAGAGCAGTAGATGTTGTGAGCTCTCAGTTCCCAACAGTAGTGGTAGAGTACGAGGACGTCTTTCTCGAAGATGTTCCAGGATTACCTCCCCGCTGGGAAATCGACTTCTGCATCAAATTACACCCTAAGAAGACATCAATTTCCTCAGTAGCATATCAGATGGCCATCGCAGAGCATTGCAAGCTGAGGGTGCATTTGGAGGATTTGCAGAGAAAGGGTTTCGTAAGACCCAACATTTCACCCTGGGCGGCCCCAGTCTTGTTTGATAATAAGGCATATGGAAGTTTGACATTGTGCGTGGATTACCGGCACCTGAACTAGGTGAAGATAAAGAATAATTATCCACTACCAAGAATCTATGACCACTTCGATCAGCTGTGAGGGGCATGGTGGTTCTCGAAGGTTGACCTTCGATCAGGTTATCACCAGTTATGAGTAGAGGATGAGGATATACTGAAGACGACTTTCAGATGCTGCTACAGTCACTATGAGTACATGGTGATGCCTTTCGGCGTGACAAACACCCCTGTAGTGTTCATGGGATTGATGTACTGGATCTTCCAACTGTACCTGGACCAGTTCGTAGTGGTATTCATCGACGACATCCTTGTGTACTCAGTGTTAGAGGAGGATCACGCGAGACACCTGTAGATAGTTCTAGACATACTCTGAGATCACCAGCTTTTTAGGAAGCTCTTGAAGTGCCAGGTTTGGATTCAGGAGGTCTAATTTCTAGGACATGTCATCTCAGCAGATGGAGTAGCTGTGGACCCAGCCAAGGTGGAGGCAGTATTAGCATGGGATCCACCATGGAGCGTGATGGAGGTGCAAATCTTCCTTGGGTTGGTAGGGTATTACTAGATATTCATCCCTAATTTCTCTCAAATAGCAGTACTGATGACAGACTTGACCAGGAAGGGGCAACCCTTCTTGTGGATGGAGAGGTGCAAGAAGGATTTCGAGCAGTTGAAACAGAGTTTGATGAGCGTCCTAATCTTGAGATTACCAGAGGAGGGTGTCGAGTATGTAGTTTTCTACAACGCATCAGGGACCGGGCATGGCTGCGTCCTAATGTAGAGATAGGAAATGTTTTCTTATGTTTCACGCCAGCTTAGGCCACATGATCAAAACTATGCGACCCATGATCTCTAGTTGCCTATGGTAGTCTTCGCATTGAAGATGTGGTGGCACTACCTTATGGGAGAGCGGTTTATCATCTACTCTGACCACAAGAGCCTCAAGTACATATTTTCACAGAAGGATCTGAATCTGAGGCAGAGGCATTGTCTAGAGTTCCTCCCAGACTATGATTTCAAGATCATTTATACTCCAGGAAGGGGAACATGGTGGCAGATGCTCTTAGTAGAAGGTCGAGCTCACAACTGTTGAGTGAGGTGACAGAGAAGTTAGCCACGTTGTAGTTATCCTTCGTAGACAGAGAGGATACAAATTACCTACAGTCAATGGTTTTCACCCCTCCACTCTTACAGAAGGTTAGCGAGGCGCAGCTAGGAGATGTCTATTGTGTGGATTTACATGCTCAGTTATCCACAGGACATGCTGCTGATGGATATTCACAAGGTGGGGAGCACATACTTCTTTTCATAGGACACACTGTTGTACCGGTAACATTTCAGGAGGATGTCCCGAGGGAGTTTCATACATCCACCTTGGAAGTACATCCTGGAGTGGCAATGATGTACCAGGATCTCCAATGATAGTTTTGATGGTCAGGCATGAAGAAGGAAGTAGCAGAGTTCATTTCTCGATGCCTCACATGCCAGCAGGTGAAGGCTGAGCACTAGGTTCCAACGGCTTTAACTCACCCCCAGGAAGTTCCAGAGTGGATGTTAGATGGAATATTGATGGAATACATGATAGGATTACCAAGGACTCCCAAGGTGTATGATTCCATCTGGGTGATTGTTGACTGACTCCCCAATTCAGAAATCTTCCTAGCTATCAGGGAGGAGAGTTCCATAGAGAGCTTGGGATGCCTCTACGTGCAGAAGACAGTTCGACTTCATGGCGTCCCTTCGACAATAGTCTGAGACCGAGATGTCCACTTTACATCCCAGTTGTGGAAGGGATTATAGGAGGCCTTTGGAACTCAGCTACGCTTGAGCACAACATTCCATCCCCAGACCGATGGTCAGATAGAGAGAACCATTCAGGTTCTGGAGGATATGTTGCGGGCCTGTATCTTGGACTTTGGTCACAGTTGGGAGGACCACCTACCACTGGTGGAGTTTGCGTTTAATAACATCTACCACTACACCATTGGTATGGCACCGTTTGAGGATTTGTATGGGAGACCCTTCCGGTCACCACTTAGCTGGATCGACCCTGGAGAGTCAGCACTCATGGGTCCAGAGTTGGTGCAAGCTACCACTGAGAAGGTGTAGAACATCTGGGAATAGATGAAGACTGCACAGAACCGGTAGAAGTATTATACTGATAGGTGACAAATACCCCTGGATTTTGAGTAGGGAGACCACGTCTTTCTTTGGGTCTCACCTCGTCAAGGGTTACAGAGATTTGGTCGAGGCGAAAAGTTATCTCCATGGTTCATTAGACCTTTTCAGATACTGCGCATAGTTGGCGAGGTGGCGTACCGCCTGGCTCTACCGCTATAGTTGCATCAGGTACATAATGTCTTCTATGTGTCTCAACTGAGGAGGTACATGCATGAACCCTCGAACGCCATCGACTGGGGTGAGCTGGACATCGATGATGGAGTGACCTTTGCTGAGTATACTGTGGAGATCAAGGATCGGCAGAAGAGGAACCTTCGTGGGAGATCGATTCCCTTGGTGTGCGTTCAGTGGAAACACGGGAATCTTCAGGAGAGCATGTGGGAGTGGGAGGCTCAAATTCATGCCCAGTACCCACATCTTTTTGAGTATTCTTATTTTTTCTTTTTGGGGACGCAAATCCCCAAGGTGGGGAGAATGTAATGTCTCATATTTTCCATGTATTTTTTTAAATATAATATGGAATTATTATGAGACCAGGTTCCATGAAGACACATCATTCCAAGTCCTAGTAATCTCAGAATGGTGGTTTGTACTTTTTTTTAAGTTAAGTCAGTTAGCATTTGTGCGTGGTTGTGGCAGTTTTCAAACGGATTTCTGAATTAAAAATATGAGGGCACCGTTGCGTTTGGGAAGATGAATTTACCTATGAACGGGTCTAACCCTGACTGGTGTAGGTTGAGGGAAAAAGTTAATTTTCAAATGTTTTCAGTAAAAATAAAATAAAATAAATGGAAAAGTTTATTTTATTTTTATATGGAAACATTCACTGCAACGCAATGATAGGAAAACTTTTTAACAATTAATGCCATGTCATAATGACATAGAAACAGCAATGCTGACTCATTAATTCCACAACGTGAAGGAATTCCAAAATGTGTTCCCTCTTTTAATGGGTTAATCAAATGTTTCTCATTGGAAGAAGCTGGAGAAAAACTCTGGAGAATCCTAGGCGCTTTGAAGAGAACTATCAGCGATGAACGACGATGAATCAAGCTGATGATCGCTGCGCCAACGAAGTTGAAGGATCTCGGCGACGATGGAGGCATGACCCCCCTTCATCAGTAATCGAACCCTTCGTGAGGTATGGGTTGTTATTTCAAATCTCCTTTACCTGTTTTTGATTTTAAACAACGAATACGGATCAACCACGAACATGTTGATCCGCATATTGGTACGTTTTTGCGGGAGGGTTTTTGATGCTATGATTTTGGATAATTAATTCATGATTAATTGTTGTTTTATTCTTCTCTATTTAAGCCTACTAATGGGAGAAGATCAATTCCGTGACGAATGACGGTGGAGGTTCGTTCCTCGATTTTCCTGATTGGATTTCTCTCCCCTTTCTTTCTTTCATGTGTTCTTTGCATTCTTCATGGGGCGACGAACAATGGATCATTGCACACCCATCTTGCAACGCAAAAATTCCAAACTAGAGATCTGACATCACAACGACCCTACAATTGTGCAACGGTCATAACGGACAACGAATCAGCTCAGATCAGAAAAGACCTTTCTTCGAGCGTTCTTAGTGTGGGAGGATCGAAATGCGTTTTCAGAGCCGATCAGAGGCCCAAAAACAACAGAGACAACCTCAAGATGTTAGGGAAACCTATATTCTAGAGTTTCATAGTGATTTGATGGCTGGATCAATGACCGGGGAAGCACGGAGGCATGGTGGCGGAAGTCCATGATTCTGGAAATTTCCAGAATACACGGTGTGTGCTTTCGAAGAACACACCGTGTAGTAATGACGGTGGTGGCTAGGGTTTTTGGGGTCAGAGAGGAATCAAATGGTGTGTGAAACTTTTCAAATGGCGTTTTGTACTTTCCCCAAAGTTCGACGTGTATTTTGGGAAAGTACATGGACATGGGATGGACTACACAACTTCAGACAACACGGCGTGTACTCTCTACGCAACATGGCAGACGCGGATACACGGGACTCGACATGTATCCAGGGGATACACAGACACAGGATGAAGTAAACGGCGTGTACTCCATCACACGGCCAGGCGAGGCCAGTAACGCTGGTCACCCCATGTACTGATTACACAGGTTGGGGACCATGTATGGGCACATGACCAGCGTACACAGAGCCGACCCCAGTCACTCGGACATGGCGTGTACACCGTACTACACACCATGTAATCACTCTTCTACATGACCAGCCTTATGACATAGTACATTGCACACGGTAAGTACCCGGGGTTAGACAACATGACATGTAACTCTTCTACATAAGTATGATCCCTTCAGCAGGACTTTCTGTGATAGAGTCAACATTCCTCTGAGAGGCCCAAAGTGAGATCCTCTATCCATTCCTGACCCTAGGTAGAGTCAGGCATTGACGTGAAAATATCTACTGGGCATTGATCCTATACCTAGATGGTGAATCCGGATGAGTCGCGGTATCCACCATGGCCCTGGAAGTGATCCTCATATGTGTATCGTGATCTTTCCCACTCAGAAGTGTGTCTCTTGTAATGAGTGTATTTATCTATCGTGATCTTCCCACTCAGGAGTGTGTCTCTCGTAATGAGTGTAACTACCTCTCGTGATGTTTCCTGATGAATAGTACTTCTCAGACGGATGTCATCAGAGCTACCAGACTCATGGAGCGTGTTCTCCCAGAACGAGTGCTTCGTGGAATCTTCGAACTGAATCCCCAGCGGGGGTATGCGGTTGTGTGACTTGTCTCTAGAATATTGGTTTGGGTTTTGAGTATATCAAGATTGTGATCACCTATTATATGTTCAGTAGACATATACTGTGTAGAGATGATTGTGCCATTCCTTTGTGTACTTGTTTTATGTTTTTCAGGGTCCTCTATTGAGTATTGTTATACTCAGCCCTGCACGGGCTTTTACCGCACATGTCATGTCTTATGCAGATGAGCAGCCTTTTGACAGAGTCCAGGGAGGACCAGGATATGATCGAGCTTTCTGAGTTCCCTACTGGCCGAGGTGTTTCTTTGGCTACGATCAGTAGTCCCAATACCTCTTTGTGTTTACAGGTTGGACTTTGCAGTTTTCAGACTCTTGTTTTTGGTGGGCTAGTATGTTGGACCAGTTTACTTTTAGTACATTACTTTCCGTCGCACTCTATTGGTTGGGTTTAGTGGTATGCATGCATTTTGTTCCTTAGTGGTTTTTTTTACATTTTCATCATTTTTATGGGAAGGGATTTATCCGACCCAGTGTTTCTCCCTGAGCAGCCCCGATTCTGTTCGCCAAGAAGGCGGATGTGAGCTTGAGGCTTTGTGTTGACTATCGGCGCCTGAACCAAGTGACCATGAAGAAAAAGTACCCACTCCCAAGGATTGATGACCTCTTTGATCAGTTAAAGGGAGCACGATGGTTCTCGAAGATAGACCTCAGATCAGGCTATCACCAGCTCAGAGTTCAAGACGAGGATGTGTAGAAGATAACTTTTAGATGTCGGTATGACCACTAAGAGTTCTTGGTTATGCCTTTCGGCGTAACCAATGCTCCAGCAGTGTTCGTGGGACTCATTAATATGATCTTCTAGCCATACCTAGATCACTTTGTGGGACCAGAGATGGTACGAGCTACCACAGAGAAGGTGCAGATCATCCAGGAGTGGATCAAGACTACACAGAGCAGGATGTACCACACCGTAACCTCTCGTGGGAGGTTAAGTTCGGGTGGGACCCACCACCATAACCTCTCATGGGAGGTTAAGGTGTGGTGGTCCCCACATGAAACTTCCACATGGGTGGTTATAATTTTATTAAAGTATGATTTATTCTCAAGTTCTTCCTTCCTTTAAAAATGAAGAATGAGGATGTTTTCCTTTTGCATAAGGGTTGTTGTGATTTGTTCTTGTGATCCAATTGCTATCACCCTAAATGCGGAGGGTGTGGACCAAACCAACGTGGTCTGAACCCTCTGTCGATCTCCTTTGTGGTGTTCTTCGAAACAGAGGAAAGCGACGTCAAAGGCGATGAAGGCGACGAAGGCAACAACCGCACTACCCCCGGCCTTCGCGACTTGCACCGCCCCCGTGCCGCTCCAAACCGTCGGCCGAACCAGCCCGAGCCGCGTCGCACCCCAGACGTGCCTCCCTTGACAGTTGTGCCACCTCGCTGGCCGTGCCACACCCCAGCCAGGCCACCTCAACGGCCGTGCTGCCCTTGCCGGCTGCGCTGCCTCGCCGGCCGCACCGCACCCCTTCCGCGCCGCCTCGCTGGCCGCGCTGCCCTCGTCGGTTGCGCTGCCTCACTGGCCGTGCTGTACCCCAGCCGCACCGCCTCTCCAGTTGCACAACCCTTGCCATACCCCAACCACATCTCCCCACCGGCTGCGCCGCCCTCACCAGCCATGTCACCTCGTTGGCCGCGCCGTACCGCAGCCGCGCTGGCTCACGGGCCGCGCCGCCCTCACCGGTTGCGCCCCCGCGCCAGCCGTGCTTCCCCTGGTTGAAATCGGCCGTAATTCCCCTGGTCAAAACTGGTCGTGCCCTCATGGTGCATCGGCTGAACCATCCCCTTGTGGCGCCCTTTCGAGCCGAGCCGCCCCAGGCTGGGCCAAGCTGCCCCGCGCCCTTGCGACTCTCCGCGGTTCCTCGCGGCTGTTTGGGCTGGGCCCAGCGGGCTGGGCCGAACCCAATGGGATGGCCCACCCAACAGGCCATGCCAAATCTAATAGGTCAGGCCGGGTCGACCCAAAACAAGTTGGCTGATATTGGGTCAGGCTGGTTCGTTTAGACCGAGTTGGACCAGACCCAGGCCCTCTACGACACTTTACTTTCTTTTGTCCATATCTTTGGAACCGAACATCCATTTGACAAACCATCAGTGGTGCTGGTAATCTTGGAACATGACTGTCCCTTTGAGTTTACCCCATTGGAGTTCGGAGTATAGTTGAGATACGGTCAGGTTGGATTGTGCACGAATCCAATCGGGCCCCCAGGACTAAATGACTAATAACTCACAGACCGGACGTCCGATTGACGTGCCGTCAGTTGAGTTGAGACCCTTATGACATGGAGGACCTTTGGGATACTTCTTAGATAAACTTTTAGGTAGTTTTATTATCGACTAGTAGCTCATGGAGCAGATCCTTCTAGTGACGAGCGAGCAGAGTGCGAAGACCTAGTAGCTGGCTGGGACTTGATGACTGCTGACCGATTGACTCAGAGTGACTTGAATAGCCTAGTGAGGAGAACCTGGTTGTGGTGGAAGATCCATGGTGGAGGAGTGCCTGGTTGTGGTGGCAGACCCACGGTACGCGACAGGAAGAGTACCTCTGTAGGCTATGAGGGGGAGTGCCTGGTTGTGTTGGTGGACCCATGGTGGGGAGCGCCTCTGTGTGACGCAGCAGACCCATGGTACTTCACAGGAGGAGTACCTTAGTAATCTAAGATTAGTGGGAATCGTGCTTGGTGTCACAGTAGGCCCACTGTACTCAATTGAATAGGAGTTCTCCAGCAGCCAAGGTTTCGATAATGTGAATAAAATCCAGGTTGAGCTGAGTCCGTACTTTTGTGTTTTTCTCATGATTGCGATGGATCACTTGATAACTTAGGTATATGTATGAGAATTTACCTAAGTAAGGTTATCTGTTGATTTAATACTTTTTTGGTTTATCCTTGTTGGATTTTGTGAGACCTTGAGGGTCTCGGGGTCCCTACGGAGTATAGTTATACTCAACCCTGCACGGGCTATGCCCGCACCTTGTAGTTTTGGTTGCAGACGACGGAAAATGCTGACCGAGGCTGAGAGTACTAGGACTGGACGATACCCGGAGGTGGAACTTACGACGAGTCAGTATATGGTGGAGACTGACGGATTTGGAGTGCTGAGGAAGTGATCTGTACCTACCCTTCAGGTAGGAACCATGAAATATGACCTAGTAGCTATTTTTCCTTTTTCTTCAGTTGTATTTGTACTTCCAGTTCCTTGTACTTTACAGTTTGGCTTGTGTTTCCAGACCCTTTTACTTTTCATCAATCTTTTGATGGGATGATTTTGGGGAATTAATCTATGTTTAATTTTTGTTTAATTCTACTCTGTTTAAGCCTACTAACAGGAGCGGATCAACGCTGTGACGAACGACGGTGGAGGTTCGTTCCTCGATTTTCTGATTGGATTTCTCCCCCTTTCTTTTCCTCATGCGTTATTTGCGTTTTCCATGGGGATATGAACAACAGATCTTTGTGCACCCATCTTGCAACACAATGATCCCATAATGGAGATCCAACATCACAACAACCCTACAGAGGTGCGACGGTCATAGAGGACGACAAATCAGATCAGATCGGAAGAGACCGATCTTCGAGCGTTCTTCGCGCGGGAGAATCGAAACGCATTTTCAGAGCCGACTGTAGGCCCGAAAACAATGGAGATGAACTCAGGATGTCAGGTTGACCTGGATTCTAGAGTTTCGTGGTGATTGGATAGCCAGATCGATGATCAGGGGAGCACGGAGGCGCGACGGAAGAAGTCCGTGATTCTGGAAATTTCCAGAATACAAGGCGTGTACTTCCGAAGAACATGCCGTGTAGTACCGGTGGCAGCTGCTAGGGTTTTATGGGTCAGAGAGAAATCACAGAGCATGTGACCCTGGTCACACGGCATGTTGGACTTTCCCCAAAGCTCGGCGTGTATTTTGGAAAGTACATGGACACAAGATGGACTACACGGCTTTAGAACACGGTGTGTACTATCTACACAACATAGAAGAGGTGGATACATGGGAATCGGCGTGTATCCAGGGGATAAATAGACACAGGATGAAGTACACGGCGTGTACTCCCTCACACGGCCAGGCGAGGCCAGTAACGCGGGTCACCCTGTGTACCGATTACACGGGTTGGAGTACACAGGTTGAGGACAGTGTACAGAAACATGACCAGCGTACATGGAGCTGACCCTAGTCACTCAGAAATGGTGTGTACACCATACTACACATTTTGTACTCACTTTTCTACATGACCAGCCTTACGACATGGGTCGTTGTACATGGGCAGTACCCGGGGTCAGACAACACGACGTGTAACTTTTCTACATGCTGTGTACTTTTTGGAAAATGGAATGGTCCTCTTATTCACCGTATCTTGGAAATATTTCATTGGGGTTAGAGCCCCTTATTCTCATTCCCCTGAAGGTCAGGCATCATTTCCTTCTATATGATTCTAATCCCTTCATCAGTACTTTCTGTGATAGAGTCGACATCCCTCCGAGCGGCCCGGAGTGAGATCCTCTATCCATTCCTGACCCTAGGTAGATTCAGGCATCGACGTGACCAACTCTACCGGGCGTTTATCCTATACCTAGTTGGTGAATCCACCTAGCTGGTGAATCTGGATGAGTCGTGGTATCTTCCATGGCCCTAGTAGTGATCCTCATCTGTGTATCGTGATTTTTCCCACTCAGGAGTGTGTCTCCCGTAATGAGTGTTTCTATCTATCGTGATCTTCCCACTCGGAAGTGTGTCTCTCGTAATGAGTGTAACTACCTCTCATGACTTTTCCTGATGAACAGTACTTCTTAGATGGATGCCATTAGAGCTACCAGACTTCTAGAGTGTGTTCCCCCGGAACAAGTACTTCGTGGAAATCTTCGAACTGAATCCCTAGTAGGGGTATGCGGTTGTGTGACTTATTTCTAGACCACGGGTCCGAGTTCTGGGTATATCTGGATTATGATATCCTATTATATGTTTAGTAGACATATACTGTGTAGAGCTAGCTATGAATTTTATTTGTGTACTTTCTTTGTGTTTTAGGGGTCCTCTACTGAGTATTGTTATACTCACCCCTGCACGGGCTTTTCCCACATGTGTCTTGTCTTGTACAGACGAGCAAACTTTTGACAGAGTCCAGGGTGGACCCCGACCGGACTGAGATTTCTGAGTTCCCTACAAGCCTAGGCATTCCTTCGGTTACGAGCAGCAGTCCCGGTACATCTTTGTGTTTACAGGTTGGACTTTGCAGTTTTCAGACTCTTGTTTTTGGTGGGCATGTATTCTGGCCCAGTTTACTTTCAGTGCTTTACTTTCCTCCGTACTCTGTTGGTTGGGTTTAGTGGTATGCATACATTTTGTTCCTTAGTGGTTTTTTACATTTCAAAATTTGTGGCCTTGGAGATGTGTGCATGCGTACAGGTTCTTAGGAAATGACTCCCATGTAGTAATATGCCTACTCGGTGCTAGTCACCAGCCCCTGGCCTATTGGAGGCGGGCTTGGGGAGTCATGGCGTAGGCCCCTCTGGGACGGGTCGTGATTGAGTGGTATCAGAGGCGGTCGGTTCTACCTTAGGACCAAGTGTCTGTGAGATTGGTTTGGGGAAATAGTGTTTAGTGTTTTGATCTTGGCTTTCAGGCAAAAGACTCCAGTGTTGGTGCGGCGGCCGACGTATTCATACACCAGGACACTGATAACCTGATTTTCGACTCGGTATATGAAAGCACTAGTTGTGGGGAAATAAAAGAATAGTACATGCATCATATAGGAATGGGTTGTGTTTTCCACATCCTTTGTGTCAGCTATCTAGATATACTCATTGACCATGGTACATCTTGTTTCCTTATAGGATGCCTCCGCGATGCATACCCTCTAGGACGCACCAACACGATCAAGAGGATGACCCCCATCAAATCTAATTGGGAACCATCCATGTTGTATTATGTCTTCACTGCATGAAAAACTCAGAAAATGGGAACCAACGATCTATCCTCGATCTACCTCTGATCATCCTCCATCATCATCACACCTCAATCACACCTTTGACCATGAACCGCACCTACAATTTTTATCTATTGTGCTAAATAATGATCGTACAAAAATCAAATACCTAATATTAGTTGAATAGTAGTCCAAAAAAATTTCCCATGATGAATATGTGAATAAAAGGGGGATAAAACCATAAAAAATAAACATGAGAAACAAACCTAGACATTTTTTCATTTGGGACTTGGTCTATTATCATAGATTAGATGAGAAAAGAAGAATAATCCACAATGATGAAATAAATCAACCATAAAATAAATCAACCATCGATGCATGTATCGATTATTGTTTGTGGAATTGATATATGTTTGACAGAGGATAAAAAATAGGATGAATCCATATAAAAAAATGTACTAAATGGAGTTTGGATCGATTATTGATGAATAATGGTCATGTGTTTCTGTTGTCAGGGAGATCCAAAAACTCCATTGGCATAAAAGATCCGTGCAATACTGATGTGATCTCCCAATCTGTTGTCTCCTTCCAATGTCTCTCCATTGTATCCTATCAAAATCTCAGGGTTATATATCTAACCATGATATTATGTTATAAACATATAATAATAGTGTTTTTAGGTCACTTCATCAAAGATAATAAAATTAATAAATTTATTTATTTATTAATTGCGCCTGTGAAATTTTTTTACTAATGCCCGACACCGACAAATGTTATGTTGTGAATAGTGTAGAACCCATATTTTGAACTCAATATAGGCCTCATATTTCCAATATGAGCCTTATTTCAATATTTATTTCACTTTTTTAGGAAAACTATGTGCTTGTGAAATTGCTATATTTAATATTTTTAAAATATCAATTCTAGGCTCACTGTGCCTCATAATATCGCACCGTCTCAGCACTTGGATCTAAAAATATTACAAGATATATTCAAATCTTTTACATAGAAAAAAAAAGACATTAAATTCTCCCCACTATAGGGATTTCATTCTTAAAAGGGAAAAGGACTACTAAAAAATATGTAGGTACAAATCTTGCATATGGATATCCCGATACCAGGTGATCTCCTAATAATTTTCATGCTACCACTAAACACGCAATAAAGGAATCACTCACCCATAGAAGATCATCTCCTACCAATACTTGGTCTTCACTAGGTACACTACTAAGGTATCTCTATCCTCAACGTTCAGATAACCCTAGTCGATAACATATGATGGGTTTTGTGCATACCTCCTTAGCTATGACACATGGAATACATCATATACCTATTCTAGCTACGACAGTAGGGCTAAGTAGTATGCCACCACACCAAACCTACATAATTTATAAAAGGGGAAAATGAATCTCAAAGATTTATTGGATCCTTGGAAAACTTATGAAATCCACATCGAGGTGATACCTTCAATAACATGTTTTCTCCATCATCAAAGTCTAAGGACTTCCATCACTAGTCCTTATAAGACTTCTGATAGCTCTGAGAAGTCTTCATTTTCTCTTGGATGATTTTCAAATTCTCTTTAATAGCTCGTAACAACTTTGGATCCATGAGTAATAACTCACCTAGATCACTCTAATATAGTGGTGACCTACAGGGTCACATGCACAAGGCCTTGAATGGTTCCGTACCGATGGTGGAATGGTTACTTTTTTTTATACAAACTCCACAAAGGGTAGGTGATACTACCAACGATAGTCAAATCCCAATATTAAAACCTATATAATTTACTCCAAAACCTGAATGGTTTGCTCAGTCTGGCCATTATTCTGGGGGTGAAACATCGTCCTCAAGTGGAATTGATTCCCAAATGCCTCCTATAATTATATCCATAATTGTTATGTGATATGAGCATCATGGTATTAAATGATCATAAAGGGAACTTCATAGAGACATAATATCTCCTACACATAAGGGTGTCTCAAGATCTCTACTGTACTCTACTCTCATATAGCTAGAAAGTGGTCTAACTTGGTGATTTGGTCAGCGATCACATAGATGTCATCATTTCCTCTAGATGTTCATGGAAGCCTTATAATGAAGTCCATATATATCCCATCACACTTCCACTCTGGAACCTCAAGGGGTTGATATAATACCATTATAACCTAGTGATCAACCTTCACCTGCTAAAAATTGAGTCATTGAGAGACAAAATCTGCTACCAAAATTCTTTATTCCCAACCACCAGAATTAAAGATAGAGTTCCTAGTACATTTTTACACACCTGGATGTACCAAAAAATTGGATGTATGAAACTCTCTCATAACCCCCTCCCACACTATCATTGGTACAATAATACATCCTCAAAAAAGGCCTAAGTTCTCACCTCATTCATAAAATTCATCAGGAACACATCTAGTGGATATATGAGTACACAAGGTCTCATAGTCAATATCTCCATATTGATCCACCCTAAGATGTTGAAGTAGTGGGGTAAAAAACATCGAATGTAGATATGTTTCACCATACTTTTCTATTAAGGACAACTATAATGAGGCTAACTACTCCAAATCCTCAGTTAATAATTGAGAATGAGATCTCCTACTGAGAGAATCTACAACCACATTCCCCTTCCCTAGAGTATAAAATATACCAAATTCATAATCCTAGAATAAATCTAGCTATTTTTTCTATTTCAAGTGAAGATACTTTTAAGAGAATATATACTTCAGACTTTTATGGTCATAGAAGATGATAAAAACTCACCATAATGTAGTTCCGCCATATCTTCATGGTGAATACTACTTCTTTTAACTCAAGGTCATGGGTCATTTAGTTATTCTCAGGTGTTCTCTAATATTAAGACCCATATGTAATCATATCATGCCTCCATATCAGTACAAAACCAAGTCCAACCCCTAAGGCATCACAAAACACTATGTACTCAACACCTTCCTATGGAAATCTCAATGGGGGGGGGGGGTTCTCGTCTCAACTCCTAAAAATCTTGTTGGAACCTATCCATCCACATGAAAGGCTACCTATTATAGGTCAAATCCATCAAAGGTTCTAATATCCATGATAAATATATCTCAAATCTCTTGTAGTATCCTACCCAACTAGGGAAGCTCTACACCTCCATCTTGCTCTTGGTGGATCCCAAACTATCAATGCCTCAAACTTGGTCAGGTCTACTACTACACCATTAAATAAGATTTAGTGTCCCAAAAAATAGACCTCCTAAATCCAAAACTAAAAATTTGAGAGATTTACATAAATTTAATTCTCTTGTATTGTTTCTAGAACCATCCATAATTTTATTGTGTGCTCCTCCTCAGATGTTGAGTAGACTAGAATATTATTGATGAAAACCACCATAAACTAGTCTATGAAAGGCTGAAATATCTATTTCATGAGTCCCATGAACACTATTAGGGTGTTATTTACGCTGAAAGGCATCACCAATTACTCATAGTGATTATAGAGACATCTAAATATTGTCTTCGGTATATCTTTATTCCGTACTCATATATGATGATATCCTGATATGAGGTCAATATTTAAGAACCATAACACCTTTATCAATTGGTCTATGAGTTCATCGATCCTTGGTAGTGGATATTTATTATTAACAATCACCTAGTTAATGTGTTGATAATCCATAAAAAACTTCAATATCCCATCCACCTTCTTGGCAAATAACACCGGGGATGCCCAAGGGGAAAACTGTGTCTGATAAAGCCCTTCCTCTATAAGTCCTCCAACTACACCCTTGAATTTTGAAGCTCTATTGGTTCCATCCAATATTTTGGAATAGATATCAGGTTTTTACCATGGTTTAATTCAATTCATAAGCCTATATCTCGATAGGGAGGTAATAATTGCACATCCTCAAGAAAGTCTTCCTCATACTTCATTACCACAATAGGAAAATGAAAGCCCATAACATCAACTACTCCAAGGGTAATACTATCCAATTAGTGAGAAATAAGTTGTATCTTCCTATGTATGAGTTTATCCTGCTCTTCCTGGGTATACTTCTCACCTATGAATGAAAAATTCATACGATCACCTTGGATACAATGCATCCTCCACCTGGAATAGTAAACCTAGGCATGAACTGTGGATATACAATCCATACTCAAGATGATGTTGTAAGGACTCACTATTGCTAAAAATAGATATCATATAAAACTCCTAGCTCCAAGTGTTAGGTCACACTGTCAAAAAAAGTGTGTGATTTCCAAGTCACCTCCTGTCAAAGTCACTAAGTACAAGGGTCTAGGTAAGGGATCAATCAGAATATCTAGGTTAAAAACAAGAGAGATAAAAATAAAGGAAAGTATTTCACCCATATCTATCCGTACTATATATAATTTAGAGTAGACACATATCATCCATATTATCATACTGAAATCCTTGGTTTCATAGGCCCCAACTACCTACAACTATCCACATCCTTGACCACTGACTCCCTTATCCTAGTGCGGATCACCCATGGGTGGTGGTGGTGGTAACAAGGAAAACCACCTACCACCTATTACTGATCTACCTGCTCCTCTACAAAATATGAAACCCTGTAGAACTCATTTATCCTACCTTTATATTGGTCTGGGTGTCCCCTTGATTGTATCCCTGATAGTTATATGATGGGTCAGACAATCCCTAGAAAGATGCCCCCAATCGTCGCATGAGAAGTGCCACCTCTCCATCAGATGTCTCGAGCCATCCTGAGAGCCTTGAACTTTCGAACCTCTATCCTAGTATCATCTCTTAAATCATCTAGATCATATAGATCCCCATGACTGCTTCTGAATACCTGATGATGGGGTCTTATCTCTTGGGTTCCCTCTACCATCACACATAATCGATGGATTCTCTACTTGGAATCTCTTCACTACTAAGGCTTTCTCAAGCACTCCAGCATAAGTGAGAATACAAAGGGATATCACTAAATCCCAAATATATAAATGTAATCCCCAATCAAAGGTATATTATCTAAAGAATGGATCTCACACCATATCCAAAGAGTACCACAAGAGATCAGTAAACCTCACTGAATACTCCACCATGGTCATAATTCCTAGATACAAATATAGAATCTCATGTATGTACATTGATCACAATGTGGACATATATAAATCCTCCCTTAAAAGACACTAAATGTTTGACAAGGACAGTGTTGTCTCATCCTATGACTGGGTCATCAAAATCCAATATCGCCTAGAGGATCCCATAAGATGACTCTCTGTGAGGAATTTCATCTGATCCACAAGTTTCCTTACAAGAAAAAAAACACTGGTGATTTCTTCTATCCAATCCTCATATACCTTGGGGTCTAGATCACCCTGAAACCTAAGAGTTTTCTACCTATAATCATCATTTAATGAACTTAGCCTATATAAATCCTCTACCGGTACTTCAAGTTCTAACTGTTGCTCTATGGGTGGTGGCATAACTGGAAAACCACTCAAAGATACGACCTTTTATAAATGCCCCAGTACTGAAGCCTCTTCACTTGGAAGATCATCCTCATTATCATATAGTGGTATTCTGGCTAGATATCTTCATGGAGGAATCTTTAAATAAACAAGACGCACCATGGTGAATGAGTATATCTATGGAAATAACTCAGAAAGGACATAGAAACCACAACCCAATCCTATATACTGTATATATAAATTTTTTCCTTATAACCAACATCTACATGTACTGAGTCAATAAGAAGGTCGTCAGAGTCATGGTGAATTGATATGTCAGACTCTACACTAACACTAGAAACACTTTAACACAATTTCTATAAATCCTAAACCAATCTCACAGATAGAAAAACATCTACACTTTGGTCCTAAGGTAGAACCGTTCTCTGATACTAGTTTGTTATGACCCAAACCATTGGGGCCATCTAGCCAGGGACAAGCTGAGTGTAATTACCCCAAGCCTGCCTTAAAAAGGTCAGGGTCTGGAAACTAGCATCAAGTAGTAATATCCCACACATGGGAGGCATTAGCCTAATGTACTAGTACACACACACACACACACACTTCTCCATGCCCACACAATGCTGGAATGTAAAAGATACCAATACAAGAAAAAAACTATGAACCCATAATTAGAGTACAAAAAATATGTATTGAAAGCAATAGAGGTACAAATAAAATCCAACCAAAAACTAGAAAATATTCCATCTCGATCAAAGGGATGAGACTACCTTAAAATGAAGCACCAGTATAGACCTCGATCTATCTATCCTAGGACAATACTCCACCTACTCCTGATCTTCCTAGAATATCATCAAAATGTATCTCATATTTATAAGATGTGACACATTTTGGAAAATCCCATATAGGGGTGAGTATAACAATACCCAACAAGACACCCCGAAATAACTAAGAATAAAGCATCAAGAGTAGTCATCTCAACAAAATATATTTCAACAAGGTAAGTCACATAAACATCTATATATACTTATAAAATAAAAACAATATCAAGTGGTCTCAAAAAATACTTCCAACCATAGGATACTTCTTGGGGATCCAAGGTAATTTTAATTCTATGACAATACAATCCATGATCCATGATACCGTTGGTGATGCTCATTTGAGAGTTCATGCTCGATGGGCCCTACCTAATAATTACTCACTATATATCTAAATATCTCATCATCCAAGTAAGGGATCACAACCAAGGCTGCTGGGGACACCAAAAATTCTACCAGATCTTCCTACTACATAGGGTATTGACACCATGGGCATGTTGGTCATGCTAATACCATGAAACCCTCCTACGAATGATAGAGGATCCCACCCTAGTCCCATGAGGGATGCACCAAAATCTATCCAATACTGAACCCATAGAGGGGATCACAATACTATGTCTAGGATGTAATGTCACACTGTACCCACATGGGAAAGGAAAAAATTATCACACTCAACTAAACCTATTATATACTGAAGAAAAAATGGGTTCTAAACAATCTCATAAGGAGTATACAATGTGTACTAGGGTTATACAACGTGTCTTGTTAAACCTGGGTATTCACATGTTTCATCGTCTCACCCAACATATAAACATCCACATACATGACATCTACCTTATGGTACACAATGTGTATAGGTCAAATTAAAGACTTACCATGTTGTCTATCCATGCACATATACTTTAGGTCATGGCCATCTACACCTGACTGTGTATAAGTACACAACTCATCCCATGTACTCTAGATGCTTTTAAGTACATGACTCATCCTGTGTACTTTGTTTGTGTCTAAGTACACTGTTTAGCCCGTGTACTTGACTTGTGATCATGTATCCTCCAAGATACATGGAATGATGCTGGCCAGAGATCACATGGAATATGGTAGGGACCACATGCCATGTGATTTTTATCTCTTCCATGGAAACCCTAGCACCACAACTAGGGCCCCACACGACGTGTATCTATGGATTACACGATGTGCACCATGTGATTTTCCAGATCTTGTGGATCCTTCATGCATCATCTAAATTTGTTTCCTTCACCATCCATCATGATGGGTGGAACATATCTCATCCATCCAAGACTTTCCATTATCGCTTGCCCGAATCCATCAGTTAAATCTAACCAGGAATCATCCGCATTTTATCATGTCATCACCATATTCCAAAATGGAAAAATGGGAACCATTTATTTGACCCTGATCTACCTCTAATTTTACTTTTTCATCATTAAACCTAGATCAAACCTTTGATCATAAACCGCACCTACGATATTGATCTGTTTCAATAAATAACTATCGTGCAATGATCAAATACCCAATATTTTTTGAACCATGGGCCAAAGGATTTTCCCTTGATAAAAATGTGATGAATTTATTAAGAAAACCATAAACCATAAAAATGAGGAATGAACCTTCGCCTTTGTTCATTTTGGCCTCGGTCCATTGTCATATATTAGATGAATGAATATGAATAAGAAACAACGAACAAATAAATCAACCATAAAATAAATCAACTATCGATGAACACATCAATTATTGTTTTCGGAATTGATCTATGTTCAACACGGGATAAAAAACGAGATTAATACACATAAAAAAATGTACTACGTGGAGTTTATACTGATCACTAATAATGAATGGTCCAATTTTTCTATCATTGGTGAGATCCATAAACTCTGTTGGGTTATATGATCCATGCGGTACCGATCTGATCTCCCGATCCGTCATTGTCTACCAATGTCTCTCTATGGTCTCCTCTCACAATCTTAGGGTTATGAGGTTAAACCTTTGACTTTGTTATAATATTACACATATAGGGGTTTCAAGGATACTATATAAACCATAAAATAAATAAATAAATAAATTTATTATTTGAACCCATGATAAATTTTTCAAAAATGCCTGACACCGAATAAAGTTATGTCACACCTAGGGTGAAACCTGCATTCTAAACTCAATAGAAGCCCTAGATTTCTGATTCATACATTTTTTAGGAGTTATTACATTTTTTTAGTTAAACTATGGATGTGTGATATTAATAGATTTAATATTTCTAAAATATCATTTTTGTGCTCACCAGGCCTCAGAATCTCACACTATCTCAATACATGGATATGAAAATATTACTAGATATATTCAAAGATTTTATATGAAAAAACTAACAAATTAAAGGTTCATTAATATGGTCACTTGGGTTGGTCATTTGGTCACTTGGTTTGGTTATGCATTCAGTTGAATTATTCTTGTGGTAGGCCAGTTCTTCTTACGGTCGATCTGTTCCTTCATACAGCCAATATATTTTCTATTATTATTGATTAATTCCTTCAAGTGGTCGATTGATTTATTTGTGTGATTTATACATTTTATCTTAAGTTCTATTCATTACTTCATGTAGTTAATTGATTCCTTTGTGTGGTTGATCTATCTTCTCTTTTGGTCGATTGATTCCTTTATACTGTTGATTGGTTCCTTCATACGGTCAATACATTTGATCTTGTATTCGATTAATTCCCTCATGTAGTTGATTTTTCCATTAACATTGTCCCTTGAACATGTTTTTTAGTCATTTAGTTTAGCCACTTGTTTCCATTTGGTTGATGCCTTCCTATTGTAGCTTCCACAATTTACAAAATCCATTTTTTTAAAATACACATATTTTTTCAGATTGACATAAAAATACTTTTTAAGCTAAAATATGTTATTTAAGGATTAAATAAAAAATTTAATCTATTTTATAAGGATTAAAAAATATCATTGAATTACTTAAGGTTCATGTCTTTAAATGAGGCTTTTTGAGTGAACTAAATGAAATGAAACTAATAGAGAATTAAATAGAGATATGGACTGCATATCTTCAAGAAACCTATGTTACTTCTAAAAATCAAGATATATTATTCCTCAATTGTTTCTAATTACCTTCTATAAAACCTAGAAAATCCATACCTTTTTGGTAGATTCTTGAAAATCCTTCTTCATTATTCGAGTTCATCCTATGGAATTCTAAACATGGGTGTGACACACATTTTCCTTAGTTTTTGGTGTGGTCTGACATACAACCTTTCCAAGTAGGGGATACTTGTTATCTATTTAATTTTTGAATATATGAAATTATCATAATTTTTATTTCCTTTAGGTGGATGGAAGGATTAACTTTGAAGATAATGAATCAATTTTAAATGAAATTGAATGGTATGGGTTGTATTTTCATGATTTACTAGTTTTCTTATTATTACTAAGTGATGATTCATATCTAAGATTGTAAGTTGTTATTATGTGCATGTTATGAATGTTATGAAATTATTATCCCATGATATAAACTGAAAACCCTTGTTGTGATTTTTTAAACCCTCCACTCAATAAAGTATAACGAATTATATTTCTCTAATGAATTAGTTGTGTGTGAACCTTGAAGTTGTTTGGAAATAACTATTCTTGAGATGATGAATTAATGAGAAAGACCTTGAAAATTAATTGTGGTGAATTAAATGAACTAGTTTATACTATTGTGTGATGTTAGTATGTTTGTATTTTTCCTTATGATTATGTGGGTTTTTTAGGGATTGAACAGTGATGGTGGTGTCCTATTCAAACGAGGGATGTGTTGAGGGATGTAATTATGATGGGTGATATGTGGTTTTTAGTGTGAGATGGTTGGATTTAATTGATAGTTTTGGCGGTAGATGTGATGGTTTCTATTATAAAGAGAATGGGGTTTTGTATGGTTCCTTGTGGTATTTTATTGGCAGCAATGGAATGTAACATTGTCACTAACAAATTTGAAAAGGAATAGATTAGAATTGAATAATGTGGGATGGAAGTTAATGTATAGTAATTTAATTAATGACTTAAATATTAACAAAGGATTATGGACTTAAATGGGATTTAACAAGGATGTTGGTTAGAGTAGTTTGTCTTTAAATATGGGATTAAATAGCTAAAAAAATTAATGGTGGGTGGTAATTTGATAATATAGACAATGATAGAATTTATTATTGAAATAAAGTATTTTATGAGATATGTGTGGTTTTTTGATATGGAGAAGTTTCTTTTAGTGGTAGTAACATGTTGTAATCATGGTACGATGTTAATAGAAAATGGATATGATGAAGTATTGATGTGAAACCTATAGTATGTTCTTGTGTGTGGATATATATATCTATATATGTCTATGTATATTATTTTATTTTCATGTTACTTCTATATGAAACCCACCCACATTGAGTACTACGTACCGATATTCAAATATTTTGGGGGGTGTTTTCACCAACATCCAAGATGGTGAGGGAATGGATTCATTATTATCCACTCTTCTATGCTCTTCCTTTGGTAGAAATACATGGTGATGAAACCCAGTTGTTGGTGAGTAATAATTGATGATGGAATAGTTGGTGGAAATTCCTGAAGATGAGAGGATGTGATATGCGGTGGGGGTTCATGCATGGTATGAGGAGGGATCAAGTTTTATGTCCTTCACATTCATGATACCCTAATTTCCTAGTTATGATTTTGTATATGGATGTGGTATGATACAGATGATGATGTGATAACACATGTGAGATATAGATGATGCCATTGACACCATTATATAACGTTGAGACCTACGAGAGGCTAGGGTAGGTAGGGTTTTGAACACACCCACATTCATTATTGATTTAAATATGATGATTGAAATTCATGGAATAGATGAGAGCACATGATGTTTGATGTTGGGAATGAGAGTGAAAACTCAATAGGGAAGTCTATGTGAGATTCCATTATCGTTTTTTTGATATTATCTTACTACTTTCTTGTTTTATTTGATAACTGATCCATGGTGGAGTTGGGATAGATTTTTGACCTGTCTAAGTGATTGTTGGTTCTACTTTTTTGTTCATTGGTTCATTAGTATGATCTTTTCACATTTTCATGGGAGACCATGGGTATGATCCTACTGAGTATACATGTTATGATCACCCTACCTATATATAAACTGATTTTCAGGTTTCTAGGGAGGTTTCAGAGACTATGGTGGACATTTCTAACTTAGAGGAAAAATTTGTTATAGACTTACTACTATTAGATTACCTTTGGTTTTATTTTGGATACTTTTATATTTATTTATTGAAATACACATATGAGATGGTTTGGTTTCTTTTATATTATGTGATGGGGTTTTTGTAGGTTTTTCATCTTTTCTCTTGACCCTTTTAATACATTGAGGGTAATTCCTCCCATTTGAGTGTTTTACACCCTCGGTATGAGGAGGGATCAAGTTTGATGTCCTCCACGTTCCTGATAACCTGATTTCCTAGTTATTATATTTCAGATGAATGTGTGATGATGTAGATGATGATGTGATAACACATGTGAGATATAAATTATTCCATTAATGTGATCACATGATGTTGGGGCCTACGTGAGGTTAGGGTTGGTAGGTTTTTGACCAGATCCACATCCATTATGAACTGAAATATGATGATTTACATTCATGGAATAAAAGATAGCACATGATGTTTGATGTTGGGAATGAGAGTGAGAACTCAGTAGGTAAGTGTATGTTAGTTTCCTCTGTCGATGTTTTATTGATATTATCTTACTAAATGCTTGTGTTATTTGATAACTCAACCATGGTGAGGTTGGGAAATATAGTTGACCTATTTAGGTGCTTGTTGGATATACTTTTTGTTCACTGGTGCATTAGTATGATCTTTTCAAAACTTAATGGGAGACCTTGGGTATGATCCTACTGATTATATATGTTATAATCACCCTATTTATATATAAACTATTTTTCAGGTTTCCAGGAAGGTTTTAGAGACTAAGGTGGATATTTCTAACTTGGAGGTCAAAGTTTTTATATACTTACTACTGTAGGATTACCTTTGGTTTTATTTTGGATAATTTTATATGTATTTATTGAAATATTCATGCGGGATGGTTTGATTTCTTTTATATTGTGTAATGGGGTTATTTTTAGGTTTTTCATCTTTTCTCCTAATCCTTTTCTTATATTGAGGGAAATTCATCCCATTTGAGTGTTTTTCACCCTCAATGTTATTATCCAACCTAAGGCCTACTAGAGATGTGACATTGAGTTCAATCCTCTTCACTAATAGTCTAAGAGGGGTACTAGTGGAGGGGGGTCTTGATATAGTGGTATAAAAGGATTTGGTTGAGGGATAATATTAAGTTTTGAGTTAGGAACGAGTGAGTCTTACATGAGAATGATCAAGAAATAGTGTTGGTCGGACTTAGTGTGTGATGTGTCAAGGGATTTTGGCTAGGACGTAGGCATTTAGGGCCCCTTGTGATCTAATTCAAGGACCTTTAACTTATTTAACACCCTAGGTGAGCTAGTTTTTATTACAAAAATAGAGACCTAGGAGAGGTATATAGATCATTATTTTTTTAATTTTTGATTGAATGTAGTGTTTTGGGAATTAAAATTAGTTAAATTAAATAAATATTGACAAATTTTACACTACCATGCATAAGATTTACCCCCTTTGTGTTTTCGGAGATAGATCCTGGTCATCTTCCTTATACAGTTCAGGAGGTAGAGGTTCAACAAGATGATTCATTCAATCATCATAGGATCAATCCAATATAAGTGGACGAGATTTGGCAAAGGGTGTTGTGTGATTTTGAGTATCGGGGTATGGAAAAGTATAAGGGGAGTGTCGCTAATCTAGATATGGATCATTTTATAGAGGAGATTGATATCATCTTTAGTGTGATTTGGGATTGAGCTAATTTTTGGGTTTTGTTGGCAGTCGGTTAGATTTGAGGAGCGGTTTATCAGTAGTGGATATTGTATATTATATAATGTAAGGAGGAGTAACTTTCTTGGAATAACTTAAAAAAGGAGTTTCATATAGAGTTATTCTCATTTATGATAAATGTGAAAAAGAGGTAGGAGATACTCTATCTCTTTAGAAGGGGATCCTATACATGTAAGACCATCCAGATGTTAGAGTATATATTGTAGAGTTATATCTTAGGCTATGGTGGATCATGGGTGAAACACAAACCATTGGTTTTTTTCTATAATAATAGTTATCACTAATCTATTGAAATGGGTCCATTTGATGTGTTCCATGAGAACTTGTGTAATTCTATACTATGCTGGATTGAGATTGAGGAGTTAGAATTCCTTGGTCTTGATACAGTACAGATCAAAATAGAGAATATCCAGATGATTCTAGAGTAAATGAAAGCAGCGTATGGCCATTAGAAGGCCTATGAAGATTGTCGGCGGAGGGCCCTAGAGTTTGAGGTTAGAGACCATATTTTATTATGGGTTTCTTCTCATTCGGGGAATAGGATGTTTTTACAAGGGAGTAGGGTCTATCCTAGGTTCATTGTCCTTTTTAGGGGTTTGAGGGTATTAGTGAGGTGGATTATCATTTAGTTCTCCTAACATAGATGGATATGGTTCATGACGTGTTTCATTTGTCCCAACTTCATCGGTATATTCACAATGATTCACATTTCATCAACTAGGGTGTTTTGGATATTGAGGATGATATACCATTTTTAGAGTGTCCAGTCATGATCTAGGATCATTGAGATAAGGTGTTGTGTAGGTGAGTTATCCCCTCGGTCCATGTATTGTAAGATAATGGTGTATTAGATTATATTACTTGGTAGTGGGAGTCAAAAATTCATGTTTTGATACATATTAGTTTCCTTTATTTTTTAAATTATGCACTTGATTTTTTGTTTTTATATGATTTTATTCCCCATCCATTATTGATGATGTCTCTTGGTTATGTGTTTTGTTCCTTTTATGTGTGTTTGTGTTCTTGATATAGAAAAATCCTTGAGAGGTATCTCACAAGGTGGTTGTTCGAACCAAATTCCCTTTTCTTTTCTAGGATTTTTTGATTATTAAGGATTAGATTTAGTTTAGAGAAATCCGATGTAAAGTTCTAAATTTCCAAAAACTTTCCTTTATGTTTCCTAGGTCCTAGAGGTTTCAGGAGGGATATCAGTCCCTTTATTTCACTTAAAAATTTATAACTTTTTCATCATAGTCACTTGATTGACTATGTGCTCTTTTGTTCCTTTTTACGATTAGTTGGTTCCTTTATGTGGTCTCTTTTTAATGTGGTCACATGGTTTGGTTGTGTGGATAACTAGTTTGTTCTTATGGTAGTACTTTTGTTCTTGAAATCAATCAAATTCTTTGTGAATTCGATCCATTTCATCTTGTGGTTGATCCATTCCTTTGTGTGGTTGATTGGTTAGTTCATATGGTTGATCAATTCCTTCATTTGGTTGACCGATTAATTCATTTGATCAATCCATTCCATCATGTAGTTGATTGATTCCTTTATATGGTCAATCTGTTTTCTCTTTCACTCGATCAATTCCTTCATGAATTCATCCAGTTTTCTATTTTGATCAATCAATTCCTATGGGTGTTCAATATTTTCCTTCATGTGGTCTCTTATTTTGGTCGTGTAGTTGTTTTATTCAGTCGCTTGACTCCATGTGGTCAATCCCTTCATGCAGTAGCTTCCACAATTTACAAAATCCCAAAAAAATTCAAAATACCCATATTTTTTCAGAATGATGTAAAATTTATTTTTAATATAAAACATGGAATTTGAGTATTAGATAAATGTTTTTAATATTTTTTAGGGATCAGACCATATATTTTAATTCCTTATGGTTTAGGGATTTAAATGAGTCTATTCAAGTGAATTAAATGAAATAAAATTGATGGAGAATTAAATGGAGATCTGGACTGCGTGTTATCAAGAATCCTCTGTTATTTATAAAAATTGACATATATTATTCCATGATCATTTTGAATAGCCTTATCTCAACCCCAGGTTTGCAATAATTTTTTTTGAATTATTTTAAATATTTCTGCATCATTCAAGTTCATCTTGTATAAATATAGACCTGGGTTCATCACCCCTCTTTCCCCTATTTTTGGTGTAGTGTGACACAAAACCTTTCTAAGTATGGATCCCTTTTATCTCTTTATTTTGTCCATCTATGTGATTAGAATGATATTTATTTCCTTAGGGTGGATAAAAGGATAAACTATGATGATAATTAATCAACTGTAAATGAAATTTATGAGGATGGGGTGTATTCACATGCTCTACTAGTTTTCTTGTTATCACTATGTGTTGATTCACATATGAGATTCTAAGATATTGTTTTGTGCATGTTGTGAATATTATGAAATTATTACCCCTTATGTAGATTGAAAACATTTTTTGTGATTGTTTTTTGAACCTACCACCTATAAAAGAATTAATATTTATATATGGATAATGAATGAGTTGTGTGTAAACCTGGATGTTGTGTGGAAATATATGTTCATGAGATAATGAATAAATGAGATGTAACTTTTAAATTAAATGTGGTGAATATAGTGAATTGGTTTATATAGTTGTGTATTTTTGGCATGTTTTTTATTGACCTTGTGGTTGTGTGGGTTTTGTGGGTATTAAATAGTGATGGTGATGGTTAGTTTAGATATGGGATGTGTTGAGGGATATAAGTATAGTGGTTTATACATGGTTATTTTAGTGAGATGGTTGACTTGTGTTGATAGTTTTGTAAAGAGATTCAATGATTTTTATTGTAGGGATAATGGGTTGTGACCTGATCCAATTTAGATACAGCTTGATATATGATAACTAGTATAGATAGAAGTTATGGGAGCATAAAATATGTGATTTTGGGGAATGATCATGGAAAATTAGTAGGGAGGTGGATGTGGGTTCCTTTATCCATATTTTCTTGATATTATCTTATGACTTACTTTTTTTATTTAGTGAGAGAGCAATGGTGAGGTTAGGATGGATAGTTGACCTGACTTGGTTCCTTTTGGTTCTGATGTTTGTCTATTGGTGAATTAGTATTCTTCTTTCACATCATCAGGTTTTCAGGGAGGTTTTAGAGACCGAGATGGACATTACTAGCTTTGAGGTTGGAGTAGTTATGATGTTTCTACTATAGTATTCCACATTTTTTTTTATTTTAAAGACTATTATATGTATTTCTTAACATATAAACATGGGATAGTTTGGGTTATTTTATATTATGTGATGGAGTTGTTTGGTGGTTGTTTATCTTTTCTCACAATTCTTTTCATATATTGAGGGTAATACCTCTCATTGGAGTGTTTTACTATTAGAGTTGATGTCCTAAAACAAATTATTTGTAATTTATATTGCATGTATATTAAAATAGGCGGATATTAATTAAATACCTTATTATATATTGTTCTTTTTTCTGTGTGACTTTATATAATAATTTCCCAAAGTTTCTTTTGCATTGAGAAGGGTAGAACTATTCCACACTATGATAAGAACCATGAAATGACATGGAAATATTATTAAACCTTATTCAATGATCAGATAACATTCTATGATGGGACCCATGATATGTTTACTATCACACATGAGTACTCATAAGCATATGATACTTAATCTTATAAAGTTCACACTTGGTAATCTCCAATATAAAATATTACAAGAACAAAGTCTTATACAATAAATTCATATTTTTACGTGTCATTTGATATTTCTATATGTGAGCATGTGTAATGATCCTCATACTTTAATAATATTATTAATGCATGTCATGAATCTTGAACTTTGATATATTTTCATAAACCGTGATGATATATGATCGCAACGAAGTTGAGTATGTTGGGTGTTTCATGAATGATATGTTATTAATGAATAGGTTGAGGAAGGATTTTCCCCTTACATATTAATGGAAGTTTATGCCTTAACCCTTTGATAGAAATGGGGTTGTCACATTAAATTCAATGGTCATGGTTTATTGACAAGTCCATTACATATAGTCAAAGAAAGACATATTAAAAATATAGGTTGATGACACTAGTGTGTAACCTACTTGATGAGATATCATGATAAAAGTATTATACTACACAATGATAATTCATATGTGATTTTTCCATAGTGAAATATCTTCTTCCTTTGTGGGTGCATTGACTAGTTTCTAGATAATAATCTTGGACTTCAGGCAAGTTCACTTAATTCTACTAAGAAAGAGGCCTAGAGGGTCACACACAAAGTGTTTCCTTTGGCCCTGGTTAAATATTATTTATATTTAACAATTCGGATAAATATTATTCTCGATATGTACAAGTAATATTTATTCAAGATTTATCAAATGACCACAAATATTAAATAAATATTTATTCGTAAGGTAATTGTTTGATTAAAAAATTCATAATATTTATTTATCTCTTTATTTTCACTATAATAGATATTTATTTATTTATTTTTAATAAATAATTTATTTAGTTTCATGAATTTTAAATAAATATTTATTCACTAAACTGTAAATAGAATACTTATTTTTTATTGAAATAATAATATTTATTTAAATATTTATTTGGAAATTCAATAACTGTTAAGGGGGATGAGTGGACCAGATTTTTTCTAGGGATGAATATTTATTTACAGGATTGTAAAATAAATATTTATCATTGCATGGATTAGAGAACACCATAAAATAAAATAATATTTTTATTTTAATACATGGCATGTGGTTCCTTTTGGTTTTAATATATTATTCAGGGTCTTTGTGGAATTAATGAAATGTTAAACCCTAACCCTATATCAATAAATAGACTATCATATCAACTGGAGAAAGGTTAATCATTGTGCACAAAAGTTTCCTCTCAATATCTCCCTTATCCTCTCTCCCTCTCAAGACCAAGTAGAATAAGAGAAATTCCTTTAAGCTGAAAGGAAAGTGAAGTGATTAAATTAGCAACATGAGATGATCAATTAGCTGTGCTAGCACCTAGTGTATCATCGGTGTTATTTGGAGATCAGAGGAGAACATTTGGATCACCACTAGAGTAGATCTTATTTGGGTTATCACATTACAATCATTATACACTGATCATGTTAGAATAATCAACATCATCAATAAATAAATATATAAAGACCAAGGTTATATTTCTTCTTATGTTTTTATATTAATTATAAATTAACATGAAAAAATCCTCTCTCTTTATTCCATAAAAAATATTTTTCAATATTCTCTAGAAAAATTTCCATTAATCATGGATCTTATCATTATTTATATTAAAAATTTCCCATTTAATATCATAGAATATTAATAGTTAATTACACAAGGATGTTGTAAAAATTAATACTTTATATCATTCAATAAAGGACAAACGATGCATTAAATGTTCTATGGGTAGGCTATTTCTGGCTGGCACATGAAATGTAGGACTACATGTCATGTAACTAGGTTATATGTCGTATAGTCCATGAATTTTCAGGGTGAAAACACACACTTAAATACACTTCGGATAATTATTACATGATGTGTAGGGATTGGAAGTAGTGTAATAAAGAGGTTACATGACATATACTAGTTTTACCCATTGTGTTCTGCATACAGGTTCTTGTAGTAATACACACCAAGTACCTATGTGTGTATCACAAACATATTGTGACATATAAACACAACATATAGATGGATGTACACATAGTGTACCCAAACTCTTTATGTATAAAATTAAAATTTAATTTATTACTCTTTTAAACCTTAACAATATGTTTTTTGTGTTTTCTTTATTGACTAATACAAAATGTGTCAAAGGTTTTATAAATATATTAAATGATTAATTAATTTATATATAAAAATAGAAACTACATACCATGTATATTCATAATACTTCGATTACTCCACACACATTAAAATAAATATTCACAAAATTAATTAATATGTGTTTCATGGGTCATTTATTAACTCGTACACTCTGAATAATTGTGTAACAAAATGTATATGATATATACTGCATGTGTAGACTATATCTGATATCAATACATTCTAATGAGTTTTGATAGGTACTCATTGGGTTGCTTCCAAGAAAAATCTTAGTACTTATTTTATTAAATTATAAAAGAAATTAATTTATTTAAAAACATATCACATGGGAGTCTCTAGGATAGAATAGATAGATATTATGATAATTTGAATTAATTTATTAAATGAATGATTAATCGAATTAATTTTCATGTGTTTATCTTAATAAAATAATGAATCGAAATGAATTATAACCAATTATTTTAAATGTGTATTCATTACACTAGTGTATGATCATTAGATTATACTGAACAATGAATGTGTTTGGTATCTTTAAATTTAATTATTGTATGGTTTTTTAAAATTATTTTGTATAATCAATTTGATGGTTTTTGATTCATCCCTCCCTCCTTATTAACTATTATTCTATGTGTCCATGGTTTATTTTATGTAAACCCCCTTTTTTGGTTCCCTTAACCTATGAGTGAAGTAAAAACATTATAAGGATGGAGATCCTAGGTATATGGAATTGGTTAGAGACAGAGTCGATACAAAACCAAAAAATGGAGATACATAGGACAATGGTGGAATGCTGTAAACTCAAGCCCTTAGTGGATCAAGGAGTTTTTAACCTTGGGTCAATGGTTTTTTATTATCCACTCAATAAAAAAACCTCTATTTAAGGATCATTTTCATGCCATTATTTATTTATTTTATTCTATCTGATGCATGATTTAGTTTGTGGAAGAAAGATTGCAATTACATTAATAAATTAATTAATATGTAAAGATGGAATTAAAATAAAAGGATTATGCATAAATATTTTATTGGTATGTGGTTAATTACGTATTTGAAATATACTTAATATTAATAAGACATGTTAAAGATAAAATATGAAAATTTATAAATAATAAACATAATCCCTGGAGTTAATATTAAGTTATTATGTCTTCTATTATCCAAATTAAGACAAACCATAGCTAAAGTGTTGGTTCAAACAATAGTTAGGATTACATTTAATTATATAGGAGACTTGAATAATTTTATGGGTAGATTTAACGAAAATTGTATTGAATTTAACAAACATAGTCTATTTAACAATAATTTAGAGGTAAGTGTTGAGGAAATTTGAGTCAGGATTTCAGTATTGGAGAATCGACTCATTAAAATAAAGAGCTGAAATCCCTCAATTTTCAAGATCATCTACCTAAACACCTTCTTATAGTTTTCATGTCCATAATATGGATCATAAGGAGTAAAATTTGGACCCTTTCGACTAGAATTTATAAATTCATGAAACATTATGATTTCAATGGTAAGGGTCATTAAGACTTGATAAAATAATGGGAGACTTAATAAAAATAAAATTATTATGTCTCATATAATTTATAATCAAGTAAAGTACTAATAATCTTATTTATTATTATTATAGAATAATGAAAAGTTTTTCAACCACATTATCCCTATGATCAATTATGGAAAAGACCATATTTTGATATATAGTTACTTCTAGGAATGGTTCTGATGATTATAGGTTGTTATTCACCATGAAAAAAAATCATATGTGCTCGAATCTTTAATCCTTGATCCACCTTATATGGTAAAAAGTTACTATAAGTTCACTATATTTGAAAAAAATATGAACTGTATGTTATATTTTCAGTGTTTAATACTTCCATCCATGTCTAGTGAACTCAGGAAGTCACATGAGAACATGGATGCAAATAGGAGGCTCTAGTGTCTTCATATTATTTAGTAAAATAAATCTAAATAGGAACCATTTGAGTTATCCAATAAGATATTCATGAAAAATACTTGGAGAAGTTTCACCAATTTGGCTGCATGTAGTTAAACTCATTGGATACATTGAGTGTCTATAGGTTTTAAGGTTTTCTTTGGCTGAAGAAATGTGCATCGATCTCATTTTTTCATCACTCCCTCATATTTTCTCCACATTTGTAGTAAATTTTAATATGAAAAACATATATAAGTACCTCCCTTATCTTATCACTCTAATTCAATAAGTTTACAAGGATATGAATTGTGAAAATTCTTTTTTATTATAGTAAATAAAAGGAAAGGAAAGGTGAATATCTATAAGAATAACTCCAAGTTTAAAGATTATTCAAAAAACCCATCCCAGAAGAGTAGGATCACGGGGAAAACAAGGAAATAATAAATTTTATATTATTCATGTGGAAAGAATGGAAACTGGAAGAAAACTACACTGAGAAAAATAATCAAGGGGAAGCTTCTGATGGGTTTGTTATTGAATGCAATTTATCTATTTCTAAAAATTGGGTATTAGACATAGCATGTGGTACTCACATATGTATTCAAATACAGAAAACAAGTAGATTATAAATTATTTCCTGTGGTGAGGTATATCTACGAGAAACCAATGGATCCATATTTAATATTGTTTCCATTGGAGATTATCACTACACATTGTCAACTGGAATGATCTTGGATTTGAAAATGTTCTATTGGTTAACAAAAACATATATGTTCAAACATGATATAGATGGATTTATTTTAAAAATTTGAAATAAGTGTTTCTTATTTTAGAAATAAATTTTTTTATGGTTAGAAATATTTAAATAAAGGTCTTTACATGTTAGATTACATGAACCAAGTAATGGAAATTGATAAAAAAAATATTTTACATGACTCATACGACACCCAACTATGGAATCACCGACTAGGTCATGTAAATGAAAATATTTTGACCAGATTACACTAAGATAGATATTTAGATTCATTTAAACTAAAAACACTTAATTTATGTCATGCATGTTTGTAAGAACAATGGAAAAATCCCTATTTAGTGGAAGAGGTGAAAGGGCCATCGATCTTCTTGAGTTGGTTCATAATGATGTGTGTGGACCATTTCAATTTGAAACCATGGGTGTGTACTCATACTTCATAACTTTTTATGATGAATTTAGTAGATATGGATATGTCTAATTAATGAGGTATAAGTAAAATTCCTTTGAAATATTCAAAGAATATAAGAATGAATTTGAGAAATAGCTTGGTAAGAAGATTAAGAAACTCTTCATAGACCATGATAGAGAATATCTTAATTAATAATTCATTTATTATTTATGGGAGTTTTGGATTTATCCCAGCTAACTCATCCTTACATGCCATAATGGAATGGTGTAAGTGAATGGAGGAAACACACCTTGTTAGACATGGTAAGATTAATTATGATTCATGTGGGTCTTACATTATCCTTTTGGGGATATTTATTGGAGACAAAAATATACATAATAAACAGAGTTACAACAAAATTAGGAATTGGTATTCCATATCATCTTTGGTATGTAAATAGACTCATGTTGTCAAATATATGAGTGTGGGGTTATGACTAATTTTTTAAGGCTATTTATGGGAATAAACTTACACCTCATGGCACTAATTGTATCTTTATAGGTTATCCTAAGAAAACTAATGGATATTACCTATATAATACTTCATCTAAGAAAGTTGTTATTAAAAAACATACCACATTTCTTGAAAGGTATCACATATCTAAAAGAGATAGTGGAATTGAGATAGACTTCAATGAATTCTAGATTCTTGATACACAAGAATTGACATAGGAACAGATTCCAAAAATCCTCGTTGAAGAGGATGTTTTGGAGACACAATTACTTTTATAGGATTAAATGTCACGACCCGTCCTCGGGGCCCGTGCCGTGACTACCCCAAGCCCGCCTTCCATAGGCCAGGGGCTGGCGACTAGCACCAAGGCGTAATTCCCGTTAAAAAGGGAAGGCATTGCCTTTGGAAATCAAACAAAACACCACAGAGAAAGCAAGTAGTAGAAGTAAACACTAAGTAAAACTGAGTACAACAGTAAGTGCGGAAAAGTAAGTGGGACAGTATACAAACCCAAACTGAAAGTAAAGTACAACTCGAAAGGGAAAAATAGCAACTGAAAAGTAAAGCCGCAACCTCGATCCGTCCACTGGAAGTCCCACATGAAGGGTGGGTATAGATAGCCTCCACTGCTCCTCGGGTCCAGCCGACCGCTTCAAGTACGTCCCGCCCAGTGGTCCACCTTCAGGTACCGTCCTGCTCTGCAAGCCTCAACCATGATCAGCGCTGTCCGTCGTCTGCAACCAACACAACGTAGTGTGGGCATAGCCCGTGCAGGGGTGAGTATAAGCTACTCAGTAGGGACACCGAGACCCCAGAAGGTCTCCCAAAATCCACAAAGGATAAACCACAAAAGAAAGATGCAATCACGAAGTAACATCCGACACTGCTTAGGTATATGCCCATACATATACCTAAGTCATCATTTCTCATTCGGCTTCAACATCCGAGCTCAAGTACAACCCAGTCCACACAGGAAAGAAAAACGTAAATCCACACAGGATAGCACGACACAATCCACATAGGAAAGCAAATAAGGATTCAGCTCACACAGGTATACTTCTTCGTATGACGATAAAGATGATCAGATATAGCCACTGATTCATCTAAGTCATCGGACCCACAAAGGATCGATAGGTACTAACCCCTACAATGACCCATAAAGGATCTGACCCACAAAGGATCGATAGGTAACTAACCCCCGCAAAGACCCACACAGGATTGGACCCACACAGGATCTGTAGGCGCTGGCTCACACAGAACCGTTGAGCGCTGACCCACACAGGATCAGACCCACACAGGATCAGTATCACTGATCCACGTAGGATCGCTGAGTGCTGTAGTCGTCACCGTCGAATCCACTGAGGATCTCTGTACAGTCGTCGTCGTCGTCGTAGTCGCAGTCGCAGCCAGCTTAGGGTTTCCGCACACAGTAAGCTCGTTCGGGAGGGTCCGATCCATGAGCTGAGAGGCTGATACATCAACTATCACAAAGTCTGGAGTTTATGTATCCAAAAGTTCTGTATTGTCAACAGGAACTCAACGCAACAGACGGCGCGTCAATCAGACGCCCGGTCTGAGAGTTATTGGCCTTTTCGTCCCAGGGGCCTGGTTGGTTTTTAAGGCAAAACCAACCCGACCTTACTTCACCTGTGTCCAAACCTCAGGCGGAGTAAGCCAAAATATCCTTCTCACATAGAGGAATCCAACAAAGTCAACGGCACGTCAATCGGACGTCCGAAGCTTAAGTTATGAGCTTTTCTGCTCTGAGGGCCCGGTTGGTTTCGTGTACGAACCAACTCGGCCAAACCCAAAGTATTCCGAAACCTTGAGTGTGATATACCGAAACGACCATCTCGATCCAAGGATCGCATCGCAACTGAAGGTGCATCGATCGGAGGTCTGTAGCCCAAGATATGGGAAAAAGACCGAAGAGGGTCCGAAAACAGGGGTTTCGGGCCAGGACCGACCCGGCCCGAGACCCCATTGGTCGGCCCGGCTGGCGCGGCCCGGCCCGGCGCGCTGGCACGCGATGCCAGCTGGTTCGGCCAAACGGCCGAGCCGTTCGGTTTACGGGGGTGGGGGGGGGGGGGGGCTACCCCCCGCGTTTTGTAACCGCGACCCCCCTTAATGGGGGCTGCTAGCTGGCCGGCCGGGGGTTTGAACCCCCGGCTCCTCTCCTGCCCAGCCCACCCGCCCCGGCCGGCCGGTTTTTTCCACCACGGGACCGGCAACGGCCGGTCCCCTCCCTGCTCCGACACCGGTGGCCCGCTTCCAGCCGCCGGTTCCCATGCTCCGTCGCGGCTCGGTATCGGCCGCAACCTTCATTCGTACGGTGCGGCGCGACGGCGCCGCACCCCTCCGCCGCGGCCCGGCTCCGGCCACGGTGCTTTTGCGGTTCTCCGGCGCGGCGCGACGGCGCTGCGACTTGGTTCAATTTCACGGCGCGGCACGACGGCGCCGCGTATTACTTTCCGCACGATCCCGCGCGGTGCGACGACACCGCGCCATTCCCGTTCCAACCACATTAGAAACAATAACATGGATAAGGGAGGAGGGTCGGCCGAGTTTGTGTGGTCCGGCTCCCCTCTCGTTAATTGATAGCAATTGGTCACATTTTCACAAAGAACGAAAAGGTAGTATTCACGAACAAAATAAATAAATAAACCCCTACCTCGAGCGTAGCTTGAACGGAGGGTCGTCGAACGAGAATTCATCACGGAAATAACTTGTCGCGGAAAGAGACGTCATGGAAGGAGGAAGTCGCGTCACAGATGTCGACCTCCGAGGAATCCGGCGTTCTTCGCGTTCTTCGTGTTCTTCGTCGAAGATAAAGAAGTTCTCAAGCTCCTTGGCTTTTCTCCCAATGTTCACACGACAAGGTTGCAACCACAAATAAAATAAGTTCATCTCTTTTTTTATTAACATAACATAAACTTTGAATTTCAAGAGTTTCAATTAATTCCACTTAATTAATTCATGAAAAGTCGTAATCCATAATGGTGAGTTGAGGGGGTTTAAGAAAGTGAAGGGGTGGGGTTCATGTGGCCCCCACCACCTTCATAACCTACAAATGGAAGTTGGGTGGTTTCCCCAACTTCCACCCAAAGCTTAAACCACTTAAAGTAAAAAATAAAAATCGTTGCATAATTTTTATTTTACCTTCCACATAAATTAACAACTTCTCTCGTGTAAACGCAACTCCGGAAATGGCGTTCCTAAGCAATTACCGGTGCTACGGTTCCATCGGTGCCCTCAGAATTCGATTCCGAGCACTGGTTCAAATGTTAGAAATTCCCGCTCATTCGTTCACTGAACATACCCGAGCTAAACTTTGGATAGAAATTCCAGGCACAGCGGGCTTCGAAATCATGTGCCGTCAGAAACTGCATCCTTGTAAAATCCCAAAGAAAATTAAGAAAAAATTTTCCTTGAATTTTATGGGTCTTTACATTAAAATAGAGGTTAGAGAACCATAATGCTATGTTTTTTAATCACTGAGGATGGTGACTCATTATTAATTGATAATAATTAACATATAACATACAAGGAAGTAGTAAGTGTCATAGAAGATACCAAATGGAAAGAATATATAAAATATGAAATAGATTACATGTACCTAAACCAAGTCTACTTTTGGTGGATCCCCTAGTGGATGTAAATACCATTGGTTATAAATGGGTATTCAATAAATGTCATGATCAATGGAATTGAGTCAAAGAATATAGAAAATAGAAAGGACACTGGAACCAAAGAATAATATTTTCATATATTATTTATAATTAATTTAAGTAATTAAAGAATTACCTTGTTAGGAATTATATCTTCATTGATGGCTCTAACAATGTCTCTACGTCATACCATCATTTCATTATAGGAATCAAGAATAGATTCCATCTAGATATGATCCACATGTGTTCCACAATCCTCTGAACGCCACTGCATGAATCTTCAAGTGCTAGCAAGGTATATTCTAATGCTTGTATTTTTCACCTTTGATTTCCTTGAGGACCACTTCAAGGAAGGGTTCTCTTCGATCTCTCTAGACTTGAGAGTGGTGGTAGAGGAGGATTTATATCTGTTCTTGATATCGTTCTTAGAGAGGGATATCTATAGGGATTTGAGAGGATTCTCTCTATATTTATTTGTACCCAACCAAAATGAATTGGGTCTCTTAAGAAAACAATACAATTGGGTTTATATACCACCAGGGTTAGAAAATAATAATTGCACATGTTCCCTTATTATTTTTGTAATCTATGTGGAACTCCATGTCTATATTATTATTATTATTATTATTATTTCTTGACATTCACTAAAATCATGAATTAAATTTAATATTGTTTATTCAAATAATACTCAATATATATTATTTCTCATTAGACCATTAAAATTAGTCTGTAATTCCTACACAATATTTATCAAGCCTTGAATAATATTTATTTATTTAATAAATAAATATCACTGTATTTTTCTCCAATAAATAAATAAATATTATATTCACTAAATAAAAATTAAATATTTATTAAATATTATAATCACATAATATTTTCTCAAATAACTAGTGATAGAATATACGAAATCAAGAACATATGAATAATTATTAAACCACATGTGAAAATAATATTTACTTAACTTGTTAAATAATAAATAATAATATATTATTTAACTAAGATTCAAGATACGCTTTGTGTGTGATCCTTTGGGCCTCTTTGTCAGTGGAATTAGGTGAAGCAGCCTAAAGTACAAGGTTCGCATATAGTAATATGCCAAGGTACCCATAGAGAAAGAATTTCATTACGTGAAAACATAATACATCATACGGTCACTTACCGTGTAATATAATATCTTTATCATGCTATCTTTAATCAAATAGGTTTCATACTAGTGCCATGAACCTTTGTGTTCAATGTCTCTTTTTTTGAATTTATGGAAATCAAAAGTTTCAATAGAAAATTATGTACATGGATTTATTTAGGTTGTATCGTTTCCATTAAATGTTCTAAGATATCAAATTCCATTAATGAACAGAAGAGACAAATACTTTCTTGCATTATTAATTAATGAAATATTACTCATTACGCACCTAACGCATCCTACCTCACCGAGAACATATGTCATCATGATTTTCATCAATAAATCAAAGTACATGACTTATAATACTCATTTATAATAATATTAACGTCTAATTATCAATACACACATCCACATATAGGAACATCCAAAGACACATATAAATGTGGATTTACTACTAGCGGGTCTCATTCTCATAATACCCTACACTTGATATTACCAAGGGAGTACTACATAAGAATGTGCTTCAAAGATCTATGATCATACACCCCTAATATATCATTTTTTTCACTTAAATGATTTCATTTGGCTATAGAACATATATTAAAGAATATTTTCATGACACTTTTGGGTTCTCATCATTGTAGGTAACTTTTATGAACATTCAATGTGATAACTAATCTTATGACCTTATCACATACTATGTCATGTAGAAGAACAATAATTATGTGATAATAAGTTTATTATTATTCATTAAAATTAATATAGGTTATCATAAAGTACACATAATTTGGTTCTAGGGCACTAACTCTAACAGACTCCCACTTACACTAGATCCAACTTCCAACAACATTAAGTCCACTATCTCTCACACGATTCTCATGATTTTACTGTGATATGCCTTTTTCCAAGGGGTCTACAAAGTTTTATTTTATGGTAACTTTTCTTACTAAAAATTCACCCCTATGAAAAAAAACCTCAAGAGGCGATACTTATGATGTATGTACTTTTTCTGTTGGTGTGACCTTGGCTATTTTGTAAGAGCCACCACTATAGTAATATCACAATACAACATGATAGGTTATTTAATATTAGGTACCACATAAATATCCTATATAAAGTTTTGTATCCAAATTTATTACCTAGTTTCATCAGAACCCACTATATACTCATATTCCACTGTATAATCAGTGACAACTAGCTACTTTGAACTCTTTCACATCACATCTCCTCTATTGAGAAAAAAATATCCTGGTTGTAACTTAAAATAATTTTGATATGTTTTAAAACTAGTATTAATATTACCCCTGATGACTTTATCTTCATCACCACTATACTCCAATAACATATCCTTAGTTATCAGATACTTGAGTATAACCTTAACAATAGAAAAAATGGTGTCGTCCTCGATTAGCTTGATATCTATCTACCATGCTCAATATATAGGCAACATAAATTCTAGTACATAACATGGAATACATGATTGATTCTATCATTGAAGCATATGTGACATTACTCATTATATATTTCTCATATTGTGTTTTATGACACTTTCCTTAGAAATATGTATACCACGTGACACTGGAACTAATCCCCTATTGGATTGTTCCATACTAAATCTATTTAGTATCTTGTCAATTTATATACTTTGACTTAGTCTAAGTAGCCGCTTGTATCTATCACGAATGATCTTGATCCCTAGAATATAGGATACTTCACCAAATTCCACCCTGATGAAATTCCAGTTTAACCAATCCTTAATAGTCTATAAGAATGGTATGTAATTTACAATAATGAATATGTCATCAACATATACTAATACAATAATGAACGAATTCAAACTAAACCTCTTGTAAACACATGGCGCACATTAATTCTTAATGAAACAAAATTATTTTATAGCTTAATCGAATCTAATGTTCCATGACCTAGATGATTTATCCAATCCAAAAATAGATTTATGAAACTTTCATATCCTTTTGGAATCACCAATAGTCAGAAACCCATCTAGTTGTGTCATGTAGACATCTTCCTAAAGGTTCATATTTATGAAATCTACTTTGAAATCCATCTATCAAATTTCGTAGTTATGCTAAAATTCTATAATAATTTGAATTTTGATGTATTTAAACATGGAAAATGGTGAAAAGGTTTCATTGTAGTTAATTACTTGATGATGTTTAGACCCTTTATTGACTAGCCTTACATTATAGGTATTTACATTATCTTCCATGTTTGGTTTTCTATTGAATACCCATTTACACCCTATGATCATTACATCAACTACCACATCAACTAGAACCAAAACATGGTTCTAATACATCAAATCCATTTAAGAATTCATGGTTTCTTTCCATATTTTTGATTATGATCTCTTTACTTCATATTTTTAGGTGTGAGGTTCATAATTTTCAACTAATAATTTGTCACCATATTTGGTGAAAAAAACCATATCTCTTTGGATCTCTTTCCTCTCTAGTGATCTTACGTAGCACCTGTGTTTTAGGAACCACTTCTTCCATGGATATAGAATCTGTTCCTATACCAACACTTGTATATCTGGGGAATCAACTTCATCGAATTCAATATTAATCCCACTATTATTTTTGAGGGTTTTATCCCTCTTAAGAAAGAGAAATTGTCTAAAGACAATCACTTTCTTGTTTAAGGAATTGTATAGGTGGTATCTTTTTGTTTTATTAGGATACCCTATAAAGATACACTTTGGGTCCCAAGTTTCTATTTTGTTTCCTTATAATTCCACAACAAATTATATGAAACCTCATACATGTGTATGTAATAAAATGGTTTCTTTCCACTCCATAACTCAAAGGGAATTTTTATTCTTCTTTAATTGTTACTTGGTTTAGTGTGTATGCCTCATTTTGTAATGAATATACCCAAAAGGATAATGGACGATATTTATAAATCATTATCAACCTTAACATGTCTTATAAGGTATGGTTTCTCCTTTCATTAACACCATTCCACTATGGTGTGTAAGGTGGAGTTAGTTGAGAGAGATCTCAAAATCCTATAGAAAGTCGATAAAATCATAGTTAAGATATTCACTCCCTCGATCCGATCGAAGATTCTTTATCTTCTTTCCAATTTTATTCTCTACCTCATTCTTGAATCATTTTAATTTCTAAAATGAGTGATACTTATACCTCATTAAGTAGACATAGTCATGTATACTCAAGTTATCAGTAAAATTTATCATATAAGAATACCCACCTCTAGAATCTACTGAAAATTGTCCACACACATCAGTGTATACTAGTCATAAAATCTATGTAGTCATTTTAATATATACACAAAATGGTGGTTTGGTCATTTTTAATTATAAAAAACAATGACATAATCCAAGTAGTTTAAACTCAAAAGAGTTTAAATTACCATCTTGATAGATCTTTTTCAAACACTTGTCATTTATTTAACCAAGATAGTGATTCCATAGTTGGGTGTTATATGGGTCATGTGAACATGATTCATTATCTATTACCAATACTTAGTTTTATTAATTTAATACAAAAGACCATTATTTAAATATTCCATACCATAAAATATGTTGTATTTATAAAAGAAAAAACATTTTTTCAAAATTTGAAAATAAACCCATCTATATCTAGGAAGGATATGAGAATTATGTTCTTGGTAATAGTTGGTACATAATAAAAAACACTTAAAACCAATATCATTATTATTTTAAATAAAAGTTGGTAGTCTCCAATGGATAGAGCAACTATCCTTGCACCATTTTCATCTCGTAAATCCACCTATACTATAGAAATATTTCAGAATCCACTTGGTTCCTACTTTTGGATATAGATATGACCACTAAAAGATATATCTAATACCCAATTTATAGATATTGAAATATTAAACTCGATAATGAATTCTTATTTATCTTTCTCTTTATTCTAGGTGAAGTTCCTCTTCCAGTGTCCTTTCTTGCCACATGAAAACCATACTTCTTCTTTTTTTATTTCATTGGATTTAGATATTCCTCTTCTTGTAAGAATGGTTCTTGGGATATATTTACTTGGTATGAGTCTTGGGAACTTTCTCCCTATTCTTAATTTTCTTATTCACCATAAGGAATGTGGGTTTGTCATGCCCTGTGTCCTTGTCCACTCAGTGAATCAGAGTAAGAAGTTCTGAAAGACTCCTCTCATTATTTTTCATGTTATAAATAACAACAAAACTAGAGACTATCTTGGGTAGTAAGGGAAGTATGCTATCTATTTGCAACTCATCTGGGAATTTAGTCCCTAAGATGTATAATGACTCAATGCATCTGATAAGGTTGACTACATGAGGTCCATATGGCGCCTAATCTCCAAGATTAGTTATAAACAAAGCATTAGAGATCTTATATCTATCTTGTCTCTCCTTCTTGATAGAGATCTTGAAGGTGAGAAATCATGCTATATGAATCCCTACCCTCATGTTTCTTTAGAAGCGCATTGTTCATGGATGATAGAATGAAATATTGAACATCTGTGGAATCATTCAAAAGCTTCTCATAAATAGACAACACTTCCTCACTAGCCTCTTGACCAAGAGATCCGGGAATAGGTTCTCACAGAAAATATAATTTTCTTTTAGGGTGTAGGATAATGCGTAAGTTACTTTTTCCCTCTTGGAAATTTTTTCTAGTGATAAGGTTATTTTTATTATGTATGTATCACATTGACATGTTTGCAGACATTTTTATTTTTATTTTAAAAAATATGAGCAGTGTTTTAGTACTTTATCTAATAAAATTTAGACAAACAAATAAATATTATATTTATTAATATCCTAATATTTTATTGAAACCCAATAGACCTTACCATTGTATTTATAATATCCTATTACTTGGACATTATAGTGGCAAGGATCCATATTCCCCTTCTCATCACCTTGACTTTGGACATTTAATGAATTTGAAGGCTTTCAGGTAGTCATTCCAAATTCCAACTATATTAAATCATAGTTCCTTGATCTTTTGAGTGGTCTCCCTAATCCTAAAATCCTTAAATTGGATTTCCTCAACATTTTCCTCTTAGTTACACCAAGTCTAGCTTTGGAAGTCAACCCTTGATGCGAACTAAGTTAATTCATCCCAAAAAATCAAGTTATAATTCCCTAATAATTGAAATGACCCCCAAATTTGACCGGACAATCACTTTGAACTATGGTTTAATTTTAACTAAATTAGTGGAAGGCTATACCCACTTAATATATATAATTGAGGGATTTTATTTTTATGCATAAAATTCCAATTATTATCTTTATTACATTCTTATTAATTTTAAGTGTATTTATTTAAGTGATTAACCATGTATTAGATAATGTTTACACATAAGTTAGTTTATTTTAGTTCTATATTGAATTATTATTAATTCATTAATTCACGTGATCATGAAAAAATATCCATAATGAAATAACCATGAAAATTGATAGAAATGAAATAATAAAGTGGTATGATCATGAGATTTTACTAATTGTTAGTCTATTTAGTGGATGATAAACTAACTATCAACTTAGGAGAAAAACACCTTGAACTATTTATGGTTCATGTTGTGGATTTCTGCCTATCAACCTATGTACCTATCTTGGATTGATTTCACCTCAGCTCCAAACTTGAATTTCCTCCACTATCTTGGAAGATCCTTCCATTACATATGCTTTTACTCACATGCGAGTGAGGGAAACCAAGGATTGGTTAAGGGGTTTACATAAAAGAAACCATGTGCATGCTTGCCCTTACATAATGAGAGGTGGGATGAAATATAGGACAATTTAATTTAAAAATAAATTAAAATAAACCAATAACATACAAATGAATAGTATAGGCTAATGATCATCCTCATGTATGCAACAAATTATGCATTTAATAAAATTAGAATTCAATTATAATTAGTATTATTTAAGATAAATCCCATTCAAATCAATAAATTATCTTCTTTAATTAATCAATTATTTTATCTTAATTATCATCCAAATTTTATTGATATTATCATCCATCATAATTTTAAACAAATTAAATAAATTCCTTTAAAATTAACTATATATGAAAAAATGTACCCTATAGGAAACAGAATGAGTAACTTAAGAACTACCCAACATGTATTATACTTGTATACTATTTACTGTCGAGACATGTGGCATACACGAATTATCATGTAATTTAATCTTGATAGTTCTAAGCACAGTGGAAGAAGAAGATAGGGAATGCCCAGCTTGACTTTTTTTTTTCATGATAAATGATTAATTCGAGATTTACACAATGATAAACATTGTGATCAATGGAATTGGATAAAATAATATAGATATTAGAAAGAAATTCAAAACCAAAATGTAGGATCATCATATACTATTTATAATTAATTTAAGAAATTAAAGAATTACCTTGTGAGCAATTCTCTCTTCATTGATGGACCTGACAATGTCTTCACGTCGTACCGTTATTACATTGTAGGAATCAAGAATAGATTCCCTCTAGTGGTGATCCACATGTATTCAATTAACCTTTGAACATCACCTTATGAATCTCTGGGTGCTAGCATGGTAAATCGAAACACTTATGTTGCTCACCTTTGATAGCCTTGAGAATCTCTTCAAGGAAGGGTTCTCTTCAGTATATCTTGACTTGAGAGTGGTGGTTGAGGAGGATCACTCTCCATTTTTTGAGAGTGTTCTTAGAGAGGGATATCTATATGGATTTGATAGGATTCTCTCTAGGTCCTGTTGAGCACAATGAAAATGAATTTTCTATATTAAGAAAATAATATAATTGAGTTTATATACTACTATGGTTAGAAAATAATATTTTCACATGTGTGTTTATTATTTCCATAATCCCTATAGAAAACCATGTCTACAATAATAATAATAATATTATTATTTCTTTACATTCATTAAAATCACAAAATAAATTAAATATTATTGATTAAAATAATATTCAATATATAATATTTCTCACCAGACCACTAAATTTCGTCATTCATTCCTCCACAATATTTATCGGGCCTTGAATAATGAATATTTATTTAATAAATAAATAACACTGCATTATTCGCTCATAAATAGATAAATATTAGATTCACTAAATAGAAAATAAATATTTATTAAATATACTCCTTACATAATATTCTCTCTAATAACTTGTGGAAAAATATATGTGATCAATCACTTCTGAATAATTATTAAACCACATGTGGGAATAATATTTATTCAACCTGTTAAATAATAAATAATAATATATTATTCAATTGAGATTATAGGTAAACTTAGTGTGTGGTCATGTGGGCCTCTTTCTTAGTGGAATTAGGCGAGGAAGCCTAAAATCCAAGGTTGGAATATTGAAACATGCCAATTCACCCATAGAGAAAGAGTTTAATGTTGTAATGACATAATACCTTATATATATGCTTACTGTAAAATATAATCTCTTTATCATGATATCTCTAATATAGCAGGTTGCACACTAGTGTCATCAACCAATGTGATCGATTTATCTTTCTTTAACTTTTCAAAAATTGAACTTTCCTATAGAACACCATGGCCATGGATTTATTTAGGCTATATAATTTTCATCAAAGGGACTAAGATATCAACATCCATTAAATAATATAATGGAAAAATCCTTTCCCACGTTATTCATTAATGAAATATTACTCGTGACACACCCAATGTATCCTACCTCACTGTGAACATATGTCATCACCTTTTTTTCTATACCATAAATTACATGACTTATAATAATCATTAATAAAAATATTAAAGTCTAAGGATAAATACACATTACCATATGTAGGAACATCCATTGACACATATAAATGGGATTTTCTACTAGCGGGTCTCATTCTCATAATATCCTACATAGGATATTACCAAGGGAATACACCATGATAAGGTGAATCAAAGTTCTATGATTCTCCACCCCTGATATCCTATATCATTTTTCCCATAAAATGATTTCATCCAACTATAGAACATATATTTAAGAATACTATTGTGGCACGATTGAGTTCTCATCATAGCAGGGAATTGCTATGACCTTTAAGTGAGACAACTACTCTTAGGACATTATCACATACTATGTCACATAGAAGTACAATTCTGATGTGATAAGAAGTTTATTTATATTAAAAAAATGAATATAGGTTATCATAAAGTATATAGAAGTTAGTTATAGGGAACCAAATCAAACATTCAGTACCTATAAATCAAGACTAGTTGCAAAAGGGGTTTAAAAAGTGTGAAGGAATAGACTACGATAAAACATTTTCATGATTTTATATATTAAAATAAATCATAATTATACTTTACATAAAACCTTACCATGTTTATGAGATTTGGTATATGAATTTAAAAATTAATTTCCTTAATGGGAACCTTCTAGAATATGTTTCTATGACACAACTATAAGGGATTGTGACTCCAAAGGATACCAATAAGGTATGCGAGTAGCAGAGATCCATTTATGGAATAAAGTAAGAATACAATTAATGGAAAATTCATATTGATGAAGCCATAACGGAATTTAGTTTCATAAATAATGAAGGTGAGACTTATGTCTATAAGTGGTTTGATGGGAGTGCAGTAATTTTTATAATACTTTATATTGATAATACACTACTTATTAGAAACAAAATGCCAGTCTTATTATTTGCTATGGATTGGTCAAACACTTGCTTATCTATGAAGGAATTAGGTGAAACAACATATATTCTTTGTTTCATGATCCATCATGATAGATATAGGAGGATACTTAGACTAAGAAAAAGTATATACATTGATAAGATACTAAATATATTTACTATTGAAAATGTGAGAGGGGATTGTTGCCTGTGTCACATGACATTAATATTTCCATGGCCACATCAACAGGAGAAGAACATACTTTGAAAATATAATCTATTGAGTGATTTTTCTTAGAGAGGTTAAATTATTGTGAGTAGAGTTTCCATGGAAGATAATGTGGTGGACCCATTAACTAAAGCCTTAGCTTAGAAGAAACATGATCATCATGTGAGATATAGTAAACAAAAAGTTGTTACAAGTTGGATCTAGTCTAAGTGGGAGTCTGTTAGAGTTGGTGTCCTAGAACAAAATGATTGCACTTGAGATTGCATGTATATTACAAAAGTTGAATATTAATTAAATACCTTATTACATATTGTTCATTGTTCTACATGACTTTAATGTAATAATGACCTAAAATACCAGTCACATTAAAAAGGGAATATCAGTTCTTTTCAATGATAAGAACCTATAAATGACATTATGATATTCTAATTTTTTTCTATGTTCAGATAACATTATACAATGGAAAAAATAGTATGTTTATATTCAGGTGAGAGAACCTATAAGAATATAAAAATTCATCTCATGAAGTTTGCACTTGGTAATCTCCAAGATGGGATATTATCAGAATAGGATCACTGGTAGAAAATCCACATATTTATGTGTCATTAGATATTCATATCTGTGGGTGAATGTAATGATAATGAGACATTAATATTATTATTAATGAATATCATGACTCGTGAACTTTAAATGTGTTAACATAAGTCATGAAAAAATGTGATCACAGTGAAGTTGGGTACATTGGGTGCATCATGAATGATATATTGTTAATGAATAAGTCCAGGAAGGATTTCTCATTTCCATATTTATGGAAGTTTATGTCTCAGATTGAAATAGAAATTCCGCATTAAATTTTTTGGTCTTAGTGTATTGATGAGCTAATCTCTGATAGTCAAAGAAAGATGTATCAAGCATATAGGTTAATGACATAGGTGTGCAAATTGCTTGATGAGATACCATGACAAAGAGATTATATTACGTAGTGAGTGGTGTGTGGTTTTTCTATTATGACATATCTCCTTCCACTATGGGTGTTTGGACTCGTTACTAGATAGTAATCTTGGACTTTGGATAAACCTGACTAATGTCATTGAGGAAGACGCCTATAGAGTGACACAAAAAGTGTTTCCTTTGATCTCAGTTAAAAATTATTTATATTTAACAATTGTAATAAATATTATTCTTCTATCCGAGAAGTAATATTTATTCAAGATTTATTAAATGATCTCAAATATTAAATAAATATTTATTTTCAAGGTAATTTTTTATTTACGCAAATATGTAATATTTATTTATCTATTGTCATTTACAGCATAATAAATATTTATTTATTTATTAAATAAATAATTTATTTATTTATGTGAATATTAAATAAATATCTATTCACCATACTGTGAATAGAATATTTAGTTATTCATTGAACAAATTATATTTATTTAAATATTTATTCGAAAATTCAATAAATGTTGAGAAGAATGAGTGAACGAGATTTTTTCCGGTGATGAATATTTATTTACTATATTGTAAACTAAATATCTATCATCATGCAGGTTAGTGAAAACCACAGGATAAAAAATAATATTATATTATTACATGGAATGATGTATTACGAAGGGCCTTTTTGTAATTAATTAAATGTTAAGCCCAAACCCTATGTCTATAAATAGACTGCTATGTCAATCGAAGAAAGGTTAATCATTGTGCACAATAATTTTCTCGCAAGATCTCCCTCCTCCCCTCCTCTCAAGATTGGGAAGAAAAAGAAAAATTCCTCCAGAAGGAATGTAAAGCGATCAAACGAACAACAAAAGACGATCAATAAACATTCATTCATGTACACACATACATATGGATATAAATACATATACTGATGCATACATATACATATAAACACACACACACACACACACACATGCACATACACGTACACGTACACATACACATACACATACACCTACACGTACACATACACATACACATACACATACACATACACATACACATACACATACACATACACATACACATACACATACACATACACATCTATATGTATATACATACGCACACACATGTATGTATACACATGCACATACATACAATTATAGACACGTGCATAATTATGCATACACATACATACATATACACATACACTCAAAAATATTCATAGACATACATGTACACATACATACACATACACATACACATATACTCACACACACATACATCTACACATACACATTCGCATACACACATACATATGCATAAACATGTATATATACAAATACATGCACATACACCTACACACACACACACACACATATACAAATACACATACACATATGCACATACACATACAAATACACATACACATATACACAAACATACGCATATACATGCAATGTAAAAATACATGCACATACACATACACACGTATACATACACATACTCATAAACATACAAATATAAATACACATACACATACACCCATACATACACATAGGCATGCATATGTCAAAATACACACACACACACACACATTCATATGCATATACACATACAAATACACATACATGTATATACACACACACACACATACGTAGAATTACATACACATGCATGCACATATATATAAAAATATATATGCATACATGCACATACTACATAAACATAGATACACATACCCATACACATACACATACACATACATAAACACAAACACAAACACATACACATACACATACACATACACATACACATACACATACACATACACATACACATACACATACACATACACATACACATACACATACACATACACATACACATACACATACACATACACATACACATACACATACACATACACATACCCATACACAAACACAAACACAAACACAAACACAAACACATACACATACACATACACATACACATACACATACACATACACATACACATACACATACACATACACATACACATACACATACACATACACATACACATACACATACACATACACATACCCATACACATACACATACACATACACATACCCATACACATACACATACACATACACATACACATACACATACACATACACATACACATACACATACACATACACATACACATACACATACACATACACATACACATACACATACACATACACATACACATACACATACACATACACATACACATACACATACACATACCCATACACATACACATACAAATACACATACACATACACATACACATACACATACACATACACATACACATACACATACACATACGCATACACATACACATACACATACACATACACATACACATACACATACACATACACATACACATACACATACACATACACATACACATACACATACACATACACATACACATACACATACACATACACATACACATACACATACACATACACATACACATACACATACACATACACATACACATACACATACACATACACATACACATACACATACACATACACATACACATACACATACACATACACATACACAGACACATGTTATGACAACCCATAATTTAAAACACTTTAATTCATGATTTGTTACATAAAGGTAAACATAATACAATCCCAAAAGATCATGAAGCCTAGTGTATTTGGGAAACTAGGTACATAGAAAAAAAATTAACATAGAAATACAATGAAACTATTGACAACTTCTTTAACATGCTCCTCAAATTCCATCATTCTTCTAAAACTTCATGGGATAACCTAGGGATGTTCATAAGAATGGGGTGAGCTATAAATCCCAGTAAGGGAATAAACAAAGCATATCATATGGTAAAGTAGTACATGTGATCCAAGGAATATAAAGGTAAAATAAGAGGGTTGAGAGTCATGATCTTGAACAATGAGGCATGATATAAAATGATGTCATAAAGGCTACTTAGAAATGTGGAAATAGCTTAAAACATGGCATCATAAACATAAGCTAAGGCTAACCTCTAAGAGAACATAACACAATTTTCTTAGAATAATATCCCATACACCATACATGGAATCTCAAGAGATTAAAAAAATACCAAATGCATTGGAGGGATATATAATTCTAGGCCCACCCGTCACTTTCATATCATGTACATGTATATGTGTGCCACATAGATCATACAACATAAAGATTAATTTAATCAATTTTAATACGACTAAGTAGTGTGGGTTACATGAATGTAAATCTCCAATCAATAAAGCATAGTTATAACTAGTTTAATACCCTTGAGTTGAAATGGAGATGGGTATTCATTACACAAATGTTTAGCATGGAATATTGTAAAATAATTTTGGTAGCATAATGGGTGTACATAAAGGTTTATAGAAGGGGTGATTGAGGGATAAATGGGTCTCTCATTACTTAAGAATTATAAGGAAAATATTATGGATTTGTAACACACCTAAAATGAGTCATTAATTCCTCTTAGCATGATTCAAATTATAAATTTATATTTTCCCAAACCGTACTAACTAAAAAGGTGTAGTATAGAAGAAGTGCGGGGTCAAAACCACAGAGAGTGGGGAACACAACCAAAAAATAGCTGCAAAAATATTTATATTAAACAGCTGCACAACCAAAAAATTTCATTGATAGTGGAAATTTTCATTCCCTATCAAACTAACCTATAATAAAAATTCACGATGGTCAAATGAATAAAAATATCTAATGTGAATTTAATTTATATTTCCAAATGCAGAAGAGTAATTCAAGTCAATATTCATGAAGAAATTATCTCAATCAGGTTGGGGTTCATTCATTATTCAATGAATATAGTCAGTGATTCAAGGACAAATAAAATATAAACACATAAACAACATGATACTATCAAATATAATCAAATTTATTAGTGAAGGAAAATCATGTTTTGTTGATACACACCCCCTTTAACCGATCCTGCTATCCCCTATGAGGTTTAGTCAATCTTCATCAGGTGGTCATCGACAATGAATAAACCAACACCCATAACAATGATATTAGAAAAGATTGAATGAGAAGGAATGAAAAGAAAGATTGGAATTAAATCATAAATCATTCAATGATTACATAAAATAAAGGAAAAAAAACTTAAACAAAAACCTATCTATAGAGGAATGAATCTCTATAGAGGCCTCTTGGTGGTCGCACCTCAATCGTGGAATGAAATAATTTTCTAATGGCTAGAATACCTCTTTTATAAGCCTTATGGTCATCCATAGGGATCCAATAGGTCAATTATATTATTAATGGTAATTTGGTTTGAACGTTTTTAAGAAATACTATTAGAAGATATGACAAAAATCAATGATTTTTTCTCTATCAGGCTTTTACACAATGTGAAATATGATTACGCAGTGTGTAATCATAATTCTTGTATGAAGTTCCCAGACTGAAATTTCACATCGTATAATGAATTTACATGATGTGTAATTGCAATTTCAGCATTGGAATCTCTGTTTTAGTATGGTTTGGGACAATATAAATTTCTAATTTGACTCAGTACTCTAGGAATTAACCACACATTTCAGGCACATCAAATTTTTGTGTCATTGCCAGGGAGCAGCGAAGCATTTATGAAGACTCGAGACCAATTTATTAGGTCAAATAATTTTATTATCCCATTTATTTTTACTTATTTTAGATTATTTAATTGATTTTGAAGTCATTTTTTATTATCGTATTACACTTTTTGGTTATGTTTCATGTTGTGTATGATGAGTTTTTAGATGACCCAAAAATATGTTGCACCACCATTAGAATATGATGAATATTAAGTTTATCTGAAAACATGGAAATAACTGAATTCAGAAGGTTGTATGTAGCAGGAAGATGATAATAATGATTCATATTCTCCTAAGTACGATAAATTCCAACCCCAATAGTGGATTGACACCTACTATCATCCTGACGGAAGACCTCTCATTTATCAAGGCTACTAAGGCATTTACTAGGCCGAGCAGTACACCCATGATGACTACTACTTTTAACATGATTTGGAGAAACATCTCAAAGAAATACTAACCAAATTTCTCTCCCAGTGTATTAAAGTGTTGGATAATAGGATGCACTATAATGATGTTGAACTCAGTAAGAATGGATAATTTATTAATAACCTTGCCCAAATCATTAATAATTTTAATTGTAGCCTACCAAGGATTTATAATGCAGATACAAGTCAGTTTGAAGATGATTAATGTCAATAGTTTGAGGATGTCCGTGATATTGATATAGAACAACCTCATGAGTATCACATTAAATAAGACCATTCCTTCCAATAACCTCATGAGCAGAATTCAAATGACAGCCTAACCACATTGCTCACACAGTTCATTCCAGTGTTGTATAAGTGGATGGATGATCATGAATTCCAAATCATTGAATATGGAGGTTTGATTAATAACTATAGAATCCCACCTTTTTATCACACAAACTTTCATTACATTTTATAAAACCGAGGATCTTTAAGGTTTAGTGTCTTGGAAACCAGGAACTTAAAACATGAAAACATAAAACATTCTTCTTAAACACTTGAAAGGATTATCCTCATGTTCACCCTAGGTTCATTACTGCATCTCATAACCTGGGGACATACATCAAAAGAAAGGGTGAGCAGAAGGCCCAGTAAGGGAAATAAGAGAAACATTTTACATGTGAACTTGAGATACTTCAATAAGATCATGAAAAGAACTTTAAGGCATGATAAAGAAATCATGAGGTATATCATAATAAAAATAACATTTTTTCATAACTTGAAAATGTGGCTACATAATTTAACATAGAAAATCATGAGCATATCACCAAGGTCCATCCCCAAGGTGTCATTTGAAAATTACCAAGGTTATTCACCAAGATATCGTGAAAATTGTAATCTCTAGTGGTTACATCATTACCCAATGCATTGGAGTGCTATCAGGGCGCACCCTTAAATTTGCCTTTATTATCATGTGATCCACATATATCATCATCAAACATTTCATAAATAACCCATATAGCATAAATTAAATGGGTTTCATTTCATAATCATAACGTTTTAAAAACTGCTTTAAAGACATGATCTTTACGTCACTTTAAACCCACGGAAAGGGAAAGCGGGTTTCATGTATGTAAATCCCAGAATTTAAAATAGAAAATTTTGGTATATATGTGAATACCCATATAGAAGAGAGATCTTTGAGTATTACTTAAAAATAAAAGAACTTTATAAAAAGAGAGAGACATTTTGAGACGAAAATTCTGCAGCATAACGGCTATGTTACAGGGTTTTAGAAAACATTGAAAAGAGAGGGGACATGGGTCAAACATTCAAAAATGACCCATAAAACAGTATAGGGACAGAATATAAGAGATTTAAGAACATGGTAATGAAATATGAAAATATACCATATGAAATGAAGAACATGAAAGGAAGACAAAATAATATTTCTCTTATGAAAATTCTGCAGCCTAACGACGTCACATAAACTTCAACCAAAAATGAATTGATGAGATCAAATAGGGTCTCTCATCATATGAACATAAAAGATATGTATGATAGATATAGAGATCATACCCAAACATAATATAAAAGAACTTGCAATACTTGACATGAAATTAGAACTTTGAAAAATGATAAAGGTGAACGAATCCCTTAAAAATTCGGCAGCCTAACAGCGCCACTTAAACTTCAACAAAAATGAATTGACGAGATCAAAAAGGGTCTCTAATCATATGAAAATAAATTATCAGGATGATAGATATAGAGATAATACCCCAACATAAAGTAACTAGAAATACTTGATAAGAAAACAAAACTTGAAAATTAGAAGGGTGAAAGAATCCCTTAAAAATTCGGCAGCCTAACGACGTCACTTAAACTTTAAAAAAAAAGAATTGATGAGATAAAAAAGGGTCTCTCATAATATGAACATAAATTATCAGTATGATAGGTATAGATATCATAACCCAACATAAAGTTACTTGAAATACTTGACAAGAAAATAGAACTTGAAAATGAGAAGGGTGAAAGAATCCCTTAAAAATTCGGCAGCCTAACGGCGTCACTTAAACTTCAACAAAAATGAATTGAAGAGATCAAAAAGGGTCTCTCATCATATGAACATAAATGATAAGTATTATAGATATAGATATCATACCCAACATAAAGTAACTTGAAATACTTGACAAGAAAATAGAACTTGAAAATGAGAAGGGTGAAAGAATCCGTTACAAAAATTTCGGCAGCCTAACGACGCCACTTAAAACTTCATAAAACGAAATAATGAGAGTAAGAGGGGATATATCATTATATTAACATGAAAAGGGCAGTAATAGGAGTATAAAAGAACATCCTTTAACATAAGAACATGGATCATAAAAGAAATTACATAAAAGAGATTTCTTGAAAAGAAAGAGAGAGGTCGGATCCCTTACCTTAAAACGTACCTCTTAAAACTTAAAGGTTGGGACCTTGAGGGCTTGGGGGCACCTTGGAAGGACTACTTGGGAGGTAATGAGACCATAACTTCGTTGGGGGAGAGTGGGGAGTCCAATTGGATGAGAGGATGGCTTGGTATTTATAGGGAAAGTGAGGGGACAAGGCATTAATGGCCAAGGGACACCTCAAAAGTGGTTTTCTCAAAACCATGTGCTCTCCCATGATATTTCCCATGAAGTTAGGGCACATGGGGCCCCCAATACAATAATTCATCACCTTTTGTCGGCCAACCCATAAAATATCTCATGAAATCATCATGACATAGTTATGATGTCATTAAACATACCGAAACCCTAAAACTGTATTTTTACTATTCACTGAAAATTCAACTTTCTCAGAAAAATCCCAAAATTTCACATTAACCAAATATCAATGCTCTGATTTAAAAAATGAACTCCATTTTATAAAAATAATTTTCTAAATATTTTTAATTTTATTTATAAATAAATACACTATTCACTAAAAATTCATTTTTTTCAGAAAAAACCCCAAAAATTACCATAACATAATATCGGTGCTCTGAGTTCAAAAATGAAATCCATTTTATAAAAATGTTGTTCTAAATATTTTTAATTTAATTTTTAATTAAAAAACACTATTCACTTGAAAAAACTAATACTTGAATAATAATTTATGAAACCATTATTTAACCATTTTATTGAATCACATTACTTAATCAAGGTCCCTAGATTATATTAATACTTTCTTTAAGTGAGATTACTAATCCATTTGGTCACATTACTAATCCTAAGCATAAAATCACTATTCATAATTTACTATTCATCAAAAATCAAGTGGATCTTATCAGACTCTAAATTTCGTACTGAACATAATTGTAGAAGACCGTTTTCCGAAAATCATTACACATTTTTAATTATTTAAGGTTTAAATAAACATTTTTAAAATATCCATTTTCTAAAATTCATCAAAAATATGCATACTATATTTATCCGGTCATTTAAAAATTCATAAACTTCATCATAAGAAGAAATCCAAATTTTTATTTAAAACAAAGGATTACACAAGATAGTTACGGTCTCCTTAAATAGCCCCTTATCACACCAGCATAGGACCTAAGTGTAAGGTGTGCTAAGGTGAGAGAATTTGAGGGAGGCTCGGCCAACATCGCACGAGTAGTAATTTCTATCAGGTTGAACTTCTCGCGAAGGCGATTCCGTTCTAGCTTCACACGATGAAGTTCGGCTTGGGTTTGGTCCAGAGTAAAGCCCAATGGTGCTACCTCCTTCCCAAGTTCTGTTAGATGGGCTTTGATCGGTCCAAGACTATTGGGTGAGGCCATCAAATATTATTTCTATAATAATTAACCATGATCACTTTTATTTAGAGACAAAAAAACGAAACGTTTAGTTTCCAGCGGTCATATTGACCAATGGTCATATAACAGTCAAACCCAACGGTCTCATTTTAATTATAATCATGTTATCAAATGAAACATTTTTGTTGAGTATAAAAAATAAAATAACACATAAAATTAGGAAACAAGATTTATTCAAAATTTTGGGTCGTTGCAATCTTCCCCCCTTAAGAAATTGCGTCCTCGCAATTTTTTTAAAAAAATTGGGTTTTGAAATTTCATTGAAAGTCCCACATCGGAAAAGGAGTGAGTAAAAATATTACTTTAAAAGAAAGAAAGGGAAGTAAAAAGGTCACCCGAGTTAACCCACACTAGGATTCCATGTAGGAAAACATGGACATGGAAGAAAAAAAGGGGTCATGTTCTGAGGGAGAGTAATAGAGAACATTTTTTTTTAAAATAGGTTGATGACATGTACTGGTTTCCCAGTAAAACGAGTTGTGGGTAACGAGGTATTGGTGATTGCCACGCCATGCTTATTCTGGGCCCCATTCACCACCTGCGCGCCACTCGTCCCCAGCTAAATTCGAGAGTGGCGAGACTCAAACCTGCGCCAGTTCCGTTGCCAGGGAGTGGCCGCCTTACACGGTACCACTAAGCCAACCCCGGTCGGCAAAACGAGTTGTGGGTAACGAGGTATTGGTGATTGCCACGCCACGCTTATTCTGGGCCCCATTCACCACCTGCGCGCCGCTCGTCCCCAGCTAAATTCGAGAGTGCCGAGACTCGAACCTGCGCCAGTTCCGTTGCCAGGGAGTGGCCGCCTTACACGGTACCACTAAGCCAACCCCGGTCGGCAAAACGAGTTGTGGGTAACGAGGTATTGGTGATTTCCACGCCACGCTTATTCTGGGACCCATTCACCACCTGCGCGCCGCTCGTCCCCAGCTAAATTCGAGAGTGGCGAGACTCGAACCTGCGCCAGTTCCGTTGCCAGGGAGTGGCCTCCTTACACGGTACCACTAAGCCAACCCCGGTCGGCAAACGAGTTGTGGGTAACGAGGTATTGGTGATTGCCACGCCACGCTTATTCTGGGCCCCATTCACCACCTGCGCGCCGCTCGTCCCCAGCTAAATTCGAGAGTGGCGAGACTCGAACCTGCGCCAGTTCCGTTGCCAGGGAGTGGCCGCCTTACACGGTACCACTAAGCCAACCCCGGTCGGCAAGAGTAATAGAGAACATGATTAGGAGAAAGTTAACCATAAGAAAATCCCAAACTTATGATGTGTGTAAACGGTCTTTGATTACCTAGTAGGAAACGTAAACCAACAACATTTTTGTTTTACGTTCCTTTTCATAATTTCGAGAATTAATTTACTACATAGAACAAAAACATAAGAAAATATACCTACCTTCAAGTAGAGTTTCATCCTTTACTAGGTCTCTACCAAAACTAATCTTTTCTCCAAACAATGAGAATTAAAAAAAAACTTGGTCTCATCAAAAGCACAAGAATCATCTTCTAGAGAGTCACATAATCCACAAAATATTAACTATCATTTTCTTCTACCTTTAAACATTATCCCAAAAACAGAAAAGGTAAGATAAAACAAATATTCAAAAAAGAAAGAATCCCATAGGAAGGTAAACTACTTTTAAATCTTCAAAGATCCAAGGTACTACCCAAAGTTCATCATAGACCATTCCAAAAGTAAAGATCCTTAAAATTCCTCAAAATTAACCAAACTAAGATTGAAACCCAAATACAAGAAGGATTTGATAACATAGTCTTCCAAAATAAACTTCATTGTTCATCTCCAAAAAACATCAACCACACCTAACATCTTATAACAAAAGTAGATAACCTATACATATTTTACCCAATATTGGTTAATCATTTCCATAAGTAACCTAAATTACTATAAGTCCACCTTAAATTCATCAATTCTTCAAAATATAAGTCAACCTTACACCTCAATGAAAATACCGTAGTAATCTATTTACCTCGATCATATAGGGTCCCAAAAATAGTGAACGTCTTCCAAAATAATAATCATCTTTTAATCCCCTAATCATCTCTGTCATATTAATACGGAAATCGTCGCATTTCCTATCACATTGTTTGTTGGGACACGTTCTTCCATTTCCCACCATTAACTAAGAAGAGAAAGTATAATTAGAGGCTTAAATACTTAACCAATAATCATGAAAAGGAACTTAAAGAATATAAGGATAACTTGTAGAAGAGAAGTATACCCTAACTTGTGATCCCCTAGGTTCCAATCTAGGTTATCAATGATCATATATTCTTATGTGAATCTTTATTTTATTTTATCTTTTTTCCTTTAATAATGGTTCATACTAAGCTTATGAATTTACCAAAGCATATCCCCCGGGAGTGTCGTAACCAAGAGTTTAGAAAGGCCCGTTGTCATGTACCAGTTCCCGTCCGATTCTAGCTCAAAGCAGTGTTTTCAGGTTTTACCCCTATGTACATCTGTGCCAGAGCCACCTCTACCTGCTCGTATCCAGACAGGGATGTATTTGCTTGGCAACCCATTACTCAATACTCACCAAAATACCAGGAATATTTCATATATATAAACTTTTCTATAGGCTTCTTCCTAAAGTTTTCATATCCTAATTTCCACAAATAACTAAACCATCCTTTGATACCAGCTATAACATCCCGCCTTTTTATCACACAAACTTTCATTACATTTTATAAAACCGAGGATCTTTAAGGATTAGTGTCTTGGAAACTAGGAACTTAAAATATGAAAACATAAAACATTCTTCTTAAACACTTTAAAGTCTTCTCCTCATGTTCACCCTAGGTTCATTACTGCATCTCATAACCTGGGGACATACATCAAAAGAAAGGGTGTGAAGAATGCCCAGTAAGGGAAACAAGAGAAACATTTTACATGTGAACTTGAGATACTTCAATAAGATCATGAAAAGAACTTTAAGTCATGATAAAGAAATCATGATATATATCATAATAAAAATAACATTTTTTCATAACTTGAAAATTTGGCTACATCATCTAACATAGAAAATCATGAACATATCACCAAGGTCCATCCCCAAGGTGTCATTTGAAAATTACCAAGGTTATTCACCAAGATATCGTGAAAATTGTAATCTCTAGTGGTTACATCATTACCCAATGCATTGGAGCGCTATCAGGGAGCACCCTTAAATTTTCCTTTATTATCATGTGAGACACATATATCATCATCAAACATTTCATAAATAACCCATATAGCATAAAATAAATGGGCTTCATTTCATAATCATAACGTTTTAAAAACTGCTTTAAAGACATGATCTTTACGTCACTTTAAACCCACGGAAAGGGAAAACGGGTTTCATGTATGTAAATCATAGAATTTAAAATAGAAAATTTTGGTATATATGTGAATACCCATATAGAAGAGATATCTTTGAGTATTCAATTAAAAATAAAAGAACTTTAGAAAAAGAGAGAGGCATTTTGAGAAGAAAATTCTGCAGCATAACGGCTATGTTACAGGGTTTTAGAAAACATTGAAAAGAGAGGGGACATGGGTAAAAAATTCATAAATGAACCATAAAACAGTATAGGGACATAATATAAGGGATTTAAGAACATGGTAATGAAATTTGAAAATATACCATATGAAATGAAGAACATGAAAGGAAGACAAAATAAGATTTCTCTTATGAAAAGTCTGCAGCCTAACAGCGTCACATAAACTTCAACCAAAAATGAATTGATGAGATCAAATAGGGTCTCTCATCATATGAACATAAAAGATCTTTATGATATATATAGATATCATACCCAAACATAATATAAAGGAACTTTCAAGACTTGACATGGAATTAGAACTTCGAAAATTGAGAAAGGTGAACGAATCCCTTAAAAATTTGGCAGCCTAACGGTGCCACTTAAACTTCAACAAAAATGAATTGATGAGATCAAAAAGGGTCTCTCATAATATGAAAATAAATGATCAGTATGATAGATATAGATATCATAACCCAACATAAAGTTACTTGAAAGACTTGACAAGAAAATAGAACTTGAAAATGAGAAGGGTGAAAGAATCCCTTAAAAATTCGGCAGCCTAACGGCGTCACTTAAACTTCAACAAAAATGAATTGATGAGATCAAAAAGGGTCTCTCATCATATGAACATAAATTATCAGTATAATAGATATAGAGATCACAAGCCAACATAAATTAACTTGAAATACTTGACAAGAAAATAGAACTTGAAAATGAGAAGGGTGAAAGAATCCCTTAAAAATTCGGCAGCGTAACGGTGTCACTTAAACTTCAACAAAAATGAATTGACGAGATCAAAAAGGGTCTCTCATAATATGAAAATAAATGATAAGTATTATAGATATAGAGATCATACCCCAACATAAAGTAACTTGAAATACTTGACAAGAAAATAGAAATTGAAAATGAGAAGGGTGAAAGAATCCGTTACAAAAATTTCGGCAGCCTAACGACGCCACTTAAAACTTCATAAAACGAAATAATGAGAGTAAGAGGGGATATATCATCATATGAAAATTAAAAGGGAAGTAAGAGGAGTATAAAAGAACATCCTTTAACATTAGAACATGGAGCATAAAATTAATTACATAAAATAGATTTCTTGGAAAGAAAGAGAGAGGTCGGATCCCTTACCTTAAAACGTACCTCTTAAAACTCAAAGGTTGGGACCTTGAGGGATTGGGGGAACCTTGGGAGGACTCCTTGGGAGGTAACAAGACCAGAAATTCATTGGGGGAGAGTGGGGAGTCCAAATGGATGAGAGTATGGCTTGGTATTTATAGGGAAAGTGAGGGGACAAGGCATTAATGACCAAGGGACACCTCAAAAGTGGTTTTCTCAAAACCATGTGCTCTCCCATGATATTTCCCATGAAGTTAGGCCACATGGGGCCCCAAATACAATAATTAATCACCTTTGGTCGGCCAACCCATAAAATATATCATGACATCATCATGACACAGTTATGATGTCATTAAACATACCGAAACCCTAAAACTGTATTTTTACTATTCACTGAAAATTCAACTTTCTCAGAAAAATCCCAAAATTTCACATTAACCAAATATCAATGTTCTGATTTCAAAAATGAACTCGATTTTATAAAAATAATTTTCTAAATATTTTTAATTTTATTTATAAATAAATACACTATTCACCGAAAATTCATTTTTTTCAGAAAAAACCCCAAAAATTACCATAACATAATATCGGTGCTCTGAGTTCAAAAATGAAATCCATTTTATAAAAATATTGTTCTAAATATTTTTAATTTAATTTTTAATTAAAAAACACTATTCACTTGAAAAAACTAATACTTGAATAATAATTTATGAAACCATTATTTAACCATTTTATTGAATCACATTACTTAATCAAGGTCCCTAGATTATATTAATACTTTCTTTAAGTGAGATTACTAATCCATTTGGTCACATTACTAATCCTAAGCATAAAATCACTATTCATAATTTACTATTCATCAAAAATCAAGTTGATCTTATCAGACTCTAAATTTTGTACTGAACATAATTGTAGAAGACCATTTTTCGAAAATCATTACACATTTATAATTATTTAAGGTTTACATAAATTTTTTTAAAATATCCATTTTCTAAAATTCATCAAAAATATGCATACTATATTTATCCGGTCATTTGAAAATTCATAAACTTCATCATAAGAAGAAATACCAATTTTTATTTAAAACAAAGGATTACACAAGGCAGTTACGGTCTCCTTAAATAGCCCCTTATCACACCAGCATAGGACCTAAGTGTAAGGTGTGCTAAGGTGAGAGAATCTGAGGGATGCTCGACCAACATTGCACGAGTAGTAATTTCTATCAGGTTGAACTTCTCGCGAAGGCGATTCCGTTATAGCTTCACACTATGAAGTTCGGCTTGGGTTTGGTCCAGAGCAAAGCCCAGTGGTGCTACCTCCTTCCCAAGTTCTGTTAGATGGGCTTCGATCAGTCCAAGACTATTGGGTGAGGCCATCAAATCTTCTTTCTATAATAATTAACCATGATCACTTGTATTTAGAGACAAAAAAATGAAATGTTTAGTTTCCAGCGGTCATATTGACCAATGGTCATATAATAGTCAAAACCCAATGGTCTCATTTTAATTATAATCATGTTATCAAATAAAACATTTTTGTTGAGTATAAAAAATAAAATAACACATAAAATTAGGAAATAAGATTTATTCAAAATTTTGGGTCTTTACAATAACCTTTCTCATGTTATTTAAAATTTAAATTCCCTTGTATGAAACTTACCATTAAAATCTAATATAGGTATTGATTGGTTGGAAGATGAAGAAGATCAAAAGGTGGAGGAAGTCAATACTACAGAAATAAGAAAGGAAGAAAAATGGAGGTAGAGAACTAAGAAAATTACCGATATTATATTGGAAACATTGAAATAGATGAACCTCTAGATTTAGAATAAGTATCAGAACCAGAGTCATCCCTTATATACATACATAAAGACCAAGAAAAAAAAATAATTACATTTGCAACTGCGTGAAGATGAGGAAAGAAATTTGATGGAAATTTTTTATTGGATGGTTGAATAGGAAGAGGAGGAGGAGTTTGAAGTAATAAAATCTATAGAATTGACGGAAGAATAAAAAGTAATGGAAGTGGATAATGAAGAAATGTACATTGACCTCATTGGTGTTCTTGAGTCTGAAGAAGAATGGGGCTCCCTCCTACAATTTTAATATGAAGAGGAGAAAACTGATGCATCAATTCAAGAAGACATTAAAAAAGCTCATAATAAGGAAAATAAATAAGAAGAATTGGTGGCACACACGAACTATAAAATTTATTCATATTTTTATTTCCTATTATTTCTATGAAATCTGTCCTCAAATTGAATCCCACTACTAGTCATGATGAACCAAAAAAATAGGAAGATAAATACTGTCCCAGATGCACAACAAAGTCATATGTGGGTAAATACAAGACTGTTAGCTTTGTACCATGTTATAATTATTTAAAAAAGGTAAAAGGTCGAGCTAAATGACCATAAAAAAGAGTGGCTATTGGGAGGCAACGCATATTTTAAAAATTTATTTATAAGACATAGATTTATTTTAGTTTATTTGTTTAAATAAATATCCTTGTGTTTTTCCTCTATACCTTCTTGATACAAATATTTTAAATTCTCAATGTACTAAAATTTCACTGTTTATTTTTATATTTTATGTTCCTGGAAGGAAGAAGAAATAAGCGATTTAAGAATCTGCAAACAATAATATTACACGTTGTGTAATTAGATTACACATCGTGAACCTTGCCATAAAAAACCTAAGGGACTCATTCAGAAGCATCAATAGAAAGAGAGTATTGTTTCTACTTGTTTATATTTTTATAGACCTAGTTTTTTTATACCACATGATTTGAAAAAAAGTTAATTGAATTGATTCATGAACTAAATTTAATTAGATTCACCCACAAAAAATGATTGATTTTTTTGTCTTGTACTCGCTAATCAAAGAGACATCAGAATCAAGTAGAATTATTTTGACATGTTTGAGAATTGAAAATATGATTCCCATAAATGAAGAAGACATAAATGTAAATTCTAAAAGTAAATTTCTTAATTTAATTTGGAATTTCCTGAAAATTATTGTTGATATGATTTCTTTTTATGATGTCGATTCCAAGAATCATGCATTGAGTAAACTGATTTTTGATTTTCATGCCATGGACTAATTTAGTTTTATTATATTCCTATTACTGAGAGGATTATAGGACAACTATTTTCTATTTTTCTAAGTAAATTTCTTGAGTGAAACATGGGGAATGTAAACCCCCTATAACTTTCATTGTTACCTTTTAAAAGACACGACTGTAAAAATTCACTTTTGAAATGATTGAGGCATTTTATTAATGAGTCCTTTTATCATAATACCCACCTACACATTTATCCTCATTTATCCCATAGAATCCTTGGATGACCTTGTTAGTATTATTCCATATTATAATCCATTATTTTATTTCCTATCTATATCTTTTTATTTTTTATGATATTCAATTTAATGAGTGTGGGGGAGGCGTTGTTTAGGGTTGATATGGGATGTAATATCTTTAGAAGAGACTATAGGGTGTTTTTATGCGATTTTGGGAATGGTTCATATATACTTCCATTATATTCCATTGTATATCCATCTTGTTAAGAAAATAATAAATAAAAAAAAGAAAAAATAAGGAAAATGGGGGGTTATTTCTTGGGTAGGTCAAAAATAACCATTTCAGACTGATGATCTCAAAATAATATGTGTTTAGATGGTTGATGTGAGACTTATTCTAGGGAATCTTCCAAAAATAATGAAAAAATGGGCTTTGAATTGGGATAATAAAAAATCACCATTTTTCAGACTGATGATTTTTATCGTATGTGGTTAGGTGGGTAGATTGAGGTTTATTCCAATCAAAACATTCGAAAAAAGCATAAAAAAGACACCAATAAGAGAGGATTATCATTCATTATGATTACATTATTTTTGAGCCTCTACTCTGATCTTTGAGGGGTGTGTGGTATGGAATTAAAATATTATTGAAGCGTATTTCATTGAGATTGTCTTTTGAATATCATGAATTGTATATTAGAGTTTAGCATCCTATTTGAGATCTAATTTCATTTAAAAAACTTTTTACTACCTAACCAAAGCTACAAATTCATTTGATTCTTATTTAAAATCCCTCAGGATTAGTTGTGATATTTTTCTTTAAGGGGTGGAGAAAGTAGATTCAATTCAAGAGTATGGTTAGGAACATATTCTTGAGGTATGATAATAACTCCATTAAATTTTTACCTTGAGTGATGAGTGGAAAAACTAAAGGTAAGGTAAATCATAAATGGAATGGGTGTTGGTGAAAAGTAGAAAGTTGTGTATGAAAAGGTAAAAATGTTGTGATTTTCACATTTTAAAGAAAGCATGATTTTGGGGTCTTTCTTGGGTATGTATTGTGCTATTACAATATTCAGTTACAACTTATTTTTATGTGAATCATAATTTTAAAATTCCCTTATTGATGTATGGATCCTTGGTATTTCAATGTTGAGGATTTTCTAGAGGGCGAGCAGAGATTTGAGTATGGGGATATTTGATAACTCTATTTTGAATACATATTTTGATGTCTTTTTATATATGAATTCATTAAATAATAATTGATTTAATATAAGATATGTTCCTAATATTATTTTTTTAGAAAAATATTATACAGGATTGATATTTGGAGAAATTTTAAGGAAAACATGGGAATGGATGAACAAAACGACACTTCACACCACGAGCAAAGTGAAGCATCGTGAAAATGGATTTTGAGATTTATCATAGAGAACTTATGGAGGAACATAACTAAATAAATATGAAAAAAATATATTTTGGTGCTAATATCATTTTACACATTGTGTAACATCATTACATAATGTTTAGTTTCATTTCACCCTATGATGCAAGCCATAAAATCATGCTGTGAATCATCATTACATGGCATGACTTCTAGTTACATGATGTGAGATGGGTCAAAATTCTAAATCTCAACTAATATTCAAGAGAGATACTCATAGATTCAAAATACATGTAGAAAATATTGGATCATAATTACACATTGTGAATACCCATTACATGTTGTGCAATTCCTCGATATAGCAGAAAACATTGATTTCCAGCGTATCTTACGATGGGATTTCTTCTCTTTGATTGCCCCAGATCAGCCAGTAAATGTGATGTTTGACCTGAGAGAACCTTATTTATGAATATAAATCTTATAAAATGGGGATTCCCACCAAGATAAAGGCATTCGATTCTATTCCACACTAGATGCATGACCACCAAGATGCTTTTTTAGGATTCCAACCTATTGTAGATAGGTTTTCATTATGTTTTTCTTTCCCTTATCTTGTGTAATAATTAGATAATTTCAATTTTATTTTCCATGTCTCTCTATTATTATTTTTCCTTATCAATCTCTATCATCTATCTATTCTCAATGGAATACGATTTATTCATCATTGGTGATCACCCAATTATTATTATCTAAATCCATAGGGGAGAGCGGAATTCGTCAAAGGGGGTGCATACCATCATAGTTTGACTTAGATTTTCTCATAATGATAATTTTATGTGATGGTATCATGTTGTTCCTGAATTTTTATTTTATTCTTCATTGAATCATTATCCATATATTTCAATAATGAACAAAACCCAACATGATTGAGATGATTTATTCATGACCACTGAATTAAATTAATCTTCTGCACTGGGCAATCAGAACATAATGAAATTTATCTATTTTGATTCATATAACCATGAAGAATTCAGATTATAGGGTAGTTTGATAGAGAATATACATTTTTCTATCGATCAAACTATTTGGTTTCACATCTATATGATATAATTATTTTGTGAGGGAACTTGAATTAGTTTATTTGGAAAAACCACCCAAAGAAACTAATTCCTCTCCCTTAAATTTCTCTATCTAAATTTTTTATTTTCAATTTAACTATTAGTTTAATTAAATGAACCATAAATTGGATGGATCTAACCTTCAGTCTAGAGTTTTCATTGATGCATTCCCTGCTCCTTGTGGGTCCAACCCTGCACTTTGGCTATATTACACCTTTTTAGTTAGTACGGTTCAGGAAAATATAAATTTATAATTTGAATCATGCCCATAAGACTTAAAAACTCCTTTTGAGTGTGAGTTAAATCATAAATTTATATTGTCTCGAACCATACTAACTACAAAGGTGTAGTATAGTAGAAGTGTGAACCCATAGAGAGTGGGGAATATAATGATAAAAACTCCAGAGTAAAGGTCAGGTCACTCTAATTTTGAGTGATTTTATTAAACTAATGGTAAAATTGAAATAAATGAATTAAAATAGATAAATATAAGAGAGGGGAATCAGTTTCCATATATGGTTTTTCTAGAAAAATTTTACTTCACTCACAAAATAATTATATTAAATAGCTGTATAACCAATAATTTTCATCGATAGTGGAAATATTCATTCCCTATTAAACTACTCGATAATCCCAATTCATTATGGATGGATGAATTAAAATATATAAAGTGCATTTAGTTTAGATTTCCAAAAGTAGAAGAGTAATTCAATTCAATGTTCATGAACAAATTATCTAAATCATGTTGGGGTTCGTTCATTATTGAAATCATATGATCAGTGATTTAATGAAAAATAAAATACACGTGCATGAAAAATATGATACTATCTAATATAATCAAATTTACAAGTAAAGGAAAATCATGATTTGTTGGTACACACCCCCTTCAACTGATCCTGCTCTACCCTATGGTGTTTATCCAATCATCGTCGGGTGGTCACCAATGATGAATAAACCAATACCAGGGATTAGAAAAGATTGAATGAGAAGGAATGAAAGAGATATTGTAATTAAAGTATAAATAAATCAATGATTACATCAAATAAAGGAAAACAAAAATAAAACCAAAACCAATCTCGGTAGAACAAATCCCTATGGTGGCCTCCTAGTAGTCGCACCTCAAGCTTGGAATGCAATGATTTTCTCATGGATAGAATCCCCCTTCCATATGGTTCCACCATGTCAATTATCACATTAAATGGTCATATGGGTCAAACATTTTTAAGAAATCCCATAAGAAAATACAATGGAAATCAGTTTTTTTGCTGTATTGGGATTTTACATGGCATGAAATATGATTACACTTCGTGAAATCATCATTCCTGTATGAAGTTCATGACTTACAATTTCACATCGTGTAATGAACTTAAACGACGTGTAATTGGGATTTCATCACAAGAATCTCTTTTTTATCTAGTTTCTTCAGTTTTGTACCTTTTATGTTCTCACTGATCATCTTCAAAATCTGATTTCACGCCACTTCACTTCGCTCATGGCGTAAAGTGTCATTTTGCTCCACAATTTCCATGTTTTCCTTGGTATTTCTCCAAATATCTATCCTGTATAAGAAATTTCAAAACTTAATATCATACACATATATTATATTAAATAAATTAATATTCAATGAATTAATTATCAAAAACCCATAAAAATATGTAAAAAAATAGAGATATCAATTTGTACCAACATGAATAATTGGAGATCAAAAGGCATGACATAAAAAAGGTGCTCTAATAAGGAGGAGAAGGAGAGGATTCATTACTTTTTTATAGTAAGGACGTAGGTAAAGTTTATAATGAGAGGGTATAAATGATCTCTCATTATTAGAAAATCAATTGAAAAATAAATGTATGTTTTTAAATACATTAGAACATAATAAATTGAGATTCATAAGGATAAAAACAAATAAGGGGATTGAATTTAAAAGAAGAGTGAGGGATCCCTTTCCTTGAGGGTATGCTTCTAAAAAATTGAGAGTAACTTCTGAAGAGATTGGGGGAACCTTGGGAGGAATCTAGAGAGGAGAATTTAGAGTAATTTAATGCTTCAATGGTTTTTAGTGAATTATAATGTGAGTTTGTGTGGGATTATATAGAAAAATAGAGGATAATTCTATATTAATTTCCAAACATAGGTTTTGGACTCTATATGATAAAGTAACCAAAACTAAAAACATTACCATAGTTTTTGCCCATGGTTTTTACCAAATAAGAGTGTTTTTATTTATTTTATAAGGACAAGAACCTAAATAATTATAATAACACCCTTGGTGATGTGGAAGTGAGTAATGTTTTGAAATAATTGATTTTAAAACCTTAAAATATAATATAGGTTTTGGAGGATTCATTAAGGGTTTATAAAATTCATAAAATAACCTAAAACACATTATTTTAAAAATAAATCCTAATTTTGTTTTTGGGTACACTTTATTTCATTTATTATATCATTTTTGGGTTTTTTTATGATGTCATAATACACACCATATATTTACACTAAATTTAATTTCGACCCAAAAATCCAAATATCTCTGAAAATTATGAAAAATCATAGTTTTCTAATTTTAATGTGATAATTTCAAAAATAACATTTATTTTATCCAAATATATCTGTAATCATTAAAATTTATACATTTAAATCCTAAATCCACATTTAAAGAAAATTATTGATTTTTCTAGAAATAATAGTTCTCAAACCCTTATAAAATTATTTTTGACTTCATAAAATTATATTATCATTTATATTTAATAAAAATTGTTTATTTAAAAAAATCTTGAATTCATTAGATATATAGTTCCTTGATTGAAATTATATATTTCCCAAAAATACTTTTTTTGTTTCATCGTATCAAAATATAATTTTTATCAAACATATTTTTTTAATAATTTTAAGGTAATAAAAAATAAATATGATCATTATTTTATTAAAAATATAAATATTTGTACTATTAGGGTCCAGATATATTTCTCATTATTCCACCATCTAATTCCCTAAGGGTAAGTTGTGTGATGAAAATATTTTCATAGGGTGGTTCGGTGAACATGGATTGGGATGTAATCTTGATAAGCTTAAACTTAAAACATAAATGGTTTTACTCATTATTTAGTTGTTGAATCTCAACTTGGGATTGGTCAAGGTAAAATCCCAGTGATGTTATCTCCCTTGAAAACTTTTATAAATGGTCCTCATAGGGTACAATCCTACTGGTCGAGTCCATAAATTATTCTATCTGTATCAATTGGAATTTATGATAACCCTTAATATAATAATCTTAATGGTCATTATAAAATGACTATATTATCAAAAATTATGATTTTTAACTGTCTTATAAATTTTATAGACCATGTAATTTTTTAGAATAGAGAATTTAGTGTATGTTTTTTCTATAACTTTATTACTCGATGAGGTTTTTAATCATTCGAAAGGGGAATTTCATTTATAAAAGTTCAGGTCATTACATTATTCCCCCATTTTTAAATGTCACCCTCTATATTTTCATTTCATACACTAAAATAGATAAGGTTAATTTTGTTTCATCACCTCTTTCGATTCCCATGTCCCTTCCTCAAACTTGTGGTTCTGCCACAACAATTTTACCAGGTGAGCTATCTTGCTTCGTGGAAGTTTGTCTCTATGATCTAAGATATTCATCATATTCTCCTTGTATGAAAGATCATTTTTCAATAACACCACCTTTATATTTAGTAAATGTGAGGGGTTTAGTTTGTAGTTCCTTAAGAAGGATACATGGAACACATCGTTTACTTGATATTGGTGGGTGTGTTAGTCGATAGGCCACCGCTCAGATACAATCAAGGATCTAAAATGGGATAATGTATCTAGGAATAATCTTTCCTTTATTTCCAAACCTCATGAATTTCCACCATGGCTATATATTAAGGAACACTTTAACTTTGAAATCAAACTCTAGATCACTATGATGATTGTTTGCATATATTTTTTGTCAAATTTGTGTATATTTCGTATAACACTTAATAGTTTGAACCTTCTCTGTCATTTCTTATATATGAACAGTTCCCATCAAATTCTTCTCTCTAACTTCATCACATTATGTCGGAGTCTGACACCTCTTCGTATAGAGATCCTCATAAGGTTCCATTTAAATTTGATAATGGAAACTATTTTTATATAAGAACTCTACTAGGAGAAGGTGTTTATCCCAATATCCCTGTAAATACATTGAGCATGATCTTAGCATATCATCTAGAGTTTTAATGGTAGTTTCAGACTCAACATTTTTCTATTCATTATAAGTAGTGTTGAATCTCATTTTGTATCCAACTCTTACTGAAGGATGGTCTAAAACCTCAAGGTAAACCCTAGATCTTGATATGATACAATAGAGAGTGGAACTCTATGCTGTCATACCACTTTCCTCATGTATATCATGGTGAGTTGGTCAAGAGAAAAATCTTCTTTGATAGAAATGAAATGTGCTTGTAAGGTGATCAAGTACCACCCAAATGGTGCTATTTCATTTAGGTATCTTGGGAATTCCAATGATGAAATCCATGGTTATGTTTTCCAATTTCCATAATGTTATGGTAAATGGATTCATTATACCCTTCCACTTCTATCCATCTACCTTGACTTATTATCATGCCAAGAATCAAGATACAAACTCAGAAACCCCCTCTTCATGTTTTCCCACACTAAGTTTTGCTTAAAATATCAGTAAATCTTAGTGATTCATGAAAGAATAAAGAAGTAGGAGTTATGTAGATCATCCAAAAGTTCCCTCTTTAGTTCTGTTTTTGATGGGACACATATCCATGTTCCATACCTTATAACTCCATCTTTATAAAAGTTACACTCCGAAATATTCACTACCTTATTTTGTAGTAACTCATCATCTTTTTGGTTCTCATTAATCCTATCAAGAATATACAGTTGATAATTTATTTTAGTAAGGTAATATAAAGATCCTTTTATTATTTTGATTCCCATCCTTTTCATTTTCAAGAATATTGGATCCCTTGCAGTCCCCATCATGGATAGAATTGCAGGACCCTTTATACTCAAAGAATAAGTCCCTTGGTTTTATTTACCCAGATGGTAATGGATTGAAAAATCATAATCTTTGATCATATCTAAACAACTTCATTGTTTTATATTAATCTACTTTTGTTTGAATATATAATTGAGCCTTTTATTATCAATGTATATGTCACACTTATCCCTGTAGAGATAATTCCACCAAATATTTAATGCAAAGATAACTGTGGTCAATTCTATATCATGGGTTGGGTAGTTCTAATCATGTTCCTTTAATTTTCATTGGTCATAGGCCACCATTTTTCATCTTTCATGAGTAAACAACCCCATCCCTTTTTGTATGCATCTCTATAGATCACAAATCCATCCCCACTGGTGGTTAGTGTGTGTATAGGTGTAATGATCATCATCTTCTTTATCTCTTTAATGTTTTCCTCACATTCATCATTATAGAAAAACATGAATCCATTCAGATTTATCTTGGTTAAGGGGATTGAAAGTCATTGGAAGTTTCTCACAAATCGATGATAATACCTAGATAATCCAAGGAAACTGTGTATTTCTATTCAAATAGTTGTTCAGGTCTATCCTTCAATTTCCTTTATTTTTAAAGGGTCTATAGATATATATTTTTTAGTGATAATATTCCCCAAGAAAGTTACTAACTCCAAAAAAAACTCAAATTTACTATACTTTTCATATAACTATTCCTTATTCAAGTTCTTCAGTACAATATTTGAATACTCCTCATGTTACACCTTAGTTTTGGAGGAAATAAGAATATCATTTATAAAAACTACCAAAAATTTGTAAAGGTACCCATAAAGACTCTATTCATTAAGTACATAGAGATTTTTGGAGCATTAGTGAGTCCAAATGGAATTACTATGAACTCTTAGTGCTTGTAACTTGTATGAAAAGAAGCCTTGGGGATATCCTCCTTATTCAACTTTACTTGATAATATCCTGACAGAATATCCTCCTTAGAGAAGTACTAGGATCCACATAGTTGATAAAACAAGTTATAAATACATGGTAGAGGATACTGGTTCTTTATCAAGATCTTTTTGAGCTCATGATAATTAAAGAAGAGGCTCATTAACTCATCCTTCTTCTTAATTAAGAGGTCTAGTGTATCCTATGGTGAAGCACTTGGGTGTATGAACAATTTATCCAAATTATCCTATAGTTTCTACTTGAGCTCCTCAAATTCAAAAAAATCCATTTTATATGGAGTCTTGGATATTGGTAAATCTTCAGGTATAATCTAGATTTAAAATTTAACCTCTTGGATATGAGGAAGACCAGTAAATTCTTTGGAAAAAACATCATCATATTCCCTCACAAGGGGAATGTCATCAAGGATAATTTTTCTTTAGTCTCAATTATTTAATCTAGATACACTTGCTCTCAAGGAAATAATATCAATGCTAAAGATTATGTTACCAAATAAGATTCATCTAACTCATTGTACTTGTATATAATTGGAGGGAAATATGTGATATTGAGGGTAATTTTCTTCTCTAGGAAATTTATGTTGGATCTATATAAGAAACGTCAATCCATGCCTAAAATAGCATCAAATTCCGTTAAAGGAAGTATCACAAGGTTATTGGTAAGTTCATCCAGAAAATTTTAATAGGGGATGATTTATATGCTTGGTATGAAACAATTAACCCATTTTTTTCTTAACCAACAACTCTAATTCCATGTTTTGAGGTGGTGTTTGAATAGTTCTTCCAAACGTCCTTGATATGAAAGAATGTGTAGAATGAAGGAAGATAAGCCCACATTTCACTATTTTATTCTAGTTCTAATCATTTAATTAATCAAAAATATACTATGGGATGCTAATTATTAGAATATTAATCAAATAAAAGGTAAAACATGAACATTAAAGAGATAACTAATCAATGACATGTATTACATAACCTAAGAATTTCTATGTTTCAATCTAAGTTATCGATGATCTATTTTCTAATATAAAATATTATGGTAACTTTTTGTTCTCTTAATAATGGTTTGTAAAGAGATTGTTAATTTGACCAAGAATATCCATTGGGAGTGTCAAACCAGGTGAGTATCAAGACCCATTTCTATGCATTAGGCGATGATGGAGTCTAGCTCAATGTGACCTTTTTGGGGTTATTACCACTAGGAACAACTATTCTAGAGACACATCCAATTGTATTATCCAAAAAATGTATTTATTTTCTTAGAAAACACATAATATATACTTTAAAAAAATTTAGGGATATTTTACTATGTTTAGTCTTATCCTCAAGGCTTTCACTAGACTTTTCTATTCCTAATCCCAATAAATAACTAGACTTTTCTCTGATACCAACAATAGGATTTGATAAAAAAATATTTTTTTTAATATTTTATTGATAATAAATGACATAATTTCCTCACATTATGATAAATATGTTCATTTATGAAATATTTGGGATTAGACCATTCATTTGAAAATTTGATTAAAATTCCAGTTTTACCCTTTAAAAATGAACCGTAGTATTTCACACATAAATATTTTAATATGAATTATTTGAACTTAAATATTTGTAACAGTGTTCCTCACTTAATTTTCTACAACTTTTATTCAGGAAACTAGGGCTAAAGAGTGCATTTGGTTGGTGAAAATGAGCCATGAAGTCAAAGTTGGGCGCTGGACTTGCCAGAATGGAAATGGGTTCTGTATTTGGGTCATAACTTCTTCATACGTGCTTTAATTAGGCCCAAATTCTGAGAGGAGCTCTGAGATTCATTTTATCACAAATCATAACTCTGGAAGGAGATATGGTTCACACTTTTTTGTGGTCAAATGGGCGGTGCAGGTTGGATTAAAATATTTGGATGAATTTCCCCATTCACACTTAAAACCACTTGTAACCTAGCCTCCACTCCACTCTATAAATTAGTGTTTTCCTCATTTGGAGGAGTTGGGACGTGAATTAGGAGATTGGTGGAATAGGATAATTAGTTTCACCCAAATTCTCCAACCATTTTAAGAGGGGTATCTTTTGAAGCAAGGATCCCCTCATCAAAGCCTCCTTCTCTTCTTCATGTTGTAATATTTTTCATTTGTGTATTTAACTTCATTGTTCTTCTTTTATTTATTCTATTTTCTTATTTTTTATTCAAATTTATTCTTATATTAATCTTCCTATTTGTTCTTGAATTCTTGAGTAGAAGCGTGATTGGGTTATACTCATTATAAATCATTGCAAATGCAATTCGCTTCTATGATGATTACGCCACCCATGGAAGAGTAGTCTTTTTAGTAATCGATCTATCTATTACCTTCTTCATTACTTTATTTTGAATAAATGAGATACTATAATTCAATTAATATGATATTATAATTGAGTTTTCAATTTAAATTAAACTATTCAAGCAAATGAACAATAAACACAAATCACGCGAGGTTGAGAATTGTGTGAATTGTGAGAGCGCGAACTTAATTGGTAATTCAAAACCACATGGGATCAATTTGTAGTGTTCAAATATAATCCCTAAACTCAATTAATTCTAATTTATAGAGAGAATATTTGAATTAATTTACCACTAACCATAAGCTAACCTTATAACATCAATCAAAGCAGGGTGCTGCGATTGCATATTCTGAAGTTAGCCTAGGGTTAAATTCACTTCATCTTTATGGAAAAGTTAATTCTTGTAGGGCTTGGGATTTAACAAATTAAGGGATCATAATTAAGTAGATATTAATTTAAATGATAATTATTAATAAATTATTGAAGAGGTATATTTATATCGATTACACTTTCTAAAAATAGTTTTCTAAAAAAACATCTTCTCATTGTGCTTTGTTAATTAACTTCCATTTCAAAATTAAAAACACAAAAAATAAAAATAAAATCTTCTTTCAAAAAAATTCCTCTAGATTTATAAACTATAAACAACCCCCATACTTTCAAGTAGTGTTTTAATTATATTATATTTTATTTTTAGAATACATTTAAGAAGTTGTTTTAATTTACTTCCTCTTTTGAGAAATGATCTTGGTCAGCCACTCTGCTGCACCTAAGTACACCAAAAACCACTAATCATTTGAGGGCGCCCACAACAATGCTCTTTCAAATTGGCACCATTTCTGGGGAGGCAAGTAATTATTTCATCAAATTAGAGGTATTTATTTTATTTTACATTTTATTCTCTTCCTCTCTTCTTTCTTCCTTCTTCACCCAATCTATTTTTTTTCTTCTAATTATTTTTGGACCATCAACTAAAACTTCTAATTTTTATTTTAATATGGTCCACTTTCTTTATTTTCATTTTTATTTGATTTATGAAATGACCTAATCTTGAAGAACTCTTAGATCTTGACCCTGAGATTGAACGCAACCTTAGGGCTCGAATCAGACATTATGAGTCTACTAGAAGTTTCAACATTCAAATAGTTGGAGAATTTCTCCACTCCAAGAACATTAAAATTTGAAACACTTATAATTACAACATAAAACAAGAACCAATGGCTGAAAATAATGGAAATGAACTTAATATAACTATTCTAGAATTGTATGCACCAGATATTAACTATCAACCAAATTGTATGGCATACCCGAATCTCGAATCAGAATTTAAACCGAAATCTGGGTTAATTCCTATTCTTCCAAAGTTTCATGGATTATCTAGTGAGGATCCAAACAAACATTTGAAAGAATTTAATGTGGTTTTCTCAATCCTTAAACCTGGAAATGTTTCTGAAGATCAAATCAAACTAAGATCATTCCCATTCTCACTTGATGGATATGTGAAAGACTGGATGTATTATTTACAACCTGAAGATGTAACTTGTTGGAATGATTTGAAACATCTTTTCTTGAAGAGATTTTTTCTAGAATAAAGGACCAATTCCATTTGTAAGAAGATATCGAGGATCAATCAAGCCCAAGGAGAGTCAATGTATGAGTACTGAGAGCGATTTAAGAATTTTTGTGCAAGCTTCCCACATCAACAAATCAGTGAGAAACTCCTCATCCAATACTTCTACGAAGGACTCACACCTATGGAGAGGATCATGGTGGATTCCGAGGCTAGAGGAGAATTGGTGGACAAGACACCAGTAGCTGTACGTGCGTTGATCGACAAAATGGCCCAAAACTCTCAACAATTTGGAGATCGAGGTACACCACATGCCAAGGGAGTACATCAGGTAAGTCCATATTCTCTTGAAATTCATTTGATTGATACCTAGTTAGAAGAATTAAAAACTATGGTGAGGTATATTTCTTTGGCATAAAAGACATCCCAACCCCCTCCTTCAAGGCCTTGTGGCATTTTCCCTGAGACAAGCCACCCAACTGACTATTTCCCATAACTACAAGAGATAGAGGATTGCGAAGTAGTATTCCCAGGGAGACCATATCAAAAGCAACAAAAGACATACCCCCAAAAGAAGTTTGATTAATTTTCTCCAACATACAACCAAGGGTGGAAAGATCAACCAGACATGAGGTATGGCTCTGGCCAACAACAAAGGCCCCCTTTTCAACAAAACTTCCAGCAGCCTCCGCCTTAATAGTAGGGTTTCCAACAAACCCAAAGGATATTTGAATCCCAAGCATCAACAAGCTAGCAATAATGGAATCCCACACCAAAGGTAGATTCTAAAATTGATGATCTTTTGAATCAAATTGTTCTTAATCAACATAATGAGTTGAAGAGTCAAAGTTTGAAGCTGAGGGAGTTGAAGACTCAAATGGGAAAGATTTCCACTGCCCTCCATGAACTGGTAAGTAATAATTATAGAAATATACCATCCCAAACTACTCCAAATCCCAAGGGGAATTTCAGTTTCATCACATTGATAAGTGGGAAGAAAACAACTGATACATCTGCAACTATTGTTCCACCTGGATTCACCTCAAATATGGAGATGCCGCATTCCATACCAACTGATGAGAAATACAAGGAGAAAGATAAAGGTAAGAAAAAGATTGATGATTTTCCTCCTAAACCCCTTCCATTTCCAAATAGAGTTGTACAAACCAAGAAGATGGCTGAATAGGTGATGTAAAAAGAAGTTTTGGATACATTCAAGCATGTGGAGATCAACATCCCTTTACTTGAAGCCATAAAGAAAATCCCAAGGTATGCGAAATTCTTAAAATAACTTTCTAACAATCGAAGAGGGATAAAGGGAAATGAGAGGATAAATCTTGGAAGGAATGTTTCACCACTCATTACACCAACTCTAGAAATTCCGACAAAGTGCAAGGATCCAGGGACATTCACCATCCCATGTACCATAGGGGAGTTGCACTTTTATGATGCACTTTGTGATTTGGGAGCTTCCATAAATGTGATGCCTCACTCTGTATTATCTTATTTGCAGGTTGGTGAGCTGAAACCAATGAGAGTAGTGGTGCAGTTGGAAAATAGAGCTACATCATATCCAGCGGGAGTCCTTGAGGATGTACTTGTCCGGGTAAGAGACATGATCTTCCCAGAATATTTATACGTACTTAACATGGAGTAAGATCAGGTAAGTTCTCATGCTCCCATTATCTTATTTATACCCTTCCTCAAAACAGCAAATACTATCATAAATGTCAATAAGGGTACACTTTCCATGGAATTTGGGGATGAATTTGTGATATTTAATATATGGATTCCATGAAGTACCCCTCAGAGGACCATTCTGCATTTTTTATCTCCCATTTTGAACCACCAAATAAAACCCCCCTGGAATTTGATTGTTCTATGCTTAGGGAGATTATGAGTATTGGTTCTAGTTTGACATCTAAGATTACTTCCACACCTATTTCTAATGCACAATACTCTCTTAGATTTTATTTTGAAAAGTAATCATATTCTAATTTTGATCATGTGAAATCTAATTATGACATGGATGTTGAGTATGCTGATGGATTTGAGGCTTTATTCTCTGATTTTGATGATGTATATTATAACACTAATGCTCTTTGTGAACATATTTCAGTTACTTCTATGTCTTCATCAATAATCCAACCCATACACTAGAACTCAAGCCATTGCCACTAGATCTCAAATACTCATACTTGTTGAGTGGTGAGAAATTACTTGTTATCATTGCAAACAATCTCCCTTTTGAACATGGAGAATTTTTTTTGAATATTTTGAGGGAGAACATTAGGGAAATTGGGTGGACCTTGGATAACATATCAGGTATTATCCCCTTCATTTACATGTATAGGATTCTTTTGGAGGATGAGGATAAACTAGTGAGGCACCCACAAAGGAGACTCAATCCAACCCTTCTAGAGGTTTTTAAAAAAGAGGTTGAAAAATTTCTCAAGGTAGGCATAATCTATCCCATTTCAGATTCTCAATTGGTAAGTCCTATTCAAGTCATGCCTAAGAAAAGGGGTGTTACTATTGTTAAAAATGAGAAAGATGAGTTAGTTCCAATGAGGGTGCAAAATAGTTGGCGTGTGTGTATTTATTATAGGGAACTAAATCAATCTACCCACAAGGACCATTTTCCCCTCCCATTTATTGATCAAATGCTCGAGAGACTAGCTGGGAAGACACATTATTGTTTCTTGTATGATTTTCTAGATATTTTCAGGTTCCTATTACTCCGAATGATCAAGAGAAGATAAAATTTACTTGTCTATTTAGTATGTTTGTCTACTGAAAGATGCCATTTGGACTTTGCAACGCCCCAGGTACCTTCTAGAGATGCATGATGAGTATTTTTTCTGATTTTATTGAGACTTTCATGGAGGTATTAATGGATGATTCTATAGTGTATGGATCCTAATTTGATGAATTTATAAATAGTTTGGGAAAGGTGTTGAATCTTTGTATTGAGAAGAATATGGTATTGAACTTTGAAAAGTGTCATTTAATGGTAGAGCATGACATTTTATTAGGGCATGTAGTGTAAAAACATGGGATATAGGTTGATAAATCTAAGATAGACATTATTTCATCCTTACCATATCCTATATGCGTGCATGATGTTAGATCTTTCCTAGGGAATTCATTATTTTTTTCAGCGCTTCATCAAATAGTTTAGTAAGATTTCTCTTCCTATGTCATGATTACTTCAAAAGGATTCTGATTTTGTGTTTAATGATTCTTTTAAGACTTCCTTTGATGAGATAAAGAAGTATCTGACCACTCCACCAATCATACATCCCCCATGGTGGGAGATTCATATTGAGCTTATGTGTGATCCCTCCAACTTCACGGTTGGAGCTGTCTTATCTCAGAGGGTGGAGGGACCTTCACATGTGATTACCTATACATCAAGGATACTAGATTCAGCCCGATAAAACTACACAACCATAGAAAAGGAGTTTCTTACTGTTATATTATCTTTAGATAAATTCCGTTCATATATATTGGGCTCTAAATTAGTTGTTTTTTCTGACCATGCAGCTCTAAGGTACCTCTTGAAGAAGCCAGACGCAAAGCCCAGGCTAATCCGATGGATTCTCTTTATTCAAGAATTTGACATTGAGATAAATTACAAAAAGGGGTCAGAAAACTTGGTGGTGGACTACACGAGTAGGCTTACTCACACACTAGAGGATGAAACCTTGGACCATGTACCACTTCAGGACACTTTTTCTGATGAGCATCTTTATTCTATCTCATGTATGCATCCTTGGTTTTTAGATTTAGTTAACTATCTTGTTGCCTCTGAAATCCCTACAAATTTAAAGAAACATCAATTCCAAAAATTAAAGAGTGAGTCAATATTTTATGTGTGGGATGATCCCTACTTATGGAGCATGTGTAGTGACCAAGTTATTAGGAGTTGTGTTCCCGATCATGAGTTTGAGTCTTTTTTTCAATTTTGTCATATACTTGCTTATGGTGGACACTTTGGACCCCAATGGATAGCTAGGAAATTTTTAGACTCTGGATTGTATTGGCCTAGTTTATTCAATGATGCTCATGTGTTTTGTAAGTCATGCTCTCATTGCCAACACACTGGGAAAATTTCTAGGAGACAAGATATGCCCCAACAACCCATACTATTCTGTGAGATTTTTGATGTATGGGACATAAATTTTATGGATCCTTTTCCTAGTACCTTTTATTTTTGTTCATTTTGGTTGCTGGTGATTATGTGAGTAAATGGGTGGAGGCTAAGGCCACCAGGACTGATGATTCTCATGTTGTAGTGGACTTTTTCAAGACACAAATTTTCTGCAGGTTTAGAGTACCAAAGGCTATCATCAGTGACCAAGGGATAGACTTCTACAATCAGAATTTTGATTTCCTCCTTTAGAATTATGGGGTGACACAAAGAACATCAACACCATACCACCCCCAAACAAATGGCCAGGACGAGGTTTCAAATCATTAGTTGAAACAAATTTTGGAGAAAACCATGCACCCGAATAGGAAGGATTGAAGTAAGCGCTTGGACGATGCATTATGGGCTTATAGGACAGCATAAAAGACTCCCATTGGTATTTAACCATTTGAAATTGTCTTTGGGAAGGCATGTCATCTTCCTGTGGAAGTTGAGCATCGGGCTTATTGGGCTATAAAGAAATGCAACATGGATTTGGCCAAAGCTGGAATCCAAAGGAAGCTACAAATTCAAGAGCTTGAGGAGATTTAATTGTCATCATATGAGAAATAAAGGCTCTATAAGGAAATATATAAAGTATCTCATGAAAAAAAAAATGATCCAACAAAGGGAGTTTCATGTTGGATAGAAGGTCCTTCTCTATAGTTCACGACTGAAGCTGATGCCTGGTAAGTTTCATTCCAGGTGGTTAGGTCCTTATGTTGTGACTAATGTTTTTTCTTATGGTGTAGTGGAGATCACACAAGAGGACACAAGAAGGAGATTTACAGTCAATGGTAAATGTTTGAAGAGATAAATTGAGGGACTTCATACTGATGCAGTGGATTTTATCACACTGCATGGCTCTATCATCACTTGATCATATCAGGTTGTTCCTAACCCTTTAAATTTTTTATTGTTTGTCCTATTTAAAATTGTACATTTCATGTGCCTATATAATCTCATAGGTTCACATTGAGTACAATGCAATATTTTAAGTGTGGGGGAGGGAACCTTTTAGTTTAGTAATTTCAATTGTTTTCCTATTAAAAAACAAAACAAAAAAATTGTGTTTTTCAAAATTTGTGTGTTTATTTTTCATTTTTTGTGTGTTTTTGAAACTTTTGAGCTGAAACGATTCTCATAACCATTTTTAAATCCATATCAATAAGTGTAACAATTTATCCCTTGAAACTGAGCTTAAATGAATGCTGAAAATGACTTTGTTTCATGTTCAAATATTGATTTATTTCATGAAAAGTACACTGAATTTTGAATCCCATTACACATCTCACTGTCTTTTTATTTGAAATCACTTTCCTGTGAGGATTCTGAACCATTATTTTAATATTATTTACATTAACCTCACTTCTTTAGAGAACCAAACCATGCTTGATTTAACCAAAATTTGATTTATACCTATAAAAACTTGAGGGTTTGGGGTACTTATGTTTAAATGATTGAGGTATTTGTTTGGTATTAAAGCCCATATTTCAAAGAATCCTTTTTTATAATGGAATAACTTGAATATTTAATACTTTTATCCCTTAGAATCCATGAAAATCCTATTAGGTTATCCACATTACAAGACAATTTTCCCTATCCAACCAAATCTTGAAGTGAAATTGCATAATCTAGTTGAACTTAAGTGTGGGGGAAGCTGTCCTGTATTGTGCCACCACATTTTGTGATACTTCGGGTGAAAAATTAAATTATGAAGAGATATGTTTGATTTTGAAGAAAATAATTATATTGAAATATGTGCCTTTTTGGAGCTTTCATGATAAAAGAAGCTGTGCCTCTCTAGAGCTTCTAATAGAGGGGGAAAGCTGTGCCTATCTGGAGATTTTAAGAATATCATGTTCGAGAAGATTGACATTTTTACTACTAAAATGTTGAATGGTGTGCACATTCCTTTATTTTTCATGATGATGAACATGAATCAATGCTATGTCTATTGAGGAGGAGACCATATTTAAGTGAAAATTATATTAATGCAATTTTGCTTCAAAAAGAGTCAAGCCCTCCTCATTCAGCCTCAGATTTGTTTCACATCTAAATCCTACCAACCGAAAGCCACAAAACAACCCTAAAAATTCCTCATGATAAACATATGTATTTGACTCACATTGGGTGGTGATGTAGGAATTTATCAAGCCTATGGTGACCCTTGTATGAGTTTGAATGTGAAAGACATTGCTAAAAAATTGACATTTGTGTGATAAGAGAAAATTCAAGTGAGGTAAGTGTTTTGTACATGGGAGGATAAATGATGTGGAAATATATTGAATGATATAAATGGAGAACTTGAAATAATTTTTTTATGAGGCATGATATCTTTTTATTCTTGGTGTGGAATTGATGGATCTCAATGATATGTGTTTTAAAATTGTTTTGATTTAATATTGATCTTTACTTGATATGAGGTTTTGCCCAGGAGTGAAAAAGGGTAAGTGTGGGGGAGTTGATAAAACACTATTTTGTTGAATATTTTATTGATAATAAATTACATAATTTCCTCACATTGTTCTAAATATTTTAATTTATGAAATATTTGGGATTAGATCATTCATTTGAAAATTTGATTAAAATTCCAGTTTTACCCTTTTAAAATGAACTGTATTATTTCACACATAAATATTTTAATATGAATTATTTGAACTTAAATTTTTGTAACAGTGTTACTCACTTAATTTTATACAACTTTTATTCAGGACACTAGATCTAAAGAGTGCATTTGGTTGGTGTAAATGGGCCATGAAGTCAAAGTTGGGCGCTGGACTCGCCAGAATGGACATGGGTTCTGTATTTAGGTCATAACTTCTTCATCTGTGCTTTTATTAGGTCCAAATTTTGAGAGGATCTCGAGGATTCATTTTCACACAAATAATACTTCTGAAAGGAGACTTGGTTTACGCGTTTTGGTGGTCACATGGGTGGTTCAATTTGGATTAAAATATTTGGCCGAATTTCCCCATTTACACTTGAAACCACTTGTAACCTAACCTCCCATCCACTCTATAAATTAGTGTTTTTCTCATTTGGAGGGGTTGGGAAGTGAATTAGGAGATATAAGGCAGAGGATAATTAGTTTCACCCAAATTCTCCAATCATTGTAAGAGGGGTATCTCTTGAAGCAAGGATCCCCTCATGGAATCCTCCTTCTCTTCTTCATGTTGTAATATTTTCATTTGTGTATTAAACTTCATTGTTATTATTTTATTTATTCTCTTTTATTATGTTTTATTAAAATTTATTATTCTATTAATATTCCTATTTGGGATGAAATTATTTAGTATAAGCATGATTGGGTTATACCCATTATAAACCGTTGCAAATGTAATTTGCTTCTACGATGATTACGCCACCCATGGAAGAGTAGTCTTTTTAGTAATCAATCTATCTATTAAGTTCTTCATTCATTTATTTTGAATCAATGAGATAATTTAATTCAATTAATATGGTATATTACACTATTTTTCAATTTAAATGAAACTAAGAAAGCAATTGAACAATAAACACAAATCACACGAGGTCGAGAATTGTGTGAATTGTGAGAGCGTGAACTTAATTGGTAATTCAAAACCACACGGGATCAATTTGTAGTGTTCAAATATAATCCCTAAACTCAATTAATTCTAATTTTCAGAGAGTATGTGTGCCTTAATTTACCACTGACCATAATCTAACCTTATAACATCGATCAAAGCAGGGTGCTGCGATTGCATGTTCCGAAGTTATCCTAGGGTTAAATTCACTTCATCTTTATGCTAAAGTTAATTCTCGTAGGGTTTGGGATTTAATAAATTAAGGGATCATAATTAAGTGGATATTAATTTAAATAATAATTATTAATAAATGATTTAATAGGTAGAGTTAGATCGATTACACTTTCTAAAAATAGTATTCTAAAAAACATCTTCTCGTTGTGCTTTGTTAATCAACTTACATTTCAAAATTAAAAACAAAAAAAATACAATCTTCTTTTAGAAAAATTATTCTAGATTTATAAACTATAAAAAACCCCCATCCTTTAAAGTAGTGTTTTAATTATATTCTATTTTATTTTTATAATACCTTTAAGAAGTTGCTTTAATTTACTTCCTCCTTTGAGAAACGACCTTGGTCAGCCACTCTACTACACCTAAGTACCCCAAAAACCACTAATCATTTGAGTGCTCCCACAATAGCATACTTTCAACAACCCATATTTTAATACACTTTAATCCATGATTTGTTATATCATGGAACCCAAAATACGATACCAAAAGATCATAAATCCTAGTGTCTTTATAAAATTATGTATATATCATAAAAAATATAATAAGAATACAATTACATTATTGAAAACTTCCTTAACATGCATCTCATATTCCATTGTTCTTCTAAAACTACACAGGATAACCTAGGGATGTACATAAGAAAGGGGTGACCAATAAAGACCAATAATGGAATAAAAAAATATGGAAAATTAGTACATTCGATCCAAGAGTCATATCAAAGTAACATAAGATGGGTGAGCATCATAATCTTGAACAATGATGCATGATATAACATGACAGCATTAAGACAACTTAGGAATATGGAAACAACTTAAAACATGTAATAATACACATAACTCAAGGATAATCTCTAATAAAATAGAACATACAATTCCTAGGATAACCTCTTGTTCACTATACATGGAATATCATGAGATTAAAAAATTACCCAATGCATTGGAGGGCTATATAATTCCATTCCCACCTGTCACTTTCATATCATGTACATACATAAGTGTGCCACATAAATCATGAAACATAAGGATATATTTCATCAATTTTACCTTTGTTATTAAGAAGTGTGGGTTACATACCTTTAAATCCTCAATAAATCAATGGTAGGTACAACTAGGTGAATACCCTTGAGTGGAAGTGGAGACAATTATTCACTACACAAATTTTTGGCATGGAAAATCATAGGATAATTTCAACAACATAACATGTGTACATAAAGGTTTATAGAAGGGATGAATTATATTTAAAGGAGTATCTAATTATCTGATAATCATAGGTATAGTAAGAGTGATGTTGAAAAACATATCCCAACTTGAATAATTGGAAATAAAAGGCCTGACATAAAGAAGATTCTTGAATAAAGAGGAGAATGAGAGGTTCTATTACTTCGACATAGTAATGACTTAGATGAAGGTTATAACAAGAGGGTATAAATGATCTCTAATTATTAGAACATAAATTTTATAGTAAATTTAAGCTTATAAATACATGATAGCATAATCAATTAAGATTAAAAAAGCTAAAAATAGAGAATGGGCTTGAATTGAAAAGAAGAGACAGAGAGATCTCTTACCATGAGAGGACAATTCTAAAAACTTGAGAGGAGATTATTGAGAGATTGGGGGTACATTGGGAGGACTATATAGAGGTAAAAGTGGAGTAATTTAAGGATCTAAGTGTTTTTACTAAAGGGGAATGTGAGTTTGGTAGGGTTTATATAGAAAAATACATGATACTTTTTTATTAATTTTTAAACATAGGTTTTAGACTCTATATGATAAAGTAATCAAAAACATACACCTTACCACGATTTTTGTATATGGTTTCTACCAAAGAGGCATGGATTTCATTATTTTATAATATTAAGAATCAAACACATTAAAATAATGCCTTTGGTGATGTGAAAGTGAGTAATGTTTTTAAAGAGTTGATTTTAAAACCTTAAAATATAATATAGGTTTTGAAGGATTCATTAAGGGTTTATAAAACTAATAAAAAACCTAAAAAACACATTATTTTAAAGGTAAAACATAATTTTCGTCATGGATATTATTTATATTGTTTATTACATTATTTTGGGTTTTATGGTGTCATAATACACACCGTATATTTATATTGTATTTAATTTTGATCCAAAAATTTGACTGTCTTAAAAAATTATGAAAAAATCACCATGGAATAATTTTGATGTTTCAATTTAAAAGATAATATTTAATTTATCAAAATAAATCTCTATATGTGATAATATACACTTTTAAATAAAAAAAATCATTTAATGAAAAATACCGATTTTTGATAATAACAGTTTTCAGACCCTTATAAAATTATTTTTGACTTTGTAAAATTTTATTATCATTTATATTTAATAAATAATATTTAATAATAATATTTTATTAAAATATAATTTATTTCAAAAATTATAGGATTCATTAAAATAGAGCGTCTTAATTGAAACTTTATATTTCCCAAAAAATAAAATTTGTGTTTCTTTGTATCAAATTCAAAATTTCTATCAAACCTATTTTTTAATCATTATTAAGTAATAAAAGATAACTATAATAATTATTTTTTTAAATATAAAAATTCATATTGTAAGGGTCTAGATACAAAACCCTTCATTACACTAGTGAATTCCCTAATGGTAAGGTGTGTCATGGTGAGGTTTTCATGGGGTGGTTCGAAAAATATGGTTTGGGTCATGATCTCGATGAGCTTGAAATTAAACCGTAAATAGTTTCTCTCATGCTTTAGTTTTTTTAATCTTAGTTTGAGATTGTTCATGGGAAAGGACATGATGTTATCTTCCTTAGAAACTCAAATAAATAGTTTTTATACGGTACAATCCTATTGGTTGATCGCATCACTTCTTTCATCTATATTAATTAGAATTTATTATAAACCTTAATATAATAATATAAATAGTCAATGTACAATAAATATTTTATCAAAATTTATGATGCTTAACAATATTTTAAATTTGTCAGACCATATAGAAATTCAAAATAGCCAAAGTAGTGTATGTGTTTTTTATAACATTATTACTTGAAATGATATTTAATCATTGAAAAAGGTAATTTTATTTATAAAAGTTTTGGGTCGTTACACACATGTATTTTCATAGAAATACATGTTCATATACATACACATACACAAACACATATAAACCGACACACACACACATACACATACACATACACATACACATACACATACACATACACATACACATACACATACACATACACATACACATACACATACACATACACATACACATACACATACACATACACATACACATACACATACACATACACATACACATACACATACACATACACATACACATACACATACACATACACATACACATACACATACACATACACATACACATACACATACACATACACATACACATACACATACACATACACATACACATACACATACACATACACATACACATACACATACACATACACATACACATACAAATACACATACACAGACACATACACATACACATACACATACACATACACATACACATACACATACACATACACATACACATACAAATACACATACACATACACATACACACACACATACACACACACATACACACACACACACATACACACATACACATACACATACACATACACATACACATACACATACACATACACATACACATACACATACACATACACATACACATACACATACACATACACATACACATACACATACACATACACATACACATACACATACACATATACATACATATACACATACACATACAGACATATATATACATAAACAAACATATGTACACATGTATACACAGACACACACACACGCACACACACACACACACATGGGCATACATATGTACACATACATGCACATGCACATACACATATATATACATACACATACATATATGTACATATACACATGTATACACATATATGCATACACAATCCCATAAAAATACACATACAAATACATTCAATATTACATAAACGTATTGTAACACCCCACCCCGACTCATTGGATTGAGAAGAGGTAAAATTTTACTAGCCTTAAGTGACATCCCCAGGACACAAAAGGTTGGAAATAAATGAAAAGGGAATTATAGGAAATTGGGGGATGCTTTTCCCAGAAGAACACAAAATTTTTCAAGAGATAAAAAAATCCAAGATAGACTAAATGATGCATGAGAAAAAACCACATAACTCGATACAATACCAATATAGAAAAATATAATATTGTAGAAAAAAATAAATGAAAGTGACAGGATAAGACTCCAAGTAAAAAGACATCAGTATGCGACACTATAAAGCTCTAACATTAGTAACCAAACCAAGATTTCAAGGACCATCACTAGAAAAGTATGAAACATGGAACTTCCCTATTACTTGGTATACAACATCTAAAAATGAAAAAAAGTACCCAAGAAGATGGTGAGTATAACACTCAGTAGGATTTTCCTAAAGACTTCGCATCACACACCACTAATACAAGAATAGGTTAGCACATTTTATAAAAATAAGAGCGAATAAGATAAGAAAATCACGTCAATCCATCAACACATCTCATATAAAAAAGTAAAGATAAATATTTTAAAACCATTTTATTTCCATTATAATAATTAACCCATTTAACACCCACATAGACATATAATTCATGTAACCATAGACCACCCTATACTCGTGAGTGGTAAGTCATCCTATCACAAGGCTGTCACTTGGTGACCAACTTGACTGTGGTACTTATAACCATGATATGTCATAAGTTATCATTATTTTAAGGTGGTAAATCCAACCATTAACCATCCCAAATTTTTATCATTTAAAGGCGGTACTTATGAGCATTAACCATCCCAAATTATTATGAATTCACAACACACTTTTATGAAAAAAATTTCTAACAAAACATTTATTTAACAAAATCCCATCTTTCAAAACCCACCCTTTTGAAATCACATCAACCAGGGTTTTACAATTAATTACATAAAATATTTCCAAAGAAACATAAATATGATTTAGGAAATATCAAGCCAACAATTTTAAGAATAAATGAGTGGGAGATAATCCACCTACCATGATAATATTAGCGCAAAGGATCCAATATGATTCCACAGATTCAATATTTTTCTCCCGTTCCTTTATCAAAATCCAAGAAGTTAACATCAAAAAAATCTGAATGCCTAGATCAAGGTATAATAACACTGATCTATGGTTCCAATAAATTAAATAAGAGAAGATCAACATGATAAGGGAGAACGGAACCCTAACACATTTATTAAAAAAAATGACATTTTAATGATTCAATTTCATCAAAATTCAAATGTAAAAAATCACCGAAATTCACCTATGGTAACCCTAGGAGTCGAGAGTGAGAAGAATAAACATGTGACAAAAAATACACATTGGTTATAACTTAACTTTCTGGGCATGAGGATTTACATTTTGTGTAACTCACATACACGTCATGTATTTTATCGATGCCACATATGTTGAAAATTGTCTCACATTGATTTTATTTCCCAAAAAAACCAATTACATGATGTGTAACTTTTACAGATCGTGTATTTATTATACTATGTTTTCCAATAGAAAACCCAAAAGTTCATACTTACAACTAAATTAAACCAAGACCCTTGGAAAAATAAAATTCATTAAATGAGGGCATGCCTCAAACCAGGGTGCTACATTCTCCCCAATATTGGGATATCTATCATTGGGAAGCTGGAATAAATTAGGACATTATTCATACATAAACTTTTCCCTTTCCCATGTTTCCTATTGAACCTAAACATGTTGCCATAGAACTCCCACAAAGGGAAAGGATCACCCTCAAAGGGTATTTTTCTTCCTGTCCAGAGCCTGTACCGGTTCATGGATAAGAGTTGCATCTGGATCAAGAGTAACATGACACTAGAAGATCACATGTTGAGTATCTTGGTGATGTTTATTTAATTGAGAACCAAGGAAGAAGTTATAAACAACACTAAATCTTAGTGGTAATGTTAACTGATACATAATAATGACAATCCATTCTATAACATCAAATGGTCCCACATACCATGGTGCTAGATTCTCTTGCTTCCATAAGAATCTATGATAATGTCTTAGAGACACTATTAAAAAATATATTCATTGACATCAAAGGATAAAGGTTAGTGATGTTTATCTAAATAATACTTCTATTTGCTTCACATCATTTTCATTATCTTCTGAATCATCTATATTTTCTCTATAGTCTCATGTACACAACTCGGTCCAATAATGGATGATTCTACTATTTACAACCAACATAAAGGAGGATGAAATGTACGACTATAAAAAACCTCAAATGGTGGCATCTGAATTGTTTACTGGTAACTGTTTTTATAAGAAAAATCAACCAAAGATATATGATTATCCCATGAACCACCATAGTCCATAACACATGCTCTAAGAATATATTCCATTGTCTGAATAGTGTGTTCTGATTGTCCGTTAGTCTATGGATGATATATTGTGCTCAAATTAATTTGAATTCTGAGAGATTATTGTAATGATTTCCAAAATATAGAAGTGAAGTGGGGTTCTCTGTCAGATACAATCAAAACTCAAACCCCATGTAACCTGACCAATTATTGTATATATAACTTTTCCAATTACTCTAATTGGATTCTTTTATTGGGATAAAGTATGTTGTCTTAGTAATTAAATCCACTACTACCCATATAGAATAATTTTTTTGTAACATTCTTTGTAGGCATTTGAAAAAGTCCATCATAATATGCTCCCACTACCATTAAACTATAGGCATAGACTACAACATACCATCTAGCCTTTTATGTTCTACTTTTACCTATTGGAAATTTAAGCATTTCATCACATAATCTACAATTTCACATTTCATCCCTCCCCACCATAAATGTGCTTTCATTTCCTTGTGCATTTTATGAACACCTAGGTGAATAGACCATTTTGAAAGGTAATACAAACAAATAAGTTGTTCCTTACAATACTAAAGAACTATGATCCATTTCTAAAAACATAATAAGGATTTCTCATCCATTTTCCAATTATCAAGAGTCTCCCCACCATTTAGGTTTTACCTAATGGTTATTCGATCAAAAGCAGATGTCTGAGATTCTATTAAAAAATTTACCAAGTCTTTAGGAAGAAATAATGGAAAAAAATTCACAATAACTCTATGCCAAACAATCTAAACACATATCATCAATCATTCTCATAAACTACCATTGGTCATGAGCTTCTCGGACCACTTCACTAAACAATTTGTGTCGCAACGCAACAGCCACAAAATTCCCTTTATAGGGTGTGTATATCAAGTTGAAATTGAACATCTGGTTATACTCAATCCATATTTTTTCCTCAAGTTTAAGTCTTGCTAAGAAAATTTGTATTTAAAACTCTTATGATTTTTGAAAACTGTGAACTTTTCTCAAAATACAAAATGCCTCCACGTTTTTAAAGCATGGAAAACTGTAGCTAATTCTAGGTCATGCGTAGAATAAATATTCTCATAAACTTGAAACTATCTAAAACTATAGGCCACAACATGGTCTACCTGTATGAGAATACAACCAAGACTAGATCTAGATGCATCATAATATAATACATAGTTGTTACCTAGTTTTGGAAGGATTAGGATGGGTGTTGAGGTTAGATGAGTATTATGTTCTGAAATTCATTTCTGGAATTCATCATTCCATACAAATAGAACACATTTCCATGTCAGAATATTTATAGGAGAATAAAGTCTAGAAAAATCATAAAAAACCAGCTATAGTAACCTCCTAATTCCAAAAAAACTGTGTACCTCAAAAATATTATTTGGTGTCTACTAAGATACTATGACCTCTATCTTTCCAAGATAAATAGATATTCCTAATTAAAAAATTACATGCTGAGGAAATTAACTTCTTGTATCCAGAAGTTGCACTTAGAAAACTTAGAATACAAATTATGTTCTTGAAATGTACTCAGTACAATTCCTAAGTGATCCTCATGGTCATTCCTCCTTCTGGAAGAAAGAAAAATATCATCAACCAACACGAAAACAAAATAATAAAGGTACCTATAGAAGATACGGTTTATTAAAGCCATGAAAAATTCTGGTGTGTTCATTATACCAAAATTCATGATGAAATATTCATAATATCCATAGAGAATCTGAAATGCTATTTTTGGGATATCCTCTCTTATGACTCTAAGTTGATGATATCCTAAACGTAGATCAATTTTAGAGAACCGTCTATCTCCATTCAATTGGTCAAATGGATCATAAATATAATGAAGAGGATATTTATTTTTAATTGTGTATTGATTCAATTTATGATAATCAACACATAATTGGAGAGTACCATCTGCCTTATTTAGGAACAAAATAGGTGCAACCCATGGAGATATACTTGGTTTGATAAAGCCTTTACTTCCATAAATTCTATATCATGAGTTAGGTAGTTCTTCTCATGTGTATTTAATTTTCATGAGGCATAGGCTATCAATTTTTCTTCTTTCATGAGTAAATAAACCAATAATTTTTTTGTATGAATCTTTGTAGATCGCAAATCCATCCCCACTGGTGGGAAGAGTGTGTATAGGTGTAGTGATCAGCCTTTTCTTTAGCTCCTTAAATATTTTCTCACATTCATCATTATAGAAAAAATTGAACCCATTCCAATTTATCTTGGTTAAAGGGATTGACAATCATGAAAAGTTTCTCACAAATAAACGACGATGCCCAGATAATCCAAGGAAACTACAGATTTTTATCACAATGGTTGTTCTAGGCCATCCTTAAATTGTCTTTATTTTTAAAGGGTCTATATATATCTCTTTTTTTGTGATAACATGCCCCAATAAAGTTACTTAATCCAAGAAAAACTCACATTTACTATAATTTTTATATAAATTTTCATTTCACAAGTTCTTTAGTATAATATTTAAATTATCCTCATGTTACTCCTTGTTTTTAGAGTAAATAAGAATATCATTTAAAAAAACTACCAAAAATATGTCAAGGTAGTCCCTAAAGACGATTCATTATATACATAAAGATTTTTCTATCATTAGTGAGTCCAAATGGAATTACTATGAACTCTTAGCGCTCATACCTTTTATGAAAAGAAGTATTGAGGATATCCTCCTTATTCACCTTCACTTGATAATATACTAACAAAAGATCCTCATTAGAGAAGTACTAGGATCCACATAGTTGATAAAACAAGTCAGAAATACGTGGTAGTGGATGATTGTTCTTTATCATTGTCTTTTTGAGCTCATGATGATTAATGTAGAGGCTCATTAACTCATCCTTCTTCATAATAAAGAGGTCTAGTGCACCCCATTGTGAATCCCTTGGATGTATGACCAATTTATCTGAATTCTCCTATAGTTTCTACTTCATCTCCTTAAATTAAAAAAAACCATTTTATATGGATTATTGGATATTGGTAAAGATTTAGATATAATTTAGATTTAAAATTTAACCTCTTGGAAACAAGGAAGGCCAATAAATTGTTTTGAAAAAGAATCATCTTGTTCCCTTGAAATGGGAAAGTCTTCAAGGATGATTTTTCTTTAGTCTCAATGATTTATGCTAGATATTCCTTCTCATAAGGAAATAATAGAAATGATTGAGATTTTGTTTCCAAATAAGATTCATCCAATACATTGTACTTGTGTAGAATTAGAGTGAAATATGTGATACTGAGGGTGATTTTTTTCTCTAAGAAATTTATGTTGGATCTATATAAGGAAAGTCAATATATAACCAGAATAACATTGAATTCCACTAAAGGAAGTATCAGAAGGTTTGTTGGGTAGTTCATCCCATAAAGTTTAATAAGGGAGGAGTTATATTTTTGGGATGAAACAATTGACCCATTTTTTTCTTCACCAACAACCCAACTTCCATGTTTTGAGGTGGTGTCTGAATAGTTTTTCCAAACTTACATGATAAGAAATAATGTGTAGAACCATAGAAGATAATCCTGCCTTTCAATATTTTATTCTGGTTCTAATCATTTACTTAATCTAAAATAGACTTATGGATGATAATTATTAGAATATTAAACACATAAATGTGAAAACATGAACATTAAAGAGATAACTCATCAATGACATGTATTACTTAACCTATGAATTTATATGTTTCAATATATGTTATCCATGATCTATTTTCTAATATAAAATATTATGGGAATTTCTTTCCCTCCATAATTTTTTTGTAAAGAGATTGTGAATTTATCAAATAATATCACCCAGGAGTGTCAAACCAGGTGAGTATCAAGACCCATTTCCATGCACCATATGATTATTAAGTCTAGATCAATGATTCCTTTTTAGGGATATTACCCCTAGGTACAACTATACTAGATCCACAACCACTTGTAGTATCCAAAAATGGATGTATTTTTGTGGAAACCACATAATCAATACTTTAAAAAAATTTAGGGATGCTTTCATATGTTTAGTCTTATCCTCATGTCTTTCACTAGAGTTTTCTAATCCAAATCCCAAAAAATGGCTAGAATTTTCTATGATAACAATGATGATTATTAAAACCTAGTTTCTTTTGAAAATTTGGTATATATCATAACAAATTGCAATAGGAATATAATTACATTATTGAAAACTTGCTTAACATGCATCTTGAATTCCATCATTCTACTAAAACTGCACGGGATAACCTTGGGATGTACATAAAAAAGGGGTGACCTATAAAGACCAATAAGGGAATAAAAAAACATAGAATATGGTAAATCAGTACATTTGATCCAAGAGTCATATCAAGGTAACATAATAGGGGTGAACATCATAATCTTGAACAATGAGGCATGATATAACAAGATAACATAGAGAAAACTTAGGGATGTGGAAATTACTTAAAACATGGAATCATAAACATAATTCAAGGATAATCGACTATAAAACATAACATATTGTGCTTTGGATAACCTCTTGTGCACCATACATGGAATCTCATGAGATTAAAACATCATCCAATACATTTGAGGGATATATTATTTCATTCCCACCCATCAATTTCATATCGTTTACATGCATATGTGTGCCACATAGATCATACAACATAAGGATATATTTTATCAATTTTAACTTTATGATTAAAGAGTGTAGGTTACATAAATTTAAATCCCTAATAAATTAAGTATAGGAAAAACTAGGTGAATACCGTTGAGTGAAAATGGAGACGTTTTTTCACTATACAAATTTTTGGCATAGAAAATTATAGGATAATTTTTACAACATAATGAGTGTACATAAAGGTTTATAGAAGGGGTGAATTAGAGAGAAAGGGGTATATAATTATTTGAGAATCATAAGGACAATAAGAGTTTTTTTAAAACATATCCCAACTTGATTAATAGGAAATCAAAATAAATGACATAAAAAAGGTGCTTGAATATAGAGGAGAATGTGGGGGTCTCTTTCTTCAACATAGTAACGACTTAGGTGAAATGTGGAGTAATTTTATGATCCAAGGGTTTTTAAAAATGGGGAATGAGAGTTTGGGTGGGTTTATATAGAAAAATATATTATAATTATTTATTTCCCCAATTGGAACAAATGCCTTATTTTTATTTGATTTTGGACAATACCCCTTTTAAGGGTTGAATGGGAACCCTTACATGACCTGTAGGCCCGAGGAACAAGGCCCATACACAACTCAATACATGACCTCAAAGGCCCAAGACTTGAAATACTTGATACAGTCCATCCCCAATATCTTCAACTTTAAGGAACCTAGCTCCCCACCTCGCATGGTTGATCAGCTAGTATCTCACCATGAAGAGTTACAGAGTGCATGATCCCTATTGTAGTTTCTATAAGCTCTCATTCTTCCAATCTGGTTAGCTCGCTCTGGTGGTTTCTATTTTTGCTCTGAATCCTTGTCTAGGACTTCTCCCATGTGGTCTGTGCTCTTTGGTCTTTTACTATTGACCAAAAGCCCTGTGGACCAAAGGCCATTGGTGGCCTGAAGGCCTTATAACCCGACGACCCTATGGCCTGAATCCCTTTGGTGGACCGAAGTCCCTGAGACCCATAGGCCCAAACCGAAGCTCCGAAGGTCCAAATAGAATGAATAGTGTTGTCTGCTATAGTATCGAACAATAATTTCTACAGTAACTGCTATAGTAATGCTACACTACCCAGAAATTCACCTACACTCGGATTTGATCCTGGGTCTCTTGGATTCCAAGCAGCAGCCTCAACCACTTAGGTACAGCTCATTGGATATGATAATTATTTATTAATTTCCAAACTTAGGTTTTAGACTCTACATGATAAAGTAATTAAAAATCACACACCTTCTCTTGATTTTTGTATGTTGTTTTTACCAAAGTGGTGTGGTTTTCATTATTTTATAATAATAATAACTAAACACATTAAAATAATACCTTTGGTGATGTGGAATTGAGTAATGTTTTCAAAGAGTTGATTTTAAAACCCTAAAATATAATATAGTTTTTGGAGGATTTATTAAGGGTTCATAAAATTAATTTAAAAACCTCAAAACACATTATTTTAAAGGTAAAAATATTTTGTCACAGATATTATTTATATCATTTCTTACGCATTTTTTGGGCTTCATGGTGTCATAATACACACCTTATATTTATACAGTATTTAATTTTGACCCAAAAATTTGACTATCCTCCAAAATTATGAAAATATCACCATGGGATAATTTTTACGTGATAATTTCAAAAATAATATTTATTTTATCAAAATAAATCTCTGGATATGATAATCTACACTATGAAATCAAAAAAATTCATTCAATGAAAAATATTGGTTTTTTGACAATAAGAGTTTTCTAACCCTTATAAAATTATTTTTAACATCGTAAAAATATATTATCATTTATATTTAATAAATATTATTTAATAATAATATTTTATTAAATTATAATTTTTTTCAAAAATTCAAGGATTCATTAAAATAAAGTGTCTTAATTGAAACTATATATTTCCCAAAAAAATATAATTTGTTTTTCATTGCATCAAATTCCAATTTCTATCAAACCTATTTTTTAATCATTATAAAGTTATAAAAGATAACTATAATGATTATTTTATTAAAAAAATAAAAAATTCACATTTTTAGGGTCTAGATACATAACCCTTTATTATACCGGTGAATTCTCTATGGGTAAGGTGTGTCGTGGTGAGATTTTCATGGGGTGGTTTGGAAAACATGGTTTGGGCCATGATCTCGATGATCTTGAACTTTAATCGTAAATGGTTTCACTCATATTTTAGTTATTGAATCTCAGATTGATCTTGGTCATGGAAAAATACATGATATTACTCCCTCAAAAACTCAAATAAATAGTCTTTATATGGTTCAATCCTACTGGTTGAGCCCATCACTTCTTTTATCTGTATCAATTAGAATTTATTATAAACCATAATATAATAATATAAATGGTCACTATACAATGACTATAATATCAAAATTTATGATGCTTAAAAATCAATTAAATTTGACAGACCATATAACTATTCAAAATAGCCAAAGTAGTGCATGTGTTTTTTATAAATTTATTACTTGAAAAGATATTTAATCATTGAAAAAGGAAATTTTATTTATAAATGTTTGGGTCGTTACAGATATGAATACACATAGAAATACATGTTCATATACATAAAAATACACAAACACATAGAACTACACACTCATACACATACACATACACATACACATATAGACATACATATGCATAGACATACATATGTACACATGTACACACACACACACACAAACTTACACATAGGCATACATATGTACACATACATGAAAACACACATACAAATATATATACATACACATACACATACAAATACATACAGATACACATACACATGTATACACATATATTCATACACACACATATACACATACAAGTACACGTATGTATACACATACACATACATGCGATATTACATACACATGTTTTAACACCCCACCATAACTCATTGACTTGAGAAGATGTGAAGTGATACTGGCCATCAGTGACATCCCTATGACACAAAAGGCTAGAAATAAATGCCAAGGGTATCAGAGGACATTTGGGGATGATTTCCACAAAATAAAAAACAACATTTCATGAGTTAAAAAAATACAATATAGACTAAATTATGCATGAGAATAAACCACATAACTCAATACAATACCAAAATAGAACAACATCAGATTGTAGAAGAAAAATAAAAGAAAGTAAAAGGCCAAGACTTTAAGTAAAAGGACACCAACACCAAAGTGGCACCATCTTAGACCAAGATGAAAATCTCCCAAGCTCCAACATCAGTAACCAAACCAGGATTTCAAGAACCACCACTAGATAAGTTTGAAACATGGACCCTCCATATAACTCAGTATACAACATCTAAAAATGCACAAAAGTACCATAGTTGAGGGTGAGTATAACACTCAGTAGGATTTCCATAAATAATTTGCATCACATTCCACTAGGACAAGAATAGTTGAGCACATTTTATTAAAACATAAGAGAAGTAGATAAGAGAATCTTGCCAATCCATAAACATATCTCATATAAAAAAAGTCAAGATAAGTATTTAAAGATATTTTATTTCCATTAGAATAATTAACACATTTCACACCCACACACAAATATAATGCATGAAACCATGGATCTCTCTATACTCGTGAGTGTTAAGTCATCCTACCACCAAGATGTCACTTGGTGACCAACTTTATTGCGGTACTTTTGACCATGATCTATCCTAAATTATCATTATTTGATGGTGATACTTATGACCATTACCTATCCCAAATTGTTTTTATTTGAAGGTGGTACTTATGACCATTTACTATCCCAAATTATTATGAATTCACACCACACATTTATGAAAAAATTTCCAATAAAGCATTTATTTAACAAAATTACATCTTTCAAAACCCACTCTTTTGAAATTACATCAACTGAGGTTTTACAATTAATTCCATCAATGATTTCCAAAAAAATCAATATTATTTAGGAAAGGTCAATCAAAAATATTCAAGAACAATAGAGTGGTAGAGAATCCATGTTCCATGATAAGATTAGCGCATAGGATCCAATATTATTCCTAATATTAAGCCTTTTCCCCTATTGTTCCTTTATCAAAATTCAAGAAGATATCATCAATAAAAATATGAATGCATAGATCCAGGTATAATAACACCGAACTATGGTTCCAATCAATCAAATACAAGAAGATCAACATGATAAGGGAGAATATAACACTAACCTATTGATTCCAAAAATGACCATTTAATGATTAGATGCCATTAGAATTAAAATGTCAATAATTTCTAGAATTCACCTATGGGAACATTGGGAGTAGAGAGTGAGAAGAATATGACATGTTAGTACAATGTACACTATGGTTGTAACTTAATTTTTTGTGCATGAGGATTTACATGATGTGTATTTTATAAAGTCCACATACACTAAAAATCATGTCACATTAATTTTATTTCTCAGAAAAACCAATTACATGATGTGTAACTTTTACATGCCATGTATTTGTTCTACTGTTTTTTCCAGCACCTAGACTAAAAGTTCATACTTACAACTAAACTAAACCAAAACCTCAAGAAAAATAAAATGCATTAAATGATGGAAAACCTCAAACCAGGGGTGAAATGTTCTCCCCAACATTGATATTTCTATCCTTGGTAAGGTGGAATAAATGAGTCCATTTCCCCACATAAACTTTTCCTTTCCCATGTTTCCACTTAAACCTAGCCAGGTTTCCATAGAAGTCTCACCAAGTAAAAACATCACCCTCAATGGGTATTTTTATTACTACCCAAAGCCCGTACTGGTTCATGAATAAAATTTGCAACTAGATCAAGACTGAAATGATCCCAAAAGATCACATGTTGAGTATCCTAGTTATATTTATCTAATTGAGAAACATGGAAGAAGTTATGAACAACACTGAATCTTGGATGTAATGTTAACCGATACACAACAACGCTAATCCATTCTATAACCTTGAAAATTCCCACATACTGTGGCAATAGATTCTATTATTTCCCCAAGTGTCGATGAACAAGTCTCATAGACACTGTCAAGAAAAAATATTCATTAACATCAAAAGATAATGGTCGGTGATGATTATGTGCATATGAATTCTTTTTTTCTTTGTGCCATTTCCATTCTTTTCTAAATCATCTAGATTTTCTCCATAGTATCATGTAAAAAACTCAGTCCAATCATGGATGATTCTCCTATTTCCACCCAATATATAGGATAATGACAAGTTAGGTCATAAAAAGACTTAAATGGTGGCATCTGAATTGTTACCTGGTAACTGTTGTTAAAAGAAAATTCAACCAAAGGTATATGATCCTCCCATGAAACACCGAAGTCCACAACACATGCTCTAAGAATATCTTCTATTGTCTGAATAGTGTGTTCTAAATTTCCATCAATTTATGGATGATATGTTGTTCTCAAATTCAATTGAATTCTGAGACCCTGTTGTAATGATTTAAAAAATCAATAACTGAAGTGGGGATCTCTGTCAGATACAATTGAAACTCAAACTCCATATAACCTGACCTCTTATTGGATATATAAATTTTCCAAGTCCTCTACTTGGATTATCTGATATGAATAAAGTGAATCATCTTAGTAAGTAAATCCACTACTACCTATATATAATCATGTTTACATTAAATTATCTGTAGGCCTCTGACAAAGTCTATTGCAATATGCTCCCACTTTCATATAGATATAGGCATAGACTACAACATACAATATGAACTTTTATGTTCTGCTTTTACCTGTTGGTAATTTAAGAATTTAATCACATACTCTATGAATTCATGTTTCATCCCTACCCACCAGAAATGTGCTTTAATTTCCTTGTACATTTTATGAGAACCTGGGTGAATAAACCATTTTTATTGGTAATATGATGAAATAAGTTGTTCCTTACAATACTGAGGAACTACAATCCATTTATAAAAACATGATATGGATTTCTCATCCATTTTTTAATTACCTAGAGTCTCTTTACTATTTAGTTTTGATCTAATGGTTATGCAATCAAAACTAGATGTTTGAGATTATTTTACAAAATTTACCAAGTCTGGAAGAAGACATAATAAAAAAAATTCATATTCACACTATGAAGAAAAATCTAAACACATATCAGCAAGTTATAGTATCATTGAGAAAATTTGTATTTAAAACTCTTATGGTTAGTGAAAACTGTGAACTTTTCTCAAAATAGTTAATGCATCCTTTTTTTTAAAGAATGGAAGACTGAAGCTAATTCTAGGTCATATGTTGGATAAATATTCTCTTTCACTTATAACTACCTCAAAACATACGCCACAACATGGTCTCCCTACATGAGAACAAAACCAAGACTAGATCTAGATGCATTATAATATACCACAAAGCTTTTACCTGGTTCTAGCAGTATTAGAATTGGTTTTGAGGTTAGATGAGTCTTAAATTCTGAAACTAATTTTTGGAATTTATCATTACTTATGAATGGAACACCTTTCATTGTCAGAATAGTCATGGGAGAATAAAGTCTATAAAAATCCCAAACAAAGTGGTGATAGTAAACTCCTAATACCAAAAAATTTCATACCTCAAAAATATTCTTTGGTGTCTTTAAAGAGACTGCGACCACTATCTTTCCAGGATCAGTAGATATTGCACCTTCAAAAATTACATTCTTGAGGAAAATAAATTCTTTTATCCAGAAGTCGCACTTAGAAAACCTAGGATAGAAATGATTTTCTCACAACATACTCAATACAATTCCCAATTGCTCCTCATGGTCATTCCTACTTCTGGAATAAAAAATAATATCATCAAAAAATACCACCAAAAAATAATCAAGGTACATTTGAAAGATATGTTTCATTAAAGCCATGAAAACTTCTGGTGTGTTCGTTAGAACAAAAGGCATGATGAAAAATTCATAATATCCATAGAGACTTTGAAATGATTTTTTGGGGATATCCTCTCTTCTAACTCTAATTTGATGATATCTTGAGCGTATATCAATTTTAGAGAACTATTTGGATCCCTTCAATTAGTAAAACATATAATCAATCTGAGGAAGAGGATATTTATTTTTAATCATGGATTGATTAAATTTATGATAATCAACACATAACTAGAGAGTATCATCTACCTTATTTACGAACAAAATAAGTGCAACCAAAGGTGATGTAGTTGGTTTGATAAAGACTTTACTTTATAATTATTCAAGATGAGCCTTTATACCTCACAAATATTCAAAGGAAATTTTGTAAGATGATAAAGAAATGGGATTTTTACTTAGGAGTAAGTCGATACTAAATTAGATTTACCACTCGGGTGGTAACCTAAATAAATCATTCAGAGAAACATCACGGTATTAATCCACTATGATAGGAAGAATCCCATTTCCTATTTCATCATTCAATTCCAAGGTCATTACCGCTAACCGACATGAGATTTCTCCATATACTATCACTATAGGTCCTTCTCTACCTACATTTATATCTCAACCTCCCTTGAATACATGAAATGATCCATCTTGGGATTTAAACGTCATGTGATGAGCATAGTAGTCTATATAGGCTTTAAAACCTTCCATCTAGTCCATACTAAACACCAAATCAAATAGGTGCATCTCCAAGACTATAAACTCCTAGAGAAACTACATTGCATTAATGGTAATGGAATATTCTGGGCATTTAAATCTTCTGCACTCCCGCTGTACAAGGGGTTTCTTGATATTCATGACATGAGGAACCATTTCCATGTGCAATCCCAATTGTTTAATAACATAAGGAGAAATGAAATTATTTAATGCACCAGTATCAAAAAATCTATGCATAAGTGTGGAGTTTAGAATAATGGTACCTCACACCATAGAAGGGCATGGTTTCTCACTCACAATAGCCTAGTCCACTCCATAAAGTTTTTGTTCAGATTTCATAGGATAAATCTTTCTTCCCTAGTGAGGTGTGGATTGAACAATTGAGGTGTTCCTAGAAACTTACTGGTTTAACTATGTCTGTGGATTTGAATTAGTCTGATGGTATTGTTCCTTCCGAGCATACAAAGGATGAGGCTGTGTCGAGCTCATTCCCCCCACTGATCTAAAATGTTCATGACAATACTTATTGATATGGACTTTCTTTCCATTGTGGTGTAAATTCCTCGGTGGTGCAGTACATTCCTTACCATTGTGCGTCAATGACCTACACTGAAAACATCCTAGTTAGATATAGGATCTTATAAAAAATAAACCGATTTTGTAGTATGAGTCCGGGGGTATGCTACCTCCATGAGAATAGACATACCTTCTTCTTGTATTTATAGCACTATATTTGAAACATGTCCCCATGGGAACAAACATACTACCTCCCAAAGAATCCCCAACAATATCCCTTTCAGCAAATTTTGTCCTCTTAACCATATCTGTGTAATTCATAATACATATAATGACTATTTTGGATCGAATCTATGGTTGTAATCCCGACTCAAAGATGTGGGCCATCAAGGACACACTAGTAGCTACCTCTAGATAAAATGAACAAAGTTCATAAACTCTGCTGCATACTCTATCACATAGATGTTTTCTTTATTTTAAATGAATAAATTTACTGTTATTTCTTTTTTGAAGGAATTTGGATAGAATTTGTTTATTGAATAATTCCTCAAAATCCTCCCATATAAGTCCCTGGTCTGTGCCACTTCGGCGGTGGCACAATGGTGTCATAGGTGGTACAAAACATGCCATACTTTGGGAGTTTCATGGTTCAATTACCAGGATCCCTCTCTTAGGTGAATTTCTCCTTCGCCCGACCATGCTCATCTTGTCGGGTTACCCAGTCCTGATTGGGTGGAAAAAATGAGGCACAAACCACCCGAGCTAACAAATTTATGTGTCGAACCATCTCCATTCAGGATATCACCCTATGGGATACTCTTCCATCTTGGATGGAAAAGAATCCTTCCTGAATGAGGCTCTCTTCAGAGTGACCTCTTTGTGGGGAGGGGGTTTCCTTGTATGGAGGGTTCAAAAATACCACACCTGGGGATTCACTTTTAGTGAAGGAAGTACCTAGTCGTATTTAGCTTGGATTGCTAAATCCCACCATTAGCGTGAAAGACATTCCAACATATAGGTTTCCAACTTAATCTTATGATCTATCTATATACCAATAAAATCAAAAAAAAATATTTATTCAATTTAGCCACACTTCTACTTTTTTCAGTTTAGAATACCCAAAACACACTTATGGATTCTACTTCTGAAATAGTATTGAATGATCCACTTGCCTTAGTTCATCACTTATATTTCCTTTTTCAATAGCTTAAACTAGTTTCACAATACTCTATACAATTTCCTGGTTCACCTATGATTCATGTGAAACCACATTTTCAATAGATTCTTCATGATGGTTTCTACAAAGTATTCCTAGCATCATTTTCTATAAGCATAACAATAACCCATTTAGACTATTTCTCTCTAGGAACTGAAGGCTTGAATAAATTCAAAAACATCATAAAAAATTATCCATATCATAAGAAATAACTTGTGAAACCATCATTTCAAAGATAAATCATTTTATTTGTTTTTCCAAAAATCATTTTAATATAATATGAAAAATGTAATCCTATTAGGAAGTCTTATCATAATGCATGGTATGAAACACTCATCAGCTAAACACATGATGATGAGATAAAAACACTCATAGAAGTGTGTTACAACTCTTTTGTACTGAAACCACCCTGATAACTTGAAGTTCGGTATAAAAAGATTAGTAATGTCATTTTATACTATACATTTCATTTTCTGATTGCCATATCTCCTTTCTATCAACCCAAATCAAATACTGAACAAAAGTAGCACCATATGAAACTCAAGGAAAAAAAATGATACCATTTGTTCTAAAAAGATATTTGGACCAATGAAGATTGATACCATTTGCAACAACCTGCCCCAACTCATTATATTGAGAAGAGGCGAAGTGTTATTGGCCTTAGGTGACATCCTCATGACACCAAAGTCCGATAATAAATACCAAGGACATTAGAGGACATTGGGAAATTATTTTACCTAAAGAGCACAAAAAATATCATGAGATAAATAATATCCAAGATAGAATAAATACTTCATGATAATAAACCACATAACTCAATACAATACCAATACAGAACAACATCGGAGTATGGTGGAAAAAAATGAAAGTTCAAGGCTAAGAATCTAAGTAAAAATACATCGATAACAAAGTGGCACCATCACTGACCAAGATGAAGACACTACCAAAATCTAACTTCAGCTACCAAACCATGATTTTAAGGACCACCACTTGAGAAGTGAAAAACATGGCCCTTTCCTGTATCTTAGTAGATGACATATGCAAACATAAAAAAGTTCCCACATAGGGGGTGATTATAACACTCAACAGGATTTCCCCAAATACTTCCCATCACATGCCCCACTAGGATCCGAATAGATTTGCACATTTTATAAAAATATGATAGAAAGTAGATAATAAAATAATTTCATACCATAAACAGATCTCATATAATAAAAAAGTCAAGATAAATCTTTTGAAACCATTTCATTTCCATTGTCATAATTAACTCATTTCACACCCACGCACACACACAATGCATGCAACCAGGGATCTTAATATACTTGCGAGTGGTAAGTCATCCTATCACCAATTCGTCACTTGGTGACCAACTTGACGGTGGTACTTCCAACCATGATCCGTCCCAAATTATCCTTATTTGATGGTGGTAATTTTGACCATTACCCATCCAAAATAATTATCCTTTGAAGGTGGTAATTACAACCATTACCCGCACAAAATTATTATGAACCCAGACCATAACTTTATGTCGGAATCCTCAATAAAAAAATTATTTTACAAGATCCCATCTTTCAAAACCCACCCTATAGAAATCACATCAACTGAGGTTTTCTAATTCATTACATAAAATATTTTCAACACAACATCAATATGATTTAGGAAAGATCAAGACAGCAGTTCAAGAATAGTAGAGTGGGAGAGAAGTCACCTACCTCGATAAGATTACTGCAAAGGATCCAATATGATTCCCCAGATTAAACCATCTTCCTCCCATTCCTTTATCAAAATCCAAGAAGGTATCATCAACATAAATATGAACACATAGATCTAGGTATAACAACACAGATCTATGGTTATGATCAATCCAACATGTGAAAATAAACACGAGAAGGGAGAAGAAAACCCTAACCTTTTGATTCCACAAATGACCATTCAAATATTCGATGTCACTGGAGTTCATACGTTGAAAATCATCGAAATTCGCCTGTGGGAACCCTAGGATTTGAGAGGGAGAATAATAGGACATGTGAGAAAAAAATACACATTGGAAGTAACTTAACTTGCTGGCCATGGGGATTTACACGATGTGTAACTCATATACACGTCATTTATTTTCTCGATGGCACATACGCCGAAAATCACATCGCCTCGATTTTGTTTACTAGAAAAACCAATTAAACAATGTGTAACTTTTACACTTCGTGTATTTTTCTCCTATTTTTTCCCATCAGTTTGCCCAAAAGTTCATACTTATAAATAAATTAAACCAAGACCCTAGGAAAAATAAAATGCATTAAATGACGACATACCTAAAACTGGGTGTGCTACATGTGTGCATATGTACACATACATTTTCATACATACACATAATATAAAACATACATATTCCACATAAACATATGTACACATACATACATATATACACATTCCATATACATATACACATACACATACACATACAGATACACATACACATATAGATACACATTCACATTCACATACACATACACATACACATACACATACACATATACATACGCATGTAGGTACATCCACACACACACATACACATATATACACATATACATACGCACACATACATATATACACGTACACACATAAACATACATGTACACAGAAGGCACACACTCACAACACATCACATGCATATACATACAACACATACATACACATAGACATACATTCACACACATACATCTACATACATAAACATGCATGCATATACATACAGATTCATGTACAAATATTTTAAATTATTTAATATGAATATAAATATATAAATTCAAATATTAATCACATACTTAAATAAATATATTCATTTATATATTTATATAATTGTTTAAATAAAATATCAATATATCATATTTACATTAATTATATACACATTTTGTAATTAATGTATATAAATATATTATTAAACATTTTTATTGACTAATATACATTTTATATTTTATATATATATATAAATAGGAAAATAGGATTGATAATAATTTTTTATTAAAATTTATATATATCATATTTATATATCATATTTACATATATATACTCATTGTAATATAAATATTATTTAAAAATATCTAAATATGTATATATATATATATAATTATACACTATGACCTTTAACAATGTTTTTTTGTGATGTTAAATGTGCAGACTTTATCAACATTAAAAAAGAGTCGATAAAGTGACACATTTATCAATGTTAAAAAACTAATAAAGGGTATCCTTTTATGAGTACAAATAAAATTCTCCCTTTTATCAGTTTTTTCTATTAGGTACCGATAAAAGTCGACTCTGAATATCACACAATTTGTAGCAGTGCATAACATGGGTGGTGATATTTCACACTTTTATCCTTGATACAATAATCAACTACTTGGATTATGACACATCATATTGTGGACAATGATATCAACTTATCGTGACTTGGGTATCAATATTATTTCTTCATAAAATTCAAAATTTACAGAATTTCAAGTATTATTAAATACCCTAGGGAAGAATGCTCTAATACTACCTGAGGATTTTAATGACCTATAATATAACCAGATTCAATGAAATTTAAAATCTATTTGTTAAGATCAATTGGTATAAGAAATGAAGAATACATTGATAACAAAAAATAAGACATTTTTATCCAGTTTTTAAAGTTTTATTTTTGTTTTATATATAGAATATTAGTCTTTATTAAACTACTCCTAGAATCAATTTGCAGACCACGGTCTGAACATAGTTGGCATGCAACAGACAAAAAATAAATTTTGACCTGAGCACGTCTCCATGGAATGCGATTGTTTGCTCAATTATTTTATATTTTAATGAATTAAAAAAAATGGTGAATCCTAGTTGTCCTCCACCCATCCCTTGCTACTAAAAAGTATATAATTATAAAATAAATACTTATCTCCGGTCAACGACTCCTAATCTTGCTCTCCACCCCTCCACTGGAGATCTCGTCATTGCTGTTGTTGGTGTCTCCAGCTTTGACCTTGAAATATGTATATATAAATATATTTATGTAAATTATATAAATATTATAATACAATATAGAAATGTATGTAAATAAGAATATATAAATATGTGATGTTTTTGTGTGTGAATATGTATATACATATATACATATGTCATTATAGAATAAGAAAAATCACCTAAACTAGCACAATTCATTATATGAATGTATTTATATAGATATATAATTAAATATATATCAATATATTATAGATATATATTATATAAATAAATTATATAAAGGTATTTATAATAAATACATGTTATATAACTTACATTAGACATGTATAAATGTATTTAAATGTATCGTGTAAATATATTATATAAATATATAATTACATACATAATATAAATGTATATAAACATACATAAGACAAATTCACATTAACATATTATTGAAATAAATTATGTAAATGTATTGAAAATAAATTTTCATTTTATAAATACATTATGGAAAAACTATATGTAAATAATATGGATGTGTTTGAATCTTGTATGAGGTGTTTGTAAGGTTCCCACTCTCCCAAAAATTGGTTTATTTTTTAAAATGAAAAAAAGGATTTCGATATGTAAATATATAATTATATATAAATATAAATATATATATGTAAATAAAAAAAAATTTATAAAAAAAATTATACCACCAACACTATTGTTTTATTATATATATATATGTAAATATATTTTATAAATACATCCTTTGATGTGGATTATTTTCATTATCAACATTGAACATTAAAAAATTTCCATCACTAACACTATTGTTTTATTTTTTGCATCACACTATGCCCCCTCCCTCGCTGTTCAATGTCAATATTATTGGGAGTGTGGAACATGTTTCAAGTGTCAATTTAATCTACACTACCCAAAAATGGGGCAAGGGAAGCGCATCGTTTTATCAGTGATAAGCAGAAAGTGTTGAGAAAGGGAGGCCTTTATCAGCGCTAAATAAAGTGATGATAAAGGTGTGCCCTTTATCAGTGCTTTTTTTAGCGTTGATAAAAGTTTTAAATAAAAATTTATATACAATTATTATATTTATATTTAAAAATAATGTTTATTTGTATATATTAAATAAAAAATGCATGTTTATAATTAATATTTTTTAATAATTCAAATATATATATATATATAATGTTTTAAAAAATTATAAGATTATAATTAAATATATATGTGTTTCCAATGAATTTGGTCAATTAATATATTGATCATGCGTGCATAAATATTATGTATCATCATGAATGTTCATTTATACATTGCAATCTTCTTACCAGAAAAGTTCAGGCCATAGATGATCCCATGGCCCTAAAAATTTATTATAAAATTAAAAAGTAAACCAAGAGAGTTAAGGGACCATGTGAAACACCATAAATAAAATACAAGGAACCATTATCATGTATTTAATCGACCACCTAGACCATGAAATCCACCATGACCTCTCAGATGTCTTCCCATCCTCCACTGCTTTGGGGCCTTCCACAAACCATCCTGACCATCAATGCCCTCAGGGTCCTCAACATCATGGTCTATTTGAGTTACAATCGCAACATCATCTTTTCCTGCTACATGTTGTTTTGCATCCTCCACCTTAGGAAGCTCCTCAATCTGTTTCTTATGTAAAATCTGCTCAAGCTATTGGTCTGGTGGGCAATCCTGCTGAACCAAATTCACATTAGGCACAAGTTTTGATAAAAAGTTCTTACCCTTGTGCTCCTTGCTTTCCTTATACATCTTATCAAACTCAGGTGACTTGATGGAAACCAACATAGTGAAGAAATTCAGCCTTTCAACAGTAGAACCAGCCTATAGGGAGGCTTTAGAATCTGCTCTAATGGAAGAACCAGAACAAAGAACATCCTTATAGGATCGAAATAATGATGTAGATGCTCAATATACAATAGGGGGGTGAATTGTACACATTAAAAATTTCCTTAAACAAGGAAATATTTAAGTTTAACAAATTTAAACTAAGAAAATTCACAACACCTCTAACATGAATGAAATATTGGAACAAAGTATGACGTTACAAACTTCTAGTTCTATGCACTTGCTTAAATCTGGGAAGTTATTCTAAAAAACAGGTTCCGGAAATATGGATCCGGAAATTGAAACTTTACCAAAGTTTACAATATGTGATTATACCTTAAAGCATATAGAATCTAACTAAATCAGAGTAAAAGTGTAAGGAAATATAAGAGGATTATACTTTTCTTACAATACAAAATGCAGCAGAAAAACAAGTAGTAAAACTAAAAGTAACAAGATATAAATCTTTTAACCCAAAGAGAAGCATATCCAACAACCTTGGATAAAGGTTCCTTGATTTATAATTTCAAGAAATTCTATCTTACCCACACCAGGTAATCCCTCGATACGAATATCGGAGTCTCTGTCTTGCTATCCCCGCAAGCCCTCAACTTCAAGGTAGTTGGAACCTCTGTCTTCCTCAGCAAGGAAGCCCTTTGTTGAGCCCTCTGGAAGATTGCTGATTTCATGTTTATAACTGATGTTTTAATAATCACAAATCATCACAACTCATTGATGCTTAATCTGGTTTGATGTCTCATAAACATAATTCCAATCTATTAATGAATCAGTTATCATGCTTTTAACTATGCTTATTGACTTACAAAGTATGTTGGAAGTCTTCTGGATTCAACAGATATCAGAGTCACCGATCCATCAGAGTCACCGATCCATCAGAGTCACCGATCCATTAGAGTCACCGATCCATCAGACTCACCGATCCATCAGACTCACCGATCCATCAGACTCACCGATCCATCAGAGTCACCGATCCATCAGACTCACCGAACCATCAGACTCACCGATCAATCAGAGTCACCGATCCATCAGACTCACCGATCCATCAGACTCACCGATCCATCAGACTCACCGATCAATCAGAGTCACCGATCCATCAGAGTCACCGATCCATCAGACTCACCGATCCATCAGACTCACCGATCCATCAGACTCACCGATCAATCAGAGTCACCGATCCATCAGACTCACCGATCAATCAGACTCACCGATCCATCAGAGTCACCGATGCAAATGAGCCACCGATGCAAATGAGTCACCGATGCAAATGAGCCACCGATGCAAATGAGCCACCGATGCAAATGAGCCACCGATGCAAATGAGTCACCGATCCAAGGACTCACCGATGCAAATGACTCACCGATCAGATGACAGACCGATGCTGATCAAAATGACTCACCGATCAGATGACAGACCGATGCTGATCTATCTGAGTCACCGATCATTACTCTAATGCTGATGACCTACCGATCTCTTGAACAGTCATAAACAACTGTTTGAATTTCTTTATCTTTATCTTTATTTATTCTAACCAACGGTCATATTAGTTATATTTTAATACCCTGACAATTAATTAATAAATGTTGTCGGATGTCAGGAAACCGTACCTCGTACCTGCGGAAAGGAAACCTTTTTGTCCTACGGAGCACGTGATGTAAATACAAGAAGACTCTGCTGAAGAGTGTGTGAAGCGTAGTAGAGAAAAGTGAAGAAGAGAAAAACAAAGAAGAGAGAGACAACACACACAGAGACAAGGAAGCATACGACATACTCAAGAAGAGCTCTGTGCATACAAGAAGAACCAAGCAAGACAGAATCATATATACAATCAAGCCTACTCAAGAAGAGTGGTGTGCATACAATAGAATATTGAAGAGCTTCATCGACTACATTACACTACCTGTGAACCTGAAGCATATGACACTCTGCTTCTCAAACAAAATCGAGAAGAGGACTCAGAATCACTTCTGATTAATTCCAAAACGAGTCCAGTGCTACACTGAAATCACTAGAGCCATTTCTAAACTCTACATCTCTGCTCTGTGATTTATTTATTCTACATTTTGAGCAGTGTGTGTTATCTGCTGTATTAAACACACACACTGACTCCTGTACTTTCACTGGAGGATCTGTAAATCCTCAGCAAACCTTTTACACTTCACTTCCCACTATGGATAGTGGTAGAGGTCTTGTGACCTGGACAGCTGGCTGTTGTTGTTTGTTTTTCCCACGTAGAACTGTGGTAGAGGTCTTGTGACCTGGACAGTGTGTTCACTGTTGTTAACCCCGATCCAGGGTGTGGATCACTTTTATATAAACTTTTGAGAGGACTAAGTCTCGGCTTGAGACTGAACCTCTTGGTTACTTCTCTGTGTTTACAGTTACTCTATATCCATACTATACATATTTATTTCATATTCCGCTGCTATTACTTTGAAATATAATCTATCTTCAAAGCTACTTTGATAATTAAATTCGCAAGTGTTTATATTTATTATAAATCAGTAAATTAGTTTCAAAAGTTAATTTAATCATAAGATTAAGTTAACTGAGAACTAATCAATCTTTGAGAAGCTAATTGAACCTTTATAATCTATATAAATTCACTACAGTTTAATTTGTTTTTGAAATTGGGGGATTTTATTAGAAACTGTTTTTAACAGAAAATTTTAATTGGAACTCAATTCACCCCCCTCTTGAGTGTCCACTCCGACCAACACTTGGTATCAGAGGAAGTAAATACTTTCTAAAAGTGCTCTGCTTTTGACCTGTGATTTTAGTTGTATTTTAAAGTTCTTAAAATTTCTGTTATTTCTAAATTTTTATCTCTTTAAAATTATTTTTTGTAATATCATGGATAATAGACTTGAGGGTGCTGCTACTAACCGGCCACCTTTTTTCAATGGAACTAATTATGCTCAGTGGAAACTGAAAATGAAAATTCATCTAGAAAGCATAGGTTTTGATATTTGGACTGCTATTGAATCTGAATACAAAATTCCCACTACTGCTAGATCTACTTGGGATGAACCTACAAAGACTGCTTACAATAACAATTGTAAAGCTATGAATGCTCTGTACTGTGCTCTAGGAGATGAAGAGTTTAATAGAATTTATGCATGTAAAACTGCATATGAAATTTGGGATACCTTAGCTGTTTCTCATGAAGGAACAACTAATGTTAAGGAGATGAGATTGAATACCTATACTATTAAGTATGATAATTTTAAGATGAAGCCTGATGAACCCATTTCTGATATGTATCTCAGGTTCAATGAAATTGTCAACACAATGACCTCTCTGGGAAAGGATGTTCCAGCAAAGGAACAAATTATGAGAATTTTGAGATGTCTACCTGAAAGATGGAGAGGAACCTCTGTCTCTATTAGAGAATCCTGTGACATTGCTGCTCTACCTGTCAAGGAATTAATTGGTAAGCTGATGATGTATGAAGAAGAGCTTAAAGTAAATAAAGAAGAAGATGATGAACCTAAAAGGAAGTCTATTGCCTTCAAGACTAAAACCTCAAAGAATAAGGATAAGGAAAAGCTTCAAGCTATCAATGAAAGTTCAAGCAGTGAGGAAAGTGAGAATTATTCTGACAGTGATGATGAGATGGATCAAATAGCCAGGAGATTCAAAAAGTTCTATAGGAAAAAGAAATTCTTTAGGAAACCAAATTACAAGGGAAAGTATGACCAACAAGGCAAATGGAAAAAGGATTGGAAGAAGAACGACAAATCAGATGATGTTGTCTGCTATGAGTGTAAGAGGAAAGGACACATTAAAGCCGACTGTCCAAAGATGAAGTATAAAAAGAAATATGAATACAAGAATAACAAGTACAAGAAGGCCATGAAGGCTACTTGGAGTGCTTCAGAAGATAGCACAAGTGAAGCTGAATCTTCAGACTCTGAAAAGAATCGGGCCAACATGTGTTTCATGACAAACACTTCTGAGGTAACATCAGAGACTCCTGCTTTTAAGTCATACTATTCTGGAGAAGATTCTGACTCAGAAAACATGTCAAAATATGAATTGTTTGAATACTGTGACATGCTAGAAGAAACATGTAATGAGCTTAAAGATAAATATAATGGTCTAAAGAAACAGTATGCTTTAAGTGTTAAGCATAAATCTGATCTGGATATAGAAGTAGAAAAGAATGCTCAGCTGCTTAAAGAGAATACTGAACTAAAATTGTCTAATGAGCAACTCAATAAAGACTTAGAGAAGTTCACCAATGGTAAAAATACTCTAACACAAATGCTAGGAAAGCAAGTTGCACCTAGATACACTACTGGTATAGGATACCAACCTGGACAAAGGAAAGTTGCCAAAACTAGATTCATTCCTAAATCTGGACAGAAGATAGTTAATTCTGGAACTTCTTATGCCTCAACCAGTTATATTCATAGTTATGAATCTAATAAGGTTTATCTTTCAAAGGATGTTATTTCTACAAATTATACGAGTCCCATTAGACAAATATGGGTACCTAAAGTGTTATTGGCTAACCTGTTTGGACCCAAGAAGATCTGGGTACCAAAATCATCTTCCATATAAATCTGTTTTGTAGGAGACCTGCTTGAAGAGCTGTTACAAGAAGATATGGTATTTAGACAGTGGGTGCTCAAGACACATGACTGGAGATTATTCTTGCTTCAAGAGCTTAATAAAAGTTGATGGAGGATTTGTCACTTTTGGTGATAACTCTAAAGGAAAAATCATCGGCCTAGGCCAGATTGGTAACACGGATTCAATTTTGATTTCTAAAGTTTTATTTGTTGATGGACTTAAATATAACCTGTTAAGCATTTCTCAGTTATGTGATGATGGTTTTCATGTTAGATTTGAAAATGATTCTTGCAATGTTTTTAACTCTAAAAATGTTTTAGTATTTTCTACTTTAAGAAGTGAAAATGTTTATGCTGTTGATTTAGATTCTTTAGCTAAACAGAACATTCCTTGTTTAAATGCTTTTCATAAAGAGTCTTGGCTTTGGCACAGAAGATTAGGACACTGCAATGTGCACTCACTTAGAAAACTTTCTAGGAATAACTTGGTTAGAGACTTACCCAAACTTGAATTTCCAGCAGACAAAGTTTGTAATCCCTGTCAAAAGGGAAAACAACACAAAGTTTCTTTTAAATCAAAGAAAGAAGTTTCAACTTCTCAACCACTTGAACTGGTTCACATGGATTTGTTTGGACCATCAAGAGTTTCTAGTTTAAATGGGAAGCACTATGTCTATGTTCTTGTAGATGACTTTTCTAGATATACTTGGGTATATTTTCTAGCTCACAAAAGTGAAGCTTGTTCTTACTTTGTTAAATACTCCAAGTATGTAGAAAATCTTAGTGGACTCAAGATTAAGACCCTAAGAAGTGATCATGGTCATGAGTTTGAAAATCAAGATTTTGAATCTTACTGCTCACTCAATGGCTATTCTCATAACTTTTCTGCCCCTAGGACACCCCAACAGAATGGTGTAGTAGAAAGAAGAAACAGAACCCTGCAAGAAATTGCTAGAACCATGCTCAATGAATATGACCTGCCAATTTACTTTTGGGCTGAAGCTGTTAATACAGCTTGTTATGTCATTAATAGAGTCTTGATCAGACCTGTTCTAAAGAAAACCCCTTATGAGTTATGGAACCATAGGAAACCTAAGGTAAACTACTTCAAAGTTTTTGGCTGCAAAGTCTTTATTCTGAATACTAAAGATAATCTGGATAAATTTGCATCCAAGAGTGATGAAGGAATTTTCCTAGGTTACTCTATCTCTAGTAAAGCCTATAGAGTTTTCAATAAGAGAACCAAATGTGTGGAAGAATCTGTTCACATCAAATTTGATGAAACTGATCCACATGAGCCTAAAACCTCTCTTGGGAATCTTGAAGAAGATTTGTCTATTCTGGACCATAATGATAAATCTAAAGAACCTGTTATAAAAGCATCCAGTTCTGGACATTCTCCAGAATCTGCTTCTGTTGAACCTCAATCTCTAGATGAACTTGAAATTTCTAGCCCTATCTTTTCAAGACCATCTAGGACTCTAAAGAATCATCCCTTAGATGCTGTTGTAGGAAATCTAGATAGAGGAACACAAACTAGAGCTTCTCTAAGAAACCAGGTTGAACATCAAGCTTTTCTTTCACAGTCAGAACCTAAAAATATCAATGATGCTATCAATGATGAATTTTGGGTAATGGCTATGCAAGAAGAATTAAATCAGTTTGAAAGAAACAAAGTCTGGGAATTAGTCGACAGACCTAAGGACACTTTGACAATAGGCACAAAATGGGTGTTTAGAAATAAAGTAGATGAATCTGGAAATATAATCAGAAACAAAGCTAGACTAGTTGCACAAGGATATAGTCAAGAAGAAGGTATAGACTATGAGGAAACTTTTTCACCTGTAGCTAGACTAGAAGCCATTAGGATCTTACTTGCATATGCTGCACATCTGGATTTCAAATTATATCAAATGGATGTTAAAAGTGCATTTCTAAATGGTTTTATAATTGAAGATGTTTTTGTAGAACAACCACCTAGATTTACTAATCCCCATTTTCCAAATCAAGTTTTTAAACTTTCTAAAGCTTTATATGGTTTGAAACAAGCTCCAAGAGCTTGGTATGATAGACGTAGCAATTTCCTTATTTCAAAAGGTTTTACTAAAGGGATTGCTGATCCAACTCTTTTCATTAAAAAAATTTCTAAAGATGTTTTAGTTGTACAAATATATGTTGATGATATTATTTTTGGATCTTCTAAAAACTCCTTATGTATTGATTTTTCAAAGGTTATGCAAAATGAATTTGAAATGAGCTTAATGGGAGAGCTTAAGTATTTTATTGGATTTCAAATCTTTCAAACTAAAAATGGTATTATTTTAAATCAAAGTAAATATACAAAGGATCTTTTAAAACGTTTTGGATTGGATAGTATTAAGGAAAGTAATACACCTATGAGTACCACCTGTAAATTGGATGTTGATGAAACTGGGAAACCAGTTGATCAAACCAATTACAGAGGTATGATTGGAAGCTTACTTTATCTTACTGCTAGTCGACCAGATATTATGTTTAGTGTGTGTATGTGTGCTATATTTCAAGCTAATCCTAAAGAATCACACTTATTAGCTGTTAAACGGATTTTTAAGTATCTTAAGTATACTATAAATTTAGGTTTGTTTTACCCAAAAGGACAATCCTTTGAGTTAATGAGTTATTCAGATGCTGACTTTGCTGGTTGTAAGTTAGATAGAAAAAGCACATCAGGAACATGTCATTTGCTTGGAAAATCCCTAGTATCATGGTGTAGTAAGAAACAGAATTCAGTTGCATTGTCTACTGCCGAGGCAGAATACATAGCTGCTGGAAGTTGCTGTGCACAAATTTTGTGGATGAAACACACTCTATTGGATTATGGATTTGATCTTAAACATGTTTCAATTAACTGTGACAACACTAGTGCAATCAACTTATCCAAGAACCCTGTGTCTCACTCTAGAACTAAGCACATTGATGTCAGACATCACTTTCTAAGAGATCATTACCAGAAGGGTGATATTTCTCTAGAATTTGTTAGTTCTGAAAATCAATTAGCTGACATCTTCACAAAGCCCTTATGCTCTGAAAGAATGAAATTTATTAAACATGAATTGTGTATGACTGATCTGTGAAACTGATCTGTGAAACTGATCTGTGAAACTGATCTGTGAAACTGATCTGTGAAACTGATCCGTGAAACCGATCTGTGGAACCGATCTGTCACACTGTTCTGTCAAACCGTTTTTTTAAATACGTTTTATTAATTAGTAAATTACTTTTTATGGGAACCCTAAATGATAAAATAAATGATACGCGGCTATTTATCTTCCCTAAACCTTTGACCTTTCATTTCCCGCCGAACCTCTCAACCTCTCTTCCCCTCTGCTTCGAACCTTCGAACCTTCGAACTCCTGCCTCTCCAAAATCCTCGAATGGCTAAGCAAAAGAGACCGAGCAAAGGACCAGATAGCCCTGTACCTTCAAAGCGTGCTCGAGGCGAGTCGAGCAGTACCTCTCAACGCTCAGTAAATCCGAACCTGGAAGCTCGGATTGTAGCTGTAGAAAAAGAAGTAAACTCGGCGTGGCTTCTGTCAAGTAAGTCCCTGTTGCTACAAGTTCTTAAATCGCAAGGATGGATAGACTGGTTTTCAGACAACGCCCGAATAGATTATCCAAAGCTAGTACATGAGTTTTACATGAACCTGAAAATCACGCTTGATGGTGTGGAAGCTGCTAGGATGTCGTCTGTTGTAAAAGGAAAGAAAATATCTTTCTCATCTAAGCAGTGGGCTGAATGTTTAAACGTACCTCATGAAGGTCGATATGAGGACTATGCTGGCAATATACCCCCAGTCACTGACTATTTTTCTTATGAGCTAGCGCTAGAGCTTCTAACTGGAAACAGAGAATCGAGGAGAATCACAGCTTCAGAATTAGATGGTGAAAGCAGACTCCTATTCAAGTTTATTCAGCACCAACTTTTCCCTCGAAGAGGAGATTTTGCTGCTGTTAAGTATCAAGATGTTTTTCTATTGTTTCTGCTCAAAACCCATGAAAAGATAAACCTGTGTAGATATGTGATGGTCCACATAGCTAGTATGCTGAAACCTTCCAAGAAAGCCACAGCGTTGTTTTATTCAAAAATGATATCTACTATGCTCCAGAATCTGGAATGTGTTGATGAAGATGATGAAGTTGTTGAAACAGAGCGTACCTTCTGTCTCAACAAAGAGATCTGCAAGAGGATGAAAATCAATTGGAATCCATGGAAGAAGTGCTGGGTTGCAGATGAAGGTAAGTTGTATGAAGCCTACAATCCCATAAATCATGGCAAGATGCCAAAGGATTTGAGAGATCCTGGATTAAAACCAGATGAGGAACCAATTTATTCTGATGATGATGAACAAGAAAAAGCTGCAACTGAAGAAGGAAGTGTGTCTTCTCCTGATGATAGGAGTGATCCAGACACTTCTAGCCCCAAGAAAAGAATAGAATTTGGACCTGCTAGTCCACCCTTAACCCTACCAGAGTCTGAACCTATTCTTGATGATGAAGAAGATTCTGATACTGAGGAATATCACAGTGAAGCCTCTGAGCAGAGTAATAATGAGCAAGGTGATGCTGATGACAATCATGGTGGTGATGATGATGATGCTGATGATGTTGAAGCTGCTGTTGATGGTGTTAACAGACCAGTGGATGGTCTTGCTGAAGATCAAGTAGAACAACCTCAGTCAGTACCAGAAATCCATATTAGTGACAAAGCTGACTCATCAAAAATTAGTGGAACAACAAGCTATGAAAAACCCAACTACACCCTGTGTGCTGCTGTTTGGGATGACTACCCTGGATATGTTGTTTTGGGCTTAGAATATTCTGAAGAGGAAGACGAATTGCCAGAATCTGCTGCAGCTGTGAAAAGGAACCTTCCAAGAGAAGCAAGGTCTATTCCTACTGTTGATCCTGTACATGTGAATTTACCTGGTTCTGAAATCTCTCGAGCTGATCTTGATAAGTTCAAGACTGAATTGCTAACCACTGTGAGAGATATAGTCAGAGAAGAACTTTCCAATGCCCTTCATCAAGTATCTCTGCAAGTTTCTGAAAATTCCTTGAAAGATTTTTCAACTGCAGTCTCAGATGTTCTCAAGCCAGACTTGACTGCTACTGGTGAATTTGTTGGTAGGCACATATCCTCTTTGACTCAAACTTTGAAGGATCTCCAAGTTAGCCTACTTTCTCTATCAAATGAGTTCAGATCAACCATCTCTGGTACGATGAATGTTTTGAGAAATCTGATTGAACATCTCAACAAGTCTGACCTGAGGAAGTTGAAAGCTGAACTAACTCATATAGTCGGCCAAGCCAGTACAGGCAAGGTAACCAAAATCACTACCCGTGAGATAGAAGCTCTCAGAGAAGTTGTGCATGCAGAGCTAGCTGCTGTAAGACAAATTCTTGACTTAGAATCTTTGAGGAAGATGAAAGATCTCTGTGATAATAGTCATAAGATGACCTTAGTATATTCAGCAGATGCTAAGAATGCCCTGCAAGAGATCAAGGAAAAAGTTGATACTTACTTCTCCAAGATTTATACAAAACATGAGATGGCTGCAAACTTCCAAGTCTTGGCAGAGAATCTGAAATTACCTCCAGTCACTCAGGCCTTCAACACTCAAGTTCGCCAATTGCAAGATTTTGTCCCTTCCTTGGCACAGTTCATGGAAAACAAGGATGATTTTGAAAAAGCTATGAAGTATGGAGCAGAAGTCATTCAGGACTTCATTCATCTGTTGAAGCCTTACTTGGATGCACATGCCACTGCAATTGTACTCCCTACTTCTGAACCTCTCAGTGCCTCTGATGTCGCTCCGAATCAGCTGTCTGTTGCCCAAGCTCTATCTCAGTTGCGGCCAGTCTCTCAGAAAGCTTCTCATCCAGCTCCTGCTCCTTCTCAACAACCCTCTGTGACACCTCCAACTGCACCTGCCAGAGTTGTCCTGCCGCCACTTCAGCTCCGTGAACCACAGCCTGCCTCCAAGCCTTCTACCTTACCTACCATTGATCCAAAGGATAAAGGGAAAGCCCCTTTGTATCCCAACAAATAGCCATGTATTGTTTTTGATGGGGTGATCTATGTATTGCTTATCTTTTTCTGTGACTTTATCAAATTTGTTTTTCCTTTGTGTTATGTTCTATCCTCTCTGCACCCTGCTTCTCTTTTCCCTTATCTGTTTTCTCTCCTTTTTGATTATCCCAAAGGGGGAGAAAGATATATATAATGGGAGAAAGATATATATAATGGGAGAAAGATATATATAATGGGAGAAAGATATATATAATGGGAGAAAGAATATATATATAATGGGTGAAATATATATCTAAGGGGGAGTACTCTATATATATGAAGAGGGAGATCAATATCTCAGGGGGAGAAATCTGAATACTATATATATGGGAATGTTATTTTAAGAGGGAGATTTTTTTTTATTATTATTTTTATTTTTATTTTTTTTATTTTATATATATATGAAGATTTGTGATTATCAAAAAGGGGGAGATTGTTGAGCCCTCTGGAAGATTGCTGATTTCATGTTTATAACTGATGTTTTAATAATCACAAATCATCACAACTCATTGATGCTTAATCTGGTTTGATGTCTCATAAACATAATTCCAATCTATGAATGAATCAGTTATCATGCTTTTAACTATGCTTATTGACTTACAAAGTATGTTGGAAGTCTTCTGGATTCAACAGATATCAGAGTCACCGATCCATCAGAGTCACCGATCCATCAGAGTCACCGATCCATCAGAGTCACCGATCCATCAGACTCACCGATCCATCAGACTCACCGATCCATCAGACTCACCGATCCATCAGAGTCACCGATCCATCAGACTCACCGATCCATCAGACTCACCGATCAATCAGAGTCACCGATCCATCAGACTCACCGATCCATCAGACTCACCGATCCATCAGACTCACCGATCAATCAGAGTCACCGATCCATCAGAGTCACCGATCCATCAGACTCACCGATCCATCAGACTCACCGATCCATCAGACTCACCGATCAATCAGAGTCACCGATCCATCAGACTCACCGATCAATCAGACTCACCGATCCATCAGAGTCACCGATGCAAATGAGCCACCGATGCAAATGAGTCACCGATGCAAATGAGCCACCGATGCAAATGAGCCACCGATGCAAATGAGCCACCGATGCAAATGAGTCACCGATGCAAATGAGTCACCGATCCAAGGACTCACCGATGCAAATGACTCACCGATCAGATGACAGACCGATGCTGATCAAAATGACTCACCGATCAGATGACAGACCGATGCTGATCTATCTGAGTCACCGATCATTACTCTAATGCTGATGACCTACCGATCTCTTGAACAGTCATAAACAACTGTTTGAATTTCTTTATCTTTATCTTTATTTATTCTAACCAACGGTCATATTAGTTATATTTTAATACCCTGACAATTAATTAATAAAGGTTGTCGGATGTCAGGAAACCGTACCTCGTACCTGCGGAAAGGAAACCTTTTTGTCCTACGGAGCACGTGATGTAAATACAAGAAGACTCTGATGAAGAGTGTGTGAAGCGTAGTAGAGAAAAGTGAAGAAGAGAAAAACGAAGAAGAGAGAGACAACACACACAGAGACAAGGAAGCATACGACATACTCAAGAAGAGCTCTGTGCATACAAGAAGAACCAAGCAAGACAGAATCATATATACAATCAAGCCTACTCAAGAAGAGTGGTGTGCATACAATAGAATATTGAAGAGCTTCATCGACTACATTCCACTGCCTGTGAACCTGAAGCATACGACACTCTGCTTCTCAAACAAAATCGAGAAGAGGACTCAGAATCACTTCTGATTAATTCCAAAACGAGTCCAGTGCTACACTGAAATCACTAGAGCCATTTCTAAACTCTACATCTCTGCTCTGTGACTTATTTATTCTACATTTTGAGCAGTGTGTGTTATCTGTTGTATTAAACACACACACTGACTCCTGTACTTTCACTGGAGGATCTGTAAATCCTCAGCAAACCTTTTACACTTCACTTCCCACTGTGGATAGTGGTAGAGGTCTTGTGACCTGGACAGCTGGCTGCTGTTGTTTGTTTTTCCCACGTAGAACTGTGGTAGAGGTCTTGTGACCTGGACAGTGTGTTCACTGTTGTTAACCCCGATCCAGGGTGTGGATCACTTTTATATAAACTTTTGAGAGGACTAAGTCTCGGCTTGAGACTGAACCTCTTGGTTACTTCTCTGTGTTTACAGTTACTCTATATCCATACTATACATATTTATTTCATATTCCGCTGCTATTACTTTGAAATATAATCTATCTTCAAAGCTACTTTGATAATTAAATTCGCAAGTGTTTATATTTATTATAAATCAGTAAATTAGTTTCAAAAGTTAATTTAATCATAAGATTAAGTTAACTGAGAACTAATCAATCTTTGAGAAGCTAATTGAACCTTTATAATCTATATAAATTCACTACAGTTTAATTTGTTTTTGAAATTGGGGGATTTTATTAGAAACTGTTTTTAACAGAAAATTTTAATTGGAACTCAATTCACCCCCCTCTTGAGTGTCCACTCCGACCAACACCCTTAAAATTCAAGGAAGTCGGCACCTTTTTATTCCTATCCCCGAAAGCCCTTGAATGTAATCACCAACATTATGAGTCGCACAAAGCAATCTGAACGAGCAGTTAAGTACGCAAAATGCATGAAAATATTCTCTCTATAGAAATCACCTTAACAACGTGTGGTCTCTATAGTGATCAACTTCAGTTGTGAGCTCTTTCAAATGAGCTCCTATTTATAGGCTCGGTTGGAATGGTCGACTCCCTCCTCCAATGGTCATATTTTCCTTAAATTTCAGAGGGAACTGTATACGTGTCACTCAACCAACGGTTAGTTAGAAAAATAATGGACGACATCGTTTTATAAAAAAACACGTGTAACTGAAAGCATGACATCGTTTTGTAATGAAACAAGTATAAGTATAAGCAAAACTGAAGTTCAGAATGTAAGAAATTAAAAGTTTAGAGTCTAACCAAAATAGAATTCGGAGTCTATAATAAAGAGATATTTAGATTCTGTTTTATAGGAATTTAGAACTTGAATTCTATAGAAATATGGAGTCTGAATTTCTTAAGGAAATTCAGAGTCTGGTTTCATCAGAGTTCAGAATCTGAACTTACAGAGTTTGGAGTCGAACCTGTAGAAGTTCAGAGTCGAACTAGTAAAAGTTCGAAGTCGAACTCATATAAGTTCAGAGTTGTACTCATAGAAGTTTGGAGTCGAACTCATAGAAGTTCAGAGTCGAACTCATAGAAGTTCGAAGTCCAGAATTCGGAGTTGATCTTTGTTAGTGTTCGTGTCCAGAATTCGGAATGGAACTTTATTAGAGTTCATATCCAAAATTTAGAGTGTAACTTCATCACAATTCATATCCAGAATTCGGAGTGGAACTTCATTACAGTTCATAACCAGAATTCGGAGTGAAACTTCATTACAGTTCATATCCAGAATTTGGAGTGGAACTTAATTACAGTTCATATCCAGAATTCAGATCCTAACACAGAATTATTCATATTTAAGTATTATATGATTCCGATGTTTTTGATATGAATCCGATTTTTACACTTATGAAAAATATTGATATGTATAAGGAAATCTAGGTTAGTGTAAATTTCCTTAAGGAAATTTTCCTTAGAGAAGTAAAATATTGATTTGCTTAAGTATAAGGTGTTTGTGATTTTCAAAAAAAGAAGGAATTGAAAAGTCATAAGGAAAACCTTATTGACTCAACAATCCTTTCCATAGAAATTAGGCATTATTCCCACATTTCTAGACAAGATCACAACAGAGTCTACATGATAAGGAGTATCAGATGATGCAACCTGCACTAATGATCTAGAGACACCCTGCACAACAGCAACAGAGTTTCGCACCAGAGTGTGAGTGTCCAGTACGGGACTTCCAGAAGCAAGTTTCTGTGATCTCAAATTTTCAAAAGAATCACCATGAACCAAAGCAGCAGGTTCCATGGACTTTCAAAGGGCAGTGTGAAAAACAGCAGCAGCAGGAGCCTTCATATGTGCACCTCACACCAGAGTGTGAGTGTCTAGTACGAGACTTCTAGAAGCAGGTTGTAGTGATCTACAATTTCCAGAAGAATCACCATGAACCAAAGCAGTAGGTTCCATGGACTTTCCAAGGGCAGTGTGCACAACAGAAGCTTCAGGAGCCTGCACATGTGCACCTCGGCCAACAGAATCCTCTTTAAGGAGAGGGATGCTATCCGACATACCTTTGGATAAGTATTTCTCTTACATTAAAATAGAAGGATCCACCTCAGTGTCACTCCCATGACCACCAGCATAGTCATCACCCTATTCAGAGGGCTCCCCATAGTGAAAGGGCTCAGGTTGAAAGTGAGATGAGGGTGTGGAATCACCTAATGGTGGCACACCCCTACAAGTTTTCCCATTAGTAGGGCTGACAGACTTACCAACCACAACATCAGCAAAGGTAACCGATCTACCATTCATTAAACCAGGGAGAGAATTATGCTTCCCATTGATGGGTAAGGAGTTGTCCTTCACACCATCATGGGTAATTTTTCTCCCAGGAAGTGCAACATCAGAAGCACCAAGATGATTAAAATTACAGTACTCATTAAGATGCCCATACTTCTTGAAATTAGATCATTTCAAACCTCTATTTAAATTCTCTTTTACGTGCCCAATGGATGAAAAATTCAAGAAAAAATCCAGAACATGTTCAAACTCAATCTCAAGCTCCAATTAAACCACCCCAATAATAAAAAAACAGTATCAATCAGAGGTAAAGACATGTAAAATTCAACCAAAATTCGCACAAAATGACCACATCGAACCATGCTAGTTTCCTTATCAAGATTTATGGGTGTCCCAACAGCCATAGTAATATCCCATTAAATAGAGGGGTTCCAAAATACCAAGTTGAATCTTTTAATGCGAATCTTGGATTGAGAAACCGTATTTTTGGCCTTAAAAGGATCGAACCAGGGATCCCAATTTTGAAACCTTAAGATCCCTGGTCTTATATTGAAAAATCCATGGCTTCAAGTCCTTAATTTCTGTTCATTCGAGCAGAAAGTCAAATTGTAGAAGTTCATACCTAGCGACACCATCCGCCACTCACAAAAACCCCAAATTTCTTGAAGACGTTTCCTAAGATCTTAAATCTTTAATGACATGTTCAAATGCGAACTAAAATTGAAAACTTACATGCATCGATTACACTATTTTTATTATTCATGTTGTCCATTGATTACTCATTTTTTCTTATGTATATTTTACTTGGTGTATATGATTAATTTATGTTACCCATATACTATATTATGTTCTAAATACTTATAAAATTACATTAAATATATTTATAGAATAAATATATTTATTATATTTATAATTATTAAATTTTAAGTATATATAAATACATTTTAAATATATTTATTTATAATTATAATTATAACTATATATATATTTAAATTATTATAAAATTACAATAAATACATATAATATAATTATATATATATATATATATGTACAAATATTTATAAATATATTTATTTATATTTATAATTATAACTATAAATAAATAAATATATATATATGTAAAAAATTAAAAAATTATAATAAATATATTTATTATACTTATAAATATATAAATATATAATTAAAAAAATATATTTATAAATATATACAAATATTTATAAATAAATAAAAATATTTATAATTATAATTATTAAATAAATATAGATATATTTTAATAATTAAAAAATTATAATAGATATATTTATTATATATATTTATATACAAATATATATAAATAAATATAAATAGTTTTAACTATAATTCTAAATAAATGTAGATATATTTAAATAATCAAAAAATTATAATAAATATATTAATTATATATTTTTATAAAATTATAAATATATTTTTTATAATTTGATAATTATTTATGTATATATATATTTATAATTAAAAATATAAATAATTTATTTATTATAATTTTAATTAAAAATAAGTATATATTTATTTATTAGTTATAAATATAAATAAATATATATTTATTTAAATAATTATTAATTCATAAAAAAATATTTATTATTTTCACATATAATGTTATATACAATTAAATAAATATATAGAAACATTGAGTAATAAATAAAAATAAAAATATTTATATTTATAAATAAATATGTATATATTTAAATAATTATAAAATTATAATAATTATATTAAATATAAATATTATTAAAATTATAAATATTATAAATATTAATTTGTTATAATTTTATATTTCTTTAAACAAATAAATAAATATTCATTTATAATTATAATTATACATAAATATATATTCATATAAATAATTATAAAATTATAAGAAATATAGTTATATACATCTATAATATTATACATATATATAATTAATATATTTATAACATTATAAATATAATAAGTATATTTCTTATAATTTTATAATTATTTAAATTATAATTTTATAAATATAAATATATATTTATCATGTATATAATTTTATAAATATATATATCAATATAAATAAATTATTAACCTTATATATTTATCTGCAATATATTTTTAGTGCTGATAAAGACATCCTTTATCATCACTTTTTAGCACTTATAAAGGCACATTTTATTAGTGCTTTGCGTTTTAGCGCTGATAAAATGTACCTTTATTAGTGCTTTGTAGCAAGCACTGATAAAAGTTTCACCATGTTTTATAAAGAAACCCTAACTTTCTCTTCCTTCCTCACACCCCTCAAGCTCTCGTGAAATCTGATCTCCATCGCCGCTTCCTCCTCCTCCTCTTCTCCCGCCGACTCCTCCACCATGAACCCGCCTTCCCCACACACCTCTCCTCTACTATGTGCCTATTCTTTTCTGCCATGATTCCCTCTACCACATGCCCATCCTCCACAACGAACGCACCTCCACTGCACACTAAACCACACCTCCGTGGTGAGTTTTCTCCTCTTTCTCATTTGTTTTGCATGTTATTACAGTTGGATATTGATGGTGATGTTGTGAATTGTATGGGCTAAACACCCTGATAAAAATCGTGGCTATTGGTTGTCCTTGTTTGTGCACTAAATGAATTTCTTATTGGTTGTCCTTGTTTCTAGAGGTTTTGTATCATGCTAGATCGGGTGATAGGTCAGGTAAACCAATTCTGGTTCATGGACAAATGGTATCAATTCTTATTTGGTTACCATTTTCCACATTTTGGGATATGATGGTGGTGCTATGAAAATATATTCTAATTTATCGTGAAGTTGTCTTCCTTCATGTTGATGAGTTAGCTCAAGATACACCAATGTCTATGGAATTCCTTTTGGTAGTCAAGTGGGCTATGATATCAGTGAAAACAATCACTTGAATTCCAATGAGAACAATGACTTGAGTGACATCATATAAGATCAACACGTGGATTTCCTTTAAAAATTAAATGTTACACATATCCTGGATCCAAAATTGAATTTTTTGTGGAGTTTACTTTATTACGCAATATATTCCATGCGCTCACCCAATGAGAAATACTATTGTCCACCCACATCCGCCATCTTTCCCAGTACTGATCCACAATATCCTAGTCTATCTTTAATCTCTCCCACTGAGTATTTCTAACCCTTATTGTTACATTAGTGCACTCTTATTCACTCAAAACCCTCATTGGTGCTTTAGTTGAGAGTCTAGATACCTCAAGAAGTTTTTATCTCATAGGATTACATTATGAGGGTTGGAACATTTTTTTAGTAAATGAATGAATTTCCCATTTACAAAATTTTGACATATCTAGATTCCTCTATATTTTCGTCTATTTTTCTCCGAATTCCTAGAAAGTGTCCCTTTGCATGAAAGACCCAAAAACATTAGAAATTAGGAAAGAAAAAATTCTTTAATAATATGATCAATGAATGAAATATAAACAATTTATTACATTAATTATAGTTATTAAATCTCACTAATCTTAGAACATTGCTTGTCCCAAAGAGAAAAATCTCAACTCATTCAAAAAGTAACAACCATCATACAATTATTAAAATTCCAATATAAATAATTTAAAATAATTATGAGTGAGAGAATAAATTTTCTTATATTGTATAAAATATTTCTATTTAAATAATCACTTTTCAATGAAACTAAATTCAAAAAATATTTAACATTTACCATTATGAAAATGATGGAACTAATCATAATTGTTATTTACATATATTAATTCAATCATTCAATATTATATTTTTGTTTAAAAACCATGGATGTTAGGGGGTGGATGTGGTGGAGGCCAAGGGAATCACCACTTATGATGAGGTAAAAATCATATGGAAAGGAACTATTACTTTGGTAAAGAATGATAATTTCACTCTACCTCCCTTTTCTTGTTAGGATGTATATCATGAAATACCCCTCCCTCCAATTGTGACAAACCATGATGCCCTAATCAATTATTATCCTACACTTATTGATGTATTATGCAAGATCCCATAGGGTGCTATAATTCCCTCAATGGAAGCCAACCAGAACAGTGGATTCAGACTCCACTATAGAATTCTCGATACTGTAAATCCTAAAAAACTTGACAGAACTAAACATAATCTTTATCTATGGCCTAATAGAGATTACTTATCCATTTTAATATTTGAATGCAAAGATCACTTTTTTATATGGCCTTTATCATGATATGTGAAAGGATAGACATCATCTTGGTTTGACCAACCTAAAAACTCCATTCATTTCTATATCTATTCTTTATAAATCTCACATATAAAGAGTTCACTTTTATAATGTTCCATTCTAGCCTCAAATGAATTCTCTTCATGTCTTCAAAAACACTCCTTAAATTAATACCCCTTAATATATCACATTCATCATTCTCTCTAGAGAATAATAGTGAAATCTCCCCATTTAGCATTCTATATGAATTCCTTTATGATTTTTTTCAATATCATTCATGGTTACCTTATGTTACATGATTATTGAGAGGATTTTCATTGGAATTGATGTAAGTAAAATATTAAACAGTTTTATCCTTCCCCCGAATGATATAAATTAGATATTCTAGTTGGAAATGTTCCCATTTATATGAATAATGACCCATTCAAATAAAACCATCCATACTTTTCCATTTGAAATGAGTTTCCCAATATACTCTATTGGAAGGTTTTACCATTGACTTCCAATAATATCTTGTGTGGTTATAGAAATATTTCTTGGGAAATTTTTTTACATGTAAAAATTTCTGTTCCCTTGATTTTTTCATTGTCTACTCTAGTTTTTTGGGCTCCATAATCATATTGAAGCCATTTATGAAACTTTTACTACCATGAATAATGACTTAAATATTGTTAGAGTTCATAAAATGAGAAACCATTCTAGACTAAACCTATTTTATTATGGAATTATCTTCCTATCTACCATGCCACATTAGATTCTCTTAGTGAGAGCCACATATTTCCCTATAACCCCTTTTGGGTCATACTAGATTATAACATTGAATGATATTTAAATGGGGGGAGATATAGGAGATCACGATGTAGATCTCATAAATCTACTAGAGATAGCTTCCTCATGACATGATCCTGAATTATCACACTATGATGCCTTTAAATTATACTTCAAGTATTAACTCAAAATCCAATATGAATGCTTAATTATTCATTCATTTCCCCCAAATCCTTTGGTGATATGTGTTTGATCTTTAGATACCCTTCATTCCCTATTTGTTCGATTTATCTATTGGCATCAAGAGATCAATCGATGGTGATCCATGAAAAGTTTCTCTTCTTTTATCCTTAGTTTACTCTATGTTCATCATCTGGAGAAGGCAGAGGCAATGAAATTATATGGTTCAAGTAATATTGGGATGAGTGGTTGATAGAAATTTTTAGGTTCTAGGTTGTTGAGGATTCTCTTACATGATCTTGTATTGGTGATTATTTATTTCATTTTACTTGCACAATGGTTGATAAAATCATCTATTGAGTTAGGGGTTTAGACAATTTTATTTATTTTGTGTAAATAATTGAAGTTGCATGGTTTTTCTTGATTTGGTTTGATATTAAGGATTAAGTTACCCATAATGCCTTAACTCAAACCATCGGGTTAGATCTGAATATCCATAAGACCTCATGTGAACCTCCCCATCAATGGATTAAGGTTATATCATCAATTTATTAAGGTTATATCATCAATCCTCCAATGGTAAAAGGTATAGTAAGAATATTCAATAACACTTACCCATTTAATGATCGTTGTTAATGGTAGATCCCTATTTGATCAAGAAATTAGGACAACATGCTAGATTCTCCACCGACCTATAAAGAAAGGAGGAATTTATCATCAAATTGTCAAGGAAAAAATAGATCCACTATATATCTACAGTCATTTAACAAAGAAGAAGAGAGAAATGGCATGGATCTAAGACAAAATTACCGCTCAAATGCCATCAGATCGGTCAATGGTTGATGGATCAAGGGGATATGTATTGGAGAGCATTAGATACTAGGAGAGAGATCCATAATTTGAAATGGGAATAGGGGGGTCATATTTGGGTGTAGGATGTGAAAAAAAACACGTACAATTAAAACCCATAAGGAGTATTAATTACACCCCTAGGAAGGGTGCACTGACTAGTCTTTAATAGGAGGATTCAATTGTGAAACAAGAACAAACCGATTATTCTAGTGATGAGTGACATAGGTAAATTATTTGTGTTAAAGGAATGATTAATATTATTGGGTCATGAAGCTGATTCAAGTTTTTGTGAAAATTCCTAAGTGAAACTTTTAAAATGATTCAAGTGTTCTAAAATATTTCTTAGAGGTTTGTCACTCATTTTAAATGATTAAGATTGTTGGGTCATGAAGCTACCTTGAATGTTTAAAAAAAGGAATTGTGGTTTTTTGAAAGAGTGTTTGGAACTGATTGATTTATTTTAAAAAGGGAATGTTATTTTAAAGAGGATTTTGTGTAAATGGTTAGTTTTTAAGGGATTTAAAGTGTGATTTTTAAATAGTTTTCAAAGGATAGTTGAATTGTAGTTTTTTTATAATCTTGTATGTTTAGATATTTATAGAAATAGGAAAACCATTACATTATATCAATATTTTGTGTATTTAATTTGTTAAATACTAATATAATCGAATCAAATAAGATGGATATGAATAAAGAATGGATGGATTCCAATCGTTTTACAAGAGAGTATGAAGATGGAGTGAAAGAGTTCATAAGGTTTGAAAAAGATCATGCATATGACCCATATCAAATTATTTTTCCTTGTTTACGCTGTTGTTATTAAAGACAAGTTAGTATAGAGGATTTGGAAGAAAACTTGATCTTTTATAGAATAGATCGAAGTTATAAATGTTGGAATAAACATAGAGAAAAAGTGAATGTTTCTAGTGTTTGAGATAACAATGCATTTTATGGATCATCTGATATGATTACAAGTGTGGAAAATGAAGAAGGCCGTATCAAGGATGTGATTACGGATGTGAATGATGATGAAGATCATATTGAGGAAATGACATAGACAGTTTAAGAAGAAATTCGTGATTTCCCAAAATTGTTTGAAAAGTTAAATAGTTGTGCAAAGATTCCTTTGTATGGTGATTACACTAAATATAATACATTTTCAGTCATACTAAAGATGTATAATTTGAAAGTAATCCACAGATGGAGTGATGCCAATTTTACAGAATTACTTTCTCTCTGGAATGATATGCTCCCAGAAGATAATGATCTCCTGATACAAATATAAGACACTAAAAAAATGCTACGTTTGATGGGTATAATCTTTGAACTAATACACGCCTTCCTGAATGATTGTATACTGTTTCTCAAGGACCAAAAATATGTTAGAGAATTCCCAAAGTGTGGGTATTCTCGATACAAGAAAGATGAATCTAGTCCTACAAAAGTTTTATGGTACTTTCCAATAAATCAAAGGTTTATGAGCCTATATAGAAGTGAGGAGACCATAGGAAAATTGACATGGAACACAGACAAGAGAAATAATGATGGAAAACTATGTCACCCAACATACTCTTCTCATCAGAAGAGAATCGATCACGAGTATCCTGATTTTATAATTATCTACAGATTGAGTGAATCCTTTTGGTTTTCAAAGCATCACTCATAGTACATGGCCGATTATGTTGGTAAATTATAACTTGATAGTGTGGTTATGCATGAAATGAAAACAAATCATGCAAACTATGCTTATATTAGGAGCAAGACAATCATGTAATAATATTGATGTTTATTTGGATCCCTTGATCATGTATTTGAAATTATTGTGGGATTCAGGTGTTACGTTGTATGATGCTTATAGAAATGAAGATTTCACATTGAGATACATATTGTACGGAATGATAAATGACTTTCCTACTTATGGAAATTTGTTAGGATATATAATTAAAGAAAGTCATGGGTGTCTCATCTACGAAAAATGTACATAGTCAATTAGGTTGAAATATTCATCAAAAACCCCATTTCTAGGACATCATAGATTTCTACCATGGTGACATAAGTACTGATCTTGGACGACAACATTTGATGGAAGTTTAGAATAACGTATAACACCATCTACACTAATAGGTGATCAACTGTTTTAGAAAGTAAAATATATGGACACTGCTTTTGGTAAACCATTCTCAAAAGAACATATGAAAACTAGTTGGAAGAAAAGATTAGTATTTTTAGTTACCATACTATAATTTTTTGTACGTTAGAAATTTTCTTCTTGTTATGAATGTTGAAAAAAATGTACGTGACTGTGTCATCAACACGTTGCTAAATGCACTCGGAAAAACAAAGGACGGAATTAAGGCTAGGTTGGACATAATTGACATAGGAATACGAGAAGACTTAGCACCAGTGAAGGGTGAAAAACAAAATTTTCTTCCTCCAACAACTTACACTCTTTCCAGGAAGAAGATATATCAAATTTTCAACTTCTTGAATGATATAAAGGTTTTAGAGGGTTATTTATCAAATATCAAGAACATCGTGTCAATGACCAATTTAAATTTAAAGGGTCTGAAATCACATGAATGCCATGTTTTGATGAAAGATCTAATTTATATAGCTTTATATTTAATTTTTCCCAAGAATTTCTATTATATATTAATGAATCTCTATTTATTCTTCAAATCTATATGCAGAAAAGTTATATACCTGACGAAATTATTGAGTATGGGAAGTGAAATTTCCATCATATTATGTGAATTGGAAATGTTCTTCTTGTCGAAATTATTTGATATGACGATTCATTTGATAGTACAATTGGTGAGAGAGATTCCACTATGCGGTTCTATACACTATAGATGGATGTACCCCATTAAATGGTATATGAAGATTTTGAAAAGGTATGTCAAAAATCAAAGTTGGACAGAGGGTTATATTGTGGAGCTATATATTATTAAGTAATCTATTGAATTATATAATGAATACCTGTCCAGTGTGGAAAGCGTTGATCTACCGAAATCTCATCACACTAGGTGGCTTGTGGGTGAAGGAATTTCTGGAAGATATATTGTCACAATCAATATTACAGATCAGTATGAGGCCCAACTTTATGTTTTTCATAACAGTTTTGAGGTTGACACGTATGTCAAAACCCAAAAATAAATTCTTAAGCATTTGAATCCATCAAGGAATAAAAAATGAATATCAAATACCCATAATCAACAGTTTACAGGATGGTTTTGAGACCATATATTTAAGGAGCCAAATGAAAATCCAGACCCAATTTTATAACAACTTCTATGGCTAGCAAGAGGACCAAGTGAGTATTTATTATCTTATAATGCTTATATAATTGATGGTTATACATTCTATACGAATGAACAAAATGAAGACAGTACCATGTATAATAGTGGAGTTACACTTGTGGCTGAAACGATGCATGTTTCCGGTGCTATGAAAAAAAATCCAATTTATATGAATATGTCATACTTTGGAATCATCAAAAAAAATATGGGATTTGGATTTTACGAACTTCCAAGTGATGATTTTTCAATACAAGTGGGTTGATAATAGGAGTGATGTTAAAATAGATGAGTTGGGATTTTTGAAAGTTTATTTTAGTAAGGAAGGGTACAAATAAGAACTGTTTATAATGACATCGCAGGCAGTACATGTATTTTATGTCACAAATCCCGCAAACCAAAAGTGGTCAATTATTTTGTTATCAACCAAAACCACTGAAGGGTCAGATTAAAATTCAATGGAGGGTGAACCTTTTATTGGGACGTCAAAATCATTTCCAAATGGTCCAAATATAGACGACGTTTCGTATGTCCGAGGAGACCACAACGAAGGGATTTGGATAGTCGATAGAGGGGTCAAATCCCTTCAGCTTTAAAAAAAGAGAGTTCAATAATCAAGTTATATTTTTTTGTAATATATATCCTATTACCTAATGTTATTTTCTATTCACTTCTAGTTTTATGTATTATAAATTAAATGTTAAACCATTTCTGTAGATAATGAATTCTTCATGTGATGATGCTCCCAATCCTGAGGCACAATAGGACTCTGAACCTGCTATTTCTCATAGTGTAGAGGACCAACAAGTTTGTCAAGCTATTATTACTGCTTCTCCCAATGAAGAGGCACATCCACTATCTACACATGTTGATTATAGCACTATGGAGGAATATATTGATGGTTTTGAAACTGAGGAAATAGTAGGCAATGAAAAACTGGTTGTGCAAAAAAAAACATGAGTGTCGTAGTTTGATAGTGTTAGAAAAAAATACTTAAGGTAAAAGAGAAAGGTGTAAAATATGAGGTCTTATAAAATAAGCGAGGCCATCATATTAGCCCCAACAAGTCCATTTTCAGTAGTTATATAGGAATTGTCACTTAGTAACATGTGCTGATTGATGTATAGTCGTGGAACTATATTTTCATCGGGGTTAAGACCCTGATGTGGAAAGATATTATGGTAACATTATGATATCATTTTTTAATTTACTATAAAATAAAACAATAAAACATTGATTTACTCTTCATCATCCCTTGTAGAGTGCATTTATAGTGGATGAATTGCACAAGGAATATGTATTATGGGTTACTAGAAGGATTCACATAGGCTTTCAAACAATTTTAATGAGTTAGTATCTTAAAGATGATGAAGAGAAAATAATTCCACACCCACCGACTCTTTATGGACACCTGATAACCCAATGAGTGTTGGATGAATTTACTAGCCATCACGTGGAGTAGTATTTTCAGGTACATTTTGTTTGGTAATACATTGTTTCAAAATATGTGTATTCATCACTTTTATTGGGAGTTTTTTATTTATGAAAGAACAAATCTGTACTGAAAAGAAGGAACAAGCAGAAAAACCAACACACCACTACTATAAAGCAAGAATGGTGTATGATTCACTTGAAAAAAACTTGGTACATATTTTAAATCTACTGTAATACTTTTATGTAACAAAAACAACACCATAAATATGTTACTCTATTTATATGTAGATTTTTGAATCCAAATCCAAATTCACTTCCATCCCACACCATGTGATATGGAAGGAGGAATTTTAAAATAAATATGGGATAATAATAGATGAAAACACACAAAAAGTGTGGGAAACACGTGTAAGTTTGAAATAATAAATATATTTTTTGATTTAAATCGATATTACATAACAATGATTACTAATTTTTCTATATTTTCTATTTGACATATTCAAAGGAATCAAAAACACCCAAACCAGATGTAGACATACTTTACATGGCCTTGAATCATGGAAAAAAGTATGGCCACGTCAGAGGTGCAGGTTTTGGGGAGACACCCTGAACATTTTTTGAGAAAAGAAAGAGGAGGATCAAAGTGAAGAAATAAAAATTATGAGAGAAATAATATCTATACTTGAAGAACATATGAACTTTTATAGAGATTTCAATGAAGTTTTGATGGTGGTGGGGAAAAGAAAAGAAACAAATCAAGAACAACCAGCATGTGAAGATCCTGCCCCACCCCCATTTGCTTTGAGGCGATCCATTCTACTCAAAAACCTATCTTAGATGAGGTAATAAATTTTCTAATAATTATTTTTGAGAAATCTGAATCATATAGGAACTGATACCTATCCTTTACTGATATTTTATAGTGTGAAAATGACTATGATTTATATCCACCAATACCCACCCATCGCCTTGTAGTGAGGGATATGATGTCCAATATCTAGAATGCCATGATATACAATAGACCACTTCTAATAGGTCATATCAAAGTTTTTATTAATGTATCCCATGAGTTTATCACCGAGCTACCAATTCCAATTTATGCTTAAGAAATTCATAGCACCAAACAAGCTCTTGAAACATCCATCGAATGGCCTTCACATATTGTAAAAAAACATGTCGACAAGGAGGTATTCATTTCCAATTTATTTTTCAAGATAATCCTTTAACATTTAATGAAAATCTGAACTGATGAATGTTATTGCAGACAGGCAGATGTAAGTGGTGAAAATAAATAAAAGATCAATACCACCTTAAGGATCAACCAACCGATCGAAACAATCTACTGAAATCACATTAAACCTGACCATTATGTATCCACATTTATTATCATTGTAGGATCATGTGAATACGAAGTTGAAAGAAAGTGGGGTTTACTATAAGGACTCATTCTTAAAACATTATATAATCCTGGATTAATTTAATAATTCACATTGAGTATCTTTTCAGGTTTATATTTTTAGATAATTAGGCCATAACTATTAAATTAAATATAAAAAAAATTAAAAAGTAGACACTTCTACTCAGTTTCCATTTTTTTCATAAAATAAAAACTCCTGAAAAAAGAGTCACGTCTAGTTCCATGTTTTAGACAACATGAATTTTCCTTAATCCCATTCTTGACCCTATTCATCTTTAATGTCTGTGAAAAACATTTCAAAACTTGGGATGAGCATAAAAATCTCAGTAAGTCTTATAAAATAAAGAAAGAAAACATTAGTCCATCAAAACATAAGATTTTTAACATATGTCATGAAATTATAAGATTTATGAATAACACATAGAAAAAAAAAATCTTAATGGTAACTTGTGGCATCCATAACATACTTACGTTGTAGCTTTAACAACTACGTATGGAGTTACATTCGGAATAACCATCACAATATATTCCATAAATATATTAGGATAAACATTAATATTTACCTCTGTCACATTAACCAATGCATTGGAGAGCTATCTCAGGCTCACCCGTCCTAGGCTTATCACATAACCACCCGTATACGTCAATAATTCCCAAGAACCATAAAATAGTCATAACACATAATACAATCATAAAGGAAAGATAACATTTACACATTTCAATCACAATACATCATTGGAATAATCAATCAATTAACAAAACCATTTTTGGTACCATAATATGTAAAAATAGTATATGGTATTTATTTTTCTTTTAAAAACATTACGTCTTGTTAAGGAATCCAAATATCATATAATACTCACGATGGCGGAAAAGGTCATTGTCACCACGTACGTTAAAAAGAAACATTATTTTTGTCATTTAGTAAAATGCTAAGTAGAAAAAATATTCCCTTTGAAAGAAATGAAAAGTCAAAGGGGTTTATTAACCATATAAAAGAAAGTCCTGTAAAATCAAAATATGCCTCAACTAAAGGATATTTAGTCAAATTCCATTACGAAAATTCAGCAGCCTAAAAACGTCACTTTAAAATTAAAAAAAAAACGAGTTGATGAGATAGAAAAGGACCTCTCATTACTTGGACATAAAATGTTCCGCAATAAGGATATATAAGAACATATCCCAACATAATAAATAGGAAATTAAAAGACATATCAAAAATAATTCTTTGACTAAAAGAAGAGTGTGAAAGGTTCCATCAAAAAGATGGTATCATTAAATTAAGGATAAATCAATTAAATAATTATGTGTGATAGATATAAATACACCAAATATAAGTGGATATTAAGTATAAAAAAATAATATTTCATTCACACATATTTATAGCATGACATAATCAAGAAGTATAAGTTCATCCCAAAGAATGGAAATTAGGTGAAGAAGTTCACTTACATCATGTCCGACTTGAATCATTCATTATTTAATCTCCAAAATAATAAACTAAAGTTAATTTATACTTTATTTATAAACTTTTTAAATTTTATTATCCCTTTTATATCACTTATTACCACATTATAATCATTACATAATCATTTGAGTTAATAACAGTCGTTTTGTCGATATTTGGTACTTGAGTCAAAAATGAACTTATTATAATTACTAGTTGTACATGTGGTCAAAATTAAATTATCTCCAGAATGATATTCATGATTTAGATATCATATATATAAAATATATCTAATATATATATGTATTTATAATAGTACATATCATTTTGAAATAAGAAATGAAATGCACCGTTCATGGAGATGGTAAGTCGTACATACGCAAGAACGCTACTTTCATTTCTATTTCATATTTAATGGAATGAAAACCTAATTATAAATAAGTATATTATAATTATAGTATAATATCATATATAATTCCATTTAATTCATCCTTTATACGTTCCACGTATGGAATGAATGAGTCATATCACTTTGAGTGGGCGATAGTCCTCACTTCCTCAAATGAAATCATCGCATTTACCCATTATGGAAACCATAAAGGTGTGATATAAATAAAAAGTACATAAGTAAAGAGAAAATATAAATATAATATAAATCACATATAAATACAGTGACATCATAATGGCCACCATGAGAGGTGGTTGGATATATTTGAACAATCATCGTTTTGTGAGGTAGTAGTTCGCCATCCACAGAAATAGTATGTTCTTTAACCATTAGATGGAGGTGTGTGGAAGTTTAGTTAGAATAATTCTCCTAAAAACAACCTAGTATATTGAGGATACTTTTTTTATTATAAAATAAAGTAATAAAGAGAGTATAAGGGGTTGTATAAGTAAAATAAAAGAAAATAACTTAAGTGAAGACGTTACCTTTAAATCAGGTATCTCCCTTTTGTTTGAACCAAAAGGTTTACTTGAATTGCATTATGCCTAGGGTAAGGCTTATAGGAGGAAGAGAGAGATGTATGGAGATTAATTAGGAATAGTTTGGATGATACATGGGGCTTGAGAGGTGTGAGTAATGAGTTAGAGGTGGTGTCCTTTTATAAGGGGTAGGATGGGCTCTTTAGGAAAGTTTGAAAGTATTTTTTTATTATAAAATTATTTTCTATTTCAAAAGATAAAAAACTCATTAAATTAAAATATAATATGTATCTATTTAAACATAAAACCATCCAATAATAATTTTAAATGTTTTTTATATTTGTTTTTTAATTTTTATAATCTCATTTATTTAAATCAATCATTAATAAGGTAATCACTATATCATCATTGTGTCATAAAGAATTTAATTTATTTGATGTCTAAAAATTATAAATAAAATACCGTGGTGTATTAAATCTTTCTTATCTTTTAAATTAAGATTTATAGTTGAAGATATAACTTATATAACCCCATATAAAAATTGTTTTACTAAAAGATATATGTTTATGTTGCTTTTGTATTTACTCTAAATTAATTAATATTAAGTGTCATCATCACTCCCAAGTGGCTCCATGGGGTCCAAAAAATCAACCCAAGGATTCCCTTGGTCTGAAATACCTCATCAAATAGGGTTATGAAACGTTTAAGGGTAATTTATTTTTATTATAATATTATTTTTCATCCTTATTTACCAGATTTACTCTTTAACCGTGGTATATAAAATATTTACTGAAATAAATATTCATAATGTTTAAAAATAAAAGTTACCTATTTACAAAATTTGTAACTATTGATTCAAAATATGGAATCCATTTTTAAAAATTCAAAACACATATGTTGAAGAAATCAATTTAATATTAATTCCCATTGTCAAAACCAAAAAGCGTGTTTTTAAGAAATAATATCTATCAAAAGAGCGACATTTGTTTATGTCCAATTTCAAAGTAAAATTACTTATAATGACAAAAATTAGATTAAATGGTAAAAATATAATCTAATTAAACATTAAAACCAATTAAATAGATAATATAACCATAAAAATAAATTAGATTAAAAGGCAATTTTGAATTAAAATACAGTATTTTTCACTATTTGTTAAAAAATGAACTTTATCAGAAAATACCAAAATTTACCCAAAGTAAATTTTGATGTTCTGATTATAAATAAGGATTTTATTTTTTCAAATATAACATATAAAAGTGACAAAAACTATATTTAAAAAAGGTTTTCCATCAAAAGGTGGTAAATCGACATTTTAAAGAATATTAGAGTATGTATGCATAAAATTGGATTCATTCACATTTTAAGCCTCTAAATTTTATTGGATAAATGTAAAGACATTTAAAAAAATGTATAATTATATTGTAGTTATTTCTATTCATTCCCTCTAATACAACATCTAGGCATTAACTACTATTTAAAATAATTTTATATTATTATTTTTCTGCTTGTGTCATCCTTGTGTGCAACATAAGTCTTCGAAGAAACCCATTGTTTCATGGCAGGTATTCCATAGAACATAGAATCCCATTTAAAGTAAAATTAATATTCAATTCACAAATATTAACAAATATAAAAATGTTATATTCTTTATTTACCTGGATGTTACTCCCTTCCCCCTTTTGGGAATTGCGTCCCTGACATTTTATTTACTTATCAAATAAATGGGGCTATTTATCCCTCATAGCATTTTCATATTCCAACATTGCCTATTAAAACATATGGTTATTCCCAAAACCTTTACCCGATGAATTACCTTATTTCTCAACACTTTTTTCCTTCAGTCAAGAATCTGGACTAGTTATTCCTCATAAGAGAGATTATCTTCCAAATGAACTACCTATGAGATCAAAACATTAGATGGATCTAGAATATACTTTCACTATATTGAAACATGAAAAAAATTGTGTACCTAGGATAAACTTGGAGGTAAATCCACTTTGTACACAACTGATCCAACTTTCTTCAGGATTTCATAAGGTCCAATGAACATGAGACCCAACATTCCCTTCTTACCAAAACACATCACACTTTTCTATGGAGAAAATTTGAGAAAGAAATTATCACCTACCTCGAAAGAAAGATCATTTCTCTGCTTATCCATATTACTTTTCTGCCTACTCTTAGCTGTTCTCATGTTCTTCTGAATCAATTTAACTTTTTCTGCCATATGTTCCACCAATTCTGGTTCCATCCTATTCCTTTCACATACTTCATCCAAAAAAGCTGGAGTTCAACACCACTTTCCATATAATGCATAAAATGGATCTATCTGTATAATGGAATGAAAACTTTTATTATATAAAAATTCAACCAAAGAAAGATGTATGTCCCAACTTCCCTGGTAATCCATTGTGAAAGCATGTAACATATCTTCCAAATTCTGAATTGTTCGTTCTGACTGCCCATCTGATTGAGGATGAAAAGCTGTACTAAAATTTAATTCAGTACCCAATGACTTATGAAGTCCTTGACAGAAGTTATAAGTAAACATGGGATGATGATCAGATACAATGGAGAGGGGAACTCCATACAACCTGAATATCTCTTTAACATACAAAAAAAAGTTTATATATAGACAAATTATCTCGAATATTAAGGAAATGATCATATTTAGTCAATCGAACAAAAATAACCCAAATTTCATTATTACCTTGAGATGTCTTTGATAATCCCATAATGAAGTCCATGGATATATTTCCCCATTTACACTCTGGCACTGGTAAAGGCTTAAGCATCCCTTTCAATAACTGTCACTCTGCTTTAACCTGTTGACAAGTCAAACACTTCACAGTAAAGTCAACAATATCTCTTTTTATTCCATCATACCAGTAATACTCCCGAATATCTCTGTACATCTTAGTACTTCCAGAATGAAATGAAAATGGAGAACTATGATCTTCACATGACAACTCATTGTTGAACTGTGAATCACAATGAACTCATATTTTCTTCCCAAATCTCAAAATACAATCATTATCAATGTTAAATTCAGGAAACTTACCCTTATGAACCAACTCTACCATTTTCTGCAACTCACTATCTTCCTTCTGTGCTTTCTAAATTATGTTTGATAGAGATGATTTCTCTGACACCTGAAACAAAATAGAGGAATTTCCTGAACCAACAAACTTTTATGCCAAACTTCATCAAATCTTTAATAAAAGGATCTTGTTCCAAACGTAAATTGATTAATGTAGCATTACTTTTACAACTGAAAGCATCAACTAATTTATTTTCTTTTCCTGGATGGTAATGAATCGTGCAATCATAATACTTGATTAATTCGATCCATCTCCTATGTCTCATGTTCAATTCTTTCAGAGTGAATATATACTTCAAACTTTTGTGATTAGTATATATTTAACACTTTACTCCATACAAATGATGCCTCCAAATTCTTAAAGACAAAACAACATCATCTAATTCCAAATCACGTGTAGGGTAATTTAACTCATGAGGTTTCAACTGACGTGAAGCATAAGTAATTACCTGATCATTCTGCATTATGACATAATCATGTCCTTTCAATGAAGCATCACTATAGATAACAAACTCCCCATTTCTAGAAAGAAGTTCCAAAACTAGAGAATTCACCAATATTATTTTCAATTCCTGAAAACAATCATCACATTCTTTTCTCGAAATGAACTTAACACCTTTTCGAGTTAACTTAGTAAATGGGATAGATAACTGTGCCAAATTTTAAACAATTCTCTGGTAATAACCTGATTCAACTGAGCCATCACTGAAAACACTGTTCAATTCTGATTCCAACCTTCTTAGGATGCTGATTTGGAAGGGCATTTTCCTCTGTATGCCTTCCCAACACAACTTCCCTATTTCCTCTGAAAAACTATTATAAATACAGAGATATCTTAGGTGAAGCAGCATGGTAATCTGTAAATACTATATCATTCCAATATTAACATAAAAATAATAATTTATGGATATTAATTTAACAATATCCTAACTCCTAATGTTGTCTAAACTAACTTCTAATACCAACTACATGGACCCAACCATAAAACATCACATAATATTTAATTAAATGAATAATTTATATTGAGGATCCTTTTATGTTTAGAGTTTTAGAGAAATAGACCATAACTATTATATTAAATCTAAAAAATTACAAAGTATAAACTTCTACTTAGTTTCCATTTTTTTCATAAAATAAAAACTCTTGAAAAAAAGAGTAATGTCTAGTTCCATGTTTTAGACAGCATGACCTTTTCTTGATCCCATCCTTTCCCCTATTCATCTTTAAGTCGTGTGAAAAACATTTCAAAATTGGGGATGAGAATAAAAAGCTCAGTAAGGGTTATAAAAAAATGAAAGAAAACATTAGTCCATCAAAACATAATCTTTTTAACATACCTCATGAAATAATAAGATTTATGAATAACACATAGAAAACATAAATCTTAATGGTAACTTGTGGCATCCATAACATACTTACATTGTATCTTTCACAGCTACGTAGGGAGTTACATTTTGAATAACCATCACAGTAATTTCCCTAAATTTATTAGGAGAAACATTAACCTTTACATCTGTCACATTACCCAATGCATTGGAGAGATACCTCGAGATCACCCATCCTCGGTTTATCACAAAATCACCTATATACGTAAATAATGCCCAAGAACCATAAAATAGTCATAACACATAACACAAGAATAAATTAAATATAAAATTTCCACATAGATATCACAATATATCATTGACATAATAAAAACATTAACAAAACCATTTTCGGTAACAAAATACGTAAAAAGAGTATATGGTATTAATTTTTATTTTAAAAACATTACGGATTGTTAAGGAATCCAAATATCAAATAATACTTATGGCAGTGGAAAAGGTCTTTGTCACCGCATGTAACACCCCAGGTAAATAAAGAATATGACATTTTCATATTTATCCATATTTGTGAATAAAGTATTAATATGACTTTAAAGGGGACGCTATGCTCGATGGCGTACCCAACACGCAACAACGAGTTTCTTGGGAATCTTACGTTGCACTCTAATAATAAAATAACATTATTTTAAATGGTAGTTAACATGTAGCTGTTGTATTGGTGGGAATGGATAGAAATAACTAAAATATGATTATATGTGTTTTTTAATGTTTTTACATTTATCCAATAAAAGATAAAGGCATAAAATACGGAAATAATTCGATTTTAGGTGTATATGCCCTAGTTTTCACTAAAGGTTCACTTATCGCCTTTTGATGGAGAACCGTCATTAAATATAGTTTTGTTCACTATTATACATCCTTTTGGACCAAATAAAATTCTTCTTAAGAATTGGGACATCAAAATTTACTTTGTGTAAATTTTTGGTATCTTTCCGATAAAGTTCATTTTTTTAATGAATAGTGTAAAATGTTGTATTTTAATTCAAAACCTCTTTGTAATCTAATTTATTTATATGATTAGATTATCTTTTGAATTGGTTTTAAAGTGGAATTAGAATATAATTTTACCATTTAATACAATAGTGGTCGTTGGAATTAATTTCACTTTGAAATCAGACTTAAACTAGTATCAATCTTTTGATACTTATTGTTTCATAAAAACACGCTATTTGCTCTGACAGCGGGAATTAATTATTAAATTAATTAATGTGACTTATATGTTTTGAATTTTGTAAAATGGACTTCATTTTTGAATTCAGAATATCAAATATAGCTTAGGGTGAATTTTTGGGATTTTTCTGAAAAACTTCAATTTTTGATGAATAGTGAAACCACTAAGTCGTACTTATAAAAACTGATTTTTCCGTTTAAATGAAATTTTTCCATCTTTGTGTTTTGAATTTCAAAAATCCGACATACATGGTTTTCATTAAGAAGTAAAATGTGGTTCAATGGGATAAAAATAATTTTTTGGTGAATAGTAACTTATTAAGTTTTTAATCGCGATTAGAGGTAATTAGTGTAGTTTAAGGTAAAAATAATGTTTTAATAATATGAAATGAACTTGAAACATGTCCTAACCTCATTGGATGTGTCATGTCCGACCAATACAACCCATGGGTCAACTTGGGGACCCCATTAAGCCACTTTGGTTGGAAAATGACATTAATATCTTTTTATTTAAAGTTAAAGTAAAAATGAGACAAACATGAAATGTTTTACTAAAACAATTTTTACATGGGGTTATAAAAATCATATTTTTGACTATAAATATTCATTGGAAATATAAAAAGATTTACTACATCATAGTATTTTTATTATAATTTTTAGACATTAAATAAATTAAATTATTTATGAAATCATGATGATGCAGCGATGACCTCATTATTTAACGATTTAAATAAAATGGAAAGATAATGTAATATCTAAGACCTACACATGTAAAAAACCTATTGGATGAGTTTATTTCGAACCCTTATCACCTTATACTCGAAACACATCAATGTGGGACCTCCTAAATCCGAATACCATTTTCAAATAAAGTAACATTTTCTTACTTTCCAAGAGTGCCCCTCCTCTCCTCTTATAAAAGGCCCCCACCTCTACCTCCTTACCCACACTCCCAAAGCCTTTGGCTCGGACAACCCCTGCCCATTTTGTCGCTCCACTTCCCTATATTACTCCTTGAAGCCTCACTTTGGGCAGAAGTCTTCCCAAGGAAGCCTTTGAGCTCAAACCAAAGGGAGTTACCCGATTTTAAGGTAATGTCTTCACTTGAGTCCTTTTGTTTTATTTTTCTTCTCCAACCCCCTAAACTCTTTTTATTCATTTCTTTTGTAACAAATTCAGTATCATAAATATACTAGGATGTTTTTATAAGAATTATTCGAGCTACACTTTCACGAACCTACATCTAATGGTTAAAGAACATACTGTTTCTGTGGATGGCGAATTTCGGCCTCCCGAAATGATGATTGTTCAACATTCTTTTAACACCTTAAAAGGTGGCCATTAAGATGTCACTATATTTATATATGATATATAATATGTTTATGTTTTACTTAAGCTTCTGTATTTTTTATTTGTGGCTTACCTTTATGGCGTCCATTATGGGTATACGCGATATCTTCATTTTAGGAAGTGCGGACTACCGCCCCCTCAAAGTGATGTGATTCGTTAATGCCATACGTGGGATGTATAAAGGACGGATTTAATGTAATTATATATGATGTTATACTAGAATTATAATATAACTATATATCATTATTATTTCTTTCCATTAAAGTATGAGATAGAAATGAAAGTAGCGTTCATGCGTACGTACGGCTTACCGTCTCCATGAACGGTGCATTTCATTTCTTATCCCCAAATGTAATGTACTATTATAAGTACATGTATATAATGGATATATATGATGAATGATACATATAAATGATGAATATAATTCTGGAATTAAAATATACATACCTCTCATTTAGTTTTAATTCCATTAATATGACAAAGAAATGAAAGTAGCGTTCATGCGTACGTACGGCTTACCGTCTCCATGAACGGTGCATTTCATTTCTTACCTCTAAATGATTATGTAATATTATAAATACATGTATATTCTGGATATATATGATATATATTCTATACAAATCAGGAATGTCATTCTAGATATAAAGAACCTTTGACCACACGAACAACATGTAATTGTAAGAAGTCCACTTTCGACTTAAGAACCAAATATCGACAAAACAAACATTATTAACTTAAATGATTACATAATATTCATAACATGACAATAAGTTATCTAAAAAGAATAATGAACTAGAAAAATGTTCTTAATAAAGTGTAAATTAACTCAAGTTTATTATTCAGGACGTTAAAGAATGATCGAGTCAAGTCGGACCCGAGGTAAGGGATCCTACACCTCTCTTTCTTTTTAAGTACACTCTTTTATGTCATTCCTTTTAAAGCTCATATTTCTTGTTATTGGGATGTTATTTTATATTAATCTTACTTTAATTTTTATGTTCATGTGATGAGAGACCCTATTCTCTCTCATCAATCCATTTTTGAAGTTTTGAGTGGCGTCGTTAGGCTACCGAATTTTCGTAAGAGGTCTAACCTCTCTCTTTCTTTTTAAGTACTCTCTTTTATGTCATTTATTTTAAGCTCATCTTTCTTATGTTTGGGGATATTCTTTTATATTCCTAATACTGTACTTTTTATGGTCATTTTATGAGATACCCTATTTGATATCATAAATTCATTTTTGTAAGTTTTATGTGGCGTCGTTAGGCTGCCGAGTTTTCGTAAGGGATTTTTAATCTCACTTTCATTCCCGTGAGATTTATGCTACATTTGCCACAATTTCCTTTGAGTGGTGTATGTACTTCCCATTATTTTACTCATTGTGTAATATACTTTCTTTTATGAGTATTTACATCAATTTTGTATTGTCCTTCTTTCACGAGGTATATGTTTCGAAAGATACCCATGTCGGTAAGGGAACCTTTCACCCCCCTCTTTTTAAAAGACTTATTTTGTTGGGTATTTTAATTTACATATTGTTATGTTGGTATATGTTCTAATATATCCTTATTGATGTAAATTTTATGTCCAAGTGATGAGATACCCTTTTCTTTTATCTCTCAACAACTCATTTTGAGGTGACGCCGTTAGGCTGTCAAGGGAACTTCTTAACCCAATTTCTATTTTCTTTGGGTTCAATGTGTAGTTATTGAATATGTCATCCTTTGAATATGTGTGAATGACCTTTTATTGTTTTACACTTAATATCCACTTATATTGGGTGTATTTATATTTGTCACACATAATTTTGAGATTGATTTATCCTTAATTTAAGGATACCTTCTTTATAAGGGATTTCATCACATTTGACATCTCTATTGAGACTTCATTGTTGTTATGCACCAATTCACTCTTATATGGTGTATATACTGTCCTTTGGAATATTATATCATGAATCCATTTACTCTCATGATATTATAAAGTTCTGATTAAATGTTATTCCTCAATTATTGTATTCAAGTGTCTCTAATTTTGGTAAAAACCCTTTAACCAAAATATCGCTTTAAATGTTTTAATGATTTGTTCTTATTAATATCCATGTTTTCAAAATGGTTTTAAGGATTTATTTATATGGATATTAATGGTTTAAAATGTTAAAAGCTTCAAGGTGGTATGGGACACTTTGATTCAAAAATCTCTTTATTAAATGTTTTAAATGGTTTTGAAAATGGTTTTTTAATGGATTCATTATTTCAATATCCTAAAATGTTATATTGTGATTGAAATGTGGAAATGTTATATTTCCTTTATGCATGTTTTATGTGATACATTTATGTTATGGTTCTTGGGAATTGTTATGAAAACGGGTGGTTCCGTGATAAACTAAGGGCAGGTGAGCCCGATATAGCTCTCCAATACATTGGGTAATGCGAAGGAGTGAAACGTTAAGGTTTCTCCGAAGAGATTTTGGGAATATACTCTGATGGGTATTCCAAACGTAACCAAGAGGGTTACTCCCTACGTAAGAATGTTATGAATGACTCAAGTTACCTTTATGTCTTATGATTTCTATTATTTATTCATGGTTTGATGAGGTATGTTAAAGTGCCTATGTTTTATGGGTAAAGTATGATTTCATTATTATGTATATATGAACTCATGTTTCCTTTCCATCTTTTTATAACACTTACTGAGCTTTTGATGCTCATCCCAAGTTTTTGAAATGTTTTTCACAGGTCAAGGGAAAGGTACATGATGTGATGATAGTGTCAAGGATGTGTCAAGAAAGAATCCATGTTTTATTTTCAATATGTTTCCGTTGATGGGAAGAATGAATACTGTCTTTTATGTAACCACTTTGTTTAAATGTGGAATGTAATGCAAGTTTCATGATCTAATTCTCTAAAACTCTAAACCTGAAAAGATCCTCAATGTGTAATCTTGTAATAACTCAAGATTAAGTAAGGTTTAAGGCTGGGGCCTTATAGTTGGTATCAAAGGTCGGTTTAGATAACTTTAGAGGTTAGGGTATTCTTTAAGCATAAGTGGCATTACCATAATGGTTAGGATTTCAGAAAGAGTTCTTGTTTTAGATAAAGTGAATGAGTAAGTATATCTTAGTGTTTATCTTCCTCATTAGTACATGATGGTTTTTTTTATATACTCACACTGACATTTTTGGTTTTAGTAAATGGCTGGATCTAGCAGGCACCAAAGTAACAGTGGATGTGAAGGAAACTGTGACAGTTTTTTGAGAAAGCAACTGAATGATATGGGAGCTTCAATGAGAACTCTTGTGATTATTCTCAATCAACTATCTGGAGTCATGATTGACCACCTAAACCTTGGTTATTTCTCTAAGGCATCATATATGCGAGAAATAAATCCATACGGATGTACAGGTAATAATAATAAAGGTAAGTGTGTTCAAAAACCTATGTGTCAAAGATGTGGAAAGAAACACCTAGGAAAATGTTTCAAAGGGACAGAAATATGCTATAGATGTAGAAATGAAGGTCATAAAGCAAGAACCTGCCATGGAAAAAGGAAGCATCCAGTTGACTCGAGGAAAGGGAAATACGTTCTTTCTGAGGGATCAATTGAATGTTTTAAATGTGGTGTGCATGGTCATTATGCAAACACATGTCCTATGAAGAAGTTTCGTGAATGGGATCACCAAGAGCGTACAAATGTTCGTTTACCAATACCTAATTCCATTCTGATTGAGGATGAAGAAACTGACAATGACCAATCAAAGGTATGTATTATTTCATGACTATTGTTTTCCTATTTTGGAATCTTAGGATATGATTCATGATTTTGTTTGTAGGAAAGAGGTATTTCAGAATAAGTTGGAAAGGAATGGTTAATGTATCATGAAGAATGTTGAATGAGTAAGATGTCAACATATAAGGGCTTCAAGAGTTATGGTGAAATTATTAAGAGTATTAAGTCTCTTTTGATGATGGGGTTACATTAGAAGACTTTTTATATTATGTGTAACCCTGATGTTTAATATAGGCAAATTTTATTCAAGGAATATTTATCTTTCTTTTGTGGACATAGGTATAAAGAACCATTTGGGTTTATATGATCCTTAATTTTGAGGTAATTATGGGTTACTATATGTTATGATTGAAGTGAAAGGCATGAGATAAAATTAAGGTTAAATTATGTTATGGTTATTTTTGATGATTTTATCCCTTTTTGGGGAATGATTTGAGAATTATATAGTTTTGGAAAAAGGACAACATGCAGATCGTGTGACTACCCGTCGCGTCGGACAAAGCTGCGGGAATCGAACCCACAACCAAAGTGCGACTGGTATTTATCACCTACCACTGGACTACGTGAAGTCCCTGGTTAGTTTGACCGATTCTTTTTAGTTAGATGATTTTATGAATTAAGAGTAAGTTGATTTTGGGTTATTTATGAAAATGATTAACCTATCATGGAGGATATGTGATTAGGTTAATTACTTTTCAATACGAGACTTTAGGAGCAACTGATATTGTTTGGAGATAAATGTTACGATTTAACTTGGAAGACTATGTGACTAAATCCTTAAAATATTTGGGTTTCAATCTTATATTGGTTTACTTTGAATAATTTTATGGACAAATTGTTTATCGGATGGTCCTCGTTGAACTTTGGGTTTTGTTGGACAAATTTTGAGATTAAGAATATGTTTTCTTTTTATAAAGGGTTATCCTTTTTTGGATTATCTGACCTTGTACTAACCTTTCTAGTTTTGGTTTTGGTTAAAGCCTAAAGACATGGGATGTATATAGTTCTCTTTTGTGGATTAGGTGATTCTCTAGAAGTTGATTATAGTACTCTTAATGCGAACAAGTCTCCCTAAATACTCGTCTTTTTGAAAAAATATGAGTTTGATTAAGGAATCTAGTAAAAGTTGAAAGTCAACATGATAAGTGATTATGTTTCCTTATGAATAAATTCCTCAATAAAAAGTAACTTAAAACAAAAATGTTGTCTATTAACTTTTCCTACTGGGGAATCGAATACCGTTTAACCCATCACAAGTTTGTGATTTTCTTATGGTTAACTTTCTCCTAGACATGTTTACTATCACTCTCCCTCAAGAACATGACCCTTTGCTTTTTCTTCCATGTCCATGTTTTTCTACATGGAATCCTAGTATGGGTTAACTCGGGTGACCTCTGTACTTATCTTTCTTTATTTTAAAGTGATTTTTTTACCGACTCTTGTTCCGATGTGGGACTTTCAAGGATGTTTCCAAGCTCAATTTTAAAAATTGCGAGGACGCAATTCCCAAAAGGGGGGAAGGATGTAACACCCCAGGTAAATAAAGAATATTACATTTTCATATTTATCCATATTTTTGAATAAAGTATTAATATGACTTTAAAGGGGATTCTATGATCGATGGCGTACCCAACACGCAACAACGAGTTTCTTGGGAATCTTACGTTGCACTCTAATAATAAAATAATATTATTTTAAATGGTAGTTAACATGTAGCTATTGTATTGGCGGGAATGGATAGAAATAACTAAAATATGATTATATATGTTTTTTTATGTTTTTACATTTATCCAATAAAAGATAAAGGCATAAAATACGGAAATAATTCGATTTTAGGCATATATGCCCTAGTTTTCACTAAAGGTTCACTTATCGCCTTTTGATGGAGAACCGTCATTAAATATAGTTTTGTTCACTCTTATACATCCTTTTGGACCAAACAAAAATCTTCTTAAGAATTGGGACATCAAAATTTACTTTGTGTAAATTTTTGGTATCTTTCCGATAAAGTTCATTTTTTTAATGAATAGTGTAAAATGTTGTATTTTAATTCAAAACCTCTTTGTAATCTAATTTATTTATATGATTAGATTATCCTTTGAATTGGTTTTAAAGTGGAATTAGAATATAATTTTACAATTTAATCCAATAGTGGTCGTTGGAATTAATTTCACTTTGAAATCAGACTTAAACTAGTGTCAATCTTTTGATACTTAATGTTTCATAAAAACACGCTATTTGCTCTGACAGCGGGAATTAATTTTTAAATTAATTAATGTGACTTATATGTTTTGAATTTTGTAAAATGGACTTCATTTTTGAATTCAGAATATCAAATATAGCTTAGGGTGAATTTTTGGGATTTTTCTGAAAAACTTCAATTTTTGATGAATAGTGAAACCACTAAGTCGTACTTATAAAAACTGATTTTTCTGTTTAAATGAAATTTTTCCATCTTTGTGTTTTTAATTACAAAAATCCGTCATACATGGTTATCATTAAGAAGTAAAATTTGGTACAATGGGATAAATTTTTTTTTGGTGAATAGTAACTTATTAAGTTTTTAATCGCGATTAGAGGTAATTAGTGTAGTTTAAGGTAAAAATAATGTTTTAATAATATGAAATGAACTTGACACATGTCCTAACCTCATTGGATGTGTCATGGCCGACTACGACAACCCATGGGTCAACTTGGGGACCCCATGAAGCCACTTTGGTTGGAAAATGACATTAATATCTTTTTATTTAAAGTTAAAGTAAAAATGAGACAAACATGAAATGTTTTACTAAAACAATTTTTACATGGGGTTATACAAATCATATTTTTGACTATAAATATTAATTGTAAAGATAAAAAGATTTACTACATCATAGTATTTTTATTATAATTTTTAGACATCAAATAAATTAAATTATATATGACATCATGATGATGCAGGGATGACCTCATTATTCAACGATTTAAATAAAATGGAAAGATAATGTAATATCTAAGACCTACACATGTCCAAAACCTATTGTATGAGTGGATTTCGAACCCTTATCACCTTATACTCGAAAAAAATCAATGTGGGACCTCCTAAATCCGAATACCATTTTCAAATAAAGTAACATTTGCTTACTTTCCAAGAGTGCCCCTCCTCTCCTCTTATAAAAGGCCCCCACCTCTACCTCCTTACCCACACTCCCAAAGCCTTTGGCTCGGCCAAACCCTGCCCATTTTGTCTCTCCACTTCCCTCTCTTACTCCTTGAAGCCTTACTTTGGGCATAAGTCTTCCCAAGGAAGCCTTTGAGCTCAAACCAAAGGGAGTTACCCGATTTTAAGGTAATGTCTTCACTTGAGTCCTTTTGTTTTATTTTGCTTCTCCAACCCCCTAAACTCTTTTTATTCATTTCTTTTGTAACAACTACAGTATCATAAATATACTAGGATGTTGTTATAAGAAGTATTAGAGCTGCAATTTCACACACCTACATCTAATGGTTAAATAACATACTGTTTCCGTGGATGACGAATTTCGGCCTCCCGAAACGATGATTGTTCAACATTCTTTTAACACCTTCAAAGGTGGACATTAAGATGTAACTATATTTATATATGATATATAATATGTTTATGTTTTACTTAAGCTTCTGTATTTTTCATTTTTGGCTTACCTTTATGGATTCCATTATGGGTATACGCGATATCTTCATTTTAGGAAGTGCGGACTACCGCCCCCTCAAAGTGATGTGATTCGTTAATGCCATACGTGGGACGTATAGAGGATGGATTTAATGTTATTATATATGATGTTATACTGTAATTATAATATACCTATATATAATTATTATTTCTTTCCATTAAAGTATGAGATAGAAATGAAAGTGGCATTCATGCGTACGTACGACTTACAGTCTCCATGAACGGTGCATTTCATTTCTTATCCCCAAATGTAATGTACTATTATAAGTACATGTATATAATGGATATATATGATGAATGATACATATAAATTATGAATATAATTCTGGAATTAAAATATACATACCTATCATTTAGTTTTAATTCCATTAATATGACAAAGAAATGAAAGTAGCGTTCATGCGTACGTACGGCTTACCGTCTCCATGAACAGTGCATTTCATTTCTTACCTCTAAATGATTATGTAATATTATAAATACATGTATATTCTGGATATATATGATATATATTCTATCCAAATCAGGAATTTCATTCTGGATATAAAGAACCTTTGACCACACGAACAACATGTAATTGTAAGAAGTCCACTTTCGACTTAAGAACCAAATATCGACAAAACAAACATTATTAACTTAAATGATTACATAATGTTTATAACATGACAATAAGTGATCTAAAAAGAATAATGAACTAGAAAAAGGTTCTTAATAAAGTGGAAATTAACTCAAGTTTATTATTCAGGACGTTAAAGAATGATCGAGTCAAGTCGGACCCGAGGTAAGGGATCCTACACCTCTCTTTCTTTTTAAGTACACTCTTTTATGTCATTCCTTTTAAAGATCATATTTCTTGTTATTGGGATGTTATTTTATATTAATCTTACTTTAATTTTTATGTTCATGTGATGAGAGACCCTATTCTCTCTCATCAATCCATTTTTGAAGTTTTGAGTGGCGCCGTTAGGCTGCCGAATTTTTATAAGAGATCTAACCTCTCTCTTTCTTTTTAAGTACTCTCTTTTATGTCATTTATTTTAAGCTCATCTTTCTTATGTTTGGGGATATTATTTTATATTACTAATACTGTACTTTTTATGGTCATTTTTTGATATACCCTATTTGATCTCATAAATTCATTTTTGTAAGTTTTATGTGACATCGTTAGGCTGCCGAGTTTTCGTAAGGGATTTTTCATCTCACTTTCATTCCCGTGAGATTTATGCTAAATTTTCCACAATTTCCTTTGAGTGGTGTATGTACTACCCATTATTTTACTCATTGTGTAATATACTTTCTTTTATGAGTATTTACATCAATGTTGTATTGTCCTTCTTTCACGAGGTATATGTTTCGAAAGATACCCATGTCGGTAAGGGAACCTTTCACCCTCCTCTTTTTAAAAGACTTCTTTTGTTGGGTATTTTAATTTACATATTGTTATATTGGGATATGTTCTCATATATCCTTATTGATGTAAATTTTATGTCCAAGTGATGAGATACCCTTTTCTTTTATCTCTCAATAACTCATTTTGAGGTGACGCCGTTAGGCTGTCAAGGGAACTTCTTAACCCAATTTATATTTTCTTTGGGTTCAACATGTAGTTATTGAATATGTCATCCTTTGAATATGTGTTAATGACCTTTTATTGTTTTACACTTAATATCCACTTATATTGGGTGTATTTATATTTGTCACACATAATTTTGAGATTGATTTATCCTTAATTTAAGGATACCTTCTTTATAAGGGATTTCATCACATTTGACATCTCTATTGAGACTTCATTGTTGTTATGCACCAATTCACTCTTATATGGTGTATATACTATCCTTTGGAATATTATATCATGAATCCATTTACTCTCATGATATTATAAAGTTCTGATTAAATGTTATTCCTCAATTATTGTATTCAAGTGTCTCTAATTTTGGTAAAAACCCTTTAACCAAAATATCGCTTTAAATGTTTTAATGATTTGTTCTTATTAATATCCATGTTTTCAAAATGGTTTTTAGGATTTATTTATATGGATATTAATGGTTTAAAATGTTAAAATCTTCAAGGTGGTATGGGACACTTTGATTCAAAAATCTCTTTATTAAATGTTTTAAATGGTTTTGAAAATGGTTTTTTAATGGATTCATTATTTCAATATCCTAAAATGTTATATTGTGATGGAAATGTGGAAATGTTATATTTCCTTTATGAATGTTTTATGTGATACATTTATGTTATGGTTCTTGGGAATTGTTATTAAAACGAGTGGTTCCATGATAAACTAAGGGCGGGTGAGCTCGATATAGCTCTCCAATGCATTGGGTAACACGAAGGAGTGAAACGTTAAGGTTTCTCCGAAGAGATTTAGGGAATATACTGTGATGGGTATTCCAAACGTAACCAAGAGGGTTACTCCCTACGTAAGAATGTTATGAATGACTCAAGTTACCTTTATGTCTTATGATTTCTATGATTTATTCATGGTTTGATGAGGTATGTTAAAGTGCCTATGTTTTATGGGTAAAGTATGATTTCATCATTATGTATATATGAACTCATGTTTCCTTTCCATATTTTTATAACCCTTACTGAGCTTTTGATGCTCATCCCAAGTTTTTGAAATGTTTTTCACAGGTCAAGGGAAAGATACATGATGTGATGATAGTGTCAAGGATGTGTCAAGAAAGAATCCATGTTTTATTTTCAATATGTTTCCGTTGATGGGAAGAATGAATACTGTCTTTTTTGTAACCACTTTGTTTAAATGTGGAATTTAATGCAAGTTTCATGATCTAATTCTCTAAAACTCTAAACCTAAAATGATCCTCAATGTGTAATCTTGTAATAACTCAAGATTAAGTAAGGTTTAAGGCTCGGGCCTTATACCGCATACATTAAAAAGAAACATTATTTTTGTCATTTAGTAAAACAATACGTAGAAAAAATATTCCCTTTGAATGAAATGAAATTTCAAAGGGGTTTATACACCGTATAAAAGAAAGTCGTGTATAAATCAAAATATGACTCAATGAAAGGAGATTGAGACGAAGTCCATTATGAAAATTTGACAGCCTAACGACATCAATTTAAAATTAAAAAAAATGAGTTGATGAGATAGAAAAAGGTATCTCATCACTTGGACATAAAATGTAATTAAATAAGTATATATAATAACATATCCCAACATAAGAAAAAGGAAATTAAAAGAAATATAAAAAACAAGTCTTTGACTAAAAGAGGAGGTTAAAAGGTTCCCTTACAAAGATCGTATCATTAAATTAAAGATAAATAAAAGGAATAATTATGTGTGAAAAATATAAATACCCCCAATATAAGTGGATATTAAGTTTAAAACAATCATATTTCATTCACACATATTTATATCATGAAATAATCAATAAGTTGAAGTTCATCCAAAAGAATGAAAATTGGGTGAAGAAGTTCCCTTATCTAGTGTCTGACTTGAATCGTTCGTTATTTAATCTTATGAATAATAAAATAAAGTTAATTTCTACTTTATTCGTAACCTTTTTAAATTTTATTATTCCTTTTATATCACTTATTACTATGTTATAAACATTACATAATCATTTGAATTAATAACGGTTGTTTTGTCGATATTTGGTACTTGAGTGAAAAATGAACTTATTATAATTACAAGTTGTACATGTGGTCAAAATTACATTATCTTCATAATGATATTCATGATTTAGATAACATATATATAATATATATCCAATATATATATGTATTTATAATAGTATATAACATTTTGAAATAAGAAATGTAATGCACCGTTCATGGAGACGGTAAGTCGTACGTACGCAAGAACGCTACTTTCATTTATATTTCATATTTAGTGGAATGAAAACTTAATTATAAATAGGTATATTATAATTCTAGTATTATATCATATATAATTTTATTAACTCCATACTTTATACATTCCACATATGGCATGAATGAGTCATATCACTTTGAGTGGGCGGTAGTCCGCACTTACTCAAATGAAATTATATTGTTTACCCATTATGGAAACCATAAAGGTATAATATAAATGAAAAATAAATAAGTATAGAGATAATATAAATACAATATAAATCACATATAAATATAGTTCCATCATAATGGCCACCATGAGAGGCGGTTGAATATATTTGAACAATCATCATTTCGTGTGGCAGTTGTTCACTGTCCACAGAAACAGTATGTTGTTTACCATTAGATAGAGGTGTGTGAAAGTGTAGTTAGAATAATTCTCATAACATAAAAATAGTATATTGAGTAGAATTATTTTGTTATAAAATAAAGGAATAAAGAGATTTTATGGGGTATTAGAAGTAAAATAAAATAAAATAACTTAAGAGAAGATGTTACCTTTAAATCAGGTATCTCCCTTTGGTTTGAACCAAAAGGTTTGCTTTAATTGCCTTATGCCTAGGGGAAGTCTTCTAGGAGGAATAGAGGGATGTATGGAGCTTAATTGGATAGATTTAGGATGATACAATGGGCTTGATAGGTGTGATTAATGGGTTAGAGGTGGTGTCCTTTTTTATGGGGGAGGAGGGGTTCCTTAGGAAAGTTTGAAAGATTGTTTTTATTATAAACTTATTTTCGGTTTAAAAAGTTAAAAAATCATTAAATTCAAATATAAGATGATTTGTGTTCAAAATAAAAGTATCCAATAACAATTTTATAGGTTTTTTTTTATTTTAATAATCTCATTTATTTAAATGATTCATTAATAAGGTAATCACTACATCATCATTGTGTCATAAAGAATTTTATTTATTTGATGTCTAAAAATTATAAATAAAATACCATGATGTAGGAAATATTTTTATATTTTAAATTAATATTTATAGTCGAATAGATAACTTATATAACCCCATATAAATTTTTTTTTACTAAAAGATATATGTTTATGTTATTTTTTTTCATTATTTTAAATTAATTAATATAAAGTGACATTATCACTCCCAAGTGGCTCAATGAGGTCCCAAAAATAGACCCAAGGATGACCTTGGTCTCAAATACCTTATAAAATAGTGTTAAGACAATTTTAAGGGTAATTTAAAATTATTATAATATTATTTTTCACCATTATTTACCATATTTACCCTTTAACCATGGTAAATAAAATATTTACTGAAGTAAATATTCATAATGTCTAAAAATTAAAGTTAAATATTTACACAATCTGGATCTCCTTATTCCAAATATGAAATCCATTTTTACAAATTCAAAACATAGATGTTTTAGAAATTAATTCAAAATTAATTCCCGTTGTGAAAACCAAAAAGCGTGTTTTTAAGAAATAATACCTATCAAAATATTGACATTTGTTTATGTCCAATTTCAAAGTGAAATTACTTATAATGAACAAAATTTGATTAAATGGTAAAAATATTATCTAATTAAACTTTAAATCCAATATAATAGATAATCTAACCATATAAAGAAATTAGATTATAAGGTAATTTTTAATTAAAGCATAATATTTTTCACTATTTATTAAAAAATGAACTTTATCAAAAAAATACCAAAATTTTACCCAAAGTAAATTTTGTTTCCCCGATTCTAAAGAAGTATTTTATTTATTCTAATAGAGAATATAAAAGTGACAAAAACTAGATTTTAAAAGGGTTTGCCATTAAAATGCGGTAAATCTACCTTTTAAAGAATATTAGAGTATTTGTGCTTAAAATTGGATTCATTCAAATTTTAAGATTCTAAATTTTATTGGATAAATGTAAAAAAATTTAACAAACATTTATAATCATATTTTATTTAGTTCTATTCATTCCTGCCAATACAATGTCTAGGCATTAACTAACATTTAAAATAATATTATATTATTATTTTTCAGTATGACTCAACATTGTGTACAACATAAGACTTTGAAGAAACCCATTGTTGCATGTTGGGTTCACCATCAAACATAGTATCCCATTTAAGGTAAAATTAATATTTAATTCACAAATATTAATAAATATAAATATGTTATATTCTTTATTTACCTGGGATGTTACATTTACACAATTATATTTGACGAAAATATGTAGAAAGGGGAAGACCCAAATTTCATTAGTGTTGACAATGTAAGTGAAATCCAGGAGTATGATTGGATAGGTGGCTCAGTTGTAAATGTATACATGAGGTATGTTTTTATGATTTTATTTTCCAAAAGCTAATATACTATGATAATTATGAATAAATACATTTCACATTTTTTGCAGGTGTATATATAAAAAACAATTGAAGGGATTTCACCGTGAATATAAATTTAGACTCATTATTCCTCATGTCACCTATATAGAACAAAAAGAAATAGAATTAAAGAAAGTGGTTGAAATAGTGGAATAACTTTTAAAATCATTTAACAACAGAATTATGGATGGAAAACTCTTCTTAATACATATGATGTAGGGGTAAAACACTGTAATTTAATCATATCAAATATATTTTAATTTTATTCATTACTTATTCCTTTTTTGTTTTTAATCAGTATTGGATGCTCATTGTGGTCAATTTGGATACTCCAAAAATTTATTTATTAGATTCAATGAATGGATATATAATAAACCGACCACACATGATGTATTTTTTCAATTTTTAATATACTACATCCAAAATTTTCTAACTTAACATATAGTTATATAATTTATATTTTATTTTAATGAGGATTATGTTATGATAGGGTGGTGCGTGAATATCATCTACATCATGGAATGAGGCTAGGAGAAAAGGACAAGAAACATTACAAGTACTATGAATGGATACAAATAAAGGTATATATGAGAAGATTTCAGTATCCAAACACTTATAAAAAAATTACTTATTTTTTATCATTGTTTTTGAAGAGTCCGAAACAAACAAATGATAAAGAATGTGGCTATTATGTTTTTAAATTTATGAATAAGATCATATTACATGAACAAACCAACATCCTTGAAGAGGTATTATAGAATATAATTACTATTTTATTTAAAATATTTATTAATCCTTTGCATATTTATATTTTTTAGTACTACCATGATTGCCGAAAAGAATACTATTCACAAGATGAGATAAATTTGTTTAGAAAAGAAAGTGCAACATACCTGATGTAAGAATGTACAAAAATAACATAAAGATGTTATGGGTATGACTCGAAGTGCCTATTTTTATTTAGAATAGTTAGTATTTTTAGTAAAAAGAAAAAGTTCCATATTGAAAATTGAGAAAAATAATTAGGATTATTTTGATAATTTAGGAAAATAATCCATAAGTAATTTGTGATGTATATGAATCAGACACACCTAAATCCTATGGGTGGTGTGACTATTATGAATTTAATAGTGTATTTTTATGAGAAATTAACAATAAATTTAGAAAAAAGAACAAGTGACATATTGAAAACTGATAAAATGCATTTGGATTGTTTTTATACATTAGGAGAATTATCCATCAGTCATTTTTGGCATGTAGGATTCAACCACACCTCAATCCGATGAACGGTGTGACTGATATGACTAAAAGTGTCCGTTATCAGTTTAAAATTGACATTTCAGCTCAAAACACACCACTCACTGAAAACTAATGAAACTAACTCCAATTGTCTTCATAATTTAGAAAAATTATTCATATGTTCCTTGTGATGTGAATGATGTAGTATCATTTCAAACCGATGCATGATGTGACTGATATGAATCAAAATGTGTGTTTCTAGTTTAAAATGATATTTTAGTAAAAAAGACAAATGAAAGACTAAAAATGGAGAAAAAACATTTGTATTGTGTTAATACTTTAGAAAAAAAAATCAATAAGTCATTTATGATGTATAGGAATAAACCAACCTAAATATGACGTATGGTGCAACCGGTATGACTCAAAGTGTCTCTTTTTATTTAAAATTGATATTAATTTAAGTAAAAAACACAACTGACATACTAAAAACTGAGAAAACACATTCATATTATTTTTATAATTTGGGAAACCAATCCATGATTCATTTGTGACATGTAAGAATAAACCTCACCTTAATAAAACATAGAATGTGATCAGTATAAATCCAAATGTGTCTTTTTATTTAAAATTGATGTAATTTAAGTTAAAAGAACAACAAACATACTGAAATCTAAGAATACTCATTCATATTGTTTTTATACTTTATGAAAACGACCCATAAGTCATTTTTGATGTGTAGGAATCATCCTCACCTCAATATGACGCATGGTGTGATCTGTATGAATAAAAGTTTATGTTTTCAGTTTAAAATCTACATTTTAACTCAAAATGTGTCACTCACTAAAAACCAAGAAATCGCTTTCCAATTTTATTCATAATTTACAACAGTCATTATTATGTTATTTTTGATGTGTATGGAGTATTCTAAAATCAAATTGATGCATGATGTGACCGATATTACTCAAAAAGTATGTTTCTGATTTGAAATGATATTTTAGTAAAAAAACACTACTGACATACTGAAAACAGAGTAAACACATTTTTATTGTTTTGATACCTTAAAATAATGATATTTGAGTCATTTGTGATGTTTAGGAATCAACCACACCTCAATCCAATGAACAACGTGATTGGTATATATCCAAATGTGTTTTTATTTAAAATTGTCATTAATTTAAGTAAAAAGAACAAGTGACACACTAAAAACTAAGAAAACACATTTGTATTGTTTTGATACTTTTAAAAAAATTATCCATGAGTTATTTTTGACGTGTAGGGATCATATTCACCTCAATACTATGCATGGTGTGACCGGTATGACTAAAAATATCCATTATTAGTTTAAAATTGATATTTTAGCTCAAAATGTAACACTAACTGAAAACCAAACAAACACCCTCCAATTGTATTCATAATTTAGGAGAGAAATTCATAAGTACTTTGTGATGTGTATGAAGTAGTCTCACCTCAAAATAATGCATGATGTGACCAGTATTACCCAAAAAGGGTATTTCTGATTTGAAATGATATTTTAGTAAAAAACAAAACTGTTATACTAAAAACTAAGAAAACCCATTCGAATTGTTTTGATACTTTTGAACAACGATCCATGAGTCATTTGTGACATGTTGGAATCAAACACACCTAAATCCGATGAACGATGTGACCGATATAAATCCAAGTATTTCATTTAAATTTGATATTAATTTTATTAAAAAAACAGGGGGCATACTCAAAACCAAGAACTCCCATTGGTATTGTTTTGATATTTTAAGACAATGATCGATAACTCATTTGTGACATGTATAAATCAACCCTACCTCAATACGACGCACGATGAGACCTGTATAACTCCAAATGTGTCTTTTTTATTAAAAATTTACATTTTATTAATGTATTTATTCATATTAATGTTTAATTTGTCTCTTCATAGTATTACTAACATAATATTTGTTTTATTATATAGTAGGAACGTTTTTCTTGATTTGGAATGATTTTTTCGGCATCTAATACCATGGGTAGACATTTTTGAGAGGGGATCACGAATGTAAAAGGATGAAACATTAATGTTTTTAACTGTTTGTTGGAGAATTGTAAATGTAATTATATATCTTATTTTGAAATGTATATAGAATTTTTTTCCAAAACCTTGTGTATGCTGCTTTGCTCTTATGTTTGTTGTTGTGTGAATTTCATTATTCTTGTGTGCATTGTACAAGTGCTGTGTGTGCTGTGCAGGTGCTGTGGGTGGGTGTGTTGTTTATATGTTCATGTTATAATGGTGGGTATGCTGTTATATAAAGATCACATCACAGGAAGCTATGACTTTATCAGCGCTATTTCAAGTGATGATAAAGGCCCCCTTTATCAGATCTATTTAAAGCGTTGATAAAGTCCCACTTTATTAATTCAATTTCAAGCAATGATAAAACGTTTCCTTTATCCACACTAAAATAGTACTGATGGGGGGGGGGCTTTATTTGTTCTTTTTTTAGTGTGGATAAATGACAAACTTTATCAGTTATTTTTTAGAGCTGTTAAAGGGGACCCCTTTATCTTTACTGTGATTAACAACACTTTTCTAGCACTGTAAAAAGCGTTTCTAGCACTGATAAAAGCACTATCTGTTGTAATGGTACTAGAAAAGAGAGAACTAAACAATATCCCTTTCAAGATTGCAGGATCTCTAGTGGGTGGAATGTTTATCAGAAGATGATATTGTCCGATGGTCACGTGTAATGCTATGTTTCATTGGAATATTTTTAGTGTAAGTTACAAAGTTTGTCCTCACAGTTTTATGAAAAAGGGTTGGGTAACCATAAAGTATTCACTAAAAGTTAGCAGTCATGTTACAGTAGCTATAGGCAATCTATAGTCACCATGGTTCAATTGTGGTATGTCCACAAAGATCGAAGTTCGATAAAACTGGATGAATGGATAAAAATTAATATAAGTATGTGTAACCACCACTAGATGTGTAAGTATGTGACTAAGAGATTACTTGTAATTAGTGATCTAATTTACAAACTTAACAAAAGTTATTGTAAGTCTTGTATCATTTGATTGTAATGGAAGAGGAACTAGTGTTTCTTTTATAGATACAAAACTTTCATTTGAACCACATAAATTCACGTATCCTTTCCTTTATCATTTTATGATTTGATGTTTTTGATTCATGAGTTTTACTCAAGTGTGCATGAGGTAGACTTAGTGTGGTGAGTAGGGTGAATTGTCTTCTAATATTATATTACACCAAGAAGAATGAAGTATTTTTGGTTAAGGAAGTTCCAGAATCTATATTTGTTTCATAGTGCATCATATGGATTACTTCCAGGAATCATATGGTGCCAGATTCCCAACATGTGGTATTGGAGATTGTGGTTGTTTCTGCTCACGCATTAACACACTTAGCGACAACTCATGTTACACTCATTCACTTTCCACAATGTTCATTCGATTTTAGTTGGAGTTTACTATCATCAAAAGGAATCATGTTGGATGAAGGTAAGGTTTGTGTGATGCCCTTCTGGGTTTTAGGTATGCCCTATTTTGGACCCAGTTACTCGCTTTTGAGGTTATAAAGGCACACATGAGTCGAGGGTTGAAAATTCAAAGATTTTGGGAATAATGGTTAGGCGCATGGTTTGCACATGGTTATTAGTAAATGTATAGTAACCATGTGAGATGGATCTATCAGTCTCATAGGTGTTTTTATTAATTTAATAATAGTTTTTCTAATTGTAAAATTGTCCATGAAAATCGTTCTAGTGGATGGTTTGATGCTTGAGGCTCTCGCATGGATTAAACATGGTTTTCCTAACTATGTGGCTATTCATAGATAACCATTAACTTCAGAATTCAAGGGTCACTATCTACCACATAGTTTTCCTAAATGTGTGACCAAGTCATGTGATCCATGCAATATTCTTAAAGATGAAAAATTACCTTGATTCCCTCACTCACTTTAAACTATAATCCTCTATTAATTCTTCATTAGTATGAACCAACCTCTTCTTAATGTTGAGTCTATAGTTTATACTTTATACTTTTCCTTTTCTTAGTTTTGAAAATCACAAAAACTTTCTTAAAACATTATTTTAATAACTTTATATTCCCCAAATGTTTTGAAATGTTTGTGTAGAAAATATCCTTTTCTAAGAAACATAGAAATAGTTTCAATGGAAATGAATATAAACTTTTTATTATTTAATCTGGTACATCATACCAACTAAGAGTATGGTCCCTCGGATTGAATAACGTTCTGTCCATCAGAAAGACTGGTGTTTTTTCCATCAGAATGACTGAAGTCATATTCATCGGACTGAAAATAGTTCAGAACCATCAGACTAAACATTGTTCATTTCAAAGGATTGAAAAATAATATTATAGTCTATAGGACTGTGAAAAGTTTATAATCATAATGTTGAATTTATTTCTATCAAATGGAATTTATTACAACATTTTAATAGTGATATAAAAATAAAATCATATGGAAACATTTTGCCGATATGTCAAGTGAATAACATTTGAGGTTGTTGCAACCAACTCCCAGATTCATAGAAAACATGACCATTGAAGGATTCCTATAAATAGGATTGCATTAGAAAAGTTGGGAGATGATGCATTTATAACTCAACATGTATGATATTTTTCTCTTCCTAAACATTTCATATTATATGTTTCTAATATTTTTAGACAATACATTACTTTCCCTATTTCTTTTTAAAATTCACAAAGTGGGATAAATAATGCAAAGGGGTAAAAATAATCCAAAGTGGGAGAAACTATCCAAAGTGAGACAATTTATTGAGGGGGAGTATTCAAAGTAATAATAATTAATATTAGATGAATAATGATGAACAAAATTATGTCATCAATACAAGGGGAGTTAATATAACCAAAGGAGTACCATTTTTATGAAGAATTCATTTGAATTTATGAATCGTACAAAGGGTTGTATGTTTTTCAAAGTTAATAGTTTTTTATTGTAATTGTTGTTTTTTTTCTTTCTAAAAATGGGGATATTTTTGAGTCGAAAGTTTATACATTCAAAATTTCCTTAGTTTTCAAAATCATAAACACTTTCTTAAAACCTTATTTTACAAAATTTATATATCCTAAGTGTTTTATAATGTTTTGGTAGAAAATGTTATTTTTTACCAAACATAGAAATAGTTTCTAAGTAAATGAATATAATAATTTTATTCTTTAATATAATACATCAGACTAACTAAGAGTCTAGTCCACAAGGCTGACTAATGTTTTTTCCATTATATAGAGATGTGTTCTTTCCATCGAAAAAATCGAAGTCATATTCATCACACTGAAAATAGTTCAGATCCATTAGACTGACTGTAGTTCAGTTAATAAGATTGATAAACAATATTATAGTCTATTGGACTGTGAAAAGTTTATAATCACAATGTTAGAATTATTTCTATTAGATAGAATTTATTACAACATTGTTGTGGTACCATCAAAATGACATCAGATAGAAATGTTTTGATGAGATTTCAAGTGAAGAACATCTGAGGCCACTACAACCAACTCTGATATTCACAAAAAATATGTCCATTGAAGGATTCTTAAAAATAGAAGTGCATTCAAGGATCTAAGAGATGATTCATTTCAACTCAATATGTTTGAGATTTTTCACATCTTAAACATATCATTCTTACACTTTGTAATATTTTAGAGAGATATTTTCTAAGGATTCTGAGTGAGGAATTGTAAAACCCTTAGAACTATTTTTTATTTTTTATTCCATTTTTCTTATTGAGGTTTAGAATGAGGGATTATGTTGATAGGTAGACAAGTGATTCTGATAAAGATGCTGAATGGATTATAGGGATAGGTATACAGCTAACACCGATCATTGTATTTAGGTCTTCTAGGGTTTTGGAAGATAATGCTATTGTGATATTCTTATCGAGGGATTTAATAGTATGTAAAGACATACCTTTATAGTTAGGTTGAAAACTAATGATATATTAAGTCTGGATTTAAAACTTCCTTAAATATTAAGGTTTAACAGTATAATTTCTTTTATAAATATTTTAAGCCATTCTTACTTTTTTATAATCTTTCAAATTACTTGATTCATCAAGTTTTATATTTTGCTCTGAAATTCACATTAGAAATAATTATTACTAATCCTTATAGTAAATATTTTATATAATTTCTTTTGAGACTGATAATAAAACTAATTTACCAAAAAACATTTTGATCCGATACATATACTCTGATCATCAAATGATTACTAATTCCAATATTTTTAACAATATAGGTTTTGAGTTTTTCTTAAGTTTAAATTTTTAACTACAACTCACCCACCCTATTGTATCAATCATAAACTCTTACAGTCCAACAATTAACACTTTAGGAGGTTTTCCCATTGGTCTTTAGGTGTATTCCCATCGAACTAAATGGATCTCTTTAAGGAATGTGTGTTTTTTCTGATTGTTTTCATCGCCTCTTTTTATATCTACCTCTGATCTTTCATCTTCTCCATGTCGCATAAACCTATTTTGGGTATAATGACCCAATATATGGTTTAGATAGAAAATTAATGGAATTTATCTTGGATTTAGCCTTGTGGGGACCTGATCTCTTTGTTTCCTATCACCGAATTTCAAGGATACGTTATTCTATCCATTGTTGTTGTAGGTGTCTCTATACAATGGTTTTATCCATTGACTTACCTTATGAACTTTTAAATTAATTAGGTTTGGTTTATGAAACTCACTAATTTGAAATATATGAGGTGTTTTTTATGTAATTACATATTGGGTGGCTTATGAAATTATTTTTTAATGGATTTTTCTTTAAAAATAGGTTTTTCCACACAATGTGTTCGATGAATGCCTTAAAGGTGGGTTTGACTCTAAAATGAATTTTTATCACGAAATTAATGATGATTCACTTGTGAAAATGTCTTGTAATTTTTTTGGAATGGTTGATTTAATTTTTTTTGGAATCATAGAACATGTGAACATTTTTGGAATCCTTAGGTAAGGACATATACATTCCCTAGTGAGTGCTACACCACTGGGGGTTATTATTGTGATATTGATAGACTATAGTGGGGCTTGATATCATTAGGATTCACGTTATGGATAAAATATTGTTCATTAAATCTCCTAGATATGTATTAACATTGGATATATGGTCATAATAATCTCACAACATCAATTAAATTATTTAAATATATGTATTATTTTATTAAGGGTATCACCCGAAAAACCCACACATGCATATTTAGGTACGCACCGAATAAAACATGTATGAAAGTAGAGAAAGCTAGGAAACACCTTAATTATGATTTTAGGAACTCAATAATTTAATATAGGTCTCTAATCTAATTTGAAATGATAGAAATAGAATAATCTGATAAAGACCCTAGAAATAGGGAAAATGAGATCGGATAGAAATAACATTCCAATTTGCGAGATAAAAGAAGAAATGAAGCATAATGAATCATAGACTTAATGCTATATTTCCAACACCCGAGACATTTTCCAAATCCAAGCTAAATTGAAGGAGTTTCAAAGGATCATAGGAGAGGATAAGGGAGTAACCCATGAGTGCTAGAGGCACACGAATGTAATAAAAAGGGAGGAAGAAGAATGAAATTGAAGGGAGGGGTAGAAAGGAAACTTCACATACTTTACTGATCTGCATGGTTTGGCCTCACAACTAGGCTAGTCATGATGTAAATATGTAATTCCACTATCTAAAGGAAACCCATTTTAAAATTGGTCACACGGTTTGGATAACTGTGTGCCAATCATGCACATTCACAACCTAAGTGGCACTAAACATGTGAGCTAGGACGCAAGGTTTTTTAAACCATGTGCATCCCATGGAAAAACTCTATTAAAAACTACAGAAATATCACATGTTTGTGAACCCCACCTCACAAATTTTGTTTAACCATGATCCATTTTAAATATGGGCCATATAGTTTCCCCTTAAGGACTGCACAAGTTGACCAAATTGTGTGCCTTTGCCTGTAGTTTCCAAAAATGAGTTTTCAAGGCCCAACACTCCTGAAACTCATCCAAACCTCCAAGGAAATCATCAGTACTTAAACCCCATATAAAAAAATGTACTAAAACATTGGAATTTTTGAAAATAAACTCTATAGATCAATTTAAATGTTATCCCATCCACTAAAATTAAAATTAAAATTTACCTGGAAAATGATCCATTCAAAAACCCTGGACGTTATAACCTCCACACCTTAAGATATCTCATCCTAGAGATATATGGTCTCACAAAAATATGATACCAAATATACCCATCTCATAAACATATCCCCAAAATACCTCATTTACTCAGTCATATGTCAATTCCTCTCATAGTGCTCCCCATCATAGGAATTACCTACCCAGTCACTTCCCACCCTAAACTGATATTCTGACGGTCCAACATGACTATCCCCAGAACATACATGTCCACACATGGCCTACTATAATTACTTCACATCATCAGGTTATCATTCTATACTCATTTCATACATGACACTCATATGTCTACATCGTAGCTGATGTCTAACAAATCTTACATCCCATATGATGCTCAATCATTCCTGGATCATCCATGATTCCCACAAGATCTTTAGTTGCAGCTAATTCTAAAAATTCATGCATCACAATGATGTTAAAAAACCCTATATCATATATATATATATATATATATATATATATATATATTCATTCCCACAAAACTTCTGATTCCTATACATCTCATATAAATTAAGAATCATACTTGATACCCACATACTAACCAGTTCCTGGTTAGTTCAATTAAAACACACACACCTCATGAATCCATATATATCATATCCCAAAAGGAAAGGAAATTCCACGATCAAGGTGTACCTCTAACCATTGTCATCTCCCCAACTTGATCTGACCCTGCGAGCTCAACAACATGCATCTGGCTAGAAGCCCGACTACCAGAGGTCTGACCTCCCTATGTAGATGCACTCGCTACTAGACACTAACCAAACTATTAAGTATCTATAAATATTATAAAATCTAAAAACATAGTATAATATCAACCATAAGATCCTTGTACTACTATGATTCCCACCTTATATCTCTGAGTCAAACCCAGTCCCTAAATCCCAGCTATCCATGAAATCTTCCTACATAAACTCTCTAAGTGCCCCATCTAGCCATATTCCCATCACTCTTTTGGAGGTCACTCACATTGGGTCCAAAAATGACCCTACTACCCACACTAGAAGCACACTTCCGATGAACTAATCCTCAGTGGTCAACTTGAATCTTTGGCCTGACTACCCAATTTAGATTTCTCCCAGTCTCATTTTTAGCTACTCAAATCCCCACCGGGTGTCTCACTTAGAATTATCACCCAGTTCAAAGAAGTCAGGTCTGTCATACTTCCCATTGGATATCAAATCCTGGTACACCATCTCTAATAATGAGGTCAACATGTATTTGTTTACCTTCACCTTGATGGATTTTTTGTAATCCATCCTTGAAACGTCACACCCTAGAGATGTCATCACCTACTATAGAAATTGAAAATTGGGAAAGTCCGTGAAACTCACAGAATAATCCATAATGAATGTATCCCCTTGCTATAAGTTCATGAACTCACAGGCTTGGCCATCCCTCAACATCTCTAGGAAGAATTTCTTGAAGAAACCAGTCTCAAAATACTTCCATACCAGTCCCACATGTCTATTATCCTGTACCTATGGATTCCACCATTGATTTTCTAGTCATTTGAGCATATAAGTAGCAATCTTCACCCTTTTACCCGGGTTATCTCGAGCTGGTAAAAAACCATCTACACAGAATGGATCTAGTTCTAAACTACCTTTCGTCCACCCTCACCTTGAAAAAATGGTGGGTGATGAGACTAGAATTCATACATGAGATAATCGATGGATGTCTTAGATCCTTAAGGTATCCTGTCAATACTATGCTTGACTTGTACCATGATCACCATGTACTACTCACCCAGGCATGTCCCAAAGTCTTCCATATGCTATGACTTCCTCGCCTACCTTGGAGCTTCTACTTGTGGCTCATGATCATCCCAACCCTCTGGGGCCTCATCCCATGCATGATTTAGTGGCACCACATCTCCACCCTCCTGATGCTCCAATAGATTCTGTCTAGTTGGCATCACACTCGAGACCAAATATAATGGTCAATAATAGCAACAACAATATGTATATATATAAAAAATATGTAAAGATATAACCATAATCACATCTCACACACTATCATTATTCCTACCTACCCATATCAAATTCAAGACCATCTATACCATATATTCATAACATCACATACCAATATCATCATGAACCACATACCTGGGATGACTGAGTATAATTCCACCAAAATACTATATAGGAAAACAATGTTTATATTTTGTTGAGACTTTAAACAACTCAACCCCTCCTTGTGCATTCCATGTTCCCATTGACAATCACTATCATATACACACATCATATGAGCCTAAGTGCCTACCATGATGCAAAAATACTTCATTCTTACCATACTGAGCCAAGATTCAAAATATCATATTCTAATAACATCACACCCAAGTACACCACACAAGGTGTAAATAAATAAACTGTAAAAGAACAAAGAAAAGCATCAATTTTCTATCCCTAGAAACTTGGTATGTATCCTATGTATGGGGATGCAGGCTCCCAAACATGATATATTTTCCTAGTTCTGACTAGTTCCTCGTATCTAATCTACCACAACCCAAATAGTAAGAACAAAAAGAAAAAAATACATTTGATACCAGTTTTAGCATCCAAACCCATGAGACACTGAACTTGTTCTCTAGTCTAGTGGGCCACTTGGCCTTAGGCATGTCTCCCCATACACCAAAAGTTGTCGACTAGAAGCAAGGGACTGATTAGGTGATATTGGGGAGACTATACCATCTGGTGATGATAATAAAACACTGTGGAAGAATAAATACCAAACTCAACAGAAGTAATAATAGATAATGAAAATAATAAGTTGAAATCAATTACCATACGTATAAGATAAAGTATACATGTTAGACATTCATACATGAATAAACATGAAAGATATCCCCTAATAAGTATACAATCAAAATCCAAAAAGAAACTACAACTCTAAGAAATGAACCACGATGGTCTATCTATCATCAATTCCAAGTACTTATGCATCCCTGATCACTATGCTCCAGAGCATGATCCCATCCCTTGAACTGATCTCAATACCATAAAGTATACATGCATCCCAAGGGGCCCATGTTGGGTGTGAGTATGAACTTAATAGGCCCCCACCAAAATTTTCCTATCTTACATCCATATTTAAACAAGTGTATGATTATGTAAATAAATGACAACTACACCCATGCATAAATTACATAACCCACAGAATCATGCTCAATATCCACGAGGAAGCATTTACCTGCTTTAGAAAACAAATGAGTGGAACAATATATTCAAAGGCAGTCATACTATAAGAACTATAATATATCATTCTTATACATGGAACCTGAAACCTTGTGCCATCCTATACCACATACGTCACGTGTTTTGTAATAACGACATTCCATTAGACAACCCAATAAATATATCACAATTTGCACAAACATCGATTTTAATAACCACCATTTGCTTCACAACTCGATGTCCATAATCAATCACAAGTCCCTCAGACATCCTATTGAACAACTACCATTAGATCAATAACCAAGCACCTAAGGACACAGTGATATACATCCTTCAATCAATAAAAAATCATCATTGGCTCAAAAGTTTGACATCTTAAGGAATTGTGAGATTCCTCATCCCATAATCTTGGTCTGTAGACCCTTAATGTCATGGTGAGACTCTTTCCCCATATAATGGTCTCAGTCACCATAAATGGTGGATTTCTATGGTGAGAAAATCCTCTATAACTAAAGGTCAATACCATCCCCTAGGCTACTAAATCTACAGATGCCTCCTCCCACAATGAGTGGTCAATTCCACCTTAACTGAGTCCTAATATATGTGAACATGAATCCTATGATGCTATTGGAAAAATACGATGAAAGATATCACCAACATTTTGTAATACATACCAACTAGAAACCTCATTTCCACATATAACCTTGTTTCCCTAACATGACATGATCATCACCATCCACCAAAACATGATGTTCACATCACCTCAATTTTGATATTCAACCCCATCCGACATATTTTAGTCTGCACCCCCAACCTCAAAAACCTCATTGTATCAATAATAATGATCAACATCATCCCAAGTAATCTGGACCTACCCCAACATGTTCCCACATAACCAATTTAGTCATGTAAAAATATAACTAATTAAATTTCAGAAAACAACATAACCTACCCAACCATCTAAAACCCCAAACCTGGATTGATATAATTAAAGAGGTAAGAGAATTCCCATCAACATCTCACAACATCAATTAAATGATTTAAATAAAATCATTATTTTATTAAGGGTTTTACCTGGACAACCCACACAGGTGTATTTAGGTACACATCCCATAATAAGAATATAAAGGAGGAGAAAGTTAGGAACCACCTACCTTAGGATTGTATTTTCTCACTCATTGAGTATTAACCTTTAATATGAGCCAAAAAGTGATAAATTTAAAAATATAACAAAGAATATAGAAATTGGGAAGATTATATCAGATGGAAATATCATTCCAAATAGCTAGATAAAAGAATAAATGAAGTAAGAGGAATCATATCCTTACCACTAACTTTCCAATGCACCTAAAGGAATCTAAATATGAGATAAATAAAAATAGTTTCAATGGAACTTAGAATAGGATAAGGGAGGAACACATGGATTCTCTAAACACATGAATGGAAGAAGAAAGTAAGAAGAAAGGAAGAAGAAAAATGAAATAAAAGGGAGGAGTATAAAAGTAATTTCACACCCTTTAATGAACCACATGCTTAGGCAACAAAGTTTAGCTAACAGTGTGCCAACTGTGATGTGACTCTATCCAAAGTAACCCCATTATAAAATGGGTCACATGGTTTGGCCACACAGTTTGGATAACCATGCAGCAACTGTGTGCACTCACTACCTATGTTACACTGAGAATGCAGGCCAGGCCACATGATTTTTAAACCGTGCACATCCCATTCATAACCTCTATTAAAAACTATATACACATCGTATAGCTGTTCTCTCAACCTTTCATGTTTTTTCTAACCATTATCTCATTCAAATATGGGCCACACAGTTTCCCCTTAAGGGCTACATTATTTGATCAGACCATGCACCTTTACCAACACTTTTTGAAAATGAGTTTTTGGGTCCCGATGCTCTCAAAACTCATTTGAACCCATGAGGCACTCAATATTCCTTAAACCCCATATAGAAAAAATGTACTAATGCATTGAAATTTCTAAAAATAAACACCAAAAACCAATTTAAACATTGTACCATCCACCAAACTTAAAATTATAATTTAGTTGGAAAATTCCCATTTAAAATCCTAAGACATTAAAAAAAAGATATGAATGGGTTTTGAATTTGTGTTTTAAACATGGAGATCCTTGGGTGTGTTCTTGTTTAACTAAGTTTATTTTGGTGACAAGATTAGCTAAGGAATCTACTATAGGTATGATTATTATCAGTTGGATTGAGAGAGAGATAGAGTTGTATTCTCTAAACTAGAGTTACTATGAATGTAGTCTCATGACTCAATACTAGAGTAATATAATTTCTTATTGAGGAAAGCCTTCATTTGAACCATATCTTTGTTATGTGAGATGTGGTGGATCTAGTAATCCGGTTATTCCTTCCTAATGGACATTGGGGTTGGTTGACCCAACAATATTTTGAACACTTATTGAGGATGGTACTTTTTTCTAAGCTTGATCTAGTTCCCTCTTAGTAGGATGTATCTTGTGAGAGCATACCATTTACCTTTGTTATGGATGTATATCTTGGGGTTTACTTTAGGTGAAATGTGTGACCTTGGTTATCTTAATGATTCTCTTTTGTATCAATATATTTTCTTGTTGTTTCACTATTTTAGATTGAATATAAATGGTAGGGGACCCATGTTAGGACTCTGTTTCCATTAGAGCCTCATGATGGATAATCGAGAACCTATGACACCTTTGAAAGGCTAAAAGTCTAGTTAACTTTAGTTCCAATATAGATTCATTTGAATCCAGATTGGGTATTAATGATGTTTCTTTGAAATCACAGGTATGGAGTTGGGATATGTATTAATATCAGAAAAAATGGGAAATGGGTTAAGTCTTTCACTAATTATTCCTTTATAGAAAGAATTTATCTCATCGTGACCTTGATTAGATAATAGTTGTACATGATCTAGGAACTTGGTGACACTATCCCCTCAGAGTGAAGTTTATGATATAATCGGATCATAGATTCCAAAATTTTACTTCTACCTAGAGTAATATTATGCTATGATAAAAATGACGGGTTACGTGATTTTAGATCTTTGGTTTCAATATTTTTTAAACTCTTAGAAAAGGAGGTGTAGTAAAAAATGATCTAGGTGGGGAATTACCAACACAGGCTGTGAAGGCATGAAATAGACCAAAGGCTATAGTAATTCTCTTGGTTGTGAATGAGGCTTTAATGTGATTTTATGTTCAAATTGTTTGAAATATGGTTCTTACTCATGCAATCAGATTCATCTTGGGCTAGTAGTGTATGCCAGTTATCAATGTTTTAATTAAACCTTTTATGTTAGGCAGACCTTGGGTTCTTGTTTTAGCCCCCTAATAGTGCTTTGTTCCATCAGATATAGTTAGTTTTTTCAGTTGATCCAAGTCAGATATTAGTTTTTCATAAACATTGGACTATCTTATCAATGCACTTTAGGGATACCAGGAAGTTTCATGAACTAAGACATCAATGTTATTGATCCAGAATGATCAATTCTATTGAAAATTTTATGTCATAATGCCTTTCCTACTAGAAAAATAAAGTTTAATACTAAATAACTATTTTTTTGATATGTCCTGGCAACACCTCGATATTTTATGAAATATATTTTCTTATTTCTAATAAATTTATATTCTTTTATCACATGCTTTAAATGCAACACTGAGTTTTAACAAACCACAATATACTATTAATGTTATTATTTAAACATGACTATTATAACCTAGACATTAAAATTATAAGTATGAATATGAATAAATAAATTTTTAAAATTAATTATAATTTTTTTAGATAAATAAAATATTTTTCTAAATTACTAATTAATTTTTTGTATAATTTTTTTATACTTTGAAAATACATTCCTTCTAAAAAATATATTCATTGCTTTTTGTGAACCAATAATAAAATTATTTTTTTGACAATTTTAGAAATTATTTTTAAAAAATAAAATTCAATTTATGAATCAAAATGTCAAAATTATCTTAGGGTGAATTTTTGAGAAATTTATGTAAAGATCAATTTTTCAATGAATAGTGAAAAATAAAAATTTTTATAAAAATTTGCCTTCTCCTTTAAAGAATTTATAAAGTTTTATCATGTTTAAAAATATTTTAAAATTAAATTTTTTAAAATTATATTATTATTAATAAAATTTAGGTCATCTTATTCATTTTTATTTTTGAATTTTGATATAATTTTTTTTTATAATTATGTAAAATTTCCCTTTGGAAAGCCACTTTTTAATCGCATCTACGAGTTTAATTTTAAGCTAAATTCGTCCAATTATATGAATTGATTCTTTAAAAATGGATTACATATTTTGAATCAAAATAATTAATATTATATAATAATTTGAACATATTTTTTGTTCAAAATGAATAGAAAAAATAGTAAAAACCAATTACCGCGGTTAAGGTTAAAATGGGTTTACCGAGGTTTGAAATAGAAAATATAATGGTTAAAATGAACTAAAAACTTATCTAATACATATTTTATGGCCATATATTGATCTTATATCATCTAATGTTTTATAATTATCCATTTAATATCCTTGTTTCATGTTTAAAATGTCAGTATATGTTTTTCTTTTTAAAAAAAATCCAGGTGTGTCCTCTCCCCCACTTATAAAATGGGACCTACTATCCTCTTATATTCACACATACAAATTATTTTAGTTCATAAAATACCTAAAACAATATCTTCCCTACTTACCCAATAATTTCCTATAGGCCTAGGTTTTATTATGAAATCCTCCTAAGAAGTTTTTTGGTGCAAACATAACGAGATTATCCGAAGATGAGGTATTATTCTTAACCAAGCATTTTTGTTTTATTTATTCTTACTCCTATATAAAATCTTATTAAACTATGATAATATAATATAATAATATATCTCACATACTTATATTTTATTATGTTAATTTCATTACTTATATCAATCTCCTTTTCCATCAAATGTTAAAGAAAGCTGTCAATCGTGTGTACAATAGAATATAACTTCGCGAACCAATGTAATTTGTTTTCCATCACCGCCTATAAAAGGTGGATAAAATGATTGATTTAAAGTATTTATAATACATTTATTACATAATTTAACTTCTTGAATTATAATATCACATCTACCTTCTTACATTCCAATTTATTGGAAAATGATAATGTTTCTCGTGCGTTTGTGTGGACTACCGAATTCATAATGAAATATCAGATATTTTTCATTTTATTTTTTCATGGATGGTAATAAAGATATATTTAATGAATATATATTTTTTAAATGACATAAAAATTATTATAAAAATGTGTATTCCTTTTTATCTTTCTTTCATTCCATTAGTCAAAAAAATGGAAACAACGCTCATGTGCATGTACGACATACCATTTCCATGAGTGATGTAATTCAATATTCCATATATAACTTTTATGAAATAATATAAATATTTATATAATTAATATATATTACATTATATAATTATTTTAATTATATAAATTAGGGAACCATTATCAAATTACAAGGACCAAAACTACCAAACTAGAAAATACATGAAAAGCAAAGCATTTATCACCTCAAACAATGATTTCAATGAAGAATTGTTAATGAAAGAGTGGTAAAAGGTTATAAGTAAATCATATATGGTATAATATATATATATATATATATATATATGATTATGGCTCTGGAATATATGTATAATAAATCTACATTTATTTTACAGGAGGCTCAAATGTGTATGGAGAAAGTTGGGACTTGAGGTTAGGGATTTTTATCTCACTTTTATTTCCATGGGACACATGCCTTATACACCACTTTTCTCTTTTTTATGTTGTATATACTACCAATGAATTTATATTATTATTATTCCTAGGAAAATTATGTGATATACATATCCATATAAGTCTCTTTCTTTCATGAGGCTTATGATTGAAAAGTTACCAATGTGGTATAGGTTTTATGTTACAATCCCATTGTTTATAGGGATTGTTTATGATTAAGTTTTTGATGATAAATTCATATAAATTACCTCTTAATAACTTCTTTAATTTTATTCTAATATGATTATTTCTATAGAATACATATTTTCCTTCCATTTTCTTCTTTTTAAAACTAATGAAACCAACACAAGTTTTTTTTACAGAAAAATGGTATTATTTTATCTTTGGTTGAAAATCCTTTCTCTTCATTGTGAATGTTTCATAAAAAGGTTTTAACAAAAGTTTTTCATATTATCAAATGATTTTAAATAATTTTTTACCCCTTTCTTACTTTTTAGAAAATGTTTTAAAATAAATCTTCTTGTCTTTTTTTGAATAAGGTATTTTTGACTTTTTTCCAAAAACGTGAAATAAATATTTGTTTTAAAATGCATTACATGAATAATATTTCCCAATTCCATGAACTATAAATGATTTTAATCCCCCATAATATTTTTCCAATTTTCTTTTCAAGTAAAATGTTTTCTTTAATATTTGGGAAATTTTTACATTTTAGAGAAGTGATGGGTGGGAACCATATATCTATTTAACACATTGGGTAAAGAAGGATAAATTAGGAGTAAATATGTTATGCTTGAACCTGATTTCATGTTCAAAATTTCATGTATGGACCTAGTTTTAATGTACATAAGATTAAGCATGGGCCTCATGTTCATCTACATAAGTTTATTAATGGACATGACTACCATCTCTATAAGGTTATGAGTGGACTTTGTTTCATTTCCATAAGTTTATAAAACTTCCTGATTTCATGTCCAAAAATTAATGAGTGAACCTATTTCTACTTATATATATTTTCAATGTTATAAGATTATGTTTTTGCCACATTTTTATGTCTATGTTATGATTCAGTGGCACATGTTCATTATTTTCATTTATGATCCATGTCTTATGAACTGCGAAGATTTATGTCATGACTCAAGTTTAGGATCTGTGATATGTAGGGTATGGTTTAAAAATATTACCCCCATGTTCTCATACCCATATTCCCATATTATGTTGATATCTCCCTTGCTTACCCTTAGTAAGTATCTGATCTCACCCTTTCTTATTTTTTCTTTACATAGGATATGAAGAAAGGTATTTTCTGTGATATATATAATAAGGGTGATATATATGATGAACTTAGTGGGAGATGATGTAGTTAACTTACGATCCAGTTATTTATATATTTATGTTTCCAACAAAACTAGACCTATATGATTCAGAAATGGATTTTTATATTATATAATGAATATTAATCTATTAATATGTGATATATATGTATGATACATATGTGTTTTATTGTTGTTATTATATCCATGGTTTAGTTAACCATTGGAAATGAGGATGATAAAATTTTATTGAGAACCCTAGGTATAAGTCTATGGATAAGTCAAAGTATTGGAAAATGGCATGGAATTTTGGTGAAGAATATAGAGAGTGGTTTCTAAAAAATTACACCCCTATATAGATACAACATGTAAATTTGGTTCTAGAAAAATTTTACCTAGGGCTAATAAATCTAAATTGGGAACATTAGGATTTGAATTTATCATCACCCGGTGCATGATAATTGGCCTTTCTACACACCTAGTTTGATACTACCGTGGGATATGTTTTGGAAATTTACAAAATCATTACGAACCATTATGAAGTATTTGAATAGATGATGATCATGAATGACATAGATTAAACATATGGTGTCATAGATTGAAAATAAGGTGTCATGATTTAGACATCCTATGAATGATTGATTACCCTGATAAAAGATTCCTAATGGTAATGCTAACCATTTTGGTTTTACTATGAGATTAAATATAGGACAATGAAGTTGGGGTGGAATTAGGTATTCTCAAATATTGAAGTATATTATTTGAGATTACTTATATAAATACCCTTATATCATAAAAAGTATCTATGAATGTTAATTACTATATCCAATTATTAGATATTGAATTAGAAGTGAAAACCCTCAATGGAATGATGGTCACATCTCATGTCTATGATTCTAACTTGTTTAATGTTTTTTGGGAATATGGTTCCTAAAAATCATATTATCCTCCCTCTGGTAAAATTTGATGTTATCTTAGGCATGGTTTGGATTTCTCTATATAAAACCCACATCAATTATTAAGAAAGTAAAGTTAATTTTGATATGCTAAACCAACATATGATAATCTATTATTTTGATGATAAATATGATATTTTTATGGAAATCACATCTTCTGAATGATTATTGGTTCTTATACAAAAGTTCTTTTTATGTTAGTTGGTTGGGGTGACACTCAACATCACTGATATTTCTATTGTGTGGGAGTTTATTATTGTATTTCTAGAATATTTTCTTCATATTCCACCAAATCGTGATGTTTATTTATCAATATAATTCATTTCTAATGCCAAACCTATTTCAAATTATCTCTATAGAATGACCCTGATTGAGTTATAGGAATTGAAGAAACAACTCTAGAAGAATCTTGGAAAAGGATTTATTCATACAAGAGTGTCATCATGAGGTGAAACTAATTTTTTTAGAAACAAAGATAGATCTATGTGACTCTGCATTGATTATTAGGAACTGAACAAGATCACAATTAAGAACAATTATCTTATACCCCATATTGATGACTTGTTTGATCAAATTCTTAGAGATCAATAATTTTCCATGATTGAACTTCAATATGGATATCATTAATTGAGGGATAAAAATGAGGATATATCTAATACATCATTCTGTACAAGGTATAGACACTATAAATATATAGTGATTCTATTTGGTCCTACTAATACCCCCAAAATATTCATGGATTTAATGAGTTGAGTCTTTATAAATTACCTTGATTAGTTTGTAGTAGTCATTATAGACGTTATTCTTATATATCCAAAGATTAAGGAAGAGCATAATTATCACTTGAGAAATATAATTAAGACCCTAATGAAGGATAAAATATATGAAAAATTTACAAAGAGTGAATTTTGGATACAAATGGTTTCATTTTTGGATCATATAATCTCAAGAGATGGTATATCGGTGGATCCATCAAAGTCAAAAGTTATTGAATGTCGGATCAGACCAACAACTATGAAATAGATTTTATGTTTTCTTATTTTATCTAGATTCTATAAAATATTTTTGGAGTATTTATTATGATTATCTAATCCTCTCACAAAGTTAACTTGGAAGGGAGTCAGGTTTTATTAGACAAATGAATGTGAAGAAAATTTAAAGGAACTGAAGAGAAGGATAGTCAATGCACCTATGCTTACATTAACAGGAAATATAAAAGGATTTTTAATCTATATTGATTCATAAAAGAAGATATTTGGATTCATTTTCATGAAAAATAAAAAGGTTAGAGATTATACCTCATAAAAATTGAATATTCATGGGTAAAATCAAACAACTCATAATTTGGAGTTTGTTGCAGTAATTTTTTCATTAAAGAAATGGTGGAATTATCTATGTGAAAAAAGGTGTGATATATATACTGATGATAAATTTTTAAATCATATATTCACATATAAGGAGTTGAATATGATCCAAATAGTGTGGTTGTAATTGATTAAAGATTAATACTACTCAAAACATCACCACCTTGGGAAAGTGAATGAGGTGGCCAATGCTTTGAGTTGAAAAGATCATGCTATCTTATCTATGACGAGGATCATAAAGGTCCCAATTTTTTTAAATTTTAAAAGGATGGATCTGGAAATCTTGAAGGAATGGGAGAAATATTATCTTTCTTAAATGAGTGTTTAATCATCTTTCCAATTTAAGATTGAAGATAAGTAGAAGGAAGATCTAGAGTTATATAAGAAACTCAGAAATGTTCCTGAGTTTAACATTGATTATGATGGAATATTATGGTTAAAGAATCCTATATGGTTTCCATAAATTCCATATTTGAAGGAGATATTAGAGTAAGCTTGTAGTTATTAATTACATATTCATCATGGAATTACAAAGATGTATATATATTTGAAAAAGTATTTCTAGTGGGAGGACATGAAGAGAGATGTTGCAGAGTTTGTATCTCGATGATTCATATGTTAACAAGATAAGTCTGAGTAAAAAAATTATAATGGGAAGTTACAACCATTACCCATACCATAATGGATATGGGAGAACATCATCATGGTTTTTTTTCGTTGGACTCCCCAAAACATCTAAAGGGAATAATGTTATTTGGGTTATAGTCGATTGCATTATAAAGTCAAAACACTACATTTCCATCAGAGAAGACTTCTCCCTGTATCATCTTTATAGGATATACATTAAGGAATTGGTAAGGTTTCATGGAGTGCCACATTATATTGTATTCGATTATGATTTGAGGATTACCTTGACATTCTGGAGAAGTCTTCATAAAACCCTTGATATATAGTTGAGTTTCAACACTGGGTATCATCCTCAGATAGAACGACAGTCTAAGATAACCATTGAAAACCTAGTGGATATGCTGATATCTTATTCTCTATACTTTAAAGGTGATTGGGATCAAAACCTTCCTCTATTTGAGTTTTTTTTACAACAATAGATTTCACCAGAGCATTCATATGGCTCCTTATGAATCCATCTATGTAAATAGGTGTATAACTCCAAAATGATGAGATTAATTTGGAGAAAAAAGCTATTGGGACTCAAGATAGATGAGTAAATGGTAGAGATAGTCAAAACCATTCAACGACACATCAAGGAAGCTTAGAGTTGATAGAAAAGTTATGCTGAAAATTGTTGGCTTGGTCTAGAATTTGAAGTTGGTGAAAAAGTATTTCTATGAATTTATCCATAGTATAAGGTTATGATATTTGAGAAGAAAGGAAAGGTGAGACCTAGGTATATTTTCCCATTTGAGATTCTTGATCGAGTAGGACCAGTATCTTATTTCTTGGCACACCCGTTGAAACTCACTCAAGTTCACGATGTCTTCCATGTTTCTCTCCTAAATAAGTACACACCTAAACCTTCACATGTACTGAACTTAGATGTCATATTATTAGAGAAATATATTTCTTATGAGGAAAAAATGATGAATATTTTTGATCATACATATAAATTTGTACAAAACAAGACCACTGACCTGCTCAAAGTTTTGTGGTGAAACCAACAATTTAAAGAAGCTACATGAAAATATGAGGATATGATAAGGAAAATTTATCCTCATTTGTTTGTATAAGAGTTATGAATTTTGAGGGAGAAATTCATTTTTGGGTTGGGGGTAGAATGTAACACCACTTTATTTTATAAAATATTTTTTTATTTCTAATAAATTTAATTTCTTTGATTTCTTACATTAAAAGCAACACTGAATTTTAACTAACTGTAATATAATATTAAAATTATTATTTAAACATTTTCATTATAACCTATAATTTAAATATGTAGGTATAAATATGAATATTTTTTAATTAAAGTTTTATATAAATAAAATATATTGATAAATAAGTGGTTAATTTCTGGTAAAGTCTTTATATACTTTGAAAATACATTTTTTTCTAAAGAAAATGATTTTTGTTACTTTTCCTAAACAACAAATAAAATCATTTTTTATCAATTTTATAAAATTTATTTTATAAAATAGAATTAATTTTGGAATCAACATGTAAAAATTATATTAGTGTGAATTTTTGAGAATTTTATGAAAAGATTAATTTTTTGATGAATAGTGAAAAAACCCATTTTTATGAAGAATTGTCATTTAATTTAAAACATTTACAAAGTTATATATTGTTTTAAAATTTTTTAAATGCAAAATTAGTTCAATTATATTATTATTAATTCAATTTATTTCATTTGAATCATTTTCATGTTAAATTTTGATATAATTTGTTTTATACTTATGAAATTTTCCTCTTTGGAAAACCATTTTTTCATCGTATCTATGATATTAATATTAAATTAAATTATGCCACTTACTTGAATTGAATTTTTAAAAAATAATTCCATATTTGAAATTAACATAATTAATATTATATAATAAGTTAAACATAATTTTTGGTCAAAATGAATAGTAAAAATAGTAAAAATTAATTATGGCAGTTAAGGTTAAAACAAGTTTACTAGATGGTTAAACTAAAATGATGAGGATTAAAAAGACCTTAAAACATGTTCAATTACTATTTTATAGCTATATTTAGACTTTATATCATCAAAGGATTTATAATTATCCATTTTTGATCCTTTTGGAATGTATAAAACCTGGGTATATCTTTTTCTTTTGAAAAATATCGTAGTTTGTCCTCTTCGCCACTTATAAAAGGGAACCTCATCTTCTATCCTCTTCAGACTTACAAAGCCTTTTGGTTTAGCCAATACCTACCCAAATATATTACTTAATCCCCCATCATTTCTTATAGGCCTTAGTTTGATTAAGAAATCCTCCTAAGAAGTCTTTTGGTGCAAACCTAAAGAGGTTGTACGAAGAAGAGGTATAGTTCTTAACCGAGTAATTTTTATTTATTTTTTATTTCACCTCCTTCAAATATTTTTAAAATATAAAAATATAATAAGATGTTTCTCTTTATAATTAAGAACATTTTCAAGTTATAATACCATTCGATAAGGCTATAAAAGAATCCTTGAATAAATATCCAAATGAAGTTTGAATTTAATTTCATTTTAAACTACAATAGAATATTTTATCAAGTGTATATCATGTTTTACAAAGTATCCAATAAGGACTATTATTGAATATACTCTAGTTAAAATTATGGCATAATAAATCTTTATATTTTTTGTCTAAGATTCATATTTCTTTATAATTTGAGTTCACTTTAGTGTTCATATCCGAATATAGTTATTTAAGTAGATAATCACATTAATTATGTCACATATACCTCTTGGATAGTTGGGTGGACAAAAAATTACCCATATTTATCTAATAAATCTTCCTAAATATGTTCCTTAAGGTATAAAAAATTTAGGATTAACTGGATAAGTGATTACCAATGTTCATAATTAGATATATCTATCTACCTTTTATGTTTAGTCATACCTGACACATATTACATAAGATCATTCATGAGAACCTTACTTTCAATGTCATCCATACTATATGATTGGGGTCTTTATGAGTGCTTACTTTTTATATAATTTAACGCATTTTATTTTGAGTGGTTAAAATATATTTTCATTTTATATATGAATCCCATGAATTCATTTTATATACGATTTCTACTAATGATTTTATTTGTACATCTCGTGCCATTAAAAAAATTAACATTTTTTTTTCACATTAATTCATAACTTTTATACAAAAAATCATTTAGGTTATGCGTCTATAATGAAAAGATTAATTATAATATTCAATACATGTTCATATTCATCTTATTCATAAATTATATAAAAATATTTCATAAAATGGACTAAAATGATATTGTACCAAATTAAAACATTGTATTGTAATGGATTTCCAAAACCATTACTTTATGTTTTACTAAGTAATAGAGGTGTGAGGAGGGAGTTTAAGACCTTTTTTAACTTTGAAATTTCAGTTTTTTTTCTCATTGTAACATGACTGGCCATGCAGTCACTTGTTCCTTCATGCAGTCTGTTGGTTCTGTCACAACCTGACCCACCGGGGCCCACTTGTCCAGTGACAATTCGGGTGTGACTACCCCCATCCTAGAACTAATATTCTAGGTGATGGAGATGATCATTGAGTAGAAATATTCCACACATGGGACATATTATCCTTATGTACCTATACACATGTCCATATATTCATGACCATATAATTCTAAATTGTAAAAAAATGATAATAATGCATGCATACATTTATGACCCCACAATCATAGTATGAAATATAAGAACTAAAATTGATAAAGGGTCAAATAAAATCCCTAAAAAACTATAAAAGTGTCCAACCTTCTCAGAAGGATGGGACGCTCTCCAAATGAAACATTGGTATACACCTCGGTCTTTCTAGCCAAGGACGATACTATGCCTATGCCCAATCCTCCTAGGATAAAATAAAATGGTTTATCATCTGTATAATACACGACACATGCAGAAAAATCCCATGTATGGGTGAGTATAACAATACCCAGTAGAACACCCCAAAATAACTAAGCATAAAGCATCAATAGTATTCAGCTCATCACAAGATATGTCAACAAGGTAAGAGACACAAACATCCAGATTTACTCATAATAGACAACTGATATCAAGTGGTCTCAACCAATATTGTTAGCCATGGGAAAATAATAAAGGCTTAAAGGAAACACTCATTCCAGGAGAAGTCCTTCCATGATCCATGCTATCACTAGTGATTACCATCCAAGAGGTCATGATCATTGGGCCCGACTTAAGAAGCACTCACTATATCTCTGATGATCTCATCATCCAAGTAAGGGATCACACCCAGGTCTCCCTAGGGACACCAAAAACCCTACTAGATTTTATTTCTAGATAGGGGATTGATTCCTAGTACTTGGTGGTCAAGCCAATACCATGAACCCACTTAGGAATGATAGAGGATCCCGCCCTGGTCCCATGAGGGGATGCACTGAACTCTATCCAATACAGAACCCATATAGGGGATCAAAATACCATCTCAAGGATATAATGTTGCATTATACTCTCATGGGAAAGGACTAAGGCATCACACTCAACTGATCTTAGTTTATACTAAAGAAATGAAGGGCTCCAAACATCCTCATAGGAAGTTTATAGAATGTACTAGGAGTATAAAGTGTGTCTTTACAACCCCTACTCTACATATGTTTCATAGTATCACATGGAAAGTAAACATCCAGATATATAGCATGTACCTTATTGTACGTAGAATGTATAGGTCATCTGAAACCCTTCCCTTGTTTTCTATCCATGCTTGTGTACTTCTGGTGGTGCCTATGTACACCTGGTCGTGTCTGATTGCACAACTTAGCTCGTGTACTCTTTCCATGTACGAGTATACAACTTAGCCTATGAACTTTGGCCATTTATGAGGACTCAGCATAGCCTGTGTACTTGGACCATTCTTATGTATCCTTTGAGATACATGACATGCCACCAGCCAAAGGTCACATGATATATGGTAGGGACCACATGACTTGTGATCCTTATCTCTTATATGGAAACCCTATTTCCATAGGTAGGGACCCACATGGCATGTAACTCTAGATTACACATTGTAGACCGTGTGATTTTCCAAATCCTGCATATCCTTCACGCATTTTCTAGATCTGCTGCCAACACCATTGATCTCTCCAAGAAACACTGATCTCATATCACGAAACCTATTTGTTTCCACTCATTGGAATTTTACCATCAACTCTAATCAGGAATCTTCCATGTTGTGTTATGTCTTCATCACATGCCAAATTAGAAAAAAAGGAACCACCGATCTAGCCCTATTCTACCTTTGATCATCCTTCATTATAATCACACCTCAATATCACCTTATATCATGAACTGTACATGTGGTATTGATCTATTGTGCTATAGAATGATCACGAAATGATCAAATACCCTGTATTAGTCAAACCACAGTCCAAAAAAAATTTATCATGATGAAAGTGTAAAGAAACGGGGGATAAAAACATAAACCATAAAAATAAGGAACAAACCTAATCCTTTGTTCCTTTGGGACTTGATCCATTATAATATAATAGATGAACAAAGAGGAATAAGCCACAAATAACAAATAAATCAACCATAAAATAAATCAACCGTCGATGCACAATTCAATTATTGTTTCTGGAATTGATCTATTTTTGAAACAAGATAAAAAAGCAGGATGAATCCATATAAACCAGATGTAATACTTGGAATTCAGATTGAATATTGATTAAGAATTCTAATGTGTTTCTATCATTAGGAAGATCCATAAAATCCATTTCCCTAAACGATCTGTGTAGTGCCGATCTGATCTTCTAATCTGTTGTCACCCCCAATGTCTCTCCACTATCTCCTCTCACAATATTAAGGTTATACATAAAACCTCTATTTTTTTAATAACCATATAATTATAGTGGTTTCTAGGTTTCTACATCAAAGATAATAAAATAAATAAATATATTTATTTATTAATTGATCCCATGACAAATTTTTCACAAATGCTCGACAACAAAAAATGTTATGTTGTGAATAGGTTAAAACCCACATTTTGAACTCAATATAGACCAAATATTTTCATTTTGATCCTTATTTCAGGATTTATTTTGCTTTTTTAAGAAAACTACAAACCCATGACATTAATATATTTAATATTTTTAAAATATCAATTTTGGGATCACTAGGCCACATAATCTTGCACCGACTCTGTTCCTGGATCTAAAAATATTACTAGATATATTAAAATATTTTATATAGAAAAACGAAGACATTAAATTCTCTCCACCTTTTGGATTTTTGTCCTAAAAAGAGAAAAGGACTACTCAAAAAGATGTGGGTACTAAGATTTTATATGGATATCCTAATACCAGGTTCTCTCTTAATAATTTATATGCTACCACTAGACACACACCAAAGGAATCAATCAAACCTGGAGGATCATCCCCTAATGATTCTTAGTCTCCACTGGGTACACTAGAAAGGTATCCCCATCCCCAATGTTCTGATCACCCAAGTCGATAACATATTATGGGTTGTGTGTATACCTTCTCAACTACGACACATGGAATAAACCATGTACCTATTCTAGATTTGGTGGTAGGGCCAAGTGGTATGCCTCCTCACCAACCTTACATAATATATATAAGGGGGCACTGAATCTCAGAGATTTATTAGCTCCTTGAAAAACCTACAAAATCCAAATCGAGGTGAGACCTTGAATAACATGTGTTCTCCCTCATCAAACTCTAATGACCACCATCGTTAGTAATTATAAGACTTTGAACAGTTTTGATAAGTCATCATATAATCCTATATGACTTGAAACTTATCTATCATAGATAGAATCGACTCTAGGCCAATGAGTGATGAATCACCTGGATCACTCCAATATAGTGGTGACCTATAGGGTAACTTGTACAAGGCCTTGAATGGTTCCATACCAATGGTGTAATGTTAACTATTTTTTATACAAACTCCACCAAGGTTTGGTGATCCTACCAACTACGATCAAAGTACAACATGAAAACTTATAGAATGTACTCCAAAAACTGAATGGTTTACTCAGTCTGGCCACCATTATGGGGGTGAAACACCATTCTCAAATGGAACTGATTCCCAAAGACCTCCTACATTACTCTCCATAATTGTGATGTAAAATGGGAATCATGGTCTTAAACAATCATAGAAGAAACTTCACAGAGACATAATATCTTCTACAAAAAAGGGAGTCTCAATCTCTTTACTAAACTCTACTCTCGTATATCTAGAAAGTGGTCTAACTTGGTGATTTGGTCAATAATCACCCATATTTTATCGTGTCCTCTAGATGTTCGTGGAATCCTCATAAGGAAGTCCATAGATATCACATCACACTTACAATATGCAACCTAATGGGTTGAGCTAATCCCACTAGAACCCAGTGCTCAAACTTGACTTACTGATAAGTGATACATCGAGAGATAAACTCTACTATTTATTTCTTCATGTCTGACCACTAGAATTGAATTTGGAGTTCCTGGTAAATTTTTTAAACACCTGGATGTTCCACCAAATGGAAGGTATGAAAATATATCATCATATCCTCCTCCCGAACCATCACTGGTACCATCATACATCTTATGAAAAGGATGAAGTGCTCCCCTCATTTATAAAATCTAGCAGGAACACATCTAGTTGATATATGAGTATATAAGGTCACATAGTTGGTATCTCCACGTTAAGCCTCCGTAACATGTTGTAGAAGTGGTAGGGTAACAAAAATCAGCTGTAGATGCGTTTCACCACACTTTTCCACTAAGTAAAACTAAAACGAGGATAGATAATCCAAATCATTAGTTAATAACTTTGAGTGAGATCTCTTATTCAGATAATCTGATACCACATTCCCCTTCCCAAGAGTATAGACTATCTCAAAGTCATAATACTAGAGGAACTCCAGCTATTGCCTCTATCTTAAGTTAAGATACTTTTAATATAATTTATACTTGAAACTTTTATGGTTATATTAAATGATAAATCACTCACCCATAAGGTAATTTTACCATATCTTCATGGTTAATACTACCAATTCCAACACAAGGTCATGGGTCATGTAGTTCTTCTCATGTGGTATCAACTAATAAGACCCATAGGAAATCATATCCCTCCTATAAATCAGTAAAAAAACAAGTCTAGTCCCTATGGAATCACAAAACACTACATACTCAACACCTTCTTATGGAAATCTCAATATAGGGGTTCTCGTCAACCTCTAGCTCAACTCCTAAAAATCTTGGTGGAACCTCTCCATCCACATGGAAGGATACTCGTTCTAGGTCAAAGTCATCAAAGGTTCTAATATCTTGGAGAAATATTAAAAAAATATCTTGTAGTATCCTACCAACCCAAGGAAACTCTACACCTCCTTCATGCTCATGGGTGGCTCCCAAAATATCATTGCCTCAACGTTGGTCAGGTCCACTACTACACCATTAGCTGAGATGTAGTGTTCCAAAAATTTGACCATCTGAATCCAAAACTAAAACTTTGAGAGATTTCCATAAATGTTTTTCTCTTAGAGTGTGTATATAACCATCAACAAGTTTCTCATGTGATCCTCCTCAGATGTTGAGCACACTAGGATATCGACCACCATAAATTGGTCTAGGAAAGGCTAAAATATACAATTAATGAGTCCCATGAACACTATTAGGGTGTTATTCACATTGAAAGTCTTCACCATGTAATCATAGTGACTATAGATACATTTAAATTTTATCTTCGATATATCGCCATTATGTACTCAGAGCTAGTGATAGCCTGATCTGAGGTCAATATTTAAAAACCATCACACCTCTATTAACTAGTTGATGAGGTCATCGATACTTGGTAGTGGATATTTATTATTTATGGTCACTTGATTCATGTGTTTATAATCTATACACAACCTCAATATCCCTCTGCCTTCTTAGCGAATAACACTTGGGCTGTGCAGGGGGGAAACTATGTTTGATAAATCCCTTCCTCTACAAGTCCTCCAAATGCACCCTTATCATTTAAAGGTCTATATGATATATTCAATATGGTGGAATAGATATTGTGGTTTTACCAGGGTTTAATTCAATTCATAAACCTATATCTTGATGGGGAGGTAATACTTGAATGTCCTTGGGAAATACTTCCTCATAATTTGTCACCATAATAGGAAAATGAATGCCCATAACATCAACTACTCTAACGGTAATACTAGAAAACTAATGAGAATTTAGTTTTATATTTCTATATATGAATTTATCATATTATTCATGGGTATCCTCCTCACCTATGAGGAAAAATTCATCCCATCACCATGGATACACCACATTCTCCACCTAAAATAGTCAACATAGGCATCAACTGTGGATAGCCAGTACATACTCAAGATGATGTTCTAAGGAATCAATGTTGTTAAAAATATATCCCATATGAAACTACCAACTCCAAGTGTTAGGTCACACTGTCAAAAGATGTATGTGATAGCTAAGTGACCTCCTATCAAAGTCACTAAGCGCAAGGGTAGAGGTAAGGGATCAATCAAAATCTCTAAGTCACAAACCAGAAATGTAAAGATAAAGGAGTGGATTTCACCAATGTATATCACTAATTCACATAATTTATATTATACAAATATCATACCTATAATAATTATAAAATCCTTGGGTTCATAGGCCTCAAATACCTACAACTATCTATATCCCTGACCACCAACTCCATGAGCCTAGTGTGGACCACCCAGGGGTGGTGGTGGTGGTAACAAGTCAAACCATCTTTCACCTCTTATTGATCTACCTATCCCTCCACCACATCTACCACACCATGGACCTCCTTTATAATGCATCTATACTAGTCTAAGTGTTACCTCAATTGTCTCCCTAATATCTAAAAAATGGGTAAGAAAATCCCTAGTAAGATTCCCCCAATCGTCTCATGAGAAGAACCACCTCTCCATCAGTTAAATTGAGCCATCCTAATAGCCATGTACTTTCTAACATTTATCCTAGGATTATATCATGAACATTTGGATCACCTAGATCCCTGTGACTACTTCTAGAATCCTGATGTTGAGGTCTTAACTCTTAGGTCCCCACTACTAGTAACCACAATTAGTGGCTTCTCTACTAGGAAGATCTCCACTATCAAGGCTTTCTCAAGAACTCTAGCATAAGTGGGAATATTAGGAGATAACACTAAATCCATAATATCTCAGGGAAATACCTACTCAAAGGTCTTCAATTTAAAGAATAAATCTCACACCATATCCAAAGAGTACCTTGAGAGATTAGTAAACCTCACTAAATACTCCACCATTGTCATAAATCCCTGATACAAATATAGAATCTCATATATGCACATTGATCATAATGTGGAAAGATATAACTCATCCTTAAAGAGGTACTCAAAGTTTGACTAGTAGAGTGTTGTATCATCCTGTGACTAGGTGAAAAAACTCCACTATCATGCAACAGATCCCTAGATAAGACTTGTTATGAGGTATTCTATCTGATCTGTAGGTGTCCTCACAAGGGAAAAAACTCTGGTGATTTCTTCTATCCAATCCTCATCTATTTGGGGTTATGGATCACCCATAAACATAGGAGGTTGTTGCCTCTAAACCTCATGTAGTGAACCCAACCTATATGAATCCTATACTGGTATTTTCATTGCTAAACATTTCTTTATGTGTGGTGGAATAATTGTAAAACTACTCGAATCTACTAACTTCTATACATGCCCCAATACCAAAGCCTCTTGACTTGGAAGATCATCCTCATAATCATACAATGGTATCCTGAATGGATATATTTAGGGAACCATCTTCAAACAAACAAGATTTACCATGGTAAATGATTATATCTATGGAGATAACTCAATAAGTACATTGAAACCACAACCCATTCCTATATGATGCATGTATAATTTTTTTCCTGTAACCAGTTTCTAGATGTACCGAGCCAATAAGAAGGTTATTAGAGTCATGGTGAATGGATATGTCATCCTATAGAACAACACTAGAGTACCTAGACTAAAATATGAACTAGAAACACTTTAACACCATTTCTATAAATCCTAAACCAATATCATATCTAGAAAAACATCTTAACATTTTTCTTCTAAGGTAGAACCATACTCTGATAGTAGTTTGTTATGACCCAAACCACCAGGCCCATCTGGCCAGTGATAAGCTGAGTGTAACTACCCCAATCCTTCCTCTAAAAGGTCAGGGTCTAGATACTAGAACTGAGTAGGAATATACCACATCTGGTAGAAATTATTATAATATACCACTAGACACACACACACACACACATCTCCATACCCACAAAATGATGGAATGTAAAAGATACCAATGTAAGAAAGAAACTAAGATCCCATAATTAGAGTACAACAAATAAGTATTAAATGATATAAAGGTATAAATAAAATACAACAAAAAACTAGAAAATATTCTATCCTACTTAGTGGGAAAGGAATACTATCAAATTAATCACCGGTATACACCTCGATCTGTCTATCCTAGGACTATTCTACACCTACTCTTGATCTTCCTAGAACAACATTAAAAGGTGTCTCATATTCATATGATGCAACATGTGTTGGAAAAGACCATGTTGGCGTTAGTATAATAATACCCAGTAAGACACCCCAAAATCACTACGACTAAAGAATCATGAGTATTTGGATCAACAAAAATATGTCAATAAGGTAAAAGACATAAAATTATAGATATAATCATAATAGAAAAACGGTCTCAAGTGGTCTCAACCAATACTTCCAACCATAGGATACTACTTGGGACTCCTAGGTAATTTTCATTCCAAGAGAATCCACTCCATGAGCCATGCTATCATTGGTGATGCTCATCCAAGAGGTCATGATCCTTGGTTCCTGCCTCTGAAGTACTCACTATATATATAAATATCTCATCATCCAAGTATGGGATCACACCCAATGCCACTAGGGACACCAAAAATCCAACTAGATCTTCTTGATACATAGGGGATCGACACCCTGTACATGGTGGTCCTACTAATTCCATTAACATATCCTATGAATGATAGAGGATCCCACCCTAGTCCCATGAGGGTCTATGAAAATCTATCCAATACTAAACTCATATATGGGATCACAATACTATGTATAGGATGTAATGTCACAGTTTACCCTCATGGGAAAGGAACAATCTATCACACTAAACTAGACCTATTCTATACTTAAGAAATGACGGGTTCAAAAAATCCTCATAGGATGTACACAATGTTTACTAGGGGTACACAATGTGTATTTCTAAACCTTGGTCTTCCCATGTTTCATTGTCTCACACAACATATAAACATCCATATACACGACATGTCCCTTAGGTTACACTGTGTGTTGAGGTCAACTAGAAACCTACCAATGCTGTCTATCCATGTGCATGTACTTCAGGTCATGCCCATGTACACCTAAATATGTATAAGTACATGGCCCATCCCATGTACTCTGGATGTTTTTGTGTACATGGATTATCTCGGGTACTATGGTTGTGTCTGAGTACACTATTTAGCATGTGTACTTGACTTTTGATCACATATCCTCTAAGATACATGGAATGCATCTGAACATATCTAACATGGTGTGTGATAGGTAACACATGTCATGTGATCCTTATCTATTCTGTGGAAACCCTAACACCATAATCAGGGCCCTACATGATGTGTAACTCAGGATTACACGACGTGCACCGTGGGATTTTCCAGATATTGAAGATCCATCATGCATTATCCGAATTAGTTTCCTTCACCATAAATCATGATGGGAAGCATGGATCTCACCCGTCCAAGACTTTCCAACATCTCTCACCTGAATCCGGCTGTTAAATCTGATCGGGAATCATCCGTGTTTAATAATGTCATCACCACATTCCAAATTGGGAAAATGGGAACCATTGATCCGGCCCTGATCTAATTCTAATTTTACTCTATCATCATCACACCTTGATCAGACCTTCGATCATGAACCTCACTCATGATATTGATTTGTTTCACTAATGAATAGTCATGCAATGATCAAATACCTAATATTTTTCAAACCATGGGCCCAAGGAATTTACCACGATAAACATGTGAAGAAATGAATGAGAAAAACATAAACCATAAAAATAGGGAACGGACCTTATAATTTGTTCATTTTAGCCTCGATCCATTTTTATATATTATAAAAATGAAGATGAATAAGCAACAATGAAAAAATAAATCAACCATAAAATAAATAAACTATCGATGCGTGAATCAATTCTTATTTACGGAATTGATCTATATTTGACACGGGATTAAAATGAGATTAATCCACATAAAATAAATGTCTTACATGGAGGTTAAACTAATCACTAAAAAAGAATAGTCCTATGTTGTGGTCATTTGTGTGATCCATGAACTCTATTGGCTTATATGATCCGTGTGGTACCATTATGATTTCCCTATCCGTTGTTGTCTACCAATGTATCTCTATATTATCCTCTCAGAATCTTAGGAATATGATGATAAACCTTTGATTTTTTATAACAATATACTTATAGTGGTTTCTAGGCCACTGCATCGACCATAATAAAACAAATAAATTAATTTCTTATTTTCACCCATGATAACTTTTTAAAAAATTCCTGACGTGGAAAAAAGTTATGTCACACCTAGGGTAAAACCTACATTATAAACTCAATATCAGCCCTATATTTCTGATTCATGCCTTTTTTAGAAGTAATTCCATTTTTTAGTTAAACTATGGATGTGTGATATTAATATATTTAATATTTATAAAATATTGTTTTTTTCTCCCCGGGCCTCATAATCTCACGATGTATCAATCCCTGAAATTAAAAGTATTACTAGATATATTCAAATATTTTACATGAAAAAAACTAATAAATTATAGGTTCATTAATATGGTCACTTGGGTTGGTCATTTGGTCACTTGTTTTGTTTATACAGTCTATTGGATTAGTCTTACAGTAGGTCAGTTGTTCTTGCGATCGATCTATTCCTTCATGCAACCATTCTCTTTTCTATTATTATTAATGAATTAATTCATGTGGTTGATTAATTTATTTGTGTTATTTGTCCATTTTATCTTTAGTTTAATTGATTCCTTCATGTGGTCAATTGATTACTTTGTGTGGTTGATCCATCTTCCCTTTTGGTCGTTTGATTCCTTCATGCGGTTGATTGGTTCCTTTATGTAGTCATTCCATTTGATCATATAGTCGATTGATTCCCTTTTGCAGTTGATTGGTCTCTTCACATTGTCACTTGGAAAAGTTTTTGGTTAGTTTGTGTAGTCACTTGACTCTATTTTGTTGATCCCTTCATATTGTAGCTTCCACAGTTTACAAAATCCCAAAATTTTCAAAACACATAGATTTTTACAGATTGACATAAAAATACCTTTTAACATAAAATATGGTATTTAAGGATTAAATATTTTTTTTAATATATTTTATAAGGGTTAAAACATATCATTGAATTCTTTAAGGTTCAAGGATTTAAATGAGTATTTTAGAGTGAACTAAATGAAATGTAACTAATATAGAATTAAATAGAGATATGGAATGTCACGACCCGCCCTCGGGGTACGTGCCGTGACTACCCCAAGCCCGCCTTCCATAGGCCAGGGGCTGGCGACTGGCACCAAGGCGTAAATCCCGGTAAAAAGAGAAGGCATTACCTTTGTAAAGTAAACAATCACCACAGAGTAAGCAAGCGGAAAGTAAACACTAAACAAAAGCAGAGTACAACTGAAAGTGCGGAAAAGTAAATGGGCCAGTATACAAACCCAAACTGAAAGTAAAGTAGAACTCGAAAGGGAAAACAGCAACTGAAAAGTAAAAGCCGCTACACCGAGCTGTCCACTGGAAATCCCACCTGAAGGGTGGGTACAGATAGCTCCTCTGCTCCACGGGTCCCGCCGTCCGCTCCGACCACGTCCCACCCAGTGGTCCACCTCCGGGTACCGTCCCGCTCTGCAAGCCTCAGCTAAGGTCAACGCTGTCTGTCGTCTGCAACCAACACAACGTAGTGCGGGCAAAGCCCGTGCAGGGGTTAGTATAAGCTACTCAGTAGGGACCCTGAGACCCCTGAAGGTCTCTCAAATCCACAAAGGATAAACCACGAAGAAAGGTACAATCATGAAGTAACAACCGACACTGCTTAGGTATATGCCCATACATATACCTAAGTCATCAATTCAAATACGCTCCAACCTCCGAGCCCAAGTACAACTCAGTCCACACAGGAAAGTATACGTATTCCACACAGGAAAGCAAAACGTAATCCACACAGGATTGCACAACACAATCCACACAGGAAAGCAATAGGTTTCATCTCACACAGGTATACTTCTTCAAAGGACGATAAAGATGATCTATGATCCATCTAAGTCGTCGGACCCACGAAGGATCGATAGGTAACTAACCCCCGCAAAAGACCCACACAGGATCGGGCCCACGTAGGACCTGTAGATAATCACCGCAAAGACCCACACAGGATCGGGCCCACACAGGACCTGTAGATAATCACCGCAAAGACCCACACAGGATCGGGCCCACACAGGACCTGTAGGCGCTGGTTCACACAGGACCGCTGAGCGCAAGACCCACACAGGATCGGACCCACACAGGATCGGGCCCACACAGGACCTGTAGCACTGATCCATGTAGGATTGCTGAGTGCTGTAGTCGTCGTCGTCGAATCCACACAGGATCTCTGTACTGTCGTCGTCGCAGTCACAGTAGCAGTAGCAGCAGTAGTAGTCAAAGTAACAGTCGCAGCCAGCACTAGGGTTTCCGCACACAGCAAGCTCGTTCGGAGGGTCCGCTCCACGAGCCGAGAGGCTAATACATCAACTGTCACAAAGTCCAGAGTTGATGTATCCAAAAGTTCCGTATCGTCAACAGGAACTCAACGCAACAGACGGCGCGTCGATCGGATGCCCGGTCTGAGAGTTATTGGCATTTTCGTCCCCGGGGCCCGGTTGGTTTTTAAGGTAAAACCAACCCGACCGTACTCCACCTGCGTCCAAACCTTGGGCGGAGTATGCCAAAAGATCCGTCTCACTAAGAGGAACACAACACAGCTGACGGCACGTCAATCGAACGTCCGTAGCTCAAGATATGAGCGTTTCCGCTCCGAAGGCCCGGTTGGTTTCGTGAACGAACCAACCCGGCCGAACTCAAAGTAATCCGAAACCTTGAGTGCGATAAACCGAAACGACTGTCTCAATCCAAGGATCGCGTTGCCGCAGACGGTTCGTCGATCGGAGGTCCGTGGATCAAGTTATGTCCAAAAGACCGAATCTGTTCTGAAACGGGGGGTCCGGGTCCGGGCCGACCCGGCCCGGCCGGCGGCGGCGCGGCTGGCGCCGCTGGGTCACGCGCGGGAGGGGCTAAGCCCCCCGCTTTCCAGAAGGGCGGCGCGGCTTTTTAGCCGCGCCCTTTTTTTTTTAAACGGCCCCCACCGCACGTGGGGGCTAACTCAAGGGGGGGGGTACCGGGGGTTTCAAACCCCCGGATTAAATGGATCACGGCCGGCTTTAAGCCGGCCGTTTCATTACATGCGGGACCTGTGGGTCCCGCTTCCTTTGAAGCTGGCGGCCGGCACGACCGGCCGCCTTCCATTCCTATGCCGCGGCTCTCCTGGTCGCCGGCGGCCGGCGAAGCCGGCCGCCCCTGTTTTCTCCGCCGCGGCCGAAGTGCCGCGGCTCCTCCGTTCTCCGGCGGCCGGCGAGGCCGACCGCTCCTAGCTCCTCCGCCGCGGCCATAGGGCCGCGGCTGTTCTGATCTCCGGCGACCGGCGAGGCTGGCCGCCTCTTGGTGCTCTGCCGTGGCCGTCCGGCCGCGGTTCTTCTTTTACCGCCGGTGGCCGGTTTTCCGACCACCCCTTCTTGCTCGGCCCTTGTAAGATTTGCGCTGCGTAACGACGTCGCTCCCCACCGCCGCGGCCCGACTCCGGCCGCGGTCTCATCCGATCTCAAAGGCGCGGCATTATAGCGTCGCGGTTCTTTGTCGTGACCCAAACCGGCCTTAAATAATTCTTTTCGCGCGGTGCAATGGTACCGCGTTACCCTGCTTCAAACCACAATAAAACTAAACCACGATGGGAGGAGGATCGGCCGTGTTTGTGCGGTCCAGCCTCCTCCCGTTAGTTTGTTATCAATTGGCTTAGAAATACTTGAGAAATGTCAAATAAAATGTAAACAACGAACTCAAGAACCCCTACCTCGATAGTTCCACGTTGACGTAGTCGTGGAATATCTGTGTCAATTCCTTTGACGTCGGAGGAAGAGTCGCTGTTGATGGAGTTCGTCGCGGAAATCCGTCGCGGAAGAGATGATGCGGAAGAAGAACGTCACGTCGCAGATATGGCGTCGCGGAAGAACCGTGTTCTTTGGCGAAGAAGTTCTTCATTGAAGAACGGCGTTCTTCGTGTTCTTCGTCGAGGTAGAAGAAGATGAAGAAACAAGAAGAACCTTCCCCAACTCTCTCAAGGAGACAAAACTATTAACCAAAATAAAATATGACTCTATCTTATTTTATTAACACAACAACACACTAGAATTTCAAGAGTTTGAAATTCAAAACACACACACAACTCACCTTATTTAAGTCTAAAGTTATAACTTAAGATATCATAACTTATGTGGGAGTTGAGGGGTTTTAGAGGATATGAAGAGGTGGGGTTCGTGTGGGCCCCACCACCCTCATAACCTCCCAAGGGAGGTTGGGTGGTTACCCAACTTCCAACAAGAGATAACACATAGAGTAAAATAATAAAAATTGTAGTGTAATTACAAAGTAAACATCCACAATTTTTATTATCAACACTCGTAGGAACGCAACTCCAGAACAGGAGTTCCTAGGCATTTACCGGTGCTACGGTTCCATCGGTGCCCTCGGAATTCGATTCCGGGCACCGGTTAAAAAGTTAGAAAATTCCCGCTCGTTCGTTCACTGAACGTACCCGAGCCAAACTTCGGAAATTGATTCCGGGCACTCCGGGCCTCGGAATCAGGTGCCGTCAGAAACCGCGCTCTTGTAAAATTCTAAAGAAAATTAAGAAAAAATTTCCCTTGAATTTTACGGGACTTTACATGGAATTCATATCTTTAGGAAACCTCTATTACTTATAAAAATCAAGAGATATTATTCCTCAATTATTTTGAATTACCTTCTATCAAACCCATAAAGTCCATACCTTTTTGTTAGAGTCTTAAAAATCCTTCTTCATTGTTTCAGTTCATCCCATGGAATTCCAAACATGGAATCCACCCCTTTTCCCTTGTTTTTGGTGTGGTGTTCCATACAACCTTTCCAAGTTGGGGATCCTTGTTCTCTCTTTAATTTTTGAATCTAAGAAATTATCATCCTTTTTCTTTCCTTTGGGTGGATGAAAGGATTAAATATGAAGATAATGAATTAGTTTTAAATGAAATTGAATGGGATGGGGTGTATTTCCATGCCTTACCAATTTTATTCTTATTACTAAGTGATGAATCATATATAAGCTTGTAAGTTGTTTTTATGTGCATGTTATTACTATTATGAATTTTTTATCCCAAGATATAAATTGAGAACCCTTTTTGTAATTTTTTTAAACCCACCACTAGAAAAACTATAATAATTTATATTCAGCTAATGAATTGGTTGTGTACGAACCTTGAAGTTTTTTGGAAATACCTTTGAATGTGATGGTGAATTAATGTGAAAGACCTTCAAAATTAATTGTGGTGAATTACATGAACTGGTTTATAATGTTCTGTGATGTTAGTGTGTTTTTTTCCTTTTGGTTCTATGAGTTTTGTAGGGATTGAACGGTGATGGTGGTGTCCTATTCAGATGTGGGATGTGTTAAGGGATGGAAGTATGACGACTGATATATGGTTTTTTTTCTGTGAGATGGTCATATTTCAGTGATAGTTTTGGCGGGATATGTGATGGTTTGTATTACGGAGAGAATGGTTCATTGTATAGTTCCTTATGGTAGTTTCCTGGTACTAATGGAATGTAACATTGTTAGTAAAAAAATTGAAAAGGCATTGTCCAGAATTGAATAATTTGGGATGTAAATTAATGTATAGTAATTGAATTAATGACTTAAATAATAACAAAGGATTATAAACTTAAATGGGATTTAACATGTATATTGGATAGAGTGGTTTGTCTTTAAATATGAGATTAAATTGCTAAATAATTGAATTTGGGTGGTAATTTGATAATCTAGTCACTGATTAAATTTCTAATTGAAATAAAGGATTTATGGGATATGTGTGGTTTTTTTAATATGGTGGAGTTACTTTTAGTGGTGGTAACATGTTGAAATAATGTTATGATGTTAATGAAAAATGGATATCATGAAGTATTGATGTGAAAAAAATAGGATTGGATTGTGTGTGGATATATATATATATATGTCTAAGTATATTATTTTATTCTCATGTTGCTTCTATATGAAGCCCATACACATTGAGTACTATGTACCGACAGTAAAATATTTTGGGGGGTGTTTTCACCAACATCCAGGATGGTGAGGGAATGGATGAATGATTACCCACTCTTCCATGCTCTTCCTTTGGAAGAAATATATGGTGATGATAGCTAGTTATTGGTGAGTACTGACTAATGATGTCATAGTTTGTGGTGATTTCTGGAGATGAGAGTATTTGAAATATCGTGGTGGTCATGCATGGTACGAGGAGGGATCAAGTTTTATGTCCTTCACATTCATAATACCCTAATTTCCTAGTTATTATTTTGGACATGAATGTGTGATGATGCAGATGATGATGTGATATCACAAGTGAGATATAAATGATTCTATTGATGTGATCACATGATGTTGGGACCTACCAGAGGTTAGGGTAGGTAGGGTTGTGTCTAGGACCACATCTATTGTGTATTGAAATATGAAAATTTACATTAATGGAATAGATGAGAGAACATGATGTTTGATGTTGGGAATGAGAGTGAAAAATAAGTATGGTAGTGTATTCCAGCTACCTTTATCGATGTTTTATTGATATTATCTTACAACTTTCTTGTGTTATTTGATGAATGAGCCATGGTAGGGTTGGGATAGATAATTGACCTATTTAGGTGCATATTGGTTTTAATTTTTGTTCACTGGTGCAATAGTATAATCTTTTCAAATCTTCATGGGAGACCTTGGTTATGATGCTAATGATTATAAATGTTATGATCACGCTACCTATATATAAACTATTTTTGAGGTTTCCAAGAATATTTTAGAGACTAAGGTGGACATTCCTAACTTAGAGGTGCAAGTTGTTGTATAGTTACTACTGTAGGATTACCTTTGGTTTTATTTTGGATACATTTATATGTATTTCCTAAAATATGCATGTGGTATGGTTTTGTTTCTTTTATATTATGTGATGGGGTTTTTTGGAGGTTTTTTATCTTTTCTTCTGAGTCTGTTCATATATTTAGGGTAATTCCTCCCATTTGAGTGTTTTAGACCATCGATGTTATTCGCCTACCCGAGGCCTACTGGTGGTGGGACATTGAGTTCACTCTTCTTAACTACTAGTATAAGAGGGGTACTAGTGTAGGGGGTCATGATATAGTGGTATAAAAGGATTTGGTTAAGAGATAAGATTAATTTTTGAGGTAGTAACGAGTGAGTCTTACATGAGAATGATCAAGAAATAGTGTTGGTCGAGCTTAATGTGTGACATGGCAAGGGATACTGGCTAAGAAATAGAAATTTATAGCCCCCTTTGATCTAATTCAAGGACCATTAACTTATTGAACACCCTAGGTGAGATAATTTTTATTACAAAATAGATACCTTGGAGAGGAACATGGATCATGCTTGTTTTCATTTGTAACTGAATTTTTTTTAGAATTAAAATGAATTTAATTCAATAAATATTGATAAATTATATACTACCATTCATAGAATTTACCCCCTTTGTGTTTTTAGAGGTAGATTCTAGTCATATTCCATATACAGTTTAGGAGGTATAGGTTCAATAGGATGATTTATTAGATCATCATAGGATAGATCCAATATAATTGGAGGAGATGTGGAAAAGGGTGTTGGGTTATTTTGAGTGTTGGGTTCTGGAAAAGTAAAAGGGGGTGTCTCTGATCTAGATATAGAGTGTTTTCTAGAGGATATTTATATCATCTTTAGTGTGATTTATGATTGAGCTAATTTTTGGGCTTTCTTGGTAGTCATTCAAATGTGAGGAGCGGTGCATCATTGGTGGACATTGTATCTTAGATAACAGAAGGAGAAATATGATTCTTGGATTGACTTACAAAAGGAGTTTCATATAGAGTTATTATCATTTATGATAAATGTGAAAAGGAGGTAAGAGATAATATATTTCTTTAGTAGGGGATACTATGCATGTAATACCATCCAGATGTTATAGTATATATTTTAGAGTTTCATCTTAGGTTATGGTGGATCGTGGATGAAACAAAAACTATCCTTTTTACATATAATAATAGTTATCACTTTTCCATTAACATGGATCCATTTGATGTGTTGTATGAGAGGTCATATAATTATATGCTATACTATGTTGAGATTGAGGAGTCAACAGTCCTTAGACTTGATATAATTTAGAACAAAATAGAGAATATCCAGATTATTAGAGAGTCTATGACAGCAGTTCATGGCCATCAAAAGGCCTATGAATATTGTGGACAGAGGACCCTAGAGTTTGAGGTTAGAGACCATATTATTATATTGGTTTCTCTTAATATTTGGAAGAGGAGGTTTTTATAAGGGATTAAGGTTTATCCCAGATTCATTGGCCATTTGAGGTGTTTGAGGGTATTAGTGATGTGGATTATTGGTTAGTTCTCCCACCATGACTGGAAAGGGTTCATGAAATCTTTCATGTGTCCCAACTTCATTGGTATATTCACGATGATTCACATTTCATCAACTAGGGTGATTTGGATATTAAGGATGATATTCCATTTTTAGAGTGGTTAGTCAAGATCTAGGATCATTAATAGAAGGTGTTGTGTGGGTGAGTTTTCCCCTTGGTTAAATTATTATAAGGGAATGATGGATTGGAGGATAATACTTGGTAGTGGGAGTCTCAAATTCATAATCAATACCCCATGTTTTTTGATACATGTTAGTTTCCTTTATTTTGAAATTATGCAATTGATTTTATGTTTTTATATAATTTTATTCCCCATACTTTGTTGATGATTTCTCTTGGTTATGTGTTTTGTTCCTTTAATGTGTGTTTGTGTTCTTGATATATCAAAATCCTTGAGAGGTATCTCATAGAGTGGTTGTTCAAACCCCATTCTCTTTTTATTTCAGGCATGTTTGATTCTTGAGTATTAGAATTATTTGATCGGAATATGATGTAATTTCCAAAATTTCCAAAACATTTTTTATGTTTTCCCATGGCCTAGAGGTTTCAATAGGGATCTCCTAGCCTTTTACCTTCAAAATTTCTAAGTTTATCCTTACAGTCAATTGATTGACTGTGTGTTCTTTTGTTCCTTTTCTCCATTAGTCGGTTCCTTTGTGTGGTCACTTTTTCATGTGGTTACATGGTTTAGTCTTGTGGACAACTAGTTTGTTCTTATGGTAGATCTGTTTTTCTTGAAATCAATTATATCCTTGGTTAATTTGATTCATTTTATCTTGAGATTGATTGATTTATTTTTGCGGTCGATTGGTTACTTCATAGGGTTGATTAATTAATTTATGTGGTTGATTTATCCCTTCATTTGATCTATCCATTCCATCGTGTAGTTGATTGATTTCTTTGTATGGTCAATATGTTTTCTCTATCACTCGATTGATTCCTTCGCGAATTCATCCAATTTCCTATTTTGATCAATCAATTCCATTGTGTGGTCAGTATATTCCTTCATGTCGTGTCTTAGTTTGGTCGTGCAATTTGTCTATTTAGACTCTTGACTCAATGTGGTCGATCCCTTCTTACAGTAGCTTCCACAGTTTACAAAATCCCCAAAAATTCAAAATATCTATATTTTTTTTATAATTATGTAATTTTTTAATGTAAAATATGGGATTTGAGTATTAAATAAATTTTTTGAATCTATTTTGTAGAGACTATACCATATAATTGAATTCCTTACGATTCAATGATTTAAATGAGTCTTTTCTAGCGAATTAAATGAAATAATATTGATGGATAATTAAACGGAGATCTGGACTACATATCATCAAGAAACCTCTCTTATTTATAAAAATTGATAGATATTATTCCATGATCATTTTGAATATCTTTATCTCAACCCCATATATTCCATAAATTTTTTTTGAATTATTATAAAAGTTTCTACATCATTCAAGTTCATCCTATAGAAATACAGACATTGGTGCATCACCCATCTTTCCCCTATTTTTGGTGTAGCATGACACATAACCTTTCCATGTAGAGGATCCTTTTTGTCTATTTATTTTTTACATCTATGCAATTATAATGTTTTTTTCCTTTGGGTGGATAATAGGATAAACTATGATTAAAATTAATAAAATTTGAATGAAATTTAAGAGGATGGGCTGTATTCAATTGCTTTAATAGTTTTCTTGTTATCATTAAGTGATGATTCAAATATGAGATTCTTTGCTATTATTATGTTCATGTTGTGGCTATTATGAAATTGTTACCACTTTCTGTAGATTAAAACCCATTTTTATGATTGTTTTTTGAACCCACCACCTTTAAAAGGATCAATACTTATATATTTGTTTTGAATCAGTTGTGTGTGAACTAGGAAATTGTGTGGAAATACATGATCATGAGATGATGAATAAATGAGAAATCACTTGTAACTGAAGTGTGGTGAATATAGTGAACCAGATTATGTTTTTGTGTGTTGTTATAATTTTTTTTGACCTTTTGGTTGTGTGGGGTTTTGGGGATTAAATAGTGATGGTGGTGGTCAGTTCATATATGGGATGTGTTGAGGGATGGAAGTGTGGTGGTTGACATGTGGTTATTGTTGTGATACAGTTAACATGTGGTGATAGTTTTGTAAAGATATGTGATGGTTTATATTATAGGGATAATGGTTTGTTGTGTGGTTCCTTATGGTAGTTTCTGGGTAGTGATGGAATGTAATGTTTTTAATAATGAAATTAAAAATTCATGGATGATAGTAGAATAATGTGGGATTAAAATCATTGTGTGGTAATTTAATTAATGAATTAAATACTAAAAAAAGGGTATGGTCTTAAATGAGATGTAACATGGATATTGGTTAGAGTTATTTGTCTTTAAATATGGGATTAAATGGCTTAATAAATAAATGGTGGTTTGTAATTTGATAATCCAGAAATTGGTTGAATCTATAATTAAAATAAATAAGACCATGGGTTGTGTTTGAATATTTGGTACGATGTGATTTCTTTTATTTGTATAATCATGTGGTAATCATCGTATGGTGTTAATAACAGATGGATATGTTAAAGTATTTATGTGAAACCTTTAGTTCTATCTTCTACGTGGTTATGTATGTGTATATTCTTATATATTCCAGCTATTTATATACAAAACCCATCCGCATTGAGAACTACATATCAACACCCAAATGTTTTTGGGGGTATTTTCCTTGACATATAGGATATTGATGGAATGGATGAACAATTAATCTCTCTTCTCTGCACTTCCATAAATAGTAGTGCATAGTGGACGTACCCAATTGCTGTAAAGTACCGAATGATGATGGAACAATTAATGGTGATTCCCGAATACAAGAGGATGTGATATGTGATGGGGGGCCATGCATAGTAGGAGGGTGTGAGGTTGATGTCCTTCACATTCATGATACCCTACTAACCTATATACGAGGTTTTGGATGGATTCTTGATGATGAAAATGATGATGTTGTAGCTCATGAAAGGTGTGGATAATGACATTGATCTCAACATAGCATTTTAGGCCCTGCAAAAGGCTGGGGTAAGTAGGTTTGAGACATGATCCAAATTAGATACAACTTGATATATGATAACTGGTATAAATATAAGTGATGGGATCATAGGATGTTTGATGTTGGGGAATGAGCATTTAAAATTAGTGGGAAAGTGTATATGGGTTCCTTTATCAATTTTTCTTGATATTATCTTATGAATTGCTTTTGTTATTTGGTGAGAGATTTATGGTGAGGTTGGGATGGAAAATTGACCTGAATTGGTGCCTTTTGGTTATAATGTTTTTCTGTTGGTTCATTAGTATTCTCTTTTCACATCTTCATAGAATATCATGAGTACTATCCTACTGAGCATACATGTTATTCTCACCCTAAGTATATATAAAACATTTTCAGGTTTTGAGGGAGGTTTCAGAGACCGAGAGGAACATTACTAGCTTGGTGGTTGGAGTAGTTATGAAGTTTCTACTATAGTATTTCACATTGTTTTATTTTTAAGACTATTATATATATTTATTAAGATACACATGTGGGATGGTTTGGTTTCTTTTATATTATGTGACGGTGTTTTTTGGTGGTTGTTTATCTTTTCTCATAATTCTTTTCATATATTGAGGGTAATACCTCACATTGGAGTGTTTTACTATTGGAGTTGGTTTCCAAGAAATTTTTTTTCTCTACTTTAGATTGCATGTATATTAAAAGAGGTGGATATTAATTAAATACCTAATTATATATTGGTCTTTTTACTGTGTTACTTTATGTAATAATGTCCCAGAGATTCTATTGTATTGAAAAGGGTATAGCTGTTTCCCGACATAATGAGAACCTTGAAATGCTATGACAATATTCTTAAACCTTATTAAGTGGTTAGATAACATTCTATGATGGGACCCATGGTATTCTTATTGTCATGTTTTAGTACTCATAAACATAAGAGACTTAATCTTATAAAATTCACACTTGGTAATCTTCAATATAAATGATTATAAGAACAAACCCTTCTATAAGAAATACAGATGTTTATGTGTCATTGGATATTTCTATATGTGAGCATGTGTAATTATCCATAGAGTTTAATATTATTATTAATTCATGTCATGACTCTTACACATTGATATATATCCATAAAAAATGATGATATATGATCATGGTGAAGTTGAGTATGTTGGGTGTGTCATGAATGATATATTATTAATGAATATGTTGATGAAATATTTTTTCCTTCTATCTTAATGGAAGAAGATGCCTCATCCTTTTTTTTAAATGGGACTGTTGCATTAAATTCCATGATCACAGGGTATTAAAAATTAAATTTGAGATAGTCTAAGAAAGACATATCAATCATCTAGGTTGATGACACTAGTGTGTAACTTACTTGATGGGATATCATGACAAAGAGACTATATTACATAGTGAGCATTCGTATGTGGTTTTTTCATTATGAAATATCTTCTTCCTTTGTAGGTGCATTAACTAGTTACCAGATAGTAATCTTGGACTTTTGGAAAGCCCACCTAATTCCGCTATGGAAGAGGCCTAGAGGGCCACAAACATATTATTTCCTTTGACCTTAGTTAAATATTATTTATTTTTAACAATTGGAATAAATATTATTCTACAGATGGAGAAGTAATATTTAATCTAGATTTATCAAATAATCACAAATATTAAATAAATATTTATTCATTAGGTAATTTTTGATTTCACAAATGCATAATATTTATTTATTTCTTTTAATTCCCACTATAGTAGATATTTATTTATTTATTTAATAAATAATTTATTTGGTTTCATGAATTTCAAATAAATATTTATTTCCCACACTATGAATAAAATACTTATGTATTTATTTAATGGATAATATTTATTTGTGAATTCAATAAATATTAAGGAGGACGAGCGGACAATATTTTTTATAGGGATCAATATTTATTTACGAGATTGTAAAACAAATATTTATCATTTCATGGGTTAGTGAACACCATAAAATAAAATAATATTGTTATTTTAAAACATTTAATGAGGTTCCTTTTGGGTTTAATATTTTATTAAGGGTCTTTTTTTAATTAATGAAATGTTAAACCCTAACCCTGTGTCTATAAATAAACTGTTATATTAATCAGAGAAAGGTTAATAATTGTGCACAACAATTTCCTCTCAATATATCTATCCTCTTCTATCCCACTAAAGACCAAGAAGAATAATAGAAATTCCTTCAATTTGAAAGGAAAGTGAAGTTATTAAATTAACAACATGATATGATCAATCATCTTTTCTAGCACCTAGAGTTTCATCAGTATTGTTTGGATATCAAAGGAGAATGTGTTGATCACCACTAGAGTGGCTCTTCTTTGGGTCCTCACTTTAAAATAATGATACACCGATCGGGTTAGAATAATTAACATACTCAATGAATAAAGATATGAATATTGAGGTAATCTCTCTTCTTGTTTTTTTAAATTAATTATAAATTTACATGAAAATATCCGCTCTATTTATTATAGAAAAATTATTTTTCAATATTCTTCAGAAAAATTGTTGTTATTCATTGATTTTATCATTATTAATAATGAAAATTATTGATTGTATCTTATAAAAGTCTAGTTGTCCAAAGGACCAATAGGGTCTTCTGATACATCTAGAACCATTAAGTGGTATCAGAGTGGCCATGTTCAATTTACAATTATTTATTTATTATGTACATATTTGAAGTTAATTTTTCATTTCATGAAATTCATTATTGAATAAGATCATTGATATCTCTTCTTACTTCTATTTTTTCTTGATCATTTAATCTAGTTCTAGTTAAATTTTAATGAAGATCATATGATAACCCATCTAGAGGTTCCCAAAAGTCTGGTCAGACAATAAGGGATTACACGGTGTGTAGTCAGTGTACACACCATGTATCCCAGTTCATTACACCCTAATGTAGTGAAAATTAATTCCTTATATCATGAAATGAATAACACATTATGCATTAAATTTTCTATGGGTAGGCCATGTTTTGATGACACATGGAATGTTGGACTACATGTCATGTAACTAGGTTACGTGTCGTGTTTTCCATGCGTTTTCCTAGTGAAAAAACATAGTTAAATACACTTTAGATAATTATTACATGACATGTAGGGATTGTATGTAGTGTAACAAAGAGTTTACACAATATATACTAGTTATACACATTGTGTTTCACAAAAAAGTTCATGTAGTAATACACACCACATCCCTAGGTGTGTATCATAGACATATGATGAAAAATAAACCTAATATATAGCTGGATGTACACATCGTGTACCAAACCTCTTTACGTAGAAAATTAAAATTTAATTTATTAATCCTTGAAAAATTAACATTATGTATTATTTTTTTAATTTATTGACTCATACACACTATGTTAGAGGTTTTATAAATATATTAAATGATTAATTACTTTCTTTATGAAAATATGAACTACATTCCATGCATATTCATAATACTTCGACTACTCCACACACATTAAAATATTTATTACTGATGTTAATTAACATGTGTTTCATGTGTCATTTATTATCTCTTACACTCCAAATAATTATGTAACAAAATGCATATGCTATATTATGCATGAGTAGATTTTATATAATCCCAATACATGCCAATGAGTTCAAACAGGTACTCATCAGGGAACATCCAAGAACAATATAAGTATTTATTTTATTAAATTTTAAAATAAATAAATAAATTTAATTTATTTAGAAACATAGAATATGGAAATATGTAGTAAATAATAGATAGATACTAGAATAAATTTAATTAATTGATTAAAAAAAATAATCAAATTAATTCTCAAGTTTTTTTAATAAAGTAATGAATCGAAAGAAATTATAGCTAATTATTTTAACTATGTATTCATTACTCTAGTGGATAATCACGATGTTATACTGAACTATGTATGTGTATGATATATTTTAATTTAATTATTCCATGTTTTTTTAAAATTAACTTATTGATTCAATTTGGTGGTTTTTGATTCATCCCTACCTCTTTATTATGTACGTTTCTATGTGTCCATGGTTTCTTTTATGTAAACCACATTTTTTGGTTCCCTTAACCTGTGAGTGAAGTAAAAACATTGTAAGGATGAAGATCCTTGGTATATGGAATTTTTTCAAGATAAATTCGAGATGAAACAAAAAAAGGAGATGCACAGGACGAAGGTGGAATGTTGCAACCTCGAGCCCATACTGGCTCTTGGAGTTTTCCCCTATGTTCAATAGTTTGTTTATTTTCGACTCAATAAACAATCCTCTAGTTAAGGATCACGATCATTCCATTAATTATTTATTTTATTTCTATCTGATGCTTGATTTAGTTTGTGTATGTCAGACAGCAACCACATAAATAAATGAATTAGTATGAAAAGATGGAATTAAAATAAAAGGATCATACATTAATATTTTATCGATATGTGGTTAATTACATAAGTAAGATCAACTTAATATTAAAAAGGAATGTTAAAGATAAAATAATAAAATTTATGAATAATAAAAAAAAATCCCTTGAGTTAATATTAAGTCATTATGTCATCTATTATCTGAATTAAGACAAACCATAGTAAAAGTGTTAGTTCACGCAATAGTTAGAGGTACTTTTAATTATCTAGGAGACTTGAATAAGTTTATGGGCTGATTTAACAAAAAATTTTATTTAATTTAATGAACATAGTCTATTCAATAATAATTTAGAGGTAAGTGTTGAGGAAATATGAGTCAGGATTTTAGGATTGGAGAGTCCACTTGATAGAATAAGGAACTGAAAGCCCTCAATTGTCAAGATCACCTACCAAAACACCTTCTTATAGTTTTCATTTCAATAGTCTAGATCATAAGGACATAAATTTGGATCCTTTCCACTATAATGTCTAAAATTATGGAACATTATGATTTCAATGATAAGGATCATTAATACTTGATAAAATAGTGAGAGACTTGATAAAAATAAAATTATTATGTCTCGTTAAATTTATAATCAAGTAAAGTACTAATAATATACTCTATTATTATTATAGAATAATGAAATAATTCCAACCACATTATACATATGATAAATTATGTAAAAGGACCATATTATAATTAATAGTGACTTCCGGGAATGGTTTAGATGTATACATGTTTTGTTTCACCATGAACAAAAATCATACATTATAGAATCCTTAATCCTTGATCCACCTGCTATGGTGGAAAGTTACTAGAAGTTCACTGTATCTGAAAAAAATATGAACTATATGTTATATTTTCAGAATTTAAAACTTAAATCAATGTATAGTGAACTCAGGAACTCACATGAGAACATGGATTCCAATAGCATGCTCTAATGTCTTCATGGTATTTATTAAGATAAATCTAAATTGGAATTGTTTGAGACATCCAAGGATATATTCATGAAAAAACATTGATAAGTTTCACCAATTGGGTAGCATGTAGTCAAAATAATTGGAATGATCAAGTGTCTAGTAGTTTTAAGGTTTTAGCTGGCTGAAGAACTATGCACCAACCTCATTTTTCCATCACTCCCTCAGATTTTATTCAGATTTGTTGTAAATTTTAATATAAAAAATATAGAGAAGTATCTCCCAGATCTTATCACTCCACTTCCCCAAGTTAAAAAGGATATGAAGTGTGAAATACTTTTTTATTATATTAAATAAAAGGAAAGGCAAGGTGAACATCTCTAATAATAACTCTATGTTTAAAGATTCTTCAAAATACCCTTCCCAAAAGAAGAGTGTCAAGGGGAAAATAGGGAAAATAAGATTTTGTCTTTTTATTTTTCATGTTGTGAGAATAGAAACTAGAAGAAAAATACAATGAGACAAAGAATAAAGGGGAATATTATGATGGGTTTGTTATCCAATGTAATTTATCTATTTCTAAAAATTGGGTATTAGACATAGCATGTGGTACTCAAACATGTACTCAAATATAGAAACAAAGTAGATTAAAAATTATTTCTCATGGTGAGGTTGATCTATTAGAAACCAATGGTTCCATACTTACTGTTGTTTCTATTAGATATTATCACCACACATTTTCTACTTTAATGATATTGGTTTTGAAAATGTTTTATTGGTTAATAAAAACATATATGTTAAAACTTGATACAGATGGATTTATTTTCAAAATTTGAAATAATTAATTCTTATTTTACAAATAAAACATTTTTTATGGTTAGGAATACTTAAATAAAGATATTTACATGTTAGATTACATGAAATAAGTAATGGAAATTGATAAAAAAGATAGTTCACATGACTCATACCACACCCAACCATGGAATCACCAGCTAGGTCATGTAAATGAAAATAGTTTGACCATATTACACTAAGATTGATATTTAGATTCATTTAAACTAAAAACACATAGTGAAGGTCATGTGAGTTTGCAATAAAAATGAAAAAAAATCCCTATTTAGTAGAAAAGGTGAATGAGCCAATGAGCTTCTTCAGTTGGTCCATAATGATATGTGTGGACTATTTCTAGTTGAAACTATGGGTGGGTACTCACACTTCATAACTTTTACTCATGAATTTAGTAGATATGGACATGTCTACTTAATTAGGTATAAGTCAAATTACTTTGAAACATTCAAAGAATATAAGAATGAAGTTGAGAAACATCTAGGTAAGAAGATTAATAATCTATGAATAGATCATAGAGGAGAATATATTAATTAAGACTTCATTGATTATTTAAGGGAGTTTGGAATTTATCCCATATCACTCCTACTTACATACCATAATGGAAAGGTGTAAGTGAAAGGGGGAACCACACCCGATTAGACATGGTAAGATCAATTATGATTCAAGTGAGTCTTCCATTATCCTTTTTGGGATACACATTAGAGACAACAACATACATACTAAACTAAGTTCCAACTAAATTAGGAATTGGTATTCCATATCATCTTTGGCATGGAAATAAACTCATGTTTTCACATATATGAGTGTTGGTTTATGAAGAAAATTTTAAGGTTGCTAATGGGATAAACATTCAACTCAAGGTGCTAAGGCTATCTTTATTGGGAATCCTAAGAAAACTAATGGATATTACCTATATAATAATTCATAAAAGAAATTTGTGATTAAAAATAATTCCACATTTCTTGAAAGGGATCGCATCTTTAAAGGAGATAGTGGGAGGGAGATAGACTTCAATGAATTTTATAATCATGATAAAAAAGAGTTCGCATAGGAATAGATTAAAAAATCCCCATCTAAGAAGATGTTATAGAGAAAAAAGTACATTGTAGGAGCACAAGAGAGGTTAAAGAACCATAATGATATGTTTTTAATCACTGAGGATGGTGATTCATTATTAATTTATAATAGTGATCTTATAACATAAAAAAAAGAAGTGAGTGGCGTAAAAGTTGCCAAATGAAAAGAAGCTATGAATTATGAAATAGATTCCATGAACCCGAAACAAGTCCACATTTTGTTGGATCCTCTAGTGGATGTAATTTCTGTTGGTTATAAATTGATATTCAATAAGAAACAAGACATTTATGGACAAGTCAATAATGTCTCTAGGAATAAAGGAATCAATGGATGGGGCATTCCTAACTCAGATTTTTGTCATGATCAATTATTAATCCAAGATTTACATGATGATAAAATTCATGATCAATGGAATTGAATCAAATAATATAGAAAATATAAAGAATTCCAGAACCAAAGAATATGATTTCCATTTATTATTTATAATTAATTTAAGGAATTAAAAAATCACATTATTAGTAATTATATCTTCATTGATGGATCTGAGAATGTCTCTATATCGTACCATTATTTCATTATAGGAATCAATAATAGATTCCCTCTAGATATGATTCAAACGTGTTCCCAAAACCTCTGAATGTCACTATATGAATATTTAGATGCTATAAATGTAGATCTTAATGCTTGAATTTCTCACCTATGATCACCCTGAGGATTAATTCAAGGAAGGGTTCTCTTTGATCTCTCTAGACTTGAGAGTGGTGGTAGAGGAGGATTGCTCTCTACTCTTGAGATCGTTCTTGGAGATGGATCTCTCTAGGTCATTGAGAGGATTATCTTGAGATCTATTTATGCACAACCAAAATTAATTAAGTCTCTTAAGAAAACAATATAATTGGGTACATATACTGTAAGTGTTTGAAAGTAATAATTTCACATGCACCCTTATTATTTTTTTATTCTCTATGTAACCTCATGTCTATAATAATAATTTTATTATTATTATGTATTAATATTCACTAAACTCAGGAATTAAATTAAATATTATTTATTCAAATAATATCAAATATATATCATTCCTCCTTAGACCATTAAACTCATGCTATCATTACTTCACAATATTTATCAAGCATTGAATAATGAATTTGTATTTAATAAATAAATATCATTGTATTATTCTCAAATAAAAAGATAAATATTATATTCACTAAATAGTAATTAAATATTTATTAAATATTCTACTCACATAATATTTTCTTGAATAACTGGTGATAAAATATATGCATTCAGGAACATATGAATAATTATTAAAGCACAGCTAAGAATAATATTTACTCGACTTGTTAAATAATAAAAAATAATATATTATTTAACTAAGATTTATGATACACTTACCATGTTACCCTTTGGGCCTATTTATTAGTGGAATTAGGTGAAGCATCCTATAGTCCAAGGTTAACATCTAGTAACTTGCTAAGGAACCATAGTGAAAGATGTTAATGGCATGAAAACATAATACCTAATATAGACACTTACTGTGTAATATAAACCCCTCATCACCTTATCTCTAATAAAAAATATTGCATGATGGTGCCATCAAATTATGTGTTCGATGTCTCTTTTTCTGAGTTTTTGGAAATCAAAAGTTTCTATAGAACACCATGTACATGGATTTACTTATGCTATATCATTTTCATGAAATTTCCAAACATATCAACTTTTGTTAATGAATGGAAGGGTTAAATCCTTTTTCACATTATTCAATAATGAAATATTACTCCAGATTCACCTAACATATCCTACCTCAGTATGAACATATGCCATCATGATTATCATAAATAAATCAATGCATATGAATTATAATACTAATTAATAATAATATTAAAGTCTAAAGATCAATACACACATCCACAAATAGGAACATCCAATGACACATATAAATGTGGATTTCCTACTAGTGGTCTCATTATCATAATATCCTACACTAGATATTACCCAGGGAATACACCATAATAAAGTGCATCAATGTTCTATGAGTATCCACCCCTAATATATAATTTTCCCTTTAAATTATTTAATTTGTCTATAGAACATATATTTAAGAATATTGTCGTGGAACTTTTGGGTTCTCATCATAGAAGATAACTTTTATGAACTTTTAATGTGATCGCTACTCTTAAGATATTATCATGTACTATGTCACATATATTAAAAATCATTATGTGATAATAAGTTTATTAGTATTCAAAAAGATGAATATAGGATTTCATAAAGTACATAGAATTTGGTTTTAGGGAACTAACTCCAACAGACTCCCACTTGCACTAGAGCCAACTGCCAAAAACCTTCAGTCCACTATCCCTCACATGATTCTCATGCTTTTTATATGGTAGTACTTTAGTCAAGGGGTCTAATAAATTTTTTTATTGTAAATTTTTTTTCTAAAACTTCACCTCTTTGAGAAAAATACCTCAAGAGGTGATACTACTGATGTATGTTCTTTGTCTATTGGTGTGACCTTGGCTCTTTTGAAGGAGCCACCACTATAGTAATGTCACAATACAATGTGATAGGTTATTTACTGTTAGGTACCATATTAGGCTCCTAGATAAATTTTTGTGTAAAAATGGATAACTTAGTGTAATCAAAACAAACTATATACTCAGACTCCATTGTAGAATCAATGATAACTAGCTACTTTGAACTCTTCCATCTCTTATATCCTCTATTGAGACAAAAAACATATCCTGACTGTAACATTATATAATTTTGATATGTTTTAAAACCAGAATTAATATAACCCCAAATTACTTGCTCCTCATAACCTCCATACACCAGGAACATATACTTAGTTCTCAGATACTTGATGATAACCTTAACAACAAACAAATGTTGTTATCATGGATTAGCTTGATATATATCTACCATAATCAATATATAGGAAACATAAAGTCTAGTACATAATATGTCATACATGATTGATCCTATCATTGAAACATATGGGATCCTACTCATTCTATATTTCTCTTATTGTCCTTGATGAATCTTTTCTTAGAAATATGTATACCACATGACACTGAAACCAATCCCCTCTTGGATTTTCCATACTAAATATCTTTAGTATCTTGTCAATGTATCTACTTCAACTTAGTCCTTATAGCCTCTTGTATCTATAACGTATGATCTTGATCCCTATAATATATGCTACTTCATCAAATTCCTCTATTATGAAGGGATTTTTAACCAGTCCTTAACATTCTATAATAATGGTACACCATTTCAAATAAGGAATATATAATCAAAATATACTACTAGGATAATGACTGAATTCACACTAAACCTCTTTAAACACATGGATCACATTAATTTTTAATGAAACCAAATTCTTTTATATCTTAATCGAATAGAATGTTCCATAACAAATATGATTTATTAAATCCGTAAATGGATCTCTACAACTTCCATATCCTTTTGGAATCACCTAGAGCCACAAACCCATCTGGTTGTTTCATGTAGACATCGTCTTAAAGGTTTATATTAATGAAAGTTATTTTTTCACCCATCTGTGAAATTTTTTAGTCATGGTAAGCTTATATAACAAGTAGAATTTTGATAGATTTAAATAGGGAAACTAGTGAAAAGTTTTCATTTTAGTTAATTACTTGATGATGTTTAAACCCTTTATCCACTAGCCTTGCTTTATAGCTATTTACTTTAACTTCCATGTCTATTTTTCTCTTGAATAACCATTTACATCCTATAATATTTACATCAACCAGTGCATCAAGTAGAACCCCAACTCGATTCTAATACATCGAATCCATTTCAGAATTCATGGTTTCTTTCCATCTTATAGCTTAAGATCTCTCTAATTCCTCTTTGTAAGAGTTATGTTCATCATTGTCAACCAATAATTAGTCACCATATTTTTTGAGTAGAAAATAATATCTCTCTAGATCTCTTACCTATCTAGTGGTACTATATAGTACTTGTGTTTTTTGAACTACTTCTTCCATGTCTATGGAATCTGTTCCTATTCCAACTCTTGTATATATTTAGAATCAACTTCATCAAAGTCAATATAATCCCACAATAGTTTTTGAAGATGTGATCCATCTTAAGAAAGAAAACTTTTTAAGAGACAATAATTTTCTTGTATGAAGAATTTTATAGGTAGTATACATTTGTTTCCATAGGATACCCTATAAAGATACACTTTGTTCCCTAGGGTGCTATTTTTTCCCTTATAATTCCTAAACAAATTCCCAAAAATATCATACACATTTATGAGAAAAAACTATTTTTTCCACTCCATAACTTGAAAAGAATCTATTTTATTCTACAGTGGGTACTTGGTTTAGTGTGTATGCCTCATTTTGTAATGCATATACCCAAAAGGATAATGGAATATCGTCATGAATCATCCTTGAAATTACCATGTCTAACAAGGTATGGTTCCTATTTTCACTAAAACAATTCCACTAAGCTATGAAAGGTAGAGTTAGTTGAGATAAATCTCAAAATTCTATAGGAAGTCAATAAAATATTAGTTAATATACTCACCACCTCGATCTAATCAAAGCTTCTTTATCTTATTTCCATGTTGGTTCTCTAATTCATTCTTGAATTATTTTAATTTCAAAAGGAATTAGACTTATACCTCATTAAGTATAAAATGTCATATCTACTCAAGTTATAAGTAAAATTTATTATGTAAAAATACCCACCTCTAGATTTTACTATAAATGGTCCACACACATCAGTGTATACCAATCTTAAAAGTTCTATAGCCATTTTAACCAATCCACCGAATGGTGTTTTGGTCATTTTTACTGATAAAAAAATCATGAAATATTTCAAGTAGTTTAAACTAAAAAGAGTTTAAATTACCATATTGAGAGAGCTTTGTCAAATGCTTCTAATTTACCTGACCAAGATAGTGATGCAATAATTGGGTGTTTTATGAGTTGTGTGAACATGATTCATTATTTATTACCAATACTTGGTTTTATTAATATAATACATAAAGACCATTATTTAAATGTTACATACCAAAATATATGTTGTATTTATAAAAGAAACAAATTTTATTTCCAAATTTAAAAATGAAACCATATATATCTAGGAAGGATATAGAAATTATGTTATTGGTAATAGTTGGTACATAATAAAAATCACTTAAAACCAATATCATTATCTTTTGAAATAAAATTTGGTAGTATCCAATGGCTAGAGTAGCCATCCTTTCACCATTGGAAGCTCACATACCCACCTCTCCTCTAGCAATATTTCAAAATCCACTTGGTTCCTACATTTGGATACAGATGTGAGCAATAAAATCTATATCTAATATTCAATGTGTAGATATTGAAATATTAAACTCAATAACAAATGAACCTTTATCTTCCCATTTCTTCTAGGTGGATTTCCTCTTTCAGTGGCCTTTCTTGCCACATGAAAAACATACTTCTTCCTTTTGATTTCCATACCTTCGGATATTTCTCTTCTTTTATAGATGGTGCTTGGGAGACATAGACTTATTATGAGTCTTGGGAACCTTATACTTATTTTTCCTTTTCTTATTCACCATAAGGACTGTGGGTTTTTCATGCCCCATGTCCTTGTACACTCAACAAATCACAGTAATAAGTTATAAAAGACTCCTCTTATTATTTCTAATGTTATAAATAATAATAAAACTAGAGAATGTCTTGGGTAGTGAGGAAATTATGAGATCTGTTTGCAACTAATCTAGAAATTTAATCCCTAAGATGTCTAAGCACCCAATGTAACTGATAAGATTGACTACATGAGTTCCATATGGCACTAAATATCTATGCTTAGTTATAAAAAATAATTGCAGATATCATATTTCTCTTGTCTCTCCTTCTCTTGATAGAGATACTGAAGGTGATAAATCATGCTATATGAATCCATACCTACATGTTTTTCAGAATATAATTGGTCATGGATGATAGCATGAAAAATTGAACATATGTGGTATTGTTCAAAAGTTTCACATAGAGAGAAAAATCTTCCTCACTGTCCTATTGACCAGGTGCTTGAAGAATAGTTTCTTCCAGCATATATAATTTTCTTTTAGGGTGTAGGATAACGCGTAAGTGCCTTTTTCACTCTTTGAAATTTTTTCTAGTGATAAGGTTATCCTTATAATGTATGGATCATGGTGATATGTTTGAAGTCATTTTTATTTTTGTTTTAAAAAATAAGATGAGAAGTGTTTTATTAATTTATCTAATAAATTTTTTAAAAACAAACAAATATTATATTTATCAACGTCCCACTATCTTATCTAAACCCAATAGACCTCACCCTTGGATTTGGAATATACTATTTGTTGGACATTCTAGTAGAAGGGATCCATATTCCCCTTCTCATCACCTTGAATTTAGAAATTCAATCAATTTTAAGGCAATTATGTAGTCATTCAAAATTCCAACTATATTAAATCATAGTTCCTTGATCTTTTGAGTTGACACCCTAATCTTGAAATCCTTAAACCAGATTTCCTTAACTATTGCCTCTTAGTTGGACCAAGTCATTCTTTTAAAGTCAACCCTTGATTTGAAATAAGGAAATTCAACCCAAAACTTAAATAAATAATTTCTGAATAATTGAAATCATCCCAACATTGGTTGGTCAATCACTTTGAACTATGGTTTAATTTTAATTGAAATAGTGGAAGGCTATAACGAATTAATATATACAATTGAGGGATTTTATTTTTATGCATAAAATTACAATTTTTATAATTATTACATACTTATTAACATTAATTTTATTTACTTAAGTGATTAAACATGTATTAGATAATGTTTATGCATAAGTTAGTTTATTTTATTTATATCTAGTATTATTGTTAATTTGTTAATTCACATGATCCTGAAAAACATCCATAATGAAATAACCATGAAACTTGATAGAAATAAAATAATAAATTGGTATGATCATGAGATTTTACTAATGGTTAGTTTATTTAGTGTATAATAAACTAACTGTCGACCTAGGAGGAAATCACCTTGAACTCTTTATGGTTCCTGTTGAGGCTTTACATATGTCCAACTATGTACCTCTATTAGATTGATTTCTCCTCGGCTCCAAACTTGAATTTCCTCTACTATCTTGGAAGCAGCTTCCATTACATATGCCTTTGCTCACACATAGGTGAGGGGAACCAAGGATTGGTTAAGGGGTTTAGATAAAAGAAACCATGGGCACACATACCCTTACCTAATGAGAGGAGGGATGAAATAAATGAAAAAAATTTAATTTAAAAATAAATTAAAAGAAACCAATCACATACAAAGGTCTGGTCTAGGTTCATGATCATCCAGATGCATGTAATGAATTATGCATTTAATAAAATTATAATTGAATTATAATGAATCTTATTTAAGATAAATTATGTTCAAATCAATTAATTATCTCCTTTAATTAATCAATTATTTTATCTTAACTACCATCTAAATTTTATTGAGATTATTATTCATTATAATTTTAAAAAAATTAATTTAAAATTAACTATATTTAAAAAATGTAACTCAAAGGAAACACGGTGAGTACCCTTCAGAACTTCACAACATGTATTTTACTTGTATATTATTTACTCTTATGATATGTGGCATACATGAATTATCATGTAATTTCATCTTGATAGTTTTAGGCACAATGGAAGCCACAGATAGGGCATTCCCAACTCGACTTTTTTTTTTCATGATAGATCATTAATTATATATTTACACGATGATAAACATTGTTATCAATGGAATTGGATCAAATAATATATATAATATAAAGAACAACAGAACCAAAGTATAGGATCATCACATATTATTTATGATTTATTTAAGCACCTAAATAATTACCTTGTGGGGATTACTCTCTTCATTAATGGATATAACAATGTCTCTTCCTCGTATCATCATTACATTATAGAAATCAAGAATATAATCCCTCCAGTGGTGATCCACATGTATTTAATGAACCTTTGAACATAACTATGGGAATATATGGGTGTTGTCATAGTAAATCCTAACACTTGTGCCGCTGCATTTTATGGCCCCAAGAATTTATTCAAGGAAGGGTTATCTTTGATATACCTAGACTTGAGAGTGGTGGTGAGGGATCACTACCAATTTTTTGGAGTGTTATTATAGAGGGATATCTATATGGATTTGATAGGATTCTATCTGGATCTTGTTGAGCACAACCAAAATGAATTTTATCACATAAGAAAATAATATATTTGAGTTTTATACCACTATGGTTAGAAAATAATAATTTCACATGTGCCTTTATTATTTCCATAATCTCTACAGAACCCCAATATCTACAATAATAATAATAATATTATTTCTTAACATGCATTAAACTCTAAAAATAAATTAAATATTATTGATTCAAATAATATTAAATATAAATTATTTCTCACCAGACTGTTAAAATTGGTCTTCCATTCCTGCACAATATTTATCGGGACTTTAATAATGACCCTTTATTTAAAAAATAAACAACACAACATTATTATCTAATAAATAGATAAATATTATATTCACTAAAAAGAATATAAATATTTATTAAATATTCGGCTCACATAATATTCTCTTTAATAACTTGTGGTAGAATATATGTGATCAAGCACACCTGAAAAATTATTAAACCACATGGGGAAATTATATTTATTCAACTTATTAAATAATAAATAATAATATATTATTTAACTGAGATTCTATATTCACTTTGTGTGTGGCCCTCTAGGCCTCTCTCTTAGTGGAATTAAGCGAAGTAGCCTAAAATACAAGGTTAGCATCTAGAAACATGCCAAGGAACCCACAATGAAAGAATTTAATGTTGTAATGACATAATACCTCATATTGATGTTTACAGTGTAATATAATCTATTTAGCGTGATATCTCTAATCTAACAGGTTGCATGCTAGTGTCATAAACCTAGGTGCTCGATGTTTCTTTCTTTGACTTTACAAAAATTGAACTTTCCTATAGAACACCATGGCCATGGATTTATTTAGGAAATATAATTTCATCAATAGGCCTGATATATGAACTTCCAATAAATAATATAAGGAAAAATAGTTTCTCACATTATTTATTAATGAAATATTACTCATGACACACCCAATGTATCCTACCTCACTGCAAACATATGTCATCACCATTTTTGTCAATACATCAAATTATGTGACTTATAACTCATTAATAATAATCTTAAAGTCTAAGGATAAATACACATGACCATATATAGGAACATCCAATGAAACATATAAATGTTTATTTATTACTAGGGGGTCTCATTCTCATAATACCCTACACAAGATATTACCAAGGCTATACACCATGACAAGGTGAATCAAAGTCCTTTGATTCTCCACCCTTGATACCCTATATCATTTGTGTCCATAAAATGATTTTATCTGGGTATGGAAGATATATTTAAGAATAATATCATGGATTATTTGGGTTCTCATAATAGTAGGGAATTACTATGACCTTTTAGTGGGAAAACTACTCTTAGGACATTATCTCATACTATGTCACATAGAATAAATATCATGAAGTGATAAGAAGTTTATTCATATTAAAATAAATGAATATAGGTTATCATAAATTATATAGAATTTGGTTTTAGGGAACCAACTCAAAAAATTCAATACCTATAAAGTACGATTAGTTGAAAAAGGGGTTTAAACAATGTTAAGGAATAAACTATGATGAATTCTTTTCATGAGTTTATATACTAAAATCAATCATAATTATTATTTCCATCGAATATTACCATGATTATGAGATTTTGTAGTCAGATTTCAAAATGAATTGTCTTAATGGGAACGTTCATGAAGATTTATATATGACACAACTAGAAGGGGTTGTGACTCCAAAGGATACCAAAAAGGTATGCGAGTTGTATAGATCCATTTATGGATTAATGTAATCATAAAATTAAAAGAACATTCATTTTGGTGAATCTATAATAGAATTTTGGTTTCATAAATAATTAATGTGAGCCTTGTATCTATAAGTGGTTTATTGAGAGTACCAACATTTTTATAATAGTTTATATTGATAAAAGAATACTTATTGGAATCCAAATGCCAGCCTTATTATATGTTAAGGATTGGTTAGACAAATTCTTCTCCATGAAGAACTTAGGTGAAGCAACATATATTCTTGGTATCAGGATCCATCCTGATATATCTAGGAGGATACTTAGACTAAGTAAAAGTATACACATTGACATGATATTGAAGATTTCTACTATAGAGAAATCTGAGAGGGGATTGTTGCCAATGTAACATAACATTAATCTTTCCAAGAAAATGTGTCCTCAAATACATGAGGAAAAAATAGGATGGAAATGAATACACACAAATCAACAATTGGGTCAATCATGTATGTTATGTTATGTCAAGGATAGATGTTTCTTATGACTTAGGCATGGTTTGAAGATACCATTTTGACCCATGTAACATCCATTGGATATAATTTAAGACTATACTTAAGTATAGAAGGCATACTAAGGATATGTTTTTGGTATATGGAGGATATTAAGAACTAATCATTAGAGGATATGAATATGTTATTTTCTAAATAGATTAATATGATTTAAACTCATAGTTAGGATACATATTTAATCTTAAGAGAGGTGTTATGAGTTGGAAGTTCTTGAATACAGTCTTGGTAACTAATTATATATTATATTTTGAGTATATTGGGACTTTTGAGGTATCTAAAAATAATATTAGATATAAAACTTCATCCAAGAGCTCAGCATGGATCCTAGTAGTAAATACCCTATCACACTCTATTGTGATAATACTACAACAATAGATCTTGAAAAGTTTCCATGGCCACATCATTGGGAGAAGAACACAATTAAAAAATATAAATTGAGTGGTTTTTATTATACATGTTACATTATTGTGAGTAGAGTTTCCGTGGATGATAATGTGGTGAACAAAGTTACTGAAGCCTTATCTTAGAAGAAACATGATCATCAAGTTAGATATTGCGAACTATAATTTGTTACAAGTTGGTTCTAGTCTAAGTGGGAGTCTATTGGAGTAGGTGTCAAAGAACCAAATGATTGTACTTAAGATTGCATGTATGTTCCAAAATAAGAACATTAATTAAATACCTTATTTAATATTTTTCATTGTTCTACATAACTTTAATGTAATAATGACCTAAAGTATCAGTCACATTGAAAAGAGAATAGCAGTTCTCTGCTATGATATGAACCTTGAAATGAAATTACAATATTCTTAAAATTTATTCTATGTTCAGATAACATTCTATGATGGGACACATATTATGTTAATTTTTAGGTGAGAGTAATCGTAATCATATAAGACTTCATTCATGAAGTTCACATTTGGTATTCTCTTAGATGGGATATAATGGGAATAGGTCCTTCGATAGAAAATCCACATATTTATATGTCATTAGATATTCATATCTGTGAGTGCATGCAATGATTATTTGACTTTAAGATTGTTATTAATGAATTTCGTGACTCATGACCTTTAATGTGTTATCTTAATTCATGAAAACATGAGATCACAATGATTTGGGTATATTGGGGGCGTCATGAATGATATATTATTAATAAATAAGTCAAGGAAGGATTTCTCATTTCCATATTTATGAAAGTCTATGTCACATACTTAAATAGAACTTCCGCATTAAATTTTATGGTCATAATGTATTGATGAGTTCATCTCATATAGTTAGATAAAGATGTATCAAGCATATAGGTTAATAACACAGGTGTGCTAACTACTTAATGAGATACCTTGACAAAGAGATTATGTTACGTAGTGAGTGGTGTGCGGTTTTTCCATTATGAAATATCTTTTTACACTATGGTTGTTTGGACTCTTCACTAAACTGTAATCTTGGACTTTGGGCAAACCTACCTAATGTCATTGTGAAAGATTCCTATAAGGTCACACAACAAGTATTTCCTTTGATCTTAGTTAAAAATTATTTATATTTAAAAATTGGAATAAATATTATTCTTCTGAATGAGAAGTAATATTTATTCAAGATTTATTAAATGATCACAAATATTAAATAAATATTTATTTTAAAGGTAAATTTTTATTTAGGAAAATATGAAATATTTATTTATATCTAGTTATTTAAACCATAATAAATATTTATTTATTCATTAAGTAAATAATTTATTTATTTATGTTAATATTAAATAAATATCTATTCCCCACACTGTGAATATAATATTTATTCATTTATTGAATGAATAATTTTTATTTAAATATTTATTCGATAATTCAATAAATACTGAGGAGAATGATTGGATAGTATTTTTTCCAATGATGAATATTTATTTACCAAATTATAAAATAAATATTTATCATTATGTGGGTTTGTGCAAACCATAATATAAAATAATATTATTATTTTATTACATGACATGGGTTTTGTTTTGGGTTTAATGTATTACTAAGGGCATTAGTTCAATTTATTAAATGTTAAACCCAATCCTATGTCTATAAATAGACTGTTATGTCAATTGAAGAAAGGTTCATCATTGTAAACAATAATTTCCCCTCAAGATCTCCCACCTCCTCTCTTCCTCTCAAAACTGAGAAGAAAAAGAAAATTCCTCCAAAAGGAATATAAAGCGATCAAACGAGCAACAAACAACAATCAATAAATAGACATACATGTACACACATACATATGCATAGAAATAAATTTAATGGTGTATACAAATACATATAAACATACATACATACATATACACATACATATACAATGTACATACACATACACATACACATACACATACACATACACATACACATACACATACACACACACATACACATACACATACACATACACATACACATACACATACACATACACATACACATAAAAATACAAATACAAATACACAAACACATAAACATACACATGCACATACACATACACATACATATTGTAACATCCCATGTAAATAAATAATATGACATTATAATATTTATTAATATTTGTGAATTAAAAATTTATTTTACCTTAAAGGTAATTCTATGTTTGATGGCGTACTTGATACACAACAATGAGTTTCTTTGAAATCCTACATTGTACATAATGTTGAGTTATACCAAAAAATAATAATATATTATTTTTTTTAAGTGGTAGTTAACACATAGAAGCTGTACTGGCTGTAATAAATTTAACTAACTACAATATTGTTACACATGTTTGTTAAATGTTTTTACATTTACCCAATAAAATTTAGAGGCTTAAAATGTGAATGAATCAAAATTTAAGCATAAATACTCTAATATTATCTAAAAGGATGATTTACCACCTTTTAATGATGAACCCTTTTTATATCTATTTTTTTCACTTTTTTATTTTCTATATAACAAAATAGAATTCTTATTTAGAATCGGGACATCAAAATTTACTTTCTATGGAATTTTGGATTTTTTCTAATAAAGTTCATTTTTAATGAATAGTGCAAAATACTGCATTTTATTTTAAAACTGCCTTTTAATCTTGAAATGATATATTGTGATTGAAATGTGGAAATATTATCTTTCTTTTATGTTTCTTTTGTGTGTTATGAATATGTTATGGTTCTTGGGAATTTTTTACATATAAAGGTGGTTCCATGATAAACCTAGGGTAGGTGAGCCCCAGATAGCTCTCTAATTCATTGTGTAACGTGATGGAGGTAAACATGAATGTTTATCTAAGATATTTAGGGAATATACTATGATGGGTATTCCAAACATAACTCCCTATGTATATGTGAAAGTTAAAATGTAAGTATGACATGGATGCCACAAGTTTCCTTTATGATTTATGATCTCTATGTGTTATTCATAAGTCTTATGATTTCATAAGGTATGTTAAAGAGCATATTTTTTATGATTGAAAAGTATGATCTCATTGATTTTTATGTTTTTATGTGCTAATGCTTTCTTTCTTTATTTTATAACCCTTTCTGAGCTTTTTATGCTCATACAAAGTTTTTTAAAATTTTTTCACAGGGTAAACAATACATGATATAAGGAAGGTTAAGAGAAAGTAAGTATTCAAGAAGATTTATATCCAGAAAATAATTCTTATTTTCTTTTAAGAGTATTTATTTTGTGAAAAAATGGATACTGAGTAGAAGTGTCTACATGTAATATTAAGATTTTTATGTATATGTTATGACCTAATTCTATAAATCTCTAAACCTGAAAATATCCTCAATGTGAATTTTTAACATAATTCAAGATTATGTAATGTTTATGACTGGGTCCTTACAGTTGGTATCAGAGGCCAGTTTAGATAAATTTAGAGGTTATGGTGTTATTTAAGCATAATTGTTTTTAAAAGGTCAAGTCAGAAGCATAAGCTTCTGACACTTTATTCAAAAAAGAAAAAGAAAACAGGTAAGAGGCGAAAGGGGTCACACAAACAGTAATGCCCTCATTCTCAAAAACTAAAAATCATAATACGACATGTCATTCCCATAATCAGAGTCTCCAGCAGGCTCCCATTCAGACTGAGACTTATCTTGGTTAAAGGCCTTCCAATAATTGTCATCAAATTTTTTTGAGACCTTTGAAGCTGATATAGTCGACACCATCTTAGGAATATGAGAGTAATCCTTGCGTTGTCTTCTCTTTGTAAGAAAAGAAGTAAAATCCTCACCATCAGTCATCCTTGCCTCCCCAGCCATGACCATATCCTTGAAGGAGAGAGATCCACCACTATTCGGAGTAGTGAAGCTAGCCTTATCTCCCTCAACATCGGAAACATCCCCCCATTTACCAATATGGGGTTCCTGTCGATCATCAACCTGTTGCCCCGCATCCAACACAGGTAAAGAAATCTCAGATGATTGTATTTGGTTCAAATTTACACAAGAAGGGCCACTAAGGTCTTTTGTGGGGGACACATCCACTAGCTTTTCTTTGTCTTTAAGAGGCAATTGCGAGATAGATTTCTCTGCATCAACCAAAGATGACTCTCTGGGCGCAGCACCACCCTCAGTCGACAGGTAACCAGACTTCCCAGTAATCAGAACATCAGAAGTAGCAGGAGGTGACTCTTTACTTGAGTCACCATCATGAATGGTAGCCTTTGCCAAAGAAGAATCTTTCATTTGTTTTTTCCTTCGACAAAGATTTGATGGGTGGACCGTCCTCCCACATTCATCACAGGGGGTGTTCCTCTGACATAAGTCCAAAGAATTCCCAACAGCCATACAATGATTACAGAAAAGTGGCCTTTTTTCATATTCAACATCAATTTGGATATTGTCAGAAGGTGTAGAGAGGATTACCTTCTCAATCAGTGTAGAGCTGAGATCTATCTCTACCAATATTCTGGAAAAGTGACCATAACGGACATCTTCAGTCTCTTTATCAAGGCGGATGGGAGTTCCAATAGCAGTACCGATATCAAGCAAGATCGTCGGGTGCCAAAGGACCCAATTGAGTCCATGAAGGCGGACCCAAACCTGAGAAAAAGAATTTCTTGCACGTGAAACATTAAAGTCCATAGACCAATCATGTAGGTGAATCCATCCAGGTTTCAAAAGCAGGGTTCCATTGCTCCATGCTTGCAGCTTCAACTCCTCAGAGGGGAACAAACAATGAAAGAATCCGCGACCAAGTGAGACACATTTCCAGTTAGAAAAACCCCATAACATTGAGTTTCTGTGAAACAAATCATTAATCTTCCACGGTTTCACACCCTTAGGGAGAACAATACGTGCAATCAGATAATTTTAACCAAGCATCATTCTCTCTTCAAGGGCTGCATGATTGGCTTCAACATGCGCACATGAACCTTTCCAAATGATTCTACCATGACATGGATCCTTGAACCGAGCCAAAGGCTGAGTTCCGTGAAGCAGCGAAGCAGAATTTGAATTATTTAAAGCAGTAGCGTAAGACAACGAAGGAAAAACATTACCACCAGTTGAATCTAAATTTCCACTAGGCAACACATTCTATCCATAAAAATGAGAGCCGCCAAGGGATGAAGTTCCGATTTTTCCAGATCCCGCAACATCCGATCTCACCGGAAATGCAGGAGCCGAAAGATTTTGATTTGCTGAAACAACCGATCCAACAAGTGGTATTTTCTCTGCAGTGGAATGGGATCTCTCCACAACACCATATCCATGAACAGTTGAGGCCGAGGAGAAACCAGGTCCCGATGGCGCCGAGGCCGAACCGCCATGGCACCACGAGGTAGAGAAGGCCTTGTCTCCATCAACACACCGCGAGTCAGAGCGATTAGCCGAGCGTCCACTGGGAGGAAGGAGATCGAATCTGAAGAAGTGAGGAATCGCCATGAAGAAACCCTAGTTTCCATCTTCACCGAAAGCCGACGCCCGCCCTGCAGCCCTCATCCCGTCTTCACGAATGAAATCCATCAGATCTTCTATTTAAGCATAAGTGACACAACTATAATGGTTAGAATATTATAAAGAGTCATAGTTATTTTAGATAATTTTAATGGGTTTAAGAATAAGTATATCCCAGTTTTTTTACTCCTTATAAGATATTATATGACTATTTTACTAATATAATCACACTGAACTTTTTGGATTTAGTAAACGGATGGATCTAGAAGGCATCAAAGTAACAATGGATGTGAAGGAAACTATGGTTTTTTTTTCTGTATGAGAAATTGAATGAAATGGGAGATGCACTGAGAACTCTTTTGGTTATTCTCAACCGACTATCTGGAGTCATGATTTACCACCTGAACCATGGTGATTTTTGTAAGGCATCATATATGCGAGAAACAAATCCCTAGGTAAGTTCATGTAATAATCATAAATTTAAGTATATAAAAAACCTATGTGTCAAGGATGTGGAAATAAACACTTATTAAAATGCTTCAAAGGGATGAAAATATGATATAGATTTGGTAATGAAGGTCATAAATCACTAACCATCCATGTAAAAAGAAAGCGTCTAGTTAATTCCAGGAAAGGGAAATAAGTTCTTTCTGAAGGATCAATTGAATGTTTTTAATGCAGTGTGCATGGTCATTATAAAAATATATTTCCTATAAAGATGTTTTGGGGATGAGATCTACAGGACCATACAATATATGCTTACCAATACCTAATTCTATTCCAATTGAGGATGAGGAAAATGACAATAACCAATGATTGTTATGGATTATTTCCTAGCTAATGTTTTGACATTATTGAATCTTAGGATCTGATTCATGATTTTTTTGTGGGAAATAATTATTATGGAATAAGTTGGGAAATAATTTTTAATAGATCATGAAAAATGTTTAAAGAGTAATAAGTATACATATAAGGGATTCAAGAGTTATGGTAGATTTTAGGATGATGAAATGATTAAAAGTGTTAAAGATCTTTTGATAATGGGATTACTTTGGAATACTTTTTCTAGTATATGTAACTCTGAAGTTTGATATGTGAAAATTTTATTCAAGAAAGAATTATCTTTTCTTGTGTGGACATAATGGATAACCTTAGGGGTTCATTTGATTTTTTGTTTTTTGGGGAATAATGGGTTATCAGTTTTTGGGATGAAAAATGTGAGGTATAAAATAACCTTTGAGGTTAAAGCTTGTTATGAATATTTCTTAGGATTTTATCAAATTTTTTTAATTTTATTAGAATTATATAGTTTTTGAAAAAGGAAAAAACACAGACTGTGGGCAACCCATCACATTGGACAAAGCTGCAGGAATCGAACCCACAAGCAAAGTGCGATTGGGATTTATCGCCTACCACTGGACTATGTGAAGTCCCTGATTTGTATGACTTATTATTTTTAGTTAAATGATTTTATGGATCAAGAATATGTTGATTTTTGGAACTTATGTTTTTTCAAATATCCTTAGTATAGGAAAATTATTTGGTGATTAAGTGATAAATGTCATTTTGGAAAACGCTCCCTCTATTAGGGAACACTATATGTTAAAGGAAAATAGAATACTCTGGGATCTCATTTGTGGAGTAATGGTTGAAATTTTATTTAGTAAGAATCTATGATTTTATTGTGGGAGTAAAAAAATTTGGGTTATTTCTAGAAATGATTAACCTTTCATAGATATTACGTGATTAGGTTAATTACACTTCAGTATGAGACATTAAGAGCTGTCGATGTTATTTAAAGATAAATGTTGAGATTTTCTATGGAAGACTATGTGATTAAATCCTTATGAGTTTTGGGTTTCAATATTAGTTTGCGTTACATTGAATAATTTTAAGTACAATTGTTTATTGAATGGTATTTTTTGATCTTTGGGTATTGTTTGTCGAATTTTAGAGATGAAGAGTAGTATTTCTTTTTATAAATTAGTATCCTTTTATAGATTATCTAACCTTGTACTAACCAATTTGGTTTTTTTAATGTCTAAAGACTTGGGAAATATATGTTTCATCTTTTTTGGATCATGCTATTCTCTAGAAATTTATTCTAGTGATTTAGGTTTGACCAAGTCATCTTGAATACTCATCATTTGGAGAAAAGATGTGTTTTTGGTAGAAACTTATTTGATGATGAAACTATACATGAAAATTAAGTATATTTCCTTATTTCCTTATTCAATCTCATAAATAAATTCCACATCATTATGAAAAAGGAAAATAAAACAAAAATGTTGTCTGTTTATTTTTCATACTAGGGAATCAAAGACCGTTTAACCCATCATTAGTCTGTGATTTTCTGGTGGTTAACTTTCTCCCAATCATGTTTTCTATCACTCTCCATCATAACTTGACACTTAGTTTCTCCTCCATATCCATGTTTTCCAAATGGAATCCCATTATAGGTTATCTTGGGTGACCTTTGTACTTATCTTTTTTTCTTTTAAAGTGATAGTTTTAATGACTCTATTTCCGATGCGGGACTTTCAATGAACTTTTCGATCCCAATTTTAAAATTGCGAGGACGCAATTCCCAAAAAGTCGGGAAGGATGTAACATCCCAGGTAAATAAAGAATATGACATTATAAAATTTATTTATATTTGTGAATTAAATATTAATTTTATCTTAAATGAGATACTATGTTCGATGGAGTACCTGATACACAACAACAAGTTTCTTTGAAATCATACTTTGCACACAACGTTGAGTTATACCGAAAAATAATATAATATTATTATTATTTTAAATGGTAGTTAAAACATAGAAGTTGTATTGGTGGGAATGAACATAACTAACTACAATATGATTACACATGTTTCTTTAATTTTTTTTTACATTTACCCAATAAAATTTATAGGCTTAAAATTTTAATGAATCCAATTTTAAGTACAAACACTCTAATATTCTTTAAAAGACCAATTTAACGCCTTTTGATGGAAAACCCTTTTAAAATCTAGTTTTGTCACTTTTATATTTTATATTTGACAAAATATAATTATTCTTTAGAATTGGGACATCAAAATTTTCTTTGTATTGAATTTTGGTATTTTTTTGATAAAGTTCATTTTTTAATGAATAGTGCAAAATACTGCATTTTAATTCAAAACTGCCTTTTAATAAAATTTATTATATGGTTATATTATATTTTTTATTTGTTTTAATGTTTAATTAGATTATACTTTTACCATTTAATCCAATGTTGTTCATTGTAAGTAATTTCACTTTGAAATTGAATATAAAAAAGAGTCAATCTTTTGATAGTTATTATTTCTTAAAAACACACTTTTTGTTTCAACAATGGGAATTCATTTAAAATTATTTTTTTCTAATTCTATGTTTTGAATTTGAAAAAATGGATTCAATATTTCAAATCAAGAGTTCCAAATTGTGTGAATAGGTAACTTTTATTTTTAGACATTATGAATAGTAACTTTAGTAAATATTTTATTTACCATGGTTAAAGGGTAAATCTGTTAAATAAGGGTAAACATAATATTATAATAATATTAAATTACCCTTACATGTGTCCTAAACATATTTTTTGATATAAGTACGACCATGGGAATCCTTGGGTCGATTTTGGGATCCCATGAAGCCACTTGTAAGTGAAAATGATACTTTATATAAATTAATTTAATGTTAAGGAAAATGTAACATAAACATATATCTATTAATAATTTTTTTTAATAATGAGTTATATAAGTGATATTTAGACTATAAATAGTCATTAAAAAAATAAAGATATTTCCTACATCATGGTATTTTATTTACAATTTTTAGACATCAAATAAGTATATTTATTTATGAAACAATGATGATGTTATGATTAACTCACTAATGAATGTTTTAAATAAATGAGATTATAAAAATTAAAATAAATTTATTTTAAATATTTTTATGTCATATAATAATTTTATGGATGATTATAACTTGTTATATTTTAATTAATTAAGGTTTTTTGAAAGTATAAAGTTGTTATAAATTTTTTAAATGTCTTGATATGAATAGTTTATAAATCGACATAAATGAGTTTTTAAAATGAATAGTATTTTATTAGATGATACAATAATCCTAAAAATATAAGATTTGGCCAAATGACATATATTATGTTTTAAATTTCATTAATGATCCATTTTTGGGTCTATTGGCATTTTATAGTAAATATATTAACCACATAGTATGAAAATACAAGAGGACATTGTAAAGGAAAAATTAGTTAACTAAAGGTTAAAGCTAAAAGATATGGTTACTCTTGTGCCTTAAACTTGTCTAAAACTCATTAGTTGAGATTATTTATAGTAATATTAATCTTATATTAGAATTTAATGAGTTTTAGAACTTTTTAAACGTAAATTTTGTTTATAATAAAATAATATTTTCAAACCTTCCTAAAGAGCCCCTCCTCCCCCTTATAATAAACCATCACCTATAACCCTTACTCACACCTCTCAAGCCCCTTGGATCATCCAAAATCTACCCAAATAAAATGAAAGTATCCATATATTAATTATAGAAGCCTTCCCCTAGGCACAAATCACTTCAAGAAAGTCTTTTGGTTCAAACCAAAGGGAGTTACCAGATTTAAAGGTAATGTATTCCCTCAAGTTCTCTTCTTTTATTTTCCTTATCCAACCCCCTAAAATCACTTTATTACAATATTTTATAACAAAAATAGTATTTTCAATATAATAGGTTGTTTTTATGAGGATAATTAGAACTAAACCTCCAAAAACCTCCATATAATAGATACCAATATACTATTTCTGTGGACGACAAACTACGGCCCCACGAAATGATGATTGTTCAATTATCTCCTACAACCTCTCATTGTGGCCATTATTATAAGTCCCCAGCCTTAATCCTTACTTAATCTTGAGTTATTACAAGATTACACATTGAGGATCTTTTCAGGTTTAGAGTTTTAGAGAATTAGATCATGAAACTTGCATTACATTCCACATTTAAACAAAGTGGTTACATAAAAGACAGTATTCATTCTTCCCATCAACGGAAACATATTTAAAATAAAACATGGATTATTTCTTGACACATCCTTGACACTATCATCACATCATTTACCCTTCCCTTGACCTGTGAAAAACATTTCAAAAACTTTGGATGAGCAAAAAAAGCTCAGTAAGGGATATAAAGATATGGAAAGGAAACATGAGTACATGTATACATAAGAATGAAATCATACTTTACCCATAAAACATAGGCATATCAAATCATGAATAATACATAGAAATCATAAGACATAAAAGGTAACTTGAGGCATTCATAACAATCTTACGTAGGGAGTAACCCTCTTGGTTACGTTTTGGAATACCCATCACAGTATATTCCCTAATTCTCTTCGGAGAAACCTCAATGTTTCACTCCTTCGCGTTACCCAATGCATTGGAGAGCTATATCGGGCTCACCCGCCCTTAGTTTATCACGGAACCACCCGTTTTCATAACAATCCCCAAGAACCATAACATAAATGTATCACATAAAACTTCCGAATATGGATTGATGAGATCAAATAGGGTATCTCATCACATTAAAATAAAATGTACAGAAATATGAATATAAAAGAACATCCCCCACCATTACAAAGAGGATCTTAAAAGAAGTGACATAAAGGAGAGTACTTAAAAAGAAAGAGAGAGGTTAGATCTCTTACGAAAGTTCGGCAGCCTAACGACGCCACTCAAAACTTCCAAAATAGATTGATGAGAGAGAATAGGGTCTCTCATCACATGAACATAAAAATTACAGTAAGTTTAATATAAAAGATCATCCCAATAACAAGAAATATGAACTTTAAAAGGAATGACATAAAAGTGTATACTTAAAAAGAAAGAGAGGAGTAGGATCCCTTACCTCGGGTCCGACTTGACTCGATCGTTCTTTAATCTCCTGAATAATAAAATTGAGTTAATTTCTACTTCCTTAAGAACCTTTTTCAAGTTCATTATTCCTTTTATATCACTTATTACTATTTCATAAACATTATGTCATCATTTAAGTTAATAATATTTGTTTTTCCGATATTTGGTTCTTAAGTCGAAAGTGGACTTCTTACAATTACATGTTGTTCGTGTGGCCAAATGTTTATTATATCCAGAATTGTATTCATGATGTAGATATCATATATGTCATATATATACAGTACATTAATGCATTTATAACATTACATAATCATTTAGAGGTAAGAAATGAAATGCACCGTTCATGGAGACGGTAAGCCTTACGTACGCATGAACGCTACTTTCATTTCTATTTCGTATTTTATAGAATGGAATAATAATGATATAAAGGTATATTATAATTCCATTATAATATCATATATAATATCATATATAATATCATAGTTCCATCCTTTATACGTCCCACATATGGTATTTAACGAATCAAATCACTTTGAGGGGGCGGTAGTCCGCACTTCCTTAAATGAAGATATCGCGTTTACCCAAAATGGAAACCATAAAGTTATGCCCAAAATGAAAAAACAGAAGCTTAAGGAAAACATAAATATATTATATATCATATATAAAAATAGTGACATCATAATGGCCACCTTTGAAGGTGTTAAATGAGTATTGAACAATCATCGTTTCGGGAGGCAGAATTTCGCCATCCACAGAAACCGTATGTTCTTTAACCATTTGATATAGTTGTGTGAGAGTGTAGCTCGAATAAATCTTATAAAAACATCCTAGTATATTGAATATACTGGTGTTGTTACAAAAGAAGTAAATAAAAAGAGTTTAGGGGGTTGGAGAAGCAAAATAAAACAAATGAACATGAGGGAATGAATTACCTTTAAAAGTGTAACTCCTTTTGATTTGAGCCTAAAGGCTTCCTTTGAAAGGATTATGCCCAAAGGGAATCCTCTAGGATTAGGAGATGGATGTGGAGAGAGTAAATGGGTAGGGGTTGGCCGAGCCAAAGGCTTGAGGAGTGCGTGAAATGAGGTAGAGGTGGGGGCCTTTTATAAGAGGAGAGGAGGGGCACTTTTGGAAAGTAATAAATATTACTTTATTTGAAAATGTGTTTTGGTTTTAAAAGGTCCCACATTGATATAATTCGTGGATAAGGTGATAAGGGTTCGAAATCCACCCATAAAATATGTTTTTGACATGTGTAGGTCATAGAGTTTACATTATCTTCTCATTTTATTTAAATCGTCAGATAATGATGTCATCGCTGCATCATTATGATGTCATAAATAATTTAATTTTTTTAATGTCTAAAAATTATAAAAAAATTACTATGATGTATGAAATCTTTTTATATTTCCAATGACTATTTATAATAAAAAATCTGACTTCTATAACCCCAATTAAAAATTGTTTTAGTAAAACATATCATGTTTGTGTCATTTTTACTTTTACATTAAATAAAAAGTTATTTATGTCATTTACCAACCAAAGTGGCTCCATGGGGTCCCCAAGTTGACCCATTGCTTGTCTTGGTCGGCCATTACACATACAATGAGGTTTGGACACGTGTCAAGTTCATTTTATATTATTAAAACATTATTTTTACCTTAAATTACACTAATTACCTCTAATCGCGATTAAAAACTTAATAAGTTACTATTCACCAAAAAATTATTTTTATCCCATTGAACCACATTTTACTTCTTAATGAAAACCATGTATGTCAGATTTTTGAAATTCAAAACACAAAGATGGAAAAATTTCATTTAAACGGAAAAATCAGTTTTTATAAGTACCACTTAGTGGTGTCACTATTCATCAAAAATTGATGTTTTTCAGAAAAATCCCAAAAATTCACCCTAAGCTATATTTGATATTCCGAATTCAAAAATGAAGTCTATTTTAAAAAATTCAAAACATATAAGTCACATCAATTAATTTAATAATTAATTCCCGCTGTCAGAGCAAATAGCGTGTTTTTATGAAACAATAAGTATCAAAAGATTGACACTGGTTTAAGTCTGTTTTCAAAGTGAAATTAATTCCAACGACCACTATTGGATTTAATGGTAAAAATATATTCTAATTTCACTTTAAAACCAATTCAAAAGATAATCTAATCATATAAATAAATTAGATTAAAAAGAGATTTTGAATTAAAATACAACATTTTACACTATTCATTAAAAAATGAACTTTATCGGAAAGATACCAAAAATTTACACAAAGTAAATTTTGATGTCCCGATTCTTAATAAGAGTTTTATTTGGTCCAAAAGAATGTTTAAGAGTGAACAAAACTATATTTAATGATGGTTCAACATCAAAAGGTGATAAGTGAACCTTTAGTGAAAACTAGGGCATATACACCTAAAATTGAATTCTTTCCGTATTTTAAGCCTCTATCCTTTATTGGATAAATGTAAAAACATTTAAAAACATATATAATCATATTTTAGTTATTTCTATCCATTCCCTCCATTACAACGGCTACATGTTAACCACCATTTAAAATAATATTATTTTATTATTAGAGTGCAACGTAAGATTCCCGAGAAACTCGTTGTTGTGTGTTGGGTACGACATCGAGCATAGCATCCCCTTTAAAGTCATATTAATATTTTATTCACAAATATGGATAAATATGAAAATGTCATATTATTTATTTACCTGTGGTGTTACATCCTTCCCCACTTTTGGGAATTGCGTCCTCGCAATTTTTAAAATTGAGCTTGGAAACATCCTTGAACGTCCCACATCGGAACAAGAGTCGGTAAAACAATCACTTTAAAATAAAGGAAGATAAGTACAGAGGTCACCCGAGTTAACCCATACTAGGATTCCATGTAGAAAAACATGGACATGGAAGAAAAAGCAAAGGGTCATGTTCTTGAGGGAGAGTGATAGTAAACATGTCTAGGAGAAAGTTAACAATGAGAAAATCACAAACTTGTGATGGGTTAAACGGTATTCGATTCCCCAGTAGGAAAAGCTAATAGACAACATTTTTGTTTTAAGTTACTTTTTATTGAGGAATTTATTCATAAGGAAACATAATCACTTATCATGTTGACTTTCAACTTTTACTAGATTCCTTAATCAAACTCATATTTTTTCCAAAAGACGAGTATTTAGGGAGACTTGTTCGCATTAAGAGTACTATAATCAACTTCTAGAGAATCACCTAATCCGCAAAAGAGAACTATATACATCCCATGTCTTTAGGCTTTAACCAAAACCAAAACCAAAAAGGTTAGTACAAGGTCAGATAATCCAAAAAAGGATAACCCATTAAAAAGAAAATCCATGCTTAATCTCCAAAATTTGTCCAACAAAACCCAAAGTTCAACGAGGACCATCCGATAAACAATTTTTCCATAAAATTCTTCAAAGTAAACCAATATAAGATTGAAACCCAAATATTTGAAGGATTTAGTCACATAGTCTTCCAAGTTAAATCGTAAAATTTATCTCCAAACAATATCAGTTGCTCCTAAAGTCTCGTATTGAAAAGTAATTAACCTAATCACATATCCTCTATGATAGGTTAATCATTTTGATAAATAACCCAAAATCAACTTACTCTTAAAAAAAAGAATCAGTCAAACTAACCAGGGACTTCACGTAGTCCAGTGGTAGGCGATAAATACCAGTTGCACTTTGATTGTGGGTTCGATTCCCGCAGCTTTGTCCGACGCGACGGGTAGTCACACGGTCTACGTGTTGTCCTTTTTCCAAAACTATATTATTCTCAAAACATTCCCCAAAAAGGGATAAAATCATCAAAAATAACCATAACATAATTTAACCTCAATTTTATCTCATGCCTTTCACTTCAATCATAAAATATAGTAACCCATAATTACCTCAAAAGTAAGGATCATATAAACCCAAATGGTTCTTTATAACTATGTCCACAAAAGAAAAGATAACTATTACTTGAATAAAATTTGCCTATATTAAACATCAGGGTTACACATAATATAAAAAGTCTTCTAATGTTACCCCATCATCAAAAGAGAATTAATACTCTTAAGAATTTCACCATAACTCTTGAAGCCCTTATATGTTGACATCTTACTCATTCAACATTCTTCATGATCCATTATCCATTCCTTTCCAACTTATTCCGAAATACCTCTTTCCTACAAACAAAATCATGAATCATATCCTAAGATTCCAAAATAGGAAAACAATAGTCATGAAATAGTACATACCTTTGATTGGTCATTGTCAGTTTCTTCATCCTCAATCGGAATGGCATTAGGTTTTGGTAAACGAATATTGGTACGCTCTTGTTTACCCCATTCACAAAACTTCTTCATAGGACATGTGTTTGCATAATGACCATGCACACCACATTTAAAACATTCAATTGATCCCTCAGAAAGAACTTCTTTCCCTTTCCTCGAGTCAACTGGATGCTTCCTTTTTCCATGGCAGGTTCTTGATTTATGACCTTCATTTCCACATCTATAGCATATTTCTGTCCCTTTGAAACATTTTCCTAGGTGTTTCTTTCCACATCTTTGACACATAGGTTTTTGAACACACTTACCTTTATGATTATTACTTGTACATCCGTAGGGATTTTTTTCTTGCATATATGATGCCTTAGATAAATCTCCAAGGTTTAGGTGGTCAATCATGACTCCAGATAGTTGGTTGAGGATAATCACAAGAGTTCTCATTGCAGCTCCCATATCATTCAGTTGCTTGCTCAAAAAACTGTCACAGTTTCCTTCACATCCACTGTTACTTTGGTGCCTGCTAGATCCATCCAATTAATAAAACCAAAAAGGTCAGTGTGAGTATATCAACAAAACCATCATGTACTAATGAGTAAGATAAACACTAATATATACTTACTCATTCACTTTATCTAAAACTAGGACTCTTTCTGAAATCCTAACCATTATGGTAATGTCACTTATGCTTAAAGAATACCCTGACCTCTAAATTTATCTAAACCGACCTTTGATACCAACTATAAGGCCCCAGCCTTAAACCTTACTTAATCTTGAGTTATTACAAGATTACACATTGAGGATCTTTTCAGGTTTAGAGTTTTAGAGAATTAAATCATGAAACTTGCATTACATTCCACATTTAAACAAAGTGGTTACATAAAAGACAGTATTCATTCTTCTCATCAATGAAAACATATTTAAAATAAAACATGGATTCTTTCTTGACACATCCTTGAGACTATCATCACATCATGTACCCTTCCCTTGACCTGTGAAAAACATTTCAAAAACTTTGGATGAGCATAAAAAGCTCAGTAAGGGATATAAAGATATGGAAAGGAAACATGAGTACATGTATACATAAGAATGAAATCATACTTTACCCATAAAACATAGGCATATCAAATCATGAATAATACATAGAAATCATAAGACACAAAAGGTAACTTGAGTCATTAATAACATTATTACGTAGGGAGTAACCCTCTTTGTTACGTTTTGGAATACCCATCACAGTATATTCCCTAAATCTCTTCGGAGAAACCTCAATGTTTCACTCCTTCGCGTTACCCAATGCATTGGAGAGCTATATCGGGATCACCTGCCCTTAGTTTATCACGGAACCACCCGTTTTCATAACAATGCCCAAGAACCATAACATAAATGTATCACATAAAACATGCATAAAGGAAACATTACATTTCCACATTTTAATCACAATACAACATTTTAGTATATTGAAATAATGAATCCATTCAAAAAGAAGCCATTTCCAAAACCATTTAAAACATTTAATAAAGAGATTTTTGAATCAAAGTGTCCCATACCACCTTGAAGATTAAAATTTTAAACCATTAATATCCATATAAATAAATCCTTAAAACTATTTTGAAAACATGGATATTAATAAGAACAAATAATTAAAACATTTAAAATGATATTTTGGTTAAAGGGGTTTTACCAAAATTAGAGACACTTGAATAAAATAATTGAGGAATAACATTTAGTCAGAACTTTATAATATCATGAGAATAAATGGATTCATGATATAATACTCCAAAGGATAGTATATACACCATATAAGAGTGAATGGGTGCATAACAACAATGAACCCTCAATAGAAATGTCAAATGTGATAAAATCCCTTATAGAGAAGGTATCCTTAAATTAAGGACAAATCAATCTCAAAAATATGTGTGAAAAATATAAGTACACCCAATATAAGTGGGTATTAAGTGTAAAACAATAAAAGTTCATTCACACATATTCAATGGATGACATATTCAATGACTACATCTTGAACCCAAAGAAATCGAAATTGGGTTAAAAAGTTCCCTTGACAGCCTAACGACATCACATCAAAATGAGTTGATGAGAGATAAAAAGTTTATCTCATCACTTGGACATAAAATTTACATCAATAAGGATATATGAGAACACATCCCAACATAACAATATGTAAATTAAAAGACCCAACAAAAGAAGTCTTTTAAAAAAAGGGAGGGTGAAAGGTTCCCTTACTGACATGGGTATCTTTCAAAACATACACCCCATGAAAGAAGGACAATAGATCATTGATGTAAATACTCATAAACGAAATTATATTACACAAAGAGTAGAATAATGGGCAGTACATACACCACTCAATGGGATTTTTGGCAAATGTAGCATAAATCTCACGGGAATAAAAGTGAGATGAAAAATCCCTTACGAAAACTCGGCAGCCTAACGGCGCCACATAAAACTTCCGAATATGGATTGATGAGATCAAATAGGGTATCTCATCAAATTACAATAAAATGTACAGAAAGAGGAATATAAAATAACATCCCCCAACATTACAAAGAGGAGCTTAAAAGAAGTGACATAAAGGAGAGTACTTAAAAAGAAAGAGAGAGGTTAGATCTCTTACGAAAGTTCGGCAGCCTAACGGCGCCACTCAAAACTTCCAAAATAGATTGATGAGAGAGAATAGGGTCTCTCATCACATGAACATAAAAATTACAGTAAGTTTAATATAAAATATCATCCCAATAACAAGAATGATGAGCTTTAAAAGGAATGACATAAAAGTGTGTACTTAAAAAGAAAGAGAAGAGTAGGATCCCTTACCTCGGGTCCGACTTGACTCGATCGTTCTTTAATCTCCTGAATAATAAACTTGAGTTAATTTATACTTCCTTAAGAACCTTTTTCAAGTTCATTATTCCTTTTATATCACTTATTACCATGTCATAAACATTATTTCATCATTTAAGTTAATAATATTTGTTTTGCCGATATTTGGTTCTTAAGTCGAAAGTGGACTTCTTACAATTACATGTTGTTCGTGTGGCCAAATGTTTATTATATCCAGAATTGTATTCATGATGTAGATATCATATATGTCATATATATCCAGTACATTCATGCATTTATAACATTACATAATCATTTAGAGGTAATAAATGAAATGCACCGTTCATGGAGACGGTAAGCCGTACGTACGCATGAACGCTACTTTCATTTCTATTTCGTATTTTATAGAATGGAATAATAATGATATAAAGGTATATTATAATTCCAGTATAATATCATATATAATATCATATTTCCATCCTTTATACGTCCCACATATGGTATTTAACGAATCAAATCACTTTGAAGGGGCGGTAGTCCGCACTTCCTTAAATGAAGATATCGCGTTTACCCATAATGGAAACCATAAAGGTATGCCCAAAATGAAAAACACAGAAGCTTAAGGAAAACATAAACATATTATATATCATATATAAAAATAGTTACATCATAATGGCCACCATTGAAGGTGTTAAATGAGTATTGAACAATCATCGTTTCGGGAGGCAGAATTTCGCCATCCACAGAAACCGTATGTTCTTTAACCACTTGATGTAGTTGTGTGAGAGTTTTGCTTGAATAAATCTTATAACAACATCCTAGTATATTTAATATACTGGTGTTGTTACAAAATAAGTAAGTAAAAAGATTTTAGGGGGTTGGAGAAGCAAAATAAAACAAATGAACATGAGGGAATGAATTACCTTTAAAAGTGTAACTCCTTTTGATTTGAGCCTAAAGGCTTCCTTTGAAAGGATTCTGCCCAAAGGGAATCCTCTAAGATGAAGAGAGGTATGTGGAGAGAGTAAATAGGCAGGGTTTTGCCGAGCAAAAGGCTTGAGGAGTGTGTGAAATGAGGTAGAGGTGGGGGCCTTTTATAAGAGGAGAGGAGGGGCACTTTTGGAAAGTACGAAATATTACTTTATTTGAAAATGTGTTTCGGTTTTAAAAGGTCCCACATTGATATAATTCGTGGATAAGGTGATAAGGGTTTGAAATCCACCCATCCAATATGTTTTTGACATGTGCAGGTCATAGAGTTTACATTATCTTCTCATTTTATTTAAATCGTCAGATAATGATGTCATCGCTGCATCATTATGATGTCATAAATAATTTAATTTATTTAATGTTTAAAAATTATAAAAAAATTACTATGATGTAGGAAATCTTTTTATCTTTCCAATGAATATTTATAATAAAAAATCTGACTTCTATAACCCCAATTAAAAATTGTTTTAGTAAAACATATCATGTTTGTGTCATTTTTACTTTTACATTAAATAAAAAGTTATTTATGTAATTTCCCAACCAAAGTGGCTCCATGGGGTCCCCAAGTTGACCCATGGATTGTCTTGGTCGGCCATTACACATCCAATGAGGTTAGGACATGTGTCAAGTTCATTTTATATTATTAAAACATTATTTTTACCTTAAACTACACTAATTACCTCTAATCGCGATTAAAAACTTAATAAGTTACTATTCACCAAAAAATTATTTTTATCCTATTGAACCAGATTTTACTTCTTAATGAAAAACATGTATGTCGGATTTTTGAAATTCAAAACCCAAAGATGGCAAAATTTCATTTAAACGGAAAAATCAGTTTTTATAAGTACCACTTAGTGGTGTCACTATTCATCAAAAATTGATGTTTTTCAGAAAAATCCCAAAAATTCACCCTAAGCTATATTTGATATTCCGAATTCAAAAATGAAGTCTATTTTAAAAAATTCAAAACATATAAGTCACATTAATTAATTTAATAAGTAATTCCCGCTGTCAGAGCAAATAGCGTGTTTTTATGAAACAATAAGTATCAAAAGATTGACACTGGTTTAAGTCTGTTTTCAAAGTGAAATTAATTCCAACGACCACTATTGGATTTAATGGTAAAAATATATTCTAATTTCACTTTAAAACCAATTAAAATATAATCTAATCATATAAATAAATTAGATTAAAAAGAGGTTTTGAATTAAAATACAACATTTTACACTATTCATTAAAAAAATGAACTTTATCGGAAAGATACCAAAAATTTACACAAAGTAAATTTTGATGTCCCGATTCTTAATAAGAGTTTTATTTGGTCCAAAAGAATGTTTAAGAGTGAAAAAAACTATATTTAATGATGGTTCAACATCAAAAGGTGATAAGTGAACCTTTAGTGAAAACTAGGGCATATACGCCTAAAATTGAATTCTTTCCGTATTTTAAGCCTCTATCCTTTATTGGATAAATGTAAAAACATTTAAAAACATATATAATCATATTTTAGTTATTTCTATCCATTCCCTCCATTACAACGGCTACATGTTAACTACCATTTAAAATAATATTATTTTATTATTAGAGTGCAACGTAAGATTCCCAAGAAACTCGTTGTTGCGTGTTGGGTACGACATCGAGCATAGCATCCCCTTTAAAGTCATATTAATATTTTATTCACAAATATGGATAAATATGAAAATGTAATATTCTTTATTTACCTGGGGTGTTACAATTATGATGGAACTTTATTTATATGTGATATATATTATATTTATATTTTCTATATTATTCTTTATTTTTAATTTATATCATACCTTTATGGTTTCCATAACGGGTAAATACAATAATTTCATTTGAGGAAGTGCAGACGACCGCCCCCTCAAAGTGATATGACTCGTTCATGCCACACATGGAATGTATAAAGGATGGAGTTAATGAAATTTTATTTGATATTATAGTATAATTATAATATACTTATTAATAATAAAGTTTTCATTCCATTAAATACAAAATAAAAATTAAAGTAGCATTCATGCCTACATACGATTTACCGTCTCCATGAACGATGCATTTGATTTCTTGTCTCCAAATGTTATGTAATGTTATAAATACATATATATACTGGATATATATGATATCTAAATCATGAATATAATTCTATATATAATTTAATTTTTACCACATGGAAAACTTGTAATTATAAGAGGTTCATTTTTTACTCCAGTTCCCAATATTGAAAAAACGATCGTTATTAACTTAAATGATTATGTAATGTTTATAACATGGTAATAAGTGATATAAAAGGAATAGTAAACTTGAAAAAGGTTCTAAATCAAATAGAAATTAACTTTTTATTATTATTTAGGATGGTAAATAATGAACGAGTCAAGTCAGACACAAGGTAAGGAAACTCCTTAACCCAATTTTCAATTATTTGGGTTAAACTTCTACTTCTTAATTATGTCATGTTATGAATATGTGTGAATGACATATAATTGTTTTAAACATAATATCAACTTAAAATGGGTGTATTTATATTTGTCACATGTAATTGTGTCATTGATTAATCTTTAATCAAATGATACAATCTTTGTAAGTAACTTCGTCTCAATCACCTTTCATTGAGGCATATTTTGATTTATACACTAATTTATTTTATACAGTGTATAAAAACCTTTGATTTTTCATTTCATTCAAAGGGAATATTTTTCTACAAATCCTTTTAAAAAATGACAAAAAAAATTCTTTTTAATGTATGCGGTGAAAATGACCTTTTCCACTGCCCCAAGTATTATTTAATCTTTGGTTTCCTTAACAAGCCATAGTGTTTTTTTGAAAAATGAAAATAAATACCATATACCCTTTTTATGTATTTTGGTATTGAAAATGGTCTTGAGAAAGAATTTTTTATTTCAATATCTAGAATTGATATATTTTGATTGAAATCTGGAAATATTATCTTTCCTTTATGTTTATTTTATGTGTCAAGAATATGTTATGGTTCTTGGGCACTGTTTGCATATATGGGTGGGTCCGTGATAAACCTAGAGCGGATGAGCCCGAGATAGCTCTCCAATGCATTTTGTAAATTGACAGAGGTAAACATGAATGTTTATCCTAATAGATTTATGGAATATATTGTGATGGGTATTCCAAACGTAACTCCCTATGTAGCCGTGAAAGCTAAAATGTAAGTATGATATGGATTCCACAAGTTACCTTTATGATTTATGATTTTTATGTGTTATTCATAAGTCTTACGATTTCATGAGGTATGTTAAAGAGAATATGTTTTATGATTGAAAAGTATGATCTGATTGATTTGTATGTTTTGATGTGCTAATGTTTTCTTTATTTATTTTATAACCCTTACTGAGATTTTTATGATCATCCCATGTTTTTGAAATGTTTTTCACAGGGTATAAGTTACAGGGTATAAGGAAGGGTAAAATAAAGGAATTATTCAAGAAGATTTATATCAAGAAAAGAATTATTGTTTTATTTTAATAGTTTTTATTTTATGAAAAAATGGATATTGAGTAGAAGTGTCTATATGTAATATTCAAATTGTTATGTATATGTTATGACCTAATTCTTTAAAGCTCTAAAACTTAAAAGATTCTCAATGTGAATTATTAACTTAATTCAATATTATGTAATGTTTATGGCCGGGTCCTTACACACATACATATACAAATACACATACACATACACATACACATGCACATACACATACACAAACACATTCACATACACATACACATACACATACACATACACATACACATACACATACACATACACATACACATACACATACACATACACATACACATACACAGACACATACACATACACATACACATACACATACACATACACATACACATACACATACACATACACATACACATACACATACACATACACATACCCATACACATACACATACACATACACATACACATACACATACACATACACATACACATACACATACACATACACATACACATACACATACACATACACATACACATACACATACACATACACATACACATACACATAAACATACAAATACACATACACGTACACATACACATACACATGCACATTCACATACACATACACAGACACATACACATACTGTAACATCCCAAGTAAGTAATGAATAATAAATATTTTTATCTATGTCTATTAATGAATTAGATAGTGTTTTAGCAGCTTAAAATGAAAATAAATCCAATCTTAAGCATGGAATACACTAATATTTTTATAAGATTGTTTTACTGCCTTTTGATGGAAAACCATTTTTAAATCTATATTTTGACAATTTTATAAGCTATGTTTGTCAAAATAAACTTATTATTTATGATTGGGGCATCAAAATTTACTTTGTGTGAATTTTTGGTATTTTTCTGACAATGATCATTTTTTTAATGAATAGTGAAAATACTGCATTTTACATCAAAACTGCTTTTTAATATAATTTATTTATATGATTATATTATCTTTTGAATTGGTTTTAAAGTGAAATTAGAATATATGTTTACCATTTAATACAATAGTGGTCATTATAATCAATTTCACTTTGAAATTGGACTTAAACTAGTGTCAATCTTTTGATACTTATTATTTCATAAAAAACACGCTATTTGCTCTGACAGCGGGAATTAATTATTAAATTAATTAATGCGACTTATATGATTTGAATTTTGTAAAATAGACATCATTTTTGAATTCATAATATCAAATATATCTTAGGGTGAAGTTTTGGTATTTTCTGAAAAACTACAATTTTTGATGAATAGTGAAACCACTAAGTGGTAGTTAATGAAACTGATTTTTCGTTTAAATGAAACTTTGTCACTTCTGTGATTTGATTTTCAAAAATCCGACATACATGGTTGTCATTAATAAGTAAAATGTGGTTCAATGAGATTAAAATAATTTTTTGGTGAATAGTAACTTTTATGTTTTTAATCGCGATTAGAGGTAATTAGTGCAATTTAAGGAAAAAATGATATTATAATAAAATGAAAATACATAGACACATGTCCTAACCTTATTGGATATGTCATTTCCTACCAAGAAAATCCATGGGTCAACTTGGGGACCCCATGGAGCCACATTGGTTGGGAAATGACATAAATAACTTTTTATTTAATGTTAAAGTAAAAATGACACAAACATGAGATGTTTTACTAACCCAATTTTTACATGGGGTTATACAAGTCATATTTTTGATTATAAATAGTCATTGGAAAGATAAAAAGATTTCCTACATCATGATATTTTTTCTATAATTTTTAGACTTTAAATAACATAAATTATTTATGACATCATGATGATGCATCGGTTACCTCATTAATAAAGGATTTAAATAAAATGAAATGATAATGTACAATCTATGACCTACACATGTCAAAAACCTATTGGATGGGTTGATTTAGAACCCTTATCACCTTACCCTATAATTATATTAATTTGGGACCTTTTTAATCCGAAACTCATTTTAAAATAAAGTAACATTTCTTTACTTTCCAAGAGTGCCCCTCCTCTCCTCTTATAAAAGGCCCCCACCTCTACCTCCTTACCCACACTTCCAAAGCCTTTGGCTCGGCCAACCACTGACTATTTTGTCTCTCCACATAACTCTCTTACTCTTTGAAGCCTCAATTTGGGCAGAAGTCTTCCCAAGGAAGCCTTTGAGCTCAAACCAAAGGGATTTACCCGATTTTAAGGTAATGTCTTCACTTGAGTCCTTTTGTTTTATTTTACTTCCTCAACCCCCTAAACTCTTTTTATTAATTTATTTTGTAACAACTACAGTATCTTAAATATACTAGGATATTGTTATAAGAAGGATTCGAGCTACACTTACACACACCTACATCTAATTGTTAAAGAACATATTGTTTCTGTGGATGGCGAATTTCTGCCTCCCAAAACGATGATTGTTCAACATTATTTTAAAACCTTCAAAGGTGGCCATTAATATGACACTATAATTATATATGATATATAATATTTTTATGTTTTACTTAAGATTCTGTATTTTTCATTTTGGGCATACCTTTATGGTTTCCATTATGGTTAAACGTGATATCTTCATTTAAGGAAGTGCGGACTACCGCCCCCTCAAAGTGATTTGATTCATTAATACCATATGTGGGAGGTATAAAGTATGGAGTTGTGATATTATATATGATATTACAGTGTAATTATAATATACCTTTATATCATTATGATTCCATTCTATAAAATACGAAATAGAAATGAAAGTAGCGTTCATGCGTACGTACGGCTTACCGTCTCCATGAACGGTGCATGTCATTTCTTACCTCTAAATGATTATGTAATATTATAAATGCATGCATGTATTGGATATTAATGACATATATTATATCTACATCATGAATAACATTATTGATATAATGGATACATGAACAACTTGTAATTATAAAGGGTTTATTTTTGACTCAAGTACCAATGATCGTTAAAACGACCGTTATTAACTTAAATAATTACATAGTGTTAATGACATGGAAATAAGTGATATAAAAGGAATAATGAACTTGAAAAAGGTTCTTAAACAAGTAGAAATTAACTCAAGTTTATTATTCAGGATATTAAAGAACGACCGAGTCAAGTCGGACCCTAGGTATGGGACTTCATCTCAATCTCCTTTCATTGAGGCATATTTTGTTTTATACAAAACCTTCTTTTATACGGTGTATAAACCCCTTTGACTTTTACGTTTATCCAAAAGGAATCTTTTTTAAACGAAGCATTTTACTAAATGACAAAAGGGAATGTTTTTGTCATACGTATGCGGCGACAACAACATCTCTGTCGCCGTGACCATTATTTGAGTTTCGGCTTCCTCTACAAGCCATACCTTCTTTTTAAAAGAAAAATAAATACCATGTTTAGTTTTCTTTTATTTTGGTATTGAAAATGGTTTTCCTAATGTTTTTATTATATCAATGTGTTGTATTGATATTTTTTGATTGAAATGTGGAAATGTTATGTTTCCTTTATGCATGTTTTATGTGATACGATTATGTTATGGTTCTTGGGAATTATTATGAAGACGGGTGGTTCCGTGATAAACTAAGGGCAGGTGAGCCCGATATAGCTCTCCAATGCATTGGGTAACACGAAGGAGTGAAACGTTAAGGTTTCTCTGAAGAGATTTAGGGAATATATTGTGATGGGTATTCCAAACGTAACCAAGAGGGTTACTCTCTACGTAAGAATGTTATGAATACCTTAAGTTACCTTTATGTCTTATGATTTCTATGATTTATTCATGATTTGATGAGGTATGTTAAAGTGCTTATGTTTTATGGGTAAAGTATGATTTCATTCTTATGTATATAAGAACTTATGTTTCCTTTCCATATTTTTATAACCCATACTGAGGTTTTTATGCTCATCCCAAGTTTTTTTGAAATGTTTTTCACAGGTCAAGGGAAAGGTACATGATATGATGATAGTGTCAAGGATGTTTCAAGAATGAATCCATGTTTTATTTTATATATGTTTCCATTGATGGGAAAAAAGAATACTATCTTTATGTAACCACTTTGTTTATATGTGGAATGTAATGCAAGTTTTATGATCTAATTCTCTAAAACTCTAAACCTGAAAAGATCCTCAATGTGCAATCTTGTAATAACTCAAGATTAAGTAAGGTTTAAGGCTGGGGCCTTATAGTTGGTATCAGAGGTTGGTTTAGATAACTTTAGGAGTTAGAATTCTATTAAATGATTATCCAAAAATATTTTTTTTAAGTGATATAGCATTTGAAGATTACCATATTGCTTCATCTAAGACATGTTTGTTCAGAATGGTTTTCCGCAGAGGAAATAGGGAAGCAGTGCTAGGAAGGTATACAGAAGGAAATAACCTTCCGAATCAGCATCCTGAGATGGTTGGAATTGGAACTGAATAGTTTGTTGTAGTAATGGAATAGTTGACTCAAGCGATAAATGGTGGTGGTATCCATGCACGAGATCAGCCAGATCAACCACAGAGGAACATGTCAGTGGTGGAACATTTCATGAGGCAACATCCCCCATCATTCAGAGGATCATCTGACCGTGTGCTAGCTGAAGGGTGGATTAAAGAACTAGAGAAGATTTTCGATGTCATGGGGTGTTCAGACAATCAAAAGAATAGTCTTGCTATTTACCGTTTGGAGGGTGAAGCATATCAGTGGTGGTCGATGGTTAAAAATATCAGGGACGCCGATGAGATTGATGCTCTTGACTGGGATGAATTCAAAGGTATGTTTCTTGAGAAGTATTTTCCTAAGGCTGTTCGACTTAGGATGGAAAAGCAATTCTTGGAATTGAGGCAAGAGGAATACTCAGTGGCTACCTATGAAGAAAGGTTTACTCGATTGGCAAGGTATGCTCCAAATTTTATCCGAGACCTTGATAGTAAAATCAATCGTTTTTACTCAGGATTAAAGCCAAAATATCGAAGGGCATTAGATTCTCGTGAGTTTAAAAGTTATGAAATGCTTGTTCGATGTGCTGAGAAGGTGGAAATGGAGTTTGCCGATGATCAAGTGTTCTATAACAACCAGCAGAAGAAGAGACCGAGGTGGCAGGAGAAAGGGAAGAATTATTCAAAAAAAGTCTGATGGTAAGAAATCTAAGTTTCCAGTTTGTGATAAATGCGGAAAAAGGCATGCTGGGGAATGTATTCTGAATTCTGGAAAGTTCTACCGATGTGGTAAGATGGGACATAAGGCTCGTGATTGCACTAAAAAAGATCAAGGTGATGGTAAGTTCAAATTTGATTTGCAGTTGGTGAAATGTTTTAAGTGCAATGAGATGGGTCACTATGCAAACGAGTGTTCGGCAAAGAGCTTGAGTGATGAGAAGCAGTTAGACTACAAGCAGAAAGGGGTGGTGAAATCCTTTGCAACTACTTCAGTAGGTATCGGGCCATCAAATGAAGTTGTATCAGGTACTTTGTTTGTTTTTTCAGATTATGCCAGTGTGTTGTTTGATTCGGGGTCTACACATTCTTTCATCTCTGAAAACTTTTCTAGTAAAATGGGAATACCATCTCAAGAAATGACTCCTGAACCTTTGGTAAAAACACCTGGGGGAAATGTTGAGGCAAAAAGAATTTATAATAATATTCCTATCCTTATCTGTGGAAAAAACCTACTTGAAAACCTTATTATTTTACCTCTAGTAGAGTTTGATGTTATCCTAGGTATGGAATGGCTCTCTATTTACCATGCTAAGATTGACTGTAGAGCTAAAGAAGTTTCTTTTCAGAAATACTTTCAGTTTGTGTACAAGAATAAACCCTTACTGTTGATAACATATCAAGAGGCCTAGAAACTTGTAAAATATGGAAATGAATGTTACCTTGCACATATTGTTGAAAATAAAAGAACTGTTCAGATTAATGATGTGCCAGTGGTAAATGAGTATCCTGATGTTTTTCCTGATGAGTTGCCTGGAATAATACTAGACCGGGAAGTTGATTTTACTGTTGAATTAGTTCCTGATGCTATGCCAATTTCAAAACCCACTTATCGAATGAATCAAATTGAACTTTTAGAGTTGAAGGAGCAATTGCAAGATTTATTAGAGAAAGGTTTCATTCGACCTAGAACGTCACCATGGGGTGCTCCTGTTTTATTTGTTAAAAAGAAAGATGGTTCTATGAGACTTTGCATTGATTATAGAGCCTTGAATAAAATCACTATTAAGAACAAATATCATTTGCCTCATATATATAATTTATTTGATCAGGTCAAGGGAGCTCAGTTTTTTTCAAAGATTGACCTGAGATCGGGGTACCATCAGCTGAAGGTAAAGGAAGCAGATGTTCTGAAGACTGCGTTTCATACAAGATATGGCCATTATGAATTTGTAGTAATGTCTTTTGGGCTAACCAATGCACCTGCTGTATTCATGGACTTAATGAATTGATTTTTCCATGAGTTCTTGGATAAGTTTGTGGTGGTTTTCATTGATGATATTTTGGTGTTTTCTAAGAGTAAAGAGGAGCATGAAAGACATTTAAGGGTTATTTTGCAAACCTTAAAAGAAAAGAAATTGTATGGGAAATTCAGAAAGTGTGAGTTTTGGTTGAGACAAATTTCTTTCCTTGGTCACATTATTTCTAAAGATAGGATAACTGTTTATCCTACAAAAACAAAGGTTGTTGAAGAATAGCCAAGACCCACAAATGTAACAGAGATTCATAGTTTCCTTGGTTTGGCAGGCTATTACTGAAGGTTTGTTAGAAATTTTTCACGGTTATCTAGTCCAGTGACTAAGCTAACTCGGAAGGGTGTTAAGTTTATCTGGACAAAACAATGTGATGATTGTTTTCAGGAATTGAAAAGAAGATTGTTGAATGCTCCGGTTTTGGCACTACCTTCCAGGAATGGGGAGTTTGTTATCTACAGTGATGCTTCATTGAAACGACTTGGTTGTGTTCTAATGCAGAATGACCAGGTAATTGCTTATGCTTCACGATACTTGAAAACTCATGAGGTAAATTACCCTACACATGATTTGGAATTAGCTGCTATTGTTTTCGATTTAAAAATTTGGAGGCATCATTTGTATGGAGTAAAGTGTGAAATATATACTGATCACAAAAGTTTAAAGTATATATTCACTCAGAAAGAGTTAAACATGAGACAGAGGAGATGACTGGAATTAATCAAGTATTATGATTTTACAATTCATTACCATCTAGGAAAAGCAAATAAAGTGGATGATGATTTGAGTCGAAAAAGTAATGCTTCATTAGAAATTTTTCATTTGGAATGTGATCCTTTGGTTAAGGATTTGATGAACTTTGGCATAGAAGTTTTTGGTGCAGGATGTTCTTCTGTTTTGTTTCAGGTACTAGTGAAATCTTCTCTATCAGACAGAATCAAGAAAGCACAGAAGCAAGACAGTGAGTTGCAGAAAAAGGTAGAGATGGTTCAGAAAGGTAAGTTGCCTGAATTCAACATTGATAATGATTGTGTTTTGAGATTTGGGAAGAGATTGTATGTGCCTTTTGATTCACAGTTTAAGAGAGATTTGTTATGTGAAGCTCATAGTTCTCCATTTTCAGTTCATCCTGGCAGTACTAAGATGTACAGAGATCTGCGGGAGTATTACTGGTGAGATGGAATGAAAAGAGATATTGCTGATTTTACTGTGAAGTGTTTGACATGTCCACAGGTTAAAGTAGAGCGGCAGTTACCAAAAGGGATGCTTCATCGTTTACCAGTGCCAGAGTGGAAATGGGAGAATATATCCATGGACTTCGTTGTGGGATTGCCGAAGGCCCCTCAAGGTAATAATGAAATCTGGGTTATTGTTGATCGCTTGACTAAATCTGCTCATTTCCTTACTATAAGAGAAACTTTTTCCCTAGATCAAATTTCCCGTTTGTATCTTAAAGAGATAGTCAGGTTACATGTAGTTCCTCTCTCCATTGTATCTGACCGTGATCCCAGATTCACTTCTAACTTTTGGAAAGGCCTTCAGAAGTCGTTGGGTACTGAATTAAATTTTTTTACATCTTTTCATCATCAATCAGATGGGTATTCAGAACGAACAATTCAGACCTTGGAGGATATGCTACTAGCTTGTTCGATGGATTATCAGGGAAGTTGGGACCAACATCTTTCTTTGGTTGAATTTTCATATAATAATAGTTTTCATTCCAGTATACAGATGGCACCATTTGAGGAGTTATATGGGAAGTGGTGTCGAACTTCAGCTTTTTGGGATGAAGTGGGTGAAAGAAAGCTGATGGGACCAGAATTGGTAGAAGAGTTGGCAGAAAAAATTCAGCTGATTCAGAAACACATGAGAACAGCTCAGAGTAGGCAGAAGAGTTATGTGGACAACAGGAGGAAGGATCTCTCTTTTGAGGTAGGTGATCATGTTTTTCTCAAAGTATCACCATGGAAAAGTGTGATGCTATTTGGTAAGAAAGGAAAGATGGGTCCAAGGTTCATTGGACCATATGAAATTTTGGAGAGAGTTGGATCAGTTGCTTACCGAGTGGCTTTACCTCCAATTTTATCTCAGGTACATAATGTTTTTCATGTTTCGATGCTGAGAAAGTACATGACAGATCCATCTCATGTTTTGAGTCCAGAGGTAGTTTAGCTGGAAGAGAACCTATCTTATGAGGAACAACCGGTCTAGATTCTTGACCACAAGGAGCAAGTGTTACGGAATAAGGTGATTAATCAGGTAAAGGATTTGTGAAAAAACCACATGATGGAAGAGGCAACATGGGAATCTGAAAATGCAATGAGGGATAAGTACCCCCATTTATTCGATAAGTAAATAAATTGCGGGGACACAATTTTCTAAAGGGGGGAAGGATGTAACATCCCAAGTAATTAATGAATAATAAATATTTTTATCTATGTCTATTAATGAATTAGATAGTGTTTTAGAGGCTTAAAATGAAAATAAATCCAATCTTAAGCATGAAATACACTAATATTTTTAAAAGATTGTTTTACTGCCTTTTGATGGAAAACCATTTTTAAATCTATCTTTTGACAATTTTATAGGCTATGTTTCTCAAAATAAACTTATTATTTATGATTGGGACATCAAAATTTACTTTGTGAGAATTTTTGGAATTTTTCTGACAATGATCATTTTTTAACGAATAGTGAAAAATACTGCATTTTACATCAAAAATGATTTTTAATCTAATTTATTTATATGATTATATTATCTTTTGAATTGGTTTTAAAGTAAAATTAGAATATCTTTTTACCATTTAATCCAATAGTGGTCATTGGAATCAATTTCACTTTGAAATTGGACTTAAACTAGTGTCAATCTTTTGATACTTATTGTTTCATAAAAAACACGCTATTTGCTCTGACACCGGGAATTAATTATTAAATTAATTAATGTGACTTATATGATTCGAATTTTGTAAAATAGACATCATTTTTGAATTTAGAATATCAAATATAGCTTAGGGTTAAGTTTTGGTATTTTTCTGAAAAACTTCAATTTTTGATGAATAGTGAAACCACTAAGTGGTAGTTAAAGAAACTGATTTTTCGTTTAAATGAAACTTTTTCACTTCTGTGATTTTATTTTCAAAAATCCGACATACATGGTTGTCATTAGGAAGTAAAATGTGGTTCAATGAGATTAAAATAATTTTTTGGTGAATAGTAACTTTTATGTTTTTAATCGCGATTAGAGGTAATTAGTGCAATTTAAGGAAAAACATGATAATATAATAAAATGAAAATACCTAGAAACTTGTCCGAACCTTATTGTATGTGTCATGGACGGCGAAGAAAATCCATGGGTCAACTTGGGGACCCCATGGAGCCACTTTGGTTGGGAAATGACATAAATAACTTTTTTAATGTTAAAGTAAAAATGACACAAACATGAGATGTTTTACTAAAACAATTTTTACATGGGGTTATACAAGTCATATTTTTGATTATAAATATTCATTTGAAATCTAAAAAGATTTCATACATCATGATATTTTTTTTATAATTTTTAGACTTTAAATAAATTAAATTATTTATGACATCATGATGATGCAGCGATTACCTCATTAATAAAGGATTTAAATAAAATGAAATGATAATATAAAATCTATGACCTACACATGTCCAAAACCTATTGGATGGGTGGATTTAGAACCCTTATCACCTTATCCTAGAATTATATCAATGTGGGACCTTTTGAATCCGAATCTCATTTTAAAATAAAGTAACATTTCTTTACTTTCCAAGAGTGCCCCTCCTCTCCTCTTATAAAAGGCCCCCACCTCTACCTCCTTACCCACACTTCCAAAGCCTTTTTCTCCGCCAACCCCTGCCCATTTTGTCTCTACACATCCCTATATTACTCATTGAAGCCTCACTTTGGGCATAAGTCTTCCCAAGGAAGCCTTTGATCTCAAACCAAAGGGAGTTACCCGATTTTAAGGTAATGTCTTCACTTGAGTCCTTTTGTTTTATTTTACTTCTCCAACCCCCTAAACTCTTTTTATTCATTTATTTTGTAACAACTCCAGTATCTTCAATATACTAGGATGTTTTTATAAGAAGTATTCAAGATATACTTACACACACCTTCATCTAATGGTTAAAGAACATACTGTTTCCGTGGATGGCGAATTTCTGCCTCCAGAAATGATGATTATTCAATATTCTTTTAACACCTTAAAAGGTGGCCATTAAGATGACACTATAATTATATATGATATATAATATGTTTATTTTTTCCTTAAGATTCTGTATTTTTCATTTTGGGCATACCTTTATGGTTTCCATTATGGGTAAACGCAATATCTTCATTTAAGGAAGTGCGGACTACCGCCCCCTCAAAGTGATTTGATTCGTTAATACCATATGTGGGACGTATAAAGTACGGATTTATGATATTATATATGATATTATACTGGAATTATAAAATACCTTTATATCATTATGATTCCATTCTATAAAATATGAAATAGAAATGAAAGTAGCGTTTATGCGTACGAACGACTTACCGTCTCCATGAACGGTGCATTTCATTTCTTACCTCTAAATGATTATGTAATATTATAAATGCATGCATGTACTGGATATATATGACATATATGATATCTACATCATGAATACCATTCTTGATATAATGGATACATGAACAACTTGTAATTATAAAGGGTTTATTTTTGACTCAAGTACCAATGATCGTTAAAACGACAGTTATTAACTTAAATAATTACATAGTGTTCATGACATGGAAATAAGTGATATAAAAGGGATAATGAACTTGAATAAGGTTCTTAAACAAGTAGAAATTAACTCAAGTTTATTATTCAGGAGATTAAAGAATAATCGAGTCAAGTCGGACCCGAGGTATGGGACTTCGTCTTAATCTCCTTTCATTGAGGAATATTTTGTTTTATACAAAACCTTCTTTTAAACGGTGTATAAACCCTTTTGAAATTTACGTTTATCTAAAAGAAATCTTTTTTATACGAAGCTTTTTACTAAACGACAAAATGGAATCTTTTTGTCGTACGTATGCGGCGACAACGACTTCTCCGCCACCGTGACCATTATTTGAGTTTTGGGTTCCTCAACAAGCCATAACTTCCTTTTAAAAGAAAAATAAATACCATGTTTTACTTTTTTTTTTTTTTGGTATTGAAAATGGTTTTCATAATGTTTTTATTATATCAATGTGTTGTATTTATATCTTGTGATTGAAATGTGGAAATGTTATGTTTCCTTTATGCATGTTTTATGTGATACGATTATGTTATGGTTCTTGGACATTATTATGAAGACGGGTGGTTCCGTGATAAACTAAGGGTGGGTGAGCCCGATATAGCTCTTTAATGCATTGGGTAACACGAAGGAGTGAAACGTTAAGGTTTCTCCAAAGAGATTTAGGTAATATACTGTGATGGGTATTCCAAACGTAACCAAGAGGGTTACTCCCTACGTAAGAATGTTATGAATTTTTCAAGTTACCTTTATGTCTTATGATTTCTATGATTTATTCATGATTTGATGAGGTATGTTAAAGTGCTTATGTTTTATGGGTAAAGTATGATTTCATTCTTATGTATATATGAACTTATGTTTCCTTTCCATATTTTTATAACCCATACTGAGCTTTTTATGATCATCCCAAGTTTTTTTGAAATGTTTTTCACAGGTCATGGGAAAGGTACATGATATGATGATAGTGTCAAGGAAGTGTCAAGAATGAATCCATGTTTTATTTTATATATGTTTCCATTGATGGGAAAAAAGAATACTATCTTTATGTAACCACTTTGTTTATATGTGGAATGTAATGAAAGTTTTATGATCTAATTCTCTAAAACTCTAAACCCAAAAATATCCGCAATGTGTAATCTTGTAATAACTCATGATTAAGTAAGGTTTAAGGCTGGGGACTTATAGTTGGTATCCGAGGTCGGTTTAGATAACTTTAGGGGTTAGAGTTCTATTAAATTATTATCCAAAAATATTTTTTTTGAAGTGATATAGCATTTGAAGATTACCATGTTGCTTCATCTAAGACATGTTTGTTCAGAATGGTTTTCCGTAGAGGAAACAGGGAAGCAGTGCTAGGAAGGCATACAGAAGGAAATAACCTTCCGAATCAGCATCCTAAGATGGTCAGAATTGGAACTGAACAGTTTTTTGCAGTAATGGTGCAATTGAATCAAGTGATAAATAGTGGTGGTATCCATGCACGAGATCAGCCAGATCAACCACAGAGGAACATGTCAGTGGTGGAACATTTCATGAGGCAACATCCCCCATCATTCAGAGGATCATCTGACCCTATGCTAGCTGAAGGGTGGATTAAAGCACTAGAGAATATTTTTGATGTCATGGGGTGTTCAGACAATAAAAAGGTTAGTATTTCTATTTACCGTTTGGAGGGTGAAGCAGATCAGTGGTGGTCGATGGTTAAAAATATCAGGGATGCCGATGATATTGATGCTCTTGACTGGGATGAATTCAAAGGTACATTTCTTGAGAAGTATTTTCCTAAGGATGTTCGACTTAGGATGGAAAATTAATTCTTGGAATTGAGGCAAGAGGAAGACTCAGTGGCTACCTATGAAGAAAGGTTCACTCGATTGACAAGGTATGCTCCAAATTTTATCCGAGACATTGATAGTAAAATCAATCGTTTTTACTCAGGATTAAAGCCAAAATATCGAAGGGCATTAGCTTCTCATGAGTTTAAAAGTTATGAAATGCTTGTTCGATGTGCTGAGAAGGTGGAAATGGAGTTTGCCGATGATCAAGTGTTCTATAACAACCAGCAGAAGAAGAGACCGAGGTGGCAGGAGAAAGGGAAGAATTCTTCAAAAAAAAGTCTAATGGTAAGAAATCTAAGTTTCCAGTTTGTGATAAATGTGGCAAACGGCATGCTGGGGAATGTCTTCTGAATTTTGGAAAGTGCTACCGATGTGGTAAGATGGGACATAAGGCTCGTGATTGCACTGAAAAAGATCAAGGTGATGGTAAGTTCAAATTTGATTTACAGTTGGTGAAATGTTTTAAGTGCAATGAGATGGGTCACTATGAAAACGAGTGTCCGACAAAGAGCTCGAGTGATGGGAAGCAGTTAGACTACAAGTAGAAAGGGGTGGTGAAATCCTTTGCAACTACTTCAGCAGATGTCGGGCCATCAAATGAAGTTGTATCAGGTACTTTTTTTGCTTTTTCAGATTATGCCATTGTGTTGTTTGATTCGGGGTCTACACATTCTTTCTTCTCTGAAAACTTTTCTAGTAAAATGGGAATACCATCTCAAGAAATGACTCATGAAATTTTGGTAAAAACACCTGGGGGAAATGTTGAGGTGAAAATAATTTATAATAATCTTCCTATCCTTATCTGTGGAAAGAACCTACTTGCAAACCTTATTGTTCTACCTCTAGTAGAGTTTGATGTTATCTTGGGTATGGACTCGCTCTCTATTTACAATGCTAAGATTGACTGTAGAGCTAAAGAAGTTTCTTTTCAGAAATACTTTCAGTTTGTGTACAAGAATGAACCCTTACTATTGATAACATATCAAGAGGCCGAGAAACTTGTAAAATATGGAAATGAATGTTACCATGCACATATTGTTGAAAATAAAGGAACTGTTCAGATTAATGATGTGCCAGTAGTAAATGAGTATCCTGATGTTTTTCCTGATGAGTTGCCTGGAATAATACCAGATTGGGAAGTTGAGTTTACTGTTGACTTAGTTCCTGATGCTAAGACAATTTCAAAACCCCCTTATCGAATGGATCAAATTGAACTTTTAGAGTTGAAGAAGTAATTGCAAGATTTATTAGAGAAAGGTTTCATTCGACCTAGCACGTCACCATGGGGTGCTCCTGTTTTATTTGTTAAAAAGAAAGATGGTTCTATGAGACTTTGCATTGATTATAGAGCCTTGAATAACATCACTATTAAGAACAAATATCCTTTTCCTCATATCGATGATTTGTTTGATCATCTCTAGGGAGCTCAGTTTTTTTCAAAGATTGACCTGAGATCGGGGTACCATCAGCTGAAGGTAAAGGAAGCAGATGTTCCGAAGACTATGTTTCGTACAAGATATGGCAATTATTAATTTGTAGTAATGCCTTTTGGGATAACCAATGCACCTGCTGTATTCATGGACTTAATGAATAGAATTTTCCATGAGTTCTTGGATAAGTTTGTGGTGGTTTTCATTGATGATATTTTGGTGTTTTCTAAAAGTAAAGAGGAGCATGAAAGAAATTTAATTGTTATTTTGCAAACCTTAAAAGAAAAGAAATTGTATGGGAAATTCAGCAAGTGTGAGTTTTGGTTGCAACAAATTTCTTTCCTTGGTCACATTGTTTCTAAATATGGGATAACTGTTGATCCTGCAAAAACAAAGGTTGTTGAAGAATGGCCAAGACCCACAAATGTAATAGAGATTCGTAGTTTCCTTGGTTTGGCAGGATATTACCGAAGGTTTGTTAGAAATTTTTCAGGGTTATCTAGTCCAATGACTAAGCTAACTCGGAAGGGTGTTAAGTTTATCTGGACAAAAGAATGTGATGATTGTTTTCAGGAATTGAAAAGAAGATTGGTGAATGCTCCAGTTTTGGCACTACCTTCTAGGAATGGGGAATTTGTTATCTACAGTGATGCTTCATTGAAAGGACTTGGTTGTGTCCTAATGCAGAATGATCAGGTAATTTCTTATGCTTCACGAAAGTTGAAAACTCATGAAGTAAATTACCCTACACATGATTTGGAATTAGCTGCTGTTGTTTTCAATTTAAAAATTTGGAGGCATCATTTTTATGGAGTATAGTGTCAAATATATACTGATCACAAAAGTTTAAAGTATATATTCACTCAGAAAGAGTGAAACATGAGATAGAGGAGATTTTTGTAATTAATCAAGGATTATGATTGTACAATTTATTACCATCTAGGAAAAGCAAATAAAGTGGCTGATGCTTTGAGTCGAAAAAGTAATGCTTCATTAGTAATTTTGCATTTGGAACGTGATCCTTTGGTTAAGGATTTGATGAAATTTGGCATAAAAGTTGTTGGTGCAGGATGTTCTTCTGGTTTGTTTCAGGTATCAGTGAAATCTTCTCTATTAGACAGAATCAAGCAAGCACATAAGCAAGACAGTGAGTTGCAGAAAAAGGTAGAGATGGTTCAGAAAGGTAAGTTGCCTGAATTCAACATTGATAATGATTGTGTTTTGAGATTTGGGAAGAGATTGTGTGTGCCTTGTGATTCACATTTGAAGAGAGAGTTGTTATGTGAAGCTCATAGTTCTCCGTTTTCAGTTCATCCTGGCAGTACTAAGATGTACAGAGATCTACGGGAGTATTACTGGTGGGATGGAATGAAAAGAGATATTGCTGATTTTACTGTGAAGTGTTTGACATGTCAACAGGTTAAAGCAGAGTGGCAGTTACCGAAAGGGATGCTTCAGCCTTTACCAGTGCCAGAGTGGAAATGGGAGAATATATCCATGGACTTCGTTGTGGGATTGCTGAAGACCCCTCGAAATAATAATGAAATCTGGGTTATTGTTGATCACTTGACTAAATCTGCTCATTTCCTTGCTATACGAGATACTTTTTCCCTAGATAAACTTTACCGTCTGTATCTTAAAGAGATAGTTAGGTTACATGGAGTTCCTCTCTCCATTGTATCTGACCGTGATCCCAGGTTCACTTCTAACTTTTGGAAAGGCCTTCAAAAGTCGTTGGGTACTGGATTAAATTTTAGTACAAATTTTCATCCTCAATCAGATGGGCAGTCAGAACGAACAATTCAGACCTTGGAGGATAAGCTACGAGCTTGTTCGATGGATTATCAGTGAAGTTGGGACCAACATCTTTCATTGGTTTAATTTTCATATAATAACAGTTTTCATTCCAGTATACAGATGACACCATTTGAGGCATTATATGGGAAGCGGTCTCGAACTCCAGCTTTTTGGGATGAAGTGGGTGAAAGAAAGCTGATGGGACCAGAATTGGTAGAAGAGTTGGAAAAAAAAATTCAGCTGATTCAGAAACACATGAGAAAAACTCAGAGTGGGCAGAAGAGTTATGCAGACAATAGGAGGAAGGATCTCTCTTTTGAGGTAGGTGATCATGTTTTTCTAAAAGTATCCCCATGGAAAAGTGTGATTCGATTTGTAAGAAAGGAAAGCTAAGTCCAAGGTTCATTGGACCATATGAAATTCTGGAGAGAGTTGGATCAGTTGCTTACCGAGTGGCTTTACCTCCAAGTTTATCTCAGGTACACAATGTTTTTCATGTTTCGATGCTGAGAAAGTACATGACAGATCCATCTCATGTTTTGAGTCCAGAGGTAGTTCAGCTGGAAGAGAACCTATCTTATGAGGAAAAACCGGTCCAGATTCTTGACCATAGGGAGCAAGTGTTACGGAATAAGGTGATTAATCAGGTAAAGGTTTTGTGGAAAAACCACATGATGGAAGAGGCAACATGAGAATCTGAAAATGCAATGAGGGATAAGTACCCCCATTTATTCGATAAGTAAATAAATTGTGGGGATGAAATTTTCTAAAGGGGGAAGGATGTAACATCCCAAGTAAGTAATGAATAATAAATATTTTCATCTATGTCTATTAATGAATTAGATAGTTTTTTAGAGGCTTAAAATGAAAATAAATCCAATCTTAAGCATGAAATACACTAATATTTTTAAAAGATTGTTTTACTGCCTTTTGATGACAAACCATTGTTAAATCTATATTTTGAAAATTCTATAAGCTATATTTGTCAACATAAACTTATTCTTTATGATTGGGACATCAAAATTTACTTTGTGTGAATTTTTGGTATTTTTCTGACAATGATCGTTTTTTTAATGAATAGTGAAAAATACTGCATTTTACATCAAAACTGCTTTTTAATATAATTTATTTATATGATTAGATTATATTTTGAATTGGTTTTAAAGTGAAATTATAATATATTTTTACCATTTAATCCAATAGTGGTCATTGGAATCAATTTCACTTTGTAATTGGACTTAAACTAGTGTCAATCTTTTGATACTTATTGTTTCATAAAAAACACGCTATTTGCTCTGACAGCGGGAATTAATTATTAAATTAATTAATGTGACTTATATGATTCTAATTTTTTAAAATAGACATCATTTTTGAATTCATAATATCAAATATAGCTTAGGGTGAAGTTTTGGTATTTTTCTGAAAAACTTCAATTTTTGATGAGTAGTGAAACCACTAAGTGGTGGTTAAAGAAACTGATTTTTCGTTTAAATGAAACTTTGTCACTTCTGTGATTTGATTTTCGAAAATCCGACATACATGGTTTTAATTAAGAAGTAAAATTTGGTTCAATGGGATTAAAATAATTTTTTGGTGAATAGTAACTTTTATGTTTTTAATCGCGATTAGAGGTAATTAGTGCAATTTAAGGAAAAAATGATATTATAATAAAATGAAAATACCTAGACACATGTCCTAACCTTGTTGGATGTGTCATGGCCGACCAAGAAAATCCATGGGTCAACTTGGGGACCCCATGGAGCCACTTTGGTTGGGAAATGACATAAATAACTTTTTATTTAATGTTAAAGTAAAAATGACACAAAAATGAGATGTTTTACTAAAACAATTTTTATATGGGGTTATAGAAGTCATATTTTTAATTATAAATAGTCATTGGAAAGCTAAAAAGATTTACTACATCATTATATATTTTTTTTATAATTTTTATACTTTAAATAAATTAAATTATTTATGACATCATGATGATGCAGCGATTACCTCAATAATAAAGGATTTAAATAAAATGAAATGATAATGTACAATCTATGACCTACACATGTCAAAAACCTATTGAATGGGTGGATTTCGAACCCTTATTACCTTAACCTAGAATTATATCAATTTGGGACCTTTTGAATCCGAAACTCATTTTAAAATAAAGTAACATTTCTTTACTTTCCAAGAGTGCCCCTCCTCTCCTCTTATAAAAGGCCCCCACCTCTACCTCCTTACCCACACTTCCAAAGCCTTTGTCTCGGCCAAAACCTGCCCATTTTGTCTCTCCACATCCCCTATATTACTCCTTGAAGCCACACTTTGGGCAGAAGTCTTCCCAAGGAAGCCTTTGTGCTCAAACCAAAGGGAGTTACCCGATTTTAAGGTAATGTCTTCACTTGAGTCCTTTTGTTTTATTTTACTTCTCCAACCCACTAAACTATTTTTATTCATTTATTTTGTAACAAATCCAGTTTCTTCAATATACTAGTATGTTTTTATAAGAATTATTAGAGCTACACTTACACACACCTACATCTAATGGTTAAAGAACATACTGTTTCCGTGGATGGCAAATTTCTGCCTCCCAAAACGATGATTGTTCAAAATTCTTTTAACACCTTCAAAGGTGACCATTAAGATGACAATATAATTATATATGATATATAATATGTTTATGTTTTCATTAAGATTCTGTATTTTTCATTTTGGGCATACCTTTATGGTTTCCATTATGGGTAGACGCGATATCTTCATTTAAGGAAGTGCGGACTACCGCCCCCTCAAAGTGATTTGATTCGTTAATACCATATGTGAGACATATAAAGGATGGAGTTATGATATTATATATTATTATACATTGGAATTATAATATACCTTTATATCATTATGATTCAATTCTATAAAATATGAAATAGAAATGAAAGTAGCGTTCATGCGTACGTACGACTTATCGTCTCCATGAACGGTGCATTTCATTTCTTACCTCTAAATGATTATGTAATATTATAAATGTATGCATGTACTGGATATATATGAAATATATGATATATACATCATGAATACCATTCTGGATATAATGGATACATGAACAACTTGTAATTATAAAGGGTTTATTTTTGACTCAAGTACCAATGATCGTTAAAACGATCGTTATTAACTTAAATAATTAAATAGTGTTCATGACATGGAAATAAGTGATATAAATGGAATAATGAACTTGAAAAAGGTTCTTAAACAAGTATAAATTAACTCAAGTTTATTATTCAGGAGATTAAAGAACGACCGAGTCAAGTCGGACCCGAGGTATGGGACTTCGTCTCAATCTCCTTTCATTGAGGCGTATTTTGTTTTATACAAAAGCGTCTTTTATATGGTGTATAAACCCCTTTGACTTTTATGTTTGTCCAAAAGGAATATTTTTTATACGAAGCATTTTACTAAACGAAAAAAGGGAATGTTTTTGTCGTACGTATGCGGTGACAACGACTTCTCCGCCGCTGTGACCATTATTTGAGTTTCGGCTTCCTCAACAAGCCATACCCTCTTTTTAAAAGAAAAATAAATACCATGTTTTACTTTTCTTTTATTTTGGTATTGGAAATGGTTTTCATAATGTTTTTATTATATCAATGTGTTGTATTGATATCTTGTGATTGAAATTTAGAAATGTTATGTTTCTTTTAGGCATGTTTTATGTGATACGATTATGTTATGGTTCTTGGGAATTATTATGAAGACGGGTGGTTCCGTGATAAACTAAGGATGGGTGAACCCGATATAGCTCTCCAATGCATTGGGTAACGCAAAGAGTGAAACGTTAAGGTTTCTCCGAAGATATTTAGGGAATATACTGTGATGGGTATTCCAAACGTAACCAAGAGGGTTACTCCCTACGTAAGAATGTTATGAATGCCTCAAGTTACCTTTATGTCTTATGATTTCTATGATTTATTCATGATTTGATGAGGTATGTTAAAGTTCTTATGTTTTATGGGTAAAGTATGATTTCATTCTTATGTATATATGAGCTTATGTTTCCTTTCCATATTTTTATAACCCATACTGAGCTTTTTATGCTCATCCCAAGTTTTTTTGAAATGTTTTTCACAGGTCAAGGGAAAGGTACATGATATGATGATTGTGTCAAGGAAGTGTCAAGAATGAATCCATGTTTTATTTTATATATGTTTCCATTGATGGGAAAAAAGAATACTATCTTTATGTAACCACTTTGTTTATATGTGGAATGTAATGCAAGTTTTATGATCTAATTCTCTAAAACTCTAAACCTGAAAAGATCCTCAATGTGTAATCTTGTAATAACTCAAGATTAAGTAAGGTTTAAGGCTAGGGCCTTATACATACACATACACATACACGCACACACACACACACACATATACACATACACATACACATTCACATACACATACACATTTATATGCATATACATACGCTCACATGTATGTATACACATACACATACATACAATTATAAACATGTGCTTGCTTATACATACACATACATACACATACTACATAAAAATACATACACATAGACTGAAACATACACATAGACATAGATGTACACACATATACACATACACACACACACATACTCAAACACACATACGTGTACACATACACATTCCCATACAGACAAACATATACATAAACATGCATATGTACAAATACATGCACATACACCTACACACCCACACACACATATATATACTAATACACATACACATATACACATACACATACAAATACACATACACATACATACAATCACAAACATACACATATACATGCAATGTAAAAATAAATACACTTACACGTACACATGTATACGTACACATATTCCTAAATATAAAAATACAAATACACATACGCATACACACATACAGACAAATAGACATGCATATGTCAAAATACATTCACATACACATATATTCATACTTATACACAAACACATAAATATATACACATACAAATACACATACTTGTTTGTATAAACATACAAATAAATACAAATGCATGCACATACATACACATATAGACATATTCATACATGCACATACTACATAAAAATAAATACATATACACATACACATACAAATGTTATGACAATGAATATTTTAATACACTTTAATTCATGATTTGTTACATAGAGGTACACATAATACAATCCCAAAAGACCATGAAGCCTAGTGTCTTTGGGAATCTTGGTACATAGAAAAAAAATTGAAATAAGAATACAATGACATTATTGAAAACTTCTTTAACATGCTCATCAAATTCCATCATTCTTCTAAAACTACACAGGATAACCTAGGGACGTGTATAAGAATGGGGTGAGTTATAAAGCCCAGTAAGGGAATAAACAAAGCATAGCATATGGTAAAGCAACACATGTGATCCAAGAGGCATATAAAGTTAAAATAAGAGGGGTGAGCATCATAATATTGAACAATGAGGCATGATATAACATGATATAATAAAGGCAACGTAGGAATGCGAAAACAACTTAAAACATCGTATCATAAACATAATCTAAGGATAATCTCTAAGAAAACATAACACAATGTTCTTTGGATAACTTACCATGCACTATACATGAAATATCATGATATTAAAACATTACCCAAAGCATTGGAGGACTATATAATTCTAGGACCCCCTATCACTTTCACATCATGTACATGCATAAGTGTGAAACATAATTCATACAACATAAGAATTAATTTAATCAATTTTAACCCCATTATTAAGTATTATGGGTTACATAAATGTAAATATCCAATTGATTAAGGTTTTTTATAACTATATTAATACCCTTGAGTGAAAATAGATAAGGGTATTCAATACACAAATGTTTTTCATAGAATATAGTAGGATAATTTTAGTAGAAAAATGGGTATACATAAAGGTTTATAGAAGGGGTGACTAATATATAAAGAGGTATATCATTACTTGGGAATCATAAGGAAAGTAATATGGATTTGTTCCAACTTGAACAATTGTAAATAAAAAGGCATTACATAAAGAAGGTGATCAAATAAAGAGGATAAAGAGAGGATCTCTTACTTTGGCATAGTAAGGACTTAGGTGAAGTTTATAATAAGAGGGATAAATGATATCTAATTATTAGAAAATCAATTGTACAATAAATGGATGTTTTTAAAGGCATTAAAACATAATAAATTGAGATTCAAAAGGATAAAAACAAAGAAGGGGTTTGAATTGAAAAGAAGGGTGAGGGATCCCTTTATGTGAAGGGGTGATTCTAAAAACATGAAAGGAGCTTCTCAAGAGTTTTGGGGAACATTTGGGGGAATATAAAGAGTGAAAGTGAAAGTAATTTTATGCTAAAATGGGTTTGAGTGACGTTTATTGGGACTTTGAGTGGGTTTATATAAAAAAATAGAGGATAATTCTATATTAATTTCCAAACTTAGGTTTTGGACTCTATATGATGAAGTAACCAAAACCACAAACCTTTTCATGGTCTTTGCTCATGGTTTTTACCAAATAAGAGCAATTTTAATTATTTTATAATGATAAGAACCTAAATAATTAAAATAATACCCTTGGTGATGTGAAAGTGAGTAATGTTTTTAAAGAATTGATTTTAAATCCTTAAAATAAAATATAGGTTTTGGAGGATTCATTAAGGGTTTATAAAATTAATAAAATAAACTAAAACGATATCTCTTAAAAAGAAAATATAATTTTTTTGTGGATACTCTTTATATCATTTATTTGATCATTTTTGGGATTTTGGGATGTCATAATACACACAGTATATTTATACTATATTTAGTTTTGACCCAAGAATTCGACTGTCTCCAAAAATTATGAAAAATCACTATTTTCTAATTTTGATGTGAAAATTTCAAAAAAAAACTAATTTTATCCAAATAAATATCTAATTATTAAAATTTAAACATTTAAATCATAAATCCACATTTAATGAATAATACTGGGCTTTTTAACAATAATAGTTTTTGAACCGTTATAAAATTATTTTTGACTTCATAAAATTATATGATCATTTATATTTAATAAATGTTAATTTTTCCAAAAAAACTTGATTTAAATAAAAAATAGTGCCTTGATTGAAATAATATATTTCCTAAAAATAGAATTTGTGTTTCATCATATTAAAATATAGTTTTTATCAAACGCATTTTTTATCATTATAAGGTAATAAAAGATAAATATAATCATTATTTACTTAAAAATATAAAAATTCATACTATTATGGTGTAGATACATGGAATGTTATTACAATATCTAATTCCTTAAGGGTAAGGTGTGTGATGGAAATATTATCATAAGGTGGTTCCGCAAACATGGTTTGTGTTTTGATCTTGATTAGCTTAAAATTCAACCATAAACTGTTTTCCTAATGCTTTAGTTGTTGAATCTCGGCTTGGGATTTGTCAAGATAAAATCCCGATGATGTTATATCCCTTGGAAACTCTGATAAATGGCTTTTATAGTGTACGATTCTACTGGTCGAGTCTATATCTTCTTGTGTCATTATAAATTAGAATTTATAATAACCCTGAATATACTAATCTTAATGATCACTATAAAATGACTATATTATCAACAATTATGATGCTTAAGTATCTTTTAAATTTTATAGACAATGTAATTATTCCTAATAGACAATGTAGTGCATGTTTTGTCTATAACTTCATTACTTAATGAGGTATTTAATCATTGACTAAAAATTAAATGTTTTATTATTCAAACACTTTTGAGGAAAAAGTGAGAAACTGTACATGACTTCATGACTTAAGACACTCAAAGCACCATGATACAAAATTTAAGGCCAAACAACACCAAGATTACATAGATGATCCCCTACCCAGAATCATAAATAATAACATCACCCTCCTTCTGCTCCTCGCTATCGGCTAACTGTCCCGTGCATGAGAACACAAGCCTAGAACCGATGGAAAAGCCATACCCTCTCAAACAACCAATTCCGAAGTGAAGAACAGACAAAACCAACTGCTCTAAACCACATCTGGAGAAAAACCATGTAAGATAGATGCAGCGACCCTCAAACCTCGAATAAGAACATTCCACCAACTCAATGAATTCAACCACCAACTCCACCATTCCAAAGCATTCCACACAATTATCAAAAACTCCAAATCAAACCTATGATAAATCAATTTTCATACCGCCAAAGACCATTCACAACACCTCCATTAGAAACTTCATAGAACCATTCATACCTCTGCCTTCATCGACAAGGAGGCCAACACCACAAATTCAGAAAATTCAGCAACCAACATCACAGAAGAGACCCTTCACCGAACCAGAAAATTATTCTCCTTCTCCATCAGCAACAACAAAATCATCACCCTCGACCAGAACAATCATAACTGGTGCAAATCACTGGTGTCGATGACCCATCGAACGACCCAAACCAACAACAAAAAAAATGAAGTGTATGAAAAACAAACTAGCACTGAAATGAGGACCTCCTGAGTCTGAAATTAGCTCCGCTGCTAGAACAATTCATCACAGCAAATCCAAAAAGATCAACTGCAAAACAAAAAACCAAATCCAAAGAACGAACCAGAACTTAACAAAATCATGATAAAAAACGTAGAAAACATGAAAAAACATCACCGAAAATCATCACCTTGACACCAGACCAAACAAGAAGAAGAACGCAAGGACTGTCACCACCTTCAACCGTATAAGAATACAAGATCTTCCCAATATACCCGCAACCAATGAAAAAAATTGACGACAACCTTTGTCGCAGCAGCCAGAAACTCGACCAATGGACCCTCACCGGACCCTCACTGTGCTGCCATGAGAAGCCCTGTCCAAATCGATGGAAAGTGCGTAAAAGAGGCTAGAAAACAGAAGCTTCAACACGAATTCAAGCCCATGGAGTCACATGATGCTACCACAAAAGAGACGTCGCTAGCCACAAGATCGTCGTGTTGAAGCATCGAGAAGAATCTGATCCACACCGGGGGATGAAGGTGGCGACAGGTGGAGGAAACCCTAAAATGGCGCTCCTTACGGGCGCATTCTCAACTCCCAGGGATCTTTAACCCTGTATAGGTATTTAATAATTGGAAAAGGGAATTTCATTTATAAAATTTCAGGTCATAACATTCTTCCCCCCTTCTGAAATTTCACCCTAAAAATTTTCATTTCATACACCAAAATAGATAAGGGTATTTTTTTCATCACCACTTTTGATTCCCATGTCGCTTCCTCAAACATGTGGTTCTTACACAACACTTTTACCATGTGAGTTATCTTGTTTCATGTATGTTTTTCTCTATGTTCTAAGATATTAATCGAATTATCCTTATATTAAATATCATTTTTCAACAGTACACCCTCTAGATTCAGTAAATGTGAGGGGTCTGGTTTGTACTTCCTCCTGAAGGATATGTGGAACACCTAATGTACTTGAGAAAGGTAGGAGTTCTATTTGATAGGCCACCGCTCGGATATGATCAAGGATATAAAAGGGACTAATTTATCTATGACTAAGCTTTCCATTATTCCCAAACATCATGAATTTATTCTATGGAGATATATGAAGGAATACTTTAACTCCAACCTCAAACTATAGATCACCTTATTGATTGTTTTCATAGAGTTTTTCTGACTTTGTATAGATTTAATATAACACTGAATAGTTTGAACCTTCTCTATCATTTATTGCATAAGATCAGGTCCCATTAACTTCTTCTCTCCAAATTCATCACAGCATGTTGGAGTCTAACCCCTCTTCCCATATGGAGCCGTATAAGGTTCCATTTGAATGATATAATGTAAAGTGTTTTTATATAATAACTCCACTAGGGGAAGGTGTTTATCCCAATAACCTTGTAAATCTATTGAACATGATATCAACATATCCTCCAGAGTTTTAATGGTTCTTTCAGAATCACCACCTATCTAAGAATTATAAGTATTGTTGGATCTCAGTTTTGTATCAAACTCTTACTAAAGGATTCTCTAAAACCTTGAGGTAAACCTTAGATCTTGATATGATAAAATAGAGTGTGGAAAACATTGAATTCATACCACTTACCTTATGTCTATATTGGCGAGTTGTTCAAGAGAGAAATCTTCTTCTATAGTAATGAAATTTGTTGACTAGGTAAGGTGATCGAGAACCAACCAAATAGACTTATTTTATTTAGGTGTCTTATGGATTCCAACGATAAAATCCAAGGTTATGCTTTCACATTTCTATTCTGGTATGTGAAATGGCTTCATTATACCCTTAAACTTCTATCATTCTACCTTGACTTATTAGCATGCTAAGAATCAAGATACAATCTCCACAATATCCCTCTTCATGTTATCCCACACCAAGTTTTTATTAAAATAGCAATACATCTTAGTGTTTCTTAGATTAATAAATAAGGATGAGTTATTTAGATCATCCAAAAGTCCCCTCATTAGTTATGGTTCTTATTGGACACATATCCAGGTTTCATACCTTATAACTCAATCTTTAGAAAAGTTTCACTTCAAAATATTCACTACCATATTTTTTAGTAATTTATATTCTGTTTGGTTCTCATTTATCCTCTCAAGAATATATGGTTGATAATTTATTTCAGAAAGGTAATATGAATATCTATTTATTATTATAATTCCCATCCTTTTCATTTCCAAGAAGATTAGATCCCTTGCAGTCCTCATCATGGATAGAATTGAAGAAACCTTTCTACTCAGAGCATTTGTCACTTTTTTTCTTTACCAAGATGGTAATGGATTGAAAACTCGTAATATTTGATCACATCTAAATAGATTTGATGGTTTATATTAATCTCATTTTGTTTGAATATATACTTGAGCCTTTTATTATCAATTTATATGTCACACTTGTCCCTATAGAGATAATTCTACCCAATATTTAATGTTAAGATAACCGTGGTCAATTTTATATCATGGGTTGGGTAGTTATGATCATGTGTATTTAATTTTCAGTGCGCATAGGACATTAATTTTTCCTATTTCATGAGTAAACAACCCCATACCTTTTTGTATGCATCTTTATAGATCACAAATCCATTCCCACTGGTGGGTAGTGTGTGTATTGGTGTAGTGATCAACCTCTTATTTATCTCTTTAATTTTTTCCTCACATTAATAATTCTAGACAAACTTGAATCCATTAAAATTTTTCTTCGTTAAGGGGATTTAAAATCATGAAAAGTCTCTCACAAATCAATGATAGTACACAAATATCCAAGGAAACTACCTATTTATATCAAAATAAATGTTCTGGTCCACATTTAAATTTCATTTATTTTTAAAGGGTCCAAAAATATCCCTTTTTTAGTGATAAGATGCCCCAAGAAAGTTAATAACTCCAACCACAACTCAAATTTACTATACTTTTCATTTAAATTTTCCTTATTAAACTTCTTCAGTACAATATTTAAATTCTTCTCATGTTACTCTTTGGTTTTGGATTAAATAAGAATATCATTTATTTAAACTACCCCAAATTTATAATGGTAACCCCTAAAGTCTCTATTCCTTAAGTACATGATGATTTCTAGAGCATTAGTGATTCTAATTAGAATTAATATTAACTCTTAGCTCTTGTAATTTTTATGAAAATAAGTCTTGGGGATATCCTCCTTATTTTCCTTTACTTGATAATATCCTGACAGAATATCCTCCTTAGAGAAGTACTAGGATCCACATAGTTGATAAAAAATGTTAGAAATACATGTTAGAGGACACTTTTTCTTTATCAAGATCTTTTTGAGATCATGACAATTAAATCAGAGGCTCGTTAACTCATCCTTCTTCTTAATGAAGAGGTCAGTGCACCCTATGGTGAGGCACTTGGGTGTATGAACAATTTATCCAAATTTTCCTATAGTTCTTACTTCAGATCCGCAAATTCAATAAAATCCATTTTATATGGAGTCTTAGATACTGATAAAGATTTAGGTATAATATAGATTGAAAATTTAACCTCTCAGCTATGAGGAAGACCAATAAATTATTTTGTAAAAATATTATATATTCCCTCACAATGGGAATGTCTTCAAGGATATTTATCTTTAATCTCAATCATTTAAGCTAGATATGCTTGCTCTCAAGGAAATAATATAAATGATTGAAATTCTTTTTCAAATAAGATTCATCCAACTCATTTTACTTGTATATAATTGGAGGTAAATATGTGATAATGAGGGTAATTTTTTTCTCTTGGAAATTTATTTTTGATATATATAAGGAAAGTCAATACCTACCCAGAATAGAATCTAATTCCTCTAAGGGAAGTATCACAAGGTTAGTTGGTAAGTTCATCCCAAAAATGTTTATAAGGGAGGAGATATATTCTTGGGTTGAAACAATTGAACCATTTTTTGGTCATCACCAACAACTCAAATTCCATGTTTTTTGGTGTTTTAATAGTTCTTCCAAACTTTCATGATAAGAAAGAATGTGTAGAACCATGGAAGATAATCCAACCTTTAACTATTTTATTTTGGTTCTAATCATTCACATAATCCAAAATAGACTTAGGGATGGTAATTATTAGAATATTAAACACATAAAAGGTAAACCATGATCATTAAAGAGACAACTCATTGATGAGATGTATTACTTAACCTATGAATTTTTATGTTTTAATCCAAGTTATCCATGATAGATTTTCTAATATAAAATCTTATGGGAATTATTTGTTCCCTTTATAATGGTGTTTAAAGAGCTTGCTAATTTTACAAAAAAATATCTGCTTGGATTGTCAAACCCGGTGAGTATCAAGACCCATTTTGCATGCACCAGGTGATGATCGAGTCTTGCTCAATGTGACTTTTTTGGGGTTATTACCCCTAGGTACATATATGATAGAGACACATCCACTTTTATTATACAAACATGGATGTATTTTATTAGAAACCACATAATATATATTGTACCAAAATTTAGGGATTTTTTCTTATGTTTAGTATTATCCTAAAGGCTTTCACTAGAGTTTTCTAATCCTAATCCCAAAAAATAACTAGGCTTTTCTCTGATATCAACGATGAAATCCCATACTTTAATACACTTCAATTAATGATTTGTTATATCAAGGAACACATTATACAATACCAAAATATTTTTAAGCCAAGTGTATTTGGAAAATTAGGTAAATATCCTAAAAACATACAATAGGAATACAATTACATTATTGAAAACTTCCTCAACATGCTTCTCGAATTCCATCGTTCTTCTAAAACTACAAGGGATAACCTAGGGTTGTACATAAGAAATGGGTGACCTATAAAGACCAATAATTGAATAAAAAAAGAATATAATACGGTAAATTAGTACATGTGATCCAAGAGTCACATCAAGATAACATTAGAGGGGTGAGCTTCATAATCTTAAAAAACGAAGCATGATATAACATGATAGCCTAAAGAAAACTTAGGAATGTGTATGTAACATTTCAGGTAAATAAAGAATAATAAATTTTCATATTTATTAATATTTTCGAATTAAATATTAATTTTACTTAAAAGGGGTTGCTATGTTCGATAGCGTACTCGATACACAACGATGAGTTTCTTTGAAAACTTACGTTGCACACTAGTAATATAATAATATTATTTTAAATGGTAGTTAACATGTAGCCGTTGTATTGGCGGGAATGGATATAAATAACTAAAATATGATTATATATGTTTTTAAATGTTTTTACATTTATCCAATAAAAGATAAAGGCTTAAAATACAGAAAGAATTCAATTTTAGGCATTTATACCATAATTTTTACTAAAGGTTCACTTATCGCCTTTTGATGGCGAACCATCATTAAATATAGTTTTGATAACTCTTATACATTCTATTGGACCAAATATAACTCTTTTTTAGAATCGGGACATCAAAATTTACTTTGTGTAAATTTTTGGTATTTTTCCGATAAAGTTCATTTTTTAATGAATAGTGAAAAATGTTGTATTTTAATTCAAAACCGCTTTTTAATCTAATTTATTTATATGATTAGATTATCTTTTGAATTGGTTTTAAAGTGAAATTAGAATATATTTTTACCATTAAATCCAATAGTGGTCATTGGAATTAATTTCACTTTGAAATCGGACTTAAACTAGTGTCAATCTTTTGATACTTATTGTTTCATAAAAACACGCTATTTGCTCTGACAACGGGAATTAATTATTAAATTAATTAATTAAAATTATATGTTTTAAATTTTGTAAAATGAACTTCATTTTTGAATTCGGAATATCAAATATAGCTTAGGGTGAAGTTTTGGTATTTTTCTGAAAAACTTCAATTTTTGATGAATAGTGAAACCACTAAGTGGTACTTAAAAAATTGATTTTTCGTTTCAATGAAATTTTACCACCTTTGTGTTTTGAATTTCAAAAATCCGACATACATGGTTGTCATTAAGAAGTAAAATGTGGTTGAATGGGATTAAAATAATTTTTTGGTGAATAGTAACTTATTAAGTTTTTAATCGCGATTAGAGGTAATTAGTGTAGTTTAAGGTAAAAATAATGTTTTAATAATATGATATGAGCTTGACACATGTACTACCCTTATTTGATGTGTCATGGCCGACCAAGAAAATCCATGGGTCAACTTGGGGACCCCATGGAGCCACTTTGGTTGGAAAATGACATAAATACCTTTTTATTTAATGTTTAAATAAAAATGTCACAAACATGAGTTGTTTTACTAAAACAATTTTTACATGGGGTTATACAAGTCTGATTTTTGACTATAAATATTAATTAGAAAGATAAAAAGATTTCCTAGATCATGATATTTATTTTATAATTTTTAGACGTTAAATAAATTAAATTATTTATGACATCATGATGATGCAGCAATTACCTTATTAATAAAGAATTTAAATAAAATGAAATGATAATGTAAAATCTATGACCTAAACATGTCCAAAACCTATTGGATGAGTGTATTTAGAACACTTATCACCTTATCCTCGAAACACATCAATTTGGGACCATTAATATCCGAAATTAATTCTAAAATAATGTAACATTTCCTTACTTTCCAAGAGTGCCCCTCCTCTCCTCTTATAAAAGGCCCCCACCTCTACCACCTTACCCGACCTTCCAAAGCCTTTGTCTCAGCCAAACCCTGCCCATTTTGTCTCTAAAAATCCCTCTATTACTCCTTGAAGCCTCACTTTGGTCATAAGTCTTCCCAAGGAAGCCTTTGAGCTCAAATCTAAGAGAGTTACCCGATTTTAAGGTGATGTCTTCACTTGTGTTCTTTTGTTTTATTTTGCTTCTCCAACCCCCTAAACTATTTTTATTCATTTCTTTTGTAACAAATACAGTATCTTAAATATACTAGGATGTTTCTATAAGAATATTTCGAGCTAAACTTACACACATCTACATCTAATGGTTAAAGAACATACTGTTTCCGTGGATGGTGAATTTCCGCCTCCCGAAACGATGATTGTTCAACATTCTTTTAACACCTTCAAAGGTGGCCATTAAGATGACACTATAATTATATATGATATATAATATGTTTATGTTTTCCTTAAGCTTCTGTATTTTTCATTTTGAGCATACCTTTATGGCTTCCATTATGGGTAAACACGATAATTTCATTTTAGGAAGTGCGGACTACCGCCCCCTCAAAGTGATTTGATTCGTTAATGCCATATGTGGGACGTATAAAGGATGGATTTAAAGTCATTATATATGATGTTATACTGGAATTATAATATACCTCTATATAATTATTATTTATTCCCATTAAAGTATGATATAGAAATGAAAGTAGCGTTCCTGCGTACGTACGGCTTACCGTCTCCATGAACGGTGCATTTCATTTTTTATCCCCAAATGTAATGTACTATTATAAGTACATATATATAATGGATATATATGATGTATGTTACATCTAAATGATTAATATAATTCTGGAATTAAAATATACATACCTCTCATTTAGTTTTAATTCCATTAATATGACATAGAAATGAAAGTAGCGTTCATGCGTACGTACGGCTTACCGTCTCCATGAACGGTGCATTTCATTTCTTACCTATAAATGATTATGTAATATTATAAATGCATTTATATACTGGATATATATTATATATATGATATCTACAACATGAGTTTAACTCTGGATATAATGGATACATGAACAACTTGTAATTATAAAGAGCATATTTTTTACTCAAGTACCAATGATCATTAAAATGACCGTTAATAACTTAAATAATTACATAGTGTTCATGACATGGTAATAAGTGATATAAAAGGAATAATGAACTTGAAAAAGGTTCTTAAGAAAGTAGAAATTAACTTATGTTTATTATTCAGGAGGTTAAAGAACGATCGAGTCAAGACAGACCCGAGGTAAGGGACTTCGTCTCAATCTCCTTTCATTGAGGCATATTTCGTTTTATACACAACTTTAATTTATACGGTGTATAAAACCCTTTGACCTTTACTTTTAAACAAAAGGAATCTTTTTCTACAAAGCGTTTTAAAAAACGACAAAAAGGAATGTTTGTTTTAACGTACGCGGTGACAACGACCTTTTTCGCCGCCACAAGTATTATTTGGACTTTGGCTTCCTCAAGAAGCCATAATGTTTTTAAAATGAAATAAATACCATATAATTTTTTATGTATTTTGGTACTGAAAATGGTTTTTATAATGTATTTGTTATGTCAATATATTTATGTGATATATTGTGATCAAAGTGTGGAAATGTTTTCTTTCCATTATATTTGTTTTATGATTTTATATTGGTACTTGGACATTTGACGGGTGGTTACGTGATAAACCATATGACGGGTGGTGCCGTGAATACCAGGACAGGTGGTTACGTTGTAACCTCCAATGCATTGGGTATGGAATTCGGCCGTATGGGTATTACATTAAGTATGTATGGAAGTTGGCCGAATGGCTATTCCATTAAGTGATATGTGTGGAAGTCGACCGTATGGTTATTCCACTTAAGTATGTTTATGTCCCAAGTTACCTTTATATGTTATGTTTTCTTTATATGGGTTTTATGGTAATCCTTTGGTTACAAAAGGGTAAGTAATGATATTTTATTCAGTGAAGAGTTTTTACTACTTAATGAAGGTGAAGGTATTACTTTGATAAAGTATTCAAGGTTTGCTTGTTGTTTTGATAAACTAACAGTTTTCATTATTTGTGTATCCCTTACTGAGCTTTTTATGCTCACCCCAAGTTTTTTTTGAAATTTTTTTCACAGGACTTAATGTGGAATAGGGTCAAGGATGAGATCAAGGGAAAGTCATGCTATATAAAACATGGAACTAGACATGTTTCTTTTTAAGAGTTTTTTTTATTATATGGAAACTTAGTAGAAGTGTCTACCTTGTAAATCTTTAGAGATGTAATAGTTATGTTCTAATTCTCTAAAACTCCAAACCTGAAAAGATCCTCAATGTGAATTATTCATTTAATTCAATATTAAGTAAGGTTTTAAGGCCAGGGCCTTATAGTGTAAACAACTTAAAACATGTAATGATAAACACAATTCAAGGAAAGTCACTAATAAAACATAACATACTATTCTTAAGATATCATCTTTTTCACTATACATGGAATATCATTAGATTAAAAAATTACCTAATGCATTTGAGGGATATATAATTCCATTCTCACCCGTCACTTTCATATCATGTACATGCATAGGTGTGAAACATAGATCATACAAAATAAGGACATATTTTGTAAATTTTAACTTTATAATTAAAGAGTGTGGGTTACATAACTTTAATTCCTCAATAAATTATGGGTAGGTATAACTAGGTGAATACCTTGAGTGGAAATGGAGACAATTAGTCATTATACAAATTTTTGGCATGGAAAATCACAGGATAATTTTGAGAACATAACGGGTGTACATAAAGGGATATAGAAGGTATTAATTAGAGAGAAAGGGGTATATAATTATTTGATAATCATAAGGACAATAATAGGGATGTTTAAAAACATATCCCAACTTGAATAATTTGAAATCAAAAGGTATGACATAATGAAGGTGCTTTAATAAAGAGGGGAATGAGAGGATCTCTTACTTCTACATAGTAATGACTTAGATAAAGGTTATAATGAGATGGTATAAATGATATCTAAATATTATAACATAAATTGTACAATAAATGGATGTTTATAAATACATAACAACATAATCAATTGAGATTAAAAAAGATAAAAACATAGAATGGGTGTGAATTGAAAAGAAGAGAGAGATCTCTTACCTTAAGAAGACACTTCTAAAAACTTGAGAGGAGATTATTGAGAGATTGGGGGTACCTTGTGGGGAATATAGAGAGAGAAAGGTAAAGTAATTTAAGTATTTGTGGGTTTTTACTAAAGGGGAATGTGATTTTTTGTGGGTTTATATTGAAATATATATGATAATTCTTTATTAATGTCCAAACATAGGTTTTAGACTCTATATGATAAATTTATAAAAACCACACACATTAACATGATTTTTTCTATGGTTTCTACCAGAGGAATGGATTTAATTATTTTATAAGACTAATAACTGAACAAATTAAAATAATAACTTTGGTGATGCAGAAGTGAGTACTGTGTATAAAGAGTTGATTTTAATACCTTAAAATATAATATAGGTTTTGGAGGATTTATTAACATGTGATAAAATTAATAAAAAAACCTAAAAAACACATTATTTTAAAGGTAAAACATAATTTTGGTCACGAATATTATTACTATCATTTATTACATTATTTTGGGCTTTATGGTGTAATAATACACACCGTATATTTATACTATATTCTATTTTTGCCCAAAAATTTGACTGTCTTCAAGAATTATGAAAAAATCACCATGGGATAATTTTGATGTGATAATTTCAAAAATAATATTTATTTTATCAATATATATATATATGATAATTTATACTTTTAAATCAAAAAAAATACACTTTTTCAAATAACAGTTTTCAGACCCTTATAAAATTATTTTTGACTTCGTAAAATTATATTATCACTTATATTTAATAAATATTATTTAATAATAATATTTTATTAAAATATAATTTATTTCAAAAATTACAGGATTCATTAAAATAGGGGGTCTTAATTGATACTATATATTTCACAAAAAATAAAATTTGTCTTCCTTTTATCAAATTATAATTTTTTTCAAACCTATTTTTTAATCATTATAAAGTAATAAAAGATAACTACAATAATTACTTTTTTAAAAAATAAAAATTCATATTATAAGGGTATAGATACATAACTCTTTATTACATCAAAAAATTCCTAACAGTAATGTGTGTCGTGGTGAGGTTTTCATGGGGTGGTTCGGCAAATATGGTTTGGGTCATGATCTCGATGAGCTTGAACTTCAACCATAAATGGTTTCTCTAATGACTTAGTTTTGAATCTTAGTTTGAGCTTATTCATGGGAAAAGACATGATGTTATCTCTCTCAGAAACACAAATAAATAGTCTTCATATAGTACAATCCTACCGGTTGATCCCATCACCTGTTTTGTCTATATTAATTAGACTTTATTATAAACCTTAATATAATAATATAAATAGTCATTGTAAAATGACTATATTATCAACATTTATGATGTTTAACAGTATTTTAAATTTGATAGACCATATAACAATTCAAAATAGCCAAAGTAGTACATGTGTTTTTATATCTTTATTACTTGAAAAGATATTTAATTATTGAAAAAGGTAATTTTATTTATAAAAGTTTGGGTCGTTACACACAAGAATAAGCATAGAAATACATGTTCATATACATTCACATAAACAAACACATATAGACCTACACACAAACACATACAAATACACATACACACACACATATACATAAACATACACATTCACATACACATACACATACACATACACATACACATACACATACACATACACATACACATACACATACACATACACATACACATACACATACACATACACATACACATACGCATACGCATACACATACACATACACATACACATACACATACACATACACATACACATACACATACACATACACATAAGCATACACATACACATACAAATAAACATACACATACACATACACATACACATACACAGACACATACACAGACAAATACACAGACACACACACACACACAAAAACACACACACACACAAACACATACACATACACAAACACATACACATACACATGCACATACACATACACATGCACATAGACATAGACATAGACATACACATACACATACACATACACATACACATATACATACACATACACATACACATACACATACACGTACACATAAACATAAACATACACATACACATACACGTACACAGACACATACACATACACATACACATACACATACACATACACACACACATACACATACACATACACATACACATACACATACACAAACACATACAGACGTACATATTCCTAAACATACATATGCCTAAACAAACATATGTACACATGTAGACACACACAGACACAGACATATACATAGGCATACATATGTACACATAAATGCACAAGCACACACACACATATATAAATACACATACACATACACATGTATACACATATATGTATTCAAGTACACATACATATACACGTACACATATATATACACATACACATACTTGAAATATCACATACACGTATTATAACACCCCACTTGGACTCATTGGATTGAGAAGAGGAAAAGTGATACTGGCCTTATGTGACATCCCCTGGACACCAAAGGTTGGAAATAAATGGCAAGGAAATTAGAGGATATTAGGGGATGATTTTACCAAAAGAACACACGATCATTGAGGAGATAAAAATATCTAAGATAGACTAAATGATGCATGATAAAAAATAACATAACTCGATACAATAATAATACAGAACAACATAATATTGTAGAAAAAATAAATGAAGGTGAAAGGATAAGAATCCAAGTAAAAAAGACAACATCACCAAAGTGACACCATCCTAGACCAAGATGCGACACTCCCAAGCTCAAAAAACAATAACCAAACCATGACGTCAAGGACAACCACTAGAGATGTATAAAACATGGCCCTTCCCTGTAGCTTGGCATAAAACATCTAAAAATGCAAACAAGTATCCATGAAGATGGTGAGTATAACATTCAGTTGGATTTACCCAAAGACTTCCCTTCATACGCCACTAAGAAAAGAATATGTTAGTATATTTTATAAAAATAATAGATAAGAAGATAAGAAAATCATGCCAATCCATAAATATATCTCATATAAATAAATTCAAGAAAAATATTTTAAAACCATTTAATTTCCATTGATATAATTAACCCATTTCACACCCACACACATATATAATTCATGTAACCATGGACCACCCTATACCTGTGAGTGGTAAGTCATCCTATCACAAAGCCGTCACTTGGTGAATAACTTGAATATGGTACCTATAACCATGATATGTCCTAAATTATCATTATTTGATAGCAGTAATTCTAACAATTACCCATCCCAAATTGTTATCATTTTAAGGTGGTAATTATGACCATTAACCATCCCAAATTATTATGAAATCACTCCACACCTTTATGACAAAATTTCTAATAAAAAATTTATTTAACAAAATCCCATCTTTCAAAACCCACCCTTTTGAAATAACATCTACCAGGGTTTTCCAATTAATTCCATAAAATATTTACAAATAAAAATCAACACAATTTAGGAAATATCAATCCAATAAGTTCAAGAATAATATTGTGGGAGATAATCCACCTTCCATGATAATATTATCACAAAGGATCCTATACTATTCCATGAGTACAACATTTTTTCTCCCGTTCCTTTAGTAAAATCCAAGAAGAAAACATAAAAAATATGAACTCCCAGATCAAGGCATAATAAAACCAATCTATGGTTCCAATAAATACAATAAGAGAATATCAACCTGATAAGGAAGAATAGAACCCTAAACTATTGATTCAAAAAATAACCTTTTAATGATTCGAGGTCATCAGAATTCAAATGTAAAAAATCACCGGAATTCACCTATGGGAACCCTATGAGTCAAGAGGGAGAAGAATATGACATGTGACAAAAAATTAAAATTGGTTATAATGTATGAATAGTGTGTTCTGATTTTCCATCTGTCCATGGATGATATGTTGTTCTCAAATTAATTTGACTTATGAGAGCATGTTGTAACAATTTCCAAAATCTAGAAGTGAAGAAGAGTTCTCTGTCAGATACAATCGAAACTAGAATTCTTGGTAACCTGACCACTTCTTTGATATATAACTTTTCTAATTCATCTAGTTGGATTCTATGACAGGAATAAATTGTGTTGTCTTAGTAATTCAATCCACTACTAACCATATAGAATCATGTTTGTGTAACATTCTTTGTAGGCCTCTGAAAAATTCCATCATAATATTCTACCAATTCCATACAACTATTGGCATAAACAACAACATACCAGCTGGCCTTTGATGTTCTACTTTTATCTATCATAAATTCAATCTTTTCATCACATAGTCTACAATTTCACATTTCATCCCTTCCCACTATAACTGTTCTTTCATTTCCTTATGAATTTTATGAACACCTGGGCGAATAGACCATTTTGAATGGTAATACGGTGAAATAAGTTGTTCCTTACAATACTGAGGAACTAAGATCCATTTCTAAAAACATAATAAGGATTTATCTTCCATTTTTCCAATTATCTAGAGTCTCCCCACTATTTAGGTTTTACCTAATGGTTATGAAATAAAAATTAGATGTTTGATATTATTTTAAAAAATTTACCACGTCTTTAAGAAGATATAATGGAAAACAATTCACATTCACCCTGTGCGACACAATCTAAACACATATCATAAATCATTCTCATCAACAAACATTGGTCATGAGCTTCTCAGACCACTTCACTAAATGATTTCTAGCTCAATGCATCATCCACAAAATTTCCTTTACAGGGTGTGTATATCATGTTGAAATTCAACATCTAGTCATACTCAATATATCTTTTTTTCCACAAGTTCAAGTCTCACTGAGAAAATTTGTATTCAAAATTCTTATGATAAGTGAAATCTATGAACTTTTCTCAAAATATAAAATGCCCCCATGTTTTAAAATCATGGAAAACTACTTATAATTTTAGGTCATGAGTAGGATAAATCTTCTCATGCACTTGTAACAGCCTCAAACCGTAGGCCACAACATGGTCTCCCTATATGAGAACACAACCAAGACTGTATCTAGATGCATCATAATATAATACATAGTTGTTACCTAGTTTTGAAAGGATTACGATGGGTGTTGAGGTTAGATGAGTCTTATGTTCGGAAATTCATTTCTGGAATTAATCATTCCATACGAATAGAACGCCTTTACATGTCATAATAGTCATGGGAGAAGAAATTCTAGAAAAATCACAAACCAAGTAGTGATAGTAACCTCCTAATCCCAAAAAACTGTGTACCTAAAAAATATTCTTGGGTGTCTACTAAGAGACTACGACTTCAATCTTTCCAAGATCAACATATATTATTGATTCAAGAATTACATGCTTGAGGAAATGAACTTCATGTTTCCAAATGTCTCACTTAAAAAACTTAGGATACAAATGATGTTCTTGCAATGTATTGAGTACAATACCAAAGTGATCCTCATGTAAATTCCTCCTTCTGGAATAAAAAAAATCATCAACAAACACCATAACAAAAGAATCAAGGTACCTATGGAAGATACATTTCATTAAATACATGAAAACTTCTAGTGTGTTACATATACCAAAAGGCAGGATGAAATATTCATAATAGCCATAGTAACTCTGAAATAATATTTTTGGGATATCCTCTCTTCTAACTCTAAGTTGATGATATCCTGAGCGTAGATCAGTTTTAGAGAACTATTTGGATCCCTTAAATTGGTCCAAAGGATCATCAATCTGATGAATATGATATTTATTTTTAATCGCGGCTTGATTCAATTTATGCTAATCAACACATAATTAGAGAGTACCATATTCCTTCTTTAAGAACAAAATTTGTGCATCCTAAGGGGATGTAGTTAGTTTGATAAAGACTTTACTTTATAACTATCAAGATGAGCCTTTAGCTCTCAAAACTCTTCTAGGGCCATTCTGTAATATGATAAAGAAATATGACCTTTTCTCGTGAGTAATTCGATAGTAAATTTGATTTTCCAGTTGGGTGGTAACCCAAAGAATTCATTTAGAAAAAAATTTTGGTATCAATACACTATGACAGGAAGAATCCCATTTCCTATTTCATCATTTTCTACCATGGTCATCACTGCTAAATGACCTAAGCTTTCCCTATCTACTGTCATTATGGGTCCTTCTTTACCAGCATTTATATCCCAACATCCCATGAATACATGAAAATATCCATCCAGGTACGTAAACACTATGTGTTGAGAATAATAGTCTATATAGGCTTTAAAGGCTTTCAGCCAGTCCATTCCAAAGACCAAAAAAAATACGTCCACCTTTAGGACTGTAAGATTAGAGAAAAACTACACTACATCAATGGTAATGGAACATTCTGGGCATTTTAATCCTCTACACTCCCCTAAACTACATCATTTCCATGTAGGCCTGGTCTCTCGCTCACAATAGCCTACTCTACTCCATAAAGATGTCATTCTGATGTCATATGATATCTCTTACTTCCCTAGTGGGGTGTGGACTAAAAAAATAAAGTGTTTCTAGAAATGTCTTGGTTTAACTATTCTTGTGGATTCGAAATAGTTGGATGGGACTGTTCCATCCAAGAATAAAATGATGAGGTTGTGCCAAGCCTGTTCCACCCAATGGCCTTAAAATTTTATAGCAATACTTATTAATATGGAATTTCTTACCATAGTGGTAGAAATTCCTTGGTGGTTCCACACACTTATTCGTATTATGAATCAATGAAATACACTGAAATAATCATAGTTAGATATAGGATCTTATTCACATAGAGGTTTTATTACTTTAAATTGAAGAAATATGTGGTTCTTTCTGTTTTGAAGGTGTGGGGATTGAATTGTTTATTGAATAATTCAACAAAATCCTCCAACATAAGTCCCATGCTAGTGTTGCTTTGAGGATGTTATAGTGGTTTCAGAGGAGGTAAAAAAATTCAATACATTGGGAGATTCAGGGTTCGATTCCTGAGAGTCTGTTTTAGGTGAATTTATCCTTCCCTTAGCCCCAATCATCTTATCAGGTCACCCATTATTGACTGGGTGGGAAAAATGAGGCACAACCCACCCAGGCTAACATATTTCTATGTAGTACTATTGCCAATCGGGATGTCACTCTCTGGGTCACTCTACCATCTCGGCATGCACCGACTCCTTCCCAGCTGGGGATCTCTCTGGAGTGAGCTCTTCATGGGGAAGGGGGTTTCCTCATGTAGAGGGTTTGAAAAGTCCACACATGGGGATTCTCTTTTAGAGAAGGAATTCCTTGGTCATCATTAGCTTGGATAGATAAATCCCCCATTGGTGTGCAAGATATTCCAACACATAGGTTTCCAAATAAATCTTCTGCTCTGTCAGTGTACCAAGAAATTCAAAAATTCTATTTATTGGATTTATCCACACTTCTTCATTTTTCTGTTTAGAATCTCCTCAAACACTGGTGTATTTTTCTTCTGAAACTGTATAGAATGATCCACTTGCCTTTGTTCATCACTTCTATTTCCTATTTCAGTATATTTAAATGCTTTCACAATACTCTATACAAGTTTCTAGTTAACCTATGGTTTAGGTGAAACAACATTTTCAATAGATTATTCATGATAGTTTCTACAACGTCTTCCTTGTTTCATTTTCTATATGTAGAACAATACACCATTTTAACTATTTCTCTCTAGGAACTGAAGGCTTGAATAAATCCCAGAAAATTATATACAATTATCACTATCATAATCAATAAATTGGGAAACCATAATTTCAAAGATAAATCTTTTTTTTTCAACAAATCATTTGAACTGTAGATGAACAATACAATCCTAGTGGGAAGTCTTATCATAATGATTTCTATGAAACACTCATAATATAAACCCATGATGAAGAGATAAAAATACTCCTAGAAGTTTCTTATTATACTTTTGTACCCAAAACTCCATGTTAACTTGATGTACAATATAAAAAGGTAAGAGATATATTTTTATACTAGAAATATCATTTTCTAATATCCCTATCTTCTTATTATCATCCTAACTCAAGGACTGAACAAAATTTGTACCATAGGAAACTCATGGACCAAAAAAATTAATTCTATTTGTTCCAAAAAGATATTTGGGACAACCAAGACTTATACCAATTATAATGACCCACCCCAACTCATTGGATTGAGAAGAGGCAAAGTGTTACTGGTCTTAGGTGACATCCCTAGGACACAAAAGGCTGACAAGAAATACCAAGGGCATTAAAGAACATTGGGGGATGATTTTCCCTGAATAACACACAACCTATTAAGAGATAACCAATATCCAAGGAAGACTAAATGTTTCATGTGAATAAACCCTATAACGCAATACAATACCAATACACAATAACATCTGAGTACGGTAAGAAAAAATAAATGTGCAAGGATAAGACTCTAAGTAAAAAATACCTAGGCACCAATGTGGCACCATCATAGACAAAGATGAAGACAATCCCAAGATCCAACTTCAGTAACCAAATCATGATGTCAAGGACCACCACTAGAGAAGTGAAAAACATGACCCTTCCCTGTATCTTGGTAGACGAAATCTATAAATTCCCAAAATTTCCCACGCATGGAGTGAGTATAACACTCATTAAAATTTCCCTAATGACTTCCCATCACATTCCACTATGCTAAGAACATATTACTACATTTTATAAAAATGGGAGAGAGATATATAAGAAAGTAATTTCATACCGTAAACAGATATCATATTACAAAAAAGTAAAGATCAATATTTTAAAACCATTTCATTTCCTTTGGAATAAGTAACTCATTTCCCACCCCACACACAAAATTCATGTAACCAAGGATCTACATATAATCTCGAGTGGTAAGTCATCATATACCAAGCCGTCACTTGGTGACCAAATTGATGGTGCTACTTTCGACCATGATCCATCCCAAAATATCATTATTTGATGGCCGTACTTTCGACCATTAAACATCCGAAATTATTATCATTTGATGGTGGTACTTATAACCATCACCCATCCCAAATTATTATGAACGCACACCACACATTTATGAAAAAATCTCAAATAAAGCATTTATTTAACAAAATACCATCTTCCAAAACCCACCCTATTGAAATAACATCAACCGAGGTTTTTAAATTAATTAAATCAATGATTTTCAACACAACATTAATATGATTTTGGAAAGATCATACCAGTAAGTTCAAGAATAGTAGAGTGGGAAAGAAGCCATCTACCTTGATAAGATTACTGTAAAGGATCCAATATGATTCCACAGATCAAACCATCTTCCTCCAGTTCCTTTATCAAAATCTATGAATATCTCATCAACACAAATTTGAACACATATATTTGAGTAAGACAACACCGATCTATGGATCTGATCAATCCAACATGAGTAGATCAACAAGATAAGGGAGAATAAAACCCTAACCTTTTGATTCCAAAAACAACCATTCAAATATTCGATGTCACAGGAGTTCAGATGTAAACAATCTTCAAAATACACCTATTGGAACCCTAGGAGTCAAGAGGGAGAATAATAGGGCGTTTGAGGAAAAATACACATTGGAAGTTACTTAACTTGATAGGTGTTGGGATTTAAACTATGTGTAACTCATATGAATGTCGTGTATTTTTTGGAAGTCACATACATAGAAAATCAAATAGCCTCAATTTTGTTTACTAGAAAAACAAATTACATGACGTGTTACTTTTACACAACGTGTATTTTTTCTGTTGTGTTTTCCAACAGTTAGCCCAAAAGTTCATACTTGCAACTAAATTAAACCAAGACCCCATGAAAAATAAAATGCATTAAATGAAGTCTTACCTAAAACTAAGTGTGATACATGTGTGCATACATACACATATATTCATGAATACACATACTATAAAACATACATATTCCATATAAACATATGTACACATACATACAAATATACACATGTAATGTACATACATACACATACACATACACATACACATAAACATATACATACACAGGTTTGTACATCAAAATACACATACACATATATTTACATATACATAAACACACATACATAAATACACATACACACATAAACATACACATATATAGAACACACACACGCACGACACAACACTCGCCTTTACATACAACACATGCATGCAAGTGAACATTCAAAAAAACACCTACGTCACATGATGCTCGAACACTTGGAACAGATTCACGCAAATAGAAGGTACTGGATCGACCAAATGTGATCTCCTTTTGCGATGCACTCGAAAGCTCAAATTTGAGTAGCACAAAGGAGACAAAACCTCATCTCTTCAAAAAACTTGAGGATGGTGGTTTCCTTGTTGAAGATGACCCAGATGCTCTATGTTAAAGAGATCAAATGTGCAAGTGTTCGGTCCTCAGCTAATTTTCATAAAGTAAAGGTGATTGTCCCTAGCCCTTAACTGAGCTTAAATATAGGATTTCACACTACTGGGGTTTATCGAAGTGGAAGATGGTGACAATAGGCAAAGGCTACTATCATATCCTTTTCAACTTGTAGGAGGAACATGATCAAGTATGGATAACTAGTAATTTAAAACTCCAGCCTGGGTTTCTTAGGCTCTTTGATTGGGATGTTGCCTTTAATCCACACACACACAAGAACTCAATGGCACAGATCTGGGTAAGATTACATGGACAGAATTGGTATTTTTGGTATCCCAAAATCCTAAATTATATTGTTTCATGTATTTTCTTAGCTGTCAAAATTGATCAAAGAACCTTAAATGCAGAATTAGGTCTATTTTCTAGGGTTATGGTTGAAGTGAATCTTGCCTCAGAATTTCCTAATGTTACAAACTTTAGTGATTCTAATTAAAAAAAGAAAATAAAGGTGGAATATGAGAAAAAACCTCCTTTCTATGAGGTCTATAAATCATAGGGAATAACCTATCTAGTTGTAGAGTGGTTAAGAAACAAGTGGCCCCTCCACTTATTAATGAATGTAAGGTGGTTAGATATAATAAGAAAGGTGATTCACCAATGGTTGACTTACCCGAGACCTTTCGTAAGAAAAATGATGTTTGGGTTAAAAAATAAAATGTTTTTTCCCTCTTAGAAGGTAAATCTTGGGAAGAAATAGTGGATGAGGAAGAATGCCTACTTATAGAAAATGCCTTAGTTACAAAAATAAAAGAAATGGTCTTAGAAATTCTTCATGCTCACCATGGAATTGACATTAGTGAGGACATGATATCTCTATCTCCCTCTCATCAATTGAAATCTAATGAATCTATTTTATGTAAATCATATAAGAATAATGTTTCTTGTAGGGATAAGGATTCTATTGAGCCCATTAACCCTAATAATGGGAAAATGGGGAATGACTCTTCCATGTCTAGGATCTTAGAAAAAAAGAGCATTATAAAAGAGAATACTCATACAACTCTTGATGACCCCATGGTGAATGCATTGGACAAAAAGAGAAGGTATGCCCCTTTCATTATGTCTGGATCATCTATTCATGAAACCTGATAAACTGATGCTGTAGATTTGGTTGAATCCCAAGGTAACATGAACAAGAATACATACACGGGTAACTATTCTCTCTCTATTCTTGATAACTCTAAATGCTCTTCTTTTGCAGCTTCTTTACAAGAAACTATTCATTAAACTGCTTCCATTTCACTAGAAAATAGTTATGTTTTGAATTTTCATGATTATGATTACACACTATGTACTGTATCTAAAGCAGTTAGGCATGAAATTGCTAATAAAGCCGATCTTGGTCCTGTGGAATATTCTGAGATCTCAGACCAACCTATTATTAATCAAGGAAAAACTATTAGATCTAACTATTTTTCTTTTTTATCTACTTATCACTTGGTTTCTACTCAGCATACCAACCTGAAATTAGTGACATCTAGGAAAAACACCATTGATAACTCATCTGAGCCTACACAGAATAGACCTACACTATCTCGATCACCTATTAATCCTCCTACTCCTATGCGGAATCCATTTATTGCTGTGGAAAAAATTATTCCTCCTAGCCCTACTTCCAGTCTTCATGAAAGAAAATCCAAACCAAACTTTTATCTGGATGTTAGAAGATAATAGAGAAAGAAAGGATTGGGAAAATCCAAAAAAGGGGGTTCTAACCCGAAACACAAGTCCAAATGAATCTACTCTTTTGGAATTGTTTGGGTATTTCAAACTCTGACACTTTGATTGTTCTTAATAGGTTTTTGATGATACAAAAGCCTAAACTTTTTTCTATTTCTGATCCTAAAATCAATTTCACTTCTAAATTTAGGAACCTATGCTCTCTTAGCTACAATTTTTTAGGTGCCTATAAGGATAGCCCCGTGGTGGACTCTCTATGGATATTTTATCACTCATCTGTTTAGAATGTTAATATTATCAAAAATACTGATCAACTGTTTACTTGTGATTTCTTTTGGGAAGGTCAATGCACTTTTTACCCGATGATATATGACAAGAATAGATACCAAGAAAGAAGAACACTCTGGAAATATCTTTTTGTGTTGGCTAATAAAATTCATGATCCTTGGGTTTTGATGGGGGATTTCAATGCTATTCTCACTTCCAGTGAAAAAATTGGTCCCTATCACTCATCTATATCTTTTAGGGAGTTTAGAGGTTCCATTGAAGACAACAATATAGTGGAATTTAATCTCACTGGTGAAAAATACAACTGGTATAGAAGACACTATACCAATATTGTAGATAGTAAACTAGATAGAGATTTTGTTAATATGGATGCTATTGCTAAATGGGACACCATTTCTAGTATCGCCCTTCCTAGTTTGAACTCAGAACATCACCCCATTCTGGTCAATCTTCTCATTAAAAATCTTAAACTCATTCTCACCTTTAGATTTAACAATTCATGGTCTACTGACCCAGACTGTGCTTCCTTAATCTAAAATAATTGTGAATCTATGAATCATAAGAATGATACCTTTTTTCTGTATATTCAAGCTTAAAAGTCTAAATTAGGGTCTTAATGGTTGGTGTAGATCTAAAATTAAACAGATTTACATGGACATATCTTCTCTGGATAATGATCTTAGTCAATTAAAAATTCATTATACCACTTCTGATTTTACCCTTGATCCTCAACATAAAATAAACATTTCTTTGAAACTCAATTCTCTTTTTACTTTTAAAGAAAGCATGCACAAACATATTTTCAAAACAAAATGACTCTCTAATGGTGACAGAAAAAATAAATTCTACAATTCTCTTTTGAGAGTTAGGAAAGTCATCCAACCTCTTACTAACCTCTAGCACGATGATAAACTTATTGACTCAGAGGAGGCCATCTCAAATCATTTTTTCTCTTACTTCCATAACATTTTTAATGGTCCGGATGTTAATAAGGACCTTAGACCTGATATAATCCCAATGATGGTAGATGAGGATGATAATGATTTTCTTTTAATCACTCCCCTTGATCATGAAATAAAGGATACCATTTTCAATCTTAAGCCAGATAGTGCCCGGGGTCCTAATGGCTTTAATAATAGGTTTTTTTCAACATCACTGGGAAGTCATTCATTTGGATGTGTGCAATCTTGTTAGATCTTTCTTTTCCAATGGTGTTGTTTATCATGGGATAAATGCGTAATTCCTTAATTTAATCCCCAAAGTGGACAATGCTTCTGAGATCCATAAATTTCAGCCTATTTACCTGATAAATATTCTCTACAAAATCATATCTAAGATTATTTATAATATAATTACCCCTATATGCAATAAAATCGTTTGTTGGAACCAATTTGGCTTTATTAAAGGAAGAGATGTTCAAGACTACATTTTCCTTGCCTATGAATGCACTAAAACCATAAAAAAAACTTCTAGGGGAGGGAATTTTTCTATTAATCTTGATATTATAAAAGAGTTTGATAATATAGATTGGTGTTTTATCTTCAATGTTCTGAAAATCATTGGATTTAAAGATATCTTTATTAGAAGGATAAAAAACTTTTTTAAATTTGCCTCTATTTCCATTTTGATTAATGGATCTCCCAAGGGATACTTCAAATGAACCAAAGTAGTTAGAATGGGAGATCCCCTCTTGACCATCCTCTTTGTCATTACTGAAGATTACCTCAACATACTTCTTACTCAACTTATCAATCAAAATAAACTTAAACCCATTCAGGATGCTAGGAATATCAATGTTCCTAATCATATTATATATGGTGATGACATTATCCTATTTCTGCAATGTGATCAAAATAATATTCAAGTGCTTAAAAATGCTTTGGATCATTATGAGGATGTATCTAGTAAATCTATTTCTTGGAACAAGTCTCATATTTTCTTTGGAAAAAACTTCTCCCCATAGAGAAAAGGTTTTATTACCAGTAATCTTGGAATTAAAGATGGTCTCTTCACCTTCACTTATCTGGGGGTTCCTATTTTTTGGGGAAGAACCAAATCCAGCTATTTTTCTTGCACTTTTTACCAAATTATCAATCAACTTTCTACATGGAAAGGTAAATCCTTCTCCATGGTTGGTAGAATCTGTCTTGTTAAAATGACCATTGTCTCAAAAATGTTCTTTTATCTTATGATATATAAGTGCCCTATTGGTACCTTTAAAAAAATTAACACCTATATTAAAAATATCATATGGATAGGAAGTATCCTAGAAAGGAATCTTGTCACCATCCCTTGGAAGAACTGTTGTAATCCTTTGGATAAGGGTGGTATTGGCATTAAAAACATAAATCTCTTTAATGATTCTCTCTAGGATAGACTTACTTGGAGATTAATTAATAACAACTCTAATGCTATTGACTTTCTGAAATATAGATTTCTAAGTAATCTTAAGGAAGGGAACATAAATTATATTAACTCATCGATCTGGCCCTCCATTAGGAATAATTTCTATAACATTATGGAAAATTCTAGATGGATGGTTATAGCGGACTCAAAGATGAATTTCTGTATTGATAATTGGACTGGTACTCCTTTAATTTCCATGTTACCAATTAATTCTCCTCCAGAGAATACTAACTATAGTATTAAAGATGTTTTACATTCACATAAGAATGATCTACCTGATAACATTGCTCAGATCATTGATAACTGCTCTTATTCTAGCTCTGATGGCTTTCTTGTCTGGGAGCCAGCCTCCAATAGAATTCTAGACTCAAAAAATTTCTACAATCACAATTTCTTTAGAACTGAATCTAAATTTCACTGGTTGAATTTTTTTAACAAGCCTTGGATTAAGCCTTCAATACTTATGCTTATCTGGCGTATTGCACACAACATATCTCCCACTAATGGTTGCCTTCAAACCTTTGGTTTTCAAATACGTTCTAAATTTCACCTATGAAACCAGCATCGAGAAGACACTAACCATCTCTTTTTGTCATGTGCTACTGACTCTGCTCTTTGGAATTATATTTTTGACTTCTTTGACTGCAGATGGTTTATCCTTGACTCGATCGGCTCTCATCTAAATAAATTTGTTGAACATGAGGCCTCTCAACAAATTAATTTTTTTCTCTCTGCTATTGCGGAGCTCCTGCACGTGATATGGTATGACAGAAATGATATTATTCACAATAAATGATCATTCAATCTTAATGTAGGTAAATCATGGATTCTCATTGTGGTTCTAGAGTCTACCTTGATTTAAAAGGTGCACTGCAACAACACTGTTGTTAATTTTGAGATTCTATGTAAACTGCGGATTGATGACATCTATCAGCAACCAAAGCACACCTTTGAAGTGTTCTATAAAACTCCATTTCCAGGATGGATCAAGGTGAATGTTGATAGTGCCTCAAAGGGTAACCCAGGACCTGCAGACTGTGGTGCAATTTTTGGAGACTCATGTGGCCAATGACATGGTTGCTTCTATAGTGGATGCGGTATGGCTTCGTCAGTGGATGCTAAAATGATGGGGGTTATTCATGTCATCAACTTTTTCGTTCAAAAAGGTTGGAGGAAGCTCTGGATCAAAATTGATTAAACTACCATTTCCTAGGCAATCTGGAATGGTATGGCTCATCAGGCATGGCCTCTTACCACTCGTTGGATGAAGTGTCTTGAATCTCTCATGGGGATCAATTACATTTCCCCTCACATCTTTTGAGAAGAGAACATTGTTGCTGATGTTCTTTCCAACAAAGGTGTTCACTAGGATTTGACTTGGTTTAAAACCCTGTTGCCTGATCTATTTCATCTTTATGACAAATATTGTAAAAAAATTCCTTCCTTTAGACTTATTTAACTTTTCTTTCTTTTATATTCAATAAAAAGTGCTTTGGTCTTTAACCAAAGAATTATTTTCTTAAAAATATTAATATATAAATTCAAATATGAATCACATATTTAAATAAACATATTCATTTATATATTTATATAATTATTTAAATAAAATATTAATATATCATATTTACAATAATTATATACAAATTTTGTAATTAATGTATATAAATATATTATAAAACATTTTTATTGACTAATATAGATTTTATAATTTTTTATATATATAAAATTAGGAAAATAATATTGATAATAATTTTTTATTAAATGTTATATATATCATATTTATATATCATTTTTACATATATATACTAATTATAATGTAAATATTATTTAAAAATATATAAATATGTGCATATATATATATATTTAATTATTCATTGTGACCTTTAACGATTTTTTGTGATGTTAAATGTGTAGATTATATCAATGTTAAAAAAGAGTCGATAAAGTGACACATTTATCAGTGTAATAAAAATGATGATAAAAGGTATCCTTTAATCAATGCTTATAAAATTTTCTCCGTTATCAGTTTTTTGTTAGACACTGATTAAATTCAACTATAAATATTGCACAATTTTTAGTAGTGCATAACATGGGTAGTGATATTTTACACCTTTATCCTTAATACAACAGTCAACGACCAATATTATGAAATATCTTTTTGTGGTCATCGATATAGGGTATCAATATTTATTCATAAAGTTCAAAATTTATTGAATCTCAAGGATTATTCAACATTTCATGGTAGATGGATCTAATACTACTAATGAATTTAAATTAATTGTAATGTATCCATATTCAGTGAAATTGTATATCTATTTGTCAAGATAAATTGGTATAAGAAAAGAATAAAGCATTAATTACCTAAAATAATACATTTTATCATGTTTTTAAATTTTTATTTCTATGTTATAAATATAATATTAGTCTTTGTTAAACTACTTCTTGAGTCAATTTTTAGACCGTGATCTAACCATAGTTGGCTCGCACGTGACAAAAATTAAATGCTGACCTAAGCACGTCTCCATGGAAGGCGATTATTGGCTCAATTATTTTATATTTTAACGAATGAAATAAAATGGCGAAGCCTAGCAGTCCCTCACCTATCCCCTGCCCCTAAAAAATATATATTTATAAAGTAAATATGTATCTCTGGTCAATGACTCCTTTAGATCTCTCTCTCAGCCCCTCCACTGGAGATCTCGTCGTTGTTATCACTGTTGTCTCTAGCTCCGACCTAAAAAAATTTATTTATAAATCTATTTATGGAAATTATTTAAATATTCTAATAAATTATAGAAATGTATGTAAATATGCATATATAAATATGTGATGTTTATGTGTGTGAATATGTATATACATTTATTCATATATCATTATAGAATAAGAGAAATCCCTTGAGCTAGCACAGTACATTATACGAATGTATTTATATAAATATATCATTAAATATATATCAATATATTATAGATATATATTATATAAATAAATTATATAAAGGTATTTATAATAAATTTATGTTATATAAATTACATTAGACATGTATAAAAGTATTTAAATATAACATATAAATACATTATATAAATATATGTATATAAATATATAATTACATATATAAAATAAATGTATATAAAAATACATAATATAAATTCACTTAAACATATTATTAAAATAAATTATTTTAATGTATTAAAAATAAATTTTCATTTTATAAATACATTATGAAAAACTATATGTAAATATATAATTATATATGAAAATATAAAAATCTACATGTAAATATATAAACATATTTTATAAAAAAAATTATACCACCAACACTAATGTTTTATTATATATATATATATATATGTAACTTTATTTTATAAATATATCATTTGATGTTGGTTATTTTCTTTATCAACATTGATCCTTAAAAAAGTTCTATCACTAACACTACTATTTTATTTTTCAAATCACCTTATGACCCCTCCCTCACTATTCAATATCCATATTATTGGGAGTGTGGAGTATGTTTCAAGTATCAATTTAATCTATTAGAAAAAGGAGAACCAAACCATATCCCTTTCATGATGGTTCTTGCATCAACTGTAGGATCTTCAGCAGGTGGTATGTTAGTCAAACGATGATATGATCCGATGGGAATGTGTAATGGTAAGTTTCATTGGAATATGTTTATAGGAAGTTAAAAAGTTGGTCCTCACTATTTTATGAAAAAGGTTTGTGTAACTTTACAATATTTAAAAAAAGTTAGCAGTCATGTGCCAGTAGCTATAGGCAATCTATAGTCACCATGGTTAAATTGTAGTATGTACACAAAGATCAGAGGTCGATGAAATTAGATGACTGGCTAACAATTACTATAAATATATAGAACCACCAATACATGTGAATGTATGTGACTAAGAGATTAAATTTAATTATTTATCTAAGTTATATGATTTAAAAAAGTGATTGTAATTCTTGTATCATTTGATTGTAATGGAAGAGGCACCAGTGTTTCTCCTATAGATACAGGACGTGCGTCTGAATCATGTAAATTCATGTATCATTTCCTTTTTCATTTTTTGATTGAATATTTATGACTCATGGGTTTTAATTGAATGTGTGTGAGGTCAACTTGGTGTGGTGATTAGGGTTAAATGTCTTCCAATATTTTTAGTACACCAAGAAGAATAAAGTCCTTGTGTTCAAGGAACTACCAGACGCTATGTTCATTTCATAGTGCTTCAAATCGATAATTTTTGGGAATCAGAGGGTGCCGGATTCCTAGAAAGTGGTATCAGAGCTTTTGGTTGTTTATTCTCACACATTAACACACTCAGAGTAGCTCATGTAACACTCACTCACTTGCCTTAATGTTATTTCAATTTCTTATAGAGTTTACTATTATCAAAATGAATTATGTTGGATGAAGGTATGGTTTGTGTGATTACCTTATGGGTTACATGTATGCCTTATTTTGGAACTAGTTAATCACTTTTTAGGTTACAAAGGCTTATGGGAGTTAGGGGTCCAAAATTCAATGATTTTGGGAATACTGGTTAGGCACATGGTCTACACACGATTAGTAGTAAACGTATGTTAACCATTTGGGATGGATCTGTCAGTTTTAGAGGTGTGTTTTATAGTTGAAGCATATTTTTTATTACTTTAAATTTTCTGTGACAACCATGTTGGTGGATGGTTTGATTTTTGAGGCTCTCTCAAGGCTTTCACATGGTTTTCTTAAAATCGTGGCTATTCCTAGGTAATAGTTCACTTCATAATTCAAGGGGAACTATCTACTACATAGACTTATTAAATGTGTGGCCTAGTCATGTGACCAATTAAAGTTTCTAAAAAACGAATAATTTCCTTGATTCCAGATCCATACGTCTGAGGTCTTGGCCCAGCTCCCGGGTTTGGCAGATGGTTTTGCGGCGGACCTCGAGGTCGCAAAGGACGGCAGCGATGGGTTTCCTCTGCTTGCAGCGGATCCCTGCTTCCTCCGGTTCTGAGTATTGGAGGTTTTTAACTCGTTGGGTTTGAAGGTTTTCTTCTTGATTTTGGTATGTGTGATATTTGTTGGTTGCTTGGTTTTTTCTCCCGGGTGAACGCTTCCCAGTGATTGGCCTTGCTGGATTTGCTCCTGCGGTGACGTTTGACGGCACTGATGGTCGGATCTACGGGTGTAAGACCGGTCTTCACCGGCATACTCTCCGGAGCGCTCTGGGTCCTTCTCGGTTGTGCGTCGACGTTGTTCGGCCCTGTTTGTTGACATCGACGAGGAGCACTTGTTTCGGGCTCCTGATATTTTCGTAAGTTTGTGATGACGGTGGTCGGATGGTGCTGCGAAGGAGGTTCCGACGACGATTTTCCGATGGTCTCGCCGGCGACCGGCGAGATGATTGCGGGGCTCTGATGACTGGTTCGAGCTTCGACGATACGGGGATATGAGTTACGAGGCGATGAGCTGTGCATGGGGTGAAGTTCGAGGCAGTTTTGTTGAATTTGAATTTTGAATGATGGTTTTGGGTGCGGCTGTATCGGGAACCGGATAACCCTCAAACCAGCTTTTTAAAAATCCAAAAAAAGTGATTTGCAGGCGTTCCTTAATTTTGAAAATCAATAACACTTTCTTAAAACCTTATTTTAATAAATTTATATATCCCAAGTCTCTTAGAATGTTTTTGTAGAAAAACAATTATATTAAACATTGAAATAGTTTCGATGTAAGCGCATATAAACTTTTTAATCCTTGATCTGGTGCATTGGATCGACAAAGAGTCTGGTCCATCCGACTAAATAATGTTCTTTCCATCAGATAGGCTGATGTTTTGTCCATCAGACAGACCAAAGTCATATTCATCAAACTAAAAATAGTTCAGATCCATCAAACTGGCCATAGTTCATTTCAAAGGATTGATAAACAATATTATAGTCTATCGGAGTGTAAAATGTTTATAATCAGAATGTTAGATTTATTTCTATCAGATGGAATTTATCAAAACATTTTAATTTTGTTATAAAAATGACATCAAATGGAAATTTTTCACTGAGATGTCAAGTGAATAACATATGATGTTTTTGAAACAAACTGTGAGATTTATAGAAAATAGGTCCATTTAAAGATTCCTATAAATAGGAGTGCAATAGAAAAGATGAGAGATGATTCATTAATAACTAAACATGTCTAAGATTTTTCTCTACCTGAAAATTTCATACTATATATTTATAATATTTCCAGATAATATATTACTTTCCCTATTCCTTTTTGAAAATCACAATGGGAGATAAATAATACAAAGGGGAAAAAATAATCCAAAGGGGGACAAACTATCTAAATAGAGACAATTTATTGAGGGGGACTATTCAAAGTAGTAATACTTCACATTAGACGAATAATGGTGAACAAGAACATGTCATCAAGACAAGGGGAGTTAAGATAAGTTAAGGAGTGTAATTTTTTACAAATAATTCCTTTGAATTTATGAATCATATAAAGGGTTGTATTTTTTCAAAGTTAATAGTTTTTCATTGTATGTGTTGTGTTTTTTTTGTTACAATAAAGGGGTTATTGTTGAGAAAAAAAATTATACATTCTACTTCTCCTTTCCTTAGTTTTAAAAATAACAAACAATTTCTTAAAACATTATTTTACCAACTTTATATATCCCAAGTGATTTAGAATGATTTTGTAGAAAAAAAAAATACTTTTCTACAAAACATTGAAATAGTTTCTAAGTAAATTAATATTAAATTTTTATTCTTTAATTTGATACATAAGAATAACTAAGAGAATAGTCGATCAGACTGACTAATTTTCTTTCCATCATATAGGGAAGAGTTCTGTCCATCGGACCAACCAAAGTCGTATTCATCGCATTGAAAATAGTTCAGATCCATCAGGATGACTATAGTTCAGTTCATCAGATTGATAAAAAATATTATAGTCTATTGGACTGCGAAAGGTTTATAATCACATTTTTGGAATTATTTTTATTTGATGGAATTTATAATAACATTATAATGGTTCCATCAAAACAACTTCAGGTAGAAAAGTTTTCCTATGATTTCAAGTGAATAACATCTGAGGCCATTGAAACCAACTCTGAGATTATGGAAAATATGACTGTTGAAGTATTTCTATAGATTGGAGTAAATTAAATTATCTAGGAGGTTATTCATTTTCAACTCAACACATTTGAGATATTTCACTTCTTGAAAATATCATTCTTACACTTTCTAATATTTTAGAGAGATATTTTCTAAGGATTCTTAGTGAGGAATTGTAAAACCCTTAGAAATATTTTTTATTTTGTATTTCATTTTTCTGATTGAGGTTTAGATCAAGGGATTCTAGGGATATGAAGACAATTGACTCTAATCAGGCTAATCAAGGGCTTCTAGGGATTGGAAGATAGCTAACACCGATCATTGAATTGAGGTCTTCTAGGGTTTTGGAAGATATAGCTTTTCAAATATTGTTATTGGGGGATTTACTAGTATGTAAATACATACCTTTATAGTTAGTTTTAAAACTATAGATATCTTAGGTAAGGATTTATGACTTACTTAACTATAATAGTTAAAGAGTGGAATTTATTTTATAAAGATTATAAGTCATTATTACTTTGTTATAATCTTTCATATTATTTGTTTCTATAAGTTTTATATTCTACTGTGAAATTTAAATTAGAAATATTGTTTATGAATCATTATAATAATTATTTTGTAGGACTCTCTATGAGCCTGATTAAAAACACTAATTTATCATAAATCTTTTGGATTTGATAAATATACTCTGATCATCGAACGATTGCTGAGTCCAATCTTATGAACAAAATAGGTTTCAAGTTTTGGGTTAGTTTTATTTTTTAACTATAATTCACCCATCCTATTTTAGCAATCATAAACTCTTACGATCCAACACTTAACACTTTAGGAGGTTCTCCCCTTGGTCTTTGGGTGGATTTGCATCGATCTAGATGGGTCCCTTTAATGTATGTGTGTTATTACAATTGTTTTCATCACCTCTTTGTATATTTACCCCTAATCTCTCATATCCTCCATGTTGTGAAAACCTATTTTGGGTATGATGACCGAATATATAGTTTATATAGAAAAGTAATGGCGTTTCTCTTGTGATTAGGCTTCTGAGGACTTGACCTCTTCATTTCCTATCACTAAATTTGAAGGCTACATCGTTCTCTTTATTGTTGTTGTAGGTGTCTTATACAATGGTTCTATCCCTTGACTCACATTTTTCAATTTAAATTCCTTTGGTCTAGTTTATGAAATTCATTGATTTTAAATAAATGAGGGCTATTTTATGAAATTACATCATGGGTGTATTATGAATTATTTTAATGGTTTTTTCTTTAAAAACAGTTTTTCACACCATGTGTTCAATGAATGCCTTAAAGGTTGTTTTGAATCTAAAATGATTTTTTAGCACGAGAGAAATTATGTTTCACATTTGAAAATGTCCAGTAAAATTTTTAGCAATTATTATTGATTTTTTTTTGTGAAAAAATAGCACATGTGAACATTTTTGGAAACCTTATTTAAGTATATTTGTATTCCTTTTTGAATGTGACACCACTGGGGGTTATGATTGTGATATAGATAGACTGGAGGGACTTGAAATTATTAGGATTCATATTATTCCAAGATTAGTGTTCATTATGTCTTCTATATGTGTATTACCCTAGTTTAGATCCCAATTATGTTTCATTTACTTGGTTTCATTTATATTTATGGTTTTAAATTCTCACTTGGTTATATTATGAGTTATGAATGTTTTTGATTATTTACCTTCATCTTACCATTCATGTTTATAATCATATTCTTGTGGATTTTAAACTGGATTGTTTTAAATAAAAAAGGATAATTTATGTGAAAATATTTTCAAAGGAAATTTCTTATAAAATTGTTTCATTTTAATGCTAGAACTGATAGTTTCCCGGTGATATACATTGTATAGATTCATAGTGGTATCCTACCAATCTTTAGTTCTCACACCCTGCTTTTTCATTTGAGATTTATAGTTGTGTTTTTGTAGGATATCGGTAAAATTAAAGGCATCATATGGAATGGTGGATTCTCTTGGTTGATGTCACCTTCGTAGTGGATTGGGATTTTGGTGATAGGTAGTCACATAGAGATATGGTTTTGGCCGTGGTTGTACTTTCTATAGGGATTAACCATTTTAAATTGGTTTTATATTTCTTATTGTTTAAAACATTTTTTCTATGTTGTACTCTGATTGTTTGTATTTTTTTATACATGAAAATATTGTATTGTATTTTAGGGTGATATCATTCCCAAGGATATTTTTGATACCTTGGTGCTTATCACTAACCTATTGTGATTAAGAACAAAATTTGAGGATTATGGAAGGCTATCTTGGGTAACGTGTTAGGCTAACCTGGTTGGTTTCTTTATAAAATGGTATCAAATGCACTACCCAATTGTAAGTGTGATGACACTACCTAGGTTTAGTCTGGGGTCTGGTTGAATAGATTTAAGACTTTTCAGTGACTAATTAGTATAATATGAGTAGGTTCTTGATCACCACCTTTCTTAATTCCACATGAGTTACCATGGGTAGTCAGGATCCAATTTCTATGTTGTTTTGGATTTGGGGTGTAAACCAAAAGAAGATTCATGTTGTGAGGTGGACTCAGATGGCCATAAAAACTATACAACAATCAAAAACCTAAATTTGGAAATTTTAATGTGGTTGTATCAGGATTGGAACATTGATTTCATCTACGTGTTAAGGTTGAGCACAACTCTACATCCTCTTTATTTTAATATTTAGAACTCATGATTCATAGATTCTTTGAGCGACTCTCCTTGATGGTAAAGTAATCAAGGTGGTTCCTGGGATATATTGATATCAATAATTAGATTGAATAAAATTTATTCTATTCTTTTTTTTCATGTGTGGAGTTACTAGTTTAGGTGTGAAAAATGGATTTCTTAGAAAATTATTTTAGTTTAAATATTTAAGATTTGATTCTTGCCTATAAAAATGATGCTTGGTAACTAGATCATGTCTTTTAAAAAAGTTGTTTAATCATGAAAACTTAGAGAGTTATTTGGAATAAAAATTATTTAATGATCTATATATAATAATTTTACACCCTTTAATATTGTATCTAATAATTCTTTCATGTTTTAAAAGAAATTATAATTTAACTTAAATTTTCAAAGGGTTGGTTCTTGGTTTGAAGGAAAAACCCATGGTTGTTTTCAACATGTTACCCATAAGAATAAATAGTTTTTAAAACTGAATGATAAATAAAAATAACAGTTTATTTTTAATAAAAATATATTTTATAAATTTTATGGTCTTTTCTTTCAAATAATTTCAAACACAGATAATTTTATTCAAGATGAAAATGAATATTGTTTAATGATTTAGATTGAAAGGTAAGATGTTTCATATTGTAATTATATATTTTTGAAATGGTATTATTTTAAATATTTCTAGAGTAATTAAAGAGGTTTATTTATGTAATTTGTCATTTGTATAACTTGTTTTCAAATGGTGTTTGTAGATTTTCAAAATGAATACTTTTTAAACTGGATGTTTGTATTTAAGTGGGATTTTTTGAAACCTCTCTGCAACTGTTTTCCTGATTTGTTGATTTATATAATTAGTCTGACCCTTTATTTTTTTTAGGGGTAACTTAATTTACTTTAAAAGATATGACTAGGTTAATTTCTTACCTCACATTTCTTGATTAAGTCTTCTTAGGAGGTTATGGGTTTAAGTGTGGTGTTTTCCTCGAGAGTGGAATCTGGGGGACATCCTGTAATCTGAGTTTTGATCCTTCAAAGTTCTCACTCTATAGATTTATAGTTGTTGTGGGTATGTTTTAGCTTGGTTTATGCATTATCTTTGATATCCTATTTGATATTACCCATTTATTATAGTGGACATCTCGAGTTTCTTCAGGCCTCATTGATTCATTTCACTATATTGACATTGTTTCTTGGGAAAACTTTGTGAAAAATATATCATCCCAATTAAGGAGCCACTTAACCTATACTATAGTTCAGTGGGACCCTGGTCCTTAGGCATGCCTACCTGTACACTAAAGGTTGTTGACTAATTTTTAGGGTCTGATTAGGAGTTAATGGGAATCCAATACCATCTGGTGATGATAACAAAAACTAGGAAAGCATAAATTCCAAACTCAATGGAAGAAATAAAAGATAATTAAAATAACATTATAGAATAAATATCTATACATATTAGATAAAGTAGACATGTTATACATTCATACAAGAATGGACATGTATGGTCACCCATGGATGATCACATAAGAACATACTCAAAAGACCAAAAGAAACTCCAGCTTGAAGCAAAGAACCACCATGGTCAATCTATCATCCATATAATGAACCTATGCATCCATGATCACTATGGTCTATAGCATGATCCTAGTCCCTAACCTGACCTCAAGACCATAAAGTATACACATGTCCCTAGGGGCCTATGTAGGGTGTGAGTATGAACTTAGTAGGACACCACTAACTAATTCCTAGCTTACATTGATATTTATACAAGTGTATGTATATGTAAACAAATAGAAACTAAAATAATGCATAAATTACATAAACCACTGAATCATTCTCAACAAGTAAGATAAAGTTTTTACCTGCTGTAGAAAACGTTAGAGTGCAATGATATATCTATAGTTACACATATTGTAAGAACCTCTGTATCTCATTCACATACATGCCACCTGGAACCTATTTCAATCCTATTCCATCTATGTCCCAAGTCTAGTAATACCGACATCCCATTGGACCACCCAAGAAATATATAACAAGTCCCCTTTAATTGAATCTAAATAATCAAAATATACTCTAAAAATCAACATCCAAAATCAATCAAAAGTCCCCCAGACTTTCGCTTGAACAACCACCACCAACTTAACTACCTCATGTCCTTAGGAATGATGATATCCGTCCTTCAATGAATAATAAATCACTATCAACTCAATAGACCGATGTCCCGAGGAACATCAAGATCCATCCACCCATCATCCTAGTCCATTGGCCATCAGTGTCATGGTGATCCTCTACTACCATCTGATGGTCTCACTCACCATCAAACTTGGATTTCTACAGTGAGAACCTCCTCCCTAACTGATAGTCAACACCATCACCTAATCCAATAAATCTATTGATTCCTACACCTAAAATGAGTGGTCAAAACTACCTCAACTAAGTCCTAATATGTGTGAACATTACTCCAAGGATTCTCTTGGCCAAACATGATGAGTGAAAGTCACTCAAAATTCCTAATCTAAACCAAAAGACAACCTCAATGCCACATGCGACCTCATCATCCAAACACAACATGGACAACACTACCCACCTAAACATGATGATCAAATCACCTTCATTTTTATGGTCATCACCATCCCACATATCTTGGACCACACCCTTATCCCGACAAACCTCTTCATCTCAATCCTGATGATCAACATGACCGCAAGTAATCTGATCCATTCCCAACACATTCCCACCGAACCAATTTAGTCATGTCATAATATAATTAATTAAATTTTAGGAAAATAAATAAGCTTCCCAAACATCAAAATCCCCCAAACCTAGCTTGACATAATTAAAGAGGAAAGATCATGGCCATCAGAATATCACAACTTTAATTAAATTACTTAAATATAAGCATTATTTTATTAAGTGTATCACCCGGAAAACCCACACATGCATATTTAGGTATGCATCGCACAAAACTAGTATAAAAGATGATAAATCTACACAATACTTTACTTATGATTTTAGGCACTCAATTATTTAATATCGGTATCTAATATTATTCGAAATTATAGAAATAGAATAATTTGAAAAAGAGCCTAAAAATAGGGAAAATGAGATCAGTAGGAAATAACATTCCAAATAGTGAGATAAAACAAGGAATGAAGAAGGAATAATCATACATATACTTCAATATTTCCAACACACCACAGATTGTCCAAATCTGAGCTAAATTGAAGGAGTTCCAAATTAACCTAGGATAGGACAAGGGAGGATCACATGACTTCTAGAGGCACAAGAATGTAAGAAGGTATGAAGAATAAAGTAATTTATGATAGGGGTTGAAAGGTAATTTTACATCCTTCAATGATCCACACGATTAGGCTATAAAACTAGGACAAACTTGCCTAAAATTTGTAGTTCTACTATCAAATGAAATTATCTTTTAAAATGGGTCACCCAGTTTGGATAACTGTGTGACAACTGTGCACACTCACTACCTAAGTAGCACTAAGTATGAGATCAAGTCGAACGATTTTTCAAACCATGTGCATCCTGTGAAAAAACCTGTATTAAAAACTATATAAATATCACATGGTTGTACACCCCACCTCAGACATTTTTTTAACCATGCTCTAGTTTGAATAACGACCACATAGTTTCCCCTTAAGGGCTGTATAGTTTGGTCAAACTATGCACCTTGGTCTGCCACTTCCCAAAATGAGTTTCTAGGGACCAACGCTCCTGAAACTCATCCGAACCTCTGAGGAAATCATCGGGCCTTAAACCCCAAATAAAAATAATTTACTGAAACATTGAATTTTTTGAAAATAAACTTCATATATCAATTTAAGAGATATCCCATCCACCAAAATTAAAATTTAAATTTACCAAGAAAATGATCCATTGAAAAACTCAAGATGTTACAAACTAACCACCTTAAGATAGCTCATCCTTGAGCTATGTGGTATCATAGTAAGATGATACCAAAGATACCCATCTCAGAAACATATCACCAGACTACCCATGTTACTCAGTCATTGGTCAATTCCTCTCATGGTTCTCTCCAACTTAGGAATTACCTACCTGATCGCTTCATAACCCAAACCAATATTATGATGGTCCTACATGATTATCACCTAAACATAAATGTCCACAAATAACCTACTGTCCTTCCTTAACCTCATCATGTTCTCACTCTATACTCATGTCTTACATGACACCCATATTTCTACATTGTAGTTGATGCCCAAGAATTATTGCATACCATCTGATGCTCAATAATTCCAACAACATCCATGACACCCACAAGATATTTCATCATAACAAATAATAAAAATTCATGCATCAAACTGATACTTAAAAAACATGAATCATATATATATATATATATATGTATGTATGAATTCCTACAAATTTTTTTATTCCTATAGATCTCATACAAATTAGGAATCATACTTGATAGCAACATACAAACCAATGCCTAGTTAGTCAATTACAACACATGCACCTCATAAACCCATATCTATCTTATCCAAAAACAAAAGGCCCTTCCATGATAAATGTGTACCTTTAACCATTTTCATATCCCCAACCTTCTATAACCCTGCCAACTCAATAACATACACCTGGCTGGAATACTGACTACTCGAGGCCTGAACTCCCTTTGGAGATACACTAGATACCATCTAGTAACCCCACTATTAAGTCTCTATATCTATTATACAACCTACACAAATTATATAATACCAATCAAACGATCTTGTTACATATCTCTGTCTCAGCTTGGATCTACGAGTCAGACCCAGTCCCTGACACCCAACTATCTGAGAAGTCTTCCTAAATAACCTCTCCAACTGCCCCATATATCAGAATTTCCATCACTCATTTGTATGTCACTCACATTGGGTCCAAATATGTCACAACTACCCACACTTGTAGCACATTTCCAATGACTAATTACACCACAATTCACAGTTTCATTTTTACCCTTACACTACTGTTCTAAACTAGTTTTGTATTGAAAATAATAAAAATAATAAAAAATTCCACTTCAAATTTGATTCAATTAATTTGTTTCAATCACTGCTAAAAGTTAAATGTTACTTTTTTTAATAATTTTTTTGTAGGTGGATGTGATTTTGAGGTCCCATGACGATGTTTAAGAAAAATGGGCCAAACTGTGCAGGATCCAAACACACTAGTGGACTCAACCACACACTTATACTAAACTGTGTATAAAAGGAAATTATATTTTTTGGGGATGGTCCAAAATTCTGTGGGATACAACTTTTATTAAGGAAAAATTACTAATTAATCCCTATGGTGTCCCATCTATAATTATCTATCCAAGACACCGAATCTACATGATGTCAAAAGTTGTGTGATGTGTTCTATAAATATCTCATGATGAATGTATCCAGATGAAGCCAGAATTTAGGTGGATATAGTACATAGGTTTGAAAAAACTTTTTAGGTTTTTCAAAAGAGAGATAATACTTTTGGGATATCAAAAACCATGTGAAAATTGGTTTTACAAAATCTATGTGCCTAAAACAACCTTCCACATTGCCTATAAAATGGAACCCTGGGATCCTCATTTTAATGTTCTACCAAGAGGTAAAGGTATTTTATTTTAGATACCCAAAGGATTCCTCTAATCATCCAACAAGTTCTAAAGGACTCTATACTCATAGGTGGATCATGTATTAAGCTGAAGTTCTGCATGAGCTTCCTCCTCCTCTCGATGGAGTGCTAAATAAGGGATGATCATTTCGAGGGAGCTACACATACCTTGGAGGAAATTTCAACATTTGTTATTCTAATAGTTTTGTGTAATTTTTCTGTTAAATATTTCATTTATTGTTAATTTATAAGTTCTTATCCTCTGAATATATTTAATTTTATATAATTAAGTGAAACACTTTTTATTTCAACACCGATTGGGTTTAGATTTCAAGTGGGAATATAAGGTTGTTTCGATTGGAAAATACAATAATAATATTTATCTCACACATACATAATATTTAAGTATGAATTGGTAGCCCTTTTTCTATTTTTTTATAACCGAAACATTGCATCATGATACTTTTGTCAAGGGGTGATTCTTTGAGAATCATTTTAAGAGGCAAGAGGGAAGTCAAGATCTTGACAACCCTCAACCAAAAGATTACAATAAACCATATAATATTTTCAGAACAATGAACTATCCAAGATGTGTAGTGAAATTTAAATGATCTAATTCTCTCATAATTAAAAAAACCCCATATTTATTTATCAACTATTAAACTTTTTTAAAAAGTCATTTTCTTAAAACTGTTTTAAAAAACACCCCCTATTTTGATCCTTTTTATTAAAAATTAACTATATAACCCATGAATTCTCATTTAGAGATGACCTATAGTATTCTATTAACTGTAAATAAAAATTAAAAACATAATCAATGTGATTTTTTGTGACAATGTGTTCAAATATTGGCACTGTTTTCGTGGATCACATTTTTTTAGTATGTGTTTTTTATAAAAGTATTGCATATTTTTTAATTAATGTTTCATTTTTTTCTTCCTGAATTTTTTAATTTTATTTCTCAAATAATCCTTTTGTATGCCTTTTTCATGATGTGATCTTTATCAGAGGAAATAATTCCATTTGTACATGAACTAAATAGGATATTCCGTCAGCGACACCGAGACACATAAGACAACCCGTTGAAGGAGGACACACAAAATACCAACATAATTTTTGATCCTTATTATTTTTCTGAAACCCATTTTAAAAATGAATTAAACTTGTATAACATGGATGAAAACATCCAAAAATTAAAATAACTAATCTCACCTGATAGTTATATCAAACCAATTATATTAAAATCCAAGGTGATGCACCTAATTTTGAACTTAAATCTAGTTTAATTCATTTATTACCAAGATTACATGGACTCACGAGAGAATATACACAAAATAATTTAAATGAATTTTATAATGTTTGTTCAAAATTAAAACCTTTTAATGTGGATGAAGAACAAGTTAAGCTTAGGGCATTCCCATTTTCGTTAGAAGACACTAAGAAATATTGGTTGTATTATGTTAATTCACCAATTAGTGGTTGGGTGGACATGAAATGACTTTTTCATGAAAAATACTTCCCAAACTCTAGAACCATAACAATAAAGAAAAAATATGTGGGATATGTCAATATCAAGAGGAAACGCTTAATGAATACTGGGAAAGATTTTAAAGGCTTTGTTCACATTTCCCACACCACCAAATAAGTGATCAACATTTAATTTAGTATTTTTAGGAAGGTTATATTCATGTTGACAAAATATGATTGATACTGTTGAAGGTGGTGTGCAAGTTGATAATTCCCCAATTTCTATGGGTAACCTAATTGGGAAAATGGCGCATAACACTCAATAATTTGTCCCAAGATCCAATGTACCCATTCAAGGTTTCTGTGAGGTGAAAAGGATTGAAATCAAGAAGAAGGTGGACATGAAGTTCGAAGAGGAAAAACCTTCTTTGAAAACATTCTCTTTTCTAAGGGGAATCCCAATATCCTCCTCCCATCCACTGTGGAATATTTTCTTCTGATACCCATTATTCTGAAAAATTCCCCCTACTAAGAGAAAGATATGAGGGTTGTAATTGAATCCTTCCAGGATACCCCTACAAATAACCCTTTAGGAAAGAACCTTACTACCCATACAACCCTAGGTGGAAAGAAAACCATGCTTATAGGAAAGGGAGGTATTCAAATCAACCTCAACCACAATGGAACCAAATAAGGAAGAGTAGTGATCAACCACCCCCACCCAGAAATACCCAACCACCCCAAAGGCCTTTCCAACCACCCCTCTAAAACTCAAGCCTAGAATAGAATATATTATGAAAAAATGGCTACCAACAATCTCTAATTCCAAAAAATCACCCAATCATCCATACAATTCCTAAAAATCCAATCAGTCCAACTCGCTAACTCTGTGGGGGAAATTCAAAGTCATGGATCCTGTAAACTACCCTCTCAACCATTATTTTACCCTAGAGGTAAGGTAAATGTTAGTGCCATCACACTTAAGAGTTGGAAACAAATTAAAAACCAAATTACCCCTCCATTAGATTCATACCCTCCTGAGGAAACCACCGCCCCAACTAATGAGAATGGTCTAAGAGAAGAAAATCCTTGTCTTGAGAGAATCCCTTCTAAACAAAAGAGAGTGTCTGTTGATGAGTCACCTATACCAAACATTAATCTTATATTTCTCAAAAGGTAAACACAAAAAATATAACAAAAGGAAACTGAACTTGATAAGAAATATTTGAAACATTCCAAACAGTGGAGCTTAACATACTCTTTACTGATGTAGTGAAGAAAATTCCAAGATATTCCATGTTTATGAAGGAGATGTGTACACACTGAAGGATAATTCTAGGTGAAGAGATGGTGAACCTAGGGAAGGAATGTCTCAACATTTATAGGACCATTACTTCCCACCAAATACAATGATCCTGAAACCTTCTCAATTCTGCGCACCATAGGGGAGTATTCCTTTTCCAATGTTATGCTTGATTTATGTGCCTATATAAATGTGATGCCTCACTAAATTTACTCTAAATTTCATGTCAGAGAACTAAATAAAACACTAATTTTTTTCAACTCACAAATCTAAGTACAACACACCCCACTATTTTGTTAGAGGATGTTCTTATAAGGGTGAAAATTTTAAATTTTCTTGCGGATTTTTATGTTCTTAAAATAGAAGATGAAAGGATGAATAAACTTGACCTGATTATATTTGGGGTACATTTCTTGAAAAATTCCAAAACCCTAATTAATTTACATAATGGTACAATATCTATGGAGTTTGGTGGTGGCATTTTCCACTTCAACATCCTTTATTCCATGAGGCACCTCTCAAAAGAAAATTCCCATCTCTCTCTATTATTTCAATTGATGTACTCCCTTCACCCTGAAAAAACATATTTTCTTTCCCCTGATCCCATTTTGATGTTTTCATCATTGATTGAAGTGCTGGGAAATGAATCATGCATAGAAATTTTTAGTGGTATAGAAAAATGTCATGCAAGTTTGTTAATTGAAGATTTGTTGAACACTGAGGATCAAATTACCATCGATGATACTACTAATCTTATTAAAGATCATTCCTTATTCGAGTATGATACCATTGAGTAGTTAAATGAGATTAGTGGCCTATCACTTTCAAAAACACTCCCATAAATCCAAAATCTCCCTAAAATAGAACTCAAACAACTGCCTCAAGATTTAAAAAATTAGTATCTTGAGAATGGAAGCAAGTTTCCTATCATAATTTCTAATTCAATCCCTCCGGAGCATGAATTGAAACTACTTGAACTGTTGAGGGAGTATAAATATGTTTTGGGATGGAAAATTTCTGAAATTCCTTGTATTATCACATTAATTTTCACACATCATATAATGTTTAATGATGAGGCTAAACCAGTGAGGTAGTCACAACATTGACTTAACCCAAAAAATAGATGTTTTAAAAAAGGAGGTAACAAAATTATTGGTTATTGGAATCACTAACCCCATCTCTAATAGCCAATGGGTCAGTCCTCTTCAAGTAGTTCCTAAAAAAATTGGTCTAACTGTAACTAAAAACGAAAAAAATTAATTGGTTCCAACTTGTGTGTAGAATAGTTGTCATGTCTATATAAACAATCCCCAATTAAATCAACACCCCAAGAAGGAACATTTCCCATTTTTATTCATTGACTAAATACTAGAGAGGCTAGCTAGAAAGTCCCATTACAATTTCACTGATGAGTATTATGGATAATTTTAGATCCATATTACCCTCGAGGATCAAGAAAAGATAACATTCACATTTCCCTTTGGAACATTTCCATATAGAAGGATTCCATTTTGTATGTGCAATGCTTAGGGTACTTTACAACGTTGTATGGTTAGTATTTTTTTGGATTACTTAAAGAATTTCATGGAAGTATTCATGGTTGATTTAACTGTTTATAGATCCTCTTTTGATTAATGTTTGAGTATTCTTGGTTCAGTCCTACATCGCTATATTGAAGATAATCTCATATTAAATTGTGAGAAATTCCATTTCATGGAGAGATAAGGTATAGTTTTGGGAAATTTCATTTATGGGGATAGTATCAAAATATATAAATCAAAAGTGGATATCATTTCTTCCCTACCATTACCCAAAAATGTAAGGTATGTGTGGTATTTCCTAGGTCATGCTAGATTTTACCATCATTTCATTCACAAATTTAGTAAAATTTCACTACCCCTCTCTTAATTTATCCAAAAAAAAAGTATTTTTTTTCATAAAGAATGTAATGAATCCTTTAATAAGTTAAAATGAGCTTCACACCACCCTTGATAAAATAACCACCTCAATGAGAATTACCATTTGAGCACATGTGTGACGCCTCTAACTTTGTAGTTGGGGAAATGTTATCATAATGGGTCGATCAAGTTCCACATGTCATTGTCAATGCCTCATGTACACTGGACCTTGCCCAAAAAAAACTACACCATAACTAAAGAATAATTTCCTACCATTCTGTGTGTCTTTGATAAATCTAGGTAGTATATTTTAGGGTCCAAATTCATTGTTTTCTCAAACCATGCATCCCTTTGGTATCTAATTAAGAAACCAAAATCCAAAACATATCTCATTTTCTAGGTTATCCTCCTTCAAGAATTCAATTTAGAAATTAGAGATAAAAAATGAGCAGAAAATGTGGTGGCTGACCATATCAGTAGGATCCACCCATCCTCGGACATTAACTCATCCCCCTATATTCCCATAAATGAAATGTTAATAGATGATCAATTGTACCAAGTTCAAGATAATATTCCTTGGTATGAAAAAATTGTAAATTATTTGGTATCACCTTGCATTCCTATAGATTTCATTAAAAATCAGTCCAACCATCTAAAAAATGAGTCCCATTGGTACATTTGGGATTACCCATACCTTTTGTTCACATATAGTGATCAAGTACTTTGGTGTTGTGTTTCTGATAGTGAGTTTTAGTCATTACTTAGGTTCTATCACACTCTTACTTATGGGGTCCACTTTGGTCCCCAACTGACTGCTCTCAAGGTCCTCGATTCTGGTCTCTTTTAGACAACATATTTTCGGAATGCCCATGATTTAAATTTTTTCCTCACTTTCAATGAATAGATAATGTATCTAAAATTACTAAGATTCTACAAAAAGTCTTTCCATTCCATGAAATTTTAAATGTTTGGGGTATTAAATTTATGACAACATTTGAAAATTAATTTGGAAACCTTTACATTCTTATGGAAATTGAATATGTGTAAAAATGGGTAAAATCACACGCCACAAGGACTGATGATTCCAAGACTATTGTGGAATTTATGAAAACCCAAATTTCTTGAAGGTTTGTATTACCTTGGTTCATCATCAATGAACGTGGTTCTCATTTCTTCAACCGAACAATGTAATATATTTTGTGTCGGTTTGGGGTCGAGCATCGAGTGTTTACTCCTTATTACCTAAATACCAATGGTCAAGGTGAGGTGTCGCATAGAGTGGTAAAAAATATTCATAAAAAACAGTTCATCCCAATAGAAAATATTGGAGTCTTAGACTCAATGATTCATTATGAGATTACCATACTACCTTTAAAACTACCATTAGAATTTCACCCTATCATCTTGTGTTTGGAAATATTTTTCACCTCCCTATTGAGATTGAGCACTATGCCTACTAGGAAATCAAACAATGCAAATATAATCCTTATGGTGAAGGTTTTAAAAGGAATTTCCTAATTCAGAAGCTAGATAAAATGAGAATAGATTCATATGAAAAACCCATATTTATAAGGAGTGAACCAAGGTTTCCCAGGACCGTGTCATCCTTCATCATCAGTTCCACATTGGGTATAAATTCCCCCTCGACAATACAAGGCTAAAGTTGCGTCTAGGTAAGATAATTTCCCATTGGTTTGGATTAAAAATTGCTACAAATATTACTCCATTTGGTGTTGTCTGGGTTCAAAATGATGAATCCAAGAAAACCTTCACTATCAATGGGCAGTGGCTGAAGCACTTCTACAAAGCCATTCTAGAGTCCCCGATGTAGGAACACCAAGTTCAACAAGTGGTTTATAAATGAATCCCACTATGTTTTATCCTTCCTTACAATATTATAGTTTATTAATATGAGTACACTACTCACTTTAGGTGTGGGGGATGGGTATATTTTTTGGTTAGTTTGGAATTTTTATTGTCATTCCTTATTTCTCTCTTTTTAACTTTCTGTATAATGGTATAACTTTCCCCCACTAATTCCCCCTAAATTTTATGCTGAAATGTTAATTTTTATTCTCAATTTATCATGGAAAATTATTCAAACTTAATAATTGAAATTATTGAAAATTCATGAGGAATTTTTGTATTTCATAATATTTTAACATTCAAATTGTTTTTGATAAAATGTGCATTTTAGGAATAATTCAATAATTTTGTCTGAATTTTATTTGTTATTTGGTTGTTTTTTAATGATATAAATAGTTGTATAATTTTGAAACCTTTGAGAAGAATGGTACCCATTGTGGGAATAGTTTAAGGAAAAATTGTTTCACATAATCTCTCCACACATCTTTTCACAAAACCATGAAGTGTAAAAATTTCATACTTAATATAAGGTAAATATAAGTAAGGTTAATTTTTTTATTCCTTGAATTTTTTTCCATACATTAATTCCTTATCCGATCTATTTCATTACTGTACTAGATTGACCTATGCGTGTGTACCTATTATACAACTGTTGTATGACTTAAAAAACCAAGAAAAAAACAAAAAAAAAACAAAAAACAAATAAACATTGATGGGAGTGATGAAATGTAGAACATATGGAGATATCTAGGTTGGGAGATTATGGCTTGACTTCCCAGAATAATTAAGTGAGTGGGTCTTGAAATTTTATTGCAAAGGATATAGTGAATTTTCACTGGAAAGGATCTTGTTAGTATACATTTTTTAAAATAACTTATATTTACTTGATAGAAAGTGGAAAGAATAGTGTGAAATGGTTGTCATACACACACATGTGGAGAATTAGGCAAATGAATAACTTTTTAATTTTTTTTATTCAATTCATATCACACATCTATTGGAATATCATTCTGATACAATTTTTGAGATTTCTTTTTCCATAATCATTGAGAATAACTTTTTGGTGTGATTTTTTATTTGATCACATTTCAATCAGGAATGAAATTTTCTTTGAATGTTAAATATTTATGAAGTTGGAACTATCTACATTAATAATTTTTATAAATATTACTTCTCACAAAAGTGAAAATGTTTAGGTGTGGGGGGTGTAATGATCTCCCCATGATTCACTATTTCATTTGTATCCTTACACCATTGTGCTAAACTAATTTTGTATCGGAAATTATAAAAATAATAAAAAATTTAACGGCATATTTGATTCAATTATTTTGGGTTTATAAATATTAAAATGGTAAGTGTTACTTGTTTTGATAATTATATTTTACGTAGAGGTGATTTGGAGGACCCATGACAAAGTTAATGAAAAATGGGCCAAACTACGCAGCATCAAAACACACCAGTTGACTCAAGGACACATTACTTCTAAATTTTCCATCCAAATGTGATGATAATTTATGGACTGGACAAAAATGCATTGGGATAAAAAATTTATGAAGTAACCAAATCCCAATTCTTCCATATGATGGCCCATCCAGGCTAATCTATCCAAGATAATGAATCTACACGATGTGAAAAGTGGTGTGTTTTGTTCTGTCAATATCTCAAGTGGTAGGTTTTCAAGGGAAGCCAAAATTTCAGTGGAGATATCAAAGTGATGGGGATTTTTTTATTTTTTGAAAAAGTGAGATAATACTTTCTGGATTTTTAAAACCATGGGGCACATGGTTTTATGAAATATGTGTGCCCAAAATCACCTTCCACTTGGCCTATTAAATGGAACCTTGGGATCCGCATTTTCAAGTTTAACCAAAAGGAAAAGATATAGTATTTTGGAGACCCAAAGAGTCCTCTTCCCATCCAAGAAGTTATTAATATCCCTATCCTCATAGGGGGGATGTAGGATGAAGGAGAAGTTCGACTCGAGCCTCCTCCTCCTCTTGATTGTATGCTAAATAGTGGATGATCATTTCAAGGTATCAACACATGCATGGGAGGGAGTTATGGAACTTGTTATTCTAGTGTTTTTGTGTAATTTGTGTTTTAAATATTTTACTTATGTTTTATTTGGATGTTCTTCTCCTCTGAATATATTTATTTTGTTATAATTAAGGGAAACACTTTTTATTTCAACACCGATTGGGTTGAGATTTCAAGTAGGAATACCAGGTTGTTTCGATTAGACAAGAAAAGAATCCTATTTCTCTAAAACATACATAATATTTAAGTATTATTTGATATCCATTTTTAAATTTTTTAGAACCTAACTTTAAAAACATGATTGTTGTGTCATGGGGTGATTATTTGAGCATTTTTTTAAAGAGGAAAGAGGGAATTTGATACCTTGACAACCCTCAACCAAAGGATTACATTAAAACATATAACATTTTCAGAATAGTGAACTATAAAAGATGTGTAGTGAACTTGAAATGATATCCTTATATCATATTTCTAAAAAACCACCTTTATTTATCAACCATTAAACTCTTTAAATCATGTAATTTTCTTGAAACTATTATCAAAACCACCACCCTCTTTTGTTCATTTTTATTAAAAATTCACATTATAACAAACCAACACTCCTTGAGTGATGAAATAGGGTCTTACCTATACTATAAATCAAACTTAATAATATAATCAATTTGACATGTCATGACAATGGATTCAATGAACCACTCCTCTGTGGTTTACCCAAATATCTAGCCTAAATACCTTATTGAGACTTCTCACAGTTCCATTTTCACTTAACTTAATCCCCACTAGAATTCTCACTTGTAACCATCAATTGGTTCAAATAAGCCATGTCTATAATATTCTCATGGATACCACATCTTGGTTCAGCACCTCTGAGAATGAGGTCAACCTGAATATGTTTACCTGAACCTTGATGGAATTCCGTAATCCATACTCCAAACGTCACACCATAGTGATGTCATCACCTACCATAGAATGTGAAAATCGAGTAGGTCCATGAAACTCACTAAATAATCCATAATTTATGTATTCCCCTACTACAAGTTCATGAAATCATAGACTTAGTCGTCCCTCAACTTCTCCAAGAAGAAATTCTTGAAAAAACTAGTCTCTAAGTTCATCTACGCCAACCCCACATGTCTACTAGCCTGTACCCATACGTTCCAAAAATGATTTTTTGTTCCTTTGATAATATAAGTATCCATATTTACCCTTTGATTAGGGGGTGTATCGAGCTGGTCAAAACTCATCTATATGGACTCAATCCAGTTAATAACCACCTTTAGTCTACCCTGACCTTGAGACAATGGTGGGGGATGAGACTGGTACTTCTGCATGAGAAAATCCATGGATGTATCAGCTCCCTATGACCCCTATCAATAATATGTATAAATTGTACCATTATCACCCTGATATTCTCACCCATACAACCACCAAAATCTTCCATAATCTATATCTTCCCTTCTTGCCTCAGAGCCTCTACTTGTGGCTCTTGTTCATCCCAAACCTATGGGGCTTTATCCCATGACTGATTTAGCAGCACCACATCTCCACCCTCCTGAGGATCAACTGGCGCCCTTCTTGGTGGTATCACAATGGAGACCAAATTTCATGGTCAATAATAGAAACAAAAATATATATAAACATAAAAAATAGGGAAATATGTAACAGGAATAGCATCTCACCCCTACCATTATTCCTACCTACCCATATCAGAGTCACGAACATATATACCGTATATGCATAACATCACATACCAATCTCATTAGGAACCACATACGTAGGATGATTGAGTAGAATTCCACCAAAATGAAATATAAGAAGAAAATGTTTAATTTTTTGTTGACACTTTAAACAAATCATCCCCTCTTAGTGAATTCTTGGTTCCTAGTGAAAATCAAAATCATATACCAACATCATATAAGCCAAAGTTCCAATCCGGATGCATAAATACTTTTCCCTTACCATACCGATCCAAGGGTCAAAATAACATAATTTAATAACTTCACACCCATGAATGCTACTCATAGTGTAAATAAATTAAAAGTAAAAAGAAAAAATAAAAACATCAATTTACCATCCATGTAAACTTGGTCTATCCCTTGTGTCTGGGGATGTAGGAACCCAAACACATTCTCTTTACCTAGTTTCGACTAGATCATAGTCTCCAATATACAAGAACCCTAATAGTAAGAACAAAAAGTAAAAAACACCTTTGATACCAATTGTAGCATCCCAATCCGAGATCCACATAAGTAGTTCTTAGTGAAGTTGGCCACATGGCCTTAGGCATGCCTCCCTAGACAACAAAGTCCTTCAATTAGCATTGAGGGTCTGATCAGGTGATTTTGGGGAGACTATACCATCTAGTGATGATAATAAAACACCATGGTTCCATAAATACCAAACTCTATAGAAGAAATAATTGATAATGACAATAACAAGTCATAAGAAATATCCATACATATCAAATAAAGTATACATGTTATAAATTCATACATGAATAAACATGAAAGATTGGCCATGGATTATCAAATAAAAACACACTCAAATCCCAAAATAAACTACAACTCTAAGAAAATAACTATTATGGTCCATCTATCATCCATCCCAAGAACTTGTGCATCCCTGATCATTATGGTCTAAAGAACGATCCCGACCCTGAACCTGATCTCAAAACTATAAAGTCTACATGAATCCCATGGGGCCCATGTAGGGTATTAGTATGAACTCAATAGGCCCCCAACTACTTGTTCCTAGATTATATCCATATTTATACAAGTGTATGATTATGTAAATAAAAAACAACTACACCCATGTATAAATTACATAACCCACTGAATCATGATCAATATACATGATAAGGAATTCACCTACTTTAGACAACACTTCCATGGAAAAATATATCCATATGAATTCGTACTAGAAGAACCACAATATCTCATTCATATACATGGAACATAAAACATATTGCATCTGATACCACATATGTCACATGCTGTGTAATACATACATCCCATTGGCCCGACCAATAAATGTTTAAAAAGTCCCACGAATAATGATTTTACTAACCACTATCAGATCCATAGAGAAATGTCTCAAATAAATCACAAGTCCCTCAGACTTCTACTTGAACAACCTCTGTCAGATTAACAACCCGATGCCCCAAGGCAAAGTGATATACATCCTTCAATGAATAATAAATCGTCATTGGATCAATAGTCCAACATCATAATGAATGGTGAGATCCCTCCTCCCATAATCTAGGAATGTAGGCCATCAATGTCGTAGTGAGACTCTACCCCCATTTGATGGTCCCACTCACCATCAACCATGGATTTATATGGTGAGAACATCCTCTAGAACTAATGTCCAACACCATCCCATAATCTGCTAAATCTATATAGGCCTCTACCCATAATTAGTAGTCAAAACCACCATAAATGAGTCATAATTTATGTGCACGTGACTCCAATGATGCTATTAGCCATAGAAAATGAACAACAATCACCAAAAATTCATAATACCTACCAAATAGAAACCTCATCACCACATGAAACCAAGTCTCCCAAAAACGGTACGATCATAACCATCTGCTAAAACTTGATGATCACATCATCTTATATTTTATGTTCAACACTATCCCACATTTCTAAGTCCAAACCCCACAACCTGAAAAACATCATTATCTAAATACTAATGATCAACATCAGCCCATGAAATCAAGTCCATTCCAAACATGTTTCCGCATAACCAATTTAATAATTTAAAAATATAACTAATTATGTTTAAGAATAAAAATAACCTACACAACCATCTAAATCCTAAAACCTGTCATGATTTAATTAAATAGGTAAGAGCATTCCCATCAACAACTCAAAACATCATTTAATTGATTTAAATAAAATCATTATTTTATAAAGGGTTTCCCCCAGACAACCCACACCTAAGAACTTAGGTACACATCCAATAATAAGAATATAAAAGAGGGGAAAGATAGGAAACACCAACCTTAGGATAATAGGTTCTCACTCATCGAGTACTGGGATATAATACATGAAAAAATGAGAGAAATTAAAGAATCTAATGAAGAACATAGAAATAGGGAATATGATCTAGAATGGAAATATCATTCCAAAAATCGAGATAAAATATGAAATGGAGAAAGTGGAATCATATACCTACCACTAATTTTCCAATGCATCTGAAGAAATCCAAATACATGAAAAATCAAAGGAGATCCAAAGGAACCTAGGAGAGGAGAAGAGAGGAACACATGGATTCTAGATGAACAAAAATGAGAGAATAAATAATGAAGAATAAATAAATAAAATAGAGGGATGGAAAGGAAATTGTACATCCTTTAATGAACTACATGCTTAGGCCACACAATTTAGCTAACAGTGTGCCAAGCTTGAGGTGCCTCTATCCAAATTAACCCCATTAGAAAATGGGTTTCATGGACTAGACACATATTTTATGTAACCATTCACCAACTGTATTCATTCACTGCCTAGGTGACACTAAGAATGCGGGATAGACCACTCGAGTTTTAAACCATGCACAACCCATTCACACCCTCTGTTAAAAAATGCATACATATTTCATGACTGTTCTCTCCACCATTAATGTTTTTTTTAATAATGATACAGTTCAAATATGGGACACACAATTTTTCCCTAATGGTTATCCAGTTTGATCAAACCATGCACCTCTACCTGGACTTTCCAAAAAATGAGTTTTTGGGGCCCGATGGTCTTGAAACTCATCTAAACCCCTAAGGCCCTCAATAGTCCTTAAACCCCATCTAAAAAAATACCAACGGGTTTAAATTTCTAAAAATAAACACCAAATTCTAATTCAATCATTGTCCCATCCATAAAAGTTAAAATTCAAAATTACTAAAAAATGCCCATTTAAAAACCCCTGACATTAAAAAAATATATGCATGAGTTTTGAATTTGCGTTCTAAACATAGAGATCCTTAGGCGTGTCCTTGATTAACTAGGTGTATTTTGGTGACCAGATGATCAAAGGAATCTACTATAGGATTGATTATCATCAGTTGGATTAAGAGATACATTGAGTTGTATTCTCTATACCAGAGTTACTATGAATGTATTATCATGACTCAATACTAGATTCATATCATTTCTTGTTAAGGATTGTCTTCATTTAAACCATATCATGGTTATATGATATGTGGTGGATCAGGTAATCTAGTTGTTCCTTCTTAATGATCATTGGGGTTGGTGGGCCCAATGATATTTTGAATATTTCTTAGGGGTGGTTCTTTTTTCTAATATTTATCTAGTTCCCTCTTGGTTGGATGTATCTTGTTGGAGCATTCCATTTACCTTGGTTCTGGATGGATATATTGGGGGTTCTGTTAGGTGAAATGTGAGACCTTGGTTATCTTAATAATTATCTATTGTATCAATATATTTTATTGTTATTTCACCATTTTATATTGAATATAAATGGTAAAGGACCCATGTTAGGACTCTGTTTACTTTAGAGCCTCATGATGGATAATCTGGAACCTAGGATGTTTTTTAAAGGCTAGAAGTGTGGTTAAATTCAGATATAATATTGATTTATTCTAATCCTAATTGGTTCATGAGGATGTTACTATGAAATCATAGGTATGGAGTTGGGACATGTCTTGATATAATAAAAAATAGGAAATGGATTGAGTTTTTCACCATTTATGCCTTTATGGAATGAATCTATGTCATCACGATGTTGATTTGATAACAGTTGTTCATGCTTTATAAACATGGTGACACTATCCCCTCAGAGTGTAGTTTATGATATGCTCAAATAATAGAAACCAAAACTATACTTTCAACTAGAGGAATATTGTATTATGATCAAAATTATGGTTTTATTGATTTTGGATCTTTGGTTTCAATATTTTATAAACTCTTAGAAAAGGGTTGTGTTCATAACGCTCTTGGCAGGGAGTTACCAATGTAGGCTGTGAAGGAATGAAATGTCCTAAATGCTATAATAATTCTCTTGGTTGCGAATGAGGATTTAATGCACTTTTTTTGTTCAAATTGTTTGAAAGATGGTTCCTACTCATGTAATCAGATTCATCTTGGTGTAGTAGTGGATGTCGGTTGGTAGCATTTTAATGAAACATTTCATAGTAGGGAGACCCTGGGTTCGAGTTTTAGTCTCCCAATAGTGCTTTGTGCGTTTAGAGGTAGTTAGTTTTTCCAGTTGATCTATGTTAGATATTAGTTTTTCATTATCATAGGTCTAACTTCTCAAAGAACTCTATGGATTCCAGTATATTTCATGAACTGAAACATCAATGTTAGAGGGCCAGAATGAACTGTTCGATTGAAAATTTTATGTCATAATGCCTTTCTTGCTAGAAAAGTGAATTTTAATACCAAAGAACTATTTTTTTAACATGGCCTTGTAACACCTCTATATTTTATGAAATATTTTTTTATCATTTCCAAAAAATTTAATTTCTATGATAGCATGTGTTACATACAATAATGAGTTTTAACGAACCACAATATATTATTAATGTTATTATTTAAAAATGACCATTATAAACTTGAAATTAAAATTAGAAGTATGAATAAGAATAAAAAAAATTAAAATTAAGAATAACTGATTTAAATAATGGAAATATATTGAAAAATTAGTACTTAATTTTTTTTTATGGTCTTTATATTCTTTGAAAATACATTTCTTCTTAAAAATATTTTAATTTTTTTGTGAACAAATAATAAAATTAAATTTTCACACATTTAGAAAATTAATTTTTTCAAAATAAAATTAATTTTTTTAATTGACATGTAAAAATTATCATAGGGTGAATTTCATAGAATTTTATGTAAAGATTAATATATCAATGAATAGTGATACATAATAATTTTTATTAAAAATTGCCTTATCGTTAAAAGAATTTAAATTGTTTCATAGTGTTTTAAAATATTTTAAAAGTAAAATTTGTTCAATTATATTATTATTAATGAAATTTAGGTAATTTTAATCATTTTCATTTTTAATTTTGTTATTTAAAAGTTTTTATACTTATGAAAATTTTCTCATTCAAAAACTGCTTTTTCATCGCGTCAACGAGTTTAATTTTAAATTAAACTCTTCCACTTATTTGAATTGAATTTGTAAAAATGAATTACATATTTTGGATCAATATGATTAATAATATTTAATAATTTCTTGTTATTTCTTGTTCAAAATTAATAGAAAAAATAGTAAAAATCAATTATTGTGGTTAAGGTTAAAATGGATTTATTGGGGGTTAAAATAAAAAGGGAAGGGTTAAAATGACTTAAAAACTGGTATAATTCATATTTTATTCCATATTTTGACCTTATATCATCAAAGGTTTTATAATTATCCATTTTTTTATTCTTTTTTAATGTTTAAAATGTGGGTAAATGTTTTTCTTTCCAAAAAATCCTACCGTTTCCTGTCCCACACTTATAAAAGGGAACCTCATATCCTCTTCTATTCAAACTTACAAAGTATTTTAGTTCAGAAAATACATAAAATAATATATTCCATAATTACCCACTAATTTCCTAAAGGTCTTAGTTTTATTTTGAAACCCTTCTAAGAATGTTTTGGGTGAAAACATAAAGAGAATATCCGAAGATGAGGTATTGTTCTTTACTGAGCTTTTCTGTTTTATTTATTCTTACACCTACATAAAATATTATTTAAATATGATAATATAATAAAATAAATATCTGTAAAATACTGATATTTTATTATTTTAATTTCATTACTTATATAAATCTCATCTTCCATCAAATGAGGAATTAAAACTTTCAATCGTGTGTATAGAAGAATACCGGCTCACGAACCGATGTAATTCATTTTCCATCACCGGCTATCAGAGGTGGATATAATGATGAATTTGATATATTTATATGATATTTATGACATAATTTTACATCTGAAATTATATTTTCACATCAAACTTGTTATATTGCAATCCGTTGGAAAATTATAATGTCGCTCGGGCGTACCTCTGGACTACCGCCTTCATAAATAAATGTGAGGTATTTTTCATTTCATTTTTATATGGATGGTTATAAGGATATATTTAATGAATATATATATATATATATATGATATAAATTATATTAAAATAATTATGAAAAAGTTAATTCATATTTATCTTTATTTCATTCCATTCGTCAAAAAAATGGAAACAACGTTCATGTGCACGTACATTATACCATTTCCATAAGCTGTGTAATTCAATATTCCATATCTACCTTTTATAAATGACTATAAATATTTAAATAATTAATATAAATTATTTTATATAATTATTGAAATTATATAAATTTTGGAACTATAATCAATGTACAAGAACCAATACTACCGAACCATAAAATATATGAAAAAGAATAAGTTATCACCCAAAACAATGATTTCAATAAAGAATTGTTAATGAATGAGTGGTAAAAGCTTATAAGTAAATAATATATGGTATAATATATATATATATATTATGGTTCTGGAATATATTTATAATAAATCTATATTTATTATAGAGGAGGTTCAATCATGTATCAAGAAAGTTGGGACTTGATGTTTGGGATTTTTATCTCACTTTTATTTTCATTGGACACATTCCTTATACCCCACTTGTTTATATTGTATGGTGTATATACTAACCATGAATTTATTTTCTTATTATTGTATTGTATATTATGGGATATACATACCCATCTAATTTTCTTTCTTTCATGGTTCTTATGATTCAAAAGTTACTGAAGTGGTTAAGGTTTTATGTTACAATCCGATTATTTATCTGGATTGTTTGTGATTATGTTTCTAATGAGAATATCATATAAGATAACTCTCAATAACTTCATTAATTTTATTATCCTCTATTTATTTCTATAGAATACATGTTTTCCTTTCATTTTTCCCTCTTTAAGAACTAAAGAAACCAATGTTTTTATTGAAAAATGACAAGTTCTATCTTTGGTAAAAAAATCCTCTCTCTTACATGTCCATGTCTCTTAATAATGTTTTAAAAATGTTTTTACTATTATAAAATAATTATTAAAAACGTTTTTACCCATGTTTTACTTTTTACAAAATGTTTTAAAAGAAATATTCTTGTCTTTTTTCAAATAAGGCATTTTGACTCTTTACTGAAATGTGAAAGAAATCAATTTTTTAAATTGCATGACATGAATGATATTTCCCAATTTCATAAACTATAAATGATTTTAATATCCAATTATACATTTTCATGTTTATTTTAAAATTAAATATTTTCTTTAATATTTGGGATTTTTTTACATTTTAAAGAAGTGATTTCAAAATGGAAGGGATATTTTCCCCAAGAATGCTTTAATTATATTTCTGTGGATTTTATATTCATCACTGACAATAACTTTTGATGTTCCTTTTGAAAAACTAAGGATATGGTCCTATGATAACATCATTATCCTTTCTATGTATGGATTATGATTATAATGATAAGATGTTTATGAAACCCAATTCTTTTCCACGGGTTATTCTAGGATGAAATATTTTTTAAACACATTTACTTTTTCATGGGTTATGACATGATGATTGTTTTATAATATTTTCGAAGACAATTTTATATATTATGGGATGTATGAGACCTATATCTCTATCCATTTAATTGGGTAAATAAGGATAAATCATGAGTAACTATGTTATGCGTTAACCTGACTTCATGTTAACAATTTCATGAATGGACCAAGTTTTCATGTCCATACGATTAAGCATGATCCTGGTGTTCATGTCCATAAGTTTATGAATGTACATGGATTCCATGTAAATAAGGATATGCGTGGACCTACTTTCATGTACATAGTTTTATATGAATTCCTGATTTCATTTCCTTAACTTAATGAGTGAACCTATTTATATTTATACAAGTTCACAATGTCATAAGCTTATGTTCTTTCGACATTCTCATGTCTATATTACGATTCAATGGTGCATGTTCATTATTTTCCTTTATAATTAATGTCTTACGAACTTCCATGATTTATGTTGTGACTCATTTTTATGATCTATGATATGTAGGTTATGGTTTTTCAATGTTATTCCCACGTTATCATACCCTTATTCCCATATTATATTGATATCCTCCTTGATTACCCTTAATAAGTATATGAGATCACCCTTCATTATGTTTTAATTCCCTAGGAAATTAAGAATGTTATTATGTATGATATGTATAGGAAGGGTGATAGATATGATGAACTTAGTGGGAGATGATTTAGTTCACTTATGAACTAGTTGTTTATTTATCTATGCTTCCAAAGATACTACACCTATATGATTCAGGAATGAATTATTATTTTATGTAATGAATATTAATATATTAATATTTGATATATATATGTATTAAAAATATGGGTTTTTATCGTAGGTATTAAATCCAAGGTTTAATTAACCATTGGAAATGAGGATGAGAAAACTTTACTAAGAACCCTATGGATAAGTCTAAGGATAAGTCAACATATAAGAAAATTACCTAGAATTTTTGTGAAGGATGTAAAGAGTGGTTTCCAAACAATTAAATACCTATCTAGACACTACAATTAAATGTGGTTACATAATAGTTTTACCTAGGGGTAACAACTCCAAAAAGGTCACATTGAACGCTGAATCGATCATTATGTAGTGTATGATAATAGTAATTTCTACAAACCTAGTTTGATACTCATGGGGGTTATGTTTTGGCAATTCAAAAACTCTTTGAGAACTATTATGAAGTATTTTAATATATGATGACCATGAATGACCTAGGTTAAACCTAATGTTTCATATCTTGAAAAGAAGGTGTCATGATTCAGACATTCTATGATTGATTTATCACTCTAATAAAAGACTCCTAATGGAAATGATAACCATTTTGGTTATACTACAGGATTTAATATAAAACAATGAATTTGGGGTGGTGTTTTCTAAGCTCAAATATTGAAGTTCCTTATTTGATATTAGTTATAAAAATCCCCTTATATCATGAAAATTACTTTGTAATATTAATTTATATCCCCAATTATTAGATATTTAATTATAAGTGAAAATCCCCAATGGAATGATGGTCACATCTCAAGTCTATGATTCTTCCCTAGTTAATGTTTGTGGGAATATGTTTCCTAAAAATATTATTATCCTACCTTTGGTTAAATTTTATGTCATCTTAGGAATGGGTTGGATTTCACTATATAAAACCCACATCAATTTTCGAGAAAGGAAAGTCATATTTGACAATTCTAAACCAAGCTATAATCATATATTATTGTGATGATAATTATGATTTTTTTATGTAAATCACATATATTGTATGTTTCTTGATTCTTATTCAAAATGTGCATTTATTTTATATGGTTAGAGAGAAACTCAACATCGATGATATACCTATTGTATGAGTGTTTATTGATGTCTTTATGGAATATTTTACTAGTCTTCCACCAAATTGTTCTGTTGGTTATCAATAGAACTCATACATGGTGCGACACCTATTTCAAAGACTCCCTATAGAATGGACCTGATTGAGTTATAGGAATTGAAGAAATAACTCTAAGAGAATATTAACAAGGGATTGATTCATACAAGTGTGTCATCACGAGGTGAACCTATTTTTTTATTAGAAATAAATATGGATCTATGAGACTCTGCATTGATTATTAGGATCTAAACAAGATCACAATAAAGAACAATTATTCTATTCCACTTATTGATGACTTTTTTAATCAACTACTCAGCGATCAATACTTTTCCAAGATTGAACTTCAATATGGATATCATCAATTAAGGGATAAAGAGGATATACCTAATAAATCATTCCATATAAGGTATATAAACTATAAGTGTATAGTTGTTATATTTGGTCTTACTAATACCCCCACTATATTCATGAATTTAATGAGTATTCTATTTAGAGATTACGTTGATTGGTTTATGGTGGGCATTATAGAAGATATTATTATAAATTTAAAGAGTAATGGAGAGCATAAATATCACTTGAGAAATGTAATGAATACCCTAAGGAAGAATAAACTATATGAAAAAATTATAATGTGTGAATTTTGGCTACAAATGATTTCCATTTTGGGGTCTGTATTAGGTAGAGCCAACTGGGGCATATGTTGCATAGCCAAATAGTGGCATCTTTTGACTGACAGGCCTGTTATGTAAGAAACTTATGCAAGGCCACCTAAGGCCATGTGCTACATAGTCAGGAAAAAGAGTTCTTAGATATTTCAAGCCCTGTTACCAGAAACCATCAGAAAGATTATGAGTATTTGAAGATATTCAAGATTAAGATTATGAAATATGGAAAGTGTTTATGTTCAATGCATATAAGAAATATCTGAATGAGTATTGGCCATGATTTTGACACCCTTTACATAGATCTAACTCATATGTAAAATAAAGACTTTCTTTGTTTCCTCTAAATTAATATTATGATGTGCAGTTTTAAGTCATGAAATGAGGAAATTCACACCCCCATAAGGAATCGGAACACCTTACTTATATAAATAAGACTTTTACCCAATTTTTAATCTCACTTGAGCTATGGTCAGTATGAGAAACAATGAGTAGTAAGGGTCTTTTCTATAATACAAAGGTGACATAGATGAAGAACGGGGGTGTGAGATTTCCATACAGTTTAACATCATGTGGTAAGTATGAGAATGAATTGATGTAAAAACAAATACATATTGGAACTATATTAAGTTATAAAACCCTAGTGTCATTATATGTCTTGTTGGGGAAAGAATCAAGTCATATATAGTTTTTTTTAAAATTCCTATTCATATTTGAATCTTATACAAGAAGAAAAGGTTTTTTATCATGGCTAGTCTCAGTATTGGAGATCTATTCATCTCTACATATCTCGTTGAAAATGATAATCAAGCCATTCGTAGTTCTTAAAACAATCATTCCTCATGATAATCAAATTTGACATGAAGAACAGTATTTTGATAAGTTCTGAAAGAATGGTAAATCTTAAGACATAAAATGGTATAAGGACCACATTATATATCTTAAAGAAAACACAATGTATAGATCTGATTCATATACATGAGGAAAAGTAAAATATTTTTTTTCGGTTACAGTTGGGCCTAAAATTAGAGATTTTAAGCATCTCTACATATCTCATTAAAAATGAGAATCAAGACATATGTAGTTCTTAAAATAAGGTCCCTATGCAGATATGACTCAGGAATAAGGAAAAGAGGGAGTCATGTACCAATAATAAGTAGCGATGATGTCAATGGTGTTTACTTATGGAAGATTCTAACGTCAAATATAGAAAATGTTAGTTGTACAAATGATGTCATGCAGTTTAACATCATGCGACAAGGACGAAGATGTTATGCACTTTAACATCATGCAACATTGAATCTTATGGTTTTTATGCAGTTTAATATCTTATAACTAGGACATGAGGACTGTGAAGTTTAAAGTCTTGTAGTGATGACGTTTTTTTGTGCAGTTTAAAGTCTTATAGTGAGGATGAAGATGTATAATTACACAAAGTATTTCTTCAAGAATATCGCATTGGTTGAAGTTGTAATGAGCTCTCCATCCATTGAGGTTAAGTCATAGGCTCCATTTGAATAGAAATTTTGTATGGAATAAGGTCCTTCCCACTTTGGTTCAAGTTTTGAAGGTTTCTTTCCTAGTATCATTGGAGTCCTAAGGACAAATACCAATTCTCCTTGAAGGAATGAATGAAGGAAAACTTTCTTATTAAAAACCCATTTTATTCTATTCTGATAGACTTCTAGATGATGCAAAGTATGAAATCTTTTCTCGTCTAATCGTTCCATCTCATTGAACTATTTCTGAGACCTCTCATCTGTAGACAACTGATCGCAGATTTGAACTCTAAGTGAAGGAAATTATATTTCAATTGGTAAAACTACTTCTGTTCCATATACTAATGAATAAAGAGTTTCTTGTGTAGCAGTACGGGTAGTTGTCTGATAATCCAATAAATAATTCAAAAGTTTATCAGACCAAGATTTATTATCTTTATCCATTTTCTTCTGGATTATATTTGATAGGGTCTTATTGAAGGCCTCTACATGTCCATTGGCCTCCGCATGATAGCGAGATGAATGGTTGGACTGGATATTATGTTCCTGATATAACTTTTTTACTTCAACAGAACAAAAATGGGGTGCCACTGTCCGTTAAAATAATATGAGGGACACCAAATCTAGTGATGATATTATTTTTGACAAAAATAACAATGCATTTGGCTCCGACTTCCATGAGAGGTATTGCCTCATCCCATTTAGAAAAGAAGTTAGTAGCAGTGAGAATATACTTGAACTGTTTATTCATGGATGGAGGATAAGACCCTACTACATCCATTCCCCATGTGGAAAATGGCCAAGAGTATTTATCTATATGTAGAAACTCTGGGGGTTGATGAATGAAGTTGGCTTGTACTTGGCAGGGATGACATTTGTTAGGGAAATCTGTACAATCCTACATCATTGAAGGAAAAAAGTATCCAAGCCTTCAGATCTAATTAGAGAGTATGTGCTTATATTGGTGGGAAACACAAGCTCTAGAATGTACTACTTTCAAGGCAATTGTGGTCTCTTATCCATCAATACATCTGAGAAAAATTCCCTCAAATCCTCACTTATAGAGGATCTTTTGGTGGTATGAACTATCAAAAAGAATAAAATTGGCCACTCTTCACCAGATATGTTCCTTCTCAGCCCTATCTGGTAGAGGTACCCCATTTTGAAGATATTCTATTATGGATGATCTCCAGAACATGGTATGACCATATAGTTCAGAAATTGCACAAATTTCATTAACTTCCTCCATTCTAGTTTGAAAAAAAGGTGAGACCACATGACGATGGGCTTTGCGGATGACTATCTCATCCTGATTTGGATCTTCTAAGTCTATAGCTTCATTATCCAGTGCATCTTCTTGGGAATTTTGTGATCACGGTACATAAGACAATGTCGGCTCTGAGGGAAATTCAGCCACAAACCCTCTGACGTAATCACACAGTGGAATTAATTCTTCTTTTCTGATAGAATATTCCTCATTGATTTGTTTTACTACCATTTCTGAATCACCTTTCACTTTTAAATGATCCATTTTCACTTGAAGGGACAATTCCAAACCTGTGATGAGAGCTTTATATTATACCTCATTGTTGGTACCAACTTCCGATAATAGGAAAGAATATAGAAATACTTCCTTTTTGGGGGAAATAAGGACAATTCCTAACCCAAACTTATTGAGTTTAGGGTTTTTCATTCTCTTTCTTTTTGGACATCTTGAATCACCATCAAAATACATTTCCCATGTTAGGGAATTATCTTGAATAGAGAAGACCTCTTCATCAGGATGTTCTATATTAAATGATGTATCTTCCACAGATGGATGCTTAGCAAGGAAGTCATCCAGATCTTAGCCTTTTATTTCCTTTTGAGGCACAAACTGGATATCAAACTGTTTCAAAATAACTTTCCACTATGCTAGACACCTTGTAAGCATATGACAACTCAGGATAAATTTGAGCGGGTTATTGAAAGATACCAACTGGAGCTCATGATGTTGCAGGTAGTGCCTCAGTTTCTAAACTACAAAGATTAATGCCAGGAAGCACTAAAGCTATCACATAAAGATTAAGTGGTCTTCCTTAAACAGGTGACATAAATACTATAGGACTCAAGAGATATTTCTTAAGGTTATCAAATGCTTATTGGAAATCTTCAGTTCAATGGTTGGTAACTCCCTTCTTAATTAATCTGGTGAAGGGAAAACACTTGCCAGCCAAATCGGCGATGAAGCGGCGAATATTGGCCAAGTGTCCTTGGAGTCCTCTTAATTATTTCAAATTTCGAGGAGGTTACATAACAATTATTGATTTTTTTTCTCATGATCAACTTTGATACCACAATGGTGTACAACAAATCCATGGAATTTTCCTAAGGTTACCCTGAAAGAACATTTCAAGCAGTTCATCTTTGAGCTGTGTTGCCAATGTTTATGGAATATAGTCTCCAAATCAGCCAACTAATTGAAACATTGTCAATATTTGACCACCAAATCATCCGCATAACATTCAAAAAATTTCCCTAAGAAGGGTTTAAAGATATAGTGTATGGCATGTTGGTATGTTTCACCTGCATTCTTTAAGACAAAGGGAATTAGCTAATAGAAAAACACACCTTGAGGGGATCTAATGGTTGTAGATTCATTATCATCTAGGGACATTCAGATCTGATTATACCTAGAGTATATTTCCATGAAGTAAAGAGAAAAATAGCCAGTCCTTTCATCAATTAGAAGTTCTGTAATCGGAACTGGAAAATCATCTTTATGACAATTCTAGTTAAGATCTCAGAAATCAATGCTGACTCTAATTTTCCCATTCTTCTTTTTCACTGGGAAAATATTGTCCATCCATTTAAGATACTGAACTTCCTTGACAAACTTATCCTTTATAATCTTATCAACTTCAAATTCAATTTTAGAGGCATGAGTTAGGTGTGTTCTTCTTGATGCTTGCTTGAATCCAAAATGTTCTTCTGGAAAACCTAAATGATGGGTGGCTACATCAGGATTAAAACCTGGAATTTCTATATAATTCCAAGAAAATATATCTCAATGTTTCTTTAAAAATGAGTTATACAACTCTTTCTCTTACGAGGTCATGGTTGCAAAAATTAGAGTGGGGTGTGGATCTTCTTCTGTACCCAAATATATTTCTCTGAGCTCATCCATGGTGGTAGAGACACCTTCTTTAAATGCTGGAGGAGAATCCTCGAGATCTTCCTCTTCTTCTTCATTATGTGTTACCTCTTCTATTCCCACTTTCATAGTAGATGACGAGGAAAACTCTCAGAGTTATGGGATGAATCAGTATTTGGACATCCTGAAGAAGAGACCACCATATATGACCCTAATGATGACCAAGGGTCTTCCTGTGGTAATAAAGAGGGATTAATGGATTGAGAATCAACATATTTGTATTCCTCTATCATTTCTACAATTTATTCTACTCTTATTGAAAAAGTAGAGGCTTGTTTTGGTTTAGTGGATGAAATGAAAACAACTCTTTTTAAACTTTCATCATTGCTTTATTGATCAACATTTTGTTCCATGTTATCAGGTTTAGTTGCCGCAATTGACATTATGGAAGTTACAGGACGAGTTCCCAGATTTGGGTTTACCTTTTCAATTTGATTGATGGGTAACACATAATCTATACTGAAATGTATGAATGTATTTTATGGGATCTTTTATAACCCATTTGGATCATTAACTCTGGTTATTTTCGTTGTCACTGTCTTTGTTCCTTCTGTGTGATAAAACTCTTCCACAATGTATCGAGATTCACATGTTTTGAATGGATCCTTGTCACCATACAATATACCGATTTGACCATTTAAACAGTACTTCATACATTGGTGGTATGATGAAGGTATAGCTGCATGTTGATGCAACCAAGGCCTTCCAAGAAGAATATTGAAGGTTGTGTCCTGATGAACAACCATGAAATCTGATTTAGACACAAGATCTCCAAACTGAGTTAAGAGTGTAATATCACCCACAGATTTTGTTTGTTCTTGTCATAACCTTGAAACATTAAAGTGGAAGTTGATAAGTCATACTCAGTCAGACCTAATCAACGAAGTGTACGAATAGGAATGAGGTTGACTCTAGAGCCATCATCAATGAAGGCTCATGGGATGTCTACATCGTTGACCTTTCCAGACAAATAAAAAGCTCTGATATGCCCATGCACTAAATGGTCTTCATCTTTATCAATAAAAGATATGAATGCATGACATTCTATAGATTCATTATCTATACAGTAAACCTCAGCAGCAGCAACTTCGGTTTCAAACTCTTGAGGACCTAACAAAGCCTCAATGAGTGCCTCTTGAAGATCTTTTGACAGATTCAAAGAATCTAGAATTGATAAATTGTCCGGTACATGAGCCAATTGTTTCAACAAAACATATTTTTGGTCCAAAGGTCTATGTTTAACAATATGGAGATGTGTTTTTTCAAGTGCTTTGTAAGTTGATTCTTTTGATGTATACGTACTCCATGTCGGAGTAGAAGCTATAAATAATCATGGCATTGATAAATTAGACTGACTAGGTCTATTAATTAGTTTAGAATAAGATGGCATGGCTTCTAATCAGTCTTCCAAAATAATTGTGACAGAACTGAACCTGTATTTCATGGAAGAAACTCATTGTTCCTGTTGAGCCCATTGAAGGGCCCTTAGAGTTAAAATGGTGGTTTCTAGAATTCCCATGTCTTCCCATGTATCCTCGACCTTGGCCTCCTTCTTGTGTTCCACAATTATGTACAAGGAACTCTGGATTATTATAATCAGAATCATCAATGGTATAAGGATCCATTAAAAGGATGACACTAATGGAACCAAATATTAGTTCTTCATCTGACAAAGATTCTTCTTGACAAGTTAATTTTGGTTTTTTCCATTTGGCGGGGTGGTGCCCGTGGTTTTGAAACAGATGGCATAAAATCTTCTAGGGTCAAGGACGAATTTGTCTTTGATACGAGATCATCTTCTTTTGACTACTCTTTGTCTTTATGATCACTTTTCTTCTTTGAGGAATGGCCTTATGATGAAGATGGTTTTGTTGTGGTAGGAGTGGAAGAAGTCAAAATTGTTTGTTTCAACTGTGTTCGTAAAATGGAATGATTCCGGTTGATTGTTTATTGATCATCCAATCATCATATTTCTGAACATTTTTACTTTTGAGTTATTATCATATTCCCTCTTCCTCTGGATTGGTAGTAGTAACACATGCTACTTGAGCTGATGAAATTTTCAATTTTACCATTCTAGATTCTACCATCTTTTGCATAAGGACTTTCAAAACAAAACACTCTTGAATGGGGTGTCTGAATATCTGGTGAAAGGGACAATAATTTGGAAGATCTTCATCTACATATTTATTTGGCTTCTTCGGCCTTGTAAACTAAACCAAAATGTTTTCTAAGGCTGAGATGAAGTAACCAAGAACTTGTTCATTCCTAAAATAATAAACATTATTCTTTAATTCCTCAACTTGTTTCTGACTTTGATCTCTTTGATCATCTGGATTAGATGATCGTTGTTGTTGATGCTCAGGAGGTAGAGCCCTTCAGTATGATGAGTTTCTTGAAGTAGAAGCAGGTATAGGTGCATGTTTGAGTGTGATTGTAGTAGCTTCAGATTTTCCTATCCTCCTCCCTAGAGCTGATGGAATTACACTTCTATCTGTTGAGTGATCGAAGCAAGGTCTCGAAACCCGCCTGTTTATTTCATGGGGATAAATGGTGTCCATAATTCATCACACATATTTTCCACACAAATTGGTAGCAACTCTTCTTGAGGAAGTGCTAGACTTAATGAATATGTTAATCATTTCCATCATGCAATGAAATATGAAACTGTTTCATTCTCCCTTTGTTTACAATTGGTAGGATAAAAAACTATCTTCTTTGGTAGCGTTGAGCTAAATTGAAGAAGGAATTTATGATGGATATTTTCCCATCTAGTAATTGATCAATATTGTAAACTTGTATACTAGAAAAAAGTCAGTCCTTGTAATGACTGCACAAAACACATAATCTTAACTACTTCTTCTTATTGAGAAGTTCCCATCCTAGGATCACAATGAGAAAAAAAATGTGTTAAGTTTTGTTCTGAATCTCCCGAACCATTAAAGATTGGGAATGTAGTGTTCAAAAAAATTTGGTAAGGGAGGTATTACATCCACCCATTCATGACAAGCTCTTTTTTTCAGCTGAACGGGTGCATTTCGTTCCTCCATATCTTCCAATCTAGTCGTTAATGCATCAATTGTGTTCATAAGCATTTGGGGAATATCCGGATGAGCTAAATTATGTGCAGGTATAGCAACTGGAGCTCGATCTGGTGGAACAACCAGCAAACCCACTGATGGAGGTGTTGATATCTTCCTTGGATAACCCATAAGAATAGGCCTATTGTGATGTATATGGTCCAGCCTTGATTGTGTAACCAGTGGAGGGAATTCATTATCTGCATCTATAGTTACTACAAATCCACTTTGTTGAGGAGCTTCTACAAGATTTGTAAGTTGAAGACTTGTCTGGTATGTATGACTAGAAGAAATGTTGTTTCGAAGTTACTCTGTATTGAGTCTTTTCAACTCCTTCATTACATATTCTTTCTATACAAATATTTCTTCAAGTGAAAGATATTGACCTTCTCCATTGGAAAAGTGAGATGCAATCTGAATTTTTCTTTTCCCCTTTTTAGATGCCTTTTGGAGATGGGGGAGTTAGTTATTTGAAGGCATACCTAGATTTTAGTTAAGCCTCTGATTTCAGGTGTGCACACCTTCTGTATTTTCCCCGGTGTGTACCTTATTATGGGCAAGAACTTCTTCTTCTGATTCCGCTAAACTGGATTTATTTTCTGGAGGATCTTCTGTAATGGTATTAACAACATTCACTGATGCATAATACATTGACGGTATTTTTTCAGTGTTTCTGCTAGATCATTTTCCATTGTGTCTTCCACGAGACTCAGTTATCCTATATAAAGAATTCCCTAGATTTATTTGGAAAATAGTAACCCGAAGGTAATCCTTGTATAGTTCAGTTGTATGATTTCCTTTTGACTTCTTCTTTAATCGGGAAGAAACTGACTTCCATTAAGGAGGGGATTTCAAATGTGAAAAATCCCCCATCCCTACTGGTCGGGGCTATTCCTAATCTTCTTCTTAAAATATTTGAACTTTGTTTGAATAATTTGAAGGTTGAAGTAAATGAGCCCTAGTCTTTCAAGATAGGGTGATTATTGAACTGTTATGGCTTAAATTCATACAACTGCTCTTCTGATTTTGTGGATTTTGGTTCAGACATTAGCTGAGTGCATTATATGACAACCACTTCACTCACCTATTTTAGAATATCATTGTACTATTTTAGAAATTTTAATCCTCTAAGGCCTTACATTCTTTAAATGAGATGCCTGCTTAAGATCCTCAGATTCTTGATGTAAACGTAACTCAACAACATCTATTCTTTGAGCCTGATTCTGATGAGAACTGGTTGAGGCTTGTTCTTGAGCGTACATTTTATTACTTACAAAACCTATTGATTGTGGCTGACCATGGGCAACAACATTACATGAGACCACATTTGGTGGACATTGTTGACTTTAGAGTGTAGTGAAATGCAATGCTCTATATGCACCCCATCCTCTAATACAAACACTAGATAGGGAATCAAAAATTAACTGGCGTAGTCTCCTTAGAGAATTGATTCATGCATGCTGAAGGGTTATATATTGTTTTTTCAACCTTTGGATGTTGGGAAGCTGAGAGAGATGCCAAGTCAATTTGGCTGTGAAACCCTTCTATTACCTTTACATGATATTGATATTCATCATATGGAAATACTTTGGTTTTCAACTGATAAATAGTTTTCTATAAGTTGAGGGGAATATCTTGAATGCAATATTCTGTCATCAATTCTTGAATGTTATACTGAGAATTTTCCAAAGGCCAGAACATGACTGGTATTTCTCTTTTATCTAATTGTTTCATCATGTTTAACACATCTTTATCATCATTCACTAGATGTTTATCCACTTGATCTGGCCAGAGTGGACACTTTGTATTAGAAGAAAAATGACCCAAGGGAGGTTTAGAGAATGATAGTTCCCTTTACATGTCTTCTGGTTGAGAAAGTGTTTCACCCATAAATGACAAGGCATCAGATATGACCGGACTTGTGTTTTCAAGTGCCTCAATATAGGAGGGATTTCTCATCGCAATATTTTCAATTATGGAATTGTATTAATGATTTAAAATAATACTACAGAGAGGAAATTCGCATCAAATTCCATCATGGGGAGGATCACCATGATGGATTATAGCAAGGGACAAATCTTCTTGCTCCTTTGTCTTCTGGCCACACAGAGGGTAATCGTGGCTCTCATCCAAAGATAAGCACACTCGATTAACCAAATTTTCATGAAGAAATCCTTTATGATGAAGTGTATGATGAGGAATTTCAGAATTAAAACTACCACTCTCAAAATTTGGGAATGATAGGGTAGGATCTTGTGAAGAAATAGATAAATGTTTGAGAGCTTCAAGAACTCCAACATTAAGAGGATCCACATCGTAGCTTAAATCTTGATTTAAAAAAAATGCTTGGTTAGACTTCTTCTTGGATGTTCTATTATACTTATTTGGGTCCACCTGATGGGAAAAGTTATTATTAGGGGAATTTATATGTGGCTGTATTGGATTGGTTACCAGAACAAATGGATTACCTCCAATTGGAAAGGGTATATATTCCCGATCTTGTTGTCCGTATGATATGGAGGAGTATGACCCATTACCCTCCTAGATTAGAAAAAAGGTGTGTATTTGATCTGGGATGGCATGTCTATGTTTCATCCCATGTGTGGGGAAATATTTATGTGTATGTTCCCCTAGTACTTCTAAAGTAATTAAAATATCCTGGAACACTTTCAGAATATGGATAGGGATTTGTGTCTACACTTTCACCATTGATAGAATATGTTTCGTGACTTCAGCGGCCATAATAGGAATATATATCCATTACATATTGGGAGTAGGTGTATGTGCCTTCTCCTGCCCTCCTTTTCCTATAAATGGGTATTGAAAGTACTCATGCATTGGTGTGGAGAGTTGGGTCTGCCTCAAATTTTTCATCGGAGCTTTCCGACTGACTTCTTCGGGTGCTACCAAATGAGACTGTTGGAAAGCTTGATGAACATGGTCAGGTGTATGTACATGTTGGTTGTTTCTCATCATGTATGGTTGATGGAATTCTATCAATACTAGTATATGAGACTGCTTACAAAATTGGTGATTGTAAATTGGTGTATGTTCATGTTTACCAGTTTCCACCACATTAGATTGGAGATCTTCTTTAAATGCAGTCATAAGAGCCTGCTGACTGGCTAATAACTTGTAAGTTGGTGTGTGTTCTTATTCACAATACTCCACCGGGTTTATCTGGTGGTGTTGGTGGGTTTCTATCAGACGATCCTGCTGAGCAAAAAAATTAGGACGGACGGGTGTATGTGCCCGCTCATTGTTTTCTATCATGTTAAATTTATGGGCATTGCCGGTGGAGGTAGAGGTGATAAACTGCTCCCTATTAACCATACATTATCCCTGGTAGTTGGTCTTGCATGCCTGGGTCTGAGAGACCTGGGCCAAATTTCCATAGGCAACACCCCTATCATGTTTGGGGTACACTACCGTGTGATTCTGGCGGCGATTACTGGTGGGAGTCCTCATAAAAGACACCTGCATTCTTGAATTGAGGGATTGAGTGACCTCTTGATCCACATACATGTAGTATGAGATGGATTGATTGTTTTGTTTCGGGGATAAAGACTTGAAACGGTTGGATACGGTGTTTGGCATCATTTTCTTCTTGATCATTGCTCGTCGTTGTCTAGATGATCAAGGATTGTTGTTAAAATGGAGGGTCTGTCAAGTAGCATACAAAGTCTGAATTGTACCGTGCTGGTGATATTCCTTTACCATAAAATTAGAGACCCAATTTTGAAGATTCTGGGTTGGTGATAATGTCCTTACCATGGATAGAGATCCATCTTGATCAGTGGTTGGGAAGTTCACAGATGTTGTCTTGGAGAAATCCATTCTTTGGATTGAAGGGAATTCTGTGGAAAATATAAAACAACAACAAGATCTATTGAATAAAAATATTTTTTGATGGATACATGCATGATTGATTCCTTTGTCTGTCCTTCGTTTATCAAATGATAGGGGCCTAACAGGTGGTTGACATTATTAACTTGGTTAAGGATTAACTTTGGGTTCACCATTTTTGTTTCGTAGTTCCTTGAAACGTTTGTTCTATTTTAAGAATTACTATTTCCAGGCATTTTCCATTGGATTTATTCATGGAACCAAAAACATCCAATAGTTATTTATCTAAATGGGACCTTCTTTCCAAAGGCCGGCATTTGTTAATTTTGAACATTACGATCCTTAATAATGTTCATTGGTCGAGAAGATGGGAGGTAGGACCCATCACACCCTTTTGGGGGGAATTAATGTCTACTTCAGGGATCTCTTTGTAAATTTAATATATTTTCATGAATCCTTATTAATTCACCTAGTGTATCATAAGTATCCCTTGGAATTTACAATCACATATTAACATGTGTAAAATTTATAATCTTTAGTATGCATTAAAGGTTCTTCATTTAATGTAAATATCCATATGTATTCGAGGTTTTCCATCAACGGTATCCTATAATATATAACATAGAGATTATTTTAATCATTGTTGTGATGATACTGGGTTTTAATCCACTTAGTTGGGAACTCTGGAATTTTATTGTCATTCAGGGAGACAAGGTCTTGGTTTGATTTTGGGATTGTTCCCAAAAGATGGGCTACCTACGTATCCTTGTGAAAGGAATCAAAACCCTCATAGTTCGGTGCCACTGAATGGGAAACATCATACCTTTTAAGTTCATGTGATAAGGACCTAGTCATACAGTTTAATGTCATGTGGTATGGACATCCAAGCAGAAGGTGTATATTAAAAACATAGTGTGGGACTTATGTTGAAGCAGCCTGAGGAACTTTGAAAGGATATGGGTTTCCAAGTTAGATCAGACACTATTAGGAATATGGCCCAAGGAGAACATGATTGATTTGAAGTGTTTGGTTTTAACCTCAAGGAGGCTTCCTATGTATCCCATATAGATGGGAATCAAAGCCCATGTAGTTTGATAAGTCTCATTGGAGAGTATGGTTCATTGAGAGAAATCAATTTGGGATTACTTTTTGAAAAGGATGCCTTGATGACTTGGGGGGTTTAATTTGGGGCTTATTCCTAAGGAGGATTCCCAAATTAAGGGCATTATGGTTGGATTCCTGAATAGGACATCCAGTGATCTTGGGCCCTGATAAGGCTTCTTACGTATTTCTGTTATGGTGGGAATCAGAGTTCTCGTAGTTTCTTCATTTGAGTTTTATTGCACGTGTTGTAACCATCACGTATCTCTAAGACCATGTGATTCATGCTCGGTGTGATAAATAAGAGGATGTGAATGATTTAACAATGACACTTCGCAATTTTCCTCCTCCACTGATGGTAGAGGGTGCGTCGACCATTGAAGAGGGTGAGGCGATGAGCATTACCTCTATTCTCTTCACATTGTACAAGGGTCCAATGGAATGAGGAAGTGGTGAAGGTTAGGGGATTATACTAGGATGGATTCCCTTCTATTGATCTTGGTATGGGAGGGAGACATCTCATATGCTTGTGCAGAAAATTAAGTGTGAACTATACCTTTCCCTACCAAAGACCTGAGGTTCCGGGTCATCTCTTTGAGAAGGGAGAGGTCAGAACCCAACCCTCCTCCAAACAGAGAACTTCCCAACACTGTTCCTGGTAGAAAGTTCGATGTGACTATGGATATACAAACCCACAAAAATCCTATGAATCCTAACCCCATTGTGAAACAAATGTGGGAAACCTCTGACTGCAGAAATACAATCCCAAAATAGGAGACACGTTGATGTGTCTTTCACAAAGGTTTGAAAAGTAAGGAGGTTTTCATGGAGGTCTCAACAGAATACTTTTCAAACAAGGGATCCAATGAAGATGAAGCCTTTCTATGAATGGATTTGAGGATGTCTTGATGGATTGTAGACTGAAGAGAGTGATGAGAGTAAGTGAATCAAAGAGGGGTGCCCAAGTAGAGAAGGGTGCACAAGTATAGGTGTGCAAGTACACTTGGGAGACCTGATGTACACTTATGCAATGAACAACTAGTATGATAACAATTCGGAAAGACCTTTCTTTGGCCTTCAAATATATGCACGGGTGAACCAAGAAGTGGGGCACTCAATTCCCTATGAGAGGAATGGGCGGTATGCAAGTATTCATGACTAGGGGAGGTTGGGCGCTTTAGGCGCACAAGTGTTATGGTTTTCAAACACTAAAAGGACTTAAGTCCAATGATCGTCCCTTAAATCCTCTATTCAAGGTGTCGAAGATCTACCTCGAAAGTTTTGGAAGACTAGGGAGAAGTACTAGGGTGACGAGAACAACAATTGGGATTCAAGAAAATTCGTCCATACAAATGGGGGCCCCAAGGGTCTATTTATAGAAAAATAAATGACCTTGGGTAGAATGAGTTTGGGTGTGCAAGTAGACTATGCGACATATGGGGGCATGCAAGTAGACCGCACGCCATCAGTGTTTTGGATTGACTAAGGCGATTCAAAATTCATGTCTTTGCAAATCTTGATTTTTTTCATGTATTTTCCCATTTTCTTTCTAAGGGGATTCCCTTCGTCATTTTTTAGACTCTTTAATGGAATGTAGTGTCAACATAGGTATATGGGTTTCATAATCAATTTTCTATTTCTTGATATTATAACCCATGGAAAAGAAACGGGTTTCAAAAAGGTTTCATCATAACTTAATTAACCCAGGGGAAGAAAATATGTGTCATAAAATTATCCTTAAATCATAATCATATTAATCCATTCAATGATTGAAAGTTTATGGATTCATTGGATCATATCCCTAGGAAATTATAAGTGACATCCAAGATGTTATAATAGATGAAAAATGTCTTCAAAATATCAGTTGAACATTTCTTAAGGAAAACACCCTTTTAACATTGAAATATATTATTTTAATTCAAAATATTTCAAAAATATTAAGAAAAAAATCATTGAAAATAAAATTGGAAACTTATAAAAGAAGTCTCAAAACCCTTATTTTTCATTACAGGAATAAATTCTATTGTTCTCATTTACATTAAAACAAATATATTTTTAAATTTTTGGTAAAAATTCAAAAGTACCTCATTCAGAAAATACTAAGAAGATTAAATTTAATTCATTGGGTAAAAAATCAATCATGGGTTAACATTTCATTAAAAAATCATTGAATATTAGTTAAAATTTTTGAATCATTTTTATAAAACATGTATATAGAAGAAAAAACTCTCGACCAAAGAGAAAATAACTTCTTGTTTTCTAAATAAATATTTTCCTAATAATTTTATGTAAAAAATAGAATAAAATGGTAGTATTAATTTAAAATTCACGAAATTAACATAGTGTAACAATATTCCTGAGATTATTGGTAGATAGGTCATAAAATTTATTCATCTTAAACTTAATCGTAAACAATCTTGATAAGTAATGAGATTTTAATGTAAATCCCTTACAACTTTGGTAACTTTTGAATCATAGGCCCCATAAAAGAATAACATAGAATAAAAAATTAAATTCCATGATAATAAGTATAATATTGATATAAAACATCAAATTTTAAGTATATATAGCTTATAAAAATAAATAGGTTTATAACATCAAACATGTCTGAATGAAATAATATTAAGATGAAGAACACTTACAACTTTGTTAATATCTGAATCAAAACCTCATGATATAGAAAGCCTTATATATAATTTCCAATACCCAAAATTTTCATGAAAATAATAATAAAATAATTTCATGGTAAGTATATACATCACATAAAGTAAACAAGTGGTGAATATTGCATATGTCTCACATAAATAAAAGTGAGATGAGAAACCCTTACCTTATGTATGAATTTCTTAAAAATTTATTTTAACCTATTTTATAATAAAACTAAATTTGTTATAATTTTATACCAAAATAATTTAAATAATTATAATATCAGATATTATCCACTTATAATATTTCAACACCCATTTATTAATAATTTCTTTAAAACTATTGTTTCGGGGTGATAACAGTTTAACTTTTCTAAGAAATTTTGGTTTGGAAGTTCTGGTACTTGACCTTTTATCAAAATTAAATCATATCCAAAATTTTAATATTGATATATATATCTCACATATAATCATTTTATACATATTTATAATCATATATGGAAGGAATATTTATAAAAATGTAATGTATCATTCACGGAGATGGTAGGTTGTACGTATGCATGAACATTGTTTTCACATTTCAACGAATGGAATGAAAGAAAGGTAAATAATAATTAATCTTTAAATAATAATTATTATATCAAATATATCATATAAAATAACTAAATCTTTTAGTATTTCAATCCATGTAATCTGTAAACAAAAAATAACTCACATCACTTTATTGATGTGGTTATCCACACGTACGCGCAAGCAACATTATCATTTCCCAAATGATGGAAAAGTAAGAAGGTAAATGATGTATTATATTTATAGAAAAATAATTACATCATAAATATATAAATTATCATTATTTACATATCTAAACCATCCAAGTTAAATTCTGATGAAAAATGAATTATATCGCTACATGGAGAAAGTAAGTCGTATGTACGCACAAGTGATATATTCGCTTTCTGTAAGATTAAAAGGAGGTTTAGAATAGTTGTAACATAATAAAAATAACATATAAGTATACTTATAATGTTTTGGTTATTATTTTAGGATTTTAAAAATATATTTAGAGGAATTAGTATAAGATATAAACTTGAAAGAGTCAGCAAATACAATTACCTCTTCTTTGATAGAGTTCCTTTAGATATTTTATTAAGGACCATTGGAACGGTATTTTAAGAAGAAAAACACATCTAATTCATGTATATATAATTTTATAAGACAAGTTTTCTGATTTTGGTCTAGATTAATTGATCAATGGGTGTGATTAAAAGAGTATAGGAGGTTCTCTTTTACACGTGTGGAGTGGGGCATGTTTGGAATTAAAAAAATATTAAATTAATATAAATGAATTTTCTAGTTTAAGTAGATCTAGGTTGATATATTTTGAATATATTATGAGTATTAGTCTAAATAATTTCATATAATAAAATATTTCAACTTTGGGTGATGTTTTCACCTTTATCTCTTTGTTTTACCCCCACCCCCCTTTACCCCTTTTAATAATGACCCCAATATCAATGTTTTTAATCAGTAAGGGTCAAGAATGTTATCGTAAAAAGACAATTAAACCATAAATATAAAATGGTTGATATCATAAACTATATCACATTTAATTTTTGAAATAATGTATTTTTATACATTTTAAATTATTTAATAAAATATTGTTTATTATAAAATATAATTAATGTCATTTTTGGAACTATTCATTTACTTTGACTTTAAATTCATCAAGATAGTTATGTAATTAGAATATAAACTTTTATCACATCAATAGTATGTTGTATTTATATAAAAAAATTTGGAACACAATAATTCTCCCCAATTGTATTTATTATAATATTTTTTAAATAATTTATTTTAATTTTCTATTAATTGAATAAATACCATCTCAACATTGCACAAGAATTTAATGTAATTTTTCGAACACTAAAAATTAAAAATAAATTAATATTATAAATAAATAATTCATATTTCAATTAAAAAATTATAATTAAACTTATCATCTCTTTATCCTAATGTAAAAAATTTAGATATATTAAGTCTAATAGAGTGATATTTTGTATTTATTCTATTATTAAAAAAATATAAAGGTCACAATAAATTAAAAAATGGAATCAAATGGAAATATTTTAGAAACTCGGATGGATATTTTAAAATGATACTCCTCAAATATTATACATTCAAGTGTTATAAAATTTTTAAAGCCTTATACAAAAGTTTTAACTTTTTTTACCAGTTACACCCTTACTGGGTTGATAAATATTTATCAAGGTTACTATTCATAGTGACAAAAAAGTGACTTATTTAAAATATTTGTAACTCACGATTCCAAATATTTAATTCATTTTTCATGATTAAATTTTATAACATTCTATAAATTAATTTAAAAAAAAATGCAAAACACAATGAAAAATTATTTTTCAAATAAATGCCTTTTTATGTATAAAAAGGATTTCATACCAAATTAAACCATAAAATTTATTTTAATGAACATAATTGGAATATTAATAATATAATAGAGCTAATTTTACAATAAAACAATTTTAAACAATGTAACATTTTGAATTCTTGAAACAAAATTACCAATTTCAATAAAAATTAGTATTTTTACTATTCATTAGAAAATCAATATTTTCAAAAAAATCACAAAAATTCAGCATAAGATAATTTTGATTAAATGATTTAAAAAATTCCATTATATTTATAAAATATAATTTTTCAATGTTCCAAAAAATTAATTATAATATTCTCTCACAAAAAACAATATAACCTATTTTTCAAGAAACGTTAATTTAAAGAATAAAATGAATTTACTAAAATTTAAGTGAATATATCCAAATAATTTTTTAATACATTTTTATTGATTATTACATGTATATAAATTTATTAATTTGGTTACGTCTATTCATACCTGTCAATTCAAATTATATGTTATAATAGTTACAAAATAATAATATTTCATGGTTTATTATAGTTCGGTGATATGTGTTGTATACACTATATGACATAGTGTTATTTTAAAATATCAAGGTGTTATAAGAATAAAATTTTTAAGGTTCATAAATAGATTCATAAAGTTTATCATATGATTTAGGGGAATTTTAAGGTTAGTTTATGATCCTCTTATGGTTTATCCGAACCTCTTAAGGCTTATCTAGACGTCATAAGGCGCATCAAGTGTTTCATAACATTCATTCCCTTCGTGAAATTTTGAATCCATGAGAAAGATAAAGAGAAGTATTTTAAGGTTTATTTCCTTTTCAATTTCACAGAACTATTTTCCATAATACATTAAAAGTGTTTCATTATTTTTTACTATGATTAATGACATGTTCAATAACATATTCAGAAAATCAAGAGGATGTTAAAGGAGGATTGTGATATGAAATTATTAATGAAATAAAGTGAAATATTTTTGTTTTCTTCATGCATGATAACAAGTTATAGGAATCCAAATAGATTAAAATGTTAATTATCAATCATAAATTTTGAATTATAACTCAGTAAATTGGGAAGAAATAAACTCAAACAAAACTATATAATTTAAGACTGTGATTTATAGGGAAGACCATGAGGATTTAAATAATGTAAAAAGGATGAATTATAGGTGTTTAAATATTTAAAATATATAATATATCTAACGAAGGAATGTCAAATGGGTTATACCAAGATTTTTAGAGAATTTAAAGAGAAAGAGATCTTGATTTTGAGATTTAAAAAAGGGTTTTCATATAAAAAAATATGAAAACATATCTCATGTGATACTCATATTTTTTATAAGAATATAAGAAGATAGAGATAAATAAAACAATTCTTATATTTTCTATGATATATGTTTATTCCTAAATATGAGAAAATGAGAGCCTATATAATATTAAAGAACATTTTCCAAGAATAAAAGGAAGAAAGAAGTGAGTCAAAACATAATTCTGGTTATCAAACCTAGAAAATTTGATTTAATAAGGATCAATGAAAGGGGTAATGAAATATTCTATAAGATCAAGTCAAATATGAAAAATATGACAGTTCTAATACAGAATTATCCACATCGGTAGAAGGCAATGCTTTTTTTTGTAAGAAGTGAAATTCTATTAAATATTTGATTGAAATAAAGAGGAATAGAGAACTTGAGAAACATTTACTTCATTTTCTTTATATTATTAAGAAAGAGAAATATATAAGAATATCATTTTCATAACTAGTTCAATTCATGAAGAGGGGGATCATGAGGAAAAGAAAATAATTTCTCTCTTCTTTTAGATGAAAAGTAAGGAAAAAAGATAATTCTAATGGGGATTATCTTAATCTAAAATAAAGGGAATATATTTCTAAGATATTATGGAAGAAACATATTCAACCATTACATCTATTTAGTGATCTTATTTAAATTTTTAGAAGGATATTTTAGTGAATTTATTATCAAAGAAGAATTAATTTATAATCCATGATACAAGCAGTGTCCCATGCAAAATAGAGAGTTACCAAAATGTATTTTAACTGTTGAATAATTTATAAAAGTTTATAAAGTTTTATATCCCTATTTTTAAAAATTTAACAAATTACAATAATAGGGAGTTACCATGGAATGGAACTTCACCTTTCTGAAACATTTTATAACACATATAGGGAGTGGGGTTATCATTTGGTACATAAACAAACCATTGGCTTACACTCCTTAGATTATCCCTTTATGGTGAACCAAGTAAAATCATTGTATCATGTGTTCTTTACTTTTTATATTTTTTTATTAATTGGTGTGATTGAAAAGAATGAAAATTAAGGATTCAATGTGTTCCAACAAACTCAGACACAAAATCTGTATGGGTAAAAAACCAAAAAAATGGAGGGAAGTTAAAACCATTACGCTTCATATTTTATCCCCTCTTAGGGTGCCTTAGGTTTATCTTATCCCATCACCATGGATATGTTTATTTTATAAATATACCATGACCTCATATTTATGCTTATGTTTTCATAGGAACATTTTTCTCCTTTATTATGGATATGTTATTGGGTGGAATTGCTTATTGTGGGTCGTTAAACTTTAATGGGACATTATTCCAATTTGATGACTTAATATGTGAGATCTATTTAATTGATAATTGATATGTTCAAAGGCACCCTATCACTACACAAAATGGGAATTTTTTCACTCAATGTGACTATTTGGAACTTATAGTTGTATCGTATTTATTATACCATCATAGTATGTTTACTTTTACTTATAATTATATCACATTGTACATGAACTTGCTTATATAATATATGTTTTGGGACACCATTGGTGGTAACCAATTGAGTTTCAATCACACCTTGTTTAGACACCTTTGTAGCTGATCCGAGTTTACAGTTGGTGTTTCAGGTATTTAATATGGACATTTCATCGATGACTGAGTTGTTGATCTTAGTAAGAGGTGGGATATGGGACCTGGAATGGACTTAGGATAGGGTCTATTATCATATTTAGTAACTTTCTTATATGTGAGGCTTTTTTAATATAATATATCCCTGGGATATTTTATTCATAAATGTTTTTCCTTTATAACATTATTGTATCTCATTTTGTTATATCATGGGAGATGTTATTACTATTTATGGAATTTGGTTTTTTTGAAATTCTTATTTATATTTTTATATTTTGATAAATATATTTATATATTTTTCCATGATGATTCCTGATTACCTATACCAATGAGGTTATTTCCATCCCCCCCCCACCCTTATACAAGGGCCCTCGTCACTATTTAACAACCTATGGCATACATATAGGCATTCTTGAGGTAGGTGGAACATGTTTTAGTAAAAATGGATGTGAATTTAATTAGGGGCACTATAGAATCACCCATTGTACTTGAATCCTTGATTAGAAAGAAATTATATGGCTTCATAAACTACTGTAGAACAAATTATATGGATTCACATCCAACAAGATATTAAGGAAAATTATCCAATAATCTATTTTTATGTCCTCCCATTTCCAATTAGTAACATATAATGGATGAAAAAGACCATATGCTACTCTAATATTCACTTCATCCAATTGAAAAACAAAACATTGATACAAAAACTCAAACACTGAAAATGTCAAACATTCCATTAGAACTGATCTCTCAGAGAATGATACATATTTTAAATACCAATATTTACATCTAAAGGTGATCTAAAAAACTCATGAATCAATAACTCTCAAATAATTACCAAATCAAAAACCTTCCCATGGAAAAATAATTCATGGTAAATATCACTCTAGAGTGTCTATAAAAAATTGATCTCTTCAAACCTACACCTTAGGATCTTCTAACTAAGTCTCCTCAACTTGTTGGATGAAGGAATAATTCACTATCATTTAGTAAAATAAAATTCTATAGATTAATTCCTCCATATATAGATTCAAAAAAATAATCTCATATATCATCTTACACTCATCTCCTACCACATGAGAAACATCACCATGAATCTTCTATCATAGTGCATTAGCTAACATATTTTCCACTCTCATAGTGTAAGAGATATTTAAGTCATGATCCTACAATAACTCAACTCATATTCACTATCAAAAATTTAAATATCATTGGTAGAATATGTAAAACTACCCTTTTTTATCTGGGAAGGCCACAAACCACTCTTGATAAGATAATACCATTGTAACTTTGGAAAAAACACAGTCATCTCAAGATTAAGATCATAGGTGGCCTATTATTTCAATGAAGAATTAAATATTGATACCCATAAGATATCAATACTCACCCCTAAATCAAAAATTATAAAAATTAAATAAGTTTTATAAATGATATAAAACAAAACTCATTCCTCTATAAAATTAAGGATCATACCACTAATCAGTTTCTCCTTTAGATACTTAATAACCGCCTAATACATATTATAACATAATAAATTCTAATTTATCCTTATTAAATTTTTTCAAAATTTGTTACAATCTAATAGAAATCATACAGAAACCTCCTATAATAGCCTATAAGATTAAGGAAACTATATACCACTATAATATTATTGGGAAATTACCAAGAAACAACCACATTAAATTTTGAAGGATTGGATACCACATATTACTGAGAAACGAAATTCCCATGGAAATACACCTCACATATTCTAAACATAAATTTGGAAAACACTCTATACAGTTGATTTCATATAAGGACTATTAAAAAAACAAAAAAAATGACTATCATGATCCTTCTCTGACCTCAAATACACAAGGATATCATTTTTTAACACTAACATAAACATAAAGAAGAACTAAAGAAATATTAATTTCTTCAATCCTATGAAAATATATAGGTAATTCATGAATTTAAAGGAAACACCATAAACTCAAAGTGTCCATTGAGACACCTGAAAGTGGTATTTGAAAAATCTTCATCCTTTACCCTCATCAGATAAAACATAGAATAAAATCAATCATTGAGAAAAACTAGATCCATTTAATTGATCAAACAAATTATAAATCCCTATAAGGGGATATCTATTCTTCACCGCCAACTAGTTCAACCAATGATAATTTATACAAAATTTCAAGCTACCATCTTCCTTATTTAAAAACAATACATGGGATCCCCCATGGAGACACATTGGGTATAATAAAAACCATCTATAATAGATCATTAGTATAAATATAAAAATATCATATCTATAAATGAACCATCCTCTATAAATACATATAAATCAAAGAAACACCTTCTTACACCTTTATCTTGATCTCTATTCCACATCAAGGTGGTAGTATCCCAACCAATTTAGGAAAAGCATTTGGAAACTACTCAAAAAAATTTAGTAACTATTTTAGTAACACTTATTCTAAACTTAATATCAACCCATCTAGTTTTGATAAAGAGTTTCCAAAAAATTTAAATATATCAAATAATCTTGATCACCAAAAAATATCGCATGTTCATCTTCAACATCAAATAAAACCACGTTATTTTAATAAAAAATTATGATAGAATATATAGAGTTAAACTAGTCCATGAAAAGAATATTTTTCATAGTTTCATTCATAAGAAGAAGAACTCTCACATAGATAGGTTTTTTCCCATCATCGTCTCACATCTCCAACACACCTCTAATAAACTAGGACGACCACCAGCTAGCATGGATAACAAGAAGGGCACTAGAATTCTATCCACCTTAAGCCCCAACTCTCAGTCTAAGGTAGGTGAAACAAAGGATTAAAAAGATCATGAATTAACCAAAGAAAATACTAGTCTTGAATAGGGAAAATTGACACCTCAATTGAACTTACTCTCCTAAAGTGTTGGAAGCATCATACAATAATACAGATCATACTTTAATCCTCTAACTCATAGGCACTATAAACTTACACCACCATATCCACACTTCAGTCCACGTCCTTGAGGAATGAGAACATCACAATAATATTAAATGTATACACCATTACACCTATGTGATATAAATTTCTGAGGAATATACTATTGTTGATAAGGATTAGAAGGTGGGAATTACTATAGTTGCATCTAAAACTAACCAATAAATCTACACTAACCTATAATGAAGGCTAGACTCTAAAACTACTAATGATTTCTACCTCCATAGAAAATGAAAAACCACACCAAATATATTGATAAAATATTAATAACTACTAGCTATATAGATATTATAAATAGATGGTCAAGGTTAAATAATCAAGATATTAAAACTTGACTTCCCGGATAAGTGAAAACCACTATCCATGACCCCACTTATACGGAAGTTCTTGTGAATTTCCGATTGGGATGAACATGTTCACATCAGTACTTACTTAATCAATTCATCCTTCTCTAGGATCTTAATATATGATTTTTAGGTAATATTTTTTTGGATATTTGGATGCAAATTCTCTATAAATTTCATGCTATAATCCAATGATATAGAATAAGATCTATAAAATAATATAAAAGGTTTACGAACATCAGTTTGAACTCTCTGTCACTAGAGTTACCTAACCACAGGTTGAGAAACTTCTAGTACAACACTACCATCTATGATAAAGATAAGAACTTATATCATAATTGAATCTCACACTTTATGCACATTACCTTGGACTCATTGTGATAACTAAGTTAGTGGATTCACCACATCCAATCTAGACAATTCAAAAAACTAAGAGCGAAAGGAATCAAACACTCCTTCCTCATATGAATCAATACAAAAGTTATCAAAATATCCTCTAACCACATCTCTATCTCCTGATCTAAGATAGTCCCCACATACTTTAGAAAAATATTATAATGAAACACATATGAATATTTCCTCTATAAACCATTCACCTTGGTGATTAGCTCGCCTATAATATCTTGAATCATCCAACTACACTACACCTACTTGAATCACATAAGAACATTTAAACCCAATAATATATATAAATATAAACCAAACTATTAATCCAACGATATGTAATTCATTAAAATACTCATAATAAATTTATTTTAAACTACTAGGATAACTACTCAAATTTAAACACAAGTGTAAAAATTCATAATGCATGTACCTCACCATGGTCTATATCTATAAATCATTATGATCTCACTTTAGTATATTTAATAGTACTTATAGACCTTAAGTCAAGTCACAAAGTCCATGTATACATCATAAATGGTATCTCTTACCTACATCACATGCTAATATTGAATGATACTATTTCCCTATGAAACAAGTTCAACTCATCACTAATTCCTAACTCCAAATCCAATCCAAAAACTCAACCAAAATTTTGAAACCACATTATCACAATCTACCTCCACTAAAACACTTCATAGATAGGTATTTAAGATACGAGTGAACATCAAAGACTACCTCTAATAGGTCAAGGGATGGAAACTAGCGTTGAGGGTATATCACGCACAATATGGGAGGTATTACACTCTATAATCTCTAGAAATATATAACAAACACGGATTAATGAAAACCCCAATATATAAAAAATAACTTAAAATAATGTGATAATTTTTGTGATTTAAAATTGAAATAAATGATCATGTCTTTGAGGATAATTATTAAATAAGATAACTCGTATAGCAGTAACTCCAAATAAAACAAATCATCATATCAAGAGCTATTATTATTTATCCTAAACACAAACTACATCCTATAAATCTATGAAAAGATAATATAAAATTATGTTTGAGGATATTAGTATATTTGGTGAGTTTATCCCCGAAAACACTCATTATGATCTAAAAGAATCATTCTAAATATTTAGTGAAAAAGAAGCAAAACTAACTCATTACCTATCCCATAGTCAAGTACACCCATATAACCAAGGCTTGCATGATGACTCCATATAAAATATAACAATATAATAATAATTAAAATGTATCAAGATGGTACACTAAAACCACTTTACGACTGACATAATCACCCCAAAGTCACAAGAGAAAATATCTTGGTGATCCAACACCTTCTATATTTCATATCATAACCAAATACCACATCATAGACATAACCCCATAACCATGGCCCTATCCTCATTCCACATAATTTATACCACATATCCAACATTATAGACCATATCACTAACACATACCACATCACTTCCACATTAATACATCACCATGAAATGTTTGGAAAATGGAATTATACGGTGAGTATCCATCCATTTGAATAACCCATATTCTAGATGTTGGGGGAACACCAAGAACATAATACCTCATAAGGGTGTTCGTAAGTTTTCCCAACTCTGTTGATAGTTCATAAGAAATAAAAAAATGTAAAGTGGATCTAATATACCACATAAGCCCAACCTAGGTTCCACTTTCTATTGATATCTCTACAACCAAAAACCAATACCACACTATCAATATTGTGTAACAATAACTACTATTAGTTATAGACACAAAACAAACGAGCACTAAATCCATAGAAACCCCCCAAAAAAATTATAAAACTTCTTACCATTTCACATTTAATTAAAAATTCCATATTCTTCATTTACAAACTATATTAATTTCATTATCCACATTAATTTCAACACCTAATAATTCATATAAACCATAAATCACTTATCACACATTCCATACTTCATATCAATTTACCAAATAATTAATCCATCCTTTTATTTCAAGGTATTCAACCCAGATTAGTTCCATATATTTCAATTATCATTCAATGATATTTAATTATCTCATTAGTTTCATCATAATTACATATCATAGATAAGTAATAACACCTTAACAATATCAACCTCACCACACGGACACATCAATAACTTACACCATCATATCTACCAATTCCACTATAACAAACCAGATCTCATTACATGTTTTGTTATAATATTTTTGACATGATGATCCATAAAACACAAACCAAGGATCTAGTGGTATAATGTATTTGAATGATTAGATGATTAAGTATAAAAATTTTAAACAAAAAATACATCATCTTTATTTAAACTATATCACAAGATCCTATATCCCAATGACCTTCTAATACTAAATAGGATATCATGGAGAATACATAATGAAATTGGTGAGCTATAAATCCTAGTAAGGGAATAATCTGAGTAATCATGTACATATAATACAAATGGTATATCATGATAACATAAAAGTGAATAATAAAATGAAGGAATAACATAAAAGGATGTAATAATATGATCATGGAATAAAATAATTTTCAAATAAAATAAAAAAATAAAACATATGCATAATTCAAGGCTCACTTCTAAGACATAAACACATAGAATGCATGGCTAACAATCTATACATCGTACATGGTATCTCATGAGAAAAAAACATTACCCAATATATTATAAATATATTATCGTACAACCAAAAAATGTATAAATTTATGTTTTTCACATATATTATATATCATAATAAATAATTTCATTAATAACCTATAAAAAATGTGAATGGGTTTCATATAATCCTTGAGTCCATAAGAATTAAAAGGACTAAGCCTTTGAATATTTTAAACCAATGAAAGGGAATGTGATTTTGATACATGGAAATACCCAATAAATGAAGTATAATTACATTTATATAAATACCCTTAAATAAAAAATGGTATTAGATATTCATAGTGAAATAGGGTGGCATGGAAAATCAAATAATTATTTTTTACATCATAATAGGTATACAAAATGGCTTATTCAATGGGATTAATGAGATTGAATGAATGTATTTAATTTATAAAAAAATAATTTTTAAAATAATATAATTATATTAAATTTATGACAACATAGTAATTTGGTAATTATAAATCTTACCATAATAAAATTACTTGAATGAAAATGAAGCGGAAGAGAACACTTTACCTTAAATATTGAATCCTAATCTTGGAGGGGGGGGATTCCTTGAGAGCATGGGGATTAAAAAAAAGCACTTAATGGGGAAGTTATTGAAGGTAAAAAATTATAATGTGCTTGGGAGTTAATGAAATGGGGTATATAGGTGGGTATTTATATCAAAATTTGGAGAATTGTGAAATAATTTCTAAAAATGGGTATTGGAAATCTAGGTTGTGGAAAATGGAAAACCACTATCTTACCCATTGTTTTAGTTAATGGTTTTGAAAATTTAAGTCATGGGTTTTGAATTTTATTCACAATGAAACCAAAATCATATTTTTAATATTACTTTGAGCAAGTGAATATAATTCTTCCAAAAATATTCTTTTTAAAATCTTAATTTAAATTTTAGAATTTGGAAATTTATTTTATTGGTTTGGAAAAAAAAATAATTTTATAAAATACAAAATTTTAGTAAAATAACTTATTTTTTCAAGTAATCACTTATATTAATTTTAAATATTTATAAAGTCATAAAACATATAAAAAACAAAAACTAATTATTTTTACAATTCATTGAAAAATGATATATTTTAGAAAATTTTAGAAATCTCAGCATAACATAATTTTAGTGTACTTATTAAAAATATAATATTTATTTTATCAAAATAAATTCATAATCATGAAAAATAATTATTCTTGGTAAAAATAACATTTTTTATAAAATTTTATTTCTAAATGGAAACATATTATTTATTCATTTCAATGAATTAAAAATTCTATAATGTTATACATATTGATTCATAAAGAGTATATGGATATAGAATGAAATATCTGAAATATAATTTTAATAATTTGGAATTTAATTTTAAACTGATATTTTTTATTATATTGGTGTTATTATTATTTCAATGGTCAAATAAATATCATATTGCAATGGTTAGATAATCACCATGTAATGGTCAGATCCTAATGGATACATTTCCACTTACACCCTATACATAATACAAAACTCTAATACCTCATTATTCAATAATATTATTATAATGGTTCTCCACCTTTGTTGATAATTTATATCATATTCCTTACATATTCCTTTTATTTTATATTCTTTAAGACGGAAGTGATATTCATCGGAAAATTCTGGCCTATAGAGTTTTATTTAGTTTTTTCACTATTCTTTAGTGTTTATCTCTATGTATTATTCCTTTATATTATAAAAAATATATAATTTACTGATGTTTAATGTTCATATGAAATGTAATAATATTTATATGTGCTTTAATTGAAAAAAACAAAAATTTCAAAATAGAAAAAGTGTTCTTTTACAAATAGAAGGAATTTTTTGGTCAATACATTATTCTCCAATTAAAGAATTATTCCCCTAAAATTCCATTTCATAGACTAATATAACAAAAATAGAGGTTCCATGTTTTGTACTAATTCAAGTTAATAGGCCACGACTTTGATTTGATAAAAAATCTCAAAGGGGCCAATATAAATATAACTTATCTTTCTCTTCTTCCCAAACCTTGTGAATCTCTTCTAGGTAGATATAAAAAGGCACACTTTTTCACCAACCTAAAATTCATGGTTTCATATATGGTTATAAATATAGATCTTATGTCAACATTGGGTGTCTCATATGTGTTTTTGAATGGTCTTAACATTCTTAATCATTTCTTCTACCAGTTCAGGTCCTAATATATTTTTTCTCCAACTTCTTCCCAACATGTTCAAGTTAGGAATTTCTTTCCATAGCATGATTCATGAGGATACACTTGAATTATTTAATGAAATATATTTTTGTAGGAGAACTCAACTCAAGGAAGATATTAATACCATTCCCTTGAATTTAAATAGAAAATCTCATAACATATGCTCAAGTGTCCATATTGTCTACAAAAATTGTCCATTAGTCTAATGGTGATATGTTGTAATGATGTGAATATCAGATCTCAATCAGAAAAAATTTATATTGGTGATCCATGTAGACTCACCACGTTGATAATGTATATTCATGAAAGTAAATGAAGTGATGAGACACCCTGAGATTTTATATGCATTCCTTTCAAATAATAAATATTTGATAACTTTCTTTACATGCAACCTCAAGTTTAGATGAACCATGATATATTATAAAATTTATATACTAGTTGTTAGATTGGGTGGAATGAATCGAATTAACCACATTATGAAATGTATATGGAAATTTTTTCATTAATTAAATTTTATTTTTTAATCTCTAATAAATAATCATTAAATTTTTAATAAACGCATTTCACGATAAAAACCCTATTTTTAAAATAATTATTTTTTTCACATATCATTTATTTTTAAATATTAATTAATATTTAAAAATTATTTTGATGAAATTTATTAGTAATGTGTTAATAATTTTTCATACATACATTATTATGATGGTTAATTGATGTTATAAAATTATTTCAGGGTAAAAATAATTTCCTTTTTAGAAAAATAATTTTTTATGTGTGTAATGTGTTTTTATATTAAAAATAAAATAAATCACCAATGATTAATTATGTTAATGAAATTTATATAATATATTTTCTTTAAAATATTTTAACATCCATCTAGTTTTTTTTACTAGGAAATTAATGAAAGTAAACTCTATTTTATGCTTAAAATATATTTTTCTAAATAATTATTTTCATCACACTTTTCACATTTATTTTAAAATTAATTTCCACTACTTAGAGAAATTGAATTTTATAAAATTTATTAAATATTTGGAATTAAAATTTCCATATTTTGTAACAATTACACTTTAATTTTTTTCATAATGAATAGTAAAAAGCAAAAAAAATTGTTATCATTATTAAGGTTAAAAGGGTTTATCGGGGAGGTTAAACTAATAGATAAGGGTAAATATTCAACATAAAATTTTATAAGACTTTTAATTTGAATATATTTATACCTTATATTATCTTAAATTGGAATTATTTTACATTTTTTTCCACTTTCCCAAGAAAATGACTTTATATTATTTAAATCTTTTTTGTAAATCCATGTATGTCCCTACCCTCACTTATAAAAGGGTGTATATTTTATTCCATTATCAACAAGGTTTGATCCCTATAGATCATCCATTAGATACTAAAAAACCTTACTATATTCCTTACCTTAATTATGCATCTCCTATTATTAACCTAATACCCTCTTAAAAAGTCTTAAGTTGTAACCAAAATGAGGTCTCTCAAAGAAGAGGATACAGTCTTACCCGATACTTTTAAGGATTATTTCTTCAATTAATTCCTACAAATTTGTTTTATCCATAATAAATTAATGAATCCACTATATTAAATATAATTATATTATTATTATTATTATTATTATTTTATAACCATTTTCTACCTCCTTTCAATCAATTGGGAAATGAATGCTTTTCTTGTGTGCGTGTGTATACTTCTAGTTCCATGTTGCGATGTAATTCATTTTCCATCACCACCTCACATTTATGGATATAATGATGGATTTAATAAATATATATTATATTTATAACATAATTATTTTTTTGTGATTATAAAATATTATTTATATTTTATTCATTCTCTTCATTATAAAATTAAAACAACGTTCATGCATTTGTACGGACTAACATCTCCATGAACAGTGTAATTTATTTTTATATATCTTATTTTTATAGATGGTTATAAATGTGTATATGATTAATATATATTATATTTAAATAATTATTAAAATTATGAAGACTATTTTACCATGATCAAGATGTAAGGACCATAACTATTGAATAGAAGTATACATGAAAAACAAACCAATTACCACCCACAATGATGATCATAATGAATGATTATCAAGGAATATATAATAATATGTAATAATTAAACCATGTATTGTATTATTCGTATTAATATGGTTATCATATAGATGTATAATAAATTTAAATTTATTATAAATCAGTTTATATCACTTACAAGGCACATATGACTTGAGGTAATGGTTATATTGAGATATCACTTTTTAAAGGGTTTGTTTATGCCTAAATTTATGATGATAAAATTATATGATATATCTCTAAAACTTCTTATGTCATTTATTCAAATATTTTTTTTAAATTAAAATTTTTCTTTTCATTTGTGTCTCTTTAAGTACTCAAAAGTACAAACTAATGTTTTTAAGTAAACCTGACCCTGCTTTTCTATTCCCTCAAGAATTTTTTTTTCTTTCATGTACATATTTTATTTAATAAAATCAATATTTGTATAATTTTTTTTTTATTTATTAAATTAATTTTTACCAATTTTATAATTTCTATAAAAGGGTTCAAAATTAATCTTCTTTTCATATTCTTAAAGAGGTACTTTTTACTAAACATTTGAAAATAATATTTATTTTAATGTTTATTGAATGAAAAAATATTCCCGTTGACATGACTATTATTTTCCAAGAAGATTACTATATAAGTTTCCATGGTTCCTTTTAAAGAAAATAAATTTTCTAATATTCTGGAAATTTTTAGATATTAAACAATTTATTTCAAAATAAAAATATTTTTCTTTAAGAAATGTTCTAGAGATCCATTAAATATGTTTTCATATATAACAATATATATTTATGTTACTTATGATTCACTGGGGATATGATCGAATGATACCATCTTAATTATTTATCTAGATGTTTTATGAATATTATTATGAAATATTGATGAAACTAATTTTCTTTTCCATGAGTTAATATATGAAGAAATGATAAATGTTTTCATGATCTTGTGGAATACATATGAATGGATTATGATTATGTGATTGGTAGTTCTATTATAACCCTCCAATAAATTGAAAAATGATTATTTTTTTATGAAATCATAGTTATAGGAAGTTTTACCCTACCCAAAATAGGGAACATGGGTAGTTAACCCAAGTCCAATATAGGTACATAGGTGCTTATCCCAATTCTAACATGTGATGAATTTCTTGTTGGTTAGCCTTGACATAATATGTCAATGATTAGGATTATGCCAAAAAAATTATACCACTCTCTAGGACATGTCATTATGATTATGATATGATCTCATGGTTCATGATATTTTATTATTCTATGATTCATGTCTTATGACCTTCCAAATACTTATGCGATGATTATGATCAATGAATTTTTTGGTATGATTTTCAAACGTTAATATCAAATAACCATACCCTTATGCTCATATTTTGATTACATGTGATCATTTAAATATATATCCCATGTTTACCCTTACTGAGTATCTATACTAAACCATTATTATGTTCATTTCCCCATGTCATGAAAAATAGTTTATAGTGGGTTATGATAAATAAGTGTCCTATATAATAAGAAATTCTTGGGAGATGTTGAAATTTTTTCCAAAAATAAGATGATTATGTGTATACCCTTAAAAACACTAAACCTTTATAGTTTTAGGGTGTTTTTTATTATGATATGTGTTGAATGATCAACTAAAATGAGTTAATATTTATGTATATAATTTTTGGGGAACCATCGTTGGTATCAATGTATGGTTTAGTTATTTTTTGAGAATAGGATTAGATAAATTTTTTGAAAACTGAGGGGTAAGTGTAGGATTACATCCTAAATCTTTGGTAAAGTATATATTCTATGGTTTTCCTAAAAATACCTCCCTATATTGAAATTTTAAAGTAGATATGACAGTGTAATAAATGCACCTAGGGGTAAAATGTTGAAAGGAGAATATTTTTTAACTCAATAGTCACTGATGCATGATGAGTGGTCCTAGAACTTCACACCTAGCTAGACACTCTTGGGGGATATTCTTGGGTTACTTTAAATTTTCTTTATGAACAAATATTATGAATGAGGGGATAGAATATGTGACAACCTTTGATAACACACAGTGATATGATATAAACATAAAACATCCTAGATAGAAAATAAGGTTTCATGATTTATACATCTTATGAATAATTTTTCATGATTATATGATTACTCAATATTCCTATTGTTTCTCATACAATTATTTTTTGGTTTTATTCAATTGATGAAACTAGATGGGACTGTGTTAATATCGAATTTGGGGAAAAATGTAATGATTATCCTCATGGGAAAACAAATTAAATTAGAGCAATAATAAAAAAAAAATTATTATGATTAATGATCTATCTAAATATATGATAAAAAATAAACTTGGGTTATTTTATTGACATCTATAATAAGAGAAAAATGGAGTTTCATGGGAGTTAAGTTGAAGAAGAACATGGAGGGAAGTATATTCAATTTACTAACTCTTAAGAATATAGGAAGAATCACCCTAGTAAATGTCTAAAAGAAAGGGGAATTATTTTATGTGTGGAAAATAAGTGCATAAATTAATTAATTTATGATAGAAAATGAAGCGTTTGATGTAGGGAAATTATTTTCACCATATGGTACCAGTAATAGTTCAAAGTCTTATGTGTGTGGAAGTCAGGAATTATTTGAGTTAATCCCCTAATATGAGGCCTAAATCTTAGACCACAGAATTGTGTATTCTATGTAAATCACTAAAAAGGATCATAATGGTTTGGGAACAATTATTATTTAATAAATATTTCATAATTTTATGTTAAATATTGTAATAATTTACCCCATTGAAATATTATTATTCATCATTTAATTGAATTTGATGTGATTTTTAGCATTGATAAGATCTATCTATAGATAAGCTATTTAATTTACTTGAATAAGAAAATCACATTTGATATTCAGAATCAACCAATGATAGTTTATTAATGTGAGGATGAATATAATATTCTAATGAAAATTTAATTCATTATATAGGTCTTACTATACATTCAGGAGATATATTTATCACAAATTGTTTTAGAGAAACTCAACAATGAAGATATTCCGATTGTTTGGGAATATAATGATGTATTTCCTGAATAATTTCCTACTCTTCCTATGAATCCTAAATTTGAGTTTCTAATAAATATCATAAGTGGTGCTACACATAATTTAAAGGTTCCATATAGAATGTCCCCAATTGAGATTCAGAAATTTATAGAGAAACTACAAGAGAATCTATATAAGGAATTCATTCATCCTAGGGATTCATCATTGGGTGCACCAATTATTTTTGTAAAAAAAAATATGGAATTAAATGAATCTATATTGATTATATATAACATGAAAAGACCATACTCAAAAATAAGTATCCCTTATCCCGTAGTTATTCTTTGTTTGATCATCTTCGAGGAGCTTAATACTTTTCCTCGATTTTCTTTTGTTCTGGATACGATCAATTAAGGATAAAAAGTACAAACATATCTATGAAAATATTACATATGTTGTATAGACACTATAAATTTATAGTAATTTCATTTGAAAATAATAATTATATAGTTGTATTTAGAAATTTATTGAATATTTTCTTTAGATATTACCTTAATAAATTTATAGTGGCCTTTATAGATGATATTCCTATATACTACAAGTGAAAAAAAGAGTATAAATATTACTTTATTATTATGTAAAAGACCTTAAGGAAGGAGAAATTATATTCCAAATTTATTTATCATGAATTTTTCTTATAGGAAGTATAATTATTGGTACACATGATAAAAGTCATGGTATATTAGTATATACCTTTAAAATAGAATTCATTGAACATTGTCCCCAAACAAGCATTATGACTGAGACCCATAGTTTTCTTGGGAATTGTATATATTATATTCACTTTGTGAAGAATTTATCATCAATTTATGATCCACTCACTGAGTTAAAATATAAGAGATTAAAGTTTCATTGTAATTTTAAATGTGATGAGAATTAAAAGGAGCTAAAGATAAGGACGGGAAGTGCACATATACTCACATTACCCTACAATGGATAAGGGTTTGTGATTTTTTGTGATGCATCGAAGAAGGTACTGAGATATTTTCTTATAATTAATGATATGGTGGTAGATTATTCCACTTTTAAAATAATAGTTTATGAAAAAATTACATTTCCCATGAATGGTAGTCATTAGTGACAATTTTCACAATAAAGAAATATAATCATTATAATTATGGATAAATTTATGATATATTTACTTATTATAATATTTTAAATTACATATTCACCGTCAAAGAGTTTAATATTTTCCAAATAATATGGTTAAAGTTGATAAAATATTATCACTTCTCAAAAACATAACACCTTAGAAAGGGAAACAACAAGGATGATGCTTTGAACCAGAGGATTGTGCTAGCTTATCAATGATGAGGATTACTAAATATATAATATTTATGGATTTTAAAATGATTGGTCTTGAAATATTGAAGGGTAAAATATTATTTTTCTTATATTTGTGTTTATCCATCTATATATGTGAATATTAAAGAGGAAAATAAGGAATATGTGGACCTAGAAAATATGGCGAGAAATATTCTTAAGTTCATCCTTGATTGGGATAGAATGATAAGGTTCCAGAATGTATTATATGTCCTTGATATAACAAAATTAAAGGATTTATTGGAAAAATCTCATAGATATTATGGAGTATGTATCTCAGTGCTTGGTATGAAAACAAGTTAAGTCGGGGTGTAAGAACTCTAAGGGGTTTCATAACCATTACACATAACTATATGAAAATGGGAAAATTTCACTGTTTAATTTATTATCGAACTCACCAATATATCTAAAGGGAATAATTATATTTGTATTGTAACAAATTTCTTTATGAAGTTAAAACTTTTTATTGATATTAGAGAATATTACTATCTTGATCATATTACCTATATATACATCAATAAATTTTAAGGTCACATTGAGTACCACATTCTATTATATTTGATTGGGATCCAAGTTTTATCTCGATGTTATGCGGAAGTCTTCATGAAGCACTAGATACGGAGTTGGGTTTTAGTACTACCTATCATCCTTTGACAAATGTTCAGTCTAATAGAACCATTAATACCCTATAGGATATTCTAATATCATGTTATCTATTTTTTAAAGGTGGTTAGGCTCAACACAACCCCTCTCGTAGAATTTTCTTATAAGAATAGATCTCACTCGAGCATTCAGATGGATCCTTATGAATCCATTTATAGAACCAAGTATGAAACTCCAAAATTATTGGATGGAGTTGGGGAATGATATTTATTGGGAATTAATCCAACAAAGGAAATGCTATAGAAGGTTATATACATTTATTTGAACATCGATCCAGCTTAGAGTTGATAGAAGAGTTATGTTGATAATCATTGGTGAGATCTGAAATTAAATGCCAATGAGAAGGTATTACTACAAATTTCAGCATGGAATATGGTAATAATATTTTTAAAGAAGGGAAATATGATCCCTTGGTATAATGTACACTTCAAGATTCTTGATTGAGTAAGGATGTTTGCTTATAGCTTGATGCTTCCACTGAACCTCTCTCCAGTTCATAATGTGTTCTATATATATCTTTTAAGGAATTACATACCAAATCCTACACATATACTAAACTCATAGTATGTACCACCGAATAATGAACATTATTATTAGTAACATCTAGAATAAATCTTATATCAAAGGGATAATTTTCAATAAAATAATATTAATCAACTGATTAAAGTTCTTTGGAGGAATTGGAAATTTATGGAAGCAACATGAGAACTCAAGGATGTTATGACGTATAAGTATCCTTATTTGTTTGAATATAAGTGATATAATTATTAGGTAAAAATTAATTTTAATAAGGGTATAAAGTAACACCCTAATATTTCCCTTGAATTCCTTTGAAATAAATTTGATGATTCGATGGCTTGGATTACATGTAACAACAAGTCTGAATAAACCATGGTATATTATAAAATATATAACCTAGTCTTTATATTTGACGGTATTAATTGGATTAACTAAATTATGAAATATATACATATATATATATATATAATTGTTTCCTTAATTTAAATGTATTTATTAATTCCTAAGAAATAATAATTAAATTTTTAATAAAATAATTTTTTAATTTAAAAACCTATTTTTAGATAATTTAATTTTTATAAATGTCATGTATTTTAATATATTGTTCTCTATTTAAAAATTATTTTAACTAAATTTAATTTTAATTTAATAATAATCATTCATACATCAGTTACATAATGGTTAGTAATGAAGATAAGATCATTCAAAGGTAAAAAAGAATTATTTTTTAAAAAATAGTTTTTTATTAGTGCAATGTTTTTTCATATTAATAAATTAAATAAATAAATTCTTATTATTTATTTTAAAAAATAGAATATATATTCATTAAAATTTTATGTAATTCATCTAATAGTTTTAACTATGAAGGAAATGAAAGTAAACTCATATTTATGCTTAAAAATATATTTTTATAAGAATGGATTTCATTGAATTTTATGTATTTATATTAAATTTCATTTTAGAATCTTATAGAAATATTATTTGATAAAATGGATTCCATATTTTGAATCATCATGTAACAATTTTTTAATTATTCCACTTATTTTTTTCATAATGAATAGTAAAAGTTGTATAAATTTTCTATTGCGGTTAAGGTTAAATGCATTTACCGAGGGATAGAATTTGAGATAAATTAAAAAAATCAAATTAAACTAGTGTAGATATTATTTTTTAAATATATTGGGACCTTATATTTTATCTACTTTTAGTTTTTTTCTGTTTGGATCAAATTTCACGAGAAAATGGATTAAAATTATTTATATATTTTAAGTAATTCCATGTGTGTCCCCCCCCCCTTTCTTATAATAGGGAACCTATTATCCTAACTTATTCACAAAATTTGAGCACATTGGATAATCCAATACATATAAAAAAACCTTAATAGTTTAATTACCATAATTATTGACCTTCTTTTATTATCTTAAGACAATACAAATAATTCTCAAGGTGTAATCCAAAGGAAGTCTCTCAAAAAATAGGTAATCCTCTTACCTAACTCCATCAAAGATTATTTCAGATTATAATTACTATAAATCTATTATATTCATAAAAACATAATTAATATAGTATAATTAATATAATTATATGTTATTATTATTATATTAAAACCATTTTACACCTCCATTCCATCAAATAGAAAATGAAAGCATCGTTCATGCGTGCATGCAGACTACCGCCTCCACATAGCGATGGGATTAATTTTCCATAAATGCCTCACATTGATTGTTATAATGATGTATTTAATAAATATATATGATATATATGATATAATAAATATTATTTAATGATAAAAAATTATTTACCTTTATTTTATTATTTTCATTAGAAAATGAAAACATTGTTCATGTGTACAGATGGACTACCATCTCCATGAATGGTGTAATTCATTTTTCTGTCCCTAGATTTTATAGACTATTATAAATAAGTATATAATGAATATATATGATATTTATATCATGATTAAAATTAAATAAATTATTTTACCACTATCAGGATTTAGGAACTATAAAAGTCGAATCAAAACATGCATGAAAAATGAAGTCATTAACACTCGAAATGATGATAAAAATGAAAGAGTGTTAATGAATAGATCATATGTTTTTATAATTAAGCCATGTATAGTATTATAATTATTAATATGGTTCTGGTAAATTTTTTTAATAAATTAAAATTTATTATACAAGATGTTAGATTACTTATATAGCGAGTTAAACATGAGGTAAGGTTTTTATGTTACAATTTCACTTTTTATCGGGATTGTTTATGCTTAAATTTATGATGATGAAATTTTATGATCTACCTATAAAAATATATTTTATTTTATTTCATTTTTGGTTATATTTGTAAATATAATTTTTCCTTTCATTATACTCTCTCAATATACACAAAATCCTGCAATAATTTTTTAAGGAAAACTGACTTTTTTTCTATTCGGTCAGGAATATTTTTTCTTCAATGTTAATATTTTATTATAAATTTTTTCAAGAATTTATATAATTTTCACCAATGATAAATTTAATACATTTTTATTCATGTTTTTTTTAAATGATCTTCTAGTCATTTTCAAAAGGAGGTTCTTTTTAATAAAGGTTCGAACAAAATCATTATTTTACAATTTACCGCATGAACATCTTTTCCCATTGTCACAACTATTCTTTTCATTGGTGCCTAAATTAAAAGTATCCATTATTATTCTCAGATAAACTATTTTTACTAACATTCTATAAATTTATATATTTTATATAAATTATTCTAATATGAAAAGGGTATTATCCTCAAAAATGGTCCAATGATCTTTTAATGTAATTTTATACTTTACAACATCAATTAATATTACTTATTCTTACACAACAAATGTTCCAAAACATAAATAGGTACCTAGGTGGTTTGGAAAATCCTTAGATGTGATTAATATCACTATGGGTGGCCTTAACATAATATTTCTATGATTATTATTATTCCACATAGTTTATGACAATCTCTATGAAATGTTTTTATCCTTTTGAAATAATGGTGTGTCTCATGATTTTTGATTTTTATATGATTCATGTATTATGATACGTTAAATAATTATTTCATAATTATTATCTATGAAATATATTTTATGATTTTCAAATGTTAAAATCATATTCTCATACCCGTATCTTCATGTTATGATTACATATGACTATTAACACAAATCTATGATGTTTACCCTTACTGAGATTCTAAGATTTTGATTTCTTATGTTTCTTTTCCCCGGGTTAAGAAGAAAGGTTTCAAGTAGGGTATACTAATAAGTTAATCATGTGATATGAAATTTTTATGAGATGTTGAATATTTTTAATGAAATAAGATAATTATGTATCAAGTCTTAAAAGAGACAAAAACTTTATATTTATAAGGTGTGTATTGTTAAGATATGTATTTAATATTCATAAAAATTCTGAAATATTTATGTATGTAATGTTTTGGTTAGCTTCAGTGAGAAGTCCTTCAGAATTTAAATGAAGTAAGTAGTATTTTTTATAAAATAAACCACAACACACACAGAATTATTCCCTTTGGTTTTATTTAAAATACCTATGACAAAATCCAAAGTGATGTTCTACCATTTCCATGAAGGTATAGATATTGGTTGCATCATCAAAACATGTTATTTTTTTCTACCTTCACTTGTTGACATAACAAGAATGTTATTTTATAATAAAAAATATTATTAATCATATTATCCAACTAACAGTTCTCTTAGAGATCTGAATGCATCTTTTTTATCCCTAGGTAGATAGAGAATGTTGAGCAATTAGCATCAATCAATAACTTCTTTATCTCAGGACCTAATGGTAAACATAATTGTGACCCAAATATCACAACTTATGTTTCATCAATGCTGAACATTGAGGATTTTTTCCTTATTTTAAATTCTTTCATCTTCTATATATCAAAATCATCCCTCTAATCTTTCTCAATCATATCCAAAATAGATGGTTAAAAATCATTTGATAAAGGTAGGATGGTGCTTCTTACATTATGATTTCCATTTCCATCATTTACATTTCTAAGAATATTTCATCCCTATTAATAATTATCATGAATAATATTATAGTATCATTTCTAATTAGAAAATCCATCACTTTATTTAACATCTCATTATGGTAGTGGATTTAGCAATCATAATCCTCGATTAGCATTGACCATCTTTATTGGTGCATATTGAGATACTTCTTAGTGTATATACACTTGAGAATCTTAGGATCCATATATATCTCACACTTAACTATAAAGATATAATTCCACCAAATATTTAATGAAAAAATTACTTCATTCATCTCCATACCATGTGTTCGATAATTCTTCTCATGCACCAATAACTAATAAGATCCAGAGGCTATCCCTTTATCATTTTTCATAATGAAACTGGATAGGACCTTCTTTAAAGAATCATTATAGATCAAAAATACTTCCCCACATGTGGGTAGTGTGTGTATAGGTGAAGTAACAAGCCTCTTATTTAACTCCTTGAATATCTCTTCAAATTAATTAATCTATAAATCTTTACACCCTTTCAGTTAATTTTGGTTAGCAGGTAAGAAAATAATGAAATTTCTATCACAAATCACTGATAGTACTTAATTAATCAGATGAAATAATGGGTATATAATTTAATTTTTATTTTTTACATTCTTAAACTAACCTTACCTTGAAAAGATTAATAAATATCTCCTTTCTTGTAACAATATTCCCCAAGAATGACATCGTCTCTATCCAAAAATCACATTTACTATACTTTTCATATAATTTATCCATTTCTTAAGTTTCTTAGTATAGTAATTACATGATCCACATATTCCCCTTTTATTTTAGAGTATCTAAGAATATCAATTATAAACACAACCATACATTTTTTGAGACAATCAATGAATACTCTATTCGTTTAATCTATGAAAATTACCAGATATTTGGTGAGTCTAGAGGAAATCAATATAAAATCCTACTGTATGTACCTTTTATGAAATGAAGTCTTGGGTATATAATCTTTCCTCGCCTTTAATTGATGATAACTTGACCAAAGTTCCACTTTATATAAATATTGGGCTCCACATACCTAGTCTAATAACTAATAAATTTATAGTAAGGGATATTTTTTACTTATCATGATCATTTTTATTTAATGATAATCAATCCAAAGATGCATTGAACCATCCTTCTTCATGAAAAATAGGATGTATGCTTCACATTGTACAGCAATTGGGTATATAAAACCGTTTTTCAGATTCTCGTGTATTTGTTTCTTTATTTATTCTAGTTCAATAGTGTCTACACTATATTAATTATTTGATATTAGAAGAGATAAAGGTATAAGTTAAATTTATGAATCAACCTCACTGTTAGGAGGAAGTCCCAAAAATTCCTAGGGGAATACACCAGTATGTTCCCTCATGATGAGAATGTATTCAATGGTGATACTTTCCTTTTTCTTAATAATTTGAGCTAGATATTATTTATCATAAGCAAACATTTTACATTCCTGAGAAGAAGTATTCAAATGAGAATCATCCTAATCCCCGCACTTCAATAGGATCAGAGAATGATTTTGGACATGGAAAGTGAATTCTTTCTCAATAAAACTAATGTTTTCTCTATATAGGGATAATTAAATCATTCCTATTATATCATAAAATTCCAATAAAGGGAGTAGGGATTTTTTTTTTGTGAGATTCATGCCAAAAATAAGTACTCGGGAGGAGTTATATACTTAAGACGAAATAATTTCCCTATTTTCTATATTCAATGATACCTAAACTTTCTTATTTTGAGGCATCGTTTCAATCAATATATTATACTATAATGATATAAAATAATGATTTAAAATATAATCAAATAGTATGTTTTCTATTATAAAATAAATTACGATTGTAATTATAAGATAAGTTATTCCCTACTCTCTTGACCGTAGAGGATGTTTTCATCAATTGTATTCTAAAACCCTTGAATTTGGAAAATGGTTTGAAAAGTGTCAATGAAGATTACTTCTGAAACATTGGAACTTGGAATGAGGATTGAATGGATCCTTATTTTCCTCCATCACATTTGTAGGATCCTTTTTCTCCTTCAGGCATTCATTATCGGGATGTCACTCCCTTCCACACTTAAGAAAATTCCTTAAACCATAGATATAGTTTCTAAGTTGATTCATTCCACACTTATGGCATGTTGGAAGTTGGAATCCCTTTCCACCATTAGGATTATCCTATAATCCTATAGAGTTAAAATTTATTCTTGTAACTTCCTAACCCATGTTCCACACACTAGTTCCACAAGTCAGTCGGTCACATGACCTCAAGAATGCCTCCCTGTATGCTAGAGGTTACTGACTAGTAGTGAGGGTCTAAATATCAATCATGGGGTGACTATACCCTCTTCATAAAAGTAGCCCAATAGCAGAAATAAATAAGAATTACCAAATGTTATAAATATATCCATAATAATATCAATATCAGATGATGACCAAAATAGGATATTAAACATCCAAAACTTGATAGTAGATATGTCATTCCAAATATGTGTCAAGTTTCAATATGAAAAACCTAAAAAAATAAATACACTTACAACACCAAGGAGGTTTCCGAAACTGGGTTCAATTCCCTTATCCATGATCCATCCCATATCATCCATCTAACACAGGGCCTTATCCCTTATCCAATCCTAGCAACTAAAAGTCTATTTGCTTATCAATCAGGCAGCCCAAGTAGGGTGCAGGTACAACTTAGTAAGCCACCACCAACAGCATCCAAAATAATATCCATTCCATAATGGTAAATGTAGTTGTATAAAGAATAAAATAAAATCATTATAGTAATAAATTTACAAATATTCAATTACACTTTATTTAACCATATAACTCTCAGGTTCCCAAGGATACTCAAACCAACAATACCTACTTCAGCCTATGTCGGAGACTTAACCATATCACATATTCAATTCAAAATTCATTATAACACATGGAATTTCATTAACCATCTCATTTCATTTCATTATCACAGCCAATAGTAACCATAGTCCAATGACAACATTTTGGGTCTAGGTCACCATTCCTAGGGCCCCGAGGGTATTTGAAGCACTAGTCGTGCCCTACAACTCCTTTATCAATAAATCAAACTTGTTAGATCTTGAGGTGGTAGTTCATTTCATACATGCATTTATCACTATGGTCTTTTATGCTTAAAAACATGTCCCACACATAAATAACAATATTATCATTATGGTATTTTGGTTCAGTAGACCATGCCCCACAGATGAATATCACAATCACAAATATATCACATATATCACATCAATAAAGTTTAATCAACATTAAATTTCTCATCATATTTCACAATAAAAAAATCTATTAATTAATTATACAATTGATAAATACATTTTAAATCAATTTTATAATCGTAAAATTCCCATTAAATAATTCAACAATTAATTCATTCTATTCAAAAAAATCAATATCCGCATAATTAATTCAAAAATTAATTATTCCAATTCAATCAATTCTATAGTCACTAAAAATCTCATTAATTAATTATTTAATCCAATTAAAAAATCTCAATATACATATAATAAATTCAAAATTTAATTATTCCAATCCAATAAATGTCATAGTCACAACAATTCCTATTAATTAATTCAAAAATTTATGAATCTAATTTCAACGATCTCAATATCCCAAATTTATCAATCCCTTGATTAATTAATTGATTCAATTTATGAAACAAAATTGCTAATAATGTAATATAAATTATACAATTACATACACCTGATTAAAATCAAGACTTTGGTATTTGAATAATAGACCACCAACCTCAAATCTTTTATGAGTGACAACTCAACAAAAATTCCCCAAATTAAAATTAAATGGTCAAACCCATAAAGAATAATGATATATTGAGTAAAATCCAAGTAAAAATATCACACTAATTAGGATTCATAAAACCTAGATCTAGACTTAATACTAATAATAGATAAAACAAATCTTTTTTATCCAGAAAGAAGTTCTGGAGAGAGAGATATAAATCAGGAATAAACCACATACCCTAAGATGTGAAAATATGTCAACGAATCTTTGATTCACTAATAAAGGAGGATATAAGGTCTTGGAATCCATTTTGGAGCATCAAAAAATTATATTAAATGATTTTGGGTTGAGATAAGGCATTTGTGGGTATAATGTGGGAGTTCAAGAATTTTCATTAATAATTTTCTGAGGTTTAAAATCCCATACACACGATTTCCTACTTAGGGAGAATGGTTTCCCCTAACCTTGTGCTTCACCTATAGGTGTTACACGGTTACTCCTAGGAGGGTGAAAATTTTGAAAAACTATGTGCCAACTATGTGAATCCCTTCTGTTTGGGTTTGCATAGTTTTTTGAGCTGGGTACATAGTTTGGGAAAATCGTGCGTCAACTGTGCACAACCCCTATTTATTCCAAAATTAAATAATTTTTACCCAAACACACCCAAGATAACACCGAAAAAAATATACTCAAAGCATGTAAAAAATAATATTTTTAAATGATCTAGAGACATATCTATAAAAGCTTGGGATATTACAATCTTCCCAACTTATAGAAGTTCATCCACAAGATGTACACATAAGAAACTCTAAGATTCTGAGTCAAATAGATACGGCCACTCGACATGTGTATCTGATTCCCTCTCCCATTTTCCCTCCTGAACACACAAATGTTTTCACAATACATGAACTACCAACATGGAATTTCACCGTAACACTTTATCACTGTAAACCATCACACATATCAGATGCTCCTCAATGGATGTTTCAGTCTCAAGCTCAACATCATCCACATAAATCACATGAGAAGGCTCAGGCCGATACCGCTGAATTTTTGACACATGAAAGATGTCATGAAAATAATTTATCTCAGTGGAAAAACCCATCAGCATTCCATGGGCTCGATTCTCTCCAAAACATCAAACAATCAAACAAACATGGGTTCCAACTTTCCAAGTGTCCATGTCCTATGGTGACCCAATCTAAGTGATGCCTGAAGGAACTCACAATCACCCTATGTAAACTGTAGGGGTTTCTGGTGTTTATCAGTAAAATAATTCTTCCTACTCTGAGTTGTATCCATAGATTTTTTAATTGACTAAAAACTACTCCAACGTCTTCTGCATAAGAATGGGTCCCAACAACTTAGACTCACCAACCTTTATCTAGCATAGATTTGATCTACATGTCTTAAAAAGGATTCTCATATTCTTCCATATTAATAATTTTATGATAAATATTATTGTAGGATAACTCTACCAAAGTTTGGTGCTTCTCCCAAGACCCAATTAATTCTCGAACACATGCTCACAATTACCAAAATAGATTCATTATTACAAGGCGTCACTTGGATACCCACCACAAAATCCATGGAAAAAACATCCCACTTCCATTCTAGAAAGGTAAATGGCTATATTATACCACCAGGTCGTTGATTCTTAGCCTTCAACTATTTCCTAGTGTTTCATCTTGTCACAAACCCTGCAATTTATTTTTTCATTCCCAATCACCAAAAATTATGTCATAGGTCATGCTGCATTTTGGTCATACCTAGATTTACTTCCCACTTTGAGGCATGAAATTACCTCATCTGCTCTTCCCTATTACTCTTAGGCACAACAACCCACTTCTAGACATAGATGATCACATCCTCATATATGCTTCAATATAAATCTTTATCCCCACATTCAAGTATTTCCATCATCAAAAGACATTATAGATCCTAATACTACCTTTACTAGATTCATATCAAAAGTGTAGACACCACTAAAGCAGATATGAGAGTCATCTTGTTCTGGATCTCCAGAACTAGAACATCTATCTCAGTCATCAAGGCTATCATCTTCCACTCAGAACTGGACTCCTGAAATTCCTAGGTCGAAGTTTTCCTACATAATTCATCAGAAACATTGGTCACCTTCCCAATCATATATTCTAGATCAAATCCAAATGACTTCATATACTCAACCCACCTCTACTACTGGAAATTCAAGTCTCACTATGTAAAGATTTACTTTAATATCTTGATATTAGTTTACATAGCAAACTTCTCACCCAATAGGTAATGTGATAATAATTCAAGTCATAATCCACTACATCTGACATGATTTTCTTCAGAGGATAGTTCAATTTATGAGGCCTCAATTGCTGAGACCCGTATGCCAAAACATGATCTCCATGCATCAACACCGCTCCAAGTCCGATTACAGAAGCATCAAAAAACACAATATACTCCTCACCTGGATCAGGTAGGATCAATATTGGTGTCAACATCAAATTCTTGTTCAATATCTTTAAGGAATTATCACATTCCCTAGACAAATCAAACTTCACTCCCACTTTGGTCAATCCTGAAAGTGGTGCGGCAATATAGCAAAAGTCCTGGATGAACCTTTGATAATAACAATCTAGCCCCATAAATCTATAAATATAGAAATAGTTCTTTCACTTATTCCAAGATAAAATTACCTAAACCTTATATAAGACTACTAACACACCTTCCTTAAATATAATGTTACCCAAAAATTGTACTTTGTCAATCCAGAATTGACAATGAGATAGCTTGGCATATATATGATGCTCTCTCAGTATAATTAGGATGATGTTAAAGTGTTGGGGATGATTGTAATGAGTCTTAGAGTACAACAAGATTTTATCCAAAAATACAACCACAAAGTAATCCAAGTATGGATGGAACATTTTTTTCGTCACGTCTATGAACACAGCCAGTGCATTCTTCAGCCTAAACAACATCATGATGAACTCATAAAGTCAATACCTACTTCTAAAAGTAGTATGTGGTATATCAGAAGGTCTCAATCTCAACTAATGATACCCAATTATCAATTCATTGATGGAGATAACACAAGATCCTACAAAATATTCAAAAATATCATCAACTCACAGAAGAGAATTCCATTTCTTCAGAGTCATCTAATTCAACTTCTAGTAATCTACACATAAGCGAAGAGTGATATCAAAAAGATTTGTCATAAAAACTAGAGAACCCCAACTCCACATACGCAAATGGATAAACCCCTTATTCATAAACTCTTCAAGATGACTCTTGATCTCTTGTGGATATATTTTTGTCATTCTATATGGTGGAATAAATACTGGATCATCCACTGAAATTAGCTCAATTGTAAATTCCAAATATCTCTCAAGTGGAATCATGGAGAAGTATTTTAGAAACACTTCAAAAAACCTATCCTCTCTGTGTTTAAGTAAATAATTATTTACAAATATATCATTTAGGAACATACTAGGAACCTAGGTGGTGGTCTCCCCCATTTGCTGACAAATAGTCTCTCCATGACCCGCTTGGATATCCCACTCTCTACGACTAATATAATTGGAATCCTAAGGAGATAAAAAATTCACACTCCTAAGATAACAATCTATGTGGGCTCGGTATGCTACAAACTATTCTATTCCAAAAATCATGGAAAAACCTATCATTTCAAGAATGTAAAGATCCCATAGATATTGATACTCCCCAACCTTGAGAGAACACCCTTTACACAAACAGATGTCTCTAGATCATACTAAAAAAGGTGTATATATTTTCATTTACATGCTCATAAAATCCACTACCAATATTAAACCATTCACAAGTTAGGAAAAAATAAAATAATTAATGGAATAAGTATAAAATATAGAACAAGCTCGTGTGTAGTATATAAGAATAGCACCTCTAACTGATGATGGTACAACCTTTTTATCCACCAATGTAGGTTGAACAATATGAAATTGTCATGTAAATCTCACCTATGTTGTAGTATCATTCCCCTAAGCTACACCAATCTATTGATATAGTTTCTCTTTCTCATAATAACCTAATACACTACCTCTATATCCATGGAAAGTAGAACTCTAACTTCCAGAATGATATTGTTTAGAATATCCCCTTCCCAAACTATGATTTTTTCGAGATGCTCCATTGCTAGCCATTTATCGCATGTTCCTACAGATCATCTATAGATTTCCAATTCTTCAGCATCCTTGTAACTCTATCTGTTTTCATCAGTACTATCTCCAGTAGTGTCCTGACCTACCGCAATGGTGAAAAATCAGCTGATCAAGTTCACGTGTAACTAAACATTCCCCTAGCTACTCTTCCTACTATCACCCTAGAAAATATTTTCATATTTATGCTTCCTAATCTCATAATTCATACCTCATAATCATCCAGTAGAAACCACATGTCCTCCACTGGAAGCCTCCATTACTTTCCCCTCATTTATGAGATCCTAATTCACCACTTCTAAAATCTTCTTTTTCTTTAAGATATTCACCTGGGAATTAATTTCACATTTAAGACCATCATGAAACCACCTTTCCATAGTTTCCTCATCGCCCACCAATTATATAATAAATCAGTGTAAATTTGAAGTGTCATTCATATTGCATCATGAATACGCTCCCATGATTCAACCATATAATCTCAACTGCTCTATCCTACCTAAGTAGATCAGGATGAAATTTCTCTAGAAAATTTTCTTATAAGTATTTCCACTCAATAGTTTCAAACTATCTATCCTAATTCAGGATGTCTCACTAATGCATCACTTAACCACTTAACATGTATGCATCCAATTGGACTCTCTTCTTAGTAGGAGTCTCCAAGTGGTCAAGTATTGTCTGGATAGACTCAATACATAACTCTACTATTTTAATTCCACCCTATCTGGTAAGCATCATAGTTTTCTACAATAGAAAATCCCTCATAGGATTAGACAGATTATTCTCAACATTTCATGGGTATCTTTCTATAAAAAGTATAAATCGAGAAAATTTATCTTGGAACTGCTCTCTGACTTCCTCACTTGGCACAACCGGTGCCTTATGTTCCACTACTGGTGGATCATTTCCAACCTTAACCTCCTTTAATCCTCTCAACAATCATAATCGTGCAGTAATAACTCTAAAATTATAAAAAAAAATAGGACATATTTCACAACATTATCACATTCAAAAATAGGGGTTCACACAAGTTCATCATATGGAATACCCTCTATTTCTTCCACATAGACAACGATAAGGAACTATCACTACCCTTAACCATCCTAAATCTAGGTCATTTTAACAAAGGGAAAGCCCATTATCACAATTAAAATTCTCATTATACACCCATTCTCCATTTCAATTTATCACAACATTCGTCATTTACAATTTTCAAGTACACATTAAGCACCATTTCCAATTCGATTATGCAAGCAAAGAAAAATATTATAATTTTTAGCAACTTACCCAACCCCCATTTTCCCATGCATTCCTAAATTGATGCATGTCATGAAATAAACCTAAGTTCTTATAATGATGCACATATACTAAACTCTTATTCCATATTATCCCATTAGTCAAATATCAGAAAATATCAGAAAGAATTATCACAACACACAACGAGTGCATCACTTGAGGGGAAATAGTATCTACTATAACAACACACATCAATAACAACAATCCCACCCTGGGTACTTCGATTTTACCCCATACACGGGTTAGCTACTCCCATGAATGAGCTCTAAACCAAGTCCCAACTTATCCTATTCTCCGATATACCTTTCCTAAATAGTAATACTGAGGAAAATGAAAAAAAAACTCATTTGATAGCACTTTGTAACATCCCAACCAAGGTTCCATACACTAGTTCCCTATGTCGGTCAGTCACATTAAATCAAGTGCAGCTCCCCAAATTCCAGAGGCTACCGACAAGCAGTGTGGGTCTAATATCAATCATTGGGAGACTATACCATATTTATCAAAGTAGAACAACTGCAGAAATAAATAAAATAACCAGATTTTATTACGATAACTAGACTAAAACCAATATCACATGATGACCAAAAAAGTATATACATCATCTAAAATTCAATAGTAGATATTTCATGCCAAATAAATTTCAATTGTCAATATGAAAAACCCAAAATAAATAAATACACTGAACACTCCCAAGTGGGTCCTAAAACCAAGTCTAGTACCCTCATCCATTCTCCATCCCATCACATCCATCTAACACTGGGCATTTTCCGTTATCTTTTCTAATAAACATGAAGTCTATTCACGTACTGATCAGGAATCCCAAGTAGGGTGTGAGTACAACTTAGTAGGACAATACAATTGGAATCTAAAATAATACATAGTCAATAATAATGTATGTGGTTTTATAAATAATAAAATACAAACAAAAAAAATAAGAAGTTTATATTTATTAAATTACTCTTTATTTAACCACATAACTCTTGGGTTCCTATGAAAACCTAATCCAACATTACCAACTTCAAACCATTTCGGATTCTAAACCATATCACATATTCAATTAAAAATTAATTATAACTCAGGGGATTTCATTATCTGTCTCATTTTATTTCATTATGATGGTCAATTAGAACCATAGTCAAATGCCAACATTTTAGGTCTAGGTCGCCATGCCTAGGACCACATGGGTATATGAAGTAGTAGTCCGTGATGAAAAACTCATTTATCAATCAATCACACAATTGGGCCTTTGAATTAGTATTCCATGTCTAACACTCATTTATCACTAATGGATTTTGATGCAACATAACATGTCCCACACACTAATATAAGTATTTATCACTATGGGATTTTGATGTAGTTTTCCCACACATAAACATCACAATCCCATATATATCACATATATCACATAATTCAATGTTAATCAACATTAATGTTCTTTTCACAATTCATAATCAAAACATATATTAATTAATTCAACAATTAATTAATAAAATTTAATTAACTTTCATAATGACAAAAATTTCCATTAATTAATTAAAAAATTAATTAATTAAATTCAATAATATCAATATCCCCAAAATTAATTCAATAATTAATTATTCCAATTCAATCAATTACAAAAAAAATCACCAATAATTAATTCAACAATTAATTAATCCAATTCAATAATCTCAAAATCCTCATAATTAATTACACAACTAATTATTCCAATTCAATCAACGTCATAGTCTCAAAATTTATCATTAATTAATTTAACAATTAATTAATCCAATTTCAACAATCTCGATATCTCTGATTTATCAATACCTTATTTAATTAACTTATAAAATTAATTAATTTGATTTAAGAAACTCAATTTCTAATAATAGAAATATTCAATTAAATACACATAATTTAAATCAAAACTTTGGTATTTGAATAACATACCACCTACATCAAATCGTTTATGAGCGATTTCTCAACGGAAAATCCCCAAATCAAAACAGAATGGCCAAACCCCCGATAAAGAACAAAATGTTGAATAAAAACCTATAAAAAAGTTCAATCGAATCAAGATACATCAAACCAAGATCTTGATCTAATAAAAAAAGGATAAAAATCTCTCTTTTATCTGAAAAGATGAGTTAGAGAGAGGGATATATATAATCAGCAGAATATAGATACCTGGAGTGGTTCATATCCCTCAATGTATCTTTGATTATACATGAATAGAGTACGGAAGTGCTTTGAATCTATTTGAGCACCTCCAAAAATGATAGAAAATTATTATGGTTTGATCTAGGTAATTTGGGTGTATAATAAGGGGGTTTAGGAATTTTATTAATACATTTAGGGGGTTTAAAATCCTATACTCACATTTTTCTACACAGGGCACACTGTTTCCCCTAACTGTGTGCCATAACCATGCATCTCACCTAGGGGTGTCCAATGGTTACTTCTAATAGGGCGCATGGTTTGGAAAACCATGAACCAACCATGTGAATCCTCTCTTTTGGGGTTTACATAGTTTACTAGGCTAGGCTCATGGTTTGGGGAAACCATGAGCCAACCACAAACAACCCCTCTTCCATCCAAAATTCTCCAATTAACACCCAAACACACCCAAGATAAAAACCAAACAAAATATAATCAAAACTAGGAAAAAATAATACCTTTAAAAAATACTATTAAATGTACATAAAATTTTAACATCTTACAATTCTTCACTTATTATCACCAATCCAATAGTGCCACTAAGAATCACCAATATCTATCTTGAATATGAGGTCAAATAAAAAAAAATTCATCATAGTTGTCAAATTCTTGAATTCTTAAATATATTTAAATAATTGGATTCCTTACACTAAATAAGTAGTCCGCATTACATTCAACATCCATTAAAAATCTTGAGTCATATCATGTAATCCTTGTGAATTTTACTTCATAATACCTAATAGATTTATCCTCTACTTTCCTGATTCTAAGGAATTGCATCTCCATTTTAAAATGAAGAGTGTAGGGAAAATATTTATTAAAAATTGTGTTCTTTAATCCAACCTAATCTAGGGATTCAATGTCTCTCTTAGGATTTGTATTCATGATCAGTGTCCACCACTGATCAGCTTCTCTCTCTACTAAATAAACAACCAATATGGTATTCTCCTACTTGGATCATTGGAAGATAGAGAATATTTTCTCAATGGAATTAATCCATCACTCCATAATTAAGGGATCAAAATATCCACAAATATTAAAATACTTTTATTGTGTTAAGTATTCAACTATAACCTTTTCTATTTTAGTAGAAGGAGGGTGTTCGATGTGATTCATGTTATTAATCATAACTTGTGTTTATTTTTCTTGTACTTACATAAAGTTATGGGATCCTTCAACCATCATAATAGTAATTTCATTAAGTAAATCATAATTATTCCCATTGTATATATTTTTGACATGATTACTCATATTTATTTCCATTTTCTAAAATAATATAAATATTGGTATGAGGATATATGATTCAATAAGCACATAAAAATGAAGACAACTTAACTTACAAATAATGACAAATATACCCAAACTTATGATTCTTTAATATTTAATCTAGGTTATCCATTTTCACGTTATTATTAGGTTATCTAACTATAAATCATAAAATTACTTAACAATGTATTCAAATAATTCAAAATGATTTTGTAAAAAACATGTAAATTATCTTATCATATCCCCCAAGAGTGTCAAACCAGGTGTGTGGTTTGGCCACTTTATCATGCAATGGGTGAAGATCAAGTTAATACCCAGCCATCTATTTCAGGTTTATTGCCCCTGGGTGATTATTTTTCAATGTCTAAATCCCCTTGTTTTTATCCATAAATAGATATCATTTATAGGAAGCCAAACACACTACACATTACCAAAATTTAAGAGATTTTAATTTATTTATAATTATAATATGGGTTTCCAATAATTATTTCTCAATACTAATCCCAAAAAAATAACTCTACATTAGTTTTATACTAATTATAATGACCAAAATCACATCAAAAAAAATATTACATGTTTTTTAACATAAAAATACATAAAACACATACCAATGATATATAACTCTAGTATCTTTAGATGATTATATTCTTAAGTAAAACAATATTAAAAAAATAAAACATATTTATTTAAACCCTATCACTAGATTCTATATAACTTTGATTTTATAACACTGAATTGGATATCCAGGTGAATACATAATCAAAAAGGATGAGCTATAAATTTCAGTAAGGGAATAATCAGATTAAGAATGATACATATGAGATAAAAGAAATATCAAGATAACATAAAAGAAAATAATGATATGATATCATGGAATAAAAATTAAAATATCCAAAGATAATGGAATCAAACAAAAGTGAAAAAATTATAAAACATGACAACATATGAATATGTCAAGGATCACAATAAAAAAATCATATGATAGTGTGCTCGGATAACCACTCATGCTCTATATATGGTTTCACATGAGATGAAAATATTTCCCAATGAATTAGAGTGATACCATGGTACACCATTCATATATATGAATTTAAGTGTTCCATATAGATCATATATTGTAAGAAATCATGTTTTCAATTAACCATGGAGAATTAAAACATGTTGTGTATAATCATTGAATTCCTTAGAACTTAAATGCATGAGACCTACAAAATTTTAAACCCAAGAGAGGTAATATGAGTTTAATAGATGGGAAAACTCAATTAATTAAGTATAATTACATCTATGTATATACCCTTGAATGAAAATAATATTTTCTATTCACAGTGAAGCGGGGTGGTATGGAAACTCAAAGAATGATTTCAGTAGCATAACGGGTATTAAAAATGGATAATAGAATGTTGTTAATGGTAGATAATGGAAGTATATCATTCATAAAATATATTTAGTATAGTAATGGAATGATTATAAATTTATGAAAACATAGTAATTTTAAAAGTATAAAGAATACTATAAAGAAAGCTTCTAAATAAAAAAGAAGTGGAAGAGAATAACTTAACTTAAATAATGCTTCAAAATCTTTGATGGTTGATTCATTGAGAGAATTAAAGCTTCAAAAAAAGACTAAATGAGAATATAAGAGAGTATAAGATGTGATAATGATCTTGGGAGTGAATTAAATAGGTTCGAGTGTTGGGTATTTATAGAAAAATGAGAAGAATTATTTATTAATTTCTAAATATAGGCCTTTGAAATCCAAGTTTTGGAAAATGGAAAATAATTTTATTACAAATGGTATTTGTTAATGGTTTTGGAAATTTAAGGAATGGTTTTTTTACTTTTATTAACATTATTACTGAAATAAAACTTTTAAAATTACTTTGATCATGTGAATATAATTTTTCTATAAAGTACTATTTTTTAAACCATAGTAAACATTTTATAATTTGGAATGTTATTTTATAGGGGTATAAAATCAATTTAATTCATTTAAATACATCATATTAATAAAATAGCTAATTTTTTGTTATGTATTCACTTATAATAATTATTAAATCATTATTACATATTTATGAAGTCATAAAACATACTAAAAATATATTAATGTATTTTCTTACCATTCATTACACAATAAAGTATTTTAGAAAATTATCAAAAAAATCATCCTAACCTAATTTCACTATACCAATTTCAAATTTAATGATTATTTTATAAAAATAAATTCTTAAGTATGAGAAAAAATTATTCTAATGAAGCATTAAATTTTTTATAAAATAATATTTTTAAAGGGAAACACATTTTTTATTCACTTTAAAGAATTGTGAATTTTATATTATCATATACATCGATTCAAAATTAGTATATATTCATATGATAACATATTTAAAATATAATTACAATAAATTAAATTTACTTTGAAATTGATATTTTTCAATTCTAATGGGTATTTTTATATTTCAACTATCATATAATTATCACATTAAAATGGTCTGGTAATGGGGATAACCTTAGTCAGATTATGCATTAGGGTGAATGGATCAATATTTTTTTTACCTAATGTGATTTTATTTAATTTTTAATTTGTAGAGTGTGTTACGCACAAATTAATTGTATGTTTATTTATTTGAATTCTTAATCTAGTGTATCGTCTTGGTGATGTTCCCAATCTACCTTTAAAGTAGTTTTAAAAATATAATAAAAGTATATTCAAGGTAAAAATTATGTGATGGCCATATATTAATGATAAAATTTCCCTTTACACAATATATATACTCCACCATTCTCATAACTCATCATTCGCTACTTCACTTATAAAATTTCTACACTTCCATAGATAATTTATATTATATTTCTAATACTTATCTCTATTTTTATAGTATTTATGGTAGGAGATATCTTCATGGGAGAATTCAGTCCAATGGATTTTTCATTAATATTTTCACTAAAATTTAGTTTTTATATCATTTAATTATTATTTTCAATTATAGAAAATATTATTTAATGATGTTTAATCTTTCTATGAAATGTAACAATATTTTTATGTGCTTAAACTATAAAATTTATTAAAATAGTCATAGTGAGAAACAGTTTATCTTAAAAATAGAAGTAATTTTAGGGTCATTTCATCCACTATGAATATATCACTCCATACAAAATCAATCTTGAAATGACCCAAACTTTAATTAATGAAAATTCCTATTGATCTAATTAAATTTATTATTATGTAAAATGGTTATATGACATATGAACTTCCTTGGTTTTATGTTTTTGGATTTTAAAATACTATTGAGAGTTGTTACCATTAATAATATATCCATTGAACAGTGATCACATGACTATTATAAAAATAGGACTTTAACAAATCCAATTTACTCAGAAAAAGGGAGTGATGGCCTCATCTAGTAGAATTCCTCCACACGATGCCCATTTTTTAGAGATCAAAAAAGAGGTAGCATCACTGGTCTTCTCTCTTGACCAAGCCCAAGTTGAGCTTTAACATGTTAATCTTGAACGGAACCTCCTATGGGAGAAGTGGAAGTTGATAGATATTACCACCCAAGCGATGTTATCTAAGCCACCCCAAGATACCGCCACCAACTCACACCTTACCCTTAGGTCTTATGCGAGTGTTTTAAGTGGTTATGTAATAAGACCCTAGCACTATGATTATGTGATTTATTTTATAATATTCATTCATTTTATTATTTTTACTAAATAAATAGTTTTTAAAGTACAAATAGTATTTTTAGTTAATATTAAATTAAGAAATCTATTTTGATGTATTTAAGGATTTTTGAATTAAATAATATTTTAATAAAATATTATTAATAAATTAATTTGTATTAAATAGAAATGACCATATAATTTTTATGAATACAATTGTAATTTTTATTAAGGATTGAAAGTTGTTTTTGTCAAAAACTCATGAATTTTATATAAATGTATGTTTTTAATTTAAAAGTAAAAAATTAAAATATTTATAAAATTATTTAGATAAAATGAATATTATTTTTTAAATCAGGATTTCTAAATTATAAAATAGATAATTTTTCATAATTTTCAAAGATAGTTGAATTTTTGGGTAAAAATTAACAACCATTTTAATATATAATGTGTTTTATGCCATCATAATGACCCAATAAAATTGTAATAAAATACTATAAATGGAATGGTATACCAATATATGTTTTAACTTTAAAATAATGTTATTTTAGGTATGTTTTATTTATTTTACAAAGCTTTAGTGGACCCTCTAATTTTTATAAAACATTTTGACATTTTAAAATGATTTCTATGAGAGTGTGAATAACCTCCACATAAGCAAACCTAATATTTTAAGAATTTAGGCCATTTTTCTTATAAATTTTTTTTTTACACTCCCTTTTGAAAAAACCATGGGCAAAACCATGGGTTGGTCTGTGGTTTTGATTTGTTTAATGTGTGGTGTCCAAAACCTAAATAATAAAGAATTTCCTCTATTTTCCTATATAATCCAACCCAAACTCCCACTTTCTATTCACTCAAAACCTTTAGAGCTCAACCAAAAATTTCCCTCTACTCTTTAGAAACCTAAAAATTCTCCCCAATATCTAGAGAATATTCTCTCAAGACTCTCCCAAGCCTTTGGGATCACACTTCCAAGTAAGAGAATTCTTCCTCTCTCATTTTTGTCCAAGTTTCTTTATGTTGTTATACCCTTGTATTTTCAATTGAAAATGTTGGTTTATTATTTCACACATCCCCTATAATTCCCTCCTTATGTTTTAATGATGATATGACCATTTATATCTCATTAATTCCTCTCATGTACACCTGTTACCATGTCGAAATTCCGTAAGGAATTTCTCTCTTCTCATTTACATTCAAGGAATTCTTTTGTGTTATGAATATAAATTCCATTAGATATATTGGCACGAGTATCTATATAAACCCATTACTTTCCATTTAATTTACATATTATGAGACACTCATTTATCTCTCATCAACGATTTTTATGAATTATTATGTCATGTTGTTATGCTGTCGAAATCAAACCGTCATTTTCCAAGCCAAAGTCATTGTAAAGTGAATATCATGCCCATTTATCTATCAAGGGTATTCACCTTTATACACATTAACTTATTGTTTATATATCTTCATGTACGAATTCCACATTTCTTTTTTGTGTAGTAAATGATTATGTTTAATGAATCCATTTTATGTGATCCATGTGGCACACTTATGCATGAAATGAAATGATTAATAAGGGTGTGCCCTGATAGCGCTCAAATACATTGGGTAAAGATTAGTATCATGATACTTCAATTTAAATGAGGGTTTACTCATGATAATTCAAGTTCAATGAGGGTTTACTCATGCTCCATGTGAAATGGTCCTTGGCTCATGCTAATATCATGTTAAATATTTATGTCACATTTTCATGTTGTGATTATCATGCTATATCATGCCTTTATGTTCAGGTTTATATTATGCTCCATTGATAAGCCTATTTCCAAATATGTACTACATTATTCATTTTATTCTTTTTTTACACTCTTACTAGTATTTATATCTCACCCTTTTCTTATACAATTCCTTAGGTTATCCCATGCATTGCTAAGTACGAATGAATGTGGGTGGTCATGTAAAAGAGGTTTTAAATTAAGATGTGAATTTCATTTTTTAAGTTGTTAGGTAATGTTACTAAGCCCCAAAGACACTAGACTACTCTATCTTCTATGTTTTATCAATTGAAGATTTTATGTAATAAATTATGTTTAAGTGTGAAGTAAAGAGCAGGGTTTTTATAGTTGATATCAGAGGATAGGTTTAGTTAATTTTTGGATTAGGATTATAAAACCCAAATTAAGGCCTTAGGGATAGGACTAAGTATAATAAGAACATCCCTAATTTTTTGTGTGTATTGAATAAGTGGTTTGTTAAGAAAATAATTCCATGTATGGATAAGATTAGGTAGAGTCAACTCTCCCACAGATGTATCTAGGGGTAAAACACAAAAACAAAGATTTGAGCTAGACTCGAATGGGAACTAATGCAAAACAACGGGTCTTACTGCACTCTTCATTACGATAATCCCAGGGGATATTCTTTGGTAAATTCATAAGCTCAATATAAACCATTATAAAGGAAATAAAAAAAATCTCCTAAGAATATATGTTGGGAAGTAGATCATGGATAATATTGATTGAAGAATATAAATTCATAAGTTAAGGAAATAAAAGTATTTTATCAGTTATCCATTTTGGTCATTCGATTCCCCTTTATTTGTTACCCCTAACTTTCCATTTATTCTAGAAAATGGATAGTAATCGGAGGACTCAGGATAACAACTGATGCAAAGATAAATGTGACGAGTGTTCTAATAAGATTCCCAATGCAATGGGAGTGGTAATCACAAACTTTTTCACGATACACTCTCAGTTAACTAAAGTATTGAAAAGAAATATGTTTCAAGAGGAACGTTCAATCCCCCTCCCCCAAGAAAGAATAACTCACAATCAAGAACTTCATTAGACAAAGGCCTCTTGCTTTTAATGGATCATCTAATCCCTTAATTGTCGAACAAAGGATCAACTCCATTAAAAAGATCTTCTCTATCCTTTAATGTTCCAAAAAATTGAAGGTTCTTCGGGTTGCTTATCGTATTGAGGGTAATGCTGATCACTAGTGAAAATTGATCAAAAATACGAAGACGTAGGAGGGGATCAAGGCATTGTAATGGGTGGATTTCCAGAAAATGTTTTTCGATAAATATTTTCATTTCACCCTCTGAATTTATATGGAAAGAGACTAATTTTCCCACAATAAAAACGATGAAAAATCCATCATAGTGTACAAGGAAAACTTCAAAAGGCCTTCATGATATGCCTCTGTCTTTTTCGGTACCCCCAAATTCAAGGTTGACCACCTCTTTGGCGGGCTAAAAACTAGCCTATAGAAATCCCTAGCGATCTGTGACTTAGAGAGTTATGAGAAAATTTTCTGATGTTCCCTTAAGGTCAAAATGGAGATCATAAAATCTCAAATGTATCATGCGAATAAGAAGCGTAAGGTGGACTTTAATTCTGGTGGTCTGATAGATAAATCCAATGGGGCTAATAAAATCAAGCACCCCACTAACCAAAGGTGAGTAAATAAGAACACTGAAAATTTCCTTAAGGGGGCCAGGAAATGATTTAGGTGTGAAAGAGAAGGGCACCTCACCATTAACTACTGACAAGAAAAAACTGAGGCTACAACATAAGAGAGGAAATCTCTGTTCGACCCTCAACATGTTGTTCATTGCTTTAGCTTCATAGAACCATGGCACTTTGCAAACTAGTACCCTAATCCATGGGTTTTCAGAGGCAATAAACAAACTCTAAGGTAGTAAGGGTGAGCTATTTCTATCACTAACACAGAAGTGAACCCTGAAAATGAAGTGGTGATAGGTGGTCTAGTTATTCATTAAATAAAAGTGAATGTACTTTTTTATTTTAGTTCTATTCATTCCTTTATATCTTGAAATTTTAGTATAATAATCCCAATACCACCACAAATCATGGAAGTAAAGATGTTGGTAAGAACGGAAAATGGGAAAATCATTGCATCCCATGAATATAACTCCTCCCCTGTCATAATTTATGGATTGAATTTCCTATAGAATCTTGTTATACTCCCTCTGGTGTAATTTGATGCAATTATTGGCTTGGATTGGCTTTCCTTATAAATATCCAAACTAAATTTTCATGATAGAGAAATCACTATCCATATGGAAAATGGACCCCCGATTTTGTATAAGTTCAAGGAGGAGAATGAATCTTCTATAGCACCATCGTCTTAAGAACGAATATTACTCCCCTATAAACACACATATCTTTCTTATATGATTCAGTTTATAGAAGCAACCATTCTTGAAGACATGCTTATTGAGAGAGAATTAACTGAAGTGTTTCCCTGGGAATTGTCTGGTCTTTCTCCTAGAAAAGATGTTTAATTCTCATTTGATCTTATACCTGGGGTGTTGCCAATATCCAAGACTCTGTAAAGAATGGATGTTGTGGGTCTTGAAGAGCTGAAGAAATAACTACAGGAGAATATGGATAAAGGTTTTATATTCCCAACTACTTCACCATGGGTTGCACCGGTCCTCTTAATCAAGTTCATGTGTTTGGAATATTACCATGTAAAGGTGAAGAAGGAGGATATCCCCAAGACTACTTTTTTCACAATATACGGGTACTATGAATTCATATTAATGCCTTTCGAACTCACTAATGCTCCATAAATCTTTATGAACTTGATGAATAAAGTCTTTAGAGATTACATAGACAAATTTTTGGTAGTCTTTATAGACAATATTATAATATACTCCAAAACCAAGGTGGAGAATTAGGAGAATCTAAGCACTATACTAGAGACCTTAAGAAAAGATAATCTCTATAAAAAGTATAGAAAGTGTGAGTTCTAGTTGAAAGAAGTATCATTCTTGGGTCATATCATCACAAGCAATGAGATATCTATGGATCCCTCCAAGATAGCTGCAATTGAGGGATGGACGAGGCTAACATTAGTAATGGATATTCGTAGCTTCTTGGGGTTAGATAGATATGTTTTCTTGTTTGTGAGAAATTTCTGATTATTGTCAAACCCTCTTATCAAGCAATCTCGGAAGGGAGTCAAGTTTTCTTGGAGTGATGAATGCGAAGAGTGATTCAAGGAGCTAAAAAGGAGGCTTATCACTGTGTTGGTGCCCACATTACCCCCAAGTGGATAACTTTTTATGGTATTCAATGATGCTTTGAAAAAGGGTATGGGCTCTGTGTTGATGAAAAATAAAAAAGTCATTTTCTATCCTTTAAGGCAATTGAAATTTTATGATCAGAATTGTCCAACACATGATCTGGAGTTGGCTGTAGTGATCTTCACTTTAAAAATTTACTGAAATTACTCTTTGGGGATAATTGTAAAATATATACAGACCACAAAATCCTAAGGTATATATTCACATATAAAGAGTTTAATATTCACCAATAAAGGTGGTTAGAGATGATCAAAGACTATGAATGCTCAATCCATTACCACCCTTGGAAAGCGAACAAGGTAGAAGATGCTCTAAGAATAAAGTAATTCACAATTCTTTCAATGATGATAATTGAAAAGGATCCAATCATCATAGAATTGATGAAGATATACATGGGAATCATAAAGAAGAGAGCATCATCAATCCTTTCACAAATTATTTCTCAATAGTCTCTTTTGGAATGGTTAAAGGATGCTTAAAAGGATGATATGGGAATTCAGAAGAAAGTGGAAACTATCAAAAAAGGGAAATCCTCAGAGTTTAATGTTAATGAAGAAGGAATTGTGATATTTTGGAAAAGACTATGTGTTTCATCAAATCTGTAGTTAAGGAATGAACTTTTGGATGATGCACACAGTTCAAATTTCTATATCCACATAGGAAACACAAAGACGTATCGAGATCTCTGAGAGTATTATTGGTGGGATAACATGAAGAAGGATATCGTTGAGTATACATCAAAGTGACTGCTATGTAAGCAAGTGAAGGATGAGAGGCATAAGTCTAAGGGGATTATGAAACCATTATCCATACCAGCATGGAAATGGGGGAACATCAACTAGTACATTGTCACCGGACACCTGAATACATCCAAAGGAAACAATTCTATCTGGGTTGTTGTGATTCATCATACAAAGACTACACACTTCATTGAAATTCGGAAGGATTTCTCATTGGATCAACTAGCACGAATATACATTAGAGAAGTGGTGAGGCCTCATGGAGTACCACTATCTATTGTATCTGATAAAGATCAAAGATTCACCTCTAATTTCTGGAAGATTTTTCAACATGCTCTAAATACTAAGTTGAAATTTAGTACGGCATATCTTCCTCAAACTTATGGCCAATCTAAGTAGACTATCCAAACCCACAAGGACACATTGAGAGCATGCCCAATGGACTTTAAAAGAGGATGGTATCAACATCTTCTTCTGGTTGAGTTCTATTACAATAACACTTTCCACTCAAGAATCTAGATAGATCCTTATGAATCCCTTTATGGTAAGAGGTGTAGAACAATGTCATGTTAGGATGAAGTTGGAGAGTGAAAAATACTAGGTCCAGAAATGGTCGAAGAAATGGTGGAGAAGGTTGAAATGATCCATAATCACATTAAAGCTACTCCGAGTCGACAAAAGATCTATGCTGATAATCGTCGATGAGACCTAGAGTTTGATGTTGAATACATGGTATTCCTCTGCATATCACCGTGGAAGAGAGTTGTGAGATTTGGGAATAAGAGAAAAGCTTAGTCCAAGTTACATTGGACCATTTGATATCCTTGAATGCATTGAAATAGTGGTCTATCGACTATCACTCCCACCAAACCTATCTCTAGTACATGATGTATTCCATGTATCACTCTTGAGGAAGTACATACCTGACCCATCGCATGTACTCAATCCAGAGGTGGTACCATTGGAGAGTGACCTCTATTATAAAGAGAAGTGATAGAATATATTAGATCATAGGGAAAAAGTTCTATGAAATAAAACATCGTTCCTCGTCAAGGTGTTTTGGTGAAACCACAAGTTTGAAGAAAAAATGTGGGAATTGGAGGAAGTGATGAAGCAGAGTTACCCTCATCTGTTTTACTATGGGGAAAAATTATGAGGGAGAAATTTCTTAAGAGGGGAAGATTGTAATGACCCAAATGTTTATTAATTAAAATTCCTCTTGACCTAATTAAATGTTATATTATATTAAATAGTTATATAACAAATGAACTTCCTTGGTTTTATGTTTTTGTATTTTAAAATACCATTGAGAGTTGTTACCATTGCTAATATAGTCGTTGATTAGTGATCACATGATTAGCATAAATATAGGGCTATACCAAATCCAATTTACTCAGAAAAAGGATGTGTTGGCCTCATCCAGTATAATTTCTCTATAAGAATCCCGTTTTTCAGAGCTCAGAAAAGAGGTAGCATCACTAGGATTTTCTCTTGACCAATCCCAAGCCAATCTTCAACATGTTAAGCTTGAACATAACATCCTACGAGAGAAGTGGAAGTTGATTAAGATTACCACCTGAGCAATGTTATCTGAGCCACCCCAAGAGTCTATCACCATCGCACACCATACCCTTAGGGTTTATGTGGGTGTTTTAAGGGGATATGTGAAAATACCCTAGCACTATGATTATGTGATTTATTTTTTAATATACATACATTTCATTATTGTTACTTTGTAAATAGTTTTTAAATAACGAATATTATTTTTAGTAAATATTCAATTAAGAAATCTATGTTGATGAAGTATTGGATTTTTGAATTAAATAATATTTTAATAAAATATTATTACTAAATTAATTTTTATTAAATATAAATTATCGTATAATTTTTATGAATACAATTGAAATTGTTATTAAGCCTTGAAAGATGTTTTTGTCAAAACCCATGAATTTTTTATAAATATCAGTTTTTATTTTAAAAGTAAAAAAATATAATATCAAGAAAATTATACAGATAAAATGAATATTATTTTTAGAATCAGGATGTCAAAAATGTCCAATAGTGAATTTTTCATAATTTTCTTAGATAGTCGAATTTTTCCTTAAAAATTAAATACTGTTTAAATATATAATGTGTTTTAAGACATCATAATGGCCCAATAGTGATTTAATAAAATACTATTAATAGTTTTTTCTTCCAATATATGTTTTACCTTTTAAATAATGTGATTTTAGGTTTGTTTGATATATTTTACAAAGCCTTAGTGAACCCTCCAAGACTTATGAAATATTTTAACATTTTAAAATGATTTTCTTGAGAGCGTGACTCACCTCCACATAAGAAATACTAATATTTTAAAAATATAGGCCATTGGACTTATAAAATATTTTTTTCCACTCCCCTTTGTAAAAATCCTTGGGAAAAAAACCATGGGTGGGTTTCTGTTTTTGATTCATTTATTGTGTGTTGTCCAAAACCTAAATAATAAAAAATTCTCTCTCTTTTCTTATATAAACCCACATAATCTCCCACTTACTCTTCACTAGAAAACTTTAGAGTTAAAACAACCTCTTCCATCATCTCTCTATAATCCAACCAAGGTTCCCCAAGCTCCAAATAATCCTCTCTCAAGCCTCTCTCATGCCTTTAGGATCACACTTCCAGGTAAGGGATTTCTTTCTCTCTCATTTTTGTCCAAGTTTCTTTATGTTTATATAACATTTTATTTTCAATTAAAAATGTTGGGGTATGACTTTACACCTCCCCTATACATCCCTCATTTTTTTTGAATGATTATATTCCTCTTTATCTTTCATTAATTCCTCCTGTGTATACTAGCTACCATGCCAAAATTCCGTATGGAATTTCTCTCTTCTCATTTACATTCAATCAATTCTTTTGTGTTATGAATATAAATTCCATTAAATATGTTGGTACATGTATATATATGACTCCAATACTATCTATTTAATTTAAATATTATGATACACCCCTTTATCTCTCATCAACCATTTTTATAAATTCTTATGTCACGTTGTTATGCTGCAGAAATTGGACTACAATTTTCCAAGCCAAATTCATTGTGTAGTGAATTCCATTCCCATTTCTCTATAAATGGAATTAACATTTATGCACATTTACTTATTGTTTATAAAGATTCATTTATTAATTACACATTACTTTTTCAGGGAATAAATTATGATGTTTAATGAATCCACGTTATATGATCCATGTTGCACACTTTTCATGAACTGAAATGATTAAGAAGGGTGTGCCATGATAGCTCTCTAATACATTGCTTAAAGAATATTATCATGATATTTCAAGTGAAATGAGGGTTTAATCATGATAATTTATGTGAAATAAAGGTTGAAACATTATCCATGTGCAAAGATCCTTGGTCATACTTATATCATGTTAAATGTTGATGTCGCATTTCCATGTTATGATAATCATGCTATATCATTCCTTTATGTTCATGTTTCTCTTAGGCTCCATTGATATTCCTATTGCCTAACATGTACTTTATTATTCATCTTATGACTTTTTTACTCCCTTGATGGTCTTTATAGATCACCCTTTTCTTATTCATGTTCTCAGGTTATCCCATTCACTTCTATGTACGAAGGAATGTGTGTGGTCATGTAAAAGATGTTTTCAATAAAGATGTTCATTTCATGTTTTAATTTTTTATGTAATGTTGCTAATACCCAAATACACTGGACCTCTCGATCTTATATGTTGTATCAAGTGAATATTTAATGTAATAAATTATGTTTTAATGTGAAATAAAGAGTAGGGTTTTTATAAATCTCATCGAACTTCCTTTTAAATTACTCACATCGACACTTATTCCTCTGCCACCTCAAAAGTAAACACTAGTACCTATTTTCTCACCAAAAAAATAAAAAACGTATACACTACATATAAATCCATAAAACATAATTTATTTAATACTTATTAGATAAAATTATTAATTCATACTCAATAAAAAAAATTTAAAAAAACAATTTATAGATTTCCACCTCCCTTATTCATATTACCATCTTTTAATTTACTAAAAAATTTAAATCTCGATTTCACATATTAATAGTAGAAAATTTAAAACATGGTAGCATGTTTAACATAAAAATTAAGGATCAATGTGAATAATAATGAGTAAAATATCATATATAATAATCGTTCACTTAATAATTCAATTCATTTATTCAAATTTATTGGACTAATTCCAACTCTGTTCCTAGTGAAAGTTAAAGCATGACTAAATCGCATAAACTAGGAAATATAAAAAGATAAATTTAATATACTAAATAAAATAAACAAGAAAAAATTTGAAACTAAGGGAAATAGATAATTAATTATTAAAGTCCCATAAACTCAAAAAAAATCCTCCACCAAACCCTGAATTGTAATGAATAAATATCATGATACCAAAGGCTTAAAGATCCAGTAAAATATATAAATCACCATGAAAAATACCCAAAAATCAACTAGGTTTTGAGAAAATATAAGGTATATAATTAAAAGTATAGGTACCACTAAATTTAAAATGAAAGAATGGGTCACTAGACTATTATGTGGAAATACTAAACCATGACATGGACTTTTTGAGTTAAATATGATCTTGAATCAATGGAACTTAAAATGATTCTCATCCATTAAATATTTTTATAATTTTCTCATCATAAAAATTCCAATAAACTAAATCATGGAGTATAATATCAGTCCATGATGTGGTCCTTTAGTTGTCCCTTCAAACTATATACAAAACACAATGAATAGTTAACCAAAATATATCATTTCAAACCATGATAAACAAAATTGTAGTTTTCCTTCTCCATATGGTGAATAGTGATTCCACCAAAATATACCAACAACCCATAAATATAAATATTGGGATCTCATCTAAACCATCACATGGTTTATGACCTGGAAATTTTTTTCCCACAAATAGACAGACTCAACTTAATAACCTCACCTATATAAAAAAATATTCCACCACAACAACTTCTACAACCATGATGAACCTTGGAAAACCACAATGAGGTGAAGATAATCACATGATGTGATATCATCCATCACTAAAAAATAGATCTATTCATACTTAAATCACCTATAAACATACTTCCTCTAATGATAACCCACCAAATCACAAATTATTGTGCCAAAAAAATTTTATTCTCTATAATCACAATGAAAAACTATCCAACATTCCGAAAAAATTATTTTTTCTATACCTAGGATAAATATTTGATTCTTTGATATTGTTTTTTCAAATTAAACCTTTTCCATTTTTTTTCATTAAATAACGAGAGAGTAGGCCTTCCATGTCCTACTCAATTATTTTCAATATATTAATAATATTAGAAAAAGTTTATTAAACTCACTCATAGTTTAGTTTTAAAAAATTTGAGAACTTTTTCAAAAATGATTATAGATTAATTCTTGTACCTAGATCCAACCATAATGAAGACACCAGTCACTCCAAGTAATTAACATACCCAATAATATTTAATATACGTATGTTTAAGGGGTTTCACTAACATATAAAATTTTATTTATTTATTGAGAACTATTCTCAAGTTATTATACGAGTCTAGAAAGTTACTTCCATTAATATATTAAAATTTCATGGGTTGATCTCAAAGTTAATTTTGATTCGATTGATTCAATTTTATAAAAAAATATTAAATATGTTCATGTTTTATAATAATTTAAAAATGATTTTATTAAATGTTATTCCACAAAAACGATAAACCTTTTAATTACATCATGTGCATTAGTGGTCCAAGATCCAAATTTAACTTAATATTTGAGTCGAATTTTATATTTCTCTCATCACCTAGCTATTTAGGTAAACAATATTTCTAATCATATCACATATGAATCATGGATAAGTGGGTGAAAAAATGATTTTCAAAATCCATTGAATGGATTATCCCAACACTATTACAATAGTATCCTAACTTTAATGAGTTTAAAAATAAGTGTAACCCAAAGATCACAATGAGATTTTCTAAACTAACTTTTAGGGTTACTCATTCCAACTATGCCTTACCCAATATAATCCATTGGAACCAAACTTTTTCTTAACCTGCCCAATAGAATGATTTAACTATTGAAACTTTTATTCTTTAGAAGAATCGAACACTTATTATAATTATATTGATTTTATCATCTAGACATATTATTCCATGTATTCCTTTGATGTATGAATTCTTCAAATTTATTAGATTTTGTATCACATACCCTCAATCATAATAATATTTTCAAGACATATTAATGTATAACCTATTATACAATTCATTATTTTCATTACATTACTAAAAATAACCAATAGTTATAATCGCAAATATCCAAATACATCATATAAATAATTTACATTTAACTATTTCATTTAAATATTTATAATCACACAAAACCAAATCCTTGGTAGTGAAAATATGGTATGAGAGGTTACTGACCATGACATTTCTAGATAGATCCTAATCACCCAGTTCATTGAGAATCCGGACCCAAATTCACATTACCTATAGATAAATAATGAATAGAGACTTTTATCCCAATATAACACCAAGAATAATATATATTGATCATAACCATACTTTATAATCAAGTTTTGAATAGAAAAAAATTATAGTTAGATTTAAATGTAACTAAATATTATTTTATACCTTCTTCGTAACTCTTTGTATGGATAGTATAAGGTTTATAAGAAGAAAGTTAAAATTTAAAACTAAATAATACATTCCTTCACAACATAAAAAAATAATATTAATGAATTAAATAAATTTGGAGATAAATTAAATAAATAATCATTTTAAAAATTTAGATACGAGATAAACATTTATTAACATTTCATAAATAAATAAATTATAAAAACATATTAATTTTGAAAATATTTATGGATAATATATAAATAAAAAAATAAAATATTTCATCTTTATTTCAATATAAACTCTTTAATGTTGTTATTTTACAATGTATTTAATATAAATTACATCATATTTCAAATATATTATATTTAAAAAAACATTTTATATTTCATAAAATGATTTTACATAATTTAAATATCACATATTTGATTTTATTTAATCTTTGATCATATACACCAAAAACCTTTTTTTGAATGGTTTGAAAAAAACATAAAATTTGATCTTTTAATACGAACATTCCAAATTATTATATATTATTATTTCATAAAAAATAAAAACTCTTTTATAATAATCAATATTTTTAAATTTATAAAAACTTAATGAGTTAATATGCCATTTAATTACACTTTAAATCAAGATCACATCCACAAAAACATATTTAATGTAATCTAAGTCATATTTTAGATTTTCTGGAGGACTCAAGGTCCCTTTTTATTAAAGTTTTTTGATAATTTTAAGAGAAAAAAATTATAAAATATAAAACCATAAAAGTTTTAAAATAAATTATATCATTTTTTTCAAGTTACAAAAATTATCAATGGAACCATTACCATTTTTCTTGGAAAAATATGTTTCATGTAGATCCTAAAAACGTCTTACATTTGAATCCAGGATACGGTTTTTCTCAACTACACCATAGTTTTAATATTGAAATTATTGGGAAAAATTAATCATTCGATTCCTAGAAGGTAATCGATGGATGCACCATGTAGTGGACATAGCCTTTAGAAATTTTTTCCTGAGAAGAAATCCCTTCATATTATTATAAAAAAATATAGGATGACTATTAAACCTACTAACCACACCAATTCAACCTCAAAACACTCAATAAAACTCATGACTCACATACAATCTAGTGAAAAATTATAAAGGAAAGGAAACATGAGATTAGGTGGTTTGGATGAAAGTCATACATCCATGGGAGAAACACTGTAATATTTTCTATTAAAAAAATAATATACAAGAATTAAAATAACATTATCCAAGTAATCTATTTAGGTTACTAATTATAAGTAATATTTCATTTTCATTTATCATACTTGTAAATTGGTGGAACCGCATTATAATAATAAGTATCATCCAATCATTCAGTTGTATCACCATCTAAAATTCATAGATAAACCACCATTGAACCATGTGACTACTGATACCCTATTTCAATATTCTTATGATCATTGTATTTGGTGCATAGTGAAAGGTTACCCAACCCATTGGCGAAAAACACGAGGACTCACATCATAACTTCCACTTAACATATTTCAGTGAAACTGACCAATACCCATTACTATAATAGAATAGAAAAATCTAATCAACCTTCCATCCAATATAAATATTATTTCCACTACCTAAAACATAAAAATTGATCTTTCACCTATCTCTTTACCTTCTGGTATATTAAATATGAATATAAAATATATTTTATACTCCCAATAATCTCTCACTTGAAGAATATGTCAAGTAACTCTTAAATACTCTAGCACTTTTCCACAAACAACTTTTTCAGTTCTACGGCAATAATAGTTGGTGTTCTCTATTTCCACCTTATTTTCACCAAACTACTACCAAGTAATAGTGTTTCATTGAAATTTCTTAGATGAAAACCTAAGTGAACATGTTTTTTATATTATTCTTTCTAGAAGTATTCCAAAAATATAGTACACTGTCATCAAACTTGTTCTGTATGAAATGGTACTTTAGGTCAATATGTTCTTTCTATGAGTGAAAATCCATATTCCTTGGAAAATTAATCACACTCTAATTATCACATAATAACACTCCAACCTACTAAATCCTTTTGAGGATCTTCAACAAGTGTATTAACCATAATATTTCCTTTCCTACTTATGTTACATCCAAATTATCAGCTTTTATTGTAGAATAAGTCACTGATGGTTATAGATGTGACATCAAAATAAATTTAATTGTGTCATATGTAAAAAAAATTATGGTTATCTTCTATGTATCTAAATCCCAAAAAAAATATGCATTGATATAGCCTTGCAATGGTTGATCTATTTCAAAGTAAAACACTTATCTTTCAATCCATTCAAGTATTGGATGATCCACTTAACAACCTATGAGTGATCCTTCCCTATTACCTATCATTTATTCAAACAAAAAATTCTCAATGTAGCAGACCTTGAATCCTATTTTTGGAACCTTCTATATAAAAAAATTGAAGTAAATAACCTATAGTGTTGAATCTAGATTACATCTGTAAATTATTGACTTCTCAATGATCTTATGGATGTAGTCACTTTGAGATAGAACGAAATTATCGGTTTCCCCATCTCTATCAATCATCATTCAGAAAATATTTTTGGACATTTAAATATCATTCATCTTGAAAATTATGGACAATTAACACTTTAGTTTATAAATCCTCTTATCACATAAACTAGTTATCAATAAGTTTTACCTATATAGAAGAATTATGATGAAACTTATATCATTCCATACCTTCTGGAATAAAAAATAACCTATGTTTCACTAATTGAGATCTACCTCATAAAAAAACATTAAATTTCTAGTTCCACTACCTTGTATTCTACTTCAAGTCATACAGGCTACTTTTCATCTTACATACCAAGTAATCATTCTAAAAATCCAGAAACCCATAAGATGCTTCATGCAAATAGATTCGTTTATGTCTCTAGGAAGAATAGTTGTTTTTATATCCATCTTTTCTAATAAAATATTATCAGTAGAAACCTTTATTAGCAGTATATGGATGGTAGAATACTTAACTACAAGTAATAAGATATCATATAATTCAATACCTTCCTTTTTTTGAACTCTCTTCACCACTAACTATTCCTTGTACTAGTTCTTTTCTTCAACATACTCCTTTAAATATAAAAACCACATATTATTTAGATCTTTCATCACATTTGGTAACTCAGTAAGCTCCCATTTTTCATTGGTATCCAACAAACTCATTTTTTATTTCAGTGTTGACTCCCACTTTTTTGAGTCACTGGGAGTGGACTTCTCTTCTATCTTTTCTGGTTTTCCTATATCCATAAGAATTATAAATTTTATGTCATCTAAAAATCTTTTAATGGGTTTATTGACATTGGTAGATCTAAAAACTACATCTTTCAGCTTAAATATATTTATAACTACATATTTTGGTAAATTATAGTTTGAAAATACAACATTTTATGCTATAAATATGAGATATTTACCATGGTTTTTGAAGTCTTAGATTATTTAGGAATATCTTCCCTTGCCGTACTACATAAATTTTCATGTTTCTGTCTGAGATCTCTAGAACTTGTTTCATTCAGGTACTCCCACTCATATCAAATTGGGATTTTTCAGTTGATTACCTATTCTAAACTTCCTTATTATCCAAGTTATAGTCCTTCCATAAGACCTTCTCATTGAATAGAACAACCCTGCTCCAAATTATATACCCACTGTCATTATCCCAATGTTTCAATCCAAAATTTCCATCCCCATATCCCACAATGAAACATGTCTTGGACTTTAAATTGATTTTATATCTGTCCTTGAGATATTCATGGTCATAGTAAATTCTTCCAAAAAAATTAGGTGGATAACTTTTAGTTGTTTTCTAGAATATAGTTGTTTGAGAATGTCATATCCCAATGGAGTGGGTGGAATTTTTTTAACCAAATATATTTTTGGGTTCAGTACTTCTGCCTAAATTTCATCGGGAATTATTGCGTACACTCCAATGATGAACGCTTTTTTTATAACATATATTTATTTACATATGTCACACTATTCTTCTATATTGTATCAGGAATAATTTTCACCATTCTAATCCAATACTTTAAATAGAAGTTACTCCAGTTCCTTTCATTATAATTTCCATCATTATGAAATATTATTAATCCAAACTTTTGAGGAATTTCTCTCCCTATCATGGAATTCAATTGAATTAATCTTTTAAAGACATCATAAATATGTTTAATAAGGTAAAATCATACTTTCCTCATTACATAATCATTAAAAGTCACAAATTATAGCGACCCGCAATGAGACTAGACTAGGGAAGCCTTTAAACATTTGAGTGAAATACTTTAAACTTTTGGAATCTAGGATTCCATATATTCTAGTTAAATAAAACCCTTTTTAAATTAATAGGAACAAAACTCTTATATCTTTTGAATTTAGTGTGATTAAACATTATCACGAATAATACCATTATAATTTTTTTTATTTTCTCTAATATTTCTGAAATAGTAATGACCCAACTATAAACTATTGAACATTATTTCTCTAGTAATTACTAATACATATATTATTTCAGTAAAATAAACGGTAACATCATTCAATCCTCATTACACCACCATGGATATATGAGTCACCTTTTAAAATCCATTGGAAAAGTTTGTACAATAACCTGATTCATCTGCATGACCTATAAAATTAGGATTTTCGATAACCCTGTGATGTTTTTGACTTCTTTTAACTACTAGTTTATTTAATTATTATTCAGTACATTGGAATTAACTTTCCATATAATTTTTAGATCTTTATCATCTTCTAAATATACTTTTCCAAACTTCCCAGACATATATTTTACCGTTTACCCTTTCTCTATTGTTGAGTGAAATGACTCTCCAAAGTCAATCACTTATGACTCTATGGGAATATTGACACTGAGCAAAAACTTGTTTCTTATTTTAGTTATAATCATGGAAATTGAACTTTAAGAATTTGATCTTATAAAATTTTTCTTGAAATATCTATAATCTTTCTTAAGAAACTCTAGTTTCCAATATTACTAAAATATAGGACTACGACCATTAGATTTACATTGAATTCTATCTCATAAATAATCTTTCAATGATTTCTAACTTCTTCATTAAAGTGAATTCCCCCTCCGGTCAATATAATGTGTATTTGTAGAAGCTAATTAATTATACCTTTATCTAATTTCATAATTCAAGATCAAGTTTCCAAAATTATCAGACATGAAGTTCATTTTTCCCCAATAATTTACAACTATCATTATCATCATATCCCATGACATTGGAAGGGATGATAGAAATAAAATCACCCAAAAAACATCTATAAACCTAACCTTCACTGATTAGAGATACCTTAAGAACATATTGAGATAATTCTTGTGACATATTTTCAGTCTACCATCAAATAGAATCATATTGAATAACCACTATATCGTGAACACTTTGTTAAGGGTCGTTTGTTTCTCATACATTTCTACCAAAGACTTCATCAACTCCACCATGGTCTTTATACCCTAAATTTTAAAGGATATATTCTATTACAATGAAATCCTAACTAAGGAAAGTAATTTTATACCCAACTATCTCTATTATTCTTGATTCATCTTCTTCAAATTTATTCACAACATGGAAAATCTAAATCCTACTGAGTTAGATTGTCTTACATCTAAATTGTCTATAATATATAGTCTATACTATCAAATATGCATATATGTAACTTAAATTTTACTAACACCATACCTTATGATGATAGAAAACTCCCACTCATATCAAAATAATTTCATGTCAAAATATTTTTCATTACCTGAGTTACCTCAAAGTTTATTGATGAGAAACCTGAAATAGCCAGAAGCTTTGATACCACTTTTTGGGAATCCTTCCCCATTTGATTCCAAAAAGATAACCACCAGTATCACCATATATTAGAAACAAGATATATAAATTATAATACCAGATTGAATCCATTTTTCTTGGTGTACATAAATATAGGCAGACAAATCACCCTACTCACCAAACCAAGTTGACCTTTCACACACTCAAGAAAACTCTTGACTTGCAAACATTCAAGTGAAAAATGATAAAGGAGAGGAAATATGAGTTTAAATGGCTCTAACATGATGCCTATATCTATAGAATAAATATTTATACCTCTTGCACTAAAACGAGAAGATTTAATAATTAAAATCAATTTAGATAAGTAATAAAATTAGATCAATAATTAAAATTAATATTTCAAAAGAAAATTGTTATACATGGTTGTGTTTGGTCTCACCTTCTTATAGTGAGTATAATTTAGTTATTCAGAATCACTACTATATGAAATTCATGAAAACCCCACCATTTAACATACTAAATTTTAATACCCTATTGAAATAATCACCTAGACTTTATAGTTGGTGAACGATGAAAGGTTACCTAGAAAATTTATAAAAAACATGAGGACTCACATTGTAACTTCCAATGAATATCATTTGATTAAACTGAGCACTATAAATGAACATCATAAAATAGTATCATCTAATCAACATTTAATCCACCATGCATTAAATTGTCACTGCAAAAACCATTAATATTGTATTTTCATATGGTTTTTATCTTCGAGTGGATCAAATTGGTGCTTGAAACATACTTCATAGTCCCAGCTGAAGTATCATTCCCAAAAAAAATCAGGATCATTTTTAACTAAAATCATAATATTATAAAATATTTTAATGATGATATGTTTTAGGAAACTTAATACGTGTCTATTTTTTTAAAATTAAATCATGTTTATTCAAATTATCTTCAACCATGTTTATTTTTCATAAAACAAATCCGGGTTCTAGAAAAACATATTTGACTATATTATTTATCTATTCAATACCTTAATCCAAATATAATGTAAATTTATATAATACCACTAAATTGTATGGAAAATATCACTCATATGAACACATCTAATATAACATCAGTATTAACATATCATAACACTCCATTACCCTAACCCTTTGTTCTATATAACTCTTTTCATTATAAATGAATCCCTTAGATAGAGTGAAATATTTAATCATATGTTTTTTCAAGAGAATTCATAGAAATTTTTAAACTCTTTGGCCTTAGATATGATAACACTAATGGTTTTTAAAAATGAAAACCCTATTCTAAATACTATGGAAAAAACTACTAAAACCCTATTTTCCACAAGATCCAACCATTAATTTTAATTTAATAAATTATAAATGGAAATATACAAAATTTTCTATGTGAATTTTATTTTTCAATATATTTTACATAAAATTGATAGAGATATATGATAGTAATAAGTATCCATAATCAAAGGGTAATATAAAAGTATTTATATATATCTAAATGGTTAGAAAGGATTTCCTATTCTTTTATGGTCTTCATTAAACATAGTTAAATTTAATGATAAAATAAGAACATTGATTCAAGGTGTTTAATGGATCGAGTATCACACAAATATCACAAAACCATTTTAAAAAGACTACACCAGTCTATATTAAAGATAAGGACACTCCTCAAGTTCCTAAAAATATCAAATCTATTATATTCTGAATCAAATTTTCCCTAAACATTTTAAAGCATATAAATATTTTTAAATTTGAACCTATCATTAATTATTTGAAATTTCAAAAATAAATATAGATATTTAAAACTCCATAAACATATTTATTTGATGCTTCAACCAATATAAGATATATAATATGAAATAAAGAAGTTGAGTCATGTTTTTTCAAGTAACGTAATCATTACCATGCATAAAACCAACCATAAAAACATGATTCAGTGACCTTTACTATGGTGTGGTTTATTCCAGCACAAACCAAGAAATGGTTATTTACACCAAGTCATGGTTTATCTTTATCATATATTTCTATCAGAGATACATTGTAATCTATGTTTCTATGTGAATTTATCTAAAATATGAATTTATATAATACATTTTAGGTCGATTTTTTAAAAAAATAAATATTTTATTTATTTAAAAATTCACTATTGACACTCAAGATTCCAACAATATCACTCTAACATCAAAATCCCACCCAAAGGAAACTATCAGTTCTTGAATTAATGGAGATACATGTTTTTCAATATGACACATTATTAAAGAGAAAATTTTATTTTATTTTAAATTAAAACTAGTTATCTTCATTCATAACTTCTTATGTTGCTCAAAAAATCCAATATAGAGCCTCAATTAATAAATAGAAGAATAAAAAATTCAGTCAAACTAAAATGGGTGTTATGAATTGGCCATAATATAGGTAATTTTCCAAACAAATACTAGAAGAACCACTCTTAATAACTCCCAATTTCTATAATCATTTAATATTTTACAAACATCCCATAGTACTTATTTCAACTCTAAAAGGTTCATTTTTTTTAAAAAAGGCACCAATGAATCCAATATAATTAAAACTATAAATAAATTTCATATATTGGATAACTCTTTCTTATAAGAAACCCATAATAAAACAATCCAAATGGTGGACATTGATATGAAGATATACGTGTTTCATGGATATCAAACGAGATCCCTTTATACCTTGGGTGGGACTGATTTTTTGTAAGAGGCCTCTCTTTGATTATAATTATGTATTATAGAATACATTATAGTTTTCAACACTAAAAATACTTCTGGGGTTACACATAATTGTTATATGAATATGGATTAATTTTTTTATAAAACATATAAAGATAATTAAAATGTATTTTAGAGGATATTCATAAGGATTTTTGGTTTTTTGTTTTGAAATTTATTTAATATGATGTAATATATAATTAAATTTCATGATATTTTATCCAAAAGAAATTTTTGAGGGTATCAAAAAGGTTTTTTGGATGTTATTTCACAAGATGTGTCATATTTTATGTGACATAAACTGAAATTACAAATAAATATATAGAGATTTAATGAAATTGGTATATTGAGGGAGGTATTTCCTAAATCCTTGAATCATAATGGTGGACTCATCTATATATTATGGTATGATATAAGGCATATCTTGTTATGGGTCTTAGAAATACTATATGGTATGATATGTGGATATTGTGCCTCTATATTACATATCATATAATAATACCTTTAAAAATAATATTTTTTATGTGCATCATAGTATGATGACTCAATATTTCTTCCATTAAAGTTTTTATTATATTATACATTATTTGATAATAATAAAGTATTTTAAATCAATTGATTAAATATTAAATTTTTGATCCTCTAAAGAGTTATAAAATATTTATATTATTCTCCATTAATTGAATTTTTTTGAAATGATTAATGATGGATCATATGAAGAGATTTCTCAAGGATTGTATATTATTCATATTCTATATTCATAGGATATTGGTATTTGTATTTTTATCCTAAATAGAAACTCTAAATTTAAATATCTATTTCCTTATTTCCTTTAATAATGGTTCTATAAAATTGTGGTTTAAAGTAAATCATTCCCAAGCATTGGTTGATTTGTGAAACCCATAGATATCTCCAGAGGAATGATTCCTTTTGTTGTTTCTTTGTGATCTTCAACAATTATAATTTTTAAAGAATAAAAATGATCTCAACTTCAATAAATGAATTTTATGTTATTCATTTATTGTTTATATATTTTAATTTCAAATGTGTATATGATCATGGGGTAATAAAGATTATAATATCTTTAGTTTCCTTGGATAAATATTTTCAACACTATTAGAAACAAAATAGATATAACATGGGTCATTATTTTCCATTCATCATGGTATCATGGGGAGTGATATGAGATCTCTCTACCTACAATATGATTTGTTCATGCACTCTAAAATATAGCATTTCATATCTTATAAAATATGGGGTTATCATTTCATGTGATCTAGATAAAATATATGATTTTATGTTTTCATAGAAATAAACATATATAATTAATTTTTTTTTAAACATATCAAAAATATATTAGTATTATTATTCATGATATAAGGAAAAACTTTATGAGATCGTGTTGTGCAATATATGATCCCATATATCATGAGTAGCGATATGGGATATTGTAGTCTGCAATATAGTCATTTAAATAATTCTTCTAAAAATAAAAATGATTATTTATAATGTTTTAAAAATAAGGAAAATATAAATCATTTATATTGAAATATATGAAATTTACATATTATTATTACCTTATATTAAATAATGAAAAGTTTCTACATTAATGATAAATATATCAATTGCTCATTTATTTATTTAAAGTTTCAATTTATTATTCATGTATATAAATTTGATATATTATGAATGTTATTATTATTTAATATAAAATTTAGAAATTGATTTTTATAAATATTCTGTTATTCATTTTAGGAGTTCCATGATATTTATTATACAATATTTAATTTAGTTCAAAAAAATAGTGATTTTCTTAATTATAAAATTCTAATTTATTATAATTATTTTCATATATTCTGGATTAATATTGTATTGTAATTAAGATCACTCTTGAGTTATGATTTATGGATAGTGGTACTTTAAGTTGGACTTCCTAGTGCTCTTATATCTGATGAATCAGATGGTACCTTATATCGTCACAAATTTATGGCTTTGTGATTGCTGGCTTTTCCATAGCCAGGTTCTCTACCACTCTCCATCAGAACATAATGATTAGATTTCTCTTCCATATCCATATTTTCACCTATGTGGAAACCCAGTGATTAGTTTATTTGGGTAACCGTTACGTTTCATACTTTTTTTTTAAAGATTGGTTTTGGTATTCCTTTTTACGATGTGGGTTTCTATTAAAGAAACTTTTGAATAGTAAACCATTTATAACCCTGACGAATTTCGAGGGCGAAATTCATTTTAAGGGGGGTAGAATGTAACAACCCGAGATTTTATAAGATACATTCTTTTTAATTTAATTCATATATTCTATTGTACGACACACCAAGATTATCTTTTGCTATACGCAACACTATATTAGCTTGCAGTATACGCAACACTTTTCTTGGCTCTTGTTACACACAATTTCAAGTTCGTTTGAAAGAAGTTATTCTACGCAACATTGAGTGTATATATATATATATTCAATGTATAAATAAAATATGGTTGGATTATGTTATATGAAACAAAAAAGGAGTTGGGCACTACATGCAACCATGACTTGGCTTGCATTACACGTAATCACGACCTTCCTCGATAGCGTGTGTTGTACGCAATACCGGGTTTTACTAAACAACGATATATTATTATAATATTGTTATGAACTAGCCGTTATGAATATTGTTAAATAAATTTTGAATTTTATAACATTATTATTCATCTTACATATTTCTAGAACATGGTATAAGAACAAAATAAATTTTTCGGGTAAAATAAGTATTTTTCAAAAAATGCAGTTTTGCCGCCTTTTGATGGCGCACCAACTTTAAATCTAGTTTTTGACATGTTTATAAGTTCAATTTGACAAAATAAAATTCTTCTTTTGAATCAGGATATAAAAATTTACATTAGATAAAGTTTTGATATTTTTCCGATAACTTTCATATTTTAATGAATAGTAAAAACACGCTATATTTTAATTAAAAACAACTTTTTTCATCGTAATATCTTATGTGGTTAAATTATAATATTGAATGGTTTTAAAGTATAAATAGAATATATTTTTACCATTTAATATAATGTATGTCATTAGCATTGATTTTACCTTGAATTCGTAGATTAAATCAATTCAATGTTTTGCAATGTTTTAAAGAAAAACCCGTTTTCTTTCGACAACGGGATTAATTTTAATTTAATTTATGCATCTTTTGTGTATTGAATTTGTAAAAATGGATTCCATATTTGGAATCAGTGGGTCCAAATTATGTTAATAAGCTACTTTTTATTTTTTGGCATTATGAATAGTAACTACGGTAAATTTTATTTACTATAGTTAAAGGTAAATCGGGTAATTAAGGGTAAATATAAGATTATAAAATTACCCTAACACTTGGAAAAATCCTATTGGATGGATAAAAGTAGACCCATATAACCTAAGGGTCAGATTAGATTCATTTTATGGACTTTTGGCTATGCAAATAATTTAATTATTATTAAAACCAAAGAATGTGACAACATGTCACTTTCTTAAATCTTATTAGTATAATAATTTTAATTTAGTGATAAACTTCATGAAACTTCGAAAATTAATAGTCTCCAGAAATCTAATACAATTATCTACATCATATGAATTTATTTAGAATTTTTAGAGATTAAATAATTATCATTTATTATGACACAAAGATGATGTAGTAATTGTCTTATTAATGAAATATTGACATAATTGATGTTATAAATGCCCAAATAAATGTAATTTGAGACTTTTTATGACTTACATTAATTTTATAGGTTAATATGACATGTTATTGTTGATATAAGTAACTTGGTTCGAACTTATCATTCTGTTATAAATTTCATAAAAATCATGTACCAAATAGTGTCAAAATTGACATAAATTAGTTTTTAAAACAAATATTATATTATTAATTGTTATTTAATTCCTAAAAATCTAATGATCGGCCAAATGACTTAGATAAGTATAGATATATTAATAATAAACAACTTGGGGTTCGTTTGGCTTGTTATGGTAAGTTTATTAACCATATAGTGTAAGAAAACAAAAAGACACGGTAAAAGTTAAATTATTTAACTTAGAGTTAAATCTAATTGATAAGGTTAAAATAATAACCTAAACTTGTCTAAATCCTATTGGATGAGATTATTTCGACCCATACCCACTTTATCTTCGAAATAAGACCCTTTGGAACCATTATAAACCGAATTTGACCTTAATATAAAATAATATTTTGAGATTTTCCTAAGGTGCCCCTCTCCTCCCTTATAAAAGGGCACCTCCTCCCTCTCCTCCTCACACCAATTTGAGCATTAAATCTAGTCAAACCCCTTCCAAAATCTCTTATCCACTTCCCTGGTATCATCCTAGAGGTCCTGGTCTTCTTCAAATACCATCCTTAGTTCATTAAGTGGAGGTTAAGTGAAGGCGCGTCAAAAAGAGGTAATATCCATTACCGATCTTTTTCAATTTCTTTCTTCTTCAACTTCTTCTTATTTAGTTGTTTCATGATAAAGTAATAACATCAATATTTATTATATACTTATATGTTATTATAAATATGAAACAACTCTAATTAACCTTCTATCCATCCTACGGAAAAAGGAAATCACCGCGTGTGCGTACGTACGGAATACCGTCTCCACGACGCGATGAGATTCATTATCCATGTTAACCATTCCATAATGATTATAAATTATATATAATGAATAATAATGAAATATATGACATGGTAAATCTACTGGATTTATTTATATATATATTTCATCTACTTACTTCCATTCAAGACAATAAGGAAAGGAAAACAGCGTTCATGCGTACGTACGGACTACCGTCTCCATGAACGGTGTGTTTCATTTCATTTATCTATCTATTATATATATATATATACTGAATATATATGATATATAAATCATTTTTTATATTCTGGAAGTAAGTAAATCATGATAATTTCAAGAACAACAATTCCAAACACCTACGATAAATTAGACAATTTTACCAAAAACACTACTTTAACATGAATTTACAAAAGAACGGGTAATATAAAGTCCTAAGTGAACCATATATGATATAATAACAATGAATATGATTCTGTAAAAAGTCAATAACATTATTTAAATCATTATACAGGGGGTTCGGATACGTACAAAGCATATCGGACCTAAGGTAAGAGATAATTTTACAAATCTCATTTTTATCAGAGATTGCATATTCGTAAGTATTTACTGGGGTTATTTCTATCATCCATGTCCATGTTTTATAAAAGTGTTTTCATGTATGTTTAAAGTCATTTTTACCCATTTTTGACTTTTACTACATGGTATGTAAGGAATCTTTCTTTTGTTTACGTTATGAGGTACTTTTTGACTTTTCCGGCAAAAGTACGAAAAGAATGTTTTTTTTAACTTATATGGCATGAATGGATTTTTAAAACATTATTTCCAAGAAGCTTCCTTTACAAGTTTTCAAGTTTATTTTTAATCAATTTTTTTTACTTTAGAATTGTATGACATGTTAAGAAAGGAAAAGTGTTTTTGAAGAAGAAAGGATATTTTCCTCAAGAATGAAGTTCAAGTGTTTTATCAAAATTATTTTCCATCTAAGATAATAAAGGGTTCTGTTTATATCCCTATTATTACATGGATTTGATTATGTTGAGATGGAAATATTTTTATGAATTCTTTTATCTTATATGAATTGTTTTATGATGTCACGATGTTTAAGATTCCCATTTTTATTACATGGTTTATGCAATGATGTATGATTTATGATTTTGTGGCACACATAAGAATGGTATCATTATGAGATGGGTGGGACCTATATCTCCCTCCAATGCATTGGGTAAAGATATTATATCTCATGAGATAGACATGGACGGAATGGTAGGTTATACCGGTTCAGTGAAACGGGACTGAAACGAGAGTGACTCGGTTCAGAAATGGACTTTGTCCACTAAGATAGTCTTGGCAATGAGTCTTGACTAATAAGATATGATTCTCTATGATTATGTGTGTATGCCACAAAGTTTCATGTTTTAAGTTATGATTATTGGGATTTAATTTCACTACTATGATTTATCCCATGTTATGAAATTATGCTCTCTTTTGCAGGTTAAGATTTCCAAAATGTTATGTTCTTATGAATATGATGTGATTGATATTTCTTTTTTTTTACCCTTACTGAGCATTTGAGCTCACCCTTTTATGTTTTCTTTTCCCTTGGATATAAAGAAAGGTTTTAGGTAAAAAAAGGAAGATCTTTATGGGAGATATTGAAGATCTTTCACCGTGATTAGAAGATTATATTCCGAGTTTCCAAAGACACTAAACTATTACGGTCCTTGTGTGTGTGTTTTTGTTATGTACTAAGTATTCTGCAAAAGTAATGTAATGTCTATGTACGTCAAGCTTCGGGTCCCTACAATATCCTTTAAATTAATTAAAAGGTGAAAGTTATAGACAAATTTTATCCTCGTCATCTCATCTATTGAACATTTATCATTTTATTTTGTTATTGGACATGCATCCTCCATATCTTTAGGAAATGAACTTATATTTCTTGAAATACTCGAAGAATTAGTAATCCATGGGATGACTAATACTCAGAGTAGTACAAGCAACATAAAAGAGATTAGGGATGAATCTTGAGAAAAAAATCAATAAAAACTATTTGGGAGATGAAGTAGATGAGGAAGACAGTTGTACTGCATTGTATTCTCTAAATGTGGTAATGTCTCCCATTTTTAATAATTATTGCATTGGAATAATTTATTAACTCATGTCCTATTTAAGGTGATATTTGGGGGAATAAATATTAGTGTCTTTGATTCAATGGGTCTCATTGTGGAAATGTTATGATATATGAATATTTGGGGCCTATATGAATTCCATATTTATAAGAGAAATCATGATTTTAATATTTTCAATTCTCTCACTAAGATTAGTCCTAACTCTACTAAAATGATCCATCAAGTATTTATTAAATCCCCTAAACAAATGAAAATATAATATTAATAATTAAAGAGTAATATGAAACCCAAATATGATAAAAAAGAATAATAAACATTCATTCAACAAAATAGATGATATAAAAATTTATTGATAAAATATTTTAATAAATAAAGTGTTATTTCATATACATGGACGGTAATCAGAGATTTCTAGAGGTGGAACTATTAAATGTAGACCTAAAATTATGAATACATAAAAATAATTTAAAATAATTATTCTAACATATATATAATTTGATAACCTCTATTAAATTTTTTGGAAAAAGAGATCTAATTACCTAATGAATTATTATATTTAATGTTAATGGTATTTAAAATATTTGAAAACATCTCAAAATTATAATTTCAATTAAAAATCAATAAATAATGGAAAAAATAATTTACGTAAAATAATATACCTATTAATGATAAAGGTTTTCAAAATCACCAAATTCTTAGTTGATAAATTGATTCAAGGATTATGTCTAGAAGGTTTAAAAAAGAATTATTTTCAAGCAGAAGAAGAGTAGTATTTATAAGAAAATTTAATTTTCATGTCTATTATGGTTTCTATGGTTATTTTGGTCATATAGTATAAATTTTTAGTCATAATGAAATAAATAATATTAATTATGGAAGAAATAGAGTTTCTAAGTTAAATGGGAGATTACCCACTCTTACAAAAGTAGTTTCTAAGTGAGATGAATCTTCATAAGTAAAATTGGATGATGAATTTCAATGATTGAAAGAAATATACTGAGCATGTGACAAATTAAATGGTTTTATATAGGATGAGATATTGAAAGGTTTTAACGAATATGGGCCTTCTCTAAAGTGGTATTTTAATTCTAGATTTTCATTTCATTTTGCTTGAACCATTATCTCACATAATCTTTGGCGAGTACATTCAATCATAAAGGCTCCACATTTCACCTTAATGGAAGGTGGAATATTTAGTGTGTCAAAGATCATATCAATTTTCTCCACCTAATCCTCCATCACATTAGGATCATATTCCCTTGAAAGGATGAAGTCTTATGGTGAATAAACTCTCGATTGAGATTCTTATCTTCATCAAATGTTAAATTAAATCAAAAGAAAATAGTCATAAAAATTCAAGTCACTATAAAAAATATAGTGTATGTGAATGGTACATGGACCAACTCAAATAGAAGGATAAAATAATCAGAAATTCAAATATTGTTCCCAAAATCAATTGGAAACTCAAGAGATGGGGATAAAAGTTTTGTATGGACACTCCTTCACACCTATTACTCAATCTCTTATAGATCTATCTCTTTTCAACCAAACATACCCAATAAACATTATTGACCATAGGGATATGTCGACTGAAAAGAAAGAATGATGATATAAAAATGAAAATAGATATCTCTAAACAAGCAATCTTGGACTGAATAGGAAGAGGATAAAATAAGATACCATGGATTGAATCTTTGAATCGTCTGAAGCAAAGTAGATATATCAAAAAACCTGGAAAAGTTCGAGCCTTGGATTCGTTCGACCCATCAACAATTCGATCCTTTGATTTGAGCCTTGGAATCATTTGAGCCTTCATTCGATCTTGTAATGACCCAATGTTTTATGAAATGAAATTATTTTTTATAATTATTTCATATAATCACATGAAATCACAACACAATGAACTACTAGGTACTATGTGAACTTTAAACAAAAGTTTGACACTTCTTGTTTTTGAATTTCAAAAATTTGATATACACGGTTGTGATCAGTAAGATGTTTGGAGTCCGATAATAAAAACCTAATTTTTTTGGTGAATAGTAACATACCCTTATGAATAGTAACCTACCCATATGAATAGAAATATGACCATTATGAATACAGAATCGTAAAAAAGAATAGAAAACTCACCCTTGAGTGTATAAAGAAAATTTAGGCATCTTATAAGTGATATATTGATCGTTGTAAAAGTATTGGTATTGTTTATGTCTTAAATAATTATTTGAAATTAATTAATTAATTTAAAAGAAAATTTATTATCTTAAAATGTTTTTAAAAATTAATAATTTCTTATCTTCCAGTTTTAAGATAATTTTATAAGACCTTGTGTAATTTTTTAATGTTTTATAAAATTAGTTAGAGTTTTAAAACCCTTATTCTTCAAGTAAATTATGATTTTAATTAAAAATTAAATAAATAATATTTATAAATTTATTTTTTTAAACTGGATTAAATTTTTTGGATTCTACACATTGAACAATGGTTATGGTGATTTTTTGAGATTTTCAGTGAATAGTAAAATACGATAATTTATGATAAATGATAAATACATGAATTATGATGTCATCAGCTGACGTATGGCTGATGTAAATGGCCATTGGTTTAAACTCACATTAAAATATTACTATTTTGTATCTCGGGAATCATTACTATTGCTTTTCCTATGGAAAAATAAAAAACTAATGATTAAAAAATTGAAAAAACCCCTCTCCCCTTCACTATAAATACCACCCCTCACACCCTCATTACTTCACACCTATCAAGATTCAAGACTTGTTAAAATTATGAAAAAATATCTTAATTATATCCTTCCCCATATCCATCATTCCTTGTTCTGATAAAAAGATAAAAAATCTCTTCCCTAAAGAGGCACTCAAATGAGATAAACTCAAGAGGTAAATTCCTCTTTCTGATTCTTTTATTTTCTTTCAAGTTTTTTTTTATTTTTTTCATTACTCACCTCCCTTCACCCAAATGGTATGATAACTCTAGTAACATGAATTTAATTTAATTATATAATTTTAATGGGATAGTTTTTCATAATCTCTCCTCCCCCTTGTTTTATACTATAAAGGAAAACATCGTCTGATATGTGTTGATTTATCACATTCAAGGATGATGGGTTTTCAATTTGTATTACTATCCTCTAAATTGGTCATGAAACAATTTTAATGGTTGAACCAGATCATAATATATGTATTTTATATTATATTATGTTCTATAATCCTTTTTAACACATGATGTAAAATAATAATACAAAACAAGTTAATTGTGAAAAAAAATCGTCAAGTTAATCCAAGTGTTTATCATTAATATTTTATATAATGATTCTAATTCACTCCAAATAAACAAATGAATTTTATGACCATGTAATCATATATATTTTCACTAATTTCATATAACTTCAATTTTGGACAACCACTCTCATCATACATGTGTATCCAAACATGAATATAAGTGATCCCACCATTAAAACCATGGAAACAAACAGACCCAAACAATGAAATCAAACCTCAGAACCAATAAAAAAGGTTATGAATGAACTCAAAAAGGTTATAATAAATAATTTACATGTAAAATAGGTTTTATAATTGTTAATTAATGAACCTAATTTGATTATTTGGGTCATTAATATCAAGTGTAGGACACCATCATACTTAAGCTAAGGGATCCAATCTTTCTCACATTTATTCACGAATTTCCTCTATGTTATGTCCTTTTATGTGTAGTTCCTAATTCTGGGGTTTGATTTAGAAACTCCCCCATACTTTAATCATGATGTATAAAATAATACAATCCCATATATCTCTCATTAATCCCTCCTAAGTACACCCAATACTATACTAATATTCTGTAAGGGATTCTACCCGAACATCCATTATTCCTTCGAGTTATTATTACACTCTTTTTACCCAAATGAAATCCTAATTTTTTTTATTTACATATTATAATTTATGATTATATTTCCAAAATCATATATCAATATCCATTAATAATTCTCTTTTGGGTATATACATTCTTTTAAGTGATTCCCTCCTTAATATTTCCCGATTAGCAAACCCATTTTAAAGAAACTTCCCAATTTCTTACCCAATTATAGGTACATTGTATGATTTGTTTTGAAGAAACCATTATATTTATAATGTTACTATTTTAATTTTTAAAACCTTCTTGTTTCACTTTTTTTAATATTAAATATTATTCCCTTTTCTATTTTAAATGATCTTTGATATTTTCATTATACCTCACTAAAATGTTTTAATTTTAAAGTTTCTTATAAACTTTTTTAAATGTTATCACTTAAATTTGGCATATATTATTATTATATATATGTATTATACATTATTAATGTCTATTATTAATCAAATTATTTATTTATGGACACTTTTATGATCGCCCATTAAATTTTTCTTTATGGATTGGTTACGATACCCATTTCTTTCCATGGGTTTCCTTATGTTTATATATGTTTGATTATGTATGATTATATGTGTTTTAATAATATTCATGAAAATGTTGTGATAGGTGATCCTATATAGTGCTCCAATTCATTGGGTAATGTTGAGTCTCATGAGACATTATGTGCAACGGTCTTGGCGGTTAGCCTTGACTCGTGCTACCATGTGAAACAATATTGGTGGTTAACTTTGACTTCTGCTCCTCTATGTGAAACAAGCATCGAATCACGATAAAACCACCTTTTATGTTTCTTACACATTACTATGAATTCATTTTTATAATACCCCATGTTTATATGTTATGATTCCATATGTTCAATGCCTTTTTATATCGTTTTGTTATGCCTTCTAACCGAGGTGCTAAAGCTTTATTTCTCATGTTTATTTCCCTTACTGGGATTTTAGATCATACCTTCATTAATGTGATCCCTTGGGTACCATATGAAGATGTAAGGGAACAAAGGAAGTTAGGATATCTTTATGAAGATTAAATAAAGAAGTTTTTTTTAGTCCCATGATTTAAATTTTATGTACCTACTACTCAAAGAAACTAGACATCACAATCCTTGGATTGTTTTATGATGTGTAATTATGCTTAAAATCATGTAATATTATGTGTAAAAGGCTAGGGTCACTATAGTTGGCATCAGATAATTGTCTAGTCATTTTTGGAGATTAGGAATATAGCACTTTAGTAAGAAACTTAAGGATGAGACTAAGTATAAGAAAACATCCCTATATTTTGGTAAGTATAGAGTAAGTGGTTTATCAAGAAAATACATCTCTATATGAATAAACAAATGAATAGGTGGAATTGTAATAGATGTATCTAAGGGTAAAACCCAAAAACAACACTTTGAGAAACACTCAAATGGGAACTGGTGCATGACAACAGTCCTCTCTCTACTCTTGATCTGACACTCCTAAAGGATATGCTTTGGTAAATTCATAAGCATAGTACAAACCATTATTAATGGAATAAATAAAGCCCATAAGAATATATGTTAAGAAATTTATCAAGGATAACCTAGATTAAAACCTAGGGAATCAAAATTTAGGATATACTTCTCCTTTACAAGTTTATCCTTTTATGTTAAAAGTTTCCTTTTTATGCTCAATAGTTAAGTATTTAAGACCTTTGATTGTAATTTTTTTTCTTAGTTAAAGGAAGGAAATAGAATAACATGTGCTAACAATCAATGTGATAGGTAATGTAAAGATGGCCCTAACGATATGACTAATATGATGGGAACGGGTGCTCAAAACTTCCTGATAGTACATTATTAGCTGTATCAGGTTAGGAATAATAACTTGAATCATGTGGAACGCCCTCCTCCTACAAGGAGATAGAATGTTTCTGTAAATACTTTATACGGAAAAGGCCTCCCATGTTTAGTGTATCTTCTGATCCCCTCATCACGGAATAGTGAATTGACTCCACTAAAAATATATTATATGTCCTCCATTGCTTAGAAGAAGAGAAATTTGTGCTGGCGGTATATCATTTTCATGGGGAAGTTGATCAGTGGTGGAAACAAATCATGAATACAAAGCCCCACGAGGAAATTGATTCCATAGATTTAGAGGAATTCAATAGAATGTTTTTTAATAAATATTTTATCTGCACCCTTTGTCTCAAGATGGAAAGAGAGTTCCTCAGACTCAAGAAGAATAACGATGTTTCAATCAGGTTGTATGATGAAAACTTTACAAGGATTTCAAGGTACGCATCTGGATTTTTCATGAACAGAGAAAGAAAGGTGGATCACTTCTTTAGAGGACTGAAGATGATTCTATGGAAATCATTGGTGATTCGAGACTTATATAGCTATGAGGAGATTTTCTATTGTGACCTTAAGGTTGAAATGGAGTTCAGATACCCTTTGTGGTATCATGGGCCTGATGAAAAAATAAAGAAAATGAAATCTAATGTGGGTGGTTCCCCAAATAAATTCCATGATAGAAAAAAGCCCGATCATCCCACCTATAAAAATTGTGTGAAGAAGCATCCTGGGAACTGTCTAAAGGGAACCAAGAATTGCTTCAAATGTATAAATTTGGGACATATGGATAAAAACTTCTAAAGATATATTAAAAATACGACTAATTTGGAAGAAGAAAGGAAGGTACATATTAACACTCGGCCTGTAGTGCAGTGTCACAACAACAAGAAGCATGGGCATTATGTGAATGATTTCCCTAAGCCAGGGGTTGTTGGAGGAAATAAACATCAAGCTATAAGAAAACAAGGAATGTCTTATGCTATCAATACTATTGAGGTGAAGCCAGAAAATGATGTGGTGACAAGTATGCTAGTTATTCATTCATGAATAGTGAACATACTATTTGATTCTGGTTCTATGCATTCTTTCATATCTTGAAAGATTTGTAAAACTATTCAAACACCACCTCAAAATTTGGAGGATATGATGTCTATGAAAATAGAGAATAGAGAAATTATTACATCCATATTTTATAACTCCTCTTTGGTTAATGTTTGTGGACTAAAACTCCCAAAAAATTTCATCATACTTCCTTTAGTGGAGTTTGACTCTATCTTGGGCATGGATTGAATATCTTTATACAAAGCCAACATCAACTATTGGGAAAGGGAGATAACCACTCAAATCCTGAAGCATCCTCTAATTATTTACAAGTTTAAGGAATAATATTAATCTATATTAGAATAATCATCTCAAGTATGGATATTTCTACCTTATGAAAAATAATATCTAGCTCAAATGATTGAGAATAATGAGAGAATCTTGATCGAATATATGCCCATCGTGAGGGATTACACTGATGTATTTCTCAAAGAGTTTCCTAGTATTCCTCTTGACCGAGAGGTTGAATTCTCAATTGAACATATTCTTAGATATATACCTATATCAAATACCCCTTATAGAATGGCCACCAAAGATCTAGAAGAGCTGAATAAGCAGTTATAGGAGAATCTGGATAAGGGTTTTATACACCCGAGTTCTTCACCATGGGGTGCTCCATTCCTCCTCATCAAAGAAGGATGGATCAATGTGCCTATACATTTATTCTCATGAGATCAATAAAATAATTAAAAATAACAATTATCCCTTACCATGGATAGATGAATTGTTCTATCAGCTTTGTGGGACCAGTTATTTCTCTAAGGTGTACCGTTGGTCGGGATATCACCAATTAAAGGTGAGGAAGGAAGATATTCCCAAGAATGACATTCAAACGAGGTATGGACACTATGGCTTCATATTTATTCCCTTTGGGCTCACTTATGATCCATAAATTTTAATGGATTTAATTAATAGAGTCTTTATAGATTACCTTAACAAATTTGTGGTAATCTTTATCGATTACAATATGATATACTCCATGAGCATATAAGTATATGAGGAGCATTTTAATATTGGGTTAATGAATTTGAAAAGGTATAATTTGTATGAAAAGTACAATAAATGTGTGTTATGGAGGGAGGAAGTATCATTCTTGTAGAATGTTGGCACCAGCAAAGGGATATTTGTGGACCCTTCCAAGACAAAGGCAATTGAATAGTTTCTCAGGCCAACATTTGTAACAGAGATCTGCAACTTTCTGGGTCTAGGCTAGTATTATTGATGATTTGTGAAGAACTTCTCAAGATTGTCAAACCCAATGACCAATCTAAAATGGAAAAGAGTGAAGTTTTTCTAGACTCAAGAATGTAAAGTCTGCTTTAAGGAGTTGAAAAAGAGGCTTATAACTGCACCAATGCTCACACTCCCAACAAGTGGAGGACTCTCTGTGGTGTACAATGATGCTTTAAAGAAAGTATTAGGTTTTCTGCTAATGAAAAATGATAAATTTATACCCTATACCTCAAGTTAGATAGAAATCCATGAGAGAAAATATCCTACGTAAGATCTGGAGTTGGCAGTTGTGATCTTTGCATGAAAACCCTGGCGGCATTATTTTTAAGGGGAGAAGTGTGAGATATATAGTAATAAAAAGAGTCCCAAACATATATTCACACAAAATATAATAATATTCACCATCATATATTGATATATCTCATCAAGGATTATGGCCACTACCATCCTGATAAGGCAAACAAGCTGGCAGATGCTCTACGTAGAAAGGATCATGCATCTTTATCAATAATGAGAATTGAAAAGGATCCAATCTTCTTAGATTTTCATTGGATGGACATGGTAATCATTAAGGAAGGATAATCATCAATCATTTCTCAAATGACTTCTCAACCATCCCTTATGGAGAAAACAAAGGATTGTCAAAGAGAAGATGTGGAAATTCAAAAAATGGTGGAAGCCATTAGAAATAAGAAATACTCTGAGTTTATGATTGATGAGGAAGGAGTTTGTAAGATTTGGGTCACGATTATGTGTACCATCCAATCTAGAGATAAATAAGGATCTTTTTAATGATGCACATAGCTTAACCATATTTATTCAACCAGACATCACAAAGATATATCGAGAACCACGAGAGAACATTTTCTGGGGCAATATGATGAAGGAGATTGCTAAGTATACATCAAAGTACCTAGTATGTCAACAAGTGAAATCTGAAAGACAGAATAATATGGGGATGATTCAACCACTACCCATACCAATATATAAGTGTGAGAACATCACCATGGACTTTTTCACTAGACTTGCAAGGACATATATAGGAAATAATGCTATATGGGTCATTGTGGATCATCTTACAAAGACATCTCACTTTATCACAATTCGATAGGACTTCTCATTGGATCAAATTTCATGGATATATATCAAAGAGGTGGTAAGGATTCATGGAGTACCATTGTCTATTGTATTTAATAGAGATCCAAGATTTACCTCGAAGTTCTGGAAAAGACTCCAACATGATCTAATCACTGAACTGAACATCATTACGGCCTATCATCCTCAAATTGATGGACAATCTAAGAAAACTATTCAAGAACTAATAGATATGTTGAGAGCTTGTTCTATGTACTTAAAAGGATGATGGGACCAACATCTTCCACTGGTCGAATTTTCCTACAACAATAGTGTCCACAAGAGCATTTGAATGGCACCATACGAAGCCCAATAGGGAAAACGGTGCAGAACACCAACATGTTGGAATGAAGTTTGGTAACGTAAGCTATTATGACTTGAAATGGTCGAACAAATGATGGAGAAGGTTAAAACCATTCTGAATCACATCAATGCATTCCAAAGTAAACAAAAGAGTTATGCAGATAATAGTCAGTGAGACTGTGAGTTCAAACTTGGTGACATTATATTTCTACACATATCTCCATAGAAGAAGGTCATGAGGTTTGGGAAGAAAGGAAATCTAATTCCCATGTACATCGAACCCTTCGAGATTCTTGATCATATCGTGGCTATGGCCTATCGACTAGAACTTCCACTAACATGGCCAAAGTACACGATGTATTCCATGTATCCCTCTTAAGGAAGTACATACCAAAACCTTCACATGTAATCTCTTCAGAGTTGGTACAGTTAGATAATGATCTTTCTTTTAAGGAGCAGCCAGTGAAGATCTTGGATCATAGATATAAATTTCTGAAAAACAATACTACTCACCTGGAAAAGTTACTATGGTTGAACCCAAAGTACTAAGATGAAACATGGGAACTAGAGGAAGTAATGAAGGAAAAGTACATCCACCTATTTATGGCTTAGAATGTCAAACAAAATTTTGAGGGAGAAATTTCATAAGGGGGGAAAAATGTAACAACCCAATATTTTATCAATGGAAATTCATTTCTTATAATTATGTCATATAATCACATGAAAGTATAACACAATGAACTATTAGGTACTATGTGGCCTTTAAACATAAATTTGACACTTATGTGTTTTGAATTTCAAAAATCTGACATACACGGTTGTGATCAATAAGATGTTTGGAGTCCGATAAGATAAACATATTTTTGGTGAATAGTAACCTACCATAATGAATTGTAATCTACCATTATGAGTAGTAATATGAACCTTATGAATAATAAATCATCTCAAAGAATAATAACCTCACCCTTCAGTATATAAATAAAATTTAGGCATCTTATAAGTGATAATGTGACTATAGTAAAAGTATTGGTATTTTTGTAAGTCATAAATAATTATTTACAATTAATTAATTAATTTAAAATAAAATTTATTTTCCTAAAAGGTGTTCATAAATTAAAAATCCCATGCCCTATGATTTTAAGATAATTTTAAAAGACCATATGTAATTTTTAAAAGTATAATAAATCAGTTACAGTTTTAAAATCCGTATTTTTCAAGTAAATTGTTATTTTATTTAAAATTTAAATTAACCATATTTATAAAATTATTTTAGAAAAATGGATTTCATTTTTGGATTATACACATATAAAATGGTTAGGGTTAATTTTTAGTATTTTTTACGAATAGTAAAATACGATAATTTACGATGGATGATAAATACATGAATTATGATGTCATCAGCTGATGTATGGATGATTTAAATGGCGATTTCTTAGAAATAACATGCACATATTACTATTGTTGGTCACAAGAATCATTACTATATCTTTTCCTATGGAAAAATAATAAACTAATGATTAAAATAATGAGAAAACCCCTCTCCCCACCACTATAAATATCACCCCTCACACCCTCATTAATTCACACCTCCCAAGCTTTAAGCCTTCTCCAAATTCGGCCCAAAACTCTACCCTATCCCCTCCCCAACGTCCATCAGCCCTTGGTCTGATAAAAGGACCAAAAAAATCAGTAAAAAGGTTCTAAAAATATATAAACACGAGAGGTATATTCCTCTTTCCTACTCTTTTATTTTCTTTGAAATTATTTTTCTTCTTTTTTCATTCCTCACCTCCCTTCACCCAAATGGTATGACAAATCTAGTAACATAAATGTATTTTAATTGTACTATTCTAATGATATAGTTTATCATATTCTCTCCATCCCCCTCCTATTATACTATAAATAAAAACTCCATCTCAGATGTGTTGATTTATCACATTCAAGGACGACGAGTTTTCAATTTGAATTACCATCTTCTAGACTGGTCATGAAACCATTTTAATTGTTGAACCAAATCACATTATATTTATTTTATCTTATGTGATGTTCTAGAATATTTTTTCACACATGATGTAAAATAATAATACAAAATAAGTTAATTGTAAACAAAATCACCAAGTTAGTCCAAGTGTTTATCATTAATGTTTTATATAATAATTCACCTTCAGTCCAAATAACCAAATGAATTTTATAACCATGTAATATTATTTATGTTCACTAATTTCATAAAACTTCAATTCTGGAAAACCACACTCAGCATACACGTTTATCTTAACATGAATATAAGTGAACCGATCATTAAAACTAAAGAAACAAACGGACCTGAACAATGAAATCAAACCTCATAACCAATCAAAAAGGTTATCAATTGACTCAAAAACGTTAAAAATCATTTACATGTAAAATAGGTTTTGGAATTATTAATTAATTAACTTTATTTTATTATTTGGGTTATTATTATCAAGTGTATAACACCATCATACTTAAGTTAAGGGATCCTCTCTAAAATTTATTCAAGAATATCCTCTATGTTATGTCCTTTTATATGCAGTTCCTAATGATGTTTTATGATTTAGAACCTCCCCCATACTTCATGATTTATAAAAGAATATAAACCCCTATCTCTCTCATTAATCCCTCCTAATACCACGTCGATATTCTGTAAGGGATTCTACCTGAACCTCCATTATTCCTTTGGGTTATTCTTACACTCTTTTTGGAGGCATTGTGTCCACCGATGATGTGGTGACTTGGAAAGCAATGGATATGGTGGTGATGTTCGGAGTGGACTTCGGCGATGTGATGATTCAGCAGGTGATGATGACGGTGATACTGTGATTCTGACATGCTAGCCTCGAAGCAGGTTTTCCCTGGTGGATGCGTGATTTGCACACTACGGGAAAAATGGGTATTTGCGACGGGGGTATTTACCCGTCGCAAATAAGTAGGCTTTTGCGACGGGATTGCTTTCCCCGTCGCAAAAGAACTGGCGCGCGTTGCGCGCCAAATCACGGGAAAACTATTTGCGATGGGGGAATATTCCCGTCGCAAATAACCGGCGGCGGTAAAAGGTATTTGCGACGGGAATATTCCCCCGTCGCAAATAGTATGTCGGCAGGTGGTTATTTGCAACGGGGCGCCTCGCAAATAACTATTTAACCGTTGACCGTAATAAATGTTGGCTAAGGTATTTGCGACGGGAATCCCGTCGCAAATGGACCCGTCGGAAATAATCTAACCTATAAATACCCCCATCCGTTTTTTTCAAATCATTCTCAAACTCCATCTTCTTCTTCTCTCAAAGTTGTATTTCTAAAGTTCAGTTTTTCTCCAGTTTAATTTTTTTCTCCGGAGTTGATATTAAAGTTTTGAAGAACGATCAGAGCAGATCAATTTTCAAGGTATTTATGTTCATTTTAATTTAATATTTATTTTTAATTTTTTATTAGTTTCAATTATTCTTAATTAGTTGTAATTTAATTATGTTTACATTGTTTTGTTACTTAATAAATTTAAATTATTAGTATTGTTCATAGTTAATGGTAATTAGGAATAATTAGTAATAATTTTTAATAATTAAGAATAAATATTAATAATTAATAATAAATACCAATAATTAGGAATAATAACATTATTACATTATTAGTATATTTTATTATTAATATTAAAATAATATAATTTTTTATATATATACAATTCTCTTTTCATCTGTGTGTTTGCTGTCTTCACATGTATTATTTGTATGTGGAGATAGAAAACGCACAGATGAAAGGAGAATTGTATATAAATTAGAAAATTATATTATTTTAATATTAATAATAAAATATACTAATAATGTTATTATTTGTAATTATTGGTAATTATTCCTAATTATTGGTAATTATTCATTTAATTACTAATAATTAGGAACAATTACGAATAATTATCAATAATTAGGAATAATTAGTAATAATTACCAATAATTAGTAATAATTACCAATAATTAGTAATAATTACCAATAATTAGTAATAATTACCAATAATTAGTAATAATTACCAATAAGTAGTAATAATTATCTACTTACCAATAATTTGTAATAATTACCAATAATTAACAATAATTAGTAATAATTAGTAATAATTAGTAATAATTACTAATAATTACCACTAATTAGTAATAATTACCAATAATTACCAATAATTACCAATAATTACCAATAATTACCAATAATTACCAATAATTACCAATAATTGCCAATAATTGCCAATAATTATGAATAATTAGGAATAATTAGGAATAATTAGGAATAATTAGGAATAATTAGGAATAATTAGGAATAATTAGTAATAATTAGTAATAATTACCAAAAATTACCAATAATTAGTAATAAATAGTAATAATTAGTAATAATTAGTATTAATTAGTATTAATTACCAATAATTAGTATTTATTACCAATAATTAGTATTAATTACCAATAATTAGTATTAATTACCAACAATTAGTAACAATTACCGATAATTAGTAATAATTACCAATAATTAGTAATAATTGCCAATAATTAGTAATAATTACCAATAATTAGTAATAATTACCAATAATTAGTAATAATTAACAATAATTAGTAATAATTACTAATAATTCGTATTAATTACCAATAATTAGTATTAATTACCAATAATTAGTAATAATTACCAATAATTAGTAATAATTAGTAATAATTACCAATAATTAGTAATAATTAGTAATAATTACCAATAATTAGTAATAATTAGTAATAATTACCAATAATTAGTAATAATTAACAATACTTACCAATAATTACCAATAATTACCAATAATTAGTAATAATTACCAATAATTAGTAATAATTACCAATAATTAGTAATAATTACCGATAATTAGTAATAATTAACATTAATTAGTAATAATTAACAATAATTAGTAATAATTACCAATAATTAGTATTAATTACCAATAATTAGTATTAATTACCAATAATTAGTAATAATTACCAATAATTAGTAATAATTAGTAATAATTACAAATAATTAGTAATAATTAGTAATAATTACCAATAATTAGTAATAATTAACAATACTTACCAATAATTAACAATAATTACTAATAATTAGTAATAATTACCAATAATTAGTAATAATTACCAATAATTACCAATAATTGGTAATAATTAATAATAATTACCAATAATTAGTAATAATTAGTAATAATTAGTATTAATTACCAATAATTAGTAATAATTATTAATAATTAGTAATAATTAATAATAATTACCAATAATTAGTAATAATTATCAATAATGAGTAATAATTATTAATAATTACCAATAGTTAGTAATAATTAACAATAATAACCAATAATTAGTAATAATTAGTAATAATTAGTAATAATTAGTATTAATTACAAATAATTAGTAATAATTAACAATAATTAGGAATAATTACCAATAATTAGTAATAATTACCAATAATTAGTAATAATTAGTAATAATTAGTAATAATTAGTAATAATTAGTAATAATTACCAATAATTAGTAATAATTACCAATAATTCGTAATAATTAACAATAATTAGTAATAATTAACAATACTTAGTAATAATTACCAATAATTACCAATAATTACCAATAATTACCAATAATTACCAATAATTAGTAATAATTACCAATAATTAGTAATAATTACCAATAATTAGTAATAATTACCAATAATTAGTAATAATTAACAATAATTAGTAATAATTACCAATAATTAGTATTAATTACCAATAATTAGTATTAATTACCAATAATTAGTATTAATTACCAATAATTAGTAATAATTACCAATAATTAGCAATAATTAGTAATAATTAGTAATAATTACCAATAATTAGTAATAATTAGTAATAATTACCAATAATTAGTAATAATTAGTAATAATTACCAATAATTAACAATACTTACCAATAATTATCCTAGCTTGAGTGTTTTTTCTAACAAATTATTCAAAACCAGTAATGCTTTTATATTTTATAGAGAAATATGGAACAACGAGGTCGTCAACAATCATTATTAGGTGACCGCGTATGGATAAATCAACGTAGAAATCCAAACGGTTCTGGTTTAAATCCAGTATATGTTGAGGGTGTGGAGACTTTTTTATCATTTGCGGCATCAAATCCAGAATTTGTTTCAGAAGGCAAAATAAAATGCCCATGCAGAAAATGTGCATTGAGAATGTTTGACACGTTTGACAAAGTGGGAGAACATCTCTTGCGTTTTGGTTTTCAACCAGATTATGTTTTTTGGTATCAACACGGTGAACGCAGTTCCAGAGCAGGTGATACCAACTTGATTCCGGATCCATCCCGGTTTCAAGATTTAGTACATGATGTTGCAGGTTTATCTGTTCAACATACAGAAACTCCGGCTGATATAGCTTCAAATCCTGAGTTGGCACCGTCTGAATTTTATGAGTTGTTGAATTCTGCTGAGGATGCATTATATCCTGGCTGCAAGATGAGCAAATTAGAAGCAGTTGCAAAATTTATGGCTATCAAATCAGATAACGGAATGTCAAACACCTGTTTTGACCAGATATTTTCTTTGCTGAAAACACTGTTACCCGAAGGAAATGTTTTACCTGCAAATTACTATGAGAATAAGAGGCTGGTTCGAAATTTGGGACTTACTTGTCAGAAGATTCATGCATGTTCAAATGACTGCATTTTATATTCTGGGGAAAATGAGTCGTTGGATAGTTGTCCTACATGGGGCAACTGAGATATAAAGAAGGAAAACATGGGAAGTCTGGTTTGATTCCTGTAAAACAGTTGAGATATTTTCCACTTACATCCAGACTTCAGCGTTTATTCATGTCTAAGAATACAACGACAATGATGTCATGGCATAAAGAGAATATTTCAACCGATAAAAGCTTGAATCATCCAGCCGATGGTGATTCATGGAAACATTTTGATAGAGTGCATCCATCCTTTGCTTGAGTAGCTAGAAATGTTCAACTGGGCCTTTCCACTGATGGTTTCTGTCCGTTTGGATCTTTTGGTAGTCAATATTCATGTTGGCCTGTTTTTTTAACTCCGTACAATTTACCTCCATGGATGTTGATGAAAGAGCCATATATCTTTTTGACTTTACTAATTCTAGGACATCCGAAGAAAAATATTGATGTTTATTTGAAGCCATTGATTGATGAATTAAATTTATTGTGGAGTACTGGTGTCAGTACATATGATGTTGCAATGAAACAGAATTTCATACTGAGAGCAGCATTGATGTGGACAATAAGTGACTTCCCGGCTTATGGGATGTTATCTGGCTGGAGTACACATGGTCAGAAATCATGTCCTTACTGTATGGGAGAGAACAAAGCATTTATGCTCATTCATGGAAAGAAACCTTGTTATTTTGACTCTCATCGCATATTTCTTCCAGCTGATCATCCTTTTCGCAGAAACAGGTCTCATTTCAGAAAAGGAACAGTTGAAAGGGATGGACCTCCAAAAATGCTATCAGGCTCGGAGTTAAAATCAGTTGTATTTTCATTACCTCCCATCACTTTTTGTCCCACAATAAACCAACAGAAAATTTCTGGTTTTGGGAAAGAACAGAATTGGATTAAACGTAGCATATTTTGGGATTTTCCATATTGGTCTGATCTGTTGGTCCGACACATGTTAGATGTCATGCATATTGAGAAGAACTGTTTTGATAATTTGTTTCATACAGTTTTGGATATGCTAGGAAAGAGAAAAGACAATGTAAATGCACGTTTAGATCTTGCCCAAATTTGCAGGCGTCCAAAATTGGAACTATTTGAGAATGTCAGAACAGAAAGGTTACTGAAACCAAAAGCAGCTTATACACTGTCTAAAGAAAACCGTTTATTATTTTTTCAGTGGATTGCAGATTTGAGACTTCCAGATGGTTGTGCTTCCAATTTGGGTAGATGTGTAAAGAATGGTCATATTACTGGATTAAAAGGTCATGATTGTCATGTTATAATGGAGAGACTTCTACCCATTGGATTAAGAGGTCTGTTGAATTATGTGATTTGGGATTCCATAACAGACATGTCTCATTTTTTTCGGGAAATTTGTGCGGCTACGGCAGATTATGATGCTCTAGTAAAACTTGAAAAATATGTTGTTGTAATTATATGTAAACTGGAAAAAATATTTTCGCCGTCTTTCTTCGACTCAATAGAACATTTGATGTTACATTTTCCATATGAAGCCAAATGTGGAGGTCCGGTATAGTTTCGATGGATATACCCATTTGAAAGATGCATGCAAAAATTGAAAAGAAAAGTACGTAACAAAGCATCTGTTGAAGGATCTATTGCAGAAGCTTATTTGCAAGAGGAAATATCTTTTTTCTGTTCCCATTATTTTGAATCTGAGTATCCTTCAAAACACAACCGAATGGGATGGAACGAGAGGAATATTGATGAAATCGACAATCAATTATCTATTTTCAACCAGTCAGAGCTTGGTTTTGGTGGAGTTTATGAACGCTGGCTTTCAGATGATGAACATCAGAGAGCTCATACGTATGTTCTGCTCAACTGTGAAGAGATGGCATCAGTTGTACTGTAAGTGTTTATATCACTTATTCTATCATTTATGTTACAGTAAATAACTTTGGTTTTTATAGGTTGTATGATAATCATATCAAGAAACAAATTCTACAAATTACAGCAGCTGATCTCGAAGAACGTCGACTGAAAAATTTCTCTCAGTGGTTTCAAAAACTGGTAACATAAATTCTTTATCTTTTAGAAACTCATTCAATGTATAGTTTACTATATTGATAATTATTTCACAAATTTTCAGGTGTCTCGACATGCTGATAAAATTGACAAACGGTTGTGTGTATTGAGTAACCCACCTTCCAAACTTGTTAAAACTTATAATGCATATGTGGTGAATGGATTTCGATTCCACACACATGCATATGGGGAATCAAAAAAAACAATGAACAGTAGAGTTAGCTTGAGAGGATCTCATTGTAGAGACCCGAAGCTTGACGTACATGGACATTACATTACATTTGCGGAATACTTAGTACATAACAAAAACACACACTAAAGGATCGTAATAGTTTAGTGTCTTTGGAAACTCGGAACGTAATCTTCTAATCATGGTGAAAGTTCTTCAATATCTCCCATAAAGGTCATCCCTTTTTTTTCCTAAAACCTTTCTTTATATCCTGAGGAAAAGAAAACATAAAAGGGTGAGCTCAAATGCTCATCAAGGGCAATAAAAGAAATAAAAATCATATCATATCTTTTTGAAAATCATAACCTGCAAAAGAGATCATAAAATCCTAATAAATCATAGAAGTGAAAATGAGATCACCATAATCATAACATGAAACTTGAAACTTTGTGGCATGCACACATAATCATGGAAAATCATTTCTTGTTAGTCATGACTCATTGCCAAGACTATCTTAGTGGACAAAGTCCCTTTCTGAACCGAGTTCACTCCTCGTTTCAGTCCTGTATCACTGAACCGAAATAACCTTCCGTTCCAGCCATGTCTATCTCATGAGATATAAAATCTTTACCCAATGCATTGGAGGGAGATATAGGTCCCACCCATCTTATAATGAATCCTTTCTTATGTGTGCCACATAATCATAAATCATACATCATCGCATAACCCATGTAATAAAAATGGGATTCTTAAACAATATGACATCATAAAACAATTCATATAAGATAAAGTAATTTATAAAAATGTTTCCATCACAACATAATCAAATCCATGTAATAATAGGGGTAAAAACAGAACCCTTTTATTATCTTAGATGGAAAATAATTTTGATAAAATACTTGAACTCCATTTTTGAGGAAAATATCCTTTCTACTTTAAAAACATTTTTTTCCTTTCATAACATGTCATATGACTTTAAAATAAAAGAAGTTGATTAAAAATAAACTTGAGAACTTGTAAAGGAAGATTCTTGGAAATAAGGTTTTAAAAATCCATTCATGCCGTATAAGTTAAAAAACATTCTTCGTACTTTTGTCGGAAAAGTCAAAATGTACCTCGTACGAAAAACGACAAAAGATTCCTTTCATACATATTACTAAAAACTCACCGAAGGGTAAAAATGGATTAAAACAATTGTAGGTGGATGGAAATAATATTACATATTGATGAAACATGGATGTGGATGATAAAATACACCCCAGTAAATACTTACGAATAAACAATCTCGGATAAAAATGAGATTGTGATATTTCCCTTACCTTAGGTCCAATTTGCTTCGTATGTGTCCGAACCTCCTGTATAATGATTTAAATAATGTCATTGACTTATTACAGAATCATATTCATTGTTATGAAATCATATATGTTTCACTTATGACATTATATTACTAGTTCTTTTGTAAATTCCATGTTAAAGAAGCGTTTTGGGTAAAATCGTTTCATTTATCGTAGGTGTTTTGACTTGTTGTTATTGACATCATTATTACTTATATCATGATTTACTTACTTCAAGAATATAAAATATGATTTATATATCATATATATTCAGTATATATATATATATAATAGATAGATAAATAAAATGAAAAACACCGTTCATGGAGACGGTAGTCCGTACGTACGCATGAACGCTGTTTTCCTTTCCTTATTGTCTTGAAATGGAAGTAAGTAGATGACATACATATGTATATATATACATAAATCCAGTAGCTTTATAATGTCATATATTTCATTATTATTTCTTATATATACATTATAATCATTCTTAAATGGTTAACATGGAGAATGAATCTCATCGCGTCGTGGAGACGGTAGTCCGTACGTACGCACGAGCGATGATATCATTTCTATAAATATTGAATTGAATTGGAGTGGATTATACAATATATCAGAATCAATATGATGTTGTAATAACTATGTATAGTTATTCTTTACACCATTATACCCATCCATGTAAGGTGGTGGTGGAAAATAGATTACACCACGGCGTGGAGACGGTATTCCGTACGTACGCACACGCGGTGATTTCTTTTTCCGTAGGATGGATAGATGGTGAAATAGGGTTGTTTCATACTTATAATAACATATCAGTATATGAGTGATACTGATGTTATTACTTCATAATGAAACAACCTAAGAAGAAGAAGTGGAAGAAGAAATAAAGATGAAAGAATTGGTAACGGTAATTACCTCTTCTTTGAAGTGCCTCTTTGAGACCTCCTCTTAGGGCACTAGAATTGGTCTTTGAGGAAGACCAGAACCTCTAGGATGTTGCTAGGGAAGTGGAGAAGAGATTTTGGCAGGGGTTGGCCGAGCTTGAGTGCTCAAATTGGTGTGAGGAGGAGGGGGATGAGGTGTCCTTTTATAGGGGAGGAGAGGGGCACCTTAGGAATATCTCAAAATATTATTTTATATTAAAGTCAAAATCGGTTTATAATGGTTCCAAAGGGTCTTATTTCAAAGCTAAAGTGGGTATGGGTCTAAATCCTATCAACCAATAGAATTTAGACAAGTTTAGGATATTATTTTAACCTTATCAATTAGATTTAACTCTAAGTTAAATAATTTAACTTTTACCATGTCTTTTTGTTTTCTTTCACTATATGGTTAATACACTTACTATAACATGCCAAACGAACCCCAAATTGTTTATTATTAATATATATATCCTTATATAAGTCATTTGGACGAACCTTAGATTTTTAGGAACACAATAACAATTAATAATATAATATTTGATTTAAAAACTATTTTGTGTCAATTTTGACACTATTTGATATATGATTTTTGTGAAAGTCATAAAAGAATTAAATGTTCGAACCAAGTTGATTAAATCAACATTAATATATCATAGTAACCTAGAAAATTAGTGTAATTCATAAAAAATCTCAAATTACATTTATTTTGGTGTTTATAAAATCAATTATGTCAATATTTCATTAATAAGATAATTACTGCATCATCGTTGTGTCATAAATAAATTAAATTATTTGATGTCTAAAAATTACAAATAAAATACCATCATGTAGGAAATCTTTTTATCTTTCTAATTAATATTTACAATCGAATTTATCTTATGTATAACCCCATATTAAAAATGATTTACTTATTAAACATTGATTTTAACTATTTTAACCCTTCTTTAAATAAATTAATAATAAATGTCCTAATCTAATCCAAGTGGGCCTAAATGGTCATATTTTATTCCTATGTTTGTTTTTAGTCGAATTACACTTGTCCAATAGAATTAGGACATGTGTTAGGGTAATATTAATATCATATTTACCTTTAGTTACCCTATTTACTATTAACCGCGGTAAAAAAAGTAAAAAGTTACTATTCACCAAAAAATTATTTTCATCTCATTGAACCACATTTTAGTCCTTGATATTAACCGTGTCTCTCGGATTTTCGAAATTCCATTCACAGAAGCGGTAAAATTAAGTTTTATGCAAAATTCAGTTTTTTAACCTACCACTTAGTGATTTCACTATTCATCAAAAATTGAAAGTTTTCAGAAAAATACCAAAATTTCACCCTAGGATAATTTCGATATTCCGAATCCAAAAATGAAGTCCATTTTGAAAAATAAAATTTATAGAATTTTAAAAAGTGGTTATTACTATTCATAACGGCTAGTTTTAATAATATTTTAATAGCACATCGTTGTTTAGTGAAACTCGGTATTGCGTATTACACACGCTATCGAGGAAGGTCGTGATTGCGTGTAATGCAAGGAAAGACAAGGATGCGTGTTGTGCAAGCTCCTTTTGGTGTAGCGTACAACACAAGACATTAATAAAATTAAAAAAAATATTTTTTTATAAAATCTTGGGCTGTTACATTCTACCCCCCTTAAAATGAATTTCGCCCTCGAAATTCGTCGGGGTTATAAATGGTTTACTATTTGAAAGTTTCTTTAATAGAAACCCACATCGTAAAAAGGAATATCAAAACCAATCTTTAAAAACAAAAGTATGAAACGTAACGGTTACCCAAATAAACTAATCATTGGGTTCCACATAGGTGAAAATATGGATATGGAAGAGAAATCTAACCATCATGTTCTGATGGAGAGTGGTAGAGAACATGGCTATGGAAAAGCCAGTAATCACAAATCCATAGATTTGTGATGATATAAGGTACCATCTGATTCATCAGGTATAAGATCACTGGGACAACATTTTTGGTTTTCAAGATCATTTCCCCTAAAGTTGAAAATTTGAATTTTAATAAATACTTACTTTATTTTGGTACAATATCACTGTTGTTCGTGCCTTGAACAATTTCCACTTCATCTCTTAAATAAATGAAGTTGAATTTGTTATTCGTGAAGTGTTAGCAGATCATGTCATAGAATGACGGGTCATTCCATCTGTCTCAAACAAAAGGTTAGCAAAAATTATATGCATAAATCGATCTATAGTGAGATTAATCATATATGGTTCCTAAAATGGACTTATACTTCTTATATCATACTGCTTAATATAATAAAACTAGTTTCTACTAAACAGGGACTTCCTGTAGGCCAGTGGTAGGCGATAAAGGCCAGTCGCACTTCGGTTGTGGGTTCGATTCCCACAGCATTGTCCGAAGCGATGGGTTGTCGCCCGTCCTGCAGGTTGTCGTTTTTCCAAAACTATATTACTATAACATCCCATCAATAATATCGAAAAAAAATTTCTATCCTTAAACAATACTAACTTACGTCCAACACAATCCATTCCAATCTTTAGGCTTATCCATAATACTGCAGTCCGCTCTCATAACATAGAGATTTAATACCATCGTTGATCCCCATATATCATAAGATATATCTTTTTGGTCACATTCCAAACATTCAAAGGCCTTAATCTTGTACTCTCTTGAATACCCATTGAACCTTAGTGAAAACATGAATGCAGTTAAAAGTTAACACTTTTCACATACCGAAATCCTCAAAATTCTATATACTCAAACCATGATATCACTTAGTCCTTATATCAATCATGAGCTCATGAATACTATCAAACATTTAATTTTCCCCTTATCCCTTCATTATGCGCATATCATCTACATTCCAAAAATATCTGAATAACCTTTCATAGATACTGGTAACATTAATCATACACTTTCAAAACACAAGGAAAGACAACAGTGTAACAATCCATAGATGTCTCTTTATTCCAAAATTACACATGATAAACATGTAATCATTCCACTGCATTCTCAAACCATTGACCGATCTTCAAAAATTCTTTCATCTCACATATCATTTGTAGTCTCTTCATCATCATCCACATAAATACTACCCATATGACCATACTGATTCTCTTCATGAGTCTTTCCCTTAGGGCATTGGTTTGCATAATGCCCGTATATTCCACATTTAAAGCATTTTACCATTGTTGATGTCGTAGCAATACCATTATCCTCATCCATGGTGTTAATTGAACCTTTTCCTTTGCACTTACTTGCTTTGTGTCCTTCTTTTCCACACCCAAAGCATCTTCTAGTTCCTTTGAAACATTATCCTTGATGCCTCTTCCCACATGAATTACATAGGGGAAATTGAACTTTCTTTCCTCTATGATCTTCATGAAACTCCATCTTTCTCTTATTAGCCGAGTCAGGAAACTTACCAAATTTTACTTTATTGATCATATTATGAGATTGCTGATTCGGCATAATAATGATGTTTGGACTTCCAAATCCCATTTCATTTTGTTGCTCATGAAAAATATCATTCCATTGTCCATCATATCCTCCATTATCGCGAATCACCTTGTTTCCAGCCATTTTCTAAAACCCAAAAAGAATAGTGTGAGAGGCAAAAATCATGCTAGGGAAAACAACATAACAAAGGGGGAGTATCCTCAATATCTAACTTCTTAGGTTAAATTCTATGATCGTTACCATAGTTCTAGGACTATATCTTATATGTATACTTATCCTTAGGGACATCCCTAGACATACCTTAGAAATATCTCTAGGGATCTCACTAACGTTTTCGCATCCTAGTTTCCAAAGGTTGACTAAACCTTTCCTCTGATACCAACTGTAGAGACCCGAAGCTTGACGTACATGGACATTACATTACATTTGCGGAATACTTAGTACATAACAAAAACACACACTAAAGGATCGTAATAGTTTAGTGTCTTTGGAAACTCGGAACGTAATCTTCTAATCATGGTGAAAGTTCTTCAATATCTCCCATAAAGGTCATCCCTTTTTTTTCCTAAAACCTTTCTTTATATCCTGAGGAAAAGAAAACATAAAAGGGTGAGCTCAAATTCTCATCAAGGGCAATAAAAGAAATAAAAATCATATCATATCTTTTTGAAAATCATAACCTGCAAAAGAGATCATAAAATCCTAATAAATCATAGAAGTGAAAATGAGATCACCATAATCATAACATGAAACTTGAAACTTTGTGGCATGCACACATAATCATGGAAAATCATTTCTTGTTAGTCATGACTCATTGCCAAGACTATCTTAGTGGACAAAGTCCCTTTCTGAACCGAGTTCACTCCTCGTTTCAGTCCTGTATCACTGAACCGAAATAACCTTCCGTTCCATCCATGTCTATCTCATGAGATATAAAATCTTTACCCAATGCATTGGAGGGAGATATAGGTCCCACCCATCTTATAATGAATCCTTTCTTATGTGTGCCACATAATCATAAATCATACATCATCGCATAACCCATGTAATAAAAATGGGATTCTTAAACAATATGACATCATAAAACAATTCATATAAGATAAAGTAATTTATAAAAATGTTTCCATCACAACATAATCAAATCCATGTAATAATAGGGGTAAAAACAGAACCCTTTTATTATCTTAGATGGAAAATAATTTTGATAAAATACTTGAACTCCATTTTTGAGGAAAATATCCTTTCTACTTTAAAAACATTTTTTTCCTTTCATAACATGTCATATGACTTTAAAATAAAAGAAGTTGATTAAAAATAAACTTGAGAACTTGTAAAGGAAGCTTCTTGGAAATAATGTTTTAAAAATCCATTCATGCCGTATAAGTTAAAAAACATTCTTCGTACTTTTGTCGGAAAAGTCAAAATGTACCTCGTACGAAAAAAGACAAAAGATTCCTTTCATACATATTACTAAAAACTCACCGAAGGGTAAAAATGGATTAAAACAATTGTAGGTGGATGGAAATAATATTACATATTGATGAAACATGGATGTGGATGATAAAATACACCCCAGTAAATACTTACGAATAAACAATCTCGGATAAAAATGAGATTGTGATATTTCCCTTACCTTAGGTCCAATTTGCTTCGTATGTGTCCGAACCTCCTGTATAATGATTTAAATAATGTCATTGACTTATTACAGAATCATATTCATTGTTATGATATCATATATGTTTCACTTATGACATTATATTACTAGTTCTTTTGTAAATTCCATGTTAAAGAAGCGTTTTGGGTAAAATCGTTTCATTTATCGTAGGTGTTTTGACTTGTTGTTCTTGACATCATTATTACTTATATCATGATTTACTTACTTCAAGAATATAAAATATGATTTATATATCATATATATTCAGTATATATATATATATAATAGATAGATAAATAAAATGAAAAACACCGTTCATGGAGACGGTAGTCCGTACGTACGCATGAACGCTGTTTTCCTTTCCTTATTGTCTTGAAATGGAAGTAAGTAGATGACATACATATGTATATATATACATAAATCCAGTAGCTTTATAATGTCATATATTTCATTATTATTTCTTATATATACATTATAATCATTCTTAAATGGTTAACATGGAGAATGAATCTCATCGCGTCGTGGAGACGGTAGTCCGTACGTACGCACGAGCGATGATATCATTTCTATAAATATTGAATTGAATTGGAGTGGATTATACAATATATCAGAATCAATATGATGTTGTAATAACTATGTATAGTTATTCTTTACACCATTATACCCATCCATGTAAGGTGGTGGTGGAAAATAGATTACACCACGGCGTGGAGACGGTATTCCGTACGTACGCACACGCGGTGATTTCTTTTTCCGTAGGATGGATAGATGGTGAAATAGGGTTGTTTCATACTTATAATAACATATCAGTATATGAGTGATACTGATGTTATTACTTCATAATGAAACAACCTAAGAAGAAGAAGTGGAAGAAGAAATAAAGATGAAAGAATTGGTAATGGTAATTACCTCTTCTTTGAAGTGCCTCTTTGAGACCTCCTCTTAGGGCACTAGAATTGGTCTTTGAGGAAGACCAGAACCTCTAGGATGTTTCTAGGGAAGTGGAGAAGAGATTTTGGCAGGGGTTGGCCGAGCTTGAGTGCTCAAATTGGTGTGAGGAGGAGGGGGATGAGGTGTCCTTTTATAGGGGAGGAGAGGGGCACCTTAGGAATATCTCAAAATATTATTTTATATTAAAGTCAAAATCGGTTTATAATGGTTCCAAAGGGTCTTATTTCGAAGCTAAAGTGGGTATGGGTCTAAATCTTATCGACCAATAGAATTTAGACAAGTTTAGGATATTATTTTAACCTTATCAATTAGATTTAACTCTAAGTTAAATAATTTAACTTTTACCATGTCTTTTTGTTTTCTTTCACTATATGGTTAATACACTTACTATAACATGCCAAACGAACCCCAAATTGTTTATTATTAATATATATATCCTTATATAAGTCATTTGGCCGAACCTTAGATTTTTAGGAACACAATAAAAATTAATAATATAATATTTGATTTAAAAACTATTTTGTGTCAATTTTGACACTATTTGATATATGATTTTTGTGAAAGTCATAAAAGAATTAAATGTTCGAACCAAGTTGATTAAATCAACATTAATATATCATAGTAACCTAGAAAATTAGTGTAATTCATAAAAAATCTCAAATTACATTTATTTTGGTGTTTATAAAATCAATTATGTCAATATTTCATTAATAAGATAATTACTGCATCATCGTTGTGTCATAAATAAATTAAATTATTTGATGTCTAAAAATTACAAATAAAATACCATCATGTAGGAAATCTTTTTATCTTTCTAATTAATATTTACAATCGAATTTATCTTATGTATAACCCCATATTAAAAATGATTTACTTATTAAACATTGATTTTAACTATTTTAACCCTTCTTTAAATAAATTAATAATAAATGTCCTAATCTAATCCAAGTGGGCCTAAATGGTCATATTTTATTCCTATGTTTGTTTTTGGTCGAATTACACTTGTCCAATAGAATTAGGACATGTGTTAGGGTAATATTAATATCATATTTACCTTTAGTTACCCTATTTACTATTAACCGCGGTAAAAAAAGTAAAAAGTTACTATTCACCAAAAAATTATTTTCATCTCATTGAACCACATTTTAGTCCTTGATATTAACCGTGTCTCTCGGATTTTCGAAATTCCATTCACAGAAGCGGTAAAATTAAGTTTTATGTAAAATTCAGTTTTTTAACCTACCACTTAGTGATTTCACTATTCATCAAAAATTGAAAGTTTTCAGAAAAATACCAAAATTTCACCCTAGGATAATTTCGATATTCCGAATCCAAAAATGAAGTCCATTTTGAAAAATAAAATTTATAGAATTTTAAAAAGTGGTTATTACTATTCATAACGGCTAGTTTTAATAATATTTTAATAGCACATCGTTGTTTAGTGAAACTCGGTATTGCGTATTACACACGCTATCGAGGAAGGTCGTGATTGCGTGTAATGCAAGGAAAGACAAGGATGCGTGTTGTGCAAGCTCCTTTTGGTGTAGCGTACAACACAAGACATTAATAAAATTAAAAAAAATATTTTTTTATAAAATCTTGGGCTGTTACACTCATCATCGAGAAAATGAAGTTGACTTTTATGGCATACTTGATGAAATCATTGAACTCTGTTATCTTGGACAACATTACATAACCATGTTCAAATGTCGGTGGTTGGATACAGAGAGAGGCGTGCGTGTTCATCCGACTCATGGAATCATCGATATTAAATGTAAAAGTGTTCTCGCAGTAAATGAACCATTCTTATTGGCTCAACAGGCATATCAAGTTTATTATGCAAAGTACTGTGCAACATCAAGAGACTTGACTGATTGGTGGAGTGTAATAAAAATCAAAATTCGAGACAATCAGTTTAGTCAAAGTGAATGTGCTTTCACTGATGTGAAAAGAATTGAAGTTTTTCAAGAGAGTACTCAAAATCAATCTTTTTTATAAAGAGACATGAGTATCGATGACGACACCCCACATTTAAGATTCGGTGATGACGATGATGTTAATGATGTCACATATGAATTTGAAATGGTAAGAGATGAAGCAACTGTAACTCGAATGGATATCGATGATGTTGAGGAGGAATATGAAGATGACATTGACATATATGAAGATGATGATGAAGATGAACACTGATAGCATTCCATGGTATTTATATACAATCATAATATGTATATATGTATATATAATAGTAATTATCAATTATTTTCTAACATTGAAATTTTCTGTTTCAGATGGACGACGCCACATTTCGTGAGTTGGCGGATGCTGACCTGACTTTCGATGCGGATGCGTTGCTGACAGATGACCCTCAGCCTGCAGGCGCTCCAGGGAGTACGCAGAGGGGGCGCGGTCTTGCACGATTGATGATTCCTGACCCCGTCCCTGAGCGACGTCCACGTCTTGGGTTTGATCCACGCACACGGAGGTGTGATAACCTGTGTGATAACCTGTGGATTTGACTAAGATTTCATTAATCTATTCACATAATAAATGATTATTATTTTTTCAGTTTTCCGCATATAGCAGTCGGATAGGGCAGCGCTATTTTGCGCAACTATTTCTCTCAGTCGTGGACCACATGGGAGCAGATTCCCATTGATGTGCAGCAGGCCATGTTCGGCCATTGGTTGGTACGTACGTAAATAAATAATTTTTATTTTGAAAATTATTTCATTTCTAACTTGATATTTTGATTTATTTGTAGGGTTTATGGTATCCGATCGAGGATACCATGCGTGACGCCATCCACGAGGCGTGGGAGGTGGCCATGCGTGATCGCCTTCGTCAGTTTTTGCACAATTTAAGAAAAGCTGCGATGAAGAAAGCAGGAGTGTCAGATTTTGAGGAGTCATGTAGAGCACACTGACCAGAGTACATTTCATCCCATGTATGGGATGGATTATGTGCGCACTGGTTGAGTGGTGCCTTTCAGAGGAGATCATCGGTGGGGAGGCAGAATCGGGGGAGACAGGAGGTGACTCATCGAGCTGGGAGTCGTTCTTTCAGTACTCATAGACAGCATCTGGTACGTACATTATTTATAAATATTTTATATAACTATAAATATTAACAGTTTATTTTTTATTCTTATAGGCTGTCGAGCACCCCGATATTACAGAGTACGACGTATATCGGAGGATGTATAGTGATCCTGCTACTGGGGAGCTCAGAGGTGATCCTCAGCATCACATCGTGGTCAGTATTATTTGTTTTCAAGTTTAAAAATTAACTGCATATAATATATTCACAATTTTAATTTTAAATTGCAACTATAGGAGTCATATGAGGCCGCAGCGTCACAGGCCCGGCCTGAGAGTCAGGCCGAGTCATCAGATCAGACCACTGCCCGTCAGTTTGATGAGGCAGCATGGATGCAGGCCACCCAGTATGCCTTCGAGAAGGGCCGGGTAGTTGGTATCGGCTCTCGACTGACTCCCGGATATTATTATGGCAGTGCTGCGATGTCGGCATCCAGCTCGAGAGGAGCTCATGCATCTTCTTCTACTACACAATATGAGGATCAGTTGCGATCTCAGACTCCACAGATAGAGAGTCTCCGACAGAAGCAGGAGCAGATGCGTCAGCAGCATGAGGAGGAGCGTCGATGCCAGCAGCAGTTGTACGAGGAGCAGACGAGTCGGTGGCAGCAGCAGCATCAGAAGCAGATGGAGTACATGCGCCGACTCACTCATGTTTTAGGGATGGAGTTTCCTCTACCACCATCTGCAGATCCCCCACCTCCCCCCCCCCTCCTTCAGATTAGAGTTTTTATTTATGTTATAAAATTTGGGAAATCAAAATATTTTTTTTTTTCTATTCTTAGTTTTTGTCTCATTATAAAATATTAATAATATTATATTTTTAAATAACAATATTAATATGAATAATAATATTATTTATATTTTATAATATTAAATTATATATATATATTAAAATTTTATAATATTATAATTTAATTATATTTTTTGTAATACTTGAATTATTTTAATATTTGAATGTAAAATAATTCTATTATTTTTATATTAATTAAAATAACTTATTAATATTTTTTTATTTATGAATTATAATTCTAATATTATTATATTAATTAAATCATTTATTAATATTCTATTATTTTTTATTTGTGAATTATAATTCGATTATTATATTTTTTAAAATAATTTATTAATAATTTATTTTTTTTATTTTTTTTATAGTATTTGCGACGGGATACTATGCCCGTCGCAAATACTAGTATTATTATATGCATTAAAATAATTTATTAATAGTTTTTTATTTTTTAAAAAAAATAGTTTTTGCGATGGGTCCCATCGCAAATACTATTTTAAAAGTTTTTTTCAAATATACGGAGTACTATTTGCGACGGGAAAAATAACCGTCGCAAAAAAAGGCTTTAGCGACGGGCCCGTCGCAAATAAGTGTTGTTGCGACGCCGTTTTCAGCAAAGGGCCATTTGCGACGGTCCCCCGTCGCAAATGACCCGTCGCAAATACCTGTTTTTCTATTAGTGGCAGGATCTGTCTCAGATGCTACGGTTCCCATGGTGTTGATGCATTTAAAATTTTGAATTTGTAGCCTGTTTAATTTTTGAATATGTGTCCCCCTGTATTGTGTTTTTTGGTCATGATTGGTTCCCGCTTTATCCTCAAAGTGGCTTTTATGAAATAAAAAAATGATTTGGAGTAAGGAACCTCCAAATTTCTTACCCAATTTCAAGTACCCTATATGATTTGTTTTCAAGAAACCATTATATTTATAAAATCACACTTTTAATCATGAAAACCATCTTGGTTAACTTCTGGTTTAATATAAAATATTATTCCCTTTTCTGTTTTAAATGATCTTTGATATTTTTATTTACCGCACTAAAATGTTTTAATTTTAATGTTTCATAAAAACAATTTTACATGTTATCACTTAAATTTGGAATAAATTTTTATGATATGTTCCTATTATACCTTATGAATGTCTATACTTGATCTAATTTTTTTTCATGGACACTTGTATGATCACCCATTAAATTATGCTTTATGGATTAATTAGGATACTCATTTATTTCCATGGATTTCCTTATGTTTATGTATATTTGATTATGTATGATTCTATATGTTTCAATAATATCCATGAACATGTTATGATAGGTGCACCCAGGTATCCCTCTAATTCATTGTGTAAAGTTGAGTCTAATGAGATGTTATGGGCAATGGTCTTGGCGGTTATCCTTGACCTATGCTACTATAAGCAACGGTCTTAGTGGTTAACCATGACTTTTGATCATCTATGTGAAAAATGACTTGAATCATGATAAATACATGTTTTTATTGTTGAAACATTACTATGAATTGATTTTTATAAGACCCCATGTTTATATGTTATTATTCCATATGTTCCATTCCCTTTTATATCATTTTCTTATGCCTTCTAACCCAGGTGCTAAAGCTTTATTTTTCATCTTTATTTCTCATACTAGGATTTTAGAACATCCCTTCATTCATGTGATCCCTAGGGTACCCTATAATGATGTAAGGGCTCAAAGGAAGTTAGTATCTCTTTATAAATATTAAATAAAGAATTTTTTTTAGTCCCATGTTTTAAATTTTATGTATCTATTCTTCAAAGACACTATACTACATGATCCTTGGCTTTTTTTTCTCATTTATAACTATGCTTAAAATCATGTAATGTTATGTGTAAAAGGGTAGGGTTTCTATAGTTGGTATCAGAGGATGGTCTAGTAATTTTTTTAGATTAGGAATATAGCACTTTAGTTGGAAAATTAAGGATGAGACTAAGTATATGAAAACATACCTATATTTTAAAAAGTACAGAGTAAATTGTTTATCAAGAAAATACATTCATGTCTCTATATAAATAGGTATAGGTGGATCTGGAATAGATGTATCTAAAGGTAAAACCAGAAAACACCCCTTTGAGGAACACTCGAACGGGAACTGGTGCACAAAAAAGGGCCTTGCTACACTCTTGGTTCAACACTCCTGGGGGATATGCTTTGGTAAATTAATGATCACAATAAAAACCATTATTAAGAGAATAAAAAATCCCATAAGAATATAAGTTAATAAATGTATCACAGATAACATAGATATAAACCTAAGGAATCAAAAGTTAGTATTTAGTTCTCCTTTACATGTTTATCCTTTTATGTTCAAAGTTTTATTTTTATGCTCAATAGATAAGTATTCAAGCCCTCTAATTGTGCATTATTTTTCTTAGTTAATGGAGAGAAATAGAAGAACATGTTCGAACAATCATTGTGATAGGGAATGTGAATATGGAAATAATGATATGCCTCATATAATGGGAACGAGTTCTCAAAACTACATCATAATACTTGCTCACCTGGCTCAAGTAATGAATAATAACTTGAACCTTGTGGAACTCCCTATTCCTCCAAGGAGAGATAAAGATTCCATATAATCCCCCATTTGTCATAGTCCTCCAATGTTTAGTGGATATTTTGATCCCCTCAATGCAGAATAGTGGATTAACTCCACTGAAAAGATATTATATGTCCTCCATTGCTCAGAAGAAGAGAAATTTATGTTGGAGGTATATCATTTTAAGGGGGAAGATGATCAGTTGTGGGCACTAATAAATAATAAAAATCACTAGGAGGAAATTTATTCCATATATTGAGAGGAATTCAATAGAATTATCTTCAATAAATATTTTCCCTATACTCTTTATCTCAATATGGAAAGAGAGTTCCTCAGACTCCAGAAGATGGAAGATGTGTCAATTAGGGTGTATGAAGAAAACATTAAAAGGCTTTCAAGGTACGCCTCCAAATTTTTCATGAACACTGAAAGAAAGTGGATCAATTCTTTATAGGACTGAAGCTGAGTCGACAAAAATCATTGGTGATTCGAGAATTCGACTGCTATGAGGAGATTGTTCATCATTACCTTAAAGTTGAAATAGAGATCGGAGACTCTCAATGGTATATATAGAGACCCAAAGCTTGACGTACATTGATATTACATTACTATTGTAGAATACTTAATATATAACAAAAACAGATGACTAAATACCATATTAGTTTATTGTCTTTGTAAACTCAGAACAAAATATTCTAATCATGGTGAAAGATCTTCAACATCTCCCATTAACATCTTCCCCTTTTTTTTCTTACCTAAAACCATTCTTTATATCCTGGGGAAAATAAAACATAAAAAGGGTGAGCTCAAATTCTCAGTAAGGGTAAACATGGAGAACATAAAACAACCTGTAAACATTTTAACGTAAAAACATGAACACAAACCATCAAAATCATGAGTAATGACATAAATATTGGCAGTACATAAGGCATAGATCATAAAGTAACATTAATCAAGATAAAATAGCATGGGAATAAAATATGTAATTGCGGAAAACCATTAATCACATGATATGATTTCCATAGTATCCAAGGAATTACTGCCAAGACCATTATAATGGACAAATTCCATTACTGAACCGGGTTTACTTATCATTCCAGTCCTGTATTACTGAACCGGATTTTCTTGGCATTCCATCCTTGTCTATCTCATGAGATATAAATTTTTACCCAATTTATTAGAGGGAGATATAGGTCCCACCCATCTCATAATGAAATCGTTCTTTTGTGTACCACCAAAAAAACATAAATCATTCATCATAACCCAACAAATAAAATGGGTTTCATAAACATCATCCCATCATAACATAATCCATATAAAACAATGGATATAATTTCATAATAAACCAAATAAAACCATGTAAATAAAGAGGAAATTATACAGGAAACATAAACATGTTAAATAATGTCATCTTGGATGGAAAATAGTTTTGATAAAACACTTGAAATGAATTCTTGAGGAAAAATATACTTTCTTCTTTCAAATCATTTTATTTTCTCAAAATACCGTGCAATTTTAAAAGAATTTTTTTTTTTGAAAATAGTCATGAAATATTTTTGGGGAAGCTTCATGGAAATAAATCATTATGAAACCATAAAAATCCGTTCATGTCGTATAATTAAAAAAATAATCTTCTCGTACTTTTGCCTGAAAAGTCAAAAAGTGCCTCATATGGTAAACAAAAGAAATATTCCTTCCATACCACATAGTAAAAGTCAAAAGGGGGTAAACAGTACAATAAAAATGCATGGAAGAATAGTAAATACTTTATGAAAACATTTTTATAAAACATGGAAATGGATGATAAATATAACCCCAGTAAATACATACGAATAAACAATCTTGGATAAGAACGGGATTAGAATAATTATACCTTACCTTAGGTCTGATATGATTATTATGTATTCAAAATTCTTGTATAGTGGGTTTAAACATATTATTAAACTGTAACAAAATAATAATAATATTTATGATATCATTTATGATTCACTTATGACTTTATATTATCCATTCATCTGTCAATACCATGCTGAAGCAATGTTTTGGGTCATAATTGTTTCATTTATCATACGTGTTTGGACTTTCTGTTCTTCATATTATTACTTATATCATGATTTACTTACTTAAACAATGTAAAACATGATTTATATATCATATATATATTCATTGTATATACTTTATAATCATTCTTGAATGGGTAACATTGAGAATGAATCTCATCACGTCGTGGAGACGGTAATCCGTACATACGCACGAGCGATGATATCATTCCCATAGTTATAGAATAGAATTGGGGTGGATGATATAATATCTTAGAATTAGTATGATGAAATAATAATCATATATAGTTATTATTTCCACCATTATACCCATCCAAGTAAGGTCGTGGTGGAAAAAAGTTTATACCACGGTGTGGAGACGGCAAGCCGTACGTACGCAGGTGAGGTGATTTCCTTTTTCATATGATGGATATAAGGTGAAATAGGGTTTTTTAATATTTATAATAACATGTCAGTATATTAGTTATACTTATGTTATTACTTTATAAGGAAACAATGAAATAAGATGAAGTAGAAGAATAAAGAAACTTAAAAGAATCGGTAGAGGAGATTACCTCTTCCTTGACGCACCTCCTTTAAACTTCCTCTTCAGGGACTTGAGTTGGTCTAGGTAAGTTTAGAAGAGTAATGGGTAGGGTTTGTCTGAGCATGAAGTCTCAAAATGGTGTGAAGAGAAGAGGGAGGAGGTACCCTTTTATAAGAGTAGAGGGGCACTTTTGGAAACCTCTAAAATATTAATTTATAATAAACTCAAACCCCACTTAAAAACATCCAAAGTGACTCGAATTAGAATATGAGATAACATAGGGTTGTAATATCATAAAAAAATGAAATTTATACAAGTTTTTATTTTATTTTAAACCTTATTATTTTGATTTATCCTTATTTAATCTATTTAATTTTATTTGTGTTAATAATATTCTAAATTTTAAATGGTTATAAATACTAACTTATGTGTTGTGAATTGTCCATAATTGGATACATTATAAAATTTTAAACCATAAAATTTTTAATTTTTCATTTTTAAATATTTTTGTGATTTTTAAACAATTTAATAAAATGTTACTTTTATTAAATATCAATAGTGTGAATTTTGAGACTATTCATTTATTTGAATTTAAATAAAATCAAAACAGATGATAGAGTCAAAACAAAATATTTAGTAGATTCCTAACATGTCATATTCATCTATAAAATTAGTGGAGCACATTAATTAGTTCATATAATATTTATTTTAATATTTTTAATATTATTTATTTGATATTTCTCTTAATAAAATTATTAGTACAACATTTTTGTATAATTATTTAATATACATATTTTTTTCATAAAAATTAAAAACAAAATACTATGATGAAGATAAATATAATATATCTCATAATTATACTTTTAGTATAATTTATCTTCTAAAACACCCAAATTTTAAAAAGTTATGTTTATTAAATTATGAAGGTGATAACTTTGACATCATTTGAAATAAAAGAATATAAATGTCATAATTTGTTTTATAAGGCTCCAAATGGTTAAAAAGTCTACAATTAGATGATTATGGTGTAGATATACTCGACCAATAAGTTTTTTTCAAGTTTTTTGGGACTTTTAATGGGTATTATTATTTTAATAAAAACTATATTATTGATTTTTCACTAAATAAATAATTTCTACATCATTAATGTATAAGCTATTAAGATAATTATATATTTCTTAAAAATTACAAACAAATTACCATGATAAAGAAAAAAAATTATCTTTCAAATTAGTATTTATAATCTAATTTATATTCTGTATAACCTTATATTAAAAATAATTTAATTATTAAAGTTTGAGAGAGACATATTTCACTTTCCTTTAAATAAAATAAATTAAATGTATCAATCTCATTCAAGTGGGTTATAAAAGATACCATTTAGACACAGGTATATTTTAGGACAAAATATAATCATCCAATTATATAATTAAAAGGTTTAGGCTAATTCTATAATATTATTTTTACACTTAATTACCTGATTTTCCTTTAACTATGGTAAATAACATTTACCGTAGTTACTATTCATAACGGCCAAAAATAAATTTGCCTATTAAAATAATTTGGACCTACTGATTCCAAGTATGGAATCTATTTTTCCAAATTCAAAACACATAATTTGCAGTAATTAATTTAAAATTAATTCCATTGTTAAGAAAACGAGTTTTAAAATTTAAAACATTGAAAAAGACTGAAATGTTTTTACCTATGAATTCAATGTAAAATTATTGCTAATGACATAAATTATATTAAATGGTAAAAATATATTCTATTTATACTTTAAAACCATTCAATATTATAATTTAGTCATATAAATTATCTAAATGAATAAAGTTGTTTTTAATTAAATTTAGTGTATTTTTACTATTCATAAAAATATGAAGGTTATCAGAATAATGTCAAAATTTTATAAAACATAAATTTTTATATCTTGATTCAAAAAAATAAGTTTACTTTGTCAAATTTAACTTATAAACTTGTCAAAAATTATATTTAAAATGAGTGCGCCATCAAAAGGCCACAAAACTGCATTTTTTGAAAAATACTTCTTTTATCCAAAAAATTAATTTTGTTCTCACACCATGTTCTAGAATATGTGTAAGATGATCGATAATGTTATAAAATTAAAAATGTGGTTAATACTATTCAAAACTGCTAGTACATAATAATATTATAATAATATATTGTTGTTTAGTAAAACTTGGTATTGCGTACAACGCAAGCCATTGAGGAAGGTCGCTTTTGCGTGTAATAGAAGCCAAGTTAGTGTTGCGTGAATGATTCCTTTGGTGTTTCAAATAAAATGATCTAATCTTATTTCATTGAACATAATCTATATTCAGTGTTGAATTCTATCAAAAGAACATAAAATTGTGCGTAAAACAACCCAATAATAGTGTTGTGTATACTGCAACCTAATATGGTGTTGCGTATAGTGAAAGCTAATCTTGGTGTAGCATACAACATAAGACATCGAAAAAATTAAAAATAATCTTTCTCATAAAATTTCAGGGTGTTACATTCTACCCCCCTTAAAATTAATTTCACCCTCGAAATTCATCGGGGTTATAAATGGATTAATACATGAAAGTTTCTTTCATAGAAACCCACATCGTAAAAAGGGATATTAAAACTTAATTTTAAAAATTAAAGTATGAAATATAATGGTTACTCAAATTAACTCGTCACTCGGTTTCCACATAGGATAACATCGGTGAAAACATGGATATGGAAAAGAAATCCAACCATAAAGTTCTGGTTGAGAGTGGTAGAGAACATGGCTATAAAAAATCCAACAATCACAAAGCCATAAATTTGTGATGATCTAAGGTACCATCTGATTCATCGGATATGAGGATACTAGGAAAACATTTTTGGCTTTCAAGATCATTCCAAAAAAATTGATTAATTTTTGCATAAGGAAAAATACTTACTTGATTTTAGTGTAATATCATCATTGGTCATCCCATGAACAATTTCAACTTCATCTCTTATTTAAATAAATGAAGTTGAATTTTTTATTGTTGAAGTATTAGCAGATCATATGATATAATGATAGGTCATTACATATGTCTCTATCACAAAAAAGGTTAGCACAAGATATTAAATATACATAAGTCCATCTATGGTGAGGTTAATAATATATGGTTCCAAAAATGGACTTATACTTCATCTATCATACCACTTAATAAAATAAAACTAATATCTACTAACCAGGGACTTCCTATAGGCCAGTGGTAGGCGATAAAGGCCCATCGCACTTCGGTTGTGGGTTCGATTCTCACAGCGTTGTCCGACGCGACGGGTTGTCGCCCGTCCTGCAGGTTTTCCTTTTTCTAAAACTATACTATTATAACATTCCATAAATAATATCAAAAATTTCTATCCTTAAACAATACTATCTGATAACCAACTTAATCCATTCCAATCATTAGGCTTATACAAAATACTTATGTGCAATCTCATAGTATAAAGAAAAAAAATTCTAGAAAGGTCATATAACAAGAATGTGAATACCATCATTTATCCCCCATATATCATAAGATATATCTTGTTGGTCACATTCCAAACATGTAAATTCATTAATCAAGTATTCTATTGAAACATGAATAACCATAGAACCTTAGTGAAAACATGAATGCTGTCAAAATTTAATGCTTTCCACATACCAAAATCCCAAAATTTCTATATACTCAAACCATGATATCACTTTGCCCTTATATCATTCATGAGTTCATTAATACTATCAAACATATCATTATCTCCTTGTCCCTTCATTATGCATATAACATCTACTTTCCAAAAACATCTCAATAACCTTTCATGGTTACCAATACCATTTAACATATACTTTCAAATACTTTAGGGAAAACAATAGTTTAACAATACTTAGATGTTTATTTATTCCATAGTATCATTAAATTACCTATACAATATTACTCTTGATAAACATATAATCACTCCACTGCCTTCTTAAACCATAGAATGAGCTTCATCATTTTATTCCTCAATACTTATTTCATCTCATATATCATTTGTAGTCTCTTCATCATCAATAACATAAATACTACCCATACGACCACGCTTATACTCTTCATGAGATTTTCCCTTTGGTCATTGGTTTTTATAATGCCCGTACATTCCACATTTAAAACATTTAACCATTTTTGATATTTTATAAATTCCATTATCCTTGTCCATTGTGTTAACTGAACCTTTTTCCTTTGCAATTATTGGTTTTGTGTCCTAATTTTCCACACCCAAAGCATCTTCCAGTTCCTTTTAAACATTCTCCTTCATGCCTATTCCCACATGATTTACATGAGGGAAATTGAACTTTCTTTCCTCTATGATAATCATGAAACTCCATCTTTCTATTATTAGATGAGTTGAGAAACTTACCAAATTTGAGATTATTGATCATATTATGAGATTGATGATTAGGCATAATAATGATGTTTCGCCTTCCAAATCCTGTTTCATTTGGTTGATCAGGAAGAATATCATTCCATTTTCCATCATATTCTCTATTAACATGAATCTTCATGTTTCTATCCATTTTCTAAAACCCAAAAAGAATAGTGTGAGAGGAAAAAATCATACTAGGAAAACAAAATAATCAAGGGGGATTACTTTTAGTATCTAAAATCTTAGGTTTAATCCTAGGTTATTCATGATAGTTATCATAATTCTATAATTGTAACCTATAATTAAATGTAACCTTACAGACATCCCTAGACATACCTTAGATATATCTCTAGGGGTCTTACTAAAGTTTCCGCATCCTAGTTTCCAAAGGTTAAATAAACCTTCACTTGGATATAAACTGTAGCAGTCCAGAATTATTTCCAGTAGACTAAAATTGATACCTATCAGAGCAATCCATGGACAGCTACACCCCCTAGTCAGGAAACACCACCATCACCAATGGCATCCATTTTCTCATGAAGCCCTTGGGTGGAGAGCCATTCTTCGTTCAACGCTCACACGTGAGAGTTCCCAAGGATTGGATTAATTCCTACCTCCTATACTCTGATACCAACTGTAGAGACCCAAAGCTTGACATACATGGACATTACATTACTACTAAATAATACTTAATAGATAACAAAAATAGACTCCCAAAGATCATATTAGTTTAGTGTGTCTAGAAACTCAGAATGAAATCTTCTAATCATGGTGAAAGATCTTTAATATCTCCCATAAATATCTTCTCCTTTTGTTTTCTTACCTAAAACCTTTCTTTATATCCTGGGTAAAAGAAAACATAAAACTAGTGAGCTCAAATTCTCAGTAAGGGTAAATATGGAGAACATAAAACAATCCATAAACATTTGAACATAAAAACATGAACATAAAACATCAAAATCATGAGTAATGATATAAATCTCGGTAGTACATAAGGAATATATCATAAAGGAACATTAATCATGATAAAATAGAATGGGAATAAAAAATGTAATTATGGAAAACCATCAAGCACGTGATATTATTTCAATACTAGCCAAGGTATTTCTACCAAGACCATCATAGTGGACAAAGTCCATTACTGAACCGGGTTTACTTTCCCTTCCAGCCCTGTATTACTGAACCAGATTTACTTGTCATTCCAGTTATGTAAATCTCATGAGATATAAATCTTTACCCAATGCATTATAGGAAGATATAGTTTCCACCCATCTCATAATGAAATCGTTCTTTCGTGTGCCACAAAATAAACATAAATCATTCATCATAACCCAATGAATAAAACAGGTTTCATAAACATCATCCCATCATAACATAATCCATATAAAACAATGGATATAATTTCATCATAATCAAAATCAAACCATGTAAATAATAGGGACATTATACATGAAACATAACCATATTAAATAATTTCATCTTATATGGAAAATAGTTTTGATAAAACACTTGAAATGAATTCTTGAGGAAAAATATCCTTTCTTCTTTCAAATCATTTTCTTTTCTCAAAATTCCATGCAATTTTAAAAGAAACTAATTTTGTTGAAAATAATATGGAAATATTGTGGAGGAATCATCATGTAAATAAGTTGTTATGAAACTGTAGAAATCCATTCATGTTGTATAAGTAAAAATAACAATCTTCTTTTACTTTTGCCAGAAAAGTCAAAAAGTGCCTCATATGGTAAACAAAAGAAATATTTATCCCATACCACATAGTAAAAGTAAAAAGGGGGTAAGAATAACATTAAAAAAACATGGAAGAATATTAAATACTTTATGAAAACATTTTTATAAAACAAGTAAATGGAAGATAGATATAACCCCTTTAAATACTTACGAATAAACAATCTCGGATAAGAACGAGATTGAAATAATTATCCCTTACCTTAGGTACGATATGCTTCGTATGTATCCAAAATTCTTATATAGTGGGTTGAATCATATTATTAACTTGTAAGATAACCATAATAATATTTATGATATCATATATGATTCACTTACTACTTATATTACCCATTCATCCGCCAATTCCATATTGAAGCAACGTTTTGGGTAATAATCGTTTCATTTATCGTACATGTTTGTACATGTTGTTCCTGATATAATTACTTATATCATTATTTACTTACTTCAAGAATGTAAAACATGATTTATATATCATATATGTATTCATTTTTTTTATATATATATATATAATACATATTTAAATGAAATGGTATACATTATTCATTGAGATGGTAGGTCGTACGTTGGCATGAACACTGTTTTCCTTTCCTTATTAACATGAATGGAAGTAAGTAGATGACATATATATATATACATAAATAAAGTATCATTATTATGTCATATATCTCATTATTATTCATTATATATACTTTATAATCATTCTTGAATGGTTAACATGGAGAATGAATCTCATCGCATCGGGGAGACGGTAATCCATACGTACACGCGAGATATGATATCATTCCCATAATTATTGAATGGAATTGGAGTAGATGATATAATATCTTAGAATTAGTATTATGTAATAATAATTATATATAGTTATTATTTCCACCATTATACCCATCCAAGTAAGGTGGTGGTGGAAAAAAGATTACACCACGGCGTGGAGATGGTATGTCGTACGTACGCACGTGCGGTGATTTCCTTTTTCATAGGATGGATAGAAGGTGAAATAGGTTTGTTTCATATTTATAATAACATTTAAGTATATTAGTTATACTGATGTTATTAATTTATAATGAAACAACTAAAGAAGAGGAAGTAGAAGAATAAAGAAACTTGAAAGAGTCGGTAGAAGAGATTACCTCTTCCTCGACGCACCTCCTTTAAATTTCCTCTTAAGGGACTAGAGTTGGTCTTTGGAGAAAACCAGAACCTCCAGAATATTACTACATAAGTTTATAAGAGTAACGATCAGGGTTTTTCCAAGGTTGAAGGCTCCAAATGGAGTCAATAGAAGAGGGAGGAGGTTCCCTTTTATAAGAGAGTAGAGGGGCACTTTTGGAAACCACCAAAATATTAATTTATAATAAACTCAAAACCCACATCGAAACATCCAATGTGACTCAAATTAGGATCTTAGATAAAATAGGGTTTTAATATCATCAACCAAACAAATTTAGACATGTTTTGAATTTATTTTAGACCTTATCATTTTGATTTATCCTTATTTAATCTATTTAATTTTATTTGGGGTAATAATATTCTAAATTTTAAATAGTTATAAATAATTACTTATGTGTTGTTAATTTTCCATAATTGGATAATTTAGGAAATTTTAGACCATATAAATTTCAATTTTTAATTTTTTAATATTTTTGTAATTTTTAAACAATTTAATAATATGTTATTTTTATAAAATATCAATAGTGTCAATTTTAACACTATTCATTTATTTGAATTTAAATAAAATCCAAACAGATGATAGAGTCAAAACAAAATATTTAATAGATTCCTAACATGTCATATTCATCTAGAAAATTCTAGGAGTTCATTAATTAGTTCATATAATATTTATTTTAATATTTTTAAAACCATTTATTTGATATTTCTATTAATAAAATTATTACTACAACATTTTTGTATAATTATTTAATATACTTATTTTTCACATAAAAATTAAAACAAATATGATGAAGATAAATATAATATATTTTATAATAATTATTTTAGTCTAATTTATCTTCTATAACACCCATCTTTTAAAATTTTATGTTTATTAAATTATGAAGGTGACAACTTTGACATCATTTAAAATAATATAATATAAATGTCATAATCTGTTTAATAAGTCTCCAAATGGTCAACAATTCTACAGTTGGATGATTATGGTGTATGTATAATCGACCAATATGTTTTTGTCAAGTTTTTGGGCCTTTTGATTGGTATTGTTATTTTAATAAAAACTATATTATTGATTTTTCACTAAATAAATAATTTCTACATCATTAATGTATAAGCTATTAAGGTAATTATATATTTCTTAAAAATTACAAATAAATTACCATGATAAAGAAAAACATTTTAGCTTTTAAATGAGTATTTATAATTGAATATATATTCTATATGACCTTATATTAAAAATAATTTAATTATCAAAGTTTGAGTGAGGCATATTTCACTTTCCTTTAAATAAAATAAATTAAATATCTCAATCTCATCCAAGTGGTTTACAATAGATACCATTTCAACCCAAGTATATTTTAGGATGAAATATAATCATTCAATTATATTATGACAAGTGTTAGGTTAATTTTATAATTTTATTTTTACCCTTAATTACCTGATTTACCTTTAACTGTGGTAAATAAAATTTATCGTAGTTACCATTCATAACGGCCAAAAATAAAAGTATCCTATTAACATAATTTGGAACTACTGATTCCAAATATGGAATCCATTTTTCCAAATTCAAAAAACATAATTTGCAGTAATTAATTTAAAAATAATCTCGTTGTTAAGAAAACGGGTTATAAAATTTAAAACATTGAAAAAGATTGAAATGCTTATACCTATGAATTAAATGTAAAATTAATGATAATGACATACATTATATTAAATGGTAAAAATATATTCTATTTATAATTTAAAACCATTCAATATTATTATTTAACCATATAAATAATATCGATGAAAAAAGTTGTTTTTAATTAAATTTAGTCTATTTTTACTATTCATCAAAATATGAAGGTTATCAAAATAATGTCAAAATTTTATCCAATGTAAATTTTTATATCCTGATTCAAAATAAGAATTATTATTTTTCAAATTTAACTTATAAACTTGTAAAAAATCATATTTAAAATGGGTGCGCCATCAAAAGGCGACAAAAATGCATTTTTTGAAAGAGGTATGGACACTATGAGTTCATTAAAATCATGATAAAGAACAAGAATCCCCTGCCATGGATAGATGACTTGTTCGATCATCTTCATGGGGCCAATTTTTTCTCTAAGGTGGAACTTTGGTCGGGATATCACCAATTAAAGGTGATAAAGAATGATATTCCCAATACTGTCTTTCGAAAGAGGTATAGACACTATGAGTTCATAGTGATTCTCTTCGGACTCACTAATGCTCTAGAAATTCTCATGGATTTAATTAATAGAGTCTTTAGATATTACCTTGACAAATTTGTGGTGGTCTTTTTCAATGATATTATGATATACTCCAAGATCAAGGAGGAACATGAGGAGCATTTGAATATTATGTTAAAGACTGTGAAGGGAGAAGTTATAAGTAAAGTATAGTAAATGTGAGTTCTGGATGGAGGAAGTATCATTCATGGGGAATTTTTTCACTTGAAAATGGATATCTATGGACCCTTATAAGACAGGCAATTTGAGTGTGGCCCAGAACACCCTCTGTAATAGAGATCCACAACTTTCTGGGTCTATCTAGGTATTATCGACAATTTATGAAGAACTTATCATGATTTTCAAACCCAATGACCAATATGACACAGAAGGGGTTGAAGTTTTTTGAGATTCAAGAATATGAAGACTGCTTTAAGGAGTTGGAAAAGAGACTTATCACTACGCCAATACTCACACTCCCAACAAGTGGAGAACTCTTTCTGGTGTATAATGATGATTCAAATAAGGGATTAGGCTGTGTGTGGATGGAAAATGATAAAGTGATATCATATTCCTTAAGGGTGATGAAAATCCATGAGCAAAACTATCATACGCATGATCTAGAGTTATCAGTTCTAATCTTTTCACTAAAAATCTGGCAGCATTATCACTATGGGGATAAGTGTGAGATATAGATTAATCACAAGAGTCCCAAATATATATTCTTAAAAAATAGATTAATATGTGCCAGTGAAGATGGATAGAGTTCATCAAGGATTATGAATTCTCAATCCACTACCATCCCGAAAAGGCATAAATGGTAGTGGATGCTCTAAGTATTAAGGATCTTGCATCATTATAAATGATGAGAATTGAAAAGGATCAAATCTTCTTAGATTTTGATAGGATGTACATGGTAATAATTAAGGTAGGAATATCATCAATCCTTTCTCAAATGGTCGTTCAACCATCCCTCATGGAGAAAATAAAGGATACTCAAAGGGAAGATGTAAAAATTCAGAAAAGGGTGGAAGCCATTAGAAATGGGAAATCCTCTGAGTTAATGATTGGTGAGGAAGGAGTTGTGAGATTTGGGTCATGATTATGTAATCCATCCGATCCAGAGAAAAAAGAAGGATCTTTTGAATGGCGCACGTAGCTCAACCTTATTTATTCATCCAGGGAGCACAAAGATGTATCAAGATCTTCGAGAGAACTTTTTGTGTGACAATATAAATAAGAAGATTGGTGAGTATACATCAAGGTGTCTGGTGTGTCAATAAGTGAAACATGAAATACAGAAGTCTAAGGTAATGATGCAACCACTACCCATGCAAACATGAAAGTGGGAGAACATCACCATATACTTTGTCACTGGACTTCCAAGTACATCCAGAGTAAACAATGCGATATGGGTCATTGTGGATCATCTTACAAAGACAGATCCTATTATCTCAATTTGATAGGACCTATAATTGGATAAACTTTCATGGATATATATCAAAGGGTTCATAAGGATGCATGGAGTACCACTATATATTGTATCTCATAGAGATCCAAGATTCACCTCAATGTTCTGAAAAAGTCTTCAACATGCTCTAATCAATGAACTAAACTTCAGTATGGCCTATCATCCTCACACTGGTGTTCAATCTAAGCAAACTATTCAAACACTAGAAGATATGTTGATAGAATGCTCTATGGAATTAAAAGGAGGATGGGACCAACATCTTCCATTAGTCTAATTCTCCTACAATAATAGTTTCCACTCAAGCATATGAATGGCACCATACAAAGACCTTTATGGGAAAATGTGCAGAACATCAGCATGTTGGTATGAATTCGGTGAGAGTAAGATTCTAGGATCTGAAATGGTTGAAGAAATAGTGGAGAAGGTGAAAATCATTCAGTATCACATCATGGAATTCCAAAGTTGAAAAAAAATTTATGAAGATAATCATCAATGATACCATGAGTTCAAAGTTGGAGACATGGTATTTCTATGTATATCTCCATGGAAGATGGTCATAAGGTTTGATAATAAAGGAAAGCTAAGTCCCAAGTACATCAGCCCCTTCGAGATTCTTGATCTTATCAAGGTTGTGGCCTATCAACTAGCACTTCCACCTCCCATTGAAAAAGTACATGATGTCTTCCACGTATCCCTATTAAGGAATAACATACCAGACCCTTCACATGTACTCTCTTCAGAGGTGGTACGATTAGAGAATGATCTCTATTATGAGGAGTAGCCAGTGAATATCTTGGATCATAGAAATAAAGTTATACGTAACAATACTACTCACCTAGAAAAAGTAATGTTGTGGAACTATAAGTATAGAGAGGCAACATGGGAATTAAAGGAAGCAAAGAAGAAAAAGTACCTGCAACAATTTATGGCTTAGAATGTAAAACAAAATTTCGAGGGTGAAATTTCATAAGGGTGGATAATGTAATGACCCAATGTTTTATCAATGGAAACTACTTTCTTATAATTATGTCATATAATCACATGAAATCACAACACAATGAACTATTAAGTACTATGTGACCTTTAAAAATAATTTTGACACTTTTGTGTTTTGAATTTCAAAAAATTGACAAACACAGTTGTGGATAGAAAGATGTTAGGAGTCCGATAGGACAAACTTATTTTTTGTTGAATAGTAACCAACCCTTATGAATAGTAACCTACCCTTATGAATAGTAACATGACCCTTATGAATAATAAATCATCCAAAATGATATTAACCTGACCTTTGAGTGTATAAATAAAATTTAGGCATATTATAAGTGATAATATGACCATAGTAAAAGTATTGGTATTTTTGTAAGTCATAAATAATTATTTACAATTAAATAATTAATTTAAAAGAAAATTTATTTTCTTAAAAGGTGTTAATAAATTGAAAATTTCTTGTCTTTTGGTTTTAAGATAATTTTATAAGATCTAATATAATTTTTTAAAGTATTATAAAATCAGTTATAGTTTTAAAATCTTTATTTTTCAAGTAAATTGTGATTTTAATTAAAAATTAAATTAATCATATTTGGAAAATTATTCTCTAAAAATGGATTCCATTTTTGGATTTTACACATCTAAAAATGGATAGGGTTAATTTTTGGTATTTTCTGTGAATAGTAAAATATGATAATTTACGATAAATGATAAATACAAGAATTACGATGTCATCAACTGATTTAAATGGACATTGGTTCGAATACACATGCATATATTTCTATTTTTAGTCATAATAAATTTTACTACTGATTTTCCTATTGAAAAATAAAAAACTAATGATTAAAATATTGAGAAAACTGTAGAGACCCGAAGCCTGACGTACATAGACTTTACATTACTTTTGCGGAATACTTAGTACATAACAAAAACACACACACACAAGGATCGTAATAGTTTAGTGTCTTTGGAAACTCGGAAGGTAATCTTCTAATCGTGGTGAAAGATCTTCAATATCTCCCCTAAAGATATTCCCTTTTTTTTACCTAAAACCTTTCTTTATATCCTGGGGAAAAGAAAACATAAAAGGGTGAGCTCAAATGCTCAGTAAGGGTAAACAAAATAAATATCAATCACATCATTTTCATAAGAACATAACATTTTGGAAATCATAACCTGCAAAAGAGAGCATAATTTCATAATCATGGGATAAATCATGGCAGTGAAAAAGTAATCCCAATAATCATAACTTAAAACATGAAACTTTGTGGCATACACACATAATCATAGATAATCATTTCTTGTTAGTCAAGACTAATTGCCAAGACTATCTTAGTGGACAAAGTCCCTTTCTGAATCGAGTAACCCTCGTTTCAGTCCTGTTTCACTGAACCGGTATAACCTACCATTCCAGCCATGTCTATCTCATGAGATATAAAATCTTTACCCAATGCATTGGAGGGAGATATAGGTCCCACCCATCTCATAATGATACCATTCTTATGTGTGCCACAAAATCATAAATCATACATCATTGCATAACCCATGTAATAAAAATGGGATTCTTAAACAACATGACATCATAAAACCATTCATATAAGATAAAGGAATTCATAAACATAATTCCATCACAACATAGTCAAATAAATGTAAAAAAATGGATAGAAACAGAACCCTTTATTATCTTAGATGGAAAATAATTTTGATAAAACACTTGAATTGAATTCTTGAGGAAAATATCCTTTCTTCTTCAAAATCAATTTCTTTTCACAAAACATCATGCAATTTTAAAAGAAAGAGATTTTATTGAAAATAGTCATGAAATATTTTGGAGGAAGGTTCATGAAAATAATGCTTTATAAAACCGTAAAAATCCGTTCGTGCCGTATAAGTTAAAAAAAACATTCTTCTCGTACTTTTGTCGGAAAAGTCAAAAAGTACCTCGTACGAAAATGACAAAAGATTCCTTTCATATCTTTTACAAAAAACTCACCGAAGGGTAAAATTGGATATAAACTATTGTATAAGGATGGAAATAATATTACATATTGATGGAACATGGATGTGGATGATAAAATACACCCCAGTAATTACCAAAGTAAAAACAATCTCGGATAAAAGTGAGATTGTGATATTTCCCTTACCTTAGGTCCAATTTGCTTTGTACGTGTCCGAAGCTCCTGTATAATTGTTTAAATAATGTTATTGACTTATTCCAGAATCATACATATTGATATTATATCATATATGGTCATATTCTTAGCTTCTTGATCGTAATATTTCATTGTTACTTGTTACTCGGGTCTTTATTGCCTTTTGTTCTTATGCGTGTTTTGCCGAATACATTCTTATTCTTCTTTTAAGGTTATAGATACCTTATATCCAGAATGGTATTAGTGTAACATATATCATATTTATTCATTAAATTTATATAATTACTATGTAATGATGATCATGTAGAACAAGTCGCATCACATCGTGGAGACGGTATTCCGTACGTACGCACGAGTGATGATATCGTTCCTATGATCGTGGAACTGTATTGGAGTATATATATATTATTTCAGTATCAATATTACATTATAATAATCATAAATAGTTACTCATTACACCATTATACCCATCCTTTTAAAGTGATGGTGGAAAATAGATTACACCACGGCGTGGAGACGGTATTCCGTACGTACGCACGCGCGGTGATTTCATTTTTCCGTAGGTTGGATAGAAGGTGAATTAGGGTTGTTTCATATTTATAATAACATATCAGTATGTAAGTAATACTGATGTTATTACTTTATCATTAAACAACTAAAGAAGAAGAAGTTGAAGAAGAAAGAAATTGAAAAGATCGGTAATGGATATTACCTCTTCTTTGGAACGCTTCTTTGAATTCTTCACTTAGGGAACTAAGATTGGTCTTTGAAGAAGACCAGGACCTATAGGACTATTCTAGGGAAGTGGAGAAGGGATTTTTGCAGGGTTTGGCCGAGCTTGAGTGCTCAATTTGGTGTGAGGAGGAGGGGGAGGAGGTGCCCTTTTATAAGGGAGGAGAGGGGCACCTTAGGAATTCTTAAAAATATTAATTTATAATAAATCTAACCCCACATAAAAACCTCCAAAAATGACTCATATTCAAAGATTAGATGAGATAGGGTTGTAATCTCATCAACCAATCAAATTTAGACATGTTTGGATCTTATTTTAAACCTTATCATTTTGATTTATCCTTATTTAATCTATTTAAGTTTATTTGTGGTAATAAAATTCTAAATTTTAAATTATAACAAATAATTACTTATTTGTTGTGAATTTTCCATAATTGTTTACTTTATAACATTATAGACCATATAAATATAAATTTATAATTTTTAAATATTTTTGTGATTTTTAAACAATTTTATAATATGTTATTTTTGTAAAATAACAATAGTGTCAATTTTGACACTATTCATTTATTTGAATTTAAATAAAATATATACAGAATATATGTTCGAAATAAAAGATTTAATATATTAATAAAAGGTCATATGTATCTATAAAATTAGTGTATCACATTAAATAGTTCATATAATATTTATTTTATTATTTTTAAAACCATTTATTTGGTTTATCTCTTAATAAAATAATTACTGCATCATTTTTGTATAATTATTTAATATACTTATTTGTTGTATAAAATTTAAAATAAAATTCTATGATGAAGATAAATATATTAACTTTCACAATAATACTTTTACTCGAATTTATCATCTTAAAATCACAATATTTAAATTGTTATATTTATTAAATTATGAAGGTGACAACTTTGGCATCATTTAAAATAAAATAATATAAGTGTCATAATCGCTTTTATAAGGCTCCAAATGGTCAAATATTCGACCATTGGATGCTTATGGTTTACATTTACATGTCCAATAAGTTTTGGTTAGGTATTTGTGCATTTTATGGTCACTATTAGTTTAAAAAAAACATTATTCTTGATTTTTCACTAGATAAACAATTTCTGCATCACTATTGTGTCATAATTAATGATAATTATTTAATCCCTAAAAATTATAAATAAATTTATATTATGTAGATAATTTCATTAGCTTTCTGTATACTATTCATGTTCGAAGTTTCATGAAGTTTATCACTAAATTAAAATTAATATACTTATAAAATTTAAGAGAGTGACATGTTGTCACTTTCTTTGGTTTTAATAATAATTAAGTTATTTTCATGGACAAATGTTCATTAAATGATTCTAATCTGACCCTTAGGTGATATGGGTCGACTTTTAGTCATCCAATAGGATTTTGACATTTGTTAGGGTAATTTTAAAATATTATATTTACCCTTAATTACCCGATTTACCTTTAACTATGGTAAATAAAATTTACCGTAGTTACTATTCATAATTCCCAAAAATAAAAAGTAGCTTATTAACATAATTTGGACCCACTGATTCCAAATATGGAATCCATTTTTTAAAATTCCATACACAGAAGTTGCAGAAATTAAATTAAAATTAATCCCGTTGTCGAATAAAAACGGGTTTTTGTTTAAAACATTGCAAAAGATTGAATTGATTTAACCTACGAATTCAAGGTAAAATCAATGCTAATGACATAAATTATATTAAATGGTAAAAATATATTCTATTTATACTTTAAAACCATTCAATATTATAATTTAACCACATAAGATATTACGATGAAAAAAGTTGTTTTTAATTAAAATATAGCTTGTTTTTACTATTCATTAAAATGTGAAAGTTACCAGAATAATATGAAAAATTTATCCAAAGTAAATTTTTATTTCTTGATTCCAAAGAAGAATTTTATTTTGTCAAATTGAACTTATAAACATGTCAAAAAATAGATTTAAAGTGGGTGCGCCATCAAAAGGCGGCAAAACTGCATTTTTTTGAAAAATACTTATTTTACCCAAAAAATTTATTTTGTTCTTATACCATGTTCTAGAAATGTGTAAGATGAATAATAATGTTATAAAATTCAAAATTTAGTTAATACTATTCATAACGTCTAGTTCATGACAATATTATAATAATATAACATTGTTTATTAAAACCCGGTATTGTGTACAACACACGCTATCGAGGAAGGTCGCGATTGCGTGTAATGCAAGCCAAGTCAGGGTTGCGTGTTGTGAAAGAATCCTTCATTGTTTCGTATAACAGAATCCAACCATATTTCATTTATACATTTAATATATATATATATATATACACTCAATGTTGCGTAGAATAACTATTATCAAAATTGTGTGTAACACGGTCCAAGAATAGTGTTGCGTATACTGCAAGCTAATACGGTGTTGCGTATAGCACAAGGTAATCTTGGTGTAGAATACAACATAAGACATTAATGAAATTAAAATAATATTTTTCATAAAATCTCGGGGTGTTACATTCTACCCCCCTTAAAATGAATTTCGCCCTCGAAATTCGTCAGGGTTATAAATGGTTTACTATTTGAAAGTTTCTTTAATAGAAACCCACATCGTAAAAAGGAATATCAAAACCAATCTTTAAAAACAAAAGTATGAAACGTAACGGTTACCCAAATAAACTAATCATTGGGTTTCCACATAGGTGAAAATATGGATATGGAAGAGAATTTTAACCATCATGTTCTGATGGAGAGTGGTAGAGAACATGGCTATGGAAAAGCCAATAATCACAAATCCATAAATTTGTGACGATCTAAGGTACCATCCGATTCATCAGGTATAAGATCACTAGGACAACATTTTTGGTTTTCAAGATCATTTCCCTAAAGTTGAAAATTTGAATTAGAATAAATACTTACTTTATTTTGGTACAATCTCACTGTTGTTCGTGCCTTGAACAATTTCCACTTCATCTCTTAAATAAATGAAGTTGAATTTGTTATTCATGAAGTGTTAGCAGATCATGTGATAGAATGACGGGTCATTCCATCTGTCTCAAACAAAAGGTTAGCAAAAATTATATGCATAAGTCGATCTTATAGTGAGATTAATCATATATGGTTCCTAAAATGGACTTATACTTCATATATCATACTGCTTAATATAATAAAACTAGTTTCTACTAAACAGGGACTTCCTGTAGGCCAGTGGTAGGCGATAAAGGCCAGTCGCACTTCGGTTGTGGGTTCGATTCCCACAGCCTTGTCCGAAGCGATGGGCTGTCGCCCGTCCTGCAGGTTGTCCTTTTTCCAAAACTATATAACATCCCATCAATAATATCAAAAAAACAAACAATACTAACTTATGTCCAACATAATCCATTCCAATATTTTAGGCTTATCCATAATACTGCAGTCGACTCTCATAATATAGTGAAAATGATTACCAGAGATTTAACACCATCATCGATCCCCATATATCATAAGATATGTTTTGTTGGTCACATTCCAAACATTCAAAGTCCTTAATCGTGTATTCTCTTGAATAACTTAGTGAAAACATGAATGCAGTTAAAAGTTAACACTTTTCACATACCAAAATCCTCAAAATTCTATATACTCAAACTTAGTCCTTATATCAATCATGAGCTCATGAATACTATCAAACATTTAATTTTCTCCTTATCCCTTCATTATGCGCATATCATCTACATTCCAAAAATATCTGAATAACCTTTCATGGATACTGGTAACATTAATCAGACAACAGTGTAACAATCCTTACATGTCTCTTTATTCTATAGTACCATGAGATTACTTATACAACATTACACATGATAAACATGTAATCATTCCACTACATTCTTAAACCATTGACCGAGCTTCAACAATTCTTTCATCTCACATATCATTTGTAGTCTCTTCATCATCATCCACATAAATACTTCCCATACGACCATACTGATTATCTTCATGAGACTTTCCCTTAGGGCATTGGTTTGCATAATGCCCGTACATTCCACATTTAAAACATTTAACCATTATTGATGTCGTAGCAATACCATTATCCTCATCCATGGTGTAAACTGAACCTTTTCCTTTGCACTTACTTGCTTTGTGTCCTTCTTTTCCACACCCAAAGCATCTTCCAGTTCCTTTGAAACATTCTCCTTGATGCCTCTTCCCACATGATTTACATAGGGGAAATTGAACTTTCTTTCCTCTATGATCATCATGAAACTCCATCTTTCTCTTATTAGCTGAGTCAGGAAACTTACCAAATTTTACTTTATTGATCATATTATGAGATTGCTGATTCGGCATAATAATGATGTTTGGACTTCCAAATCCCATTTCATTATGAAGAATATCATTCCATTGTCCATCATATCCTCCATTATCGTGAATCATCTTGATTCCAGCCGTTTTCTAAAACCCAAAAGAATAGTGTGAGAGGAAAAAATCATAATAAAGGGGGAGTAACTTCAATATCTAATATCTTAGGTTTAATTCTATGATCGTTAGCGTAATTCTAGTACTATAACCTATACGCATACTTAACCTTAGAGACATCCCTAGACATACCTTAGAAATATCTCTAGGGATCTCACTAAAGTTCTCGCATCCTAGTTTCCAAAGGTTGACTAAACCTCCCTCTGATACCAACTGTAGAGACCTGAAGCCTGACGTACATAGACTTTACATTACTTTTGCAGAATACTTAGTACATAACAAAAACACACACACACAAGGATCGTAATAGTTTAGTGTCTTTGGAAACTCGGAAGGTAATCTTCTAATCGTGGTGAAAGATCTTCAATATCTCCCCTAAAGATATTCCCTTTTTTTACCTAAAACCTTTCTTTATATCCTGGGGAAAAGAAAACATAAAAGGGTGAGCTCAAATGCTCAGTAAGGGTAAACAAAATAAATATCAATCACATCATTTTCATAAGAACATAACATTTTGGAAATCATAACCTACAAAAGAGAGCATAATTTCATAATCATGGGATAAATCATGGCAGTGAAAAAGTAATCCCAATAATCATAACTTAAAACATGAAACTTTGTGGCATACACACATAATCATAGATAATCATTTCTTGTTAGTCAAGACTAATTGCCAAGACTATCTTAGTGGACAAAGTCCCTTTCTGAATCGAGTAACCCTCGTTTCAGTCCTGTTTCACTGAACCGGTATAACCTACCATTCCAGCCATGTCTATCTCATGAGATATAAAATCTTTACCCAATGCATTGGAGGGAGATATAGGTCCCACCCATCTCATAATGATACCATTCTTATGTGTGCCACAAAATCATAAATCATACATCATTGCATAACCCATGTAATAAAAATGGGATTCTTAAACAACATGACATCATAAAACCATTCATATAAGATAAAGGAATTCATAAACATAATTCCATCACAACATAGTCAAATCAATGTAAAAATATGGATAGAAACAGAACCCTTTATTATCTTAGATGGAAAATAATTTTGATAAAACACTTGAATTGAATTCTTGAGGAAAATATCCTTTCTTCTTCAAAATCAATTTCTTTTCACAAAACATCATGCAATTTTAAAAGAAAGAGATTTTATTGAAAATAGTCATGAAATATTTTGGAGGAAGTTTCATGAAAATAATGCTTTATAAAACCGTAAAAATCCGTTCGTGCCGTATAAGTTAAAAAAAACATTCTTCTCGTACTTTTGTCGGAAAAGTCAAAAAGTACCTCGTACGAAAATGACAAAAGATTCCTTTCATATCTTTTACAAAAAACTCACCGAAGGGTAAAATTGGATATAAACTATTGTATAAGGATGGAAATAATATTACATATTGATGGAACATGGATGTGGATGATAAAATACACCCCAGTAATTACCAAAGTAAAAACAATCTCGGATAAAAGTGAGATTGTGATATTTCCCTTACCTTAGGTCCAATTTTCTTTGTACGTGTCCGAAGCTCCTGTATAATGGTTTAAATAATGTTATTGACTTATTCCAGAATCATACATATTTATATTATATCATATATGGTCATATTATTAGCTTCTTGATAGTAATATTTCATTGTTACTTGTTACTCGGGTCTTTATTGCCTTTTGTTCTTATGTGTGTTTTGCCGAATACATTCTTATTCTTCTTTTAAGGTTATAGATACCTTATATCCAGAATGGTATTAGTGTAACATATATCATATTTATTCATTCAATTTATATAATTACTATGTAATGATGATCATGTAGAACAAGTCGCATCACATCGTGGAGACGGTATTCCGTACGTACGCACGAGTGATGATATCGTTCCTATGATCGTGGAACTGTATTGGAATATATATATATTATTTCAGTATCAATATTACTTTATAATAATCATAAATAGTTACTCATTACACCATTATACCCATCCTTTTAAAGTGATGGTGGAAAATAGATTACACCACGGCGTGGAGACGGTATTCCGTACGTACGCACGCGCGGTGATTTTATTTTTCCGTAGGTTGGATAGAAGGTGAATTAGGGTTGTTTCATATTTATAATAACATATCAGTATGTAATTAATACTGATGTTATTACTTTATCATTACACAACTAAAGAAGAAGAAGTTGAAGAAGAAAGAAATTGAAAAGATCGGTAATGGATATTACCTCTTCTTTGGAACGCTTCTTTGAATCCTTCACTTAGGGAACTAAGATTGGTCTTTGAAGAAGACAAGGACCTATAGGACTATTCTAGGGAAGTGGAGAAGGGATTTTTGCAGGGTTTGGCCGAGATTGAGTGCTCAATTTGGTGTGAGGAGGAGGGGGAGGAGGTGCCCTTTTATAAGGGAGGAGAGGGGCACCTTAGGAATTCTTAAAAATATTAATTTATAATAAATCTAACCCCACATAAAAACCTCCAAAAATGACTCATATTCGAAGATTAGATGAGATAGGGTTGTAATCTCATCAACCAATCAAATTTAGACATGTTTGGATCTTATTTTAAACCTTATCATTTTGATTTATCCTTATTTAATCTATTTAAGTTTATTTGTGGCAATAAAATTCTAAATTTTAAATTATAACAAATAATTACTTATTTGTTGTGAATTTTCCATAATTGTTTACTTTATAACATTATAGACCATATAAATATAAATTTATAATTTTTAAATATTTTTGTGATTTTTAAATAATTTTATAATATATTATTTTTGTAAAATAACAATAGTGTCAATTTTGACACTATTCATTTATTTGAATTTAAATAAAATATATACAGAAGATATGTTCGAACTAATAGCTTTAATATATTAATAAAAGGTCATATGTATCAATAAAATTAGTGTATCACATTAAATAGTTCATATAATATTTATTTTATTATTTTTAAAACCATTTATTTGGTTTATCTCTTAATAAAATAATTACTACATCATTTTTGTATAATTATTTAATATACTTATTTGTTGTACAAAATTTAAAATAAAATTCTATGATGAAGATAAATATATTACCTTTCACAATAATACTTTTACTCGAATTTATCATCTTAAAATAAAAATATTTAAATTGTTATATTTATTAAATTATGAAGGTGACAACTTTGGCATCATTTAAAATAAAATAATATAAGTGTCATAATCGCTTTTATAAGGCTCCAAATGGTCAAATATTCGACCATTGGATGATTATGGTTTACATTTACATATCCAATAAGTTTTGGTTAGGTATTTGTGCATTTTATGGTCACTATTAGTTTAAAAAAAACATTATTCTTGATTTTTCACTAGATAAACAATTTCTGCATCACTATTGTGTCATAATTAATGATAATTATTTAATCCCTAAAAATTATAAATAAATTTATATGATGTAGATAATTTCATTAGCTTTCTGTATACTATTCATGTTCGAAGTTTCATTAAGTTTATCACTAAATTAAAATTAATATACTTATAAAATATAAGAGAGTGACATGTTGTCACTTTCTTTGGTTTTAATAATAATTAAGTTATTTTCATGGACAAATGTTCATTAAATGATTCTAATCTGACCCTTAGGTGATATGGGTCGACTTTTAGTCATCCAATAGGATTTTGACATTTGTTAGGGTAATTTTAAAATATTATATTTACCCTTAATTACCCGATTTACCTTTAACTATGGTAAATAAAATTTACCGTAGTTACTATTCATAATTCCCAAAAATAAAAAGTAGCTTATTAACATAATTTGGACCCACTAATTCCAAATATGGAATCCATTTTTTAAAATTCCATACACAGAAGTTGCAGAAATTAAATTAAAATTAATCCCGTTGTCGAATAAAAACGGGTTTTTGTTTAAAACATTGCAAAAGATTGAATTGATTTAACCTACGAATTCAAGGTAAAATCAATGCTAATGACATACATTATATTAAATGGTAAAAATATATTCTATTTATACTTTAAAACCATTCAATATTATAATTTAACCACATAAGATATTACGATGAAAAAAGTTGTTTTTAATTAAAATATAGCGTGTTTTTACTATTCATTAAAATGTGAAAGTTACCAGAATAATATGAAAAATTTATCCAAAGTAAATTTTTATTTCTTGATTCCAAAGAAGAATTTTATTTTGTCAAATTGAACTTATAAACATGTCAAAAAATAGATTTAAAGTGGGTGCGCCATCAAAAGGCGGCAAAACTGCATTTTTTTGAAAAATACTTATTTTACCCGAAAAATTTATTTTGTTCTTATACCATGTTCTAGAAATGTGTAAGATGAATAATAATGTTATAAAATTCAAAATTTAGTTAATACTATTCATAACGGCTAGTTCATGACAATATTATAATAATATAACATTGTTTATTAAAACCCGGTATTGTGTACAACACACGCTATCGAGGAAGGTCGTGATTGCGTGTAATGCAAGACAAGTCAGGGTTGCGTGTTGTGAAAGAATCCTTCATTGTTTCGTATAACAGAATCCAACCATATTTCATTTATACATTTAATATATATATATATATATATATATATATACTCAATGTTGCGTAGAATAACTATTATCAAAATTGTGTGTAACACGGTCCAAGAATAGTGTTGCGTATACTGCAAGCTAATACGGTGTTGCGTATAGCGCAAGGTAATCTTGGTGTAGAATACAACATAAGACGTTAATGAAATTAAAATAATATTTTTCATAAAATCTCGAGGTGTTACAAAAACCCCTCTCCCCTCCAATATAAATACTACATGTCACACCCTCATTACTTCACACATCTCAAGCTTCAAGCCTTGTCCAAATTCTTCCCAAAGCTCTTCCCTATCCCCTAGACCATATCTAGCATCCCTTAGTCTAATAAAAAGACCAAGACATCATCCTTAAAGTGGCTCTCAAAGTAGATAAACTCAAGAGGTAAATTCCCCTTTCCGATTCTTTTATTTTCTTTCAAGTTCTTTTTTTCCTTTTTTCTTTCCTCACCTTCCTTCACCCAAATGGTATGATAACTCCAGTAACATACATTGAGTGAAATTATATTATGATAATGGGATATTATATCACAATCTCTCATTCCCCCTCCTTATATAGTATAAATTAAAACATCATCTGAGATGTCTTGATTTATCACATTCAAGGATGATGGGATTCCAATTTGCATTATCATATTCTAGACTGGTCATGAAACAATTTTAATGGTTGAACCATATCATAAAATATGTATTTTATCATTGTTGACGCTCCATTCATCACAGAGTCTAAAGTTTGGAAAAGGGGAATATCTTAGCTCAAAGTGATTCAACCTTGGGACACATATCAAAAATTGACAAAGGAAGGAATAAGAAGAACATTGCGCAAAGCTTGCGCAAGTTCTACCATGGTCGTGCAAGTACACTTGCGCGCCGAAAATGGTCATGCAAGTCACTTGCGCACCCTAAGGGATAACTACCTGGGGTCTTCTCCAGCCTATAAATAACCCCGGTGGGCCCCACATTTTGGAGGAATTTTTTTCAGAATTCAAATATAGAGCTCTGAACGCCCAAGTCTCTTCTTCAAGTCTTATGAACACTTCTAAGGTAATTCTTTACCTATAATGGAAGGTCTAAACAAGAGGGATAAGGTCTAAGTGTTAGAAATCACTAACACTTGCATGCCTAAGTGTTTTTACCCTTAAGGGAAATGGACACACTTGTGCGCCTCCTTACCTACTCATTGAAACTTGCACGTCACTCTTCTGGAAGTACCTCAGGATGATTCTAAAGGCTTTGGTCAAGAATCTCCCAAGTATTACTATACTGGGCAAGGATCGCGTAAGTACCCTTGTGTCGTGCAGGTATACCGGTGTGTCCATGACTTGCGCGCCCACGCATTACATGCGTGACCCCCCAGGACTTGCGCGCCCTTATACTTTTGGGTGCCCTTCCTACCCATTTCACCTTTCTTATGCCATTTCACCTCTCCTATTCAAGATTCAGTCTTCAAGACACTCTTCAAAACCATTTATGGAATGTTTTCTTGATTGAAGTCCTTATCCGAAAAGAGTTCTGTGGAACATTTCTCAAAACCTAGTGATTTACACATCTTTATGTCACTAAAGTTAGAGAGTTCATTCATTCAACCTCATCCTTTAAGATGAGAGAATCATTGATTTGGGCTTCCTTTTCAGGAGTAAGCCTCATTCATAATCTCATTAATATGGGCCTCCTTTTCAGGAGTAATCCCCAGTCCAAATCCTCATTACTTTGGGCATCCTCTTTAGGAGTAAGCCCCAAATCCTCATTAATATAGGGATCCTCTTGAGGAGTAATCCCCAAGTCCTCTTTAACCTGGGCATCCTCCTTGGGAGTAAGCCCCAAGTCCTCTTTAATTTGGGCCTCCTTTTCAGTAGTAATCCCCAGTCTAAAATATGGGCATCCTCCTCAAGAGTAAGCCCCAAGTCCCCTAACCTGGGCCTCCTCCTTAGGAGTAAGCCCCCGTCTTAGATATGGGCATCCTCCTCAGGAGTAAGCCCCAAACCTTAATTCCTTTAACCTAGGCATCCTCTTTAGGAGTAACCCCAAGTCCCTTAATTTTCAAATCCCTTTAACCTGGGCCTCCTCCTTAGGAATAAGCCCCAGTCTCAAATTTGGGCATCCTCCTCAGGAGTAAGCCCCAAACCTTAATTCCTTTAACCTGGGCATCCTCTTTAGGAGTAATCCCTAAGTCCCTTAATTTTAAAATACCTTTAACCCGGGCCTCCTCCTTAGGAATAAGCCCCAAGTCCCTTAATTTTAAAATCCCTTTAACCCGGGCCTCCTCCTTAGGAATAAGCCCCAGTCTTAATTTTTCTTAACCAGCCATAATTCCTTTTGATCTGGGCTTCCTTCTCAGGAGTAAAAACCCAATCATAAGTCCCATCCTAACTTGTGAATTTTCATTAGGAGTAATCCCCAAGATTAGATTATCCAAATCTCTATGAAGCACATATACCTTTATGGACCTTGTCCATGGATTTCTTCCCTGAAGTAAATCTTAATCCTCATCTATTCGGGAAATCATACATACATAAGCCCCATATCATTGCATGACACAATTGTCTGGTTTCACCAATCCCTCTTGTTTCTCACACCGAGCATGACTCACGTGAGCTTAGAGCGTAAAAGTAATCAAGACATCTTCCTTTAAGCTATCAATCATGCAGAAATATCATACTCCCTTAATCGAACTATGTGGGTTATGATTCCTTTTCAAAAACAAAGGATACGTAGGTAGCCCACCAGCGGGTATGATCCCAACTCTGAAATAATCCATGTCCTCCTGAATGACAATAAACTTCAAGTGCCCCACTGAGTGGATTTAAAACCATTATGGTCATCGTAATGACCAAGATACTTTTATGTATTTAAGGATACCATCAACTAAGAATCTCTAACAAATACAGATGATTCTCTATCGATGAAGAACCTCGAATACATATAAAAGATTCTCTAAATTTCATTCATATCAATCATTTATTGTCAGATTTAAAGGAAAGCACATTTTATACTTGGTAATGTAATAAGGATTCAAGAACATAACTTAAATATATAAAGAGGGTCCCGAAGTAGACAATAATTCCCCTAAAAAAGGTGTGATGAGTCCGACCTCCCATCCTCTCGACCAATTCAAATTCCTAAGTCTCATCAGTACACAAATAATGGGCACCTACCTTTGGAAGGTGGGTCTAAATGGATATGGAATCATTGGATGTTTCCGGTTCTACGAACAAACCCATTAGAAGCCAATTGGAATGTTTGAACCTTCAATCAACAAGGTCATCCTCAATTCCTGAGGAAACAAAAAATGGTGAACCCGACATGAATCCTTAACCATGTTAAAATGATGATTTTCCTATTTGTTAGGCCCCAATTAAACTCAATGAGAGGGCCAACAAGGCAATAAATGACATATTTTCTCATCCAAAAGATATTGTGGTCAGACTTATCTTGATTATGTCTGTTATATCAAATAGGCACTCTTTTCCAAGATCTTATGCATTTCTAGAATGGCTTCTCCTAAGTTGACATCTGTGAATACCTCTGTTGTGAAAACTTCTACTGTAAATGCCACTGCTTCTACTCCTCCTGGATCATCGTCTGCTCTGAGGATGACATCACCTACTCAGCATCTTCAACGCTGGGTATCAAATGCACTGGTTGAGGAGTACCGTCAACACGGTACCATTCTAACTCTGTAGGCTGCCCGACAAGCCCTCTAAGTGAACAATTCACCCTGGTCGTCCGAACAGCGATGACCAGTGATCAAGAAGCAGGTGGTTCTAACTACTGTCTCCAACCATTTTGGGTCGTTATCCCCGGAACACAATCACCATTCCATCCCATATTCTGGGGAGGTGAATGAGCAGGTCCCTCAGGGCCGTAATTCAAGGTAGAAGGAGTCCTTCCCGAGGGATCCCATAAAAAATCACCACCAGACTCATGCGGCAGTGCACCCTCAACATGATGAGGGTATCGACTCCAGGCATTTGTCTCAGGTTCTTTGAACCCGAGAAGGCAAGACAAATCGCCAGAGGCGAAATCCGGTCAATAGTGAGCAGGTTCTCATCTCTGCTATCTCCGGAGAAGTCAACCAACCTCACTTGGTGGCAAGCAATGAGAGGGCACGTACACCTGTCTGTTTTAATTCCGCTGTCCAGCAGACTCGTCTGGCAGCATCACGCAAATACCGCCAGGCAATTCTGGCAGAGTAATATAGGCAGGAACATACACATGTTTATACATCATCATCTAGTTAGCAGGCTCGTCTGACTACATATGATGGATCTCGTCAACCATGTTCGGTGAAGTACAATCTGCAAGCACATACACCTGCTAGTATTGATCAAGCCTACCAACAGTCTCGCTTGGTAGCACTCGGATAAGTCAGTCAGAAATCTCCGGCGACAAATAAGAGGTAGACTCAACTCTCTGCCCCCACACTTGAGTACTATCAAGATTAACTGACAGGAAAAGGATGATAGGAGAAGGCACACATACATACTCAAAGCACGGAATGGACATATATCCCTGTTCCGGCAGCTGAAGTCACCAAGCATATTCTGTCAATGGTGAAAGAGCAGAAGCAAATCCATGCCCGTATTCTAGATGCCTGCCAGGATATTATAACAACTTCAGCAGCATCTCAGGGAAAGACACATAAATCTATCCCTACTAGGGGAGTGACACATCAATAGTTCACTCCATAATAGACACACACATCTGTTCCATTCCAAGAGGGTTGTGGGGCGTATTCCCCCATATCATACGGACAACCAAGTCAGGCCCGTACACCTGATTTGAGTGGAGATCGTTAGCCTAACCTGGCCATCTCTCCTGATCAGGCACATACACCTGCTCAGATTAGCCACTTTCGTTAACAAGTGGTTTCCAAGACGCGTAAGAAGGCGTCTAAGAAGAAGACCCACCCAGCATAGTCAAGAGATCAAGATCCAATATGTAACAAGGCCTTGCTCGATGCTGGAGTTCTTGAAGCCCTCAGACAATTATCTGTTGGAATCCAAGATTCTACTCCCTAATTTCCCAATAGTTGGAACATTAATTCTGAAGGTCTTCAACAGACACTTTTTCATGAAGTCTTGCTTCATGAAAGTTCGGTCAATCTTGAAGTTTCATCTTCAGATGAGATCTAGAATAACCCTCTGTGTGGCCAGAAGAACAAGGAGGAAGAGATCTCATCTTTTTTTGTAACCCACCATGGTGGTCCTCCCCATGATGATGAATTTCACTGCGAAAGTCCTCTACGTAGTAGTGATGCACATTTCCCAGAAAATGCTCCAGTGGACAATGTAGTGCCAAGAAAGCCCTCTTATCTTTAGGGACTTGCAAATGTAAAACCAGTCATGTCTGATACTTCATCGCTAGCAGGTGAAATACTTTCTCAACAAGAAGATAGCCCAGGGTGTAGGTCATTCTCTGAACCACCCCTAAGTCATGCATCTTTTAGTTTGATCAGTGATTTCTCTACCAATCTTATTGAATCTGACGAAGCAACAAGGAAACACCAGCTTTGGTCAAATTAGGTAGAAGAATCTTCATTGAATGATAAATAAGAAATACAGAACATGAGAAAACAACTGGAAAAGGGTGAAGTGCTAGTTATGTTTTGGCCTTTGGCTGACTCTCAGTATGACATTCCAGAGATGTTGACGGAAGATGGAATTCATGATATTCATCCTAACATATGGAAAACTATTTTTCAGTTAAAAAATAAAGTATTATCTTATTATAAATATGAAAATCGTCTTAATATAATAGAAGGGTTGCAACGTGAGATTGATTTGGCATCTCTATCAGTCTCTCAGTATCTGAAGGCTGAAAAGCAGTAGAGAGCCCTTCAGTGTTCATGCCTTGGTGCACTAAGAATATTGTGCCAGTTAATTGCCAATTCCCCATCTGTTATTCATGTTAGAGGATGGGGTGTTCATGGAGAACTACATTTTACTGTACTCTCCAGTCAGCAAAGTCCACTGAAAATGGTCTCATGCAATGTTATTGCCTGTGGCCGGCCACAGTCAATGGGTATTGTTTGTAATCAAAAGATTTCTGAAGAATAGGCTTCAACTAGTTCCTCTAAAAATCAAGAATACAGAGAACAATTTGTTTAATTACTCTTGCATCAAGCAAATGAGAATATTGAATAGGCCTCTCATATGGAGCAAGCACATCATCAAGTGACAGAAGTGTCAGAAATCATCCAAAGATCTTTTGAATCGGGTGATAAAAGTGGATATCGATTGATGCATCCAGCTAATTTACGAACTAAGGTCTGCAAGATCCGGAGAGATTTTAAGAAAGTCTCAGACATATCACATCAAGAGCCACCTCATCTTTCCCGACTGGGGACTCTTTTAACCCAACCCTCAGAATCAAAAAATATGATTCAAGGAGTTGAGAAAAGGTAGCAGGAACCACCCCAGTCCACCAGACTGGGGACTTTTTCAAATCATTAATCCCCTCCTCAGTGAAAGTCGGTCTTCTCTAAATTGGGGAAGAAGCCACAAGAGGAAAGAAGAGACAAATTATTAGGATACTCTCTCCAAATTACAGTTCACCAAGAAGTTCCTGAGGGATCGAATCAACAAAAGGCAATGTCTCATCAGGGACAGGGAAGAAGACAATATCACAGAAATGTTGTTAGAAGGGATGCGATGTGTTATGCATCAATTAATGTCATCAATGCCATTGTTGCTGATCCACCAGATGAGGCTCACTCAGGGGACTCAGATGAAGAGGTTCTTGCTCAAGAAGTTTTACACACAGACACAAATGATAAAGGTGTGAGTATACAAAATCAAAGTATTACCCAGAATCTAAGTAATCCTTCAAGTAACCCACTTACCCCTCTCATAAAGGGAGATAACAAGGGGAAATGAAAGAATTAGGTTACATACCCTTCCTCTGAAGAAGGCCAATCACTCTTACTAGAGAAAATATTTGCACAACAGGAGGAAGAAATGAAGGAATTGAGAAGGTTGAATGCAGAACTACTTCAGGGTAGTCTTCTTCCTAAGTGTGTTGGAGTCAGTCAGCCAAGGGATTTTGTTGCAGTTACTGAGATGGATCAAGAATATCTCCCTCTATCATTACACCCTCACAGGTCTAATCCTATGGGTCAATTACAACAACAATTGGTGGTGCTACCATCAGTTACAGTACCAGCCACCACATCTGTACCAGCTCCAGTCATTGCACATGCCCAAGTCCAAGTTCAACCAGATGTTTCTCAAAAGTTAATAACTACCATTGAGTCATTAACATCTCATTTAGAGACTATGGAAGGGAATCGTGGGTAGGTTCAACTAGAAAAGAGATCTTATCCTGAATGGGTAGATTCAATCCTTCCCCCATCAAGTTTTGAGAACCCTTTATTCCCTATTTTCAATGGATCAGGTGATCCTGAACAGCATTTGATGCATTACGTGTCTTGTTGCGATCCTATGATGGAAACTCTGGAATAGCAAGAAGCAGTGAAACTCAGATACTTCGTGCAAACCTTGAAAGGACTAGCTTTTTTTGGTACACAAGCTTGCAATCTCGGTCAATTACCAGGTGGGAAGATCTTCGCCAAAAATTCCTTCTTTAGTTCAGCTCAACATTACCAAAGACAACAGTTTTTTATCTTAAAAACTATAAGAAAAGGGAGAATGAAAGGTTCTCATATTTCATTGCTCGCTAGAAGGGATTAACATATTCCCTAAGCTTAGCACTCCCTCAGGAAGAACTGTTGCCAATCTGTGTGGAAAATCTGTGTGATGAATTACGCATGCCGCTGATCCCTGTGAAATATACAGGAGGGTTTCGAGACCTTACTTCAATCGCTCAAAAAATTTAAGATTCTCTTATAAAGACTAAGGATAAAGCTCATGTAATTCCATTAGCTCTAGGAAGGAGAATGGGTAAAGCAGAGACTACTACAGTTATGCTTAAACAAGCACCTATACATACTTCTACTTCAAAACCTTCATCTTCTCGAAGGGATCCACCTCCTGAGCACCAACAACAAGGGCCGTTTCGTCAAGATAATCCAAGAGATCAAAGACGAAAACAATTTGAGGATCTAAAGAGAAAAACATACTCTTTCTGAAATGAACAAGTTCTTGGTTACTTCATTTCGGCTTAGGAAAATAATTTGGTTCAGTTTCCAAGGCCCAAAAGGCCAAACAAAGAAGGAGATGAATACCATCCCAATTATTTCCCGTTTCGTCAAATGTTGGGGCATCCCATCCATGAGTGTTTTGTCTTTAAAGACCTCCTGCAAAAGATGGTCGACTCGGTACAAGTCAAATTAAAAGGTTCTTCAGCTCAGGTAGCATATGTTACTACTACAGTTCCAGAGTAGGAAGGTGAATGGTAAGAAGTCAAAATCAAACATGCGCAAAAATATGATGATTGGATGGTCAGAAAGACGATCAACCAAACTCATGCTATTTTGTGAATGCAATTGAAGAAAACAATTGTGCCTTCTACCATGAATGCCGCAGCAAAACCCTCTTCATCAGAGGGAAAATCCTCAAAGAAATGACATGATTCAAAGAAAGAAAAAGAATTAGAAGAAGATGAGTATGTGTCAAATCCAAAGTTGTCTTTGACTCTGGAAGACTTCATGCCATCTACTTCAAATTCACGGGCACTGCCCCACCAAACGGCATAGCCTAAAGAAGCTAATCAGGCAGAGTCTTCATCGGATGAAGAGTTGATTTTCAGTTCTGTTAATATGATTTAATTAACAGATCCATATGTCAGTCGCAGTTTCGATTTTAATGATCCCGAATTCCCTATATCAAATAGAGGAATCAGATGAAGTTCCATAGGCTCAGGATACAGGGGAATACATGGATCTTTGAGATGCCACTATTCCAATTCTACCCCTGCTAGAACCGTGTATGCGGTAGAAACTCGTGGTAGATCCCTTCAACGATCTCAACAAGAACAAGAAAGTTCTTCTACACAAGGCAGACTTAGCCCTAGTACAATTATTCTGGATAATCAGTTGAAGGTTCCATCTTCTTCCTCTCAGCAAGTAAATAGACCTAATCGGTCTAATATTCCAAAGCCAGGAGTATTACCAACTCCTATCCCTGTACAAGATGCATCAAATTCCAAGGCATTAACTTTCAAGGCACCTGCTAAACCACATGTTCCTGTTGGGAAATGCAGACCTTTGGATCAAAAGTATGATATATTGAAACACTTTTCCCAAGTACCAGACAAGTTATCAATTTTGGATGCCTTGAGTTTATCAAAGGATCTTTGGGAGGCACTCATTGAGGCTTTTTCAAGTACTCAAGAGTTTGAGACTGAAATTGTTGTAGCTGAAGTCTACCATGTAGAGAATAATCCTGTAGAATACCATGCATTAATATCTTTTACTGATGAAGATTAAGATTATGTCGTGCATGGACATATTAGACCTTTGTACTTATCTGGAAAGGTCAACGGTGTAGACTTACGAAGAGCTTTCATTGATAATGGTTCAGGAGTCAACCTCATGCCCATTCGTACACTTCATCGATTGGGCCTCACGAAATCTGATTTATCTCCTTCTACCATGATGTTACAAGGATATGATAAAAATGAACAAGAACCACTGGGCGATATTACACTCAGAACTCAGTTTGGAGATCTTGTGTCCAATTCAAGTTTCATGGTTTTTGATCAAGACTCAGCCTTCAACATCTTTCTTGGAAGACACTGGCTACATCGGCATACAGTTATCCCTTTGTCATACCATCAATGTCTCAAGTTTTGTTTCGATGGTCAAGTTGGGACATTATATGGTGACAAGGCCCCATTCAAGACATGTTAATCTCAATACATTGAGGCGGAATTGTACCACATAAAAGGAAATGAGGAATCCACAACAAAGGAGATTACCAAAGTTAATGCTCCATATGGTTTGGAAAAGATTCCAGTAAACCCATTAGCACATGTGAGTATAGATTATGTGTTTCCTATCAGTCGAATTGATAGGATAGACCCAAATCAAAATACTCTGATGGAAATATCCATAATGTCAATTACTGCAATAGAGCCAAGAAACATGTGAGAAATTGGTGATCCACCAGGCAATGATGAAAGCTCAAATGGAGATGTCTTCATTTTATCTACTGAAATCCAGCAAGTCTATATGTCGCCAACTAGGCCAGAAGAAGTTATAGCAATGTCATAGGCAAAGGATGATGTGGATTCTCAATCCATCATCTCCTCTTTATTACCCAAAGAAGGCCCTTCATCATCAATCGGGTCAGAAATGGAAGCTTCTTCTTCAAGATGTGAAAATTTTGACATCTCTTTTGATCATGAAAATTATGCTTCATCATCTACTATGCAAGTAGATTCAGAAGAAGTAACACATGTTGAAGAAGAAGAGGAAGATCTCAGAGATTCTCCTCCATCATTTGAAGAGGGTATCTCTACTATTGTGGATGAACTTAGAGAAATCAATCTGGGTACAAAAGAAGATCCACGCCCCACTTTAATCAGTGCGTCCATGACTCTTGAAGAGCAAGAGATGTATATTTCCATTTTAAAGAAAAATCGAGATATATTTTCTTGGAACTATACAGAGATTCCAGGGCTTGATCTTGATGTTGCCACTCATCATTTGGTTTTTCCAGAAGAACACCGAGGATTCAAACAAGCTGCTAGAAGAACACACCCAACCTATGCTTCCAAAATTGAGGCTGAAGTGGATAATACCATCAATTCTAATTTCATCAGAGAAGTTCAATATCCCATGTGGTTAGCTAATATTGTCCCAGTGAAAAAGAAGAATTGGAAAATTAGATTTTTCATTGATTTCAAAGATCTTAATCAGCATTGTCCTAAGGATGATTTTCTAGTTCCGATTACAGAACTCCTGATTGATGTGACAGCTGGCTATGAAGTACTTTCTTTCATGTATGGATATTATGGATATAATCAAATCTGGATGGCTCCAAAAGATGAAGAATCTACAGCCTTCAGAGCCCCTCAAGGTGTGTTTTGCTATCGGGTAATGCCCTTTGGCCTAAATAATGCAGGCGCAACATATCAGCGTGCCATGCATCGTATCTTCAAACCCTTTCTGGGAATGTTTGTTTAATGTTATGTGGACGATTTGGTGGTCAAATCCAAATAACGTTCTAATCACTTGGCTGATTTAGAAGTCATATTCTGCAATCTTTGACAACATAATTTGAAGATGAACCCCTTAAATTGTGCTTTCGGGGTAACCTTGGGGAAATTTATTGGCTTCGTCATATGACATCATGGTATCGAGGTCGATCCTAAGAAGACAAAGTCAATCCTTGGTATGTCACCTCCTCAAAATTTGAAATAATTGAGAGGACTTCAAGGACACTTAGCCTATATTCGGCGTTTCATCACCAATTTGGTAGGAAAAAGTTTACCCTTCACCAAATTAATGAAGAAGGGAGACACTTACCAGTGGACTGAAGAATGTTAAGAATTATTCGATATTCTCAAGAAATACCTATTGAGTCCACCGGTACTTATGCCACCTGTTGAAGGAAGACCACTTATCCTCTATGTAACAGCTCTAAAGCGATCATTGGGTGCCTTTCTTGCTCAGAAGAATGATGTTGGGAATGAAAACAACATCTACTATCTCAGTCGGACTATACTTGAAGCAGAAACCCGATATTCAAGTATTGAGAAGTGCTGCCTGGCATTAATATTTTCAGTTCAGAAGTTGAGACACTACCTGCAACATCATGAGTTCCAATTGGTATCTCGCAATAACCTACTCAAATTCATCCTTAGTTGTCCGATGCTTACAAGATGTTTGTCAAGGTGGGCAGTTATCTTGCAGTAATTTGATATTCAATATGTGTCTCAAAAGGCGATAAAGGGTCAAGCTCAAGCTGATTTTCTTACTGAACACCCTTCGGTGGAAGACACATCTTCAGATATTGAACTTCCTGATGAGGAATTCTTATCTATTCAGGATAGTCCTCAGACATGGGAAATGTACTTTGATGGTGCTTCCAGAAGTCCAACAGGGAGGAAAATGTAAAGTCCTAAATTCAACAAAGTTGTCTTAGGGATTGTAATCATTTCTCCAGAAAAGGCAGTGTTACCTTATTCCTTCTCATTGTTGGGAGGTAGTACAAATAATGAAGTAGAATACCAAGCTATCATCGTAGGCTTAGAGTTGGCACTTCAATCACAAGTGAATCACTTAAAGTTGAAAGGTGATCAGACCTAGTAATCAAACAAGTCAATGAGTATTATGCAATCAGAAAAGAAGAACTAATCCATTTTTATGATTACGTCAGAGAGTTAATGGAGGAGTTACTTTCGGAACTAACATTTTCTTATGTACAAAGATCATAAAATGCCCAAGATGATGCACTGGCTAATATAGCCACACCTCTGGCAGATCCAAATTGGGATGAGACAACCATCAGTATTGCCCACCATCGTACAATTTCACCTTATGTTTGATCCATAACAGAGGAAATCAATGAAATTAGTCCCATCTCTGAACCATATGCTCACACTACGGGGTGGATGGCACCTATCATGGAATACCTTCAAAATGGAATACTTCCACCTGATAGAGCTGGGAAAGAACAACTCTGGCGACGTGTGGTCAAATTTACTCTTTATGATGGCCCAGATCACCTAGAGAAAATTCTCTACAAGCCTGGTTTTGTTGGAGTTCTCTTCAGATGTATTGATGTTGAAGAGACAATGGCTGTCATAAAATAAGTGCATGCAGGAGTCTGTGGTTCCCACCAGTCTGGACATAAACTTTCTGATCAGATTCGAAGGCTTGGATACTTTTGTCCTTTAATGATACAAGATTGTGTTGATTTCACAAAGAAGTGGCATTCATGCCAAGTACATGCCAACTTCATTCATCGACCTCCAGAGTTTCTTCATATAGCTAAATACTCATGGACATTTTCCACATGGGGAATGGATGTGGTGGGACCTTACCCTTCAGCTTTGGCCAAGCAGTTTAAGTATATTCTTACTTCTACTGATTTCTTTTCCAAATGGGCAGAGGCAGTACCTCTTAAGGAAGTCAGTTCTAAAATCATTGTTATCTTCATCAAGTCTAACATCATTACCAGATTTGGTGTCCCTCATACCATATTGACGGACAATGGAACCAACTTCTATTTGTCCGAGGTAAAGAAGTTGTATCAAGAATAAAATATCAAATCCAATCATTCATCTCGGTATCATGCAGCGACCAATGGCCAGATAGAAGCTTTCAAAAAGACTCTATCAAATATACTACAAAATATGGTGGATAAAGATAAGAAATCATAGAATGATAAACTCTTTTATGCTTTATGGGATTATCGTACTACCACCCGCACTACAACGAGGTCAACTCCATATTCATTGGTATATGGAACGGAAGCAGTTTTTCCAATTGAAGTCCAACTACCCTCGCTCAGATTATCCATTTTTGATCAGTCATCTACAGATGAGAAATCTCAAAAGTGATTGGATGAATTGGAATGGTTAGATGAGAAAATATTGTGCACTCTACACCACTTAGAAGTCTATCAGAATCGAATAGCATGAACTTTCAATAAAAAAAGTTTGTCTTCGTTCATTCATTCAGGGAGAATTGGTATTAGTTCTCAGAACTCCAATGATACCAAGAAAAAAACCTCCCAAGATTGAGCCAAAATGGGAAGGACCTTATTCAATATATAAGTTCTATTATAATAGAGATTATTCTTTAATCTCAATTGATGTAGAACTTATCACTACTCCAACCAATGCCATATTTCTAAAGAAGTATTTTTCATAAACACAAAATGGATCATTCACGGTCCATGCATATGACCTTAAACTATTTGCACATTCATCCAACATGATGTTAAATTGTGTCCCCTTCATCATCCTTGCTATATGATGTTAAACTATACAGCAACAGTCCATGCATACAACCTTAAACTATTTGCATTTCTTTCGTCCAACATGACGCTAAACTGTATCGTCCTAGCTACATGACGCTAAACTGTATAAAAGTACCTTACATTCAGCAAGACGTTAAACTGTATCATCCACGGTCCATGCATACAACCTTAAACAATTGGCAATTATTTCCAACATGACGCTAAACTGTATCATCCTTTTTTTCGTCCAACATGATGTTAAACTGCGAAAAATTACCTAATACGTCCAACATAACCTTAAATGGTGTACTCTTTTGTCCTCACTGCATGACATTAAACTGCACAGTCTCCTCTTTTGTCCAACATGACGTTAAACTATATTTTCCCCATCGTCCTAACTACATGAATCTAAACTGTACATAAAGTCCTTTGATACGTCCTATATGACATTAAACTGTACTTTGTCCCTACTACATGACACTAAACTGTGCAGTACCAATAGTCCTAACTGCAAGACTTTAAACTGCACAGTCCCTTCTTATGTCCTACATGACATTAAACTGTGCATTGTTAAGGTTGTTGTTACCTCTTGTTTATCACACCGAGTATAACTCATGTGACCTTAGAGAAAATTTCAACCATAACACCCTCTCTGGGCCGCTAACCACGCGTAAGTCCCAACATTATTTTTTAGGTCGTTGTCCCCAAAAACAACTTGATCATTAATTCATTCTTTAATTGAACTACGTAGACTTTGATCCTTTCCTTCCATACTGGGTACATAGGCAACCTCCCAAGGTTCAAGCCCAAAACCAATCTCTTCACATCGGTTCACCTCCATCTCCTACGATGTTGATTCGTGAAACTGTCCCCAGAATCAATATCTTTACATTGGTTCACTTTCGTCCTTACTATATGACGTTAAACTATACAGCATTTTTTGTCCTGTACGACAATAAACTACAATATTCTTTGATACCCTCACTTGAGAGGGAAGCGTTATTTACATTGATTTTTTAATCACGTTTCATTCCAAAGACTACGTGCATACATGGCAATGCTCGAACCTTTTATCTTGGGTTACGCCATCATTGCACTAAAGTCCCCTTTCACCCTTTACATATACGAAGAAAATTTGTACAGAGGGTATTTCTAGAACTACGTGGGTTTGATTCCCATCCTTATGGGATACGTAGGAAAGTTCGAGTGTCCCTCAAATCCAGCCCCAAGTCTTTTTGCGCCTAACCCAAAATTTCACTTTTAGTCTCTTGGCTAAAAAGTCCCCATGAAAACACACACTATGTATTTCTTATAAATGGTCCAAAATCTATGACCCTAAACTAAGATATCAAATATTTTCATCCCACACGAAGTTAAACTATAGTTTAAGAACTACGTGTGGCTTGATTCCCATCCTTATGGGATACTTAGTGAAGTCCAACATTTCACTTTAGGACCCAGCCACAACATGATTATGGTTATCATTGATCCATGTATTTCTACATACATCGGACAATACCCATATTTATGTGTCATAATCCTAACCTTAAATATTTTCAGATCTTCATATCATAACCCTTTTTCTTAACTTCTAATCACAAAAGGCCTGAAATTCTGAGAGTTCTTTTGCCTGACCATGCAGCGCGTGCCCTTAGGCGGCCTTGCATAAATAGTCTACATAACAGACGTGTCATCCAAGAGATGTTATTATTTGACTATGAAGCCAATTCCCATAGGCGGCCCTGCATAATTCAACCCCCTAACGGGTTTTTCAAATAGTGGTAACTTCACTTTTGGGAAGAAAATCTCTTTTCTCCTCGGTTGTCTTAATGACAATATGTATGGATCCATAAAAAATGGTTATCCTTAACATATCTGCCCCAGACTCTTTTTCATGATCTAAAATTATCCAAGTATATGGTTTATATTCTCCTTTACGACGTTTGGGTCAGACCTTTGTAGGAGTGATATCCATCCAGTTCTTTGATAATCTTGTTTGGAAATATCTTCTCCATATTCAAGTACCTCTTTCCATACAGAAAACTCTATACTTTGGAAAAGTTTAATCCCCATTAACTTTCACTGGCTTCTTAGCACTAGGAAAGTAAATTTCTGAGAGTTCTTTTTCCTGACTATGCAGCACGTGCCCTTATGTGGCCTTGCTTATGTAGTCTACATAATGGACCTGTCAGCCAAAAGTTTCAATTTATTTGACAATGCAGCCAATTCCCTTAGGTGTCCCTACATAATTAAACCCCCTAACGGGTTTGTTAAATAATGGTAACTTCATTCTTGGAAACTACTTATTATAATGCCTTTTAGCTCTTTTTCATATCATTCATCATATTCAAATATTCTTTAGTCATAGTTTACATATTTTTCCTCATACTTGAGTATGGTAATATGTTTTCAGATAAATTTTCAAGGAATTGGGTCAATTTTAATCCATTTTGGTCAAAGCTATTTTGACCTTAAATATTAGCATTTTTATGTCTGACATGCATGACTTTAAACTGCCAATAAGAGAATGAAAGTAAAAATGATTGAAGACGAAAGTGTTTTTCATTGATGCAAAAGAGTTAGAAGGACATCCATAGATTGAAGTCTCTTCTCTTTTTCAAGAATTACAAATGGCTTTCAACATAACTCTTCATTTGATTTACGGAATCCCAAGAATCATCAACAGTCACCTAGAATTCATTCATTCAACTGGATACAATAAGAGATGCAGTGATACCAGCTCTTCTTGGAACAATTGTAGAAGAATGTTCTTGAGTGTGGTCTGAGAAAATTATATGCTGATCAAACAGTGACTCTGTTTCTGTCCAAGAGACTTGGAAGATGGATACATGGATTTGAGAATGGAGAATTGGAATTAAAGAGCCTTTTGGATAGAGTACTCTTTTCAAATATTGTTTCAATGCAAGGATAATCTTCTCTCCACCAACCAGCAGCAGAAAACATTTCATCCCATGGGTTTTCCATTTTCATATCTGCAAGGAAATGGCATGGAGGGAAAATTTGAAAGTTCACATCAATGTTGTTTCCCTTAATGCACAGCATAACCAAAATAAAGGAGTAGTGGTGCAGCTACATCTCAGGCATATAGTTCTTTGCATCTGGAACATTGACTCCTTGCAGATGACCATGACCATACAGAGGTAGGTAGATACTCTGTGTGAAATTAAGATGATATTTCTTCAAGTACTTAGCCAAATCTGGGAAAGTGATGTCGTAGATATCATAGTAATCATGGCCAACAATGTTCATCATGTCATCAATCCACTTTCTAGAAAGTTCATCAGTCATTCTGATTCTGTTGGGAGCCATTGAATCTGCACAAAGGTTGAATAAATTAACTCTTTATTAAGTTGATTTTTCATAAAATTTGTCAAGGAATTCGAAAAAATGGCTAAAGGCATTAAGACGCGCAAGTATAATTTTGGCGCACAAGTGTTAATGTTCCGCGTATGTTTTTGGCGCACAAGTATCACCACACTAGTCCTATTACCTCTACAGCAGTGCGACAGCAAAGAGACAGTGGAAAACAGATCAACCTGCATGGCGAAGGTCACTTGCATGGCGAGAGCTTGAAAGTTTGAAATTCAGATTCTTTGTATGGAAATAGGGCCACATATTTATAGGCCGCAGCCGTACCCTGCGCACCGAAGTCAGTCCATCTAGAAGTTGCGTGCCACTACCTACGCGCCATACCTTGCGCGCTAAACCTTACGTGACCGCATATTCCTTGGTTTTCTTCTTTTTCCTCAGAGTCACATCCTTATTTTTTCTGAATCCAACTCTGAGGGGGGAATTTTTTTGACGCTCCTTTCATCACAAAGTCTAATGATTGGAAAACGGGAATATCTTAGCTCAAAGTGATTCAACCTTTGGACACATATCAAAAATTGACAAAGGAAGGAATAAGAAGAACATTGTGTAAAGGTCACGCAAGTTCTACCATGGTCGCGCAAGTACACTTGCACGCTGAAATTGGTCGTGCAAGTCACTTGCGCGCCCTAAGTGATAATCGCCCGAGGTCTTCTCCAGCCTATAAATACCCCCGGTGGACCCCCCATTTCGGAGGAATTTGTTCCAGAATTCAGATATAGAGCTCTGAACACCCAAGTCTCTTCTTCAAGTCTTCTGAACACTTCTAAGGTAATTACTTACCTAGAATGGAAGGTCTAAACAAGAGGGATAAGGTCTAAGTGTTAGAAATCACTAACACTTACATGCCTAAGTGTTTTTACCCTTAAGGGAAATTGACACACTTGTGTGCCTCCTTACTTACTCATTGAAACTTGTGCGTCACTCTTCTGGAAGTACCTCAGGATGATTCTAAAGGCTTTGGTCAAGAATCGCCCAAGTATTACTATACTGGGAAAGGATCGCGCAAGTACCCATGTGCCGCACAGGTATACCTGCACGCCCATGACTTGCGCGCCCACGCAATACTTGCGCGACCCCCCAGGACTTGCGCGCCCTTATACTTTTGGGTGCCCTTCCTTCCCATTTCACCTTTCTTATGCCATTTCACATCTCCTATTCAAGATTCAGTCTTCAAGAAACTCTTCAAAGGCATTTATGGCATGTCTTCTTGATTGACCTCCTTATCTGAAATGAGTTTCGTGGAACATTTCTCAAAACCTAGTGATTTACACATCTTTATGTCACAAAAGTTAGAGAGTTCATTCATTCAACCTAATCCTTTAAGATGAGAGAATCATTGATTTGGGATTCTTTTTCTGGATTAATCCCAGTCAAAATCTCATTAATCTGGGCCTCCTTTTCAGGAGTAAGCCCCAGTCCAAATCCTCATTACTTTGGGCATCCTCCTTAGGAGTAAGCCCAAAATCTTCATTAATATGGGCATCCTCTTTAGGAGTAAGCCCCAAGTCCTCTTTAACATGGGCATCCTCCTCAGAAGTAAGCACCAAGTCCTCTTTAATTTGGGCCTCCTTTTCAGGAGTATGCCCTAGTCTCAAATACGGGCATCCTTCTCAGGAGTAAGCCCCAAGTCCCCTAACCTGGGCCTCCTCCTTAGGAGCAAGCCCCAGTCTCAAATATGGGCATCCTCCTCAGGAGTAAGCCCCAAACCTTAATTCCTTTAACCTAGGCATCCTCTTTAGGAGTAAGCCCCAAGTCCCTTAATTTTCAAATCCCTTTAACCTAGGCCTCCTCCTTAGGAATAAACCCCAGTCTCAAATATAGGCATCCTCCTCAGGAGTAACCCCCAAACCTTAATTCCTTTAACCTGGGCATCCTCTTTAGAAGTAAGCCCCAAGTCCCTTAATTTTCAAATCCCTTTAACCTGGGCCTCCTCCTTAGGAATCAGCCCCAAGTCCCTTAATTTTCAAATCCATTTAACCTGGGCCTCCTCTTTAGGAATAATCCCCAGTCTTAATTTATCTTAACCAGTCATAATTTCTTTTGATTTGGGCTTCCTTCTCAGGAGTAAAAACCCAATCATAAGTCCCCTCCTAACTTGGGCATTTTCATTAGGAGTAAGCCCCAAGATTAGAGTATCCAAATCTCTATGAAGCACATGTACCTTTATGGAACTTGTCCATGGATTTCTTCCCGGAATTAAATCTTAATCCTCATATATTCGGGCAGTCATACATATATAAGCCCCATATCATTGCATGACACAATTCTCTGGTTTCACTAATACCTCTTGTTTCTCACACCGCGCATGACTCATATGAGCTTAGAGCATAAAAGTAATCCTGACATCTTCCTTTGTGCCATAAATCATGCAGAAATATCATACTACCTTACTCGAACTATGTGGGTTCTGATTCCTTTTCCAAAACAAAAGATACATTGGAAGCCCACCAGTGGGTACGATCCCAACTCTGTAATAATCCATGTCCTCCTGAATGAGAATAAACTTCAAGTGCCTCACTGAGTGGCTTTAAAACCAGTATGGTCATCGTAATTACCAAGAGACTTTTATGTATTTAAGGATACCATCGACTAAGAATATTTAACAAATACAGATGATTCTTTATCAATGAAGAACCTCTAATACATATAAAATATTCTCTAAATTTCCTTCATATCAATCATTGATTGTCAGATTTAAAGGAAAGCACATTTTATACCATGTAATGTAATAAGGATTCATGAACATAACCTAAATATATAAAGAGAGTCCCGGAGTAGACAATAATTCCCCTCAAAAAGGTGTGATGAGTCCGACATCCCATCCTCTCGACCAATGCAAATTTCTAAGTCTCGTCAGTACAAAACTAATGGGCACATACCTTTGGAAAGTAGGTCCAAATGGATATGGAATCACTGGATGTATCTGATTCTATGAACAAACCCATTAGAAACCGATTGAAATGTTTGAACCTTCAATAAACGAGGTCATCCCCAATTCCATAGGAAACAATCATATGTTTTTTTCTCAAATCCTTTTTCACATATGATGTAAAATAATAATACAAAACAAGTTAATTGTGAATAATGATGCAAAGTTAATCCAAGTGTTTATCATTAATGATTTATATAATGATTTACCTTCACTCCAAATAACCAAATTAATTTTATAACCATGTAATATTCTTTATTTTCATTAATGTTATATAACTTCAATTCTATATAACCACTCTCATAATATATGTGTATCCAAACATGAATATAAGTGAACTGGTCAATAAAACCAAGGAAACAAATGGACCCAAACAATGAAATTGAACCTCATATTCTGTCAAAAAGGTTATGAATGAACTCAAAAAGGTTATAATAAATCATTTACATGTAAAATAGGTTATTTAATTATTAATTAATGAATCTAATTTTTTTATTCAGGTCATTAATGTCTAGTGGAGAACACCATCGGACTTAAGGTAAGGGATCCTTTCTCTCTCACATTTATTCAAGAATCTCCTCTATGTTATGTCCTTCTATGTGTAGTTCCTAATGATGGGGTATGATTTATCACCTCCCCCATACTACCATCATGATGTATAAAATAAGAGAAACCCCTCTCTATATCTCATTAATCCCTCCTAAGCACACCCAATACCTTGCCGATATTCCGTAAGAGATTCTACCCGAACCTCCATTATTCCTTCAGGTTATTCTTACTCTCTTTTTACCCAAATGAAATTATATATTATATTTATGTACATCATATAATTTATTTTTATATGTCAAAAATAATGTATATAAATCCATTAATCATTTTCTTTCAGAGATATACATTCTTTTAAAAAATTCCCTCCTAAATACATCCTGATAAGCAAACCCTTTTTAAGGGAACTTCAGGATTTCTTACCCAATTTCATGTACATTATAAGATTTGTATTTAAGAAACCATTATATTTATAAAATAACTCTTTTAATCATGAAAAAATTCTTGTTTAACTTTGATTTTTATATAAAAGATTATTAGCTTTTCTGTTTTAAATGATCTTTGATATTTTCATTATGCCGAACTAAAATGTTTTAATTTTAATATTTCTTTAAAAATCATTTTCATGTTATAAATTTAATTGGTAATCAACTATTATGATATATTCCTATTATACCTAATGAATTTCCATGCTTGATATAATTATTTTTTTCATAGAAACTTGTATGATAGCCCATTAAATTATGCTTTCTGGATTGGTTACGATACCCATTTCTTTCCATGGGTTTCCTTACGTTTATGTATGTTTGATTATGTATGATTCTATATGTCGAAAGAATATTCATGAACATGTTACGATGGGTGTGACCATATATTTCTTCAATGAATTGGGTAAATTTGTGTCTCATGAGACGTTATGTGCAACTATCTTGGCGGTAAACCTTGACTCGCGCTATAATGTGCAGTGGTCTTGGTGGTTAACCTTGACTCGTGCTCCTCTATCTATAAAGTTCCTTCACTCGTAATAAATCCATGTTTTATGTTCCTACCACATTACTCTTAATTCATGTTTATAAGACCCATGTTTATAAGTTATGATTCCATATGTTCCATGCCTTTTTATATCATTTTGTTATGCCTTCTAACTCAGGTGCTAAAGCTCTATTTCTCATGTTTATTTACCTTATTAGGATTTTAGCTCATCCCATCGTTCATGTGATCCCAATAGTGCCCTATAAAGATGTAAGGGCTCAAATGAAGTTAGGGCCTATTTATGAAGATTAAATAAAGAAGTGTTTTTTAACTCCCATGTTTTAAGTTTTATGTACCTTGTTATCAAAGACAATAGACTTCACGATCCCTGGATTATTTTTTGATGTATAATTATTATTAAAATCATGTAATGTTATGTTTAAAAGGCTAGGGTCTCTATAGATCCTTGATTTTTGATTCTAATTACTAAGGAGGAGTATCGGCATAGGCTGAATTCCTTGGAAAGATTCAGATATCGTACCGATTTCACAACTCATGGGGGTTATTTAAATAGATCAGGGCACTTTTATCAATGTTTCTAAAAGAGTGTTGATAAATATCCATTTTATTAGTGCTAAATTAATTAGAATTGATAAATCCCTATCACTATCAGTGCTAAAAAAGTGCTGATAAAGATGTTTTTTATCAGCAGTTATTTCTTAAGCACTAATAAAGGATTTATAATTATAAATTTAAATAAAAAGAATTAAATAAAATTATAAAATTATATATATTAATATATAATATATAAATATAAATATAGTAAATATAATAATTATTTAAATATATTTATTATAATTTATAATTATTTAAATAAAAAATTATTTATTTATCATTATATATATACTTTTAAAAAAAATATATTTATATCAATATATATTTATATATTTATTTATTTAATAAATATATATAAATATAATTATATTAATTATATTAATTATTTAAATAAATATTTTTTAAAAATTGTAATTATTTAAATATATATAATTATTTATTTATATTTATATAAATACTTTTTAAAAAAATATTATTTATTTATTTATAATTATAAATATATAAATGAATAAATATAGTAAATATACATTTACAAATATATTTATTTATATATATTTTTGGAAAAATATATTTTTAACATTATTAATGAATATTTAATCTTAAGTGTATGCAAGTTAAAAATGAGCAAAAATTAATAAATTAAAAATGAGTACACTTTAACAATTAATATTGAAAAATGGTATAAGTTTTATTAATTAAATATATATTACGAAAAAAATATTTATGTATATTGAAAAAAATTTGAATACATATTGAAAATACTACAACATAGTATATAAATATATAAAAAATAAATAATGGAAATTGATTAAATTTCCAAAAAACAAATTAAAAATTAATTAATACCTAATTGTAATAAAATTAAAAATAAATAAATAATATTTACCGTGATTAATAAAATGATATATTAAATGTATCAGGTTATAATGAAATTATAAAATCAATAATAAAATTTAAATAAATTACATAAATATTATGTGTGTGTTTCTATATAAGATTTTATTAATTACAAAAATATTTGTGTGTGTGAATTGTATATAAAAATTAAATAATTATATATATGTGAAATCAATATAACACACCTTTGATCTCTGCTAAACTGAAAGATCAGACATCATTTAATTATGTCCATTACTCGATACAATTAGTCGTTATTTTTAATTCATATTAATTTTTAATTATAAATAATTATTCACTAAATATATGACTATTTAATGTAAATCATAGATATATTTTATTATATGAATCATTTTTATATACATTCATATATATCTACATATTTAATATATACTATTTATTAATATTATCAATAATTATTTAATTAAAAAAATGTTTAATATTTTTCTCAATTTACTTATTTTCAATTCAAATTTATTTAATTTTAATTTTATATATATCTATATATATAATATATAATATCTATTAGTATTTATAATTTATATAAATTATAATCAATTAATTCATTTTTATCAATAATTATTTATTTAACAAAATTTATAATATTTTTTTATAAACACATTTTTATTTTTATTTGTTTAATTATTTTATTTTATTTGAATCTTTATCTGTGCTAAAAAACACTGATAAGGGATCCCTTTATGAGTGCTAAAAATAAAGTGTTGATAAAGGGCACATTTATCAGTGCTATAAAAAAGTGCCAATAAATGGTGCCTTTTATCAACGCTAAAAAAGCGTTGATAAAGTCTTGCACTGTTAAAGGTAGGTTTTGTAGTAGTGGCTAAGTCACTAATCTTATGGACTGGTATTAAACATTCTAACCTTTTCTCCTCTACCCCCTTCTCAAAATTCAAGGCCTTGGGAAGCACCTACACATATATCGTCAATTCAATGCCCCAAACATGATGCATGTGATCTAAAAAGGCATATCTTGAACTTTTGAGCCTCATGTTCCTCATTCCTAGCCAACAAAAGATAAACATGAAGTAACTCTATGATTTCATAAAAATACACAGAGACAGACATAGACCTCTGTTGCAACTCCATGAACTCTTGGGAATAGTCCAGCTTCACCATGTCAGGAAAATATTTCTTGAAAAATATCTCATTAATGTTTGAACAAGTAAGATCCTATCCTCTTTTTATTTGATTCATGGTATTCCACCATCTTCTAGAATATCATCGGGACATAAAGGTTTCAATAATCATTATTCTATACTTATGATTCTAAACTTGATCAAAAATTATTTCTATAATATATATCCATTATTATTCATCTTATGGGCCACTAGTATCTTGAAAGGTTGATCAATGATACAGATAGAAGTATTGAGAATGATCTGTCATGATCTTCTGGATGTCCATGCCTTGAATGGGAACAATCTGAAAGATTCTCACCTGAATTGGATTTTTATCATGAATCACTGGTTCCAAAATATGAGCATGTTGGGGTACATCCTCCTGTACCATTGATAGTGGAATAGGTGATTCCTCCATAGGGGGATCATTCTTGGATTCTATATCTAAAACTCCCAAAAAAAACTCCCCATGGAATCATTTTTTAAATGCTAAAATAATTTTTAAACCATCTAAATATATTAGTTCATAAAAAACCCTAACTTGTCTATGGGATCACACAAAGGTTATCCTAGGAGGATACCCATAACCTAAGGAATATCACAAATAATACTAACCAAAATCTCCATCCCTACACATTAGATGCTTTCAAATATATATACAAAACATAAAAGCATTATTAGGTTTAACTAATTAATTCCAACTCATATGTCACAACAACATGAAAAAAGAGATAAATACCCCAAGTAAAGAATATAATTTTATCCCAAACAAATAGAATAATAAATTCATTAAATTAAATAACTAGTATGAAACACATAATAGGTATATATATATATCATGTCATCCTATGTGCCTAGTCATGATGAATGAACACACCCAAATCCCATAAAATAGTAATCAAAATACCATCAATGATAACTTGATGGTCTATTACACATGAGCTATCTAGGAACATGGAAATTCCCCTACCTAAGTCCCCCATATCCTATCTTCTTTCTTCCATGTCCCAGGTTGTTTAAAAAAAGAAAAAAAATGTTCTCTGATACCATTTTGTAATGCCCCGACCCAAACCCCTAGGTTCAAGCTAGAGATCCACAATAACTTATGTGGGCCTCCCCATACGCAATAGGTTATTGACTAGAAGTTAGGGTTTGAGTTTCATTAGTGGGGATACAATACCCTCAATATCAACAAAATAAAATAACAAGTTAATAAATGGAATAAAGTATCATAAAAAGTAAACAATGTTGTAATAAAAGGCATAGTAGGTATTACATAGTAGGAATATCATGTCATATAGGAAAATAAACCAAGGACCCCCAAAAGTGGAAGGTCAAACCAAGTAATCCAAAAAAATATACAATGAATAAAGTAGTAATAATACATAGTATTTCTCAGCATAATCTCTAAATCAAAGCCTATGTATACTCAACTCCTCATAATATGGCCTTTTCACTTTATTGGAACCCTAGTCATGTAATATATACAAACACAAATGTGCCCATGAAGGGTGTGAGTAAAAAAACCTGTAGGATGCCACCAATGAATCCTTAATATAAGTGGACATGATATATAATAGTTTATTTAATTACATAAAGTAGGTGCTCAAATAAACATACAAACACGTATATTTTGAGGTATTTCATGCTAACCAATACACCACAAATCTCGGCCCCACCTGCTTCAACACGATGCCAGTGAGGATGTTAATGTCTTTCAGTCCATGTTTTTCCTTTAAGGAAACACCACACACCCCCAACCTGATATTGTTCATTATCAGGAACACTACATGCCCCACCATGATGTTGGACATTATCCATTTATAATGGTAAGTCCCACCTAACATGCTTGACGTAATTGGATAACACATCACCCATGCATGGAATTCCCCACTTCATCCTACAACTGACAGATTTTAAGTTCCCAAGTGTAGTGTACTCCCTCATCAACAAACATATCTATGATCTAAGCCATACCATTAAAAGAACCATATTTGGAAGCCATCTATATTTCATCATTCTCCCCTTGAAAGGGTTCATCTACCCAAAACTAAGTAACCTAGTCATCTTGATACATAAAGAAAGGCTCCAGCGGCTATGCAAAACCACAAACAATATGCATCATAGTAAGGAATAATAAGGAATATCAAGAATAACTATCAAGAGTCTACACACATAGCATATGATCACATATCAATCATGGGTCTCAAGGGCCACTCACTCACCCACTATAAACATGCATCAATAAAGGGTGTACACCCACAAAAAAATCTAGGATGCCTATATGAGGTTTTGGTTCATCAAATAATAGATTTAGATAATAATTCCCGAAATAATTCCATGTCAAGAATATTTTTCTAGAATTATATACCACATGGACTCTACCTAAAGAACTAATTCCAAGGTATATCAATGGACAGAACAATAATTCACTGAATCCATTATTGACTCAAGAATGGATTATTAATTACATGTAAATTATTGAAGATAGCCATAGTGTTAGGCAACTAACAATGATAAACCAACAATCCATAAATGTAAAAAATATCGAAGATGTGATTCAAGAAGAAGAGAGTCTCGTGATGATTAATCTAAGGAAACTTACCAAGAAACATCCACCGTTTGTAAGGGATCAAGCTTCGGTCAAAGGGATGGTGTTGACATGTCAAATCCACCACCAATAGACTAAAGGATTGTCCATGGATTAAATTTATATCACTGGTCCATCATTAATAATAGGTCTAGGAAGATGATTCATAAATAAAGACCCATAGAACTTTTGTAATCAATGGTTGATCTTGATCCAATCAAGTGACATCAACAAAACCCATTATCCATCATCGATCTATGAAGTAAGGACAAATCCACATTTGATCCACATAGAAATCATAGATTTATCATATATTCATGCTCATATCTCAACAAATAAGTGGAATTGGGTCTGGATATAGATTAAACGCATCATTCTAGCATCACTGGATTGTTACATACTTGAATAACCAAGGGGAGATGAATGTAAGAGATAAAATTACTAGAGTTAAGGTCTCTAATTTTAATAAGGATGATTAGGTTTGAAATTTGGCATTTAATAAGGTCCAAAACCCTATACAATTAAAATTTGTAGGATGTATTTAATGAACCCTCATCTTGGGTGCACCAGTAATCTAGTCAACCACACCAACTTGCAAGTGAGGTTGGAAATTTCCTATTGACCTTTAGAAACACCATCGGTGGGAAGATGAATTCCATCAACTGGCTAGTGGTTATTTAAAACCACCAAATAGTCATTCCACTACATGAATCTACATCCATCAATTCTAAGGAACTTTTCATATAGAAACTATACTCTTAACAACCCATAATAGAGAAGAACTAAAATAGAATGGATAATATTATAAACTAAAAACATCACATACATAAAATTAATGTAAGGATGTTATAAGATATTTTTATAAAAGACTTTTTCCTCCCTATAAATCTATGAATATTCATTTGGATATATTAAATTTCAACCAATTTGATACATAATCTATTTATAAGGAATAAGATATACTTAAATAAAATTTAAATTGTAACTATTATGGTTTACAGATATGGTTATTAAATAAAATGTTATATAATGTATTATCTAAAAGTAATAGATAAATCATAGAAAGTTCCACTAGATGTTTTTGATGAAGAAGTTATTTTAAGAGAGTTATGAAATATTGGATGACATGTCTATAAAACGTTTTAAATGTTTTAGAGGAGGATCAAAATAAAGAAGAGGAGTTTACGTGGTTGATTGTATTGGTTGGATGGATACCCAAATAGAAGTCCTAACAAACAAAATGACATTTTGATAATGATGAATCAATTCCATGGTATTTCAACTAAGGATTTAATAAAATTTATTTAAAAATATAGAAAAATTATAGGTTAGAAGAATTAATGAAGTCAAATATAGAGTATACAAAACTTTCAATAAAGCATTTTCAATCCAAGATTGCAACAGGATGAATGAATTTTTTACTTGAGGAGACCTTTGTGTGATTCAGGAATACTAACAGAGATTTCAAAAACTTTTTTGAGGCCAATTATAAAAATAAGTCCTCCTCAATAATTAATATATAATTTTAGGTTAAAAAATTAAAATAAAATTAAATAAATTTTAAATAGAACAATTTTGGTTAACACAAATCTTAACCCAAGTGGTTAAGTGAAAACTCATACCATAAGAATAGGTAATCCTATGGAGTAAAGTGATGAAAAAATGAAGATATAGAAAAAATATCAAGAAAAACAAGAGTTGAAGGACGGGGAAGATAGTAAATTAAAGGGAAAATAATTTGAAAAGGGAGTTTGTGAAGGATAACCACTACCTATTAAATAACCATAACCATTTATTAAAACAATTAAAAAAGGGATAGTTGAGGGGAAAAGGAGAAATATTTTTAATTTTTATAATAATAATCATATTAATATTTATTTTGAAAAATATTTAATACATATTCCCACATATACAAAGTTCATTATGGAATTGATTACAAACAAGGCTAAACATGAGGTGATGGGTATAATACCCCTTTACAAAGAATATACCTTAATAGTGTTGATAATTAAAATAAAGAATAAATAATATTCATGTGGTTTATTAATTTTTTTTAATATAAAAACCTATTTTAGTATGAATATAATGACATAATAATCTTTTAAAATCTTTATATTTGAAAAAATTAAGCCCAAAAATTTTCTATTCAATTATAGGATATAAGTTCAAGATATATATAAGTTTTAATGAAAATAAAGATAAATGTTACCATATTATTTATTTTTTTCTACTTGATATGGATAAAGAGAAAACACTCCTTTTGATGGGGAGGTTGATTTTAGTAAAGGGAAGGTACCTGATTTATTTTAAAAATGATGAATCATAATTGAGATTTGTTGATGGTAATATAAAGTTTAATATTCATCAATTAATGTAAAATATTGATTAAGAAGAAAATATTTAGAATGAGGATTGGAAATATATATATATAAGTGATGTCACTTTCATATATCAAAGTAAAAAAACGATTTATTATAGGGAATAAGGAAAAAAGAAATAATTGAAAAAAAATTGATAGTATTGAGTATGTTGGAAAAGTTTTATGAAATAAGAGAATAATGAGGACCAACAAGTTAGGTTAGTTAAAAAATTAACATTTTATTTCAAGCTACGACTAAAAAATTATAGAGATATCCAATTTAATTTGAGGAATTATCACCTTAAGGAAGACTAAATATGGTTTTAAAGAAAGGTAGGTGGACCATATATGTAAATTAAACTAAACTTAGATTATTAATTGATTTGGATATGGTAACTTCTTTCCACTATTCTATTGTATGATTTTGTGAGGTCTTATCAAGATAAAAGACGTTAAAAAATAATTTATATAAGGAAACCCAAGTTTTTATTTCTTTACTAGGAATTTTTTTTTATATAATGTTTTAATATGTATAAATTCAACCACCTTATCTTTTTTATATTTAAATATAATATAACTTCATCGTTCATTTTTTTTATAAGTATATCATAGATGGAGGTGTTAAATAAAGGATGGTTAAATGAATATATTAAATGATATGTAATTAATGTTTTAAATTATTAATATTTTTATAGTAAAATTATTTAAATTAATTTACTATATTTATGTGTTAGAAATATCATTTCACTTTTATATTTTTACTATATTTTTTATCTTTGATTCAAGGAGTAGCTTAGGAATACAATCATGCCTTATTTAAAATGTTGTTTTTGAATAAATTTAATGAGTAAGATGATGGGTGAGTGAGTAAAAATAATATCATGGGAATTTGGGGTAGATGAATCATTATTTTAGGGAACTGATTATATTTTTTAATTTAAATTTTTTAAAATTTTGAATTTAAATAATTTTAGATGATAATTGCTTAGAGTATTTTGGTAAGGATTATATAATTTCAATTTCAATTTATTCTTTAGAATTTTATTTTTTTAATAAATGTTAAAATATGGGGTTATAAAATAATGGGATTCTATTGGACTAGCCAATATTTAGCAAAACATTCCTCTTTCTTATTCTAAGAGTCAAAAATATTTTATGTGGAGATTAATGGTGTGCATTTAGGTGAAATTTTTTGTTTTGTTTGAATTCCAATTAAGATTTGGAAACTTTAAATAGCATCCAAACATGACTAATGATCATGTTCTAATTGTAATAATTAGTTTCAAATGTTGATCAAATAATGAAAAATTAGTGAATATGATACTTATTTCAAGCATTAATTCCATTAAAAAACTGAAAAAGAAAAAGAAAAAATTATAGAAATAGTTTCATTTAGGTTCCCAAGTATTATTTTAAATAAAAATAAAAAATTGATTATTTATCAAATAAATAATTATAAATCCCATATCATAATTAGTTGAAGTGAACATTTTAGGAAAAGTAAAATACTTGTTCTATACGTTGTTTTGAAAAGTAATGAGTTGAAAATATTTTTTCCTGAAATACTTGAAAATACATTTTTTATTGTTTTATTTTTTTGGAAATGGCGTTCAAATATTAAAAATGATGGAACTTTTTATGATGAATTAGAGATAAGTGATTGAGGAAAAATAAGAGTTTAAATTTGGGTGAATTGATATCTATAAAATGGAATGGAATTAATGGTTTTATTTTAATATATTTTAATATATTTTAACCTTCTATATAGTCTAATTATTTTTAAATTTATTATAAATTTAGTAATAATAGTATTATAACATTTTTATAATTTTAACATAATACTTTTAGTGTTTTTAAATTTTTAGTTTTAATTTTTTTAATATATTAATTTTTAGTTTTTATTTTTAAAATTTAGACAAACATGAATTATTGGAGAGAACACAATTTATGGTTCTTCAATAGGATTAGAATTAAACAACACATAAGAAAAACATGATGTAGGAGGTTGTTATTCATGTAAAGAAGTGAAGAAAGTGGGGAAAGAGAAACCATAACATGAAACAACATCATGGTTAGTAAAGCGTAGTGGATAGAGGGGAGATAATTTTAACTATAATGAAGGGATATGTCATGGTGTGATGAACATGATGAACAAAGGAGAAACAAATTAAAACATGTAATGGGTTAAAATTCTAGTTTTATAGATATAATGATATGAAACTTGAAAAAATGACAAAAAATATAGTATGGTGGGAAATCTAGGGGATTTAAATTTGAATTGAAAGATATTTAAAACATGTCATGGTTTCATGTGCAATTCCATAGTTTTTTATGGTGAAATTTTTGATAAATATAAAAATGTTTTTCTAGATGAAGGTTGAAACTTCCTGCTACGATACTTTGGATGGAAATATTATAAGGCTAAATATCATTTTCTTTAAATATATAGGATTTATATAATGAATTTATTTTTATACTACATTTAAATAATAAATAAATTCATGGTTTTTTGTGAAAATATAGAGGGGTCAATATCTATGTGTTGAGAATTTGTAAGGAAGGGTGATTAAATGGTTCAGTTTTTATATTTTTTTTATTATTATTTGGTACTTATGCATTCATCGACTCTTCTAAAAAAAATTCTTTTTATAATTGTAAACATTGACTATTGATTAATGGATTTATTTTTAATATATGAAATAGTTTTCTTGAAATAATTATTGATCATATAATAAGATTAAGTAATGTATATTTATAAATGGTTTTAAATCAACTGATTTACATTTGAATATAAGCACTAGATTATATGAAAATAAGAGTTTAGTAATTAAATATAAATCAATAAACCAAGAATATTTTTAGAATCAATTCTGATAATGATAAGTTAATCATCACATATATCAGGTTATATCTAATTAATTTGCATTGGTTTATAATTCTCAATACACTTTTTATTTTAAAAGTTTATTCACTTAAAAATTAATTTTCATTAGATAGTTATCATTAAAATAGTTTTTCTAGAAATTTTAATCAATGTTTTAAATTATATATCACTTGTAACTTTATATTTTACCTTGGAATAACCATGTACTATGACTTTGTAGTTATTTATTAAGAAGAGTGATTATAAATTTTCAATATCGATTCCTACATGGAATTGTTGATAATATGTATGCAGTAAACTAACAAATAGGAATAGTTACTATTGATGGAATATGATAGAGTTTTGATAAATCGTTTTATAAACTAAATTGAATCAAATTTCAAAATAACATCAAAGGTCTAATTGGATTCATTAGATCCCAAATAGATAAGGATTTAATATAGTAAATTATGTTAAAGGTGAGTTCATATTGGATGAACCTACCTATTATCAAGAATATCTGGAGATTATTTATTCTAATATATGGATAGAGGCCATGATATTTTAAATATATTCTATATACATGAATCATGGTTGGATATTTATTGATCCTGAAAAAAGGGTCAAAACCATAGTGTGTAAGTGGGTTTTTTGAAAGAAAAAAACATAGATGGTAGAGTGACTATCTATAAATCTCACACTGTGAATTATAAAAATATAATCGATTTAACTATGAAGAATCATTTCCCTAGTGGAAATGATAAATTCTATTTGAATTTTAATTTTTATGACTAAATATTATTAATATGAGGTATAAGATATAGATATTAAATCTTCTTTCCTTAATAAAATCTCTTTTAGGATGTATATATGGTGAAACCAAAAGTTTTTTAATATCTAAATAGTGTTTTAAGGTTTGAAAGTTGAAACGGTCCATTTATGGATTGAATTAAGAATATTAGAGTTAGAATATTATTTTTAATTATGTAATATAATATTTTTTTTATTTATCTAAAATGGAGATAAATATTATGTATATAAGTGAGCTAGTGGGAGCATTGTCATATTTATGGTGTTATATATAGATAAAATATTACTCATTATAAATGATAACCATGATTTTAATTATTTAACATCTTGGTTGGGAAAATTATTCTCAATTAAATACATGGGTAAAGTTGAATATATACTTGTTATGAAGATATATAGAGATAGATATAATAGATTTCTTAGTATGAGTTTGAATGAAAATATTAGATAAGTCTGAAATATTTTTAGCATAGAAAACTCCATTAATGGGTTCTACTAGTGTTATGTGGTGTGATTAATTTAAAGGCTCATTATCCTTATATAGAGATATAAAGGAGATGCATAAATAAGAATCTATATGATTTGATGATCAGATCAATTATGTATTTCATGTTATGTACTTAGCCTAGTGTCTCTAATGTTTTAAACATAACAATCTATACTGATAAAATATTGGTAAGAGTTATTGTATTTTAGTAAAGAATATCTTTATGTACTTTAGAATAACTATGGTTGTATTCTTGATTTTTCTAGGGATGGGTTGGAGCTCATTAAAAAGGGTTACATTAATAATAGCTTCAAAACAAACAAAGATGATTAAAAAAACTCAATCTAGGTTGATGTTTTTCTTCATTTTTCATTGCATTATAAATAAGTTTTATAATAATTAGAAGTACATTGATAATATAATACAAGTAGAGAACACCACAAAGTTTGATATTTTGAAGAATTTTGTTTCGATAAAGAAGTTCCTAATTAAAAAATTAGTAATTCCAAGCATATCATGTCTAATAAAGTTGTTTGTCATTAAAATGGGGTTATCATAAAGGATAAGGAACCCTAGTCTCTCCAAATGACAAAAACCATCCTTCATAAATACCATATCATAATAAAAATAATTGAAAGGATGATGTAAAGTTTTTTGAGTGTCTATAAAGGATAATGTAGTAGATTTTTTTACAAAACCATTAAAGTGAAGAAAAAAAATATGATGAGCATATATACTTATTATCTATTAACTTTAAGATTGGATTTAATGTATTTATTTTTTTCTTAATCTAAAATTTATTACATGTGATAAAAAAACTTGGGGATTAAAAAATATATTATTAATAGAAATTTATGATTTATCATTCACTCATGTGAGCTCCATTAATTATATAAGTGTGGAATAATATTTAACCCCTCAGTGGAAAACTCTGAGTTTTCCTTAATATATTTTTTTCAAGGAAAGACTTTATTTATGAAAAAATTATAATATTAACATGAGTATGGGATTGTATAGAGTTATATAGTTCACCCATGAGACAAAAGTGTTACTTCTGGTCTAGTGTGAATTGCTAAAATATATCACAGGGATTTTCATACATATTTTCTCAGATATACTTAGTGGTTTATAAATTATATGAATCCCTATCATATGAATTTAACAAGGTATATTTCATTTGAAAATTTATACTTTGATAATTTTCATGTGTCATCCTTAAGGATGAGATAATCATTGGTGGTTGGGTATGTTGTTGATCATGTGACATATTTTTCATAACAAATACATGATTTTTCCTTTTGTATGATAGGTATAAAATTTGATATATTAATTGAATTATAATAAGAAAATATCTATTAATTCTTAATTTAGTGACACATGATAATATTATATTCATTGATGAACTAAATGTTATGTATTCATATCATGGGTAGTATTGTAAATTATATCATTGGTAGTGATATATACTATATCACTGACTGTGATATGAGTTATCACAAGAGGTGATATCACTACAATATAAGATATAATAGATCTGTGATTATCCCAATAAAATATCAATTTAATCTACTTAGACATAATTTGATGATGTATTTAATGAATTATGATTATTTAATATTTCAATGATCACATGTAATTAATAAATCATACGTTATAAAAATTTGAACAGCCAAAGAGTTTGTTGGGAATTTGAGAAATAATTTAACTCAAAATGATCCTTTATTAATGAAGGAATCTTATTAAAGGAGTTATATGATTCATTTTAAATAGATTAAATTTTATTATATTCTTTTTGAATTTACCTTTTCTTTGTAGTTATCTTAACAAAGAGGGTATGTAAGCATATCCTTGGTATAAAAATAGTTTCTTAAAATGTTTTGAAAATATTTTGTAATATCCTCCAACCCTAAAACACAAATTGGTTTTTGGATAGGTGGTCTCCACATGACCTCAAATATGCCTCCCTATACACCAGAGGTTTTTGACTAGTGGTGAGGGCCCATGAGGTCACTTTGGAGAGAATATTCTCTTATTTTCAAAGTTTGAAATACAAAATTTAATAAATAAATCAGATAAAACACCATAGGAAAATATTTCATATTGGCAATTTTTTTATAAAATAATAAAACATTATATGAAATAATAAATAAATGTTCCATATGTAGAGTCTCGTGTTTTTGAACCTAATAGAAATGTGAATGTCTTTTAACTTTTTCAATTACTAAATGGGTCATTTTTAAAATCAAGACATAGAAAGGAATTCTGAGACTTGGGGCACTTTAAAGTAATGTTTTTGGACTTGGTTAAAGGCCTGAGAACTTACCCAGGAAGCTCGAGGATTTTTGAGAGTACCAGACTGGGAAAACTAGGTTTTAAGGGGCCTGCTAGGGGTACACAGTTTTTTTGTAACCATGCGGCCCATAGTAGGTAACCATTCAGGCTAATTTAGGTGGACATAAGTTTTCTCATGGTCTGTGCATGGTTAGGATATCTATACAAGATCAGTCATGTGAGAGGAGTCTCTTAGGTAGAGGGGTATCGCACGATCGGTGCACGGTTTGGCTAACCTTGCAGCCCAAACCATGCGGTGTATTAATTTTTTATGAAATTAATTTAATTAAAATGAAATAAAAAAACCAAAAAAAATTTCTACCTCACCCCTATTGCTTGACCCACATCGCACAACACCCGAATGGGGGTTTTCCTTCGACGCATGATGCCCCTCCTCGATGCCTCCTTTGATTTCCAATATTCCAACCTTTCGTCCCAATTCTTTCAAAAATCATTAGGTGAAGGACTTATACCCTAGTATTCTTTCTCTTATAGAACAATCTTGGCTTCTCCATTTACCTACTAATTTCTTTTGAACCTAAGGTTAGGATTTTAACCTGATATTTGGTGTTCTTATGGTTTTAATTTTTGCGAAGGCTTCCTCGGGTTGTGTTCTTGCAAGTTCTGGTAATCGTCTCCAAAGGTGAGGTGTCTTCACTTCAATTCGGTTCACCACCATCATCTGAGGTAATGGATTACACCTATTGTTTCATTTTTCACCATTTAATTAAGGACCTTAAGGTGTTTTAAGTCTCTAGAATTGTTTTTAGAGAGTCTTGATCATCTTTAAAGGTTTGTGATCACATACATAGGTATGTATAGATATAAATATATAAATATCTTCCAAGTATGTGTTCTATCATGGAGTGGGTAATCACGTGAATTGGGTTAAGGATATGTATATATTTATATGAATTAATGTGCATCCAAGTGGGTAGGAGTATCTTTTACTTAGAAAGATCCAAGGGAAAAATCTTCATTTTGGTTCCACCTTGAGTTGGGGTCCCTTTCCAAGTCCTAAAATTTTACAAATGCTTTAATAAACTTCTTGTTTCACTTTTGTGAGAGTTTAATTCATACAGTAAATTATTTAGATTAAATGCCTCTTAAATGTGAATTTAGAATGTTTCATGATTAAAAATGATAAATTTTATAAATGATTTGTGTGATAAGAAATATCATGATTTTATAATAAAACACCTCTAACGGAGGTGTGTTATCTTCAAGATAAGAGTAGTTAATATACTTTTATACTTCCTTGGATTGTTATATAGATATTTCTTTATTGACTATATGTTACATTTTAAATATGACATGTTTAGGATATGAACCCTAATGGAATTAGAAGAACAGAGTTTATATTTTTAAAAGATTAAAGAGACAAGGCACTGTCTAAGTGCTTGGTCCAGTTTTTAGATTGGAATTACCTATGTAGGTGATTTCCTTTTTCCTTTGACACCTCCTAATTGACCAAGGGAGCCTTATAAATACAATTGATACATTTTGGTAAATTTAATTAGATAGATTAATTGAAATGGTTAATGCATAATGATTTACCTTCAAATGAGAATATTAAATTACTACAAATGTATTGAATGCTAATAACACCTTGGGTGACACGTGGATTTACATGTAGGAATGCCATAGATAGACTCAATGGTTTATCATACTTACACCTTGGGTGATACATGGATTCCCATATAGGAATTCCATGGAAATACTCAAGTTCATAAATGAATAATAGACTAAATTTCCATACCCCACCTTACCATATTAATGAAAGGAAGTAGAGTGAACCTTAATTATTGAATATGCCTTAAATTGATTTAATAGAAGTTGCAAGATACTTGGACTTGTCACACTAATGAAAGGAAAGGCTTGAACCAAATGGACTTGTTGATAAATTATGAATTGATTAATGGGTTTCATTCTACTTATCATTTTCACACTAATGAAATGCAAGGCTTGAACCAAACGAAATATTAAGTGACCTCATTATCAAATAGGAATGACTTGACTCGAGCTCTCCTTGATTCTTATCAGGTAATGCCTTGAGTACTTGGGAACACCATTCTAATTCAAGGATGTAACTTAATTATGTTGAGAACGACCTAGATGTTGATAATTTTCTATTCTTGGATGCCTGTTATGACATTATAGGATCACTCACATAATACTAAAGGATCCCTTAGATACACTCTTTGGATCCAACATTGACAAGTAGGTGTCATGGTTGAAGCCCATAAGGCCTAGACTTTGCTTAGCCATGTTTTAACTTGGATGAACTCCTTGGATTTGGTAGGCATCGTATTTTGGAATCCATTAGACTATGTGCCTTTTATTACACTCTTACCCTTATCTAGCCTATAGTTATTACTGAGTTGGTGACCCTTGAGGTCTACGTTGCCCTGTTTGTTACCCAGGGACTTCACTAGTAGATATCATTACTGACTTCCTTGTTATATCTTGGAAATTTTTCTATTGCTAACAGGTGACTTAATTATAAAATTTTCACAATCATCTAATGAACTAGTTACATTCTAAGACACCATCCAAAGACGGAAGCATGTATAGTCATTGGGTGTCTCATAGGAACCTATATGGGTGATGTTAATTTATTTCTTCTGTTATTATTCTGCATACCAACACACTATTCAATTTATATTACACTATCAGGATTGATCTAGACACTAGTGGGTGTCGGCCTACTGATATTTATAGCTCACACCCTACTCTAGTACCCTTGGTACCAGAGGAGACCTTATATTTTTTGGACCTAGGTTGTTTGTGGTGTTGCTTATAAATAAAGTTAGGAGCAAAGGACTAAGCTGGAGCTCAAGATGCTCAAGAATATCGGTCGTGGGGCTTTTTTATCTTTTCCTTGTTTTTTATTGTATTGAGAAGCATGTTGTACTATTTACTACTTTAATATATGTATCATAACCATGTCATGCATTCTTTGGTTGTGTAAATTGGCATTGGCCACTTTTATAAAATTGAACATAAGAATCTATTTCCGCTGCTTTATCATTGATACTTACTACTTACATTATTGATTGTTATTTACTCTTTTATACCTCTGCGTAACTCTAATAAGAAGGTATAGTCTCTCCACTATCACCTCCTCGTACCCTCGCTTCTAGTCAGAATCCTTTGGCACATGGGGAGGCATGCTTGAGGTCATGTGGAAACCGTTACATCTATCATTTCTATTGTAAGTTGGGTCAGGACATTACACCATAGGTACCAAACTAGAACCCCTATGGACAGATCATACAAAAGTAGTGAAAAAACAAAATTAAAATAAAACTAGGGAAAATATCCTATTCTATCGAATTCTGAGTTTGACATGGTCCCAACATCCAACTCCAACCTAGGAAGAGAATCAACAAGAATCAAAAATATTCCCTTCCTTATACCTAGAGTTGTGATCAAGAATAATGTATTCTTAGGTACCCAAGAGCCATGGTATCCTAAGTAAAGTGTGAGTGCAACTTATAAGTCCACCACCAATGATGTACCTAAAGAAGACCAATATATACGAGTGCATGTGGTAGTTCTCAAACTAAAAAATACAAGTACATCCATTAAATCGTTTAAACTGGAAATAATGAAAAAAACACTGAACCCAGGATCTGTAATGACAGCCATGAGTCGTAAACACCTATTTTGGCTAATTTTGGGGCATCTATGAGCATGTCATGATTACTATTCTAACCCATATCTCTCTAGGGGTAATATATATTTCCCCAATCAAAAAATCCATCCAGGGGCCGAGTTCACCCTAGGTCCATCAAACACAACCAATTCCACCCAGGGGACATGTTCACCATGGGCTTAATGAGAACAACCAAATCTACCCAAGGTTCGTGTTAACCTCATGTTTAACAAGAACAACCAAGGAATTTTCATTTAATTTAAAACAAACCACACCAACAGTCATTTTCCTTTCCTTAAAAAAACAATCAAACCACATTTACCATTATCATAAATGAGAGACAACTCAATAAAAACATAAGGTTCATAGATTTTTTTTATTTTGAAAACCCATTTTCTAACTCACATTACAATTTCCTAATCCCATTTCCCAAAACAATTGAAAAAAACATTTATGGTATTAAGGAAAATTTGGAAAAAGAAATTATCTAAAGCTATGATTAACACACACTATATCGTTCTTCATTTATGAGGTTCATCATCAATAATACTTTGGTTTTTACCATTTAATCTAGTAAAAACTACATCAATTACTATAAATAAAACCCAATAAATTGAATAGTTTTGATTTTCATTTAAAAAAAGTTTTAACATTTTCCCAAGGAAACCATTAAATTACGCAATATCAATTATGATTAAACCACTTTGACTATATCTTATAATTTTTGGGATTTCCAACTAATCTCATTAATAGCATGAATTTACAAAAATCAATACTTTATAAAAACCTGGTTATTGTTACCTTTGGTCTGATCCAAAGGTCAAAATGATTTATAGTTATCAATGGCTGTGAAATTTCATTTCACACCCATCAATTTCAACTAGGTTTCCTTTAAAACCATTTGAAACACAATTTACGTATTTAATGACATCAATCCATTTAAATTTCATTTCCCTCTCTAGGAATTCCATTTGAAATTACCATTTCCTAAGGTCCAAGTTATGTTAAACATGACACTTAACTAAGGAAACCTCAAAATAAAACATTTAATTTAAATTAAATAAAAAAATGGAAAAGTAGTCATTACAAAAATATGAACACACCTAGAAATAAGGAAATAATAATGGTTTAATAAAGGTACCCCATACCTTAAACTCAGAGGTAACCACTCATTTGACTTCATCCTTTAGTTTTTCCTAGAACAAATGAAATCAAAGAAGCAGAAAAAATGCATGAAAATAGGGAATATTAGATTAAAACAATGAGACACCACATGATAGTGGAGAAAAATAAAATATAAAATAGTATTAATCCTGGACTTAACTATAGCTTTCCACTTTCATATAGAAAAATAAATAGACCCTGGATGAAAGAAATTCGTCGTGGTGGATGAGGAGGAAGAAATTCCCTATTTGGTGGTGCTACTAGCTATGGCAAGGGGATAAAACTGGGTGATGATTTAAAGGGTTGTCTTCATAAAGTTATGGAGCTAATAATATTTTAAAAATTCCCCTAAAAGCCACTATCTAAATGGTATTCAACTACTATCTGGCCAATGTGTCCAGCAAAGCTCCATGGCTTCTGTTAAGGCCTCCGACTTGTTGGTGGATACTAAAGCAACTTTTCTAGTCACAGAATCCCTCTAATGCTCTCCCACTACCCCCAGTAACCTTTTTCTCTAATTTATAATCTAAAAACACCATTTTGAGGTGGAAACATGCTCTAAATTTTCTAATTCCCAATTCAGAATTTGTCCCATACAGTATTTCAAATATTAAAAATATTTTTGAATACAAAATGAAATTACACATGCATGGCTTAAAAACTCTCCACTATAACACTTATCATCCATGAGAATTTTTTATTGTCAAACATGTTCATCCCCTTACTATTTCAGTCACCAAAAAAATATAAATGGTCTCATTCCTTTCTCGAGTTCCTGAGGCATAACCAAGGTACAACCTCCATTTTAAGTTGTCTAGACTTCCAAAACCCAATCTAATGGCCATTATCACAACCAAAATAATGAAAAGGAGCTTAAAAATCCCATATATATTGAAACAAGGTTGTTTTCATCATTTAACTACCCACTTGTCCTATCGTTCTCTCCACTATAAACTTTATCTTGTAACAACCAATTCCAATGCTTTAGTGCCTCCACTACTAGAAAATCCCATTGAAACTCCACTCATAAGTTCAAAATGTGTTCTTGATATAGTTTACAACTCATCATACCCAAAAATATATGAGAATGTTAGTTAAACATTAGTACCCATCCTCATTACTGAAAACCAAACTAGAATGGATGCATAATCGGCGTCCATGCACAAGCTGGGTATATTTTGGTTTTTACTTGAAAATCCCAGTTTGATTTCTGAAACGCTTCATTCACTCCAAAAGTAAACACTAAATGTCATTTTAAACTTACCACATCCAAAGAAATATTATAACACAAGTCAACCCATTCTCAACTAACTCATCTTGAAAACACTCAAATACAACTACTGAAACATTTTTTTCCTACCTTGTTATAATGCCTTCATAGCCAGTGATATCCTAAAATCACCGAAACATGATCACCCGAGTCTTCACTAGAATCCAAGAGAAATTCAATTTTTAGAACCTCAACAATCCAAACTATTTTCAGGTCCTTCCATATATACTTATTTTTCCTCGATCCAATCACCCTTATATAACTTTAATTCCTCCCAAATGGTAAATTCAATTCTTAGTATTGATTTACCACCACATCCAACTTCTTATTTGTATTTACTTTATTAATATAGGTATGCATATAATTTAATTAACACTATTATACCAAGTCCACCACAACAACTCCATGGTCAATTCCACACTTTGGAAACCCTTCCAACATAAGGTATGCATGTCCACGACCGATCTATCACTCCCCGCCATAGGAGTGTTGATATCATCTCTTATATTGAGTAATTTTAAACCTCTACGGTCCACACCCCATTATATTTCAATCTCTAAGATAGGTTTGGTCATCCCAATTTCAATTTAATAGTAATAAAATTTCATTGGTGTCCCACTCTTGGCTTTTAAGAATGGCACCCATAACATTTGATGATATTCAATCCATTAAGAGGGCCCCAAAATCCAAAAAATGATGGGGCAATCCCCACCATATGGATTCACTTATACCTCACCTAAAGTGCAACTCAACAAGATCCAAACATAAAATATGCATTTCACTTATCTCGATTCATGCTCAATGCATCCATCAACCCCTAATTCCTTTTTTTGGGTCAACCCTAATCATTTGTTTCATTGCACTCTGATCCCTCCATGATGCCACCCCTCACTGTAGGGACATATCAACCCCCATTAAAAGGACTTAGGTATCTCTACCCATAATCATTTCATCAACTCTAAGTCACCTCGCTTCAATAGGGACTCATCAACTGAGACCCTCCATAGCCCCTTGATTATCTTCTAAAAAGTCATCAACTGACATTCATGGAAAGACTACCACCACTACATCACTCAAGCTCCCTTGAGAACCAAAATACTAATTAATTGAATTTTAGGTGTCTAATTTTACCAATATAAGTCCAAAAAGTCCTTTCTCATATCAAACACATATCATTGTGTTCTCATCTAAAAGAAACGAGTGCTTTCTCCAAAGTTACCCAATCACATAAACCAAATGGAATCATGCATCTTTGTTGTTTTCATACCATATATACCTCATCAAAACCTTAGGGTAACACACTCACTTGTGACCATTACCTAGCATGAATCAAGATACCACAAGTTGTGCACCATGGATTAAAATCCCACACACCCACTCATGAATCTTAAAATGCCTCATGAATCATTTCTCTCATCTAATTCAAGATATCCTAGATTATTTCATCCAAAAAACCTGACATTTATCATGATTCATGTCTAACCACATGACCACCCATTATCCTAGCATCATTTCATGGTCATAAGAGTATACCTACACTCTATCATACCCAAATATGTCCACCCTGAGTCAATATATATTATTGTGTCAAAAAAACCTCAAAATAATAGGGTCAAGCATCCAAATGATATTTCCAATTGAAAATATCCTAAAAACCATAACACAAGCTCTCATTTGGTTCCCTTCGAAAAGATCTATGGTATTTACAACTCTTTACCAAAACCTTGATAGCACCTTTTGTGCATCGATTCCATATGTTGAAGCATCTACCCACACATCACACATCTAAAGAACTCATACCATCAAGCTAATACTACTTGTAGTAAGCCTAAATCACTAAACACACTGAATTTACGCTAGTCTAATTTTCATTTTTAGATCATCGAGCTCCAATGCCTAGCCCCTTAGTCAGGACTCACATAATCCATTACTCATAGTGTCACTCTTACCCCTGTTCCAAAACACATGGAATCAAACACACCCAAGATAACCACTTACTGTAGGTCCAAAAAAACCATAAATGCAATCCCATTTACATCGGTACTACAAGATAAGGCACCCTCTCTAGTGTTATATTCATCCCTCAAATTCACAAACCACAAGGGTCATAAGAAATCACTATACAAAGAAACACCTCACAACCCCAACTGTATGTATAGAAGGAAACAATCTACAATTGGGTACATCAAAAAACATCAAGGTCTCATAACCCCAATCTAATGGTTTGACCACCCAGGATCTCTCTCTATCCCAAACTATTCATAAAGAGGGTCTATCTATAATTGTAAAGGATACTCATCACCATGATCCCTAAAGGTATCATCATTTCTTATTTTACTTTAATTAAAGGTTCCAAAATTTAATTAAATTTTATTAACATGCCACCCAAAAGGTTTATAAATTAGGAGTTCCATCAAGCCCCATTCACTACACATGGACATATATCATTATTCACTAAGGATTCACATTTAAAAACTTTTAATTACCCAATATTTTTAAAATTCACAATTTTATCAAGTTTCAAATCCATGGATTCGATAGATAAAATTTTATTCCCAATTTATGAGGTAAAAAACCCAATAAGTTACTTATTAGAAACATATTTAACCAAAACTGTCACTTTAATAATTAACTTATACCTTCTTATTTTCCAGAAGTTAAATGAGGAGTCGGTTAAGTAGAATTCCACCATACATTTATGTGTAATAGATACCATATAAAATGGTTATGGAAACATTAAATACCAAACCACATGGATTATATAAATTCATATTCAGATATAAATCACGGCAGATATAAACCACAAACAGTTAGTAAAACCCCAGTATATGTGAAACTAATGTAACTTTCAATCAAAGGAAACAAAAAGATGGCCAATAGATCAAATGTTCCTACCATTATGCATGAATGAACACACTCTATTTTCACAACATTAAAGTTTAAAAAAACCCATAAATCAATAACGTCACATTGATGTGCCCCACTAAATGTGGAAATCAATCAACTATAAAACCAAAAGTAAGAAAAACAAGTCCCATCCAAATAAACATGGATTTTATACCATATGTGGGTTTGTAACTCCTAGGATCATGATCATTACCAAGCACCAACTGAATTAAAATCTCATATATCCCTACTGAAAAAATAATAAAAAATAAAAGGCAACTTTGATACCACTTTGTGACGTCCTACCACCCTGGACAATTGATCCATGCCTCGAAAGATAGTTTCCACATGACCTCGTCGCACCTTCCTATACTCCAGAGGCTTTCGAATAGTGGTGAAGTCCATTGAGATTATCTTGTAGAGACTATTACCTCATTATCAAATTTTGAAACAAAAAATTGAATAAAAAAATCGAATACAATACCATAGCTAAAAATCATAGCTAGGGAAATTGTTGATAAAATAATACAACATAAGATGAAATAATAAATGAAGGTTACATACATACAAAATGGATCCCACAATGGGAAGATCATACAAAATCAGTACAGAAAAAGAAAAAAAAATATCATTAAGGCCAATGGACCATCCCATCTAGTTCTGAGTCTGACTCAGTCCCAATAACCAACTCCAAACTTGGATGCTAATCAATAAGCTTCAAAAATGGTCATTTCCATATGCCGGGAACTGTGATCAAGAATAGTGTCAGTTTGGGTACCCAATTATCATGGAGGCCCAAACAATGTGTCTGTATAGCTTAGTAGGACACCACCAATGGTGTTCCTAAACATAACCAGTCTGTATAAGTGCATGTGGTAGTAATCAAAAAAATAAATACATGTACATCAATTAAAACATTTAAAATTAAAATCTTGAAATAAACACCAAACAAATCAACCTAGGGGCCAGGTTCACCCTAGGTCCATCAAACTCAACCAAGTACACCTGGGGGACATGTTCACCATAGTTTCAATGAACATAATCAAGTCCACTCAGTGGCCATCACCATGGTTTTAATTATCAAAAACAAGGATATTTTATTTACATTAAAACAAACCACCCCATTGTGTGTTTTCATTTCCTTTAAAACAAAACCAATCAAACCACATTTATCATTTCTATAAATGAACCACAACTCGAGATAAAAATAATGTTATACAATTTACCACTTCAAAATCCCATTTTTGATCTCACCTTATAATTTTCAACTCATATTACAAAAAAATATTTCAAAAAATATTTCTAATATCAAGTACAATTAACCAAAAATCCTTTATTTAAATATATAATTAATACACACCACACCATTTTTCATTTATAAGTTTCATCTTGAATCACAATTTGGGATTTACTATTTTAATTTACCAAAAACTACATCAACTAATACTAGTAGAACCCAATTCATTTCAGTCTTAATTACCATTTAATAAAAAATTAACATTTTTTCAATAAAACCAATCAATTACACTAAATTGACTCTCATTAAACCACTTTGACTCTATTTTATATGTCTTGTGATTCCCAAAAAATCTTGTGAATAGCATTCCCTTGCACAATTCAACACTTTATAAAAAACCACTTACCATTTCCTTAGCTCCAATCTAAAGGAAAAAAGACTATTTAAGATTATCGATGGTTGTAAAATTCTATTTCACAACCATCAATTTTAATTAATTTTACTTTTAAACCACTTGAAACACAATTTAGGAATTTAATAATATCAATACATTTTAAAGTTATTCCCCCACTAAGAATAACATTTTAAATTTACATATCCTAAGATAAAAGGTATGTTAAATATGATACTTAACTAAAGAAACCTTGAAATTAAACATTTAATTTAAATTCAATCAAAACATAGTGAATCAAGAATAAAGACACCATGCATGAAATTAGAAATAATAAAATGTTGTAGGTTAAATAAAGGGACCACCTACCTTAACCTCGTAGGGACCCACTCATATGACATTATCCTTTGGTTCAAAAAGGAATTGATGAAATCAAATAAGTAGAAAAAAAATAAAAATATGGTGTGTTAGATTAAAACGGTGAGATGCCACTTAATAGTGGAGGTTAATAAAATAAAAAAGGAAGAAAAATTATAGCCTTACCTCTAGTTCACCAATGACATAGACAGAAGTAGAAATAGAATCTGAAAAAAAATAAATCTACCATGGTGTACAAGGGGAAATAATTCCACTATTGTGTGTTTCTAAAGGACATGGGAGGGGGAAACCTGAGTGAGGAATTTAATGGGTGACCCAGTAAAATTATGGGGCTTCCCCTATTTTAAAAATTCCAATGGAATCCATCGTCTATCACATACTAGACCACCATCTAGATGGTGTACCCTCAGGACATCCTGGATTCTAGAAAATCCATCATCTTTCTCTAGTCTCCCTTTAGTTTTCTCCCACTACTCTCAAACACCTATCAACCCTTATTCCTTATCTAAAAACACACATTATAGGTGTTATAACTCTTAGAATTATATTCTAATTCCCAATTAATAATATGTCTCGTCTACTATTTCAAAGATTCAAAAATACTCTTGAATTTTGAAGTCTCATATTAATGTGAGGCATTATAGATTTCTTATTTATTGGATGGACTTTTGAGGAAAGAATCAGTGGGAGTTTGTTAAATGGTTACTATATACTATATGGAACAAGGAAGTAGGAAAAGGGTATATTCTTATCTATTCCTTATTTTTATTCTCCATGCCTGACAATTGAATGATCATGTATTTATGGGGGTTTTCATTGTACTTGATTTATTTAAATCCCATTGAAACCCTTTCTTAATTTCATATACATTCGTTTACCTCTCCGTCAATCAAGTATTACTTATCCTTTAAATGGTAAAACTTTTACAAATTTGTAGATCGCATCCAATGTATAATTCAAATGAAATAAAACTACAATTATTAATATTTGTGTCACATATACCTTGAAATAGAATATATTTTAAATATTTAACATTACATTCAATAATATTTAATGTTTATATATTTTTATATTTCTTCTGATTATTTCAAACTATAGAGAATAATAAAAGACATTTTATGTCATTTTCATTATCTTCATGTTTCTCATGTGAATCTCTTTCCACTTGTGGGAAAGAATAAAAAGAAACATTAATTATTAAAAGTTCTATAATATAACGACTCTAATCATAACTAATAACACATCTAAGGTTACAATTCCAATTTTGGATGTTTTTCACATGAATATTGTCTTTCTCATAGACTGATCTCAATTGAAAGTTGAGGTTTTTATTTAATGTCATGTTATTATTGAGAATAATTATATATCATGTGATTATCACATTTATATAATTTCTAATAAATAATTTAAAAATTTATAACCCCATTAAAATGATAACTTACACTATCCTAAAATTTCAATGGGTTAAATTTTATATTCCATCATGCCTTGAGTTGGCTTTGAATTTACTCTTAAGTCAAAGTTATTCAAGTAAATAATTTTTCCCTATTTCATTATATAAAACTCTATAATGTTAAGGTGGATAAAATCAATCTTCAATTAATCTTATGAAACATCATAAATTCATTCTTATTATCACATAATTGTTAGGCTCACCTAAAAATGTACAACCTTAGTCTCATGCTTGAATATTAAAATGATCATGTTGTGTATTACACAAAATAAATCATGGATTATCATATTTTCTAATACCCATCCTTTTAGTTAATCTAGGTATTGATTAGTGTGATAGGTGGAACAAATCTAATAACTTTTTATTAATGTTTGAATAATAATGATCATTCCATTTTATACTATAAAGATCATGCATTTTTCATTTTGTAGGAATATATTAATGAATAATTTTATTCATAAGGAATGGGGAAAATATTATTTTTATAAACAAATTTGAACAAACCATACAGACAATATAAATTAAAAAATTCATAATTGGTAACCTTGTGGGTATTGTTAATTCCTACAGAGTTATCGAATATAAAAATTTATAAACAAAAAACACACAAACCACTAAACAATAGGTTAGTATAAGATATGCAAGTCCGAGGTCAAAACCATAGAGATAAGGTTGGAGAAAATATTAATTAAATAAAATAAACCTAAACTATTTTCAATTTTAATAGATTGAATCTAAATTATTGATCATTTGATTGGTGTATAATGTGGGAGAAGAGATTATAAAAAGGGGTGTCATCCAGCTATGAATTCGGGTTTATGGGATGAAAATGTATGAAATAATCAATTAAAATTATTAATTAATTGGAATAAGGTTCTAGTGAGTCCAATGGTATTGTTAAATACTCTTTATCCTAATTTATCCTTTTCTCATGGTCATGTAATTCATATTATAAAGGATAGGTAACCCTAAAACTAATTTAAACATAGGGAATAGAAAAACCCAATGGTTATAGAGGAAGTATAATCCCTAGATCACACATTAATCAAATGTATGCAATCAACACTTGAAATGTTCATGCTCAAATAAATAATGAAATTAATCAAACTCACTAACCCCACTCACAATGGTAATGAAAATAGAATCAGGGAAGAGAAAAAATCAAGAACAAATATAAAACCACAACATTAATTGAAATCAAAAATAAAGTATCTCATACATTCAATCCTAATTAATCATGGACTCTACAGGTCGAATAATTCACTACCCGCATGTTGTCCATGATAGGGTGAAAAAAATAATGAAAAATCATAAAGAAATGCAGCAGTAGGGCTCCACGGTCGGTGCACTCTGGTCCAGAAGTGGGAATCCACGCATCTCTTTTGGTTCAAGTATCATCCCTATTAGGTGGCTGAGGTGGTTGTCTTATAAGTGTTTTGAGTCAGCCCTATTCCACTAGTAGATCCTGAGAATATCTATTTTTTTATTTTCTCAAAACTCACATGATGTGTAATTGATTTTCATGTCATGTAATCCACACCAGCAGTGCCTTTTTCATATCTCCCTATCTTGAACTTTCACGACATGTATTTGTGTACACATTGTGTAATGGATTTTCGTAGCATATATTTTTTCAAAAAAAAATCATGAGTGGCATCTTCTCCCTAATGAAATCATGTTGTGTAATGAAATGCATGATGTGTAAATGGCCTTTGTCCTGTTTTCCAGCCTGCATTATCTTCAAAAATCTGATGTCGCGCCACATTTCATCTATTTTAAATAATTTTTCATATATTTTTTTTCCTACCAAAAATTAAAAAACCCATTAAATTATCCAAAATTTGGAAATAATAATAAATTAAATAAGTAAATAAATATATTAAAATACTCTAAAATTTATGTATGAAATATAGTCATAAGTAACACTCCAAAACCATCATAAAATATTGTTGGGGTTGAATATATTTTCTAAATACATAAAAATATATGACAATTTTATGTTATATAGTATGGTATGATACGTACGTCATAGATTATGACATATATAAACCAAATTCAATTTTTATATATTTGTTTTGGAATATCATTAGCTACTATATAGGGATATTATAGTCACTGCATTGGCCTATCAATTGGCATGAATCATAATGTAATATTCGTTTTAATTACCTAAAATTGGAATATAAATGGCATGTTAAAGGTCAAAGTTTACATTCTTCTATGTTGTATATTATATAAAATATTCATAGCATGAAATGTATAGGAGGATCAACTGAACATTTATTTGAAAAATAAATGAATGGATTATTCATAATTCATATGTTTCATAACATATGAGTTAATGAACAACCACTAGGGAATATCCTACGGGATATAAAATGGTGTCCAAATCATAAAAATGTGTTCAATTAATATATAAGTACAACCTACCAGATTCTCTCTACTTCTCTCTTCCTTTTCCTTTACTTCCATGAGATATTATTTTATTGTGGCTTGTAGTAAAGTATTTCCCATACAATTAGGGATTTTGTACATCCCATGGAAAAACCAAAGAGGATGGAGTCCTTTTGGATTCATCTATGAGATCTTAATCAATATCATGATTGAAGATTTATGTGGAATGTATCTCTAGTTCAAGTTACGCATGATTGTTTTTCATTTTACTAATACATGGTTTCGGGTTTAATGCATGGTAAATCTTGGAAATTGAGTTTCTTATTACTTTTAGTGATTTTATTAAGTGTTAATTTTTCCTTATAAACCCATAAGTGGTATCATATCATCACCATGTTGTTTTATTTATCAAATCATGTAAAAAAATGAAGAAAACATTTATCATATTGCTTTCATTTTAGATATCATAAAAATAATATGAAAAATGACCTATGGTTTGATATTCAATGTTTAATATCTTAATCCATGGTTATGTTGTGACATATGATATGATATTTCATAGGTTTACACAAAGAACATTCCTTCATTTTTAAACTATATCATATCATATAATTTGGGGGGTCATAAACAGCAATAGAACCGCTCCATGTATGAAAACTATAGCATCATATCAGAATAGTGATATGATTCATATCATAAATTATAAATCCCAGTCACTAAAAGGATATATCACATTCATATATTATAAATCATAATTTATGATAGATAATACAATAAACCTTGTCTTATGATATCAACTATATCATAAAATATGAAATGCGTAGAAAAATTTAGTTTTTCTAATTTTCAATTGTGAATTGTTTTTATAATTTATAAATTAATTATAAACTATGGAAAATTGTATTTAGAGATATTTATTTATTTTATAAATTTTTCATAAATTATATAATTATAAAAGGTTTATAATTAATTATTAAATTTTTATAAAACATTTAATAAATAAATATTCAATTAATATTAATTATTAATATTAAATACCTTTCAAATTATATGGAATGTCTTATAATTAGGATATAAAGGGTAGGTATGGATATTATAAATGTGATTTATAAATTTTTTATAAATTAGAAAATAATTCATTGTAAGGGACCATATCCTAGAATCCCATTCCTTTGTGTGTTTTAGGTGTTAGAAGTTCCAATAGGAGGCTCATAGGAGCAAGGAGGGGAGATAAGCTTAAATTTAAACTAAATAAAAGGATTGTGGTATAGAGGATTGTTCTACAACATTGAGTCTAGTTGAGATATGAGGTTAAGGAAAATACTAATAATTGTTGTGTAGAAGCTCAATTGGGAGGTTTGGGTGATTCTTACAATTTTAGTACCCCAACAGCATGGGGGGTAGGTTGTGGCATGGAATCCCATGAGGTAATTTTGGGTTGTTCAACCTTTTTGGGGTCACAATAGCCTCCAAATTTGGAAATTAAAATTTTCTATCATGGTGGTCCCTTTGAATCTTGGTACTTTGCCCAATTTATAGGATCTATGGCATGTACTGCATCATGTTTCTTGAATGCGGATTTGACCAGGTGTTTTGCAAAGTGGTCTCTTTACTTACACCATAGTTTTTTCTGAGTCTTCATCTTTACACCATAGTTTGGGGTAATACATCATGGTCGTCTAATTTCCAATTTTCTTATAAATTTAAGAACTATCTTAAAACTTCTATTTATCCCAGCTTTCTTTACTAGGGTATATTTTTAGAAGGTCTTTGAATACCCTTTGATTGAATTTAACCCTTTATTTATACATATCTATATATAGTGATACAAGATGAGTTTCTCTCTTTATATTATGGATTATTATCTATTTGGGTTTTTATCTCCCATTATATCATTCCATGTTATGTCTATTCATCTTTTTTAATCTAATAGAGTTATTTTTATACTTGATCGTAAATTTTTTGGTGTGGCATTATTGAAGGGGTATATATTCCTTGTGGGATATGTGATTAGAGATATGTTTTATTGTTCTATTCTTGTTCAAAGAATGCTGAAATCTTTGAGGTAATAAAGTCATTTTTATCCTTATTTTAATGTGAAATCATAAATTTATCATTCTTTAACTCATTGGGTAACAGTGGAATTGACCATAATGGAGATTAAACTGTAAGTAAAGAAATAATTAATTTTGGGTTATAGAAATCGAATGTGTTTACACCATATTAACGGGTTTCCTTTTATTTTATAGATATTGTATTATATTTCATTTATATTATGGTTTAAAATGCTTATTATTTTTGGAAATTGGATAAAGAACATAAATCTGGTAATGATTATTGGATAAATAATAAAGAGGAATGTTTAACTATTATTGTTCTTCACTATATTTTATATAAATCAAAGATATGATTGAAGCATGTTTAAATATCTCGTATAGATATTTTTAGTTTATTCCTTAGGATACATATCGTTGTAACCTATAATAAATGAATCATTTAATTCAATATGGTAATGAATTTTTTTTTTGATAAATATAATTTTTCGGGTTATAATGAGTCCATTTTCTTATGATGGCTAAATGTCCAGGTTTTAGGTCCTAGATTCTAACTTAACTAGTTATTGTTCACTTACTTCATTGTGTGTTTTCTCTAGATTAGGAACCTTACTATGTGATGTGATGTGATCCTATGATGGCTAATGGTTTGGTGAGAAATAGGTGGGGATGCTTAGTTTGTGGCACCAGTTGGAACCTATGATGGTGGGGTGGATAGTGATATGCATGGTGGTGTTAAGGATAGAACCAATATTCATGGAATGGGTTGAAGTTGGTCTTTTCCGTTTTTTGTGATGGAATCTATGATGTTTTCTTGATGAGGAATTTTATTCTAAGGCTTGATGGGTGAGTTTCTTGTTTCTTTATTCCATTACCCACTGGTAGACACAAATGGTTATTCTTGGTTTTTGTATATTTTATAGTTTTTAAATATGTGTCCTAGAGTATCCATAATTATGTAGTGGTAATGTTAAATAATTGAAACCATGGGGTTGGTGTATTAAGGGAATACTGATTTATGATAAATATTAAGGAACCTTGGAAGAGGTTGCGTTATTCATAGAGGGAATGGAAATAAATTGGTAATTAATGTAATTATTAAATGATCATCTTAAGAATTAATTGAAAAGTATCTTGAAATGTTTGTGTTCTTACAAAATATATAGTCCTTAGTGTTGTAAGCTGAGTGTCCAAGTAGTGATAGTTTCAATTGAGGTAAATACTACATAGTTTCTAATAGTGTGGGTTGTGATCTATATAAACATATACTATATATGTTATGTTATTTCATATGCCACCCCACCCATTTCGGAAGGGATACCAACACCAATGGACTATGGAGAATGTTTTTTCCAACATCCAGTTTAGTGAGGAACGGATGGTTGACTACACCCTCTTTCTATGCTCTCTTCTCTTAATAGTATTATGTGTTTGTATGCACGGTGGTCACATTTACGATATATGTGTATAGAGGTATATGATGTATTATGGTTATTCCACACATATATATCATTAGATATAATATCCTAAGGTTTATTATAGGTGCATTGTGTATGGTATGTGATTGATTGAGCTATAACACACGAAATATGGGATGTGGTGGCTCCTAGAAACTACTCAGTTTCAATCTGGAGATGTGGATGTTAATGATGAGATAATGTGATGCATAGATTGCAACGAATTTTATAGTTCCCTAGGTTTTTTCAGGTAGTATTATTTATTTGGATGGATATGGCTTAGGATGTGTGACATCGGGGAAGATTAGTAAACCAATGGGAAAGTGGTAGTAGGGAATCTTTATTTGATATTATCTTGGATATTGTATTATTAATAGTCTATGATACTTGGTGAGAGAGCCTTAGTGAGGCTAGGAGCTTAGTATACTTATTTAGGTGATGATTTAGTTTCACTTATTTATTCAATGGTATTTATATAGATGTAGGGTGATACCTAGAAAAGGATCATGCAATATTCTTTCTTTCACCTATGTTTGGATTTATTAGACCTTGGGGTTAGGTTGAACCTTACTTAAATTAACTAATCTTGAATATTCCATATTTTATTTTTATGAGTCCCTAACCATTTTTTTATATTCCATGTATGGCTATAGGTTAGCATCCTCATCAGGTTATCTCCAAATTTTTTCAAAAGAATGTGCCAGTAGATCATTGTAGGGTTGAGGTTGATGATAATGACACTTATAAGAGAAAATTCTAATAGTTTCAGCACAAAATCCTATATAAGTATGAGGGATAAATTTCATATTTAGTGATATAAGACTATTTGGAGGAGGTTTAGAAATCCTTATATTTGATCTATGGTTAGAATATTCATTTGGTTTCATTAGCATTGATGATGTCGTGTGGGGAATCCAGGCAGTGAAATTTATTGTTCCTTAGGGATCATAAGGATTCATCTGATTTATGGAAGAAGTTATGAGATCAGTTTTGAGAAAATTTTCTTTCTCCAACCATAAGGGTTGATAGTTTTTATGATTTTCTTACCCTTTGATAGGGGATATCCTATGTGTAGGAATTTGGGATGCATTTTAGGAACCCTTTTTTATATGATTTTGACTTGTTACTAGAAAAGAATTCTAGGGAGAGGAATTTTGAAAAGGATTTATCTCCAAAGATACAGCACCATGTCACTCCTTGTATGTTTTCAACATATCTCGAGTGTACTTAAGATACCAAAGGTTATTTAGAAGACATCAGCCAGTATAGGTTCGTCACAAGAGAAGAGTCTTTAGGATTCTCCACATAGTTTATTTGTGGTCTAGGGTTCCCATTTTCCTAGATAGAAAGGTTTTTGAAAATTCTAGTTAGATTCTGACCCTATTTATCTCATTTCTCAAATGTTGGGATCCCTTAGGCCCCTTCCTAGGTATCAAACATTTGTTTTTCTTATGGATACCATGGCCATCAGTGGTAGGTGTGATCAATCATTCTGATTAGATAGTGTAAAATTGGTGTTATTAATTAGGTTCCACAATTGTATAAGTTTCATATAAGGAAAAAATATAAGTGTGATCAAGACTTTTATAAGTGGAGGGAAGATGGGGAAGGTTGAGGATATCCCTATGATTCACCTCATACCTAAAGATAAGAGTGTAGTTAGGGAGGTGGTCACCATCAGTGTAAGAGATTTTATAGAGCATGTCATGGTCAGATTTATTCTCTAGATTTTCTAGTGTTATGTTATCCATAAATAATTTGAGGTACCCTTTTCTTATTTTGTACTTGTTTTCAGGCATTTTAATATTCAATAGATACACACCCCCTTTAAATAACCCACCCTATTATGTGATTGGGAACTCAAGGTGGAGATACTTTTAGTGCCCTTGGCATTGACTATGCTAGTTAGATGTTGAGATTATTTGTGTGAATTATGTAGAGACTATGAACTTGTGTTGGTAAATCATCACTATTTGAGAGGATTCATATGTTTTCAGATACAACCATATGACATAATCCTCATCATGGACTAATTGTATTCAATGCAATCTATCATGTATTTCTTTAAGAGGCTTATTATGTTCTTTGATTTTGAAAGATAGTCTTCCATGTTCATTGGAGAGTGTGATACTATGATGGGTCAGAGGAATGTTATGTCCTTATATTCCATGATAGCCTAGCTGATGTTGATCTCATAAAAATTTTAGGCTACATTATTTTTGTATATTGTGGAAGAATATCAAGATGTCTTTCATGAAGAGGTTGTGGAATTACCCCATCAATTAGAGATTGAGTTTGGTATAGAGATAAAGCTATATGCTTCTCTGATAATATTGTATCTATACAGGATATTACCTTTATATATGTGGGAGATTTGGATATAGATCAATTATCTCATGTAGTGAGGTTTTATTCAGTTGACCATGTCACATTCTGGTGCTCCAGATATATTCACATAGAATTTTGATGGTAATATGTGTATTTATATCGATTATCATCTCTTGAATCAAGTGATAGTGAACAATATCTACCCTTTTCCAAATAGTAGTGATTTATTTGATCAATTTAAGTGATCTAGTTGGTTCTAAAATACCAATCTATGATTGAGATATCATCATATGTGTTTAAAGGATGATGATATACCAAAAACCACTTTCCAATGTTGTTATTGGAATTATTAGTGTGTTTTAATTCCAGTTGGTTTAAATAATTCTATAATTGTATTCATGTTTTGGATGAATGTAGTGTTTCAAGAGTTTCTTGACTAGTTCATGGTGGTTTTATCAACAACATCTATGTGTGATCTGTGTCATAGGTGGATTATGAAGAGTATATGCAAGTAGTTTTAGGATTTTTTTCATTATCATCATCTATTAGAGATGTTATTGAAGTGTGAGTTATATAATCATGAAGTTCATTTATTGGGGAAAGTATAATCCCCAAGTACTATTGTAGAGATACAAAGTTTCCTTGGTCTCTCAAGCTAATATAGAAAGATAATATAGAAGATTCATACACAAATTATCTTGGATTGTGACTCCTATAGAATCCATGACCAAGAAGGATCAATAATTCTAATATAATGACCAGTGTTAGGTTGTTTTCAAGTAAATAATTGATAAAGGTTTTCATCACCCCAATTATTCATTTTCTAGAAGAGGGAGTTCAGTTTGAGGTCTTCTGTGATGCTTCCCATATTGGCTTTGTTAGTTTCCCAATAGGGTAGAGGTAAGTTGTTTCTTATGGGTCTTGGAAGTTACAAACCCATGACTGTATCTATTCCTTACATGATCTCAATTTTTTAGTGGTCATGCTTTATTAATAAAATTTGTGAAACTAATTCATTGGTGAATGCTTTTTGGTTTTCACCGATCACAAGATCTTGTGTTATATCTTCTTCCAACATGACATATACTTAAAAACCTGATGGTGGATGTAATTATTATAATAAAATGAATTCAATATTTCCTATAATCCTATAAAGGGAAAAAATATGATGTGATAAGTAGTAAGTGATGCAGTGATGTCATGAGTGAGTTAGGATATTCTTGGAGTAATGGAAGAACTCTCCATGATGCATCTTGATATGGGAGAGGTTGGTGGAAAAGGATTACTTTTTCCTATAATGGTGCATTATTATTTAGTATATCAGGTATAGGACTTCCAATTTGTGGATTCAAAAGTGGTGGTTTTATGAGTTCAAGATTTATATGGTGATACTCTTAATGGATAGTCTGAGGATGATCAACTTTGGGTGTTGTTCTAGGGGAGTATTTTCATTCCTTTAGTGATGTGTGAGGTAGTTCTCTATGAGTTCTCGTTATCACCTTTAGTAGTACATCCAAGCATGAAAAATATGTGTTATTCTATTAGATTTTGATTTTGGTGACCCAGGTTGAAGTTTCTAGTTGTAGAGTTTATATCACTCTGTTTGGTCTTCTAAAAGGTAAAACAAGAACATCGTGTTCCCAATGGTTTTCTCAAACTATTAGATGTTCCTCAGTGGAAGTTTAAGGGAATTTATATAGACTTTACCACTAGTTTAACCTGATCCTAGGGAGGTTATGATTCAATAAAGTTGATCATGGACTGTTTGAAAAATAATCTCACTTAATTGTGATCAAAGAGTTGATATTGGTGGACGTTTTGTCAAGGTAGTATCTAGAGGGGTGGTAAGGATTAATGGATTCCCAGGGATGATCATCTCTAATTTTGGTTCTATTTTCACCTCCTGGTTGTGGATAATTCATCATCATTCTTTGTCTCTCAATTGTGTCTTAGCACTGCTTTTCATCCGTAGACAGATAATCAAACATAGTGTACAATCTAGACTCTTGAGGATATTTTACATGCTTGTGTACTAGATTTTGGAGGTTCGTGTGTGAGGTACCTACATATGGTAAAGTTTTCTTATAATAATATTTTTTAATCCACCATTTTTATATAACTATTTGAAGATTTGTATGTCTGGAATTTGGGTTCTTTGTTGTGTTGAACTGGGATCAGAGAGTCAGTAATTCTTGGGCCAGAATTTGTGAAAAGCATGATATAAATGGTTCAAGTGATTCATGAGTACATGAGAGGGGATAATGATCATAAGAATTATTCTAAATTTTTTAAGAGAATAATTTTTTATTTTTATTTTTAAGATCATTTTTTATTGAAGTTCACTCCTCTTTATGGATAGTGAAGGTTTGGTGATAGAGGTAAGATTTATCCCCAGTTTATTAGATCATTTTAAGTGTTTTTATATGTTTAATTTATCACATGTTAGATAGATATTTCCCTAAATATGAGTTATATTCATTATGCCTTTCATGTGTAACATTTTTTTCACTATATTTATGATGATTCTCACATCATCGATTGGGATGATATTGACAGTGATGGTGATGCAACTTTCAAGGAACGGCTTGTGGAGATCCATGACTACCAGGAGATGGTGTTGTGTGGGATTTTTATTACCTTAGTTGTTTTCCTTTATAGATATTGAATCATTGAGTAGATCACCTAGGAACATGATTCAGAAATACATGCTTAGTATCCTGAGTTATTTAACTCTTAGTTCCTCTTTTTTAAATATATTTTATGATATTGTTTTTTTATATTTTATGAGATAGTTATTTCTTCCTTTGTGACTTTTTTATAGCCTTCTTATTAATTGAGAGGTATCTCCCTTGAAATATTGTTTGGGATATGGTTATTATTATTTTATAGTTTTATTCCTCATTCCTATAATTGAGGTTTTTCATGTTCCTATGATGGAGAGATTATTGATAGATATCGCATGGGGTGGTTGTTTGGGTATCCCTTCTCCTTTATTTCACTTTTGTTTTGGTTTTAATTCATAAGGGTGATAATTGTTTGAGAGATATCTAATTTAAGGACCTTTATCCTTATATCTAGTTTCTTTGTGTGTTTTAGGTGTTGGAGGTGCTGATTAGAGGCTCAGAGGAGGAAGTAGGAGAGTTATGTTAAAATTTTAGCTACAAAGAAGCATTGTGGCATAGAGGATTATGCCACATCAAGGAGTTCAGTTGAAATATGAGAATGTGACATGGACTAATCACTATTTTTTAGAATCTCAATGGGGATGGGGGCTTGGTTACTTCTTCTAATTTCAATACCCATACGTAGTGGAGGTAGGCTGTAGCATAGAATCCCAATAGGTAAGTTATAGTGGTTTTTTCTTTTTGGAATCACTATTCCATAGAGCTAAGTTGTTTCATAGACTCCTAATTTTGAAATTTTAATTCTATATTGCGGTGGTCCCTTTACACCATGGTTCTTTTCCTAATTTATAGGTCATTCAGTGTGGACTAAATCATGTTTCTCAAAAATGGATTTGACCATGCGTTTTGTGGTGTTGTATCTTTCCTTATGCCTTAGTTTTTTCCTAAGTCATCATGTTTACATCGATGTGTGGGGTATTCCAATGTAGTCTTCTAATTTGTAATTTTACTATAAATTATTGATACCACTTCAAACATGACTTTATCTTAACTTTATATATCTAATACTAAGTTCCTAGGATAGATTTTTTGAACTTCTTGAATCCCCTTTTTCTAAATTCAACCACATCCTTCAATAGATTGATCTATAGTGATCCAAGGTGAGTTTACCTCTTTCTTTTATGGTTTCTTCTCTGTTCAGTTTTGTTTTCTCTCATTTTATCTTACCATATTATGGAGGTTCATCTCCTTCATTCTCACAGGGTTATTTTTATGTTTTTTGGCATGTTTGTGGCATGTAATTCTTGAAGGGGGGTAGATTCCTTACATGAGAGGTTATTAGAGATCTACATTTTTGTCATATTCTTATTTAAATAACATTGAAATCTTATAGGTATGGGATTCGTTATTTATCATTAATTTTATGTGAAATCATAATTTTATTAAGATTTATCTAATTTTGTAATCGTGGAATTAACCTTAATGAATAATTCACAAGAATTAACGTAAGAATTGTGTTTGGGTTGTAGTGATCGCATGTGTCTACATTGTGTTAACAGTTTACCGATTGATTTGTTATATTGTGTGCTATATTTTATTTATGCTATGATTTAGAATGTTTATTATGCTTGTAAATTTGATAAATAACACAAATATGGTAATGATTATTGGAAAAATAATAAAGATTCGTGTTTAATTTTTATCTTTATTTATTATATTTGATGGAAATCAAAGTGATTCTTGAAGCATGTTTAAATATATCTTATAGTTGTTTATAGATAAATCCTTAGGTTTCTTGTGGTTGTAACATTTTATAAATTAATTATTTAATTAAATATGGTGACAAATTGGATTTTTTATAAAGATGATGTTTTGGGTCCAGGAGAACTCATTTTCTTATGAAGGATAAATGTCATGGATCTAGGGCCTAGATGCCATGTTAAATTTTTTTGTTTTCTTATTGCCTTATTTGTTTTCTATATTTGAGTATCATGGCTATAAAATGTAATGTGAGCATGGGATGGATGATAGTTTGGTGAGAAACGAATATAGATACCTGGGTTGTGGTAGTAGTTGGTTCTAGTGTTGGTGGGATGGATGGTGATATGCATTATGTTATTGAGGATGGCACAGGGGTTGATGGAATGGGTTAAATATGGGTTTTCCCATTTTTTTGTGATAAAATTTAAGATTCTTGTTTAATGATAAATTTGCTTTTAAGACTGAATGGTCAGGTTTCTTTTTTATAAATTCCTTTTCCAATGGCTTTATGTAGCTGGTTGTTTTTTGTTTTATGAATATTTTATGGTAGCTTAGGATGATTCCTAGAGTACCTGTAATTAGGGAGTGGTAATGTTAAATAATTCACCCTATGGGGTTATTGGATTAACGTAATTTTGAATTATTATAAATCTTGAGGAACCTTGGTAGAGGTTGGATTATGCTTGGAGAACATGGAAATTAGTTTTAAATTAATGTAATTATAAAATTTTTATCTGAATAATTAATTTAAAAGTATCTTGAAATGTCTGTGTGCTTATATGATATCTAGTCCTTAGCATTGGGATTTTCATATCTGAGTGATGATAGAAATAGTTGATTTTAAGCATAGTTATATTCTTATAGTGTGGGTTGTGATCTATATATATACTCTTTATGTTATATGATTTCATATAGTACCCCACCCATGTTAGTAGGGCAACCAACACCATTTGAATATGGAGGGTGTTTCACCTAACATCCAGGTTGGTGAGGAATGGATGGATGACTTCTAACTTTTCCCTACTCTCTTCTCGAATAAGTATTATGTACTTGTATACACAATGGTTACCTTTACCATATATGTGTGTAGGTGTTTGTGATGGATTGTGGTTATTTCACACACATGTATCTCTGGATATAGTATCCTAAGGATTACTATAGGTTTGTTGGGTATGGTTTGTGAAGTATTGAGGTATAATACATGATGTATGGGCAGTGGTGGCTCCCAAAAAATACTCAATTTCTATCTATATATTTTGATGTTGATGATGAGATTATGTGATGCATGGTTCATATATTTTTTTATAGTTTCCTAGGTGATTTATAGAGAGGGAATTTATTTAGGGAGATATGGATTAGGACATGAAATGTTGGGTAGAGTTGAAAACTAGTGGGGAAATGGTAGCGGGGTACCTTCATTTGATATTATGTTGGATATTATATTATTAATTTTAGGTGATACTTGGTGAGAGAGCCTTTTTGAGGTTGGGAAATTTGTATTTCTATTTAGATGATGAGTTAGTTTCACTTCTTTATTCACTAGTATTTATTATGATTTATTTATCTTTTATAAAAGAGGATTTAAGGGGTTCTTACCAAATATGACTTTTATTATCACCCTATGTCTATATAAACAATTTTTTAGGTACACAAGAGATGGTTGGTGATCAATATGGAGATTACTAGCTCATGGTGTTGTTCATGAGTTGTTTGGGCTTCAAGGTTGATATGGAGGATCTTCTTCTGGAACTTTTATTTTCATTTACATTTATTTAAATTTGAATAAAATTACATACATGTATTGGGATCTTTATTTTATCTTGATTATCTATTTTTTGGTGATCTTATCTTATCACTCATTGTAACGCCCCGGACCAAGTTCCACATGTTGGTGGCCCAAGCTGGTCAGTCACATGACCTCAAGCACACCACACTATATGCCAGAGGTTGCTGACAAGTAGTGAGAGTCTAATATTGACCATGGGGATACTATATCCTCTTTTATCATAGTATCACATCATTGGAAAATAACAAAAAATCACCAAATGAAATATAATCATAACTGGAATGATACCAATATCACAAACTTACCAAAACCAGAAATACAATATCAAAACTGGATAGTTGATAGGACATGAAAAATTATGTGTCATGTAATGTCCTGAAAATTCCATGTAAATGTTTTTTAAAAACAATTATGGAATTATTTCGAGACCAAACTCTCTGACGACACCTGATTCAGAGGCCTGGTGATCCAGGAATAGAATTTTTTAACTTTATTTATTTTATTTAAATAAACGTGTGAGCGGGTTTTTCTAACTTTTAAACCAGTGCTTGGATCAAAAATATGAGGGCACCGTTAAACTCAGAACGACGGGATTCACCTGGAATGGACATAACTTCGACAAGTAAGTCTTGAGTGGAAAAGTTAATTTTCAAGCTTTTTGGAAAAAAATAAAATAGCTTAAAATGTTATTTTATTTGTTTTTCCCAACCATTGGGTGGTGGAATGGAAATAATGTGGTGCAGTGACAAAGTGAATATGAGTCAAATTAAATGAAACTCAATAATGGCTTGTAAATGTGCAGTGCAACGATGCATTAAATGAAGCGTAATAGATACGCTATTTCACAAATGAAACAGCATAATGACGCGACGATGCAGCGTAACATAAACTCTATGACGTTTATTATTTTAATGGGTTAACGCGTTGGATAAATCAGGATAAAAGGGTGGAATTTCTAAGAAAAACCTATGGAAATAATTCCCTCCAATGAAGAACAACGAATGTCGGCGAACTGCCAGCAACATCGACACACCATGAAGAATGGGACCGAAGAGTGAAGAATGCTGACAGATTCAAACGGAACTTGAATCCTCACGAAAGGATGACTTAAAAGACAAACTCCAAAGAGGTAGTGGTTGTTCTTTCTTTACTTTACTTTTCTCATTCCTCATTCTAAAATGAAAAATTTGGATCAACCCACGAACAGGTTGATTTGTGGATTGCTTGTTCTTGAGGGAGGGTTCCTTTTCTTAGGATCTGTGTATTGGTATTGATTAATTGTGATAGAACTTCAAAAATCTATCTCATGTTTCTAAGAATCTAACACAGAGGGTACATGCCTAAACGAACAAGGCCTGAACCCCTCCGCCTCGTGCATTTTTGGTGCGTTCTTCATGGTTGAATCTTTGAAATGGTGGCATGTAGGATTTGAGGCCATTGCAGGGAAGATGGAATCCCACGGAGGTCGTAGGCACAAGAGGTTCAAAGAACGTACCATCAGAGTGAATCTGGTAGTCTATGAAAGTAGCCACTAGTGCGTCAGCACCGATAGCAGTGGTTGTGGGCGGGTGGCAGCACGCCACGACGGTGTGTCGGGATGAGCGTTACGGCCGGCTTAGGCTACAGGTGTGCGAAAGGAGCCACCGGCCTCCATGATAGCAGCTAGCAGTGGCAGATATGGCCACCTGGCTACGTTGGTGGAGCGGCCCAGAACCGCAGGCCATGGGTTCATGTGGCACGCAATCTCTGACCATGTGCATTGAGGTAATGGGCCACCTACTCTTCCGGGATTGAGATAGCATGCCTAGACCCACCGTGCATCCGAGAAGGGTGTGTTCCACCCCAGTTGGTCGGATCCAGGTTGGGTTGGGTTGGGTTAGATCAGTCTGACCGGGTCAGACTCGACCCGGACCCGACTGGCCCCTTTTTGGAAAAATACTAAGAACTTGCAAACCGATAGTCTGATTGACGAACCATTTACAGTGTTGGAACCCTTGCGACAAGGTGGTTTTTTTTTGCATACTCTAAGGAGGATTTCATGGATGTTAAAATCTAACTAATTTCAAGAGGATTAGTTCTCCCATAATCAAGTGCACTACGTGTGAAGATCCTACAGTTGAGTAAGACATGAAAACTATTGACAGACGACCCTATGTGGATCAGCTACGATGGCCCAGTGGGAAGAGGATTTGTGTGACCTGGTAAGCCCACAGTGGTAAGTGGCTCTGTGTGACCTGGTAGACCCATGGTACTCAACGAGGAGGAGTACCTTATTATAATGGCCAAGGTGGGAAGCAGCTCTATGTGACCCAGCACGCCCATTGTGGGGAGCAGATCTATGTGACCCAGCATACCCATGGTACTCATCAGGGATGAGTACCACAGCAGTCCAAGGTTAAAGGGAAGCGGCTCTTTGTAACCCGGTAGGCCCATTGTATGGCTCTGTGTGACCCATAAAACCCACGGTACTCATTGGGGAGGATTGCTCCAATAGCCCAATGTGTTCAGTGATATGACTAATAGTCTTACATTCCAAACTCTAGATTATATACTGGTGTGAGCAGTCCTGCTTTGTGATCATGCTTTGTGATCATGATCTGTGGTTTTCTTCTAGATTTCTTTGTGGTCTTTTCTTATTGGTTGGGGTCCCTACTGAGTATTCTACTACTCACCCCTTCACGGGTTTCGCCCGTAGCAGTTGTGTTTAGTGCAGATGACCGATGACTTGGTGGAGGACTTGGAGGCCTAGGACCAGGCAGTTCCCAATGTGATCAGGTAGGTAGGATGTGCTTCTACAGCTTCTGGTATCTAGTCTATACTTAACCATCATGTGGGGTTTTGAGCGGACGGCTTTCCATCGATCTTGTACTTTCTCGTGTTTCAGTTGCCTTTTTTGGGTTTGTATTCTGGCCCATTTACTTTCAATTGTACCTTTACAATCAGTGGTTTTTTAGTAGCATTTATGTTCTCTTTTATAGTTTTCTTGGCATTTTGTTGTTTTTGAATGTGTAAAAGTACTCAAGTAAATGTATCCCACTTATAGATTTGTGCCTTCAACTCTAGTCACCAACCCTTGGTGTTTGGGAGGCAGGCTTGGGGGAGTTACAGCATAGGCCACGGAGGACGGGTTGTGAAAAAGTGGTATCAAATGGAGGTTGGTTCTACCTCAAAGACTGAGAGTCTGTTGTTGTTTTTTTGGTAAATATTGTTAAATGTTTTGAGTTCAACTTTCAGATTCAGGGAGTCTAGTGTTTTTGTGGTGGCCGACATATGCATACACCAGGACCTTGAAATATACTTGTAGGCTCTATACATAAAAACACTAGTTACATGAATCATCTATGAATTGAGTGTTTCTTCAAGTTCTTATTAAATCAGAGTCAGCTCACCATGTATAATCTATTGAACATGGTACATCTTGTTCTGTATCAGGATGCCTCCACACAGACATCTAGCTAGGATTCTGATTAGTGATCGTGAGGCAGCCTGCCTAGAAATGAGGTGTCAGTTCAGGGTTCAGCGCTAGAGATGGAACCACTGGGTGGTTCATAATTATTACCACCACTATTTGATCGGAATTTACTTCAAGTGTTACTAGTATAGGATGCACACAGACTTGGTTACTTACACAAGTTTCAATGATAGTGACATCCTAGGTTCAGGGGAGAGACTGATCCTCAGGTCGATGAGGACTGGCTGGAGGTGGTGATGTAGATCTTCTGCTTAGTGATAAATATTCTTAATCAGATGGATATCTCATCTATAAGCCTTATTCATGTCTCGGTAGGGAGATGGTGGAGTTTGATGATTCAGAATCTAGATGTGGAGACCCTCTCTTGGGCATAATTCGAGCATCTTTTCTGGGAGGAGTTCTTCCCCATGACCTTGCACTAAGTTCACATATAAGAGATTATTCACCTACAGCAGGGAATCATGTGACTATCTGAGTACACTATGAGATTTATAGACCTATACTAATACTCTAAAGATATAGTATGAGATCCTTTCTTTAGGGCCTGAGCCTTTGAGGAGGGACTCTGGCAGGAGATCAGGGCATCCATGTTGACTCTCAGGATCCCTACCTAGGCTAGGGTGATAGAGCGAGCCTTTCTTGTGGAGAGCTTCCTGGAAGAGCAAGAAATGATAGTTGTAGCCACCAGTAGACACCAAGCGGGAGAGTCTTCAATGGTGGGCAACAGGCAGCAGACGCGGGGACCCAAGTGGGTCAGGTATTTTAGGGGACGACCCTAGGACTCAGGGTCGGTAGTGTGGGTATACCAAAGTAGAGGGGGTCGGTAGGAATCCTAGATTTTCTTTTTGTGCAGTGGGTAGGGACACATGGATTTTTACTGCCTAACCCACTACACAGGCGATCAGCAAACGATTGAGTGACTGTCGAGGTAGAGGTTCGAGCAAGGAGGTCTGCAGGGCAGCAGATGTGGAAGGGTAGTACGAAGAGCAGAAGGTGGTGGATTATGGATCGAGGTACTACCACCACCACCCATAGTTGTTCCACCCCAAACTCAGGGAGGGGTTGTACAGGGGCGAGCTCAGCTTCAGGAAGTGGAGTATTATGATGACGGTGCTCCAGAGATGATTAAAGGTATGATCTGTGTCTTCTCTACCTTAGATGCAGTTCTTATAGACATAGGTTCCAGTCACTCTTTCTTTATCACAAACCTTTTTTTAGGTTCATAGATTCTGTTCAAGACGTTACCTCAATCCTTATGATTAGACACTCTTACGGGAGGGGTTTGACGATTACACACTAGTTATGGGAGTGTGATCTTACTTTTAGAGGAGAGAGATTTTGTTGGGATCTTGAAATAGTGATGTTGAGGCCTTACGATGTCATATTGGGTATGGATTTTTTATCCATAGTTCATTCTCATATCGATAATATTAGGCATAGATTGTGGTGTGTCCACGAATATGTCATAGGGTTTTCCCTCACCGGTGAGAAGGGAACTCTTGTATCGAAGGGTAGACTTTCTCAGAGGAGGGTGTAGTCGATCACTCACCAGTTGTATAGCCTCTCCCTAGGTGTGGTACATGAGAGGAGTTCGAGCTTTCCTATATTGGTGGAAGATTATGAAGATGTTTTCCTTGAGGATGTTTTGGGGCTACCTCCCTCTAGGGAGGTAGACTTCTACATCGACTTGTATCCTGGGACGACACCGATATCCACACCAGCATATGGGATGGCCCCTGTGAATAATTTTGAGTTCATTGTATAGTTGTAGGACTTACAGAGAAAGGGCTTAATAAGGATCAACATTTCACCATGGGCAGCCCCAGTTTTTTCTCCAAGAAGGCAGACGAGAGCTTGAGGCTGTGCGTGGACAACCAGTGCCTAAACCATGTGATTGTGAATAACAAGTATCTACTACCAAGAATTTATGACCTCTTTGATCAACTGAATGGAGTGAGGTGTTTATCGAAGATAGATCTCAGGTTTGGCTATCATCAGCTTTGGGTACGGGATGAGGATGTATCAAATATAGCCTTCAGATTCTGGTATGTCCACTAAGAGTTCTTAGTGTTGCCCTTTGGCATGAAAAATTCCCCAGCAGTGTTCATGGGACTCATAAACAGGATCTTCCATACTTACCTTGACTGGTACATCATAGTCTTCATTGATGACATCTTGATGTACTCGGCGTCAGAGGAGGAGCATGCTACACACCTACGGATAGTCCTGGATACACTCTGAGAGCACCTAGTTTAGGGTGAGCTCTCAAAGGGGTAGTTTTGGATTCGGGAGGTCCAATTTCTAGGACACGCCATCTTAGTGTCTGGATTTGCAGTGGATCTGGTGAAGATAGAGGCAGTACTTTCTTGAGATCCACCCAGGAACATGACTAAGTTAAGAAGTTTCTTGGGGTTGGATGGATAATATAGGAGGTCCATCCCTAAATTTTCCAGAGTATCACCACCCTTATAGTCTTTGACATAGAAGGTAAAGCACTTTGTATGGATGGAAAAGTTCCAGAAGAGTTTCCAAGAGCTGAGGAAAAGACTGACGAGTGCCCCCATCTTGAGACTACCAGAGAAGGGCATTGGTTGTGTAGTTTTTTGTCAATGCATCAAGGACCAAACTAGGTTGTGTCCTAATGCAGGAGCGATCTGTGATTGCCTACAATTCACGGCAGTTGAGGATGCATGATAATAACTACATGATCCTTGACCTGGAGTTATTAATGGTGGTCTTTTCCTTGAAAATGTGACGACACTACTTGATGGGTGAGTGTTTTATCATCGACTCTGACTACAATATTATTAAGTATATCTTCTCCCAGAAGGACCTAAAATTGAGGCAGTGGTGATGGATATAGTTCCTCTAAGACTATGACTTTGAGATAGTCTATACTCCTCAGAAGGGGAACATGGTGGCAGACACACCCAACAGGAGGACTACTTTTGAGCTGCTGAGTGAGGTGATGGATCAGTTGTCTATGATGTAGATATCCTTTATGGATGATGATGGATCATATTACCTTCAGTCGATAACTATCACTCCTGTAATGTTACAGCAAGTCCAGGAGGCACAGCTTGTGGATGTTTAGAGCAAGGCCTAACATGCTCAGTTATCTTCAGGACAGGCTCCTGACGAATTTTCGATGGGTGGGGAGCATATCATCCTCTTTAGAGGATGCACCGTATTACCAGTGAAGTTGTGGGAGGAGGTGTTGATTGATTTCCATACATCCCCTTTGGTGGTACATCCTGGTGTGGTGGATATGTACCAAGACCTTCGACATCAGTATTGGTGTCCAGAGATAAAGAAAACAATGGAAAAGTTCGTTTCATGATGCCTCACTTGTTAGAGAGTGAAGGTCGATAATCAGATTCTAATAGGTTTGTCCTAGCCACTTGAGGTACCAGAGTGGAAATGGGATGGTATCTCGATGGGCATCGTGATGGGGTTACAACGCACGTACAGGGGCCACAATTCTATCTAGGTGATCATTGACTGAATCACCAAGTCGGCTCACTCCCTACCCATCCAGAAGCAAGGATTTGTAGAGGGACTAGGATGCCTCTATGTTTAGGAGATATTACATCTCCATGGGGTGACTTCAATGATTGTATCATACTGTGATGCTCTCTTTACATCCTGGTTGTGGAAGGGATTATAGGAGGCGTTCGATACTCTGCTGTGTTTGAGCACAGCCTTTCACCCTCAGATAGATGGTCAGAAGAAGTGGACCATACCAACCTTGGAAGAAATTATTTGTACTTGCATCCTTAATTTTGGTCATAGTTGGGAGGACCACCTACCACTGGTGGGGTTTTCATACAACAACAGCTATCACTCTCCCATTGGTATGGCACTATTCAAGGCTTTGTATGGGAAACCTTGCAAATCACCTCTATGCTGGACAGACCTATGGGATTCAGCACTCATGGGTCCAGAGATGGTGTGGGATACCACTGATAAGGTTTAGATCATCCAAGAGTGGATTATAATTGCATAGAGAAGGTATAAATATTATGCTAACAGGAGATAGAGACCCTTGGAGTTCAAAGAGGGAGACTATGCGTTCTTTTAGTTCTCACCCCAATGGGAATTATAGAGATTTGTTATGGATGGCAAGTTATCTACAAGGTTCATTGGACCTATCCTGATCTTGAGCAGACATGGATAGGTGGAGTACCTCCTAGATCTACCCCCACAGATTCACCGAATGTATGATGTCATTCATAAATCGCAGATGAGGAGGTATGTGCATGATCCATCGCAAGTCGTCGACTAGGGCGAGCTAAACATTGACAATGGGGTCACATTTATAGAGTTCTCAGTGGAGATAGAGGATCCATAGGAGTGGGTCCTTTGTGGAAAATTGATTCCTAGGGTGTGCATTTAGTTTTAGCATAGGAATCTCCCAGAGAGCACATGGGAGTGGGAGCCTCAGATTCATGATCAATACCCCCATTTTTTTGTTAAACCTTGTTTTGGATTATGAGGATGTGAAGCCCAAAAAAGGGGAGTAATTTAATGTCCTGTAAATTCCTTGTAAATCTTTTAAAAAAACTTATAAGGGATTATTTCAAGACTAGGAGCTCTGATGAAACCTGATTCTAAGGCCCAGTGAGCTCGGAATAGAATTTTGAACTTTTTTAGTTCATTTAAATAAACGTGCAAGCGGGTTTTATAACTTTTAAACCATTTCTTGGATCAAAAATTTGAGGGAACCATCGAACTCAGAATGGAAGGACTCTCCTTGAATAAACCTAACTTTGACCGTCAAGGGCTGATTGGAAAATCTAATTTTCAGAATTTTTGGAAAAAAATAAAATAACTTAAAAAGTAATTTTATTTGTTTCCACCAACCGTTGGGCAGTGTCACGGCAGTGCTACAGTGTGGAGAAAAAGTGAAAAAGAGTTGCACTAAATGAAGCTCATTAATGGCTTGTAAATATATATAATAATGATGGATTAAATGAAGCATAACAGATACACTATTTTATAAATGAAACAGCATAATGACGCTACGACGCAGTATAAAAGAAACATTGCGAAGTGTTTTCTTTTAATGTGTTAACACATTGGATAAATTAGGTTCAAAGGGTGGAATTTCTCTGATTTACCTATGATGATAATTCTCTCTAATGATGAATTATGAATGTCAGTGAACCACCAGTGACATCGACGCACCTAGAAGAATGGGACCGGAGAGGGATGAATGCTAAAATATTCAAATGGAACTTGAATCCTCATGAATGGATCACTTCAATGATAAACTACAATGATGTTGGGTTTGTGTTTGTTTTAATATCTTTTTCCCATTATCCGTTCCAAAATGACGAATGCAGATCAACCCATGAACAGGTTGATCTGTGGATCGCTCTTTATTGCAAAAGGTGCACTTTCTTAGGATTCATGTATCAGGATTAATTAATTATGATATAACTTTAAAACATTATCCCAAGTTTCTAATACTCTAATGTGTAGGTAACATGATGACATGAACATGTTTTGGGCACCTCTACCTTGTTTGTTTTTTGTGCATTTTTTATGGCTGCATCTTCGAAATGGTGGCAAGGAGGATTTGACGTCATCACAAGGAAGATGGAATCCCCCGGAGGCTGTAGGTGTAAGTAGTGAAAAGAAATAACCACTGGTGTAACACCCGAGACTTTTATGTTATATAAATTATCAAAGGAATCTTTTTCTACGCAACACTTGCTTGACTTGCTTTACACGCAATCGCGACCTTCCTCGATAGCTTGCGTCGTACGCAATACCGAGTTTCACTAAACAACAATATGCTATTAAAACTAGCCGTTATGAATAGTAATAACCACTTTTTGAAATTTTATAAATTTTATTTTTCAAAATGGACTTCATTTTTGGACTCAGAATATCGAAATTAGCCTAGGGTGAAATTTTGGTATTTTTCTGAAAACTTTCAATTTTTGATGAATAGTGAAACCACTAAGTGGTAGGTTAAAAACTGAATTTTGCATAAAACTTAATTTTACCGCTTCTGTGAATGGAATTTCAAAAATCCGAGAGACACGGTTAATATCAAGGACTAAAATGTGGTTCAATGAGATGAAAATAATTTTTTGGTGAATAGTAACTTTTTACTATTTTTACCGCGGTTAATAGTAAATAGGGTAACTAAGGGTAAATATGATATCAATATTACCCTAACACATGTCCTAATACTATTGGACAAGTGTAATTCGACCAAAAACAAACTTAGGAATAAAATATGACCATTTAGGCCCACTTGGATTAGATTAGGACATTTATTATTAATTTATTTAAAGAAGGGTTAAAATAGTTAAAATCAAAGTTTAACAAGTAAATCATTTTTAATATAGGGTTATACATAAGATAAATTCGATTGTAAATATTCATTAGAAAGCTAAAAAGATTTCCTACATTATGGTATTTTATTTGTAATTTTTAGACATCAAATAATTTAATTTATTTATGACACAAAGATGATGCAGTAATTATCTTATTAATGAAATATTGAAAAAATTGATAATATAAATACCAAAATAAATGTAATTTGAGACTTTTTATGAATTCCACTAATTTTCTAGGTTACTATGATATATTAGTGTTGATTTAATCAACTTGGTTCGAACATATAATTCTGTTATGACTTTCACAAAAATCATATATCAAATAGTGTCAAAATTGACACAAAATAGTTTTTAAATCAAATATTATATTATTAATTGTTATTTTATTCCTAAAAATCTAAGGTTCGGCCAAATGACTTAGATAAGGATATATATATTAATAATAAACAATTTGGGGTTCGTTTGGCATGTTATAGAAAGTTTATTAACCATATAGTGAAAGAAAACAAAAAGACACGGTAAAAGTTAAATTAATTAACTTAGAGTTAAATCTAATTGATAAGGTTAAAATAATACCCTAAACTTGTCTAAATCCTATTGGTTGATAGGATTTCGACCCTTCCCCACTTTATCTTCGAAATAAGACCCTTTGGAACCATTATAAACCGATTTTGACTTTAATATAAAATAATATTTTGAGATATTCCTAAGGTGCCCCTCTCCTCCCTTATAAAAGGGCACCTCCTCCCCCTCCTCCTCACACCAATTTGAGCACTCAAGCTCGGCCAACCCCTGCCATTTTCCCTTCTCCACTTCCCTAGAATAATCCTAGAGGTCCTGGTCTTCTCCAAAGACCAATCTTAGTTCCTTAAGTGGAGGATTCAAAAAGGCGTTCCAAAGAAGAGGTAATATCCATTACCGATCTTTTCAATTTCTTTCTTCTTCAACTTCTTCTTCTTCAGTTGTTTCATGATAAAGTAATAACATCAGTATTACTTACATACTGATATGTTATTATAAATATGAAACAACCCTAATTCACCTTCTATCCATCCTACGGAAAAATGAAATCACCGCGCGTGCGTACGTACGGAATACCGTCTCCACGCCGTGGTGTAATCTATTTTCCACCATCACCTTACAAGGATGGGTATAATGGTGTAATAAGTAACTATATATGATTATTATTAAGTAATATTGATACTGAAATAATATATATATATACTCCAATACAATTCCACGATCATAGGAACGATATCATCACTCGTGCGTACGTACGGAATACCGTCTCCACGATGTGATGCGACTCGTTCTACATGATCTTCATTTCATAATGATTATATAAATGAATTTAATGAATGAATATGGTATATACTACACTAATACCATTCTGGAAATTAATTATCTATAACCTAAAGATAAGAATAAGAATTTATTCGACAAAACACGCATAAGAACAAAAAGTTATAAAGACCCGAGTAACAAGTAACAATGAAATATTACTAACAAGAAGCTAATAATATGACCATATATGATCTCATATCAATATGTATGATTCTGGAATAAGTCAATAACATTATTTAAACCATTATACAGGAGCTTCGGACACGAACAAAGCAAATCGGACCTAAGGTAAGGGAAATATCACAATCTCATTTTTATCCGAGATTGTTTATTCGTAAGTATTTACTGGGGTGTATTTTATCATCCACATCCATGTTCCCTCAATATGTAATATTGTTTCCATCCACTTGAAATAGTTTAAATCGAATTTTACCCTTAGGTGAGTTTTTAGTAAAGAATATGAAAGGAATCTTTTGTCGTTTTTCCGTACGAGGTACTTTTTGACTTTTCCGACAAAAGTACGAAGAATGTTTTTTTTAACTTATACGGCATGAATGGATTTTTAAAACATTACTTCAAAGAATCTTCCTTTACAAGTTTTCAAGTTTATTTTTAATCAACTTCTTTTATTTTAAAGTTGTATGACATGTTATGAAAGGAAAAATGTTTTTGAAGAAGAAAGGATATTTTCCTCAAGAATTCAATTCAAGTGTTTTATCAAAATTATTTTCCATATAAGATAATAAAGGGTTCTGTTTCTATCCATATTTTTACATTGGTTTGACTATGTTGTGATGGAATTATGTTTATGAATTCCTTTATCATATATGAATTGATTTATGATGTCATGATGTTTCAAGAATCCCATTTTTGTTATATGTGTTATGCGATGATGTATGTTTTATGATTATGTGGCACACATAAGAAAGGATTCATTATAAGATGGGTGGGACCTATATCTCCCTCCAATGCATTGGGTAATGATTTTATATCTCATGAGATAGACATGGCTGGAACGGAAGGTTATTTCGGTTCAGTGATACAGGACTGAAACGAGGAGTGAACTCGGTTCAGAAAGGGACTTTGTCCACTAAGATAGTCTTGGCAATGAGTCATGACTAACAAGAAATGATTTTCCATGATTATGTGTGCATGCCACAAAGTTTCAAGTTTTATGTTATGGGGATCTCATTTTCACTTCTATGATTTATTCCATGTTAAGATATTATGATCTCTTTTGCAGGTTTTGATTTTCATAAAGATATGATATGATTTTTATTTCCTTTATTTGCCCTTGCTGAGCATTTGAGCTCACCCTTTTATGTTTTCTTTTCCCCAGGTCAGGAAGATGGATATTAAGTAGAATATGCTAAAAGGGACCCTAGATATGATGAAATAAATGGGAGACACTGTAGAAGATTTATGAACCAGTTGTTTATGTTTCCCCAGTTTCTAAAGACACTATACCTATACGGTCCTTTGTGGTTTTGTCATAGGTTGTAATAAGAGTGATTCAATTTTGAAGTATTAACAATGTATGTAAAGTGTGGGTCGTTATAGTTGGTATCAGAGGAAAGGTATAGTCAACCTTTGGAAACTAGGATGTGAAAGCCTTAGTAAGAACCCTAAGGATAAGTCTAAGCATAGAACACAATCTTAGTGTTTTAGAAATGGCCTTGAATAACCTAGGATAAGACCTTAAGCATGAAAATTTTATTCTTGAATTATGTGGTTTCCTATTATAATTAGTGTTGCTCACACTATTCTTCTTGGTTTTAGTCAATGGCTGGAACCCGAAGGAACCGTGTTAATGCGGAATGCGATGGGCAATGCAATGATTGTCCCCCTGAGCAACCAAACGATATGGGAGCTGGAATGCAAAATCTTGTAGCCATGCTCACACAACTTTCTCAAGCTATGAATCATGCAGGATTTCCAAACGAACAAAGAAGGGAGCAACATTCTGTTGAATCCTTCATGAGGCAGCGTCCACCATCTTTCAGCGGGTCTACTGATCCATTAGTTGCTGAACAATGGATTAGTACTACTGAAAAGATATTTTCAGTTCTTCAATGTTCTGAGCATGATAAAGTCATCCTAGCAGTGTATCGTTTGGAAGGAGATGCGGATCAATGGTGGAATCTTGTTAAGAATACGAGGCAAAGGGATGAAATTGAGTCTATGGAATGGGACAAGTTCAAGAACTTATTTTTCAATAAGTACTTCCCTCGTATTCTCCGAACAAAGATGGAGAAAGAGTTCCTTGAACTGAAGCAAAGGGATGATGAATCTGTTAGTACCTATGAAGCAAATTTTACAAGACTTGCAAGGTACGCTTCTGGTATTATTATCCAACCTGAGAGTAAGATCGATCGATTCTTTAGTGGCTTAAAACCAAGTCTTCGAAGGGCGTTAGCCATAAGGGACTTCAATAGCTACGAGGAAATCGTTCGATGTGCTCTCAAAGTCGAGATGGAGATTGGAGTAACCCATCAGTCACATGGGTTTGATAAGAAGAGGAAGATGGAATTCAAAGAAAAATCTAAAGAGCACACGGAAAAGAAGATGAACTTTCCCTTATGCTCATAGTGTGGAAAGAAACATGGAGGGAGTTGTCTTAAAGGGACAAGTAAATGTTTTAAATGTGGAAAGGAAGGCCATCGGGCATTTGAATGCCGTGATAATGGGAAGAAGATGTCTAATGATGCAAACAAAGGAAGGGATACACAGAATGAACCTGCTACACTTCAATGTTTCAAGTGCAAGGAGATGGGGCATTATGCCAATCAATGCCCAAATCCAAGGGTTGATGATGATGGTCGACGTCAACAAACTCTTAAGGCTAAAGACAAAGGAAAGTCACATGCAATTTCTATCAGCGATGTGGAGTACGATAACGATGTGGTGAAAGGTACACTTACCATCCACTCTAAAGTAGCAAATGTTTTATTTGATTCTGGATCCACCCACTCTTTTATTTCTGAAAAATTTTCTAAGGGTATCACCGTATTACCTCAACAATTAGATGTTGAGTTAGCTGTGACAACACCTAATGGCACATCAATCGCATCAGAAGTTTATAATTCTTCTCCGATCGAAGTTTGTGGGAAAGTGCTTCCTGCAAATCTTGTGATCCTTCCTTTAGTGGAATTTGATGTGATTCTTGGCATGGATTGGCTTTCTCTACATGGAGCTCATATCAATTGCCAAAGAAGGGAAGTCACATTTCATATTCCAGATCAACCTACGATCGTCTATCAATGCAAGGATGAACATAACCTTCCAGTGGAAATTTCTTCCATCTTATGGGTATTGATTCCACTAAATGAAGGTTATTTATCTCAAATGGTTGGTGAGAAACTCACGATTAAGAATATGCCCATTGTACGGGAGTTTGATGATGTCTTTCCGGAGGAATTGTCGGGTCTTCCACCAAATCGTGAAGTTGAGTTTTCAATAGAACTCGTACCGGGTGCTTTGCCTATTTCAAAGACACCTTATAGAATGGCCCCAATTGAGTTGCAGGAATTGAAGAAGCAACTCCAAGAGAATCTTGATAAGGGATTCATACGCCCTAGTGCGTCACCTTGGGGAGCACCTGTTCTATTTGTTAAGAAGAAAGATGGATCAATGAGACTCTGCATTGATTATCGAGAACTTAACAAGATCACTATCAAGAACAAATATCCTCTCCCACGCATTGATGACTTATTTGACCAACTACGCGGAGCTCAATACTTTTCCAAGATTGATCTTCGTTCAGGGTATCATCAATTAAGGGTCAAAAGGGAGGATATACCAAAGACGGCTTTCCGTACAAGGTATGGACACTATGAATTTATAGTGATGCCATTTGGTCTTACTAATGCCCCTGCTATCTTCATGGATCTAATGAATAGAGTCTTTAGAGACTATCTTGATCAATTTGTGGTAGTCTTTATAGACGATATTCCTGTCTATTCAAAGAGCAAGGAAGAACATGAAGATCACTTGAGAATTATATTGAAGACCCTGAGAAAGGAGAAGCTTTATGCCAAATTTACCAAGTGTGAATTTTGGCTTCAAAAAGTTGCATTTTTGGGTCATATAATCTCAAAAGAGGGGATATCTGTGGATCCAGCAAAAACAGAGGTTATCGAAAGATGGTCAAGACCAACAACAGTAACTGAGATCCGAAGTTTTCTTGGTTTGGCTGGATATTATCGACGTTTTGTAAAAGATTTTTCACGATTATCTAATCCACTCACCAAGATGACTCGGAAAGGAGTTAAGTTTGTCTGGACAGAGGAATGTGAAGAGAATTTCAAGGAGTTGAAAAGAAGGTTATCCAGTGCACCTGTGCTCACACTGCCTTGTAGTGGAGAAAGGTTTGTGATCTACAGTGATGCATCCAAGAAGGGATTGGGGTGTGTTCTTATGCAAAATGATATGGTGATAGCTTATGCCTCACGACAGTTGAAAATCCATGAGCAAAATTACCCAACACATGATTTGGAGTTGGCTGCGGTAATCTTTGCATTAAAGATTTGGAGGCATTACCTTTATGGTGAAAGGTGTGATATTTATACTGATCATAAAAGTTTAAAGTATATTTTCACACAAAAGGAGTTGAATATGCGCCAAAGAAGATGGTTGGAGCTGATTAAGGATTATGACTGCTCAATCCATTACCACCCTGGGAAAGCAAACAAGGTGGCAGATGCATTAAGTCGACAAGACCATGCTAGTTTATCCATGATGAGGATCACAAAAGATCCAATATTTATGGATTTACAAAGGATGGATCTTGGAATTATAATGGAAGGGGAAAAATCTTATCTTTCTCAAATGAATGTTCAACCATCTATACATGTGAAGATTAAAGAGGCACAGAAAGAAGATGTCGAGTTACAAAAGAAGGTGAGAAATGTTCCTGAATTCAACCTTGATTGTGATGGGATAATAAAGTTCAGGAATCGTGTTTGCGTTCCTCCCATCCCCGAATTAAAGAATGAGCTGCTGGATGAGGCTCATAGTTCATCATTTTCTATTCATCCTGGAAGCACGAAGATGTATAGGGACCTGAAAGAGTACTTCTGGTGGGATGGCATGAAAAGAGATGTTGCTGAATATGTCTCTCGATGCTTGGTTTGTCAACAAGTTAAAGCTGAGAGACAGAAGTCTAAGGGGATGTTACAACCATTACCCATACCCGAATGGAAATGGGAAAACATCACTATGGACTTTGTCACAGGACTTCCTAAAACATCCAAAGGCAATAATGCTATCTGGGTCATAGTTGATCGTCTTACAAAGTCTGCACACTTCATTGCTATTAGAGAGGATTTCTCTCTAGATCAGCTTGCCAGGATATATGTAAAGGAAGTGGTAAGATTGCATGGAGTACCACTTTCTATTATATCTGATCGAGATCCGAGATTTACCTCGAAGTTCTGGCGAAGTCTTCAGCATACTCTGGATACAGAGTTGAGTTTCAGCACTGCTTATCATCCCCAGACAGACGGTCAGTCTGAGAGAACAATTCAAACCCTAGAAGATATGTTGAGAGCTTGCTCTATGGATTTCAAAGGAGGTTGGGATCAACACCTACCTTTGGTGGAATTTTCTTATAATAATAGCTTTCACTCCAGTATTCATATGGCTCCTTATGAAGCTCTCTATGGAAAGAAATGCAGGACTCCAACTTGCTGGGATGAAGTTGGGGAAAGAAAGCTATTAGGACCTGATCTCGTTGATGAAATGGCAGAAAAGGTTAGATCTATTCAACAACACATAAGAGCAGCTCAAAGTCGACAGAAAAGTTATGCCGACAACCGAAGAAAAGACCTAGAGTTTGAAGTGGGCGATAAAGTGTTCTTACGAATATCTCCCTGGAAGAGGGTTATGAGATTTGGAAAGAAGGGGAAGTTGAGCCCTAGATATATCGGTCCTTTTGAAATACTGGATCGTGTTGGGAAGGTAGCTTACCGATTGGCGCTTCCACCGAATCTCTCTCAAGTTCACGATGTGTTCCACGTATCTCTCCTGAGAAAGTACATACCAGATCCTTCACATGTACTCAGCTCAGAAGTTGTACCGCTGGAGCAAGATCTTTCTTATGAAGAACAGCCGATAGAGATTCTGGATCGTAGCGAAAAAGTCCTACGAAACAAGACCACTCGCTTGGTGAAAGTTTTATGGAGGAACCACCAACTTGAAGAAGCTACATGGGAGCTTGAGGATATGATGAGGGAGAAGTATCCTCATCTATTTGTTACAAAGTGACGAATTTCGAGGGCGAAATTCTTTTTAAGGGGGGTAGAATGTAACACCCGAGACTTTTATGTTATATAAATTATCAAAGGAATCTTTTTCTACGCAACACTTGCTTGACTTGCTTTACACGCAATCGCGACCTTCCTCGATAGCTTGCGTCGTACGCAATACCGAGTTTCACTAAACAACAATATGCTATTAAAACTAGCCGTTATGAATAGTAATAACCACTTTTTGAAATTTTATAAATTTTATTTTTCAAAATGGACTTCATTTTTGGACTCAGAATATCGAAATTAGCCTAGGGTGAAATTTTGGTATTTTTCTGAAAACTTTCAATTTTTGATGAATAGTGAAACCACTAAGTGGTAGGTTAAAAACTGAATTTTGCATAAAACTTAATTTTACCGCTTCTGTGAATGGAATTTCAAAAATCCGAGAGACACGGTTAATATCAAGGACTAAAATGTGGTTCAATGAGATGAAAATAATTTTTTGGTGAATAGTAACTTTTTACTATTTTTACCGCGGTTAATAGTAAATAGGGTAACTAAGGGTAAATATGATATCAATATTACCCTAACACATGTCCTAATTCTATTGGACAAGTGTAATTCGACCAAAAACAAACTTAGGAATAAAATATGACCATTTAGGCCCACTTGGATTAGATTAGGACATTTATTATTAATTTATTTAAAGAAGGGTTAAAATAGTTAAAATCAAAGTTTAACAAGTAAATAATTTTTAATATAGGGTTATACATAAGATAAATTCGATTGTAAATATTCATTAGAAAGCTAAAAAGATTTCCTACATGATGGTATTTTATTTGTAATTTTTAGACATCAAATAATTTAATTTATTTATGACACAAAGATGATGCAGTAATTATCTTATTAATGAAATATTGAAAAAATTGATAATATAAATACCAAAATAAATGTAATTTGAGACTTTTTATGAATTCCACTAATTTTCTAGGTTACTATGATATATTAGTGTTGATTTAATCAACTTGGTTCGAACATATAATTCTGTTATGACTTTCACAAAAATCATATATCAAATAGTGTCAAAATTGACACAAAATAGTTTTTAAATCAAATATTATATTATTAATTGTTATTTTATTCCTAAAAATCTAAGGTTCGGCCAAATGACTTAGATAAGGATATATATATTAATAATAAACAATTTGGGGTTCGTTTGGCATGTTATAGAAAGTTTATTAACCATATAGTGAAAGAAAACAAAAAGACACGGTAAAAGTTAAATTAATTAACTTAGAGTTAAATCTAATTGATAAGGTTAAAATAATACCCTAAACTTGTCTAAATCCTATTGGTTGATAGGATTTCGACCCTTCCCCACTTTATCTTCGAAATAAGACCCTTTGGAACCATTATAAACCGATTTTGACTTTAATATAAAATAATATTTTGAGATATTCCTAAGGTGCCCCTCTCCTCCCTTATAAAAGGGCACCTCCTCCCCCTCCTCCTCACACCAATTTGAGCACTCAAGCTCGGCCAACCCCTGCCATTTTCCCTTCTCCACTTCCCTAGAATAATCCTAGAGGTCCTGGTCTTCTCCAAAGACCAATCTTAGTTCCTTAAGTGGAGGATTCAAAAAGGCGTTCCAAAGAAGAGGTAATATCCATTACCGATCTTTTCAATTTCTTTCTTCTTCAACTTCTTCTTCTTCAGTTGTTTCATGATAAAGTAATAACATCAGTATTACTTACATACTGATATGTTATTATAAATATGAAACAACCCTAATTCACCTTCTATCCATCCTACGGAAAAATGAAATCACCGCGCGTGCGTACGTACGGAATACCGTCTCCACGCCGTGGTGTAATCTATTTTCCACCATCACCTTACAAGGATGGGTATAATGGTGTAATAAGTAACTATATATGATTATTATTAAGTAATATTGATACTGAAATAATATATATATATACTCCAATACAATTCCACGATCATAGGAACGATATCATCACTCGTGCGTACGTACGGAATACCGTCTCCACGATGTGATGCGACTCGTTCTACATGATCTTCATTTCATAATGATTATATAAATGAATTTAATGAATGAATATGGTATATACTACACTAATACCATTCTGGAAATGAATTATCTATAACCTAAAGATAAGAATAAGAATTTATTCGACAAAACACGCATAAGAACAAAAAGTTATAAAGACCCGAGTAACAAGTAACAATGAAATATTACTAACAAGAAGCTAATAATATGACCATATATGATCTCATATCAATATGTATGATTCTGGAATAAGTCAATAACATTATTTAAACCATTATACAGGAGCTTCGGACACGAACAAAGCAAATCGGACCTAAGGTAAGGGAAATATCACAATCTCATTTTTATCCGAGATTGTTTATTCGTAAGTATTTACTGGGGTGTATTTTATCATCCACATCCATGTTCCCTCAATATGTAATATTGTTTCCATCCACTTGAAATAGTTTAAATCGAATTTTACCCTTAGGTGAGTTTTTAGTAAAGAATATGAAAGGAATCTTTTGTCGTTTTTCCGTACGAGGTACTTTTTGACTTTTCCGACAAAAGTACGAAGAATGTTTTTTTTTAACTTATACGGCATGAATGGATTTTTAAAACATTACTTCAAAGAATCTTCCTTTACAAGTTTTCAAGTTTATTTTTAATCAACTTCTTTTATTTTAAAGTTGTATGACATGTTATGAAAGGAAAAATGTTTTTGAAGAAGAAAGGATATTTTCCTCAAGAATTCAATTCAAGTGTTTTATCAAAATTATTTTCCATCTAAGATAATAAAGGGTTCTGTTTCTATCCATATTTTTACATTGGTTTGACTATGTTGTGATGGAATTATGTTTATGAATTCCTTTATCATATATGAATTGATTTATGATGTCATGATGTTTCAAGAATCCCATTTTTGTTATATGTGTTATGCGATGATGTATGTTTTATGATTATGTGGCACACATAAGAAAGGATTCATTATAAGATGGGTGGGACCTATATCTCCCTCCAATGCATTGGGTAATGATTTTATATCTCATGAGATAGACATGGCTGGAACGGAAGGTTATTTCGGTTCAGTGATACAGGACTGAAACGAGGAGTGAACTCGGTTCAGAAAGGGACTTTGTCCACTAAGATAGTCTTGGCAATGAGTCATGACTAACAAGAAATGATTTTCCATGATTATGTGTGCATGCCACAAAGTTTCAAGTTTTATGTTATGGGGATCTCATTTTCACTTCTATGATTTATTCCATGTTAAGATATTATGATATCTTTTGCAGGTTTTGATTTTCATAAAGATATGATATGATTTTTATTTCCTTTATTTGCCCTTGTTGAGCATTTGAGCTCACCCTTTTATGTTTTCTTTTCCCCAGGTCAGGAAGATGGATATTAAGTAGAATATGCTAAAAGGGACCCTAGATATGATGAAATAAATGGGAGACACTGTAGAATATTTATGAACCAGTTGTTTATGTTTCCCCAGTTTCTAAAGACACTATACCTATACGGTCCTTTGTGGTTTTGTCATAGGTTGTAATAAGAGTGATTCAATTTTGAAGTATTAACAATGTATGTAAAGTGTGGGTCGTTATAACTTGAGTAGACCATATGGTCTGAGGAAGTAGTCTTCATCACACCGGTGCTGGCTGTGGTGGCCACGGGCGAGGGGCGGCGCACCACGATAGCGCGCAGGGAAGAGCGTCGTGGCCAGCTCGGGCCGCGGCGGGGCGGTAGGAGCCGCAGAACTTTGTTCCAACTGATGGGGGTGGTAGAAATGGTCAAATGGCTATATTGGTGGAGGGGATTACAACCGTGGGCCATATATTCATGTGGAATGCAGTCTCTGATCGTGAGAGAGAGTGTAATTGGCAGCCGCCACAGCCATCCGTGAGGTGCCATGCCCGGACACCCTGCGCGTCATGGCAAGGTGTGGGCTAGACACGTGGCCCAATGGGTCGAGATGGATCGGATCTGGGTAATTTCGGTGGACCCATGTTGGTTTAGTGGACCTCAGACTGGGTCGGGTCGAGTCAGCCCGACCGAGTCAGACCAGACTCGAACCCGACCGACCACTTTTCGGGAAAACGCCAATAACTTACAAACTGGGCATCCGATCGACAAGACGTTTATGGGGTTGAACCCCTTGTGAAGAGGTGGTTCTTTTAAAATAATCTAAGTATTGTTACATATAATTTGAAATCTGAGAAATAGCTTGAGAAGCGGTTCTCTCATAATCAAGCTCACTATTTGCGGAGATCCTACAGTTGACTGAGACCTGAAAATTGCTGCCAAGTTACCCTGTGTGGATCAGCTCGGATGGTCCAGTGGGAAGCGGATCTATGTGACCCGGTAGGCCCACATTGGGGAGAGGCACTATGTAACCTATCATACCCATGGTAATTGATGGGGAGGAGTACCTCAGTATGATGTCCAAGGTGGGAAGCGGCTCTATGTGACCCAGAACACCCAAGGTGGGGATCGGCTTTGTGTGACCCAACATACCCACAGTAATCATTAGGGATGAGTACCACAAAAGTCCAAGGTTAAGGGGGATCATATCTATGTGACCCGGAAGCCCCACGGTGGGCAGTGGATCTCTGTGACCCCGTATACCCACAGTACTCATTGGGGAGGAGTAATCCACCAGTCCATGGCATTCAGTGATATAAATGATAGTATTACATTCCTTACTCTAGATTATATCCTAGTGTGAGTTTCCTTGCTTCATTATTATGATTTCTTATCATGATTCATGATCATGCTTCATGGTTTGATTGTTGATTTATTTGTGGTCTTTTCTTGTTGGTTTGGGGCCCCTATTGAGTATTCTGTTACTCACCCCTGCATGGACTTCACCCACATGTGTTTTTTCTAGTGAAAATGATGGACAACTTGGCGGAGTTGGTGGATCAGGACTAGGAAGTGCTCAGTGAGATCAGGCAGGCAGGACGTGCTTCAATGGCTTCTGGTAGCTACTCTATACTTACCCATTAGGTGGGGTTTTCAGTGGACAGCTTTCCATCGATCTCTTACTTGCTCTAGTTATAGTTTTCTTTTGTTGGGTTTGTATTTTGGCCCATTTACTTTCATTTTTACCTTTACACTTAGTGTTTGTTTATTAGCATGCATGTTCGATTTTCTAGTTTTCTTGGGATGTGGTTGTATATGCCTGTGTATAGGTACTTAGGAAAATGCCTCCCACTTTTAGGTTGACACCTTTGGTGCCCATTGCCAACCCCTAGCCTTTGGGACGTGGGCTTAAGGGAGTCACAGCACGGGCCATGGGGGATGGGTCATTACATGTCTAATGTCAAAATGCAAACCCAAAAGTAAATACAATGAAAACTCCCCAGTGGGTCCCGAACCACATCTAGTTCCCTCATCCATACTCCATCCAAACTCATCCATCTAACATAGGTCATTTTCCCTTATCTCATCCTATAACCATGAAATATATTTGGGCACTGATTAGGCATCCTGATGAGGGTGTGAGTACAACTTAGTAGGCCACCACCAATGGCATCTAAAACAATATCCATTCAATAACAGTGTATGCAATTGTATGAAGAAATACATGCAATGAATTAGTAAACCATAATTACATTATCAATTATTCTTTATTTAACTACATAAACCTTTGGGCTCTTAAAGACACCTAAACCATAATACCTGATTTGGCCCATGCTGGGTTCTGAACTAGATCATACATTTAATTCATAATTCATTATAATCTAATGGGCTTTCATTATTCATTCATTTCAATTCATTATCACAACTCATTGGAATCATAGTTCAATGCCAATATCATGGGTGTAGAATGTCATGTATAACACCTCATGGGTATTTAGAGCATCATTCCATGTCCCATACCCAATGGGTATTTGGAGCATTATTCTTAATCCCATAAAATATTCATGCATGCCTTTGGCACTCTATGGGTATTTAGAGCATCATTCCAAGCCCCACACTCATATATCAATCAATTCCACATGGGTATTTGGAGAATCTATCTATGTCCCATATTCACATACCAAACAATCACATATATCGCAATATCACATGTATTAAAATATCACATGTTTCACAATATCATATCATTCAAGATTAATCAACATTAATACCCTTATCACATTTCACTATCAAAATCTTATATTAATTAATTAATTAATTAATTAATCCAATTCAATCAATTTTCATATCACAATAATTGACCAATTAATTAATTCAATAATTAATTAACCCAATTAAATCAATTTATTAATCTCAATAATTCCCATTAATTAATTCAAAAATTAATAAATACAATGCAACAATGTCAATATCCAATAAGTAATTTAATAATTAATTGTTCTAATTAATGATTTCATAATCACAATAAAAACTGTTAATCAATTCAAAAAATAATTAATACCATTCCATGATCTCAATAATCCATAATTTATTCAACAATTAATTATTTTTCAAATCCCAAAATTCAATAATCCAATAATAAATTCAACATTTAATTATCCCCAATTCCAAAATTCCTATAATTAATTAATTTGATGGGAAATTCAATTCATAGAAAACCTAGAAATTATACAATTAAAAACACATAATTGAAATCATAACTATGGGATTTCAATAATATACCACCTACCTCGATTTTTTTGTGAACAATCATGAAATGGAAATCCTCAATTTGAATAGAATAACAACGTAGAACAAGAACATGATTCAATTTCTAGATCCAAGATTTAGAAGAATCAATATCTAAAAAAACTAGATCTAGATCTGTATCCAATGGTGGATAAACATCCCTCTTTTATCTAGGAATAGAATCATGAGAGATATATATCTAAATGGTAATAAATCACATACTTTTGGAAGTTTGGATCTTAAATTTGCCTTTCGGTTCACCAAGAATGGAGGTCAGGAAGGCTTGTAATCAGTCTGGGAGCCTCCAAAATTCCGAAATAGATGTTAGAGTTGAATGGGGTTGATTAAGGGTTTAAATTAGGTGTTTGGGAATTAAAAAACTAATTTTCATGTTAATTTAAATGTCATGCACTATTTTCTAGGTAGGGGCACATGGTTTCCCTAACCATGCACCTTAATCATGTGCCTATTCTAAAGGGGTGAATGGTTTATCCTAAGAGGGGAAATGGTTTTGAAAAACCATTCACTAGCTGTGTGAATCCCCTCTGTTTGGGTTTACACTATTTACTGGGTTGGGGCACACGATTTGGGAAAATTGGGCACCGACCATGAACTTTCCCTCTTACTTCCAAAATTCTTAATTTTCACCTAAACGCACCCCAAGGTAAAACCCAAACAAAAAGTACTCAACATAAGGAAAAAATATTACTTGTAAACAAGCTTGAGAAATCTCCAGAAAAGGTTAGGATCTTACAATCTCCTCACGTTATAATAACTCATCCTCAACTTGTACTCCCAAGCATCTATAAGAATCTGAGTCAAAAATATTGGGCCATTGAGATCTCATATCTAATTATCTCTCCCATGCCTCTTCCTACACATGCCCATGTTGCCACAATACATGAAGTATCAACATGGTAATTCCCTACAACACTTTATCAATGTGATCCAACACACATATTAGATGTTCCTCAAAGGACACATCTATCTCAAGCTCAACATCGTCCACATCGATCACATGAAAAGGGTCGGGATGATACCCCCATAGTTGTGACACATGGAAAATGTAATTCATATCACTGTATCTCTATGGAATATCAAAATAGTATGCCACCAGTCCAATTCTCTCCATAATATCAAATGGACCAATGAACCTAATGGATAACTTTCTATATATTTGTATCATGTGGTGACCCAATCTAGGTGACACATGAAGGAATACATGATCACCCTCGTTAAACACTAGGGGCCATAGATATCTATTTGCATATGACTTTTTTATACTCTTTGATGTGTCCACACACTTCCAAATAATTTGAACCTTCTTAGACGTCTCCTAAATGAGACTCAATCCTAGAAACTCTAACTCACCTTCCTCCATCTAGCATAGAGGTGATCTATATGGCCTACTATAAAGAGCCTCATATGGTTCCATATGTATAGTTTCTTAATAACTATTGTTATAGGGAAACTCCAATAATGTCATGTTCTTCTCCCAAGACCCACCAAAGTCTAGAACACATGCTCGCAGCATATACTCAAGCACCTATATAGTATGCTCTGACAGCCCGTTATTATATTGATGGAATTTCATACTCCATAAAACATATGTACCAAGCGCCTTCTGTGAACCCTAAAAAAATCATGAAGAAAATCATGAGTCATGGTATGAAACAGTATTCTATGGCATACTATGTAGACAGACTATTTCCCAAACATAAAAAATCTCTCAGCTACTCTACTGAGAAAGTCTCCTCTATAGAAAAGAAATGCACTACGTTTTTTTTAAAATCCACAATCACCCAAATAGTGTCATTATTTTGAGGTGTTCTTAGGATAACAACCATAAAATCTATATTAAAGTCATCCTACTTCCATTACATAATAGGAAATGGCTATAATAAGACACTACATTGTTGATTCTCAGTCTTCACCTACTCACAAGTGTAGCATTATGTCAGGAACCCTGTTATATACTTTCTCATGTCTGGCCACCAAAAAGGTCGATGTAGGTCATGGAAAATTTTGGGAACACCTAGATGTAGCACCTACTTCAAGACATGAAACTCACGCATCCACTCCTCTAATATGCTCGTAGTCACAACAACCAGATTCCTGACATAGATGATATCATCCTCATCTATGCTCCAATCATAAGGTGACTCCCGACCTTCAAGACTTTCCCTCAAGGTCAAGCACTCGGTATTCTCATAATGCATGTCTTTGATCCATCTAAAAAGTGAAGACTCAACTGAAACTGACACAAGATCCATATTCTCCTGACTCCCATATACCACAACATGCATCTCATTTATTAGTTTCATCATCTTCCACTCATCACTAAACTCCTGAACTGCCTGAGTCTAAGTTTTCCTTCTCAAAGCTTCATCTAAATTGTTCCCCGTTTTGGACATATATTCTAACTTAAAATAAAATGAATACATATACTCAACCCATCTCTACTGTAGAAAATTAAAATGTCACTAGGAATATATATATTTTAATCTCTTGGAATCTGCATACATTGTAAACTTATCACCCAGTATATAATTTCACCAACACTTTAAAGAATAAACCACTACGTCCAACATAAGGTCATGTGTAGGGTAATTATTTTCATGTGGCCTCAACTGTAAAGACATGTATGTCATAAATTGATCTCCCTACATCAACATGACTCTAATCCCTATCCCAAAATTGTCACAAAAAATTGTATACTCCTCACCTGGCTCAGGTAGGATCAAGATCAGTACTGATGTCAAATTATTATTCAACTCCTGGAAGGCATTCTAGAATCTCCCCATCCATTCAAACTTTACTCCCTTTTTTGTCATGGATGAAATAGGTTCTAAAAAATTGGAAAAATCTTAGTTAAAAGTCAGATAATATCCCACAAACCCTATAAATCTATGAATATCAAAAAAGATATTGGGATACTCCCAATACAAAACTTCCTAAATCTTATCTAGGTCCACTTACACACCTTCCTCTAAGATGATGTGACCCAAAAAAGTGTACCTAATCAATCAAAAACTGACACTTATATATCGTGGTGTATATATGACGCTCTCTCAATGTACTTAGGATGATGTTAAGCTATTGGGCATGATCATCATGAGTCTTGGAGAACACAAAGATATAATCCAAAAACACTTCCAAAAATTGATCTTGGTACATATGAAATATTATGCTCATTATGACCATAAACATTTCTGGTACATTCATAAACCCAAAAAGAATTACAATGAACTCATATATGCTATACCAGCTTCTAAAAGCATTTCTTGGTGTATCATAAGGTCAAACTCTCAAGTGATGATAAAATGATCTCAATTTGATCTTCAAGAAAACACAAGACCCTCTCAACTAGTCAAAAATATCATAAATACATAGAAGGGGATACCAATTCTTCACTGTAATCCAGTTCAAATTCAGGTAGTCGACACACAAGCATAGAGTCTAATCAGCCTTCTTAGCAAACAAAACTGAAGAACCCCAAGGTGACATAATTGGTCGGATAAATATATTATCCTCCAAGTCCTCCAGCTGAGTCTCAAGATCTTGAAGCTCTTTCGATTCCATTCTGTATGGTGGAGTTGAAACATGTTCAATCCCCATCAATATATCAACTATAAACTCTACGTCTATCTCAGGTGGAATACCTGATAAATATTTAGGAAAAAAATCCTGAAACATATCCACTATAGGTGTAAATAAATCTTATTTATACATCCATAATCTATTAATAGACTAGAAACTTGGACTATTATATCTCTCTGTTGCTAAGTAATTGGTCCCACTCAGACTACCTAAATATCCCACTCTCCACAGTAAACATAATTTTCACCCACAGGAGATGTAAAAATCACTCCCCTCTAGTAAAAATATATGTCGGAATGTTATGCCACTAAGCAATCCATACCAATAATTAATCCAAAGCCTAACATGTCTAGGATGTAAATATCCCACAAAAAACAATACTCCCCAACCTTGATATAACACCCCTTACACAAACATATGTCTCTATATCGTACCCCCAAAGAGGTATCTACTATCAATAACCCACTCATGAACTCCACCGCAAAGATCAAAGCATTCAAAAGTTATGTAGAAATAAATTAATAAGAGGCACCAGTATCAAATAAATCACTAGCTACCGTAGAATCTACAAGAATAGTACCTCTCATTATCTATGGTCTAGCCTTGTTATCCACAAGTGTAGGTTACATCGCATGCAACTGTCCTGTCCCTATTCCAAGTGATGTGGTCTAAGTCCCCTCTTCTTCAACTCTCTGTTGATATGAGCACTCTTTCTCAGAAGAACCACATCCATTGCCTCTACTACCATGGCCAGTAGAACTCCAGTTTCCAGATTGATATGGTGTGGAAGATCCCCTTTCCACACTCTGATTCTACCTAGATACTCCATATTTTCCCATCTATCATGGGTTTCTACAATACCTCTATAGATGACCCATATTTAAAAAATAATGGTACTCCACTAGTGGTTAGTGACAATGTTCATTAAAGTGGGTCGGCCTACCGTAGTATTGGAAAAGCACTCGGGTAAGATCCTGAGTAATTAATACATCCCCCTAGCCAATATTATTTCCACTACTCTGGATAACACTGTCATAGTGATGGTTCCTACCCTTGAAATACTTAACTCTTTATTGACTAGAGGAAACCACTTTTCTAACACTGGAATCCTCCTTCAGGTTCCCCTCAGATATGGGAGTCTGATTCACCACTTCTAAAAACTTCTTCACCCTAAATATATTCACTTAGGACTTAATTTCACACTTAAGTCCTTCCTGAAATAATTTTTTTGAAGTAGCCTCATCCGCTATCAACACTAGGGAAAAGTGCTACAAATATTTAAAGTGTCCATCATAGTCCATCAAGGACATTCACCCCTAAGTCAATTTCATGAACTTAGATTCTCTCTCTTGTATAAGAATAACAGGATAAAAGTGCTCCAAGAACTTCCCTTTAAATTTCTTACACTCCATAGCCTCCATCTTTCCATATTGAGTCTAGATATCCCACCAATTCTTCACTTGACCACGCAACATGTAAGCATACAATTTCACTCTTTTCTCTATTGGAGTATCTAAGTTTTAAAGTTTGGTCTGGATAGAATCAATCAAGAACTTATATATATTAGGTCCATCCTCTCCAAAAAATTTCAAAGGGTGTTGAAAATCAAACTCTTGAGTAAGATCATACATGATTTTCACAACCCACCCAAGGTCTATTTCCAAAAACTACATGAAGTGAACAAAGTTCTATTGTAATTTCTCTCCAACTTCCTCACCCAGCACTATCAGTGCCTCAAGCTCCACTACTGGTTGATCATCTCCAACCATATACACTTTTTATCCCCTAAACAAGCATATTTGTGGAGGTATAAATGCACAATGACAAACATGCACCTTAAGACACATTTCACAATACTAACACAGTTAACAAGATGGATTTACACTAGACCATAACAAGCCATTCACCCTTTTTTCCACCACACAGTCAAAACCAAGGCACTATCACTACCCTGAATCATCCTACACCAAGATCATATTTAACAAAGGGTAAACTCATTATCATATCAATTTTATCTTTAGTCACCCATTTATTCTCATCTTGTATCATTTCACAATTCTCAATTTCATATTAGGCACATTTTTTTTTTCAATTTCACAAGAAATGAAAAATAGTTCAAGTTCAACTGATTACACAAAATATTTTTCATGAATGCCTAAAATGAGGAATGTCATAAAATAATCCCAAGTGTCTAGAATTATACATGAAAACTTAAATCTCGTGCCATACTGGGACATGATTCAAACCTTAGTAAATCTCAAAAAAATTATCACATCACACCACATGTGCGACACCCAAGGTGAAATAACATCAACTGTAATAGAAAATAACAATTACAACAATCCCACCATAGACACTTGGGTTTTCCCCCATATATGGGATAGCAACTCCCATGAACCAAATCATAACCAGGGATAGACTCTTCCTGGTCTTCTTTCTACCTTTCCCAAATAGTAAGATAAAAGAGAAGAAAATAAAACTCATATAGTACCACTTTATAACATCCTGGCCCGGGTGGCACATGTCAGCTCCCCAAGTCGATCATTCTTATGACCTCAAGTACACCTCCCTATACGTCAGAGGTTTCTAACTAGCACATAGGTTCTAATATTGATCTTGGAGATACTATACCCTCTTTTATCAGAGTAATAAACCATATAAAAATAAGAAAAAATCACCAAATGACATATAACCATAACTAGAATGATATTAATATCATAAAATAACTAAAATAGGAAATACAATATCAAAACTAAACAGTAGATATCTCATGCCAAATTAAGTGCCAAGTTTCCAAATGAAAACCCAAAAGTAAAGACAATGAAAAATCTATAGTGGGTCCCAAACCACGTCTGGTTCCCTCATTCATGATCTATTCCAACTCAATCATCTAAAACGAGTCCTTTTCCATTACTCAATCCAACAACCATGAAATCTATTCAGGTACTGATCAGGTAGCCCAAGTTGGGTGTGAGTACAACCCCTTAGGACACCACCAATGACATTTAAAACAATATAAAGTCAATAATTGTGTATGTATTTGTATAAATATATAAGTATAATGCATGAGTAAATAGTTGTTACATTATCAGTTATTCTTTATTTAAAAACATAAACCCCTGGGTTCCTGAGGACACCTGAACCTCAATACCTACTTCGGCCCGTGCCGGATTCTGAATAATATCACGCATTTAATTCATGGTTCATTATAATGAAATGGTATTTCATTATCCATTCATTTAAATTCATTATCATAGTTAATTAGAACCATAGTCAAATTCCTATCTTATGGGCATAGAACATCATGTCTAGCACCCCATGGTTATTTGGATTTTCAGTCCATGTTCTACACCCTATGGGTATTTGGAGCATCGGCCCTTGTCCTATACAATTCTCACGCATTCCTTTGGCACTCTATGGGTATTTGGTGAATCATTATATTTCCAACACACATATATCAATCAATTTCACATGGGTATTTGGAGTATCATTCAATGTTCCATACTCACATATCTAACAACCACATATATCACAAAATCATATGTATCACAATATCACATGTTTGATAATATCACATCATTCAAGATTAATCAATATTAATACTCTTATCACCTTTCACTATAAAAATCTTACATTAATTAATTAATAATTCGATCAATCCAATTAAATCAATTTTCATATCACAACAATTGACCAATTAATTAACACAATAATTAATTAACCCAATTCAATTAATTTCTTAATCTCAATAATTCCCATTAATTAATTCAAAAATTAATTAACACCATTCAACAATGTCAATATCCCATAATTAATCTAACAATTAATTATTCCAATTCAAGATTACATAATCATAATATATCCTATTAATTATTACAACAGTTAATTAACACCATTCCACAATATCAACAACCCATAATTAAGTCAAAAATTAATTATTTTCAAAATCCCATAATTCAATATTCCTATAATTAATTCAACAATTAATTATCCCTAATTCCATAATTACTTTCATTGATTAATTTAAAAAATTAATTAATTAAATGGTAAATTCAATTTCTAAACGAAACCTAAAAATTATACAATTACATACACATACTTGAAATCATGACTATGTTAATTGAATAATAGATCACCTACCTCAATTTTTTGATAAGCGATCGCCCAATGGAAATCCTCAATTTGAATGGAATAATGATGTAGAATGGAATATTGATTCAATTACTAAATCCGAGATTTAAATGAATCAAGATCTAACAATCCAAGATATAGATCTAGATTCAACATAAGATAAACAAACCACTTTTATCCAAGAAGAGGATTTGGATAGAGAGAGATCTAAATGTTTAGAAATCACATACTCATAGAGGTGATAATCTTCAATCTACCCACTGATTTGCCAAGAACAGAGGTCAAGAAGGCTTGGAATCTGTCTGGGAGCCTCCAAAATCATGAAAGAGAGGTTAGGGTCGAATGGGGATTGAAAATGGGTTCAAATTTGGGGTTAAAAAACTTTAAAACTAATTCTAGGTTTAATTTAAATCCCACACATCGTTTGTTGGGAAGGGGTGCACGGTTTCCCCTAACTATGTTCCATAATTATGTGCTTGTTATAGGGGGTGCATGGTTTCTCCTAAGAGGGTGCACAGTTTAAAAAAGCATATGCCAGTTGTGCAAATCCCTTCTATTTGGTTTCATAATGTTTGCTAGGTTGGTGAACACAGTTTGGGAAAACCATGCCTCAACCATAGTCTTTCCCTCTTGGTTCCAAAATTTTTAATTTTCACCCAAAGGAACCCCAATGTAAAACCCAAAAAATACTCAGAACAAGGAAAAAATGTACATATAAATAATCCTGAGATATATCTAGAAAATTTTAGGATCTTACACTCATTCCTCATATTCTATTAGAGGGCAATGCCTCTTCTTTTTGTGTATTATATACCCTTGGCACTTTTTTTCAACTAGTGGCCTATTAGAGGTGGGCTTCAAGCATCATTACCTCTATTATATAATTTCCATCCCAAGAGGGGTACCTTTGGGGGGAGGGTGTCACGATAGTCATAATATAATGTAGTTTATATTTGATATTATGAATTGTTCATAATTATTTAAATTTTAATTTTTAAAATTAAAATCTTTATTTGAAAAAATATTTAAACCATACCCAAAATATTTTAATAATTCATATAATAAATGTTTAAATCATATTAAATGTGTGATATTCTGAATATTTACATAATATATGAATAGGTTATATATATAATTTTTATATTTCAATTATAATATATTTAATTAAAATTTTATATAAAGGATAATATGAATGAGTTTATATTAGAAGTAAATATGAAGTGTTTAAATTTATTTCAATATGTAATTTCATAATACATGGTTAGATTATAAACTATTTATAATTGATATATATGAATTGTGTATAAATATTTTATCTCAGGTTCTAAATATATGAATTGTTCATTCATTTGGTTTTCTCCATGATTTATATATAGATATAATTTTTATATTATGTGTGGATGTATGATTTAGGTTAAAGTTAAAAAATGGTTCTATAAATTTTCATACATGAATCTAAGGGGTTATAAGATATGTATGATAATTGATTTACTTTTATTTTTTATTTAACTTTAGATTATAATAGGTTGTGATTTTTAATTAAAGTTTACCAATAGTTTATAATTTTTTGTGTTAGATTTGTTTTTGGAATTGACGTCTTTCTTTAGTAATGTATCTTTTGGTAGAGAGACTTTTGGTCAGACTACTCACTGGCATAGAGTCTTATGAATTATCTAGAAACGTGGATGATATCTATCTAATTTTTTAATTTCATATGATTCTAATACTTGACATTAAAGGGTTATATGTACCTTATGCATGAGACATATTTGGATATATATGAATATAGTTATGTTTTAATTTGGATTAGTAAAACAAAATATGAGTTGTGTAAAGAGTTATGCATCAAAATGGTTTGAACATGTTTATTTGATGGAAGAAATAGGATTCCAAACTAAATAATTAGAAACATACGTACATATAAAAATAATAACATGAGATAAGATGGTGAAATTAAATCCCCTTTAAAAATAATAAGTGTTATATTATTTCCAAATCAAACACTTATCAAGACCTTGATCATTCAACCAGGTAGTTTCATGCTAAATTTGTATGTTCCTGGATTATCTTTTGTAAGGAAATAAATTAATGAGGTGACCCTAAGAGTAAGGTGATTTATTTTTGTAATGTTATTTTGGTTATACTTATCTAGGAAACCATTAGGAAAGATACCATATAATAGTTTTAAGTTTATTCATATGATGGACTAGACAATGAGTTATCCACTCAAACATATAATAGTATTATATGATGTGATTAGCATGAGGACCTAACTAAATAGATATTTGGTGATTTGAAAACAAAATTGGGCTCATTAATTATTGAAATATAGATCTTGGACCATTGTTGGATATGATATTTCTAAAATGAGGTTATTTTTTTAATGGGAGAACATTTAATAAAAGTTATTTATAAATGATTGTAAAACATGATACTCATATGATAAAATTTTATGTCATAGATAAATTTAAATCATAATAATCCAAATTAACTTTGACATAAACCTTTAAAAAGAGAATCTTAATGTAATAAACTTCTTAGACTTGTGAAAAACTTAATAATTTTTCTTAAGATGGAATAAATTTCTATGTCTTATAGTGATTCCTTCGTGAGTAACCAACTAATGATGTGTTTAAATAGGTGAATATATATTATTATAAGAAGAATAAAATTATTCAATCCAGGATTTAAAATCATCTAATACAATATGAACTAAGTAACTTTTAATCTATACTCATATACTCAATATTATTGGGTGTGTTAATGACCAGTAGAGACTAGATCATTCCTCTGAGGCTTGTTCTGGTTATGAAATTCATTCTATAAATCATTTGAAACTATTATGATAATGTGAATATATTCAAGAAATTGGTATCCTAATTTATTAAAATATTTAGGATATATTAACTAGGTTATGGTATTTCTAGGTTTGGTTGTTGTGTTCACAATACGAGTGGGTAAAAGTCTAAACCAGGAGAAGAAAATTTTTGTTAGAGAGTCTAATAATTTTTCTTCAGATAGCCAATAAAGGCCATTATAACAAAAAGATAGTTTAAAGATGGAATGTAATTGTTTAAATGGGATGGAATTGTCCAGGATACCTAAAGAAGTTTGGGAAACTCCATGGAATGTCTATATCAGGTATCAGTGTTATAGAAATAAGTTCTAAAATTTTGAATCTATAAGATATTGATTATATGTTTTATAAGTGTTTTATATATAAATTATTTCAAAAATCTCATAAATAATTAAAATAGATATTTTTTTCATTTTATTGATAAATAAAAGTTTCTTTTTTGAATAATAAATTTGAATGTAAAGTAAAATATAAATCTCATATAGTTCTAAATAAAGGATATGTATTTTTATCTTAGTTTCCTTCTATGAAAAGAGAATTTATTTATTTACAAATATTTTTTGTGAAAAATATGAGATAATGGTTTAAATATATATGGATTATTATTTATCATATTATATAATATTTTTTAGAATAATATATGGATAAAATTAGTCTTATATAGGGTTGAATTATTTACACCATTTTTTGTTAAAATATAAGGTATTTGATCCCATCATTAGTGGCATATCTTAAATAATAAAGTATTAATTTCAAAATAACTTTACAAATACATAGAATACCATATATGATATGGATATAAATGTTTTATTATGAAATATTCCCAATTTTAAATTAGATTTATTTTCTAGCACAAAGTAGTATTTTTATCTTATCAAGATATTCTCAAGTGAATGTAGTTTCTCAAAGGATATTGGGAGTTTGTTTTTTACTTGGAGAAGTTCAAGTTATAAAAGTAAAAATTATTCTAGTAAAATACTAATGGAATATAACATTATATAATAATGAATTTTGGGGTAAGTTTGTAAAGGATAAATCTAAGTAGTTACATTTGTTACCAATCTATTTCAAGGAAACATTTTAAGGAAAAGTTATAAGAATAATGATGATGGTGAACTTTGAAATAATTTTAATTAGAAAACATAAGTTATTAATATTGTAAAATTTTATATTGTAAATTAAAGGAGGTTGAATAATTGTTCAATGAGTTGAACATTATGAATATTATTCTTAAGTATCACTATTATTCAAACTATATTTCTTCATAGATATTAATCACTAAAGATTTTATTGGGAGGGTTTTATCATATTTTCACATAGATATGTGGAAATAATTTCATGGAGATGAAACGAGTTTAACAAAACCCTAAAAGTACATAAAACAAGTAAGGGTTTGGTTTTCACCAAATATATCATTTTTCATGTATCTAGTGTTAAGGAAGTATGGGGTTGTTTAGTGGTAGTCATGTGGGATAGAAAAAGAGGTTGGTTGGTTTCTTAGGAATCATGTTGTGAAGGTATGAATTGTAGTGTAATGGTTATTCCATGGTGTGAGAATGTATTATGGATTGGGGGTGTAAGCCATTATAATAATACACTCCACTATCTCAAGTTGTAAGTCAAGTCATGGTGAGACTGGATTCAGTCATGGTGTGAGGAGTATTGAGGAGAATTTTGAAAAGTGGGAAAACCTTACACATCCAATAGAAAAACCTTATGTATGGAATTACTCTTAAATATTCCCTTTTCCATTTTTCTAGTCATAATGTGAAGGATGATTATCACACCATGAATGAATGGAGGTATATTTCCTTGGTTCTACCATATTGGAGATCATTGTTTCATGGTGAATAGGCCACATCGTGGTGTCTATATAGGGATGGTCAAAAAGAATAAGGAGGTAGAGTTTCATTCCATAATTTTTTGGGGTTTGAACATTACGACACAAAACCCTTATCCACATCGTGACCCTCCTTATTCCAATTTTAAAAAATGATCATTGACCATGAGATAAAGGTGGATACACATGGGGAGATCTGTTCATGATCTTCATATCATGGTCATCGCATCTTGAAAAGTCCTTTCAATGTCATGATGTATTGTTTTACAATATTTTCTATAAGTTATAGGTGCCTCCCAAATTCATTTAACTTCCTTGGTCTCATATAAAACCCTATTTAGTTATGGGAGTATTTTTGATGAACCTAGGACACTATGATTTAACCTGTGTATTTTACTTTATGTGATAACATCCTTTAATTGAAGATAAATCTATATACCTATTTTATAATACTCATTATTATTTTCTTATTTTATGTAAGTTCATGGTTCTATCTATTCTACCAATTTCTACAGGTTTCTTATCGATGGTCTCTAGGGGATTTGAGACATATCCTATTTATTGTGTTTAAATTTTGGATTATAATTATTTAGTTTTCTAATGGGAAAATAGTTGGGCTTGACCTATAAAAGATAGTAATATATAATTAAATAAATGAAAGAGATCAGGTGTAGCTTCACATATGATTATGTTTAATTCGTGATTTTGGATCATTCTATACTATTAATAGCATGATATTATACTAATGTGATTATTTATACTCTATTGTGTCTTTGCATACTTAAAACTAGGTAAAAAATTTAAATACAGTAAGACAAGGATAATAATGAACAAGGCATTCATTGATGTTTTCTTCATTTCTTATACTTTTTTAACATGATTAAGAATTTATTTAGACATGTTAATTGGATTATTATTTCTATTTATAATTATTATTATATTATATTTACTTGTTTACTAAAACATACGCATAATTAATTATTTAATTATGATGGTAAAAATAAATTATGATTATTGTAAATAATAATAGTTTCCAACTACATTTGGATCATGTTTTCTATAATCTTTCATGTGATAGAATTGATTAATCATTTTCATTTATTGTTACTGTAATTATAATTTGATGCCAAATATACATTTAAATATAAATTACCTTACTATTATTTAAATGTAAACCTTTTATGATTATAAATTTTGAGGGTTGATCAGTTTTGGTATTTTTGTGGTGGTGGATTGATTTGGTTGATGGTGGGATGGTGTGGATGGTGTGGAAAGGTAATGGGAATGATGTTGGAATGGTGGGATCTAGTTGGGATCCCTACTTGATTGTCGTATACTTATTTCTTGGTGTTGTTTAGTATTTCCATTTTGGTTATATCCTTTCATGAGTATGAATAGTTGTTTCATATTTCCAATAAACATGGATGGAATAAATTATGAATTAATTAAGGGTTGGATGGTTGTGAAAACTAAAATTATAAAGTCGAATCAAATCACTTTATATTTTAATGGTTAATGATAATATTAATAAAAAATATGATATAATATTATAAAATGATTTTTAATTGACGAATAATAAATGAATAGTGATAGTAATGGACCTTGATGTTTTAATGCTTAAAATGGTACCAGATTCCTAGTCCATGGTGATGGAAGTTGGTTTGTTAAGTGTGAGGATAGCTATAGTTTGAGTATTGGATTAGTTATTTTACACTATAATTATTTTGAGTTATATATTTATTATGTTTTGTTATTTACTATTCTATATCACTCGAGTCAAATGGAGAAATCGATACCCATACTAGGCCTAGGGTTTCAGGTGTTTTTTCCAACATCTAGGGTGTTGAAGTTATATATGGATGAATACTCCCCCTACCCACTCTCTATTTAATACATAGTGTTTGTGTAGGAATATATGGGATATTTTATTTGAGACATCACTTGCCTATGACCACTCACAAGTTTCTATAACAGAGGGATTGTGAGACATAAGGCATGCCTCACTATACACTAGAAGTTATCAACTAGCAGCGCTGGTTCATGGTGGTATGGTCAGGATACAGTACCCACATATTATAGAATAATAATAGTATAAATAAGGAAAAATAGATAAATACATCAAAATAAATAAAGTGAGGAAGTGGTATATATAAAAGTTCAAATAAATTACTGCAACTCATTCCATATAAAAATGATCTCTCTTCAATGTCAAGTAGTCATACACTAACAGGTCATATAAGAAAAAAATCAAAAGGGGATAAAAGGAAAATAGGAAGACTTCTCAAATGGGGTCATGAGTCCTATATTGATTCTTATCTCCCATTAAATGATCTAATAGTTTATATCACGTTTCAATAATAGGGTGATTTCCCTTTTTCTAGCCTATAAACATGAAGCCTTCTTACATACCCAATAGTGACCCAAGCATGGTGTGAGTAAGACTCAATAGTCCACCGCCAATGGAGTCTGAAACATATCCATTTTGAGTAATAGTTGAATGATTAGGATCATAAATAAATTATATAAATATAAATAAATAAATAGTTATCAAGCCTCGAGTTCCCTAGTGACACCCATGTCCAACCATACATGCTTCATCTTAAGCTATATGTATTTGTCCATAGTAACTCATGTCATAAATACCAGGCCTAGATGGATAATCTTGGGAGGTAAAAATATATCAGGAAACATTTTTTTACCCAAGGGATTATACCCAAGGTGTTCCATGTAGAATGTGTCATTTTCAAACATTGGGGATTTCATCCCATGGTGTTCTAAGTAAAAAGAATCGTCACCGAGCCCTTGGGTTTATACCCGAGGCATTCCAAGTATCACGCATCATCACCAACCCATGGGAGTTCATCCTATACTATTTTGAGTATCAGACATCATTTTTGAACACATGTGAGTTCATAATATGGAATTAAAAGTAACAATTATCCATTTAAATCACATCGGTAATTTATAAATAATTAACTTAATTTCATTCCTTCAAATATCTAAATTTAATTAAACTAGAAATCAATAAATTCATTCATTCCAATAGTATCCTTTGATACTCAAGTACATTGTAACCTAATATGAATCTTAATAACCCTTAAACACTTACCCTGAGTCATGTGTAAAGTCACAGGAACACCTAGTGGTCACCCCTTTAATTACCCATTTTATAGATAAGGTCACTCACACCTAGAAAATTGGAAAATGTCCCAGTATTCATACTAAAAACCCACTTTTATCCCATGAAGGAGTTATATTTCATGATTTAGGACTAAAAAATATTAAATTAAGTTTTGGTCGAGTGCACAATGAATCAAAGTAGCCACACATCACACACACCTATAAATGGTGAGACTTTTAGTGAACGTTTTTAGAACCACCAACCATATTATCATAGAAAAAATAGTCATGTATCATCCCTTACTTCATGCTAATCTAGTAAAAAATGGGAAATTATAAGAATATCTTGAAAATAGGAAATATTTGATAAAAAATGTGAGATAAAAAAATACTAAAAAAGAAATCATGAGTGATTGGTTATGCGGTATACAATTACTTACAACGTATAAAAACAACAGAATGTGTCTGATTCCATGAATAAAAGTAGAATAACACACATGTAAGAGAGGAGGTCCATGGAGGAGGGTTCATTGCTCAGTTATTCCCAAGGAAGAATAACTTTGTGTTTTAAATAATCCCCCCTCCCTAAAAATACAATTTAAAACCCTTTAAAAACTATGATGCATGAATTCATGGCCTGAATTAATTTTAGGCCATGAAAGGGTTGGGGAAGGGTATCCTCCCCTCTATCATTGAAATCATGGTGTAAAGTAAGGCTTCACATCATGACTTTTCTATAGTCTATAGCCCTCAGGCTGTTAGCCTTCCTATTCTCCCTAAAACTGCTCTCAATCCTAAATCAACCCCTGTAACACTTATAAATAGGTAAAATAGATGTGTTCTCTAAAAAACATCAAATAATTAGTACATTGAAAGGGTCATGGTTTTACAACTTCCCCACAATAAGGTATCTCATCCTCGAGCTTCTATCCCAGGCATCATTAGGCATCTTTGGAGAAAAACTCTAGCCATTTTTCATGTATATCATACTCCTAATCCCAAGTCTCCTTATATATATATCTATGTTTCCACTACACATGCAATAGAGGAATAGTATTTCTATAAAGAGACCTTTTTTCTCTGATAAAATATGTGAATTTTATAACTTCTCGATCCCACTCTTCCGGACTCAGCACTTGAAAATGCTCTGTAAATTTTTTCTTATAAAATAAATTGAACAATTACACAACACTTTAAACAAATGAGTACCTTTTACCAGTCTAGGTTCTAGAGGATTAGATGAAACCATACATTTATCAGAGTTAAAAAAATAATAAAACAACTGTTTACTATAATTCTACATGCACTAACTCCAAAAGAGATGACATTTGTAAATAAACTTCTAAGATACCTATGAAAAATAATTTTAAAATAATAGATGAGCATTCAATTTCCCAGTAAGGATTTTTTAAAACCTTTGATAAATCCCATTAAAATATCCATTAGATAATACATCTGAAAAATACATTTGTAAAAAAAAATCAAAAATACTATAATGCTTGGAAAAATAATTATACTTCAAAAACGCTTTTCACCTAATATAGTGATTCAGTTGAAAATATTAAGCAAGCTCTTAAAAACAAAACAACTAAAGCCATTTGAAACTTTGAAGGCTATCATGGGCCTACCCACTTGAGGTATGGATTCACTCTCCAATTCCCTATCATATTTACAAAGTTCAAGTACCGTTTTCCAACAAAATTATTTTTAATCTTGCTTTACATATATAAACATTTTCACTAAAGTTTTAGTTTTAATTAAATACAATCATACATGAAATAAACATGTTAACTTTCATTTATATACATGTTAGGTCCAGGGGAGGGGTACAAAGGAAATAAAATCTACAGTCGCGGAGGCTCGAAACCAGGACCTCCTCAACTCACCACCACAGGTACAGTAGGGGCAGAACCACATAATTGCGCCCTATGGGGCTAACTTTCATTTATATATAATTATATAAATACTAGTATACAATGAAAATTACATATTCAACTTGGTATGACCAAATATTATGATACAAAAACTTTACTTAACCACATGGAAGATTAATCATCATTCACGTACTTAAAATTTTAAAGACATATTTGTTAAATTTATTTTATGCATGAAATAATGACATGAAGTTATAAACTGATAAAAATAGAGAAAATATAATTTTTTCTTATTAAAATTAATCATTAGCAATAGAAAATTATGTGTCCTGCAAAAAATCATAAAAGAAGCATTTCTTTACAAAATAAAATCATCTTTTCATGGATGTATGTTTATATGCACTTAAATTTTAAGAAGCATGAATTTAAGAAGTACAAATATATATATATATTAATGTATAAATGTCATGATAAAAATGATCATTGATGTATGTCCATAATCTTGATTTTTAATGAAATTTATATGACTTGAAATAAATTATGATATTCTTAACTTATATCATAATTTATTTAAAATAGTTATTAACATAAAAATAATACAAGTAAATAAATATGGGCCTTATAATAATAGAATAAATTCATGTTTGAATAAAGCTTTGATAAATAGAATCATTCCTTAGAAAGACTAACATGAAATAAAATTAAAATAGAAACTTTGATACATATATAGATATACCCCTCTTATGTAATTAAAATTATTCTAAAAATAATAATTTTTGAACACAAAACAAAATAATAATAAAAACTTTTGCAAAAATTATTTTACTTTGCATCAAATTTTTCTTTAACATAGATAAATAATTAATCTCACTATTTTAATAATTAAGTAACATAATTTGGAAACAAGGAATAGAAATATATTCATTACGCAAAACCATAAAATTAAAATCATAATTTTGAAATAAATAAACTATCTCTTCCTAATAATTTTGAAATATATAAATTTAAGAAATAAAATAAAATTATCCCTTAAATCATATTTCATAAACATAGAACATAAATTATTTATATAAAATGATCCCTTGCTATAAATTTATCTAAATTTCAAAACTGGAAAACATGTTGATTCTAATAAAAAATCTTTGAGTAGAAATAATTTTCCTTACTAAAAAAAGAATTTTCATAAAAATTAAATTGTATTATATCCATTACCTTTCTTTGCAACATACTACATCCTTATAAGAAAATTTCTTTACCCAAGACTTGATAATAGAATGGGTAAAACACAAAATAATGAAAATAATGGCTCCTACTCTCCCTAAATCATAGGAAAGCCTCACCAAAACACTTTTTTTCAGTTCATAGAGGTTGAACAACTTTATATACATGGTTTTTATAAATTTTATATTCACAATTATATGTGAATTAATTAGATAGATGTTGACCGAATAAGCTATGCAATTTGAGACATATAATCGATGATGAAAATAATAGTGATAGAGAGGATTCAATGCATCATTGAATAAGGAATCCAATTGTAGTAGAGAATAACCAAAATGAAAGTATAATAGTATTTTCGAGAAATCATAGACTTGGACAGAAAATATATACATATATTATATACAAATCGAAGAAGAAAACGAAATAATGGACAAAAACAAGGCATTGTTTTATCTGATTCCATGCGATATATATATATATATATATATAATTTGAGCATACACACAAATGATAAGGTGATGACAATAATATAGTGATACCAGATAATATTTGGGTATAAAATGATCCCAATTTCATATCTCAGAATCAGAGGACGTCGATATCAAGAAAAAAACAAAGATATTGTCAACATACGTCACTATTGACCCAATTTTATGAATATTTAGTCATTAATCATACTCATACATGCATATTTGGATAATAGAAACAATATTCATCCTACCTCATATAGATCGAAACCTTAATCATGATATGGATCTGGTTTTACTTCGGTCTGCGACTCCTCAAACAACTATGACCTCAGACGAACCAGAGTTCGATCTACCTCAATCCAACTTGCAACCTAACTTTGGACCTACATCATCCTAAACACCAAAAAATAAATCTCCCTCTGCTTAAAGCCCTACTGCATCGGTCTCCTTCTCTTCGCATCGACCTCAACCCCCCGAACACACGAACCCCCGATTTCAGGTTTTCATTTTTTTTAATTTATCACCATTTTTTAAAAAAAATCTTATCTTATTTTATTATATATATATATATAGTTCAATATATTTTTTTATATCAACATCATTTTTTAAAAATTTATTTAATTTATTTAATTTTATGAAATCTAATTTAAGTTTAAAAAAATACATCAACATATTATATATAATAAGTTTCTTGAAAAAAGTATTTATTTTTAACTACAAATTTTATTAAATATATCAATATAATTTAATTCAATATTTATTTCTCAAATAATAATTTAAATAAAATATAATTAAAAAATATATAACATCATTTTAATTTTAAAAAATGATTTATTATTTCTATAATTATTTATAATGGTTTCAAAATCCCTTCAGATAAAAATAATCAAGTAATAAAATATTATTTTAAATAAAATTAAGTTTATAAAATCAACATTTATAAATTTAAAATTTTAAGTTAAGATCAAATTATATACCCCCAAAATAATAATTTATTGAAAGAAAAGTATAATTGATTAAATTTCAACAATCAGAGTAAAGTTAATATATTTTTATGAAAAATAATAAAAAGTAATTTTATTTCTAATATTCTTGACATTTAATTCAAGATTTATTTTAATTAACAAAAAAATGTACTTAAAATTATTCAAAGTTTATAGGTTGTTACACATTGGATGTTCCTTAAAGGACGCATGAGCCTCAATCTCAATATACTTGGTGTCAATCATGTGAAATGAATCAAGATAGAACCACCATAGAAATGACATGTGAAAAACATCAATTATAGTATTAAATCATTGTGAGAGAGCCAACTGGTATTCCACTTGAATGGTCCTATCTATTATCTTGAACATCCCCATATACTTGGGAGCTATTTTCCCCTATCTTTGGATATGATGGTGTCCCAAACTTGGATACACTTATAATAATACCTAGTCACCAACTTCAAACATGATGTATTAGAATCACTAGTCTACATAAGTCCTCTAAATACATTGGGAAATCACCATCCCATTTTAGATCAACTAAATATGATATGAAGTCTCCTACACGAGACTCGGCCTAATCATCACTACCTTACTAGACTCTAAACAACACTGAGGTGATTGTCATGGTCTATATTACATCCTAACCTTAGTTAACCAGTACATAAAATATTTAAATCATCTCTCATTATGTTCTTCACAACTATAACCCTTCTTATACACATCATACTTAAAAAAATCATATCTTTGGTAAAAGGACGCATAATAAAGGGTCATCTCAAATTTTCAGTAAGGTTAAACAAAGGATATACCAACTGAATACTGTATGAAATCATAAGATAATAATAAGGGTATGAGAACATGATATTAACTAGTCATAATCATACCAAATAAGTCAAATATCTTTAATCGTGAATCATGGAATAAGGTATTATCATAACAAAAGACATAATTCATAAGTGTGAAGAATCATTAATAATCAATCATGAGTCATGAGAACATATCATAATCATAATACATAATTTTTTGTCATACACATAAGTATAGAAAATAATTTAATTAGTCAATGATCACTTCCAATACTATCATAGTGGATTGGGTTCACTCCCCAATCCATCATATACTTATTAAAAGTTCACTTATAAGACTATCATAGTGGAAAAAGTCCCTTAATGAACTAGGTTCACTCCCCATTCTAGTTCTTATTATCTCATGAGATATCCATCATTACACAATGCATTGGGGGATATATAATTCCCGGATCATCCATCACATAATAAAAACCATAAAAATGTTTTTCAAAAGATCATAAAACACTCATCATATTTTCAAACCATTATATCAAAACTCATTGAAAGGAAATGAGTTTTACAAACACATTATCATTTCATTATAGTAAAACCCATGGAAAATAAACTATTTTTACAAAGTTTTCATCTTAACTTGATTAACATGGGGTAAATAAAAGGGTTTTATATAATAATCCTCAAATAATCATCATTATAATTCATCCAAATAAAAAATGTGTATAGTATCATAATATTATATACCTAGTGAATCATAAAAATCCTTAAAGTATGTTTACATAGATGAAAAATATCTTAAAAATATCATTTTAACCTTTCATTTAAAATATGAGAAAAATATTATTTTATTTTGATAACAATTTAAATAAATATTACAAAAATATTGAGAAAATTTCTTTCTTTGAAAATAACCAAGCAAATTTTTAAATGAATCTTAATATAAAATAACGGTCATAACGGTAGTAAAATATATTCATGTTGTTTACCTTAAAAGAAAATATTCCTTTTACACATTTGTAAAAAGTCAAAAATGAATTATTAATCAAAATTTCTTCAAAAAATATTCCTTTTTAAAACTTTGTAAATAAGGTCAAATAAAGTGAAAATGATATTTTTAAAACATTTCCGGTATAGGTAAGAACTTTCATAAACAATTTTTATTAGCATGGACCTGGAAGAAGATTTTAATTTACCAAAAAGGAATTAAAGTTGATTTTTATTTAAAAAAATTATCTATCATTTTAAGTGTCAAAGATATAAAAATGGTACTAAAAAATAAATATTATAGGAATAAATAGATTATAATAACATATATGGGGTTAACATATAAGATTATTATAATTTTTATCAAGATAAATTTTGAATAAATAATCCTAAAAAGAAATTAGGTTGTAACATAAACCCCTTACCACAAGAAATAAACATGTGGTGAACATGGAATATGTCTCACAAAAACAAAAGTGAGGTGAGAAACCCTTACCTCAAGCCTTATACTATTTAATAATCCTTCAAAAATCCTATATAATAAATATATATTAATTATAAATCTATTAAATGACCATATTAATTCATAAAATAATATATATCATTCCTGTATAATTTATAATTATCCTTTCATTTACAATTCTTCTTTAAATTTTACATTTGGGTGAAAACTGGTCCTTTTTCCATGCATGTTTCAGTTTGATGGTTTCGTTATTTTTACATTGGCCATGGTTTAATAATATACATAATATTAATCATTAAATATTTATAAAATTTATTCAATTTATACACTTTTATATTTTTTTCATATGAATTGGTGATGAATAATGAATAACATCACTTCTTGGAGACAAGAGATAGTAACCCGTACGTACGGATGAGTAATGTTTTCACTTTTCGATGGTTGAAAAAAAAATTAACCATTAAATAATCATTATTATATCATATATATCATATATATTCATTAAATATATCCTTATTACCATCCATGTACATAAAAAATGAAAAATGAATCATATTGCTTTGTGGAGATGGTAGTCCACATGAATGCACGAGTATTGTTATCATTTTTCAATATAAGGAAAGGTAATAAATAATATAATATATTATAAATATAGAAGTTTAATTATTTTATAAATATAATATATAATCATAAAATCCATCATAATAACCAACCATGAATTATGGTTATGGAGAATGAATCATATCGCTATGTGGCGATGGTAGTCCACACGCATGCACAAGCGATACTTTTATTTCTAATTTGATGGAAAGGAGATAGAAAATGGTGGTTATGTAATTGTAATAAAATTTAAGATTATTAAGGATATTTAATTTAATATTTTAATATGAATATAATAAATTTATAGAAATTATAAGAAGAAATAAATTTAAAGAGGTCGGGAATGGTGATAATCTATTCTTTGGTAGATCTCCTTTAAAACCCTTCTTAAGGAACCTTGGAATAATTTTTTAAGAATACGATAACCTATAATTCATAGATGGGGAAGTTTATAAGACAATTGGATAGGTTTTGATCTATCTAGGTGGCTCAAAGTGGTTTAAATAATATATAGGAGGGTTGTCCTTTTATAAGGTAGGAGACGTGTGGCGCGCAGGTGGGAAAGGCTAAGACCTATACCTCGTTACCCAACAACACGTTTGCGCGGGCAGCGATCCTTCGTGGATGTCATAAAGGCATCTGCACCTGTGTCTAAGAAAGAGGACCATAGGAGGATTCTTCGAAAGGGATCTCTTTCCCATGTGGAGGCTAACCCTGGTGTCATTGCAGAACGACTGGAACTAGGGGAGAACTCTTTGATTGCTCGTGTTGTTCTTCCTAAAGGTGTTTTGCCATGGAAATGCGAAGATTTATTCTGAAGGATTTCGACATTATGGGGTTTTGACAACTGGAAATGTGTCTCTTTTGGTCAGGGTTTCTTTCACTGTTTATTTCCATCGGATGATGTGAAGATGAAAGCTTGGAGCTTTGGATCCTTGTTTCTAAAGCTGGGATGGATTCATCTGCATGAATGGTCATTGGATTTTAATGTATCAAGTACTAAAAATGTCTTCACCCAGGTATGGGTTCGTCTTCATGGGCTGAACTGGGTCCTTTGGCATCCAGAAATATTGCATGATATTGGAACGACAATCGGAACACCCATCCGTCTTGATAAGGAGACGACAGATGTCAGGTATGGTCACTTTACCATAATGCTGGTGGAATTCGACCTCAGTTCCACTCTCATTGACACGGTAACACTTTCTATTCCCTCTGATCAAATTCGGATTGATGTTGAATATGAAAACAAACCCCTCTTCTGCACAAAATGCATGGTTGTGGGGAACTCTTTGGAGTCATGTCATAAAAACATTACTTGTAAAGAGTGTGGACTGCGAGGGCACCCCTCCAATCATTGTCATCGTAAAGTGAATCTAAAGGATCTGCCTTCACCAAAGCCTGACACCAGGGACAGTGATCCTCTTTTGTAATCTGACACTCGTGAGCTGTCGTTTTCTAGGAATGGTAAAGAGGTGATAATTGATGCTTCTCCGCCTAGATATTCTGATCATATTGGAGCTCAGGATCCTCCCTCTGAAAAGGCTCTGAGTACAGCCCCCGCTAGGATGGTGATTGATCCTCCACAACAGAATTCACAACCCTCCTCCTCTGCGTCTGAGAAAGGAAGGGCGGAGGAATCCACTCCTGGAGTTGGGGACCTAACCCTCTGCAAAGGGGGTGACTCTCATGTTGAGACCAAGGTAAGAGATATGGATGCAAATAAGATATCATATAGTGATATTGTCCAAGGAGAAAAGAAAAGAGGCTCTGACAATGAGGGTGTCAGATCTTCCCCTGTTTCAAGGAAACCATGGAAGGACTACTCTACAGTTCCGAGGACCGTGACCACTAGGGAATCTGCCAAGAAGGAGATCGAGAAGCTATCGAAGGAGCAAATGGACAAACGGAAGTTTTATAAGAATTTTCTTAGACAATACGAGACTCAATCAGAATGGGAATCAGCTGATGCTGATGACACGGTCGGGTATGGGGGTGGTGACTATGAATATTTTGACATGTAATCTCTCTCTCTTCCTTTCTCCTGTCTCTGCACTTTTATTTTATTAATAAATTTTGTGGTCCAAGCTTGCTTGGATCGGACCTTCTGGCTAGGTTTTATATAATTATTTTGGTCATTTTTACCTGTGGTGGCATGACGTTAGGGTTTGAAGATGGCTTGTTTCATCGACTAGGATTGTGTGTCTTGGTCTAGTGATATCGATAGTGTCAGAAAGTGTTCTAGGTGGTTGGAAGTTGATATGAACTAATTCATGTTTCAAGAACTGATGGGATGGGATTTTAGGTCATGATTCTGTTGGTTCAGATTTTTCTTCTGGTTTCTTTCTTTACAGGACTTTGGAACTTTTCTACTAGTTGTTAGATGAGGGTGCAAGAGACACTTTGAGTTTTAGATTTGTTTTCATTGCATTTGGTGCAGTACAGCTTTTGTGCGTACTACTTGGTGGGCAGCCTCATGAGAGGGATGAGTGTGTTGACACTCATTATCAGCCATCAACTCTTCTTTTTGGATGGATGGGTACTCATACTTGATTTTTCACAATAGTATTGGTCTTGATTTGCTTTGAATTAGGTTTACTAGTTTCAATTCTCTCAAAATCTTCGTTGAGTGGGTGGATCGAAAGAGAGATAGGTGTGTTGGCACCCATCATTCGGTACTTAATTTACTTATTAGTTTTTGAAGGGTGATATTCTTCATTGTTATTCCATCATATAATAACTTCTTGGTAGGGTTGATTCTTATCTTTGACTAACTCTGCTGCTGCATTTTCTAGTTGGGGGTGATGAAACCTCTTTATTTGCTTATTTTGTTTTTTGTCTCTTATTGGATGCTTTAGTCCTTTCTTCTTCTGGTTTTTTTTTTATTGTAATTTTTTCATGGTTATTTTTATGGGTTCCCTATTGCCCAATTTTTCAAAAGATTATTTCTATGTTTTCTTTTTAATAAATATGGTTCAACCCTCAACCTGTTTAAAAAATGTTTTTAGAGAAATATATTTTTAAGTATAAATAATAACGTATATCAAAATCGTGAATATTTATCATTCAAGTGTAATTAATAATATTATTATAAATAAAATTTATCATAGTTAAATTTAACACCAAATCCAAAATAGAATGCAAATTTTCAATTGATCTACTTAAATAAAATAAATGATATTTTTTCAAAAATCGGTATTTTCACCATTCATTGAAAAATAAATCTTTTTAGAAAAATAAAAAAATCACCATAAGATAATATTGAAATTATTATTTAAAAAATGATATCTATTTTATCAAAATAAATTTATAAAATTATTATAAATTCAATATAATATTCACTCACAAAAATCAATAAAAAAAATTTAAGAATATTTTTTATGCATAAACTGACTTTATTAAAAATCAAGTGTTTATTTTATAATAATTAATAAATACATTTTTATTTATTAGGACCATTATAAATATATTTCATATTTATATTACTCATATTAATACCAACAAATTCAACAAAAAGGTTATAAGATTCACATTTGAATAATAATATTTATTTTATATATCACAATTCCCTTGAAGCTCAGTGTTTCTTATTTAGAAAGATAAAAATATTATTATTATTTTAAAATATATTTTGAGGTGTTAAATTCTCCCCCCCCCCACCACCTTAAATAAATTTCATCCTTATAATATTATATTTTTCAACACTGGTTCAATATTTAAAAATAGCTTTGTTAAAAACCCACATCATACAAAGACAAAATGGAACTTCCTTGGAAAAAGGGGACTAGGAAACATAAAGGTTACATGAAATAACACACAATCAGGTTCCTAGAAAAGGATAACCTTAGGGGGTGTTAAAATATATATATATAGTAAAAAATATTTTACAAGGACTAATAGAGGGTGATAGGGAACATGGTCATGATAAAGTTAATGACCACAAAACCATAAATAGGTGAGGGGTTATAGACCATAAACTCATCATAAATAAAGTTAAAACAATAAAAAATTTATTTAAATATATTTTTCCTAAATTTGAGGGATTTTTTACTATAAATATATACAACATGAGATAATACACTTACTTGATATCTTTTCATTTCATAAACATAATATCATCCTCTCATTGTGCATCGATCAATTTCCACTTCATCTCTTACTCCCTGAAATGAATATTCAAGATGAATTTTTCATTATTGAAGCAAATAAATTAAATTTTAATGAATCATAATATTCATAAAAGAATGTAAAAGTATTCCTTATGTCTCTAAATATTCACCAAAACCAAAATAGTTATCCCATTATATCTAATATGGATATATATAATACATTAATCTCTAAAACCTCAACAATAATACACATAGTTCAACTTAATCTATTCCATAAATAGTGAACCTTAAGAATCCTCAAAATTATGTATGGCTAAATTCAAAACCCAATAATTAGAAGGATTTTATTTCATACTATTTTTCAAATTTCAAATTTTATGTGTATCCTCAAACAACAAGAAGTATCTCATAATTTATAACAAAAAAAATGTGAATATCATGATCATATATTCTCCTAAAACATGTTAACCCTTTTTTCCTAAAATAACCTTAATCACCATAAAAACTCAATGAAAATATAAATTATTCTAACAATAAATTTTATGCCTATTATTCAAATAAAATAACATACTATTGAATATATTCTAGAAATCTAAAAATGAAATAAAATTTATCATAAATCACTTTTTCATCAAAACACTAATCATTTTTAAGGTCTCTAATTCTATAAAATTTACTTTATCAATATTAATAAACAATTTATTCCAACTAAATATTATTATTTCAACATCAGTCACATATTAAGGGTTATATATATAGTGACCGTAGAATTTTACACATATTATTACATGATTTTAAGAATAATTATCCATTAAAAACAAACTAATGATCAAAATTCCTAGTGTCCTTGGAATACAAGGTACATAATTACAAAACATGAAACTATAATAAAAAAATAGTAATATCTATTATCATCTCTTAACTACCTTTAAGAAATTATAATTTCATAGGATTACCAGGGTAATACATAGATAAAAGGGGTGAGATAAAGATCCCAGTAAGGGTAAAATGTTGGAATAAATCATAGAAAATGAGTTAGAAGGAATAACAAGATAACATAAAATGCATGGATAATGAATAAACATATAGATGAATAACATATATAGAATGGAATCATATGATCAAGGAAACATAGTAAATTGGTAGAAACACATAACATGATATAAACATGATTCAAGTCTAACTATCAAGATAAAATCACATGGTATATAGAGTCCCATAATAGATTAGGTTTACTCTATAATCCCATAAATAATGTCTCATGAGAAAAAACATTGCCCATTTCATTAGAGTGATATCTGGTAACAACCATCATAACATATAAATTCAAATTTTTTCCACATAAAGAAACCAAACATAAGGAATAAATATAAGGGTTACCCATGGAAATAAATGGGTTTTGTAATCATGTCATAAGTCACAACCAAAGGGCGTATCATAATGGTATCCCTGAAATAAGGGATTTAAAACATTATGATACATTAATAAAGGAAAAAATTAGAATAAATTATGAATAAAAATATCCAACTAATGTGAAAAAATGAAAAATGGTGGTTAGGTAACTTTAGAAATGTGCCACTTAAGTGTTGTTTTAAGGAAAAGAATAAAGTGTCCTTAAAGAGGATAAAGGAATAATTATTTCTATAAAAATAGAAATGAACTAAAAAAGTTTTTCAATGTTAAAATAAGTTATTTTATAAAATATGGGTGTCTAAAAAAATTTTATGTAATTTACTTAAAAATGAGTAAGAAATAGAGATGTACCCTTTAATCAGGGTTTCTTATCGAGAGGAATTGAGAAGGGAACATTTTAAAACATGTATTTACCCATAAAATAAAGATGAATTGAGATCTATATATATATATATATATATATCTGTTTTTGTTTGTGTGGAACATATATACAGAATATATGATAATTATTTAATAATAATTAAGATATGAATTGATTAAAAGGGAGATAAAGTGATACCCAAAAGAAATATGGAAGTTTTGAGAGATACCTTACCTTATGTATGAATGTATTCTGCACTTGCGCTTAATGTCACGGATAATAAAATCATATTAATTAATTAATTAATTAAGATACTACACCACTTATATTTGACTTTCTATAATTTTATTAAGTTCATTTATGGACATTTTGATAAGTTAAAAAGTTTAATTTTGTTGTTTCGAGAGCATTTGTTTCATGGTTTCATGGTCGGTTCACTTGTGTATAATTATGGAAGTTCATGTAAAATGGGAATAATTCTCTATAATTGAAATTAAATGGTATTCATTAACTTCCATAGGTTTAAATGGTCCTATATATAATTTTTTCTGACATTTGGATGATTCATTTAATAAATCTTAATGATAAATGTTTAGTTTATATTGGCGGTTTTCCCGACCATATCAAAAAAGTTTTGTTTTATTTGATTTTATGGTCATATACTCCTTACAAATTATGAAAACACGTATAATATAAATAATTATTTCATTTTTAATCATTATAAGTGAATATATACCTTCCATGAAGGTGTTATTGGAAAATAAAAACTCATTGACCATGAAGGCGGTTAATCGGCATAACATGGATAATGGTTTCATATTTCATTGAATAAGAGGAGATAAGAAAATAGATGGATATAATAAATTACATTATCAATATAAAATTCCAATACATACATGATAATATAGTTATTATTCTATTTTGGATGAAGGAGGTGAGGATATGGTAGAAAAATAAAAGAAATTAAAAGAGATAGTTTGAGAATGTTACTTCTTGGATATCACCTCCTTGCAGAACCCCTTAAGGAAATTGGAATTGGTATTTTAGTGATAAAAATAGAACTTTGATGTGGGGATAGTGGGTAGGATAGATTTTTATAGATATTTTGATGCCTTAAATTATTATAAGGTGTGAGGATAAGGGGTGGTGAGGGGTGTCATTTATAAGAGGAGAGAGTTTTTTTATTATATTCATTAGTTTATTATTTTGGATCAAGAATATTGATAGTATTGATTCTTATGACTATATATAGTAAATGGTGCATGTGAGTTCAAAATAATGGGTTATTACATAATATATGACTCAAAAATTTATTCATTTGGATTATAATGTTAAATATCATAAATTACCACATTTCACTATTCACCAAAAATTCAACTATTTTAGAAAAATACAAAAAATACCTTAACATTTTTGGAAATGTAGCTTCCAAAAATGGTATTCATTTTTTGAAAATAATTTTCTATATATGAGAAATTTAATTTTTAAATAAAATCCTCATTTATTAAAAAATGCTGATTTTAATATTATAATCGATGTTATGAACCTTTAAAAAATTACTTATGGTCTCATTAAATTATCTTATCATTATAATAAAACTTAATATTAATTTATTAAGCCATTTTTTGAAAATAATCTTTCTTTTAAATCATTATATTCATTATAAAATTGCAAATAAAACATTTACATTTTAAAAAAATACCAACACTTAATTTATCATTTTAAAAACATTTATTTTCTTGTCTCAAGATATGAATATATAATATTTTCATTTTATAAGATACCTAAATATTATTTTACATTTCTACAGGTGATTTTACTATTATAATAGACATATTTTTATTCTTAATGGTAAAATTACTATTCCAATGATCGAGTTACTATTCCAATGGTTGGGTTACAATTCCAAAGAACATATTACTATTCCAAAGATTAAATTACTATTCTAATGGTCAGATTTATAATGGTCATATGGGTTCCCTACATTCTATAATCTATTATTCCACTAAATCTTAATTAACTAATTTTTTCTCTTAAAGTTATATATATTTTCATATTCAAAATGGATATTATATTACTAACATTATATTTTATTTCTATATATTTGTTCATGAGCGTGGTCATTTTGGTGGATCGAGCATATCCAAATTTTCTTATTCTTATTCTCTTATTTTCTATTTGTTTTACCATAGTAATATTTGGAATTCTTTTTGGTTTAGGTTTTTACTAATGTATCATTATTTATTTTTTAGAATTTGGTTTCTATATATGATATATTTTATTTATATTACATGAAATAATTATAATAATGTAAGTTCCATTGATAAAATTATGGTTCATTACATTCTTCTCCCCTTAAGAAATTTCACCCTTGAAATTTTTTTTTACAATGTAAGGTGAAAACAGGTGATGGTATATCTCCTTCATCACTTCCTATGGTTCCCACATCATCTCCTCGTACTTATGTGTAACATCTCAGAATTTTGGTGTAAATTTTTTTTGTTTATATAGAATTATTTCGAGACCGTGAAATCTGATGGCACATCGTTCTGAAGCCTGGAGAGCTTGAAATGGTTTTTTGAACTTTTTAAGGTACATTTAGTAAAAATGCGATCAGAATTTCATATATTTTGAACTAGTTCTCAGATTAAAAATATGAGGGCACCATTTGATTCAAAACGTCGGGATTTTCCTATAAATGTCTTAACTTTATCTGAAAAGTTCCATATGAAAAAGTTATTTTTTTAGACTTTTCGACAAAAGTTATAAAATAATTTAAAAGAATTGTTTTCTTTTCTTTCTCACTTTTTAGTGGCAGATGGTGATGCTGTGGGGCGAAGATTAGGTGGCGATGATCCACATTAATGAGGTTCATTAAAGGCTTGTTAAATCAAAGTGGAATTATGATTTAATGACACATAATAGTGATATTGTTTCTTAAATAAAATAGCATAACAATGTGACATCGTATCGTAATGGAAACACTATGACATGCTCCTATTTATAATTCGAATCACTGGGGAGAAAAGGATTAAAATTTGGGAAAATTCTCTAGAGAACCTCTGATGGACTTCTACCCTAGTGAAAAATGATGAACACTGATGAAACTTCATCATCTTTGATGCCTTTTGAATAATGGAGTCGGGAAGTGACTTCGATATCTTAATCTCTTGATGATGAACGTCGTAGCATCATACATCATAAGAGGTAGGGGTTTTTTATTTGAAGTTATTCTCTATACTTTTCAAAAAAACAATAAACACATATTAACCAACGAACAGTTTTATTTATGATTCGTGTGTTTTTATGGAGGGTGTTTTATTCTTGGGGTTTTATATTATTCAAGATCCAAATCTTGGCATGAAATGATTGAACCGAAACTCCCCTAACCTCCCCCGTATTTAAACCTCTAATGAGGAGGCCCTGAGCCGACACGAACAAGCCACAAGCACCTTTTCATGTGCGTTCCTAGTGTCCATAACCTCTAAATTATTAAAATTAAGTTTTGGTATCCTCGAAGTAAAGAGGGTACTCCCTAGAGGCTATAAACGCTGACGGCTTGAAGAACGGACCACCAGAGCGAGTCTGGTGGTCCGCTAAACTCCCTACCGCCGCGCCGCCGCTAGTGTGGAGAAGGCGGCCCACACCGGTGGGCCACGTTGACTAGAAAGCCATGGTTTTTTAGTCGTAGTGGCACACTGGAGGACACTGCACCAGGAAGGGCACCGCAAGGAGGGACAGCCCTCGTCCAGGCTGTCCGGACGGCTGGTAAAGGTGTGGTCCATCGACCGCGGTTAGTGGAAGGTCACTGCGCTCATGGGGCTAAGGGGAGATGGGCACGGCTTCCAATCCACATCCTGGATAGTTGGAACCACCGTCCACACCACACAGTCGGTACCTAGCTGTCGAGTTGAGCCCCCAGTGGGCCGGGGCGGTCCCACTACCCAGCGGACCGGGCCGGTCCCACTGCCCAGTGGGCCGGACCCGAGCCTAGTGGGTCAGACCGTGCCGACAGGTCAGACCCGAGCCTACCGGGATGGACCACTCTGGCGGGTTGGACCAGCAGCCTACAGCACAGACCTGCACCACCATGCTGGATCTGCACCCCTTCAGGCCGGTAAAGACTAGATCGGGTCGCTGGCCAACTCGGTGGGTTGGACGCTCAACCAACCGGGTTGGGTCCAGCGAGGCCTATTAGGTCTGGCCCACTGGCCAGGCCAGACCAGACCGAACTGGACCCGCTCGAGGTCGGGGGTAGTCTATTTTTTTGAACTGGGATATGTGGGACCCCTGTTCCAAGTTAGTCGGGTTGGTCTGACCGGGTCGGACTGGGCCCCGATGCAACTGGCCCCCTGGTTACTAAAATGCTCGTATCTTGCAAATCGTGCATCTGATTGACGAGTAGTTTGTGGAATTGAGACCCTCTTGATGTGTCGGATATTTGGAACACTCTATAGAGACTTTAATGGAATTTGAGATGTGATGAAGGGCTTGAGGATTGGTTCTCCCAAACACGGTACGTACAGAACCCTACGACTGGCTCAGACCTGAAGACTGTTGACTTTTGGCCCAATGGGAAGAAACTCTCTATGACATTGCATAGCCACAGTGAGAAGAACTTCTATGTGACTTTGCAGGATCATAGTACATAGTGAGAAGGAGTACCTCAGTAGGCCACGACTGGTGGGAAGCACCTCTATGTGACTTTGCAGGCCCATAATAATGGAAACGATGTGACGTGCTCCTAATTATAGTTTGACATGCTGAGGAAATAAGGATTAAAAATTTGGAGGATTCTCTGGCGAACCTCTGATGGACTTCCACCCTAGTGAAGAACAATGAACTTCGGGAGAACTTCATCATCTTTGACACCTTCCAAATATAGGATCCAAGAAGCAACTTCTATGTCTTAATACCTTGAGGGTGAACGTTGCGGCATTGGACATCATAAGAGGTATGGGTTTTTGAATTGATGTTCTTCCCTATCCTTTTCAAAAAAATGATGACCATAGATCAACACACGAATAGTTTGGTCCGTGATTCGTGCATTATGAGGGAGGGTGATTTATTCTTGTGATTTTATATTATTCGTGTTCCAAATATTGGCATGGGATGATTGAATGGAAGCTCTCTGAACCTCCCCCATCTTTAAACCTCTAACACAGAGGCCCCTAGTCAAAACGAACAATCCTAGAGCACCTCCGCATGTGCGTTCTTGGTGTCCATTCCCTCTAAATGACCACAAGGAAGGTTTGGGATCCTCATAGTGAAGAGGGCGCTCCCTAGAGGCCACAGAGGCTGACGGCTTGAAGAGCAGACCACCGGAGTGCGTTTGGTGGTCTGCTAAACTCCTTGTCGTCGCATCGGCATTAGTGTGGAGGATATGGATCGCACCAATGGGCCACTTTGAAAGTTAATTTGTGGTTCGACAGTCGCGGAAGCACCCTGGAGGACGCGGCACTAGGCGGGGCGCTGGGTGGAGGGACAGTCCGCGTTCGATCCGTCTGGATGGCTGGGGAAGCTGCGGTCCATCGATCGCGGCTAGTGGAAGGTCCCTCTGCTCGCGAGGCTAGGGGATATGAACTTGGCAGCCATTCCATGTTCTGGATACTCAGTCGGCCGCACCACTCGGTCAGTCCCTAGCTGGTGGGTTGATCTCCCAGCGGGCCGGGCCGGTCCCGCTGCCCAGGGGGCCAGACCTGAGCCCAGCGGGCCAGACCCAAGCCCAGCGGGCCGAACCGTGACTATGGGATGGACTTGCACCCAGTGTGTCTGACCCATACCAGTAGGCTAGATCCATTCCCCTTCGGGCCGGGCAGGACTAGACCGGGTTATTGGGCGACTCGGCAGGCTGGACCCTTGGCCAACTGAGCTAGATCCAGAGAGGCCTATTGGTCCTGGCCCATTGTCCTGGCCGGACCAGACTAACCTTGACCTACAACAGGTCAGTTCGAGTCCGTTTTAATGAATTGAGGTATGTGGGACCCCAGGTTCGAGTTGGTCGGGTCAGTCTGACCGGGTTGAACTGGGCTCCATTTCAACTAACCCTCGGGTTATTAAAACTTCTGTATCATGCAAATCATGTGTCCAATTGATGAGATGTTTGTGTAGTTAGGACCCTCTCCATGATGTGGATCTCTTGGAACACTCTATGGTGACTTTATTGAAATTTTAGATGTGATGAAGTGATTGAGTAGTGGTTCTCCCAAACGCGCTATGTATAGAACCCTCCTACTGCTTAAGACCTGAAGACTACTGACATTTGGCCTAGTGGGAAGCACCTCTATGTAACATTGCAGAAACATGGTGGGAAGCACTTCTCTATGACTTTTCAGGCCCACGGTATGTGATGAGGAGGAGTACCTCATTAGGCCACGACTGGTGGGAAGCACCTCACTGTGACTTTGCAGGCCCACGATATGTTGTGGGGAGGTATACCTAAGAAGTCCAATGTTAGTGGGAATAACTTCTTCAGGACTTGGAAGGCCCTCTATACTCACTAGAGGAGGGGTTATCCAGCAGCAAAGGTGTCTGAGGATGTGACTGATGATTCTACTGTTATTACCCTAGAATATACCTGGTGTGAGCAGTCTTGTGTTTTGTTCTTTACATTGAGGAATTGGTGTGTGCTCTTTCCCATTTGTTTTGGGGTCCCTACTGAGTACCGTGTTACTCAACCTTGCACGGTCTTCACCCACACATGTTGTGTCTGGTGTAAATGATTGATGTTTTGATAGGGGTGATCAGGGAGATGGGACTGAAGGACTCTACGATGGTGGACTTCATGGTGTAGGACCAATCGGGGCCAAGTAGGATAGGGCAGACATGACATACTGCTTCGGCTTCCAGTAGCTTCACTAATCTCATGATCAGGTGGAGTTTTCTACAGATGGCCATTAGAGTTTCTTTTTTTTTGGTACTTGCTGTTTTCAGTTCCTTGTTGGGTTTGTATTCTAACCCACTTACTTTCAGTTGTACTTGCACTCAGCCTTGTTTTAGTAGTATACTTTTTTCCCATTTCAGTGTGTTGGTATGTGGTTAGGCATGTGTGTGCGTAAAGGTACTCAAGAAAATGCCTCCCACTTGTAGGTTGATGCCTTCAGCGCTAGTCACCAGCCCCTGGCCATCAGGAGGCGGGCTTGGGGTAGTCATGGCATGGGCCTCGGGGGACAGGTCATGACAAAGTGGTATCAAAGGGCGGTCAGTTTCCCCTTAAAGACTGAGAGTCTATGTTTTGTTTTGGGGAAAAGTTTTTAAGAGTTTTGAGTCTGAATTTTAGATTTGGGGAGTCCAATGTTGGTCTGGTGGCTGACGTATCCATATGCCAGGACCTTGAATTATTTTTTTCATCTCAATACATGAAAACACTGGTTTCATAAGTGTCTCCTTATGTTCTTTTGAATAAAATTTATCTCACTAGGTATAACCTTCTTTCTGTGGTACATATTGACCTATATCATGATTCCTCCACATGGAAAACCTGTCAGGATCCCGATACGAGGTCGTGAGGACAGCTCGCCCAGTGACGAGGCATCCGTTCAGGGACCTGTTCTTGAGATGGCCCCATTGGATGGTGTACCAGTGCTACCACCAACCGATAGTCAGCATCTACTACTGGCAGTTTCAGCAGAGTACGTTTGTAGGATCAGTTCTCCACATGATTTTTAGATACAAAGACCTCCCAAGTTCTGAGGAGAGATGGATCCTCAGGTCTTTGAGGATTGGCTGGAGGTTGTGATGTGGGTGTTCCAGTTAGTGAGGACACTATCTGACCAAATAGAGATCTGGGTAGTGATCCTTCTAAAGGGATTAGCAGGGAGATGGTGGAGTTTAAACATCCAAACTCATGACGAGGAAACCCTCAATTGAATTGACTTTTTGATGATTTTCTGGGAGTTTTTTCCCGCGACCTTGCTCTATGTGTGCATCATGAAGCTATTTCACCTATAGCAGGACAACATGATAGTGGTCAAGTACTCAACAAGGTTCACAGAGCTTTCCCTCTACTCCAAAGATATGGAATGAGACCCTTTATTTAGGGCTAGACCCTTTGAGTAGGGACTCATGTGGGAGATCAGGGATTCGGGGGTGTCTCTTAGCATTCCTACCCATGTCGTGGTGTTGGAGAGAGCTCTTATAATGGAGATATTCTGGTCAGAGCAGGCTTCAAGAGCTAGGGATTCCAATAAAACATAGGTGGTAGAGTCTTTTGTAGGCAGCAGATAGTAGATTTGTGGATCCAAGAGGGCCAGGTCTTTTAGAGGCTGACCCCAGGACTCAGGGTCGATAGTGCAGGGCTCCCAGGCCAGAGGGAGTTAGTCGAGGTCTAGGATTTTCTACTCATGCGGAAGGCAGGGACACATGGCACATGACTACTCGACCTGCCATTCAGATAACGAGAAAACGGTCGAGAAGCTGTTGAGGCAGCAGTAGCGGTTCGAGCAGGGAGGTTCACAGGGCAGCAGACGTGGAAGGGGAGCTGGATGAGCAGAAGGTGGTGGGAGACGGTTCGAGGTGTTACCGCGACCACCTCCAAGTGGTCCACCCCAACCTCAAGGAGTAAGCGGATAGGGGTGAGCTCTGCTCTAGGAAGTAGAGTCTTATTACCACAACGCTCCAGAGACGATCTGAGGTACAATATGTGTCTTCTCCACCCTAGTTGTGGTACTTATCAACACAGGTGCTAGACACTCCTTCCTTTCCACAGCTCCCACTTAGAGCTCGAAGATTTTGGTGGAGTCGTTGGCTTAATCCTTATGGATAAAGACTCCTATGGGAGGGGATTCGATGACTACACACTGGTGTCAGCTGTGTGATCTTACTCTATGAGGTGAGAGCTTCGGCTGAGATCTTTTAGTAGCAGCGTCGAGACCTTACGAAGTCATCTTGGGTATGGAATGGTTATCCACAATCCAGGCTCAGATCAACTATTTTAGGTATACAGTGCAGTGTGTCTGTAGAGATAAGACCAGGTTTTCCTTCACCGGTGAGAAGAAAACCCTTGCAGCATTGGACGGACTCTCTTGGAGAAGGGTGCATCCGATCACTCACCAGTTGGCTAGCCTCACCCTCGGTGTATCTGAGGAGATAATTCCAATTTTACATATAGTGGTGGATGAGTATGAGAATGTTTTTCCTGATGAGGTTCTAAGGCTACCTCCTCATAGAAAGGTAGACTTATATATCGACCAATACCCCAGGACTGCACCAATATCCACGTTGCCATATCAAATGGCTCCAGTAGAGCTTCGCGAGCTGAGTGTACAGCTAGAGGACTTGCAGGATAATGGGTTCGTAAGGCCCAACATTTCACAATGGGCAGCCCCGATTCTTTTTTCTAAGAAGGCATATGGGAGTTTGAGGTTGGGCATGGACTTCCCAAGCCTGAATCAGGAAACCGTGAATAACAAGTACCCACTGCTAAGGATTAATGACCTCTTCGACTAGATAAAGGGATCTAAGTGGTTCTTAAAGATGGATCTTAGATCAGGCTATCACCATCTTTGGGTATGGGATGAGGATGTACCTAAGACAGCCTTCAGGTGCCAGTATGGCCACTATGATTTCCTAGTGATGCCATTCAGTGTGAACAATTCCCCAACAGTGTGCATGGGCCTCATGAACAGGATATTCCAAAACTACCTAGACCGGTTCATCGTGGTCTTCATCGATGACATATTGGTGTACTCAGCGTTGGAGAAGGAGCACGCTACACACCTGCAGATGGTTCTAGATACACTCCGAGAGAACCAGCTTTATGGTAAGATCTCTAAGTGTCAGTTTTTCATTCGGGAGGTCCATTTCTAAGTACATGTCATCTGTGAGGCGGGATTTTTAGTATATCCAACGAATATAGAGGCGGTGCTTGCTTGGGAGCCACCCAAGAGCATGATTGAGGTTTGGAGCTTCCTGGGGTTGGCTTGTTACTATCGGAGATTCATACCTGACTTTTCTAGGGTAGAAGAACCCTTATCAACATTGACATAGAAGGGAAATCCCTTCATGGGGATGGAGAAATGACAACAGAGTTTCCAGGAGCTAAGGCAGATACTGACAAGTCACCCCATCTTGAGAATACTAGAGGAGGGCATTGGGTATGTAGTTTACTGTGAGGCATCTGGGACCGGGCTTGGTTGTGTCCTGATGCAGGAGCAAGTGGTTATCGTCTATTTCTCATGGAATTTGAGGCATCATGATCAGAATTATGTAACCCATGACCTGAAGTTAGCAGCAGTGGTCTTTTCCTTGAAGATGTGGCGGCACTACTTCATGGTTGAGCAGTTCATCATTTAATCTGACCACAAGAGTCTCAAGTATATCTTCTCTCAGAAGGACTTGAACCAAAGACATCGACAATGGCTAGAGTTCCTCTAGGACTATGATTTTGAGATAGTCTATACTCTAAGAAAGGGGAACATGGTGGCAGACGCGCTCAGCAGAAGGACTGGGTTGGAGCTGCTGAGTGAGGTGACAGAGCAGTTAGCTGAAATGTGGATATCCTTATAGGATAATGGTGAATCTTATTACCTCTAGTCGATGACTATTACTCCCCCACTCTTATAGCGAGTCTGGGAGGCACAGTTGGGGGAAGTTGACTATGAGGCCCGACGTGCTCAAATATCCTCAGGATGGGTTCCTGATGGATTTTCTATAGGTGGGGAGCATGTTATCCTTTTCAGAGGGCGCACCATAGTTCCAGTGATGTTACGGGGGGAGGTGTTGAGGTAGTTACATACTTTCCCTATGGAGGTACATCCTGGTGTGGAAAAGATATACCAGGACCTCTAGTATTAGTATTGGTGGTCAGGGATGAAGAAATTAGTGGTTGAGTTCGTTTCACGATGCCTCGCTTGTTATCAAGTGAAGGCTGAGCACTAGGTTCCAGCAGGATTGACTCATCCATTCAAGGTATGTGAGTGGAAATGGGAGGGTATCTTGATAGACTTATTGATGGGATTACCACTTAATTCTAGAGGTCACGACTCTATCTGGGTGATCATTCACCAACTCACCAAGTCAGATCACTTCCTAACCATCTGGGAGCAGGGATCGACAAACAGCATGGGACACCTCTATGTCTAGGAGATAGTGCAGCTCCACAGGGTGCCTTCGACGATCATCTCAGATTGTTATTCTATATTTATATTATGGTTGTGAAAGGGATATCATGAGGCGTTTGGGATGTAGCTACTCTTGAGAAAAGCTTTTCATCCCCAGATGGATGGTCAGACATAGCGAACCATAAATACCTTGGAGAACATGCTCCGTGCTTGCATCCTTGACTTTTCTCATATTTGGGAGGACCACCTTCCACTGGTGGAGTTTTGATACAACAATATCTATCACTCCACCATTGGTCTGGCATTGTTTGAGGCCTTGTATGGGCAGCCTTGAAGATCACCCATATGCTGGATAGAACCAGGGGAGTCAGCACTCATGGGTCCAGAGTTGGTACAGGCTACCACCGAGAAGGCGCAGATCATCCAGGAGCGGATAAGGACTGCACAGAGCAGGCATAGGTCTTATGCTGACAGGAGATAGAGACCCTTCGAGTTCAAGGAGGGAGATCATGTGTTATTTTAGGTCTCACCCCAATAAGGATTATAGATATTTGGTCAGGGTGACAAGCTATCTCTAAGGTTCATTGGACCTTCTCAGATCCTGAGAAGACTTGGCGAGGTGGCATACTACCTAGCTCTTTCCTCACAGATGCACTAGGTGCATGATTTTTTCCATGTGTTGCAGTTGAGGAGGTACGTGCATGATCCATCACACGTCATCAACTGGGGTGAGCTAGACATTGACAATGGGGTGACATTTTCAGAGTTCTCAGTGGAGATAGAGGACCAAAAGGATCAAGTCCTATGCGGGCAGTCGATTCCTCTAGTGCGCATCTGATGGCAACATAAGAATCTCTAGGAGAGCACATGGGAGAGGGAGGCTCAGATTCATGATCAACAGCCCCATCTTTTTGTTTAGTTGTTGTTTTGGATTTCTAGGATGTAAATCCCGAAGGTGGGGAGAATGTAACATCTCGTAATTTCTATGTAAATTTATTTTTTTGTTTATATGGAATTATTTCAAGACCACAAAATTTGACGGCACGTGGTTTCGAGGCCCAGAGAGCCCAAAACAGGTTTTTGAACTTTTTAAGGTATATTCAGTAAACATGCGAGAGAGATTTTATATCTTTTAAATTAGTGCTTTTATTAAAAATATTAGGGCACCATTGGATTTAGAATGCCTATATTCGCATAGAAATGACTCAACTTCTTCCGAAAAGGGTCGGATGGAAAAGTTGTTTTTTTGGACTTTTGGAGAAAAATAAAAAAAAATTTAAAAGAATTATTTTATTTTCTTTCTCACTTTTGAGTGGCGAATGGTGATGCTATGGGGAAGAGACGAGGCAGTGATGATGCGAATTAATGAGGCTCATTAATGGCTCATTAACTCACAGCATAACAATGCTTTAATGACATGTAATAGTGATGTTGTTTCTTAAATAAAATAGTTTAATGACGCAACATCGCATCGTAATGGAAATGCTACGATGTGCTCCTATTTATTGTTAGACGTGCTGGATAAATAAGGATTAAAAATTGGGAGGATTCTCTGGTGAACCACTTATGGCCTTCCACCCCATCCAAAAAGATGAACATCGGTGGAAATTAATCATCTTCGAAGCTTTTGAAGATCGGATCCGGGAAGCGACGTCGACGTATTCATCACTAGAGGATGAATGCCACGACATCATACATCGTAAGAGGTAGGGTTTTTTATTTTATGTTCTTCCCCATTGTTTTCAAAAAAAACAACGAACACGGATCAACCCACGAACCAGTTGATTCAGGATTCGTGTGTTCTGTGGGAGGGTGTTTTATTATTAGGGTTTTATTTTATTCGAGGCCCAAATCTTGGCATGGAATTATTGAATGGAAACTCCCTGAACCTCCCCCATCTTTAAACTTATAACGTGGAGGCCTTGGGCCAACACGAACATTGCCCGAGTGCCTCCGCATGTGCGTTCTTTGTGGTCATACCCTTGAGATGATGGCAAGGTATGTTTGGGATCCTCGTGGTGAAGAAGGTGCTCCCTAGAGGCCACAAATGCTAATGGATCAAAGAACAGACCACCGAAGTGCATCTGGTGGTTTGTTAAACTCCATGTCGCCATGTCAGTGCCGGCGGCGGCCAGCCTCACCGACTGCGTGGAGGAGTCAGCCCGCACCGGCGGGCTGCGTTGACCGGGAAGCCTCGGTGGCGCGCTGGAAGACGTAGCACCAGGCGGGGTTCAGCATGGATGGATAACCTACGTTTCGGCCATCCAGATGGCTGGAAAATCTATGGTCCATCAACTGCAATTGTTGGAGGGTCCCCACACCCGTGAGGCTAGGGGGAGCCAGGCGCGGCAACCAGGTCATGTCCCGGCTATTCGGCACCATCAATTGCACCGTGCGGCCAGTCCCCAGGTGGTGGTCCAAGCCCCCAGTGGGCTGGGTTGGACCCACGCCCAGTGGGTCAGACTAGACCGGGTCACCGGGAGACTCGGCAGGCTGGACCCTAGGCCAACCGGGTCGGGTCCAGTGAGGCCTATTGGGCTTGGCCTACTGGCTAGGCCGGACTAGACCGAACTTGATTTGCACCAGGTCAGGTTGAGTTCATTTTAATGAAACGGTGTATGTGGGACCCCCGAGCTGGGTTGGTCGGGTCGGTCTGACCGGGTCAGATTGGCCCCATCGCAACCAGCCCTCTAGTAACTAAAATGCTTGTATCTTGCAAACCGCGCATCTGATAGACAATCTGTTTTCAGTGTTGGGACCCTCTCGACAAGACGGATATTTTGGAATGCTATATGGAGATTGTTTTGACAGGTGAGATGTGAATAATGGATTCAAGGTTGGTTCTCCCAAGCATACTATGTATAAAACCCTACAACTGGTTGAGACCTGAAGACTGCTAACTTTTGGCCCAGTGGGAAGCATCTCTCTATAAATTTGTCACTCCAAGGTGGGAATAACTTCTCTGCGAGTTTATAGGCCCATGGTATGTGATGACGATTAGTACCACAGTAGTCTATGACTAGTGGGAAGAACCTATTTGTGACTTTTTAGGCCCACAGTACACGATGAGGAGGTGTGCCTAAGCAATCCAAGGTTAGTGGGAAGAACTTCTTTGTGACTTGGTAGGCCCACTAGACTCTATAGAGGAGGATTTCTCTAGCATCCAAGGTTTTTGATGATGTAACCAATGATGCTACTATTACTATCCTATAATATAGCTAGTGTGAGCTATCTTGTGTTTTGTGTTTTACTTTGAATAATTGTTGTGTGGTCTTTCCCTTTTGTTTTGGGGTCCCTACTGAGTACTGTGTTACTCACCCCTATAGGGACTTCACCCGAACATGTTGTGTCTGGTGTAGACGACTGAAGTTTCAACATGGATGCTCAAGGAGATGGGACTAACAGACGCTACGATGGTGTACTTGGTGGTGTAGGACCAAGAAGGGCCCATTAAGACCGGGCAGACAGGACATACTACTTCAGCATCCAGTAGCTTCACTACTCTCATGATCAGGTGGGGTTTTCTGCAGATTTCCATTAGAGTTTCTTTTTTTTTACTTGTTGTTTCCAGTTCCTTTTTGGGTTTTTATTCTATCCCACTTACTTTCAGTTGTACTTGCACTCAGTCTTGTTTTAGTAGTATACTTGTTTTCCCCATTTCAGTGTGTTGGGATGTGGTTGGGCATGTGTGTGCATACAAATACTCTGGTAAATGCCTCCCACTTACAGGTGGACGCCTTCAGCCCTAGTCGCCAGCCCCTGGCCTTCAGGAGGCGAGCTTAGGGTAGTCACAACATGGGCCATGGGGGATGTTTCGTGACATTATGGTTTCTCTAAAGTACCTTTACTAGGTGAGTTATCTTGTTGCATATAACTATATCTCTGGTCTAAGATCTTCATCAACTGCTCCTTATAAGAGAGATCATTTTCCAACTGTACCACCTAAGAATTCATTACATGTGATGAATCTGGTATGTGATTATATAAGAGGGATATTCATAATACATCATGTACTTGAGACATGGTTGGTGGAAGTTCTATTTGATATTCCATAGCTCTGATGCTATTGGGAATTTCAAAGGAGCTGATGTAATTTGGAATTGACTATCCCTTATTCCCAAATATCATGAGTCTCTTCCATGGAGATATGTTGGGGAATACCATATCTCCAACCAAAAACTTCTAGTCCCTTCAACGATTGATTTCATATCTCTTCTGTCGACTTTGGTAATCACTAATGTGTTGCTGAATGGTCTTCACATTTTCTACAATTTCCTCAACCATTTCAGGTCCTAGAATCTTGTGTTCACCAACTTCATCACATCATGTATTTCTTTTGAATATTTTCCCATAAAGGGATTCATATGGATCCATTTAGATTCCTAAGTGGAAATTATTATTGTAATAGAATTGAACCAGACTAATATTTTGGTCTCTCCCTCCTTTAAAGTCAAACAAGCATGCTCTCGACATATATTCCAGTGTCTGAATATTCCACTCAGAATGGACATCAATTTGATGGTGATAATTAATACTAAAGTTTATCTTAGTGTTTATATCATGTTAGAGATTTTTCTAGAGCTTGGAGGTAGATCATGGATCTTGATTAAATATAATTGATAATGGTACTCTATGTTTCCTCACCACTTCTCTAGTGTATATTCATGAAAGTTGATTGAATGAAAAGTCCTCTCAAATTTCAATGAAGTGAGCATTATTTATAACATGATCCACAATAACCCATATAGAATTATTTCCTCTAGATGTATTCAAATGTCCAGTGACAAATTCTATGGTTATATTTTCCCATTTCCATGTAGGTATCGTTAATGGTTTCATCATCCCCTTATAATTTATCCTTTTATCCTTCACTTGTTGATATACCAATAACTTTAAAGTATATTCATCTATTTTCTTCTTTATATTGTCCCACCAATAGTGCCCATGGAGATATTTATACATGTTTGTGCTCCCCGGGTTCATGGAGAAGGTAAAGCTTTGTGCATAATTCAAAATATACCTCTTTACCTATAAATTTTGTGGTACGCACAGTCATGAACCAAATATTACGAATCCTTATTCATTAATTTTGAACTTTGAGCATTTTCCGTTTCTAATAGCTTCCACCTTCTTCTGAATTTCCACGTCATCTCTTTAAACATCCTTTATCTTATTTAAAAGGGACGCTTAATCAATAATTTTAGAAAGAAATAATGAAGTTACTTTATTTTTGATTTCCATGTCCATACTTTTCAAGTCTAATAATATCGCATCCTTCTCAGTTCTCATCATTGATAAAGTTATAGGGTCCTTTATAATTAGATAATCTACCACTATATTTTCTTTACTGGGATGGTAGAAAATGGGGAAATCATAATACCTTATGATCTATAACCATCTTTGATGGTTTATGTTGAGATCATTCTATGTGATTATATATTTTAGGCTCTTGTTATTAGTATATATCCCACACTTCTCCCCATATATATTCTTATAACCGAAAATTTTTGAATGATAATTTTTTCCTAAAAATGTGTGTTTTATACACAACAAATCTATATCCCTTTAATAATGAAGTGAGCATAAATTTAAATGTAACCTTTTGGTTTTCGACCGTTATATTATTATAGGTCATGTAACACCCTGGCCCCAGTTACCCAAAGTCGGTGCATTATTTTAATACATTGGCATTATTACAAGGAATCAAGTCCCGAAGAACCGATCAGTTTAGCAGTCTCGGAAAATAGATTACATACATGAATGTTACATTGCACATTAAGACACTACTGGAAATGCTGTTTTTCCCAACGGGAGTTTACCAACGGTTTGCTAAAACCGTTGGGTTTGAAGGATTAAGAAAGCCTTTCCCAACGGTTCATTGAAACCGTTGGGAAAAGCCACCCCTTTGCCAACGGTTTGAAGAAACCGTTGGTAAAGGGGTGTGTTATTCACCTTTTGCCAACGGTTCAAAAGAACCGTTGGGAAAGGGTCACCCCTTTGCCAACGGTTTCCTCAAACCGTTGGTAAAGGGGTCCTTAGCATCTCTTTCCCAACGGTTCTTTAAAACCGTTGGGAATTATTTCCCCCAAATCCAGCTCTCCCCCATTCGCACAGAACCTAATTTCATCCGCTCCACTGCTCTCATCTCGCGAAATCCCCTATCCGAAGAGGTGAAAACCATCTGAAATCAGGTATCTTTTCATTTATACACATATAATTCCTTATTTTTATTGTTATTGCTTTAGTATTTTAGTTTTAAGTTATCAATCCACCACCAGCTCTCTGCTGCTCTCCAAATCCCCCATCCGAATAGGTGAAAACCCATTTGAATCATCTCAAATCAAGTAATTTTTTCTTTATACACATATGGTACCTTGTTTTTATTGTTATTGATCTAATATTTTAGTTTTAAGTTTGGATTTTGATGTGATTTCACCGTGTAAAATAGGGAAATGAATAAATATTTTGTTAATTAATTAGTTTCCCCTAGAATATCAGTTGTGTTATAATGTCCATGCTAAATAAAGGGGTAATGTAATAAAAGACCTTGAATAAATAATTTGTGGAAGTTGGGGTATGTTGCCTCTATGAGAGGTTTTTTGTTGTGTTTCATTGTATGTTGTAGGCTGTTTTATGGGGATTGAGGTGACCAGTTGGGCTTTGTGATATGTGGGGTTGTAATGTGATGGTTAGTGGGCATGGATGTGTCATATGAAGTTGTATGATAGTGATGATGTGTGGTGGTGTTGTGTCGTGTGGAGGTGTTGTGTGATGAAGTTGTGGTGTATAATGTGGTGAGGTGGTTTTGGTTGTGCGGTGGTTTGTGATGTGCAATATTTTTATTGTGATATGTGGTTGTTTTGGTGAGATGGTTGGTCGATGTAACATGGTGTCGATGGTTATTGTGAGATGGTGAGTTGTTGTGTGGTGGGGTTGTCCAGGGGGTGTGGGCTGTCCTGGGGGTCTGGGTGGGGTGTCCTGGTGGGGGAGGGGTGTGTGGGGTGTCCAGGGGGGTTGGTATGTTTAGGTGGTGGTGGTGGGGTTGCAGGGGAGGGGGGTGTGGGCTGTTTGGGAGGGTGGGCGGGGCTATCCCGGGGGGGGGGGGGGGTACGGGGTGTCCAGGGGGGTACGGGGGTGGGCGGGCTGTCCACAAGGGTGGACGGGCTGTCCACGGGGGTGGTCGGGCTCTCAAGGAGGGGTGGGCGGGCTGTCCAGGGGGGGTGGGTGGGCTGGCCACAGGGGGTAGGGGTGTCCAGGGGGGTGGGCGGGCTATCCAAGGAGGTGGGGGGCTGTCCATAGGGAGAAGGGGTGTCGAGGGGGGTGGGTGGGCTGTCCACGGGGGTGGTTGGGTTGTCTAGGGGGTAGGGGTGTCCATAGGGGTGGGTGGGTTGTCCATGGGGGTGGGCGGGGCTGTCCTTGGAAGGTGGAGAGAGCTTCTGCCCAGGAGCCACCGGCTGGCCGGTGGGAAGGCCACCGGCTGGCCGGTGGTGAGACAGTAGGTCTCACTATTCCAAAGAGTTCCACCGGCTGGCCGGTGAGGAGGCCACCGGCTGGCCGGTGGTCTGGACAAAAGACATCCCATTCTGTCTGGGCCCACCGGTTGGCCGGTGGCCAGACACCGGCTGACCGGTGGCACCTGGCAGAGGGCAAGCCCTTCTGCCTTGTCCACCGGCTGGCCGATGGGCTGGATCCGGCTGGCCGGTGCCCTTACCGGCTGGCCGGTGGTCCTACACCGGCTGGCCGGTGGACTTGAAAAAAGTCCACTTTTCCTTTTTTTTGCCACTTCTTGCTCCTGAAATCATGCCTATTAACAAGAACACTTGAAACAACATTAGATCACTATGAGAGTGATTGTGATCATTAAAATCCAAGAGAGTGGGGTACAACATTCCCTACTCTTTCTTCAAAAGTGATTGACCATGTGTTTTTAGGCAAGATGCGATGTGATTGTCCATGTGTCTTCAGGTGAGATGTACTATGATTTCCCTAGTGTTTTTCGATGAGGTGTGATGTGATAAGGCTATAATAAGATGTGGCATGTGGTTGGGGTCATGTAGGGTAGGAGGATGGCACAAGGTTGATGTTATTCATGTTCATGATACCCTACTAATATGGTTATGGGATGAGTCATGCTGTTATGTGATATAACACATTAAGTTCTTGTTGGTTTTACATTTTTTCAATAACACATTTGTATGTTTTTTTGACATGTGTAGTTGATACCTTGATTATTTTCTTCCTTTATCGTTTACTTAAATGTATATTCTATTATAGTTAATGCCTATTGAATTGTTTATGACAAAATGACTTATATAAATTCTTTTTACAGAATGGACAGAAGTTGGATGTATGAAACCGATCGGATCTCAGATGATTTTCAAAACAATTTGGAGAGCTTTATAGATTTTGCATTTGACAATGCTTCAGATAGTGGTCGCATACACTGCCCATGTTCCAATTGTGTTGGTAGACCTTGGTTGAGCCGTGAAGAAGTCAGCTACCACATAACCAAAAATGGGTTTCAAGCAAACTACTTTCTGTGGTATCACAATGGGGAGAAAACGAAATCTCAAATTGGTGATGATCGAAATGAAAAGACTGGAATGGAGAATTTGTTAGATGATCGGTTTCCGTTTATTCGTCATCATGAAAAAGAAAGGATTTCGACTCAAGAAGACTTCGATATGAGGACAGCTGATGCATCTAGTGAAAATGATGATATTGATAGGGTGAAAAAATTGAATGATGCTGCCACGACTCCAGTATATCGGCAATGCGATAAAATGAAAAAGCTGGAATTTTTAATCCGATTATTTCATGGGAAAACTATGTATGGGATTTCTAATACAGCAATCGATTACATTCTTACCCTCTTGAAGGATTTACTTCCAGATGATGCAGATATTCCCTCAAACCACTATATGGCATGGAAGTTAGTTGAGGAACTTGGATTTTCAAGAAACAAAATTCATGCTTGCCCGAAAGATTGCAGTTTATTCTGGGAGGAAACCGCTGAACGAAATGATTGTATAAAATGTGGCACATCCCGCTGGAAGTCAAAATCTGATGGAACACCATCCCGCGTTCCACAGAAAGTAATGTGGCACTTTCCATTGATTCCCAGACTCCAGAATCTTTTTATGTCTGATGACATATCAATAAAAATGAGATGGCATGATACCGAGAGAAAGAAGACTGATGATGAGTTGGTTCATCCTGCAGATGGATTTGCATGGAAGAGATTTGATGCTCGACATCCTGATTTTGCAGCTGACGTGCGTAATGTGAGGCTGGGTCTTTCATGCGACGGTTTTAATCCGTTTGGGCAGATGCTTACTTCGCACAGCACATGGCCAGTTTTTATACACATTTATAATCTTCCCCCATGGTTGTGTATGAAAAAACCTTTCACTTTCATGAGTATACTCATATCTGGTCCTTCTGATCCTGGCATTGATATTGATGTATACATGCAACCTTTAATAAAAGAGTTGAAGCTTCTTTGGGATGTGGGTGTGCGCACATACGATGCATGTTCGAAAGACATATTTCAGATGCGCGCTGCGCTTATGTGGACAATCAATGATTTTCCGGCTTATGCAATGATGTCTGGATGGAGCACGAAGGGGAAACTGTCATGTCCAGTTTGTATGAAGAATACACGATCCAGAAGACTGAAACATCGTTGTAGTTTCAGTTTTATGGGACATCGACGATTTTTGCCAAAGGATCATCCATATAGAATGAATCGTCGAAGATTTGATAATACTATAGAGACCGATGATCCACCTCAGCGTATGTCTGGAACTGATGTGCTTAATGAATTGAAAGATTTCAGTTTTTCGTTCGGGAAGGGTCAAATGAAATCTGGAAAGAGAAAGAATGTTTCCACAGAAACCTGTTACAATTGGAGGAAGAGGAGTATCTTTTTTGATTTGCCTTATTGGTCAACCAATTTGCTACGTCATTGCTTAGACGTAATGCATATTGAAAAGAATATATGTGAAATGTTGCTTTCAGTTCTTCTAAATGTCAAGGGGAAGACAAAAGATGATTTACGATCTCGACGTGACTTGGTGGATTGGGGCATCAGACCAGAATTGCATCCTGTGCGTATCAATGAAAATAAATGGCAACTTCCATGTGCTTCTTATGTGATGACACCTACTGAAAAAAAACAATTTTTGGAAGTATTAGAGACTATTAGAGTTCCTGATGGCTATTCAAGCAACATATCTAAACGGGTCAACAGAAGAGAGTTGAAGCTAAAATCTTTGAAGACTCATGATTATCACGTTCTACTGCATGAGTTGCTTCCAATAGCAATCCGTCATCTTTTGTCCAATAATGTAAGGGTGGGTGTTATTCGGTTGTGCCATTTGTTTAGAGATCTTTGTGCTAAGAAGTTGTCGAAGTCTTTCTTGCAAAAAATGTTGACAGATGCCCCATTAATTTTGTGTGAGTTGGAGAAAATATTTCCCCCATCATTTTTCACATGCATGCTGCATCTGACTGTCCATATTCCAACTGAAATACTTCTCGGAGGACCTGTTTCTTTTCGTTGGATGTATCCAACTGAAAGAAATATGTTCACATTAAAGTCTTATGTTCGAAACAAGAATCATCCCGAAGGTTCTATCGTGAACGGTTACTTAGCTCAAGAATGTATGGATTTCTGTTCAATGTATTTGTCTGATCTTACTACAAGAATGAGCAGACCAATGAGAAATGAAGAAGAACAATATGAGCAAATTGAACCCAGTTTTCCATCACTTCCTCAAACAGGAGGAATTCCTGGATCATATACATTGAAGACATTAAGCAATGAAGAGCGGGAGATGGCACATCGCACAGTTTTGTTCAACTGTGATTTGTTCGATGACTATATCAGGTAACAAAATTGAATATGTATATCTTACATATATATCTGTTAAACTATTCATATTTTTTTATCTACAGGGAACATAAAACAATGATAAATAGGAAGCATCGTTCTTTATCTTTGAGAAGGAGAGAGACTTTGCATAGCAAAGAGTTTTCTGCTTGGTTAAAATTGAAGGTAAAAATATTACTGTTTAAATTAATTATTTCAATATTTACTTAAGTTTAGCTGTCATTTATATTGCAGGTATTGAGTTTGTCTGCTGACTCTGTCTCTGAGGAAATAAGAGCTTTGGCTTTTGGTCCTAATACCGTGGTTCGTGACTGTAAATCAATTGTTATCAATGGGTACAGATTTATTGTCACTGAACGAGCCAAAAACATGAGAACACAACATGATGGTATTATGGTTACTGCCACAACAGATTGTTATGCCAGCGCATCAGATAGTAGACCGCGACTTGAAAATGTGGGTTATTATGGAGTCGTTGAGAAAATAATAATATTGGATTATTACTCTCATGGACGAGTCACAATGATGAAATGCCATTGGTTTGATTCGATGACGAGACATGGCACATTTATTGATGATTGTGGATTTCGAGTAATTAATATGACCCGCACTCTTGCAACCGAAGAACCATATGTGTTGGCATCAATGGCTAAACAAGTTTTTTATGTCAAAGATCAACTTCAACCTGAATTTGGTGTCGTAGTTGAAGTAATTCCAAGACATATTTTTGATGATGCTGATGATGGAATTGACACTGTCCCTATTGCCATTGGAACCAATCCATTTATTTCTTTTGATGACTCCAATAGCTCAATTGTCAGAGTTGATTGTGAACCTGAAGTTGTGGTTGGAAATATATAGAATCATTCATCCATGTTCTCAATTCTTTTGGTTTACCTCGAGTTGGGTTGTTAAGGTTGGTAATATTCATATTTATTTAGTATTGATCACAAATATGTTTTAGCTGACTTGACCGTTATGTGAATTTTCAATGTTTATTGGTTGCTGTTTTATTTGAATTGCATTTTCTAATTTGGAATTGAACTGTATTCAAACCAAATCAAACAATATTTCAAACATGGTGAACATTACAACTTGTATGTTTTATTAAATTCATTCAAGCTCTTCTAAAACAATTGATAGGTAAATTACCAATGAATCCCCTCATTCCCTCATATATTTAGTTTTTTGGTTTACACATTAATTTTCTTTTTCTAATTAATTACATATTTGTTTTCCAATGCAGGAAATGAAGCCAATTGAAGAGAGACGAAGAAAAAAAATGGCGGAGAACAATCGTCGGATGGAGGAGCTGGGCATTCCACCATTAGTGCCTACAGTGAGTACTTTATTTCAAATATATATATATATATTTACAGAATATATAATGTCATGTGATTAATTTTTTTTGTAAACTTTTTTGTAGGATCCACCATTACGTCGACAGTTATTCGACGAGGAGCCTAGTACTGGTCCGAGTACTCAGGCCGGTGGTACGAGGAGGGTTCGTACCAGAGGTGGACGTAGAGCTGCGCGTGCCCGACTAGACCCTGCCCCTCCCACTGACATTTCAGCCTTCCCACATTCTGATCCCGGTGTGTCGTTAGGGACACACGGGATATTTAGACCTCCCATGTTTTCGCTACCTTCTGCATCTTCTGCCCCATCATTTTCACATCCCATGATGATTCCCACTCCCCAGTCAGCATCAGGTCATACAGTTGTTCCATCTTCTTTTCCTTCTACTTCTGTCTCTCCGAGCTTTTATATTCCATCGTCTTCGACTCCCGTTCCACCAGAGGGTGTTCCATCAGGTTCTGTGGATCCGGCGCCACTCATTGATCAGACTAGCACAGGTATATTTATAAAACCCTATCAAATTTTTATAGTAATATTTATTTTCATTATAACATGTTTTGATAAAATATTTGTTTTTCTTTCATGACAGATACATCTACTGAAAGGAGGCGGGGGCGGGGCCGTACACGCATGCGTTCGGTGTGGAACCGTCGCACACAGGTTATGGTGGAATATAATGAAGACAATCAGATGGTTGAGAAAACAGGGCAGCAATGTCGGAGTTTTATGGCGACGCTTGCCAAATACTCCGACATCATTCCCGTCAGCCCGCTGTCGTGGAGACATTTGCCACATGAGGTCAAAGATAGAGCTTGGTCAGAGATATGGGTAAAAAAATCTGTTGTATTTAATGCCATGAATTTTTTTTGTATTTATATAAATTAATATTTTCATTTCAGCTTCGATTTAATTTTCCTGATGGTGAGGGTGCACGAATGGAACGTCTAAAGGATTTAGGCGAGCTTTGGAGAGCCTACAAGCATGAGCTGTATATTGGCTGGCGTGCTAGAGTTGGCACTGAGTTAGAGGCGGTACCAGTCGTGGATGATTGTCCTATAGAGCAGTATCGTCAGATGATTACTCATTGGACGAGTACCCAGTTTAAGGTATGAATTACATTTGAGGTATTTAAATAATAACTTTCAAGTTTTGCATTAATATTATCCTTTGTATTATCGAATTTTATTTAGGAATCATCTGGTAAAAATAAAAAAAACATTGATGCAAAAAAATACCTCCATACACTAGGACGCACGACGATGCCGGATCATGAGAGGCAGCAGGTATGACAATTGTTTATAAGTTTTCTTTACGACTTACATTTTCTTTTTTTTCCTCAATTATTTAATTATTTGCTGAAGTCTTTATATAAATTTTGTTTTCAATGTCATTGTAGAGGAAAGTACAAAATATTGAAGGACGTGTGCCTCGAGCAAAACTGTTTTGCTCGAGTAGACGAAAAAAGGATGGACGTGCTGTCAACGAAGCGACTCAGCAGCAGATTGTAAGTTTTAATCTGTTGATTTTATATTTTAATATCTATTTCGTAACTTAACAATATATTTATATTTGTAACAGGATGCTTTAGAGGCCCTCGATGCCCAAGAAGCAGACAATTTTGGGCCATCTGATCACTTACATCAGGTGTTGGGAGATGATCATTCTGGCAGAGTACGCTGCCGACCTAGGATAGCCCCGACGAGGTATTGGCCTGCCTCAGGTACGAGTTGTAGTGCCACCGAGCTGCAGCAAGTTAGGGCACAAGCAGAACAGGCTGAGAAAAGGGCCACAGAGACGGCAGAACAGTCTGCAAGGGCAAACAGTGCATTTATGAAATTTATTGAAGTTCTACGTCCAACACTTCCAGCAGAGGCCAGCCCAGCGATTGATGAATACATGTCGTCGATACATTCTATATATGGTGCACCAGGTGGCAGTTCCAGTGGTGGTCAGGCCGATGTCGAGCTTGAAGATGATGATGGCGAGCAGTCTGATTCGGAAGAGGATGGAGATGAGGAGGGCGAGGAGGAGGGCGAAGGCGAGGAGGAAGGCGTTGAGGAGGGTGATGACGATGAGGAGGACGATGACGAGGGCGATGATGATGATGATGATGGAGATGGTGATGCTGATGTGGGACATATTGATCCGTTACATTTTTGACTTGACATGTGATGTTTAATCTATTCTAGTTGTTGGTTTTATCTAGACTCGTAGTATAGTATTGGAGTTGAATTATTTTAATCAGTCGCCCGTATTTGTCGTCTGATTTCAGGCCATTCCGACATCGTTCGGCCCGTTTGGACCCCCCTCACGCGCGTTTACGAAGCGCGCGCATCACTTAAAACACGAATATTGAGCCGTACCGCGCAAACCGCACGTCCGATTGAGGTGCCGTCTGCGCGTACACGTCACGAATAATAATTAAAATGTTCCACGGTGGTTTCAGATCAATCTGAGGCCGTCCGCTATGAATTTGACCGTTGGACGCCCGTTCTGGCCGTTTATGACACCATAACTGCGTTGTCGGTCACCGCGGGCACACGACAAGTCCGATTGACGTGCCGTCTGCTCGACCACTTCAGAAATCACTCACCCGTATTTGTCGTCTGATTTCAGGCCATTCCGACATCGTTCGGCCCGTTTGGACCCCCCTCACGCGCGTTTACGAAGCGCGCGCATCACTTAAAACACTAATATTGAGCCGTACCGCGCAAACCGCACGTCCGATTGACGTGCCGTCTGCGCGTACACGTCACGAATAATAATTAGAATGTTTCACGGTGGTTTCAGCTCAATCCGGAGACGCGGTGTGGCCGACACCACTCAAAGTGTCCGTCTTTTGTTTCAAAAGGACGTCATTTTAAGTGAAAAGAATCAACTGGCTTACGGAAAACCGACCAAACGCATTCCGAATCTGTTGATAATTTATCCCAACAATCCATGGGTCATATGTGACGTGTACGAGCCAACCCGGGATGAATCCGAGTCGCGGTGTTGCCGGGATAAGTTTAAGTGGCTCTCTTTTGTTTAAAATGAACACCATTTTAAGTACATACGGAAAAACGACCAAACGGATTCGGTTTCCGTTGAAACTTTAGGAGAACGATCCATGGGTCATATGTGACGTGTACGAATCAACCCCGCCACAATCGGAGACGCGGTGTGGCCGACACCACTCAAAAAGTGTCGGTCTTTTGTTTTAAAAAGACGTCATTTTAAGTCCACCGGCCAGCCGGTGTGAGACCACCGGCCAGCCGGTAAGGTCACCGGCCAGCCGGATCCAGCCCATCGGCCAGCCGGTGGACAAGGCAGAAGGCCTTGCCCTCTGCCAAGTGCCACCGGTCAGCCGGTGTATGGCCACCGGCCAACCGGTGGGCCCAGACAGAATGGAATACCTTCTGTCCAGACCACCGGCCAGCCGGTGCCTGACCACCGGCCAGCCGGTGGAACCCAGACAGAATAGCATGCTTCTGTCCAGACCACCGGCCAGCCGGTGGCTCAGCACCGGTCAGCCGGTGGAGCCAGAGAAATCCCTTGCCTCTACATCAACTACACTCACCTCCGACCCAACATCCATCAGTCATATGTGACATGTACGAGCCCACTCGGGCTCAATCCGAGTCGCGGTGTGGCCGGGATCAGTCTAAGTGGCTCTCTTTTGTTTAAAATGGACATCATTTTAAGTACATACGGAAAACCGACCAAACGCATTCGGTTTCCATTGAAACTTTAGGAGAACGATTCATGGGTCATATGTGAGGTGTACGAATCATCCCCGCCACAATCCGAGGCGCGGTGTGGTCAACACTGCTCTAACTGTGTCTGTTTTGTTTAAAATGGGTAGGATTATAAGTGAAAAGAACTGACATACGCAAAACCGACCAAACGCATTCGGTTTCCATTGAAACTTTAGGAGAACGATCCATGGGTCATATGTGACGTGTACCAATCATCCCCGTCTCAATCCGAGACGCGGTGTGGCCGACACCGCTCTAACTATGTCTCTTCTGTTTAAAATGGGCATGATTATAAGTGAAAAAGAACAACTGGCATACGCAAAACCGACCAAACGCATTCCGAATCTTTTGATAATTTATCACAACGATCCATGGGTCATATGTGACGTGTACGAGCCAACCCGGGTCAATCCGAGTCGCGGTGTGACCGGGATCAGTCTAAATGGCTCTCTTTTGTTTAAAATGTACACCATTTTAAGTACATACGGAAAACCGACCAAACGCATTCGGTTTCCATTGTAACTTTAGGAGAACGATTCATGGGTCCTATGTGACGTGTACGAATCATCCCGCCTCAATCCGACATGCGGTGCGGCTGACACCACTCAAAGTGTCCGTCTTTTGTTTCAAAAGGACGTCATTATAAGTGAAAAACATCAACTGACATACGGAAGACCGACCAAACGCATTCGGATTCTATCGATACTTTAGCACAACGATCCATGGGTCATATGTGACGTGTACAAGTCAACCCCGTCTTAATCTGAGATGTGGTGTGGCCGACACCGCTCTAACTATGTCTCTTTTGTTTAAAATGGACATGATTATAAATGAAAAGAACAACTGGCATACGCAAAACCGACCAAACGCATTCAGAATCTTTTTATAATTTATCACAATGATCCATGGGTCATATGTGACATGTACGAGCCAACCCGGGATGAATCTCAGTCGCGGTGTGGTCGGGATGAGTCTAAGTGTCACTCTTTTGTTTAAAATGTACAACATTTTAGGTACATACGGAAAACCGACCAAACGCATTCGGTTTCCATTTAAACTTTAGGAGAACGATCCATGAGTCATATGTGACGTGTACGAATCAACCCCGCCTCAATTGGAGACGCGGTGTGGTCGGCACCACTCATAGTGTCCGTCTTTTGTTTCAAAAGGACGCCATTTTAAGTGAAAAACATCAACTGGCATACGGAAAACCGACCAAACGTATTAGGATTCTGTCGATACTTTAGCACAACGATCCATGAGTCAAATGTGACGTGTACGAGTTAACCCCGCCTCAATCTGAGGTGCGGTGTGGCCGGTATCACTTCAGGTGTATGTATTTTGTTTAAAATGGACATCATTTGAGGTAAAAATATATGGTATAGAAAAAACCGATCATATTATGAATTGAATTTCAGATTCCACGTATAATTGTCATCTAAATTTTAAATTGAATTCTATATGAATTATGTATGTTTATGAATTGTAATTTAATTATGGATTTGTATAGTTTCAGGATCCATTATATGTTAAATGTGTATGAATTTGTTCGTAATTGAATATGTATGTTTTATTTTATTACTGGTACAATAGTTGGATCGAAAATGAGGTGAAAATGAGGTGAAAATGAGGTGAAAATGAGGCCTGATGACCGGTGGTGATAGACAGGGGTTGTGCAAATTGCAGGGTGCTGCAATTTGCAGCATAGGGTATGCCAACGGTTTCAAACCGTTGGCATATAAGTTTCTAGCATGTCTTTTCCCAACGGTTCTAAACCGTTGGGAAAGACTTCACCAATTCCCAACGGTTTAAAACCGTTGGGAAATTGTTCCACATGGTATATCCCAACGGTTTGGAACCGTTGGGAAAATGTGTGGCATTTGAGTTTTCCCAACGGTTTGTGAGAACCGTTGGGAAAAACTAAATTTCTATGGGCCTATTGCAACGGTTTCAAGTAAACCGTTGGGAAAACCTTTTCCCAACGGCTTACTTCCCAACGGTTCTCATAACCGTTGGGAAAACCTTTCCCAACGGTTTGAGGGGCTTTCCCAACGGTTCAGAACCGTTGGGATATAGTATATTTCCAGTAGTGAGACATACAAAACAACATAAATAATCTTTATGAATGCCATTATTCCCTTGTCTTAACCCTGCATATCAATCACAATAAACTTCTTGGAATCCTAGGAAAAATAAAACATAGAAAGGAGTGAGCTCAAACACTCAGTAAGGGCAAGCAATACAGCAGAACCTTTCATAAATAAGCATAAACATTTTTAAGGCATTGTATAACTAAAAAAAAGTCTTTTAAACTTGAACTTCAGCATAATAAGGAAAAAAATAAAATGAAATAATTCCATTTACTTATTCACATGGATATTCTACTAGTCAAATAATCACATGCAATATCACTAACCACTTTCATAATGATAGAATGCATAATGCCAGACTATCATAACCACGTATCCAAGTCCTCGTGCCAAGACTACAAATAAGATTTTGTCAAGGCCTCATTCCAAGACACTAGTTTGTCTCATGAGACCTATCGATACATCGAGGATCTATAGCGGGCTCCACCCATCACTTACTAAGTCCAATGCATTCCTCATATGAATAGGTTTAAACATAACATAAACATTCGTATTAAAACTAGCATACGAAATGTCAATACTTTCTCCATAAACCATGAATGGTATAAAAATAACACATCCAGAGTCAAACATATCACAAAACCTTCAATGTAAGTTTTGTATAGTAAATCAACCTCAAATAAGCTTAAAATTCATCAAAGGATCTTGACATAGATGAAAATGATGAGTAAAACTATTTGAGAGAAATATCATTTTTGTAAAATCATTTAAAAGTCACACATTTATAAAGGAAGTAATTTAAAAGCGATTTTTGAATCAAAGTGTCCCATACCACTTTGAAACTTTTGAAAAGAATTATCATTTCAAAACATTCATGTCCATATAAATAAATCCTTAAAATCATTTTGAAAACATAGACATTAATTAAAAATATTTAGAAAGATAAATCTTAAAAAACATTTGAAATTCTGATCTTGATAAAGAGAACCTTTAAAAATCCTTAAAATATTCATTTTGAAATCATTTTTATGAAAAATGGACATGGATGATAAAAATGACCCAGTAAATACTTACACATAAACAATCTCGGATAATAATGAGATTGAGGAATTAACCCTTACCAATTTGGTAACTTATGAAACAAACAACCCATGAAAGAGGTATCATACAATGAATATGTAAATACACATAAATTAAATTGTATTACACAAAGAATACAATTATGGGTAGTACATACACCACACAAAAGGTAATAGTGGCAATATGGCATGAATCTCACGAGAATAAGGAGTGAGATGAAAACCCCTTACCTTGCACTTTGCTTTAGTTGAGGGTACGTTTAACCTCCTGTAAAAAGATCGTAGTATGTTATTAAATTATACCAGAACCATATTAATATTTATGATATCATAAATTATTTATTTATGATTTTATACTACCCATTTAATAATAATTTCCATGTTAAATTAACATTTCGGGTAATAATCGTTTTCTTTATCGTACGTGTTTTAACTTCTTACTATTGATTGTATCACTTAGATCATGATTTAAATACTTCCAAAATATAAAACATGATAAATATATCATATATATTTAGAATATAAATATGTATAATAGATATATATATATGAAATGGAAAACACCGTTTATGGAGACGGTAGTCCGTACGTACGCATAAACGTTGTTTCTGTTTTCATATAGTTTTGGACGGAAGTAAGTGAAAAAGATATATATAAGTACATAAATACTTATATATATAAATATATATATCTCCAGTAGCATTATTATGTCATATATTACATACTATGTATTTTTATAATCGTCGATGAATGGTGAACTTGGAAATGAATCTCATCGCATCGTGGAGACGGTAATCCGTACGTACGCACGAGTGAAAAATATCATTCTTTTGATATTAAAATAATATATAATTTGATGGTATATCATATATACAGAATAATTATCATTTTATATTTATTATTTACATAAATTATACATCATTATTATAACCATCTAAATAATAATATATTGAATAACAATTACACCACGACGTGGAGACGGTAAGTCGTACGTACGCACGTATGGTGACATGTTATTCAAAGGATGGATAGAATACTGAATATGGTTGTACCATATTTATAATAACATCACATTATATATAAGATACTAGATTTATTATTTTATAATGGTAATAACAAAGAAAGAAGAAGTGGAAGAGGAAAGGAACTTGAAAGAGGGTGGTGAAATCATTACCTCTTCTTCGGGTTCTTCCTTTTGATTTGATCAAAAGGGCTCCTTAGGTTGGCTTTCTGACTAAAGGAAGGCCTCTAGGATAAAGTGAGGGAAGTTGAGAGAGTATTTTTTCGTGGGTTTGATGAACCAAAAGGCTTTGAGGGTGTGAATTAATGAGAAGGGGGAGTGCCCTTTTATAAGAGGGGTGAGGGGCACCTTTGGAAAACCTAGAAATATTATTTTATAATAAATTCATATTCAGTTTCTAATGGCTCCAAAGTGGATTATTTAAAGTTTAATGTGGTTATAGGTCTAAAACCACTCAAACAATAGGATTTAGACAGGTTTGGGTTACTATATTAACCTTATCTTTAAGTATAAACTCTTAGTTAATTAGTTTCACTTTTACAATGTCTCTTTGTATTTTTATATTATATGGTTAATAAACTGACAATATACATCCAATCGACCCCAAAGTGGTCCATTAATGATAAACCTATCATTATATAAGTCTCTTTGCCTGACCTTAGATTTTTAAGAATTTAATATCAATTAATAATGTAATATTTGTTTTAAAAACTATTTTTTGTCAATTTTGACACTATTCAATAATTGATTTTTGTAAAAAATCATAACAGAATTATTACTTCGAAAAAAGTTAATTAAATAAATCATAACATGACATACTATCCTAGAAAATTATTTTTATTTATAAAAAGTCTCAAATTACATTTATTTGGGTATTTATAATATCAATTATTCTAATTTTTCATTAATTAGGTAATTACTGCATCACCATTATGTCATAAATAAATTAAATTATATAATGTTTAAAAATTATAAATAAAATATCATTATATAAGAAATATTTTTAAATTTCTATTGAATATTTACAATCAAATTTATCTTATGTATAACCATATATTAAAAATGTTTTAGTAAATAAACTTTGATTTTAACTCTTTTAACTCTTCTTTGAATTAATTAATAATAAATGTCCTAATCTAATCCAAGTGGACCTAAATGATAATATTTTACTCCTAAGGTTGTTTTTGGTCGAGATACACTTGTCCAATAGAATTATGACACGTGTTAGGGTAATATTAATATCATTCTTACCCTTAATTACCCTATTTACTTCTAACCGTGGGAAATAAAAGTAAAAAGTTACTATTCACAAAAAATTATTTTCATCTCATTAAACCACATTTTACTCCTTGCTATTAACTGTGTCTCTCTGATTTTTGAAATTCCACTTACAGAAGCGGTAAAATTAAGTTTTATGAAAAATTCAGTTTTTTTTAACTACCACTTAGTGGTTTCACTATTCATCAAAAAAATGAAATTTTCCAAAAAAATACCAAAAATTAGGCCTAATCTATATTTGATATTATGAATTAAAAATTGATTTTTATTTTACCAAATTCAAAACATATTAGTTGCATTAATTAATTTAAAAATTAATTCTCCTCGTCAAAACAAATAGCGTGTTTTTAAGAGATAATAACTATCAAAAGATTGACACTTGTTTATGTCTGGTTTAAATGTGAAATTACATCCAATGACCAACATTGAATTAAATGGTAAAAATATATTCTAAATATAATTTAAAACCACTCAAATTAATAATTTATCACTATTAATTATTTCGATTAAAAAAGTTGTTTTTAATTAAAATTTAGTAATTTTCACTATTCATCAAAATATGAAAGTTATTCGAAAATTACAAAATTTTACCCTAAGTTAATTTCAATATTACGAATCCAAAAATGAATTCCATTTCAAAAGATAAAATTTATAAAATTTCAAAAAGTAGGTATTACTATTCATAACGGCTAGTTTGATTGGTTGTGGTGTGTTAGAATCACGAAGTTGCGTACAATGCACGCCATTGCATTATTAAAAGGGAAACGTATCATGGAAGCTTGGGGTGTTTCATTGTAAATTTTTGATGTCCCCATTCTAAAGAATAAATTTATTTAGTCAAATTTAAGATATAAAAATTTTATATTATTGGATTTTAAAAAAAGGGTTTCACTATTAAAAGTTGGTAAAGGTGCATTTTTTGAAAAATACTTCTTTTATCTGAAAAAAATGAATTTGTTCTTACATTATGTCTAAGAAACTCATCATATGGATTCTAAAATTATAAGGATTATATAAAGTTTAAAATTTAGTTAATACTATTCATAACCTCTTTTTAACGGCTTGTTTGGTAAGTCATGGTGTGCTTGAACTCGGTGTTGCGTGTAGTGCAAGTTATTGAATTATTTTGAAGAAATAACACACTATGAAATCTTGGGGTGTTACATTCTCCCCCCCTTCAATAAATTCCATCCTCGCAATTTGAAATTGTTCTTCGAAAATAAAAGGTTGAAAATAGAAAATATCTTTGTGGGAAAACCCACACCAGAAATTGGGTTAATAAAATTTAGTCTTAATAAGAGGAAAAGAGAAATGAAAGGGTCACCACCAAATTATGATCTCTATTAGGAGAACATTGGTGGAAATTAGAGACATATAATTGGAGGAAAAACGTAAATATTTATAGGTAGTGATTGAGGTCATCAATCACAAACAAGTGTAAAATTGAGGTCATTAAATTCATCAATCTTTGATGATTTGAAAAACCATCGGTTCAACAAAACATAGTGTATTAGGATAACACATTTTTGGTTTTAGGATCCCTTAAATAAAGTATTAGGATTAATTTCTTCATAGAATAAGAGAAGAAGAAAAATATATTCTTGACATGTAGAGTTCCATCCTTTAACTAATTTCTACCACAAACTCATCTTTCACTCTAAAAGATAGTAGAACGTAAAAAAAATATTCTATTTATCCTATTCGTATAGGGTTCCAAAAAAAATTTATAATTCATCTACCAGATCTTTAAAAAAACTACATTATTTAATCTAGGACATCACGTGGGCTAGTGGTAGGTGATACACCCTTGTCGCCCTTCGGTTGTGGGTTCAAGTCTCGCAGCCTTGCCGGACGCGACGGGCTGCCGCCCAACCTCCGGATTGTCCTTTTATGGCAATCCAAAAATAATCCAAACTAGAACTATCCAAAATGCTTTAGTCCAAAATTTATAAGGAAGGTAAACAAAATGAAAATCCTTTTTGCTGCGTAATAACATGTGGACACCTTCATCATGTATTCTTTTAAAACACTGCAACATCCTGAATTACCATAAAACCTTACTGATTACATTCATGATCCCTTATTCCTTAAATAATAATGGATATACTCCTTCAATCCAAAAATTTTGTAAACCCCAACAATGATGGAATATACAAATCATTAATTAGTTTCAAGGTAGTCAAGAATAACCAATATAATTTATCCAAATCAATCATGTATTATTCTAAAATCACTACCTCGGTATCAGAACTATATTATGGTTTATCATTATCTCAACCATATATTTTCCAAAAATTTAACCTGCTATTGAGTCACTTTTATTTGTTCCACACAATCTCAAGTCCTTAATGAAATAGTACTGCAGTACAATCCTTATATACTCCATAATAATTATAACAAGTACATTGTTGATACAACACTCAAATGACATAATCAACACAAGAACTCTAATCATTCCTCTTCATCTATGGTAGTATCATAACTTGATTATTATCCAATAGCATCATTTGTGGCATAGTCTGATGACTGGGACATAGGTTCATGTAGTGCCTAAACTTCTTTCAAATGAAGCATTGTACATTTGAAACCATTTTCTTACCCTTTCAGTCACGTACTTGGTGTCCTTTTTCTCCACACTTATAACAAACTCCCATTCCCTTCAGGCAAGTTCCAGGGTGTTTCTTCCCACAGTTATCACATATGGGAAAATTCTTCTTTTCCCTCTTCCCTTTATCCATATTTCTCTCTTCCATCCTTTTCTTCTCTTTCTTCCCTTCAAATCCATAGGACTCAGATAACTCTTTACTTATCTTATCAACACATGATACTATTTCTTCATATGATGATAATACGTGGGAGACTATTTCCCTTCTAAATGATGGCTTAATACCATGAAAGATATGATCCTTCTTATTCTTTGGATCAAACGTATTACTGGAGTTCACATTCCTTATACTAGGCACCATTTCTATACAATAGCGTAAACTAGGTCAGTTTATGAATTGAAATGAATAATTCCAAACTTGTAAAATACCTAACACAAATTGAACAGTTTATGGATATAATCCATAATCATAAAAATGTCTTCTTTGAGGAAGAATATACTTATAAATCCTTCATAATGGTTTGTAAAGAAAATGAAAATTATCCTAAGCATATCCTTCAGGAGTGTCGTAACCAAGAGTGCAGCAAGGCCCGTTGTCGTGCACTAGTTCTCGTTCGAGTCTAGCTCAAAGCGGTGTTTTCGGGTTTTACCCCTAGGTACATCTATGCTAGAGCTGCCTCTACCTGCTCGTATCCAGACAGGGATGTATTGCTCGGAAAACTCACAAAATCTCTTCAATACCAAAATTCTAGGAAGTTCTTATATACTAATCCTCAAATTCCATCTTAAATCAATGTGCTCTAATCAGAGTTTTTCTAAATCTAGATTCCAAGGTTATTTCTAAACTTCCTATGATACCAACTGTAACGCCCCAACCCTAGTTACCCAGATTCAGTGCATTATTACATAACATTGGCATGATTACAAGGAATCAAGTCCCAAAGGACCGATCAGTTTAGCAGTCTTGGAAAATAGATTACATACATGAATGTTACATTGCACATTAAGACATACAAAACAACATAAATAATCTTTTTGAACGCCATTATTCCCTTGGCTTAACCCCGCATATCAATCACAATAAACTTCTTGGAATCCTAGGAAAAATAAAACATAGAAAGGGGTGAGCTCAAATGCTCATAAAGGGTAAGCAATACAACGGAAACTTTCATAAATAAGCATAAACATTTTTAAGGCATTGTATAACTAAAAAAAAGTCTTTTAAACTTGAACTTCAGCATAATATGGGAAAAAATAAAATTAAATAATGCCATTTACTTATTCACATGGATATTCTACTAGTCGAATAATCACATGCAATATCACTAACCACTTTCATAATGATGGAATGCATAATGCTAGACTATCATAACCACATAGCCAAGGCCTCGTGCCAAGACTACAAATAATATTTTGTGAAGGCCTTGTGCCAAGACACTAGTTTGTCTCATGAGACCTATCAATGCATCGAGGAGCTATAGCGGACTCCACCCATCACTCACTAAGTCCAATGCATTCCTCATATGAATAGGTTTAAACATAACATAAACATTCATATTAAAACTAGCATACGAAATGTCAATAATTTCTCCATAAACCATGAATGGTATAAAAATAACACATCCACAGTCAAACATATCACAAAACCTTCAATGTAAGTTTTTTATAGTAAATAAACTTCAAATAAGCTTAAAATCCATCAATGGATGTTGACATAGATGAAAATGATGAGTAAAACTTTTTGAGAGAAATATCTTTTTTGTAAAATCATTTAAAAGTCACACATTTATAAATGAAGTAATTTAAAATAGATTTTTGAATCAAAGTGCCCCATACCACTTTGAAACTTTTGAAAAGAATTATCATTTCAAAACATTCATGTCCATATAAATAAATCCTTAAAATCGTTTTGAAAACAAGGACATTAATTAAAAATATTTAGAAAGATAAATCTTAAAAAACATTTCAAATTATGATCTTGATAAAGAGAACCTTTAAAAATCCTTAAAATCTTTATTTTGAAATCGTTTTTTATGAAAAATGGACATGGATGATAAAAATGTCCCAGAAAATACTTACACATAAACAATCTCGGATAATAATGAGATTGAGGAATTAACCCTTACCAATTTGGTAACTTACGAAACAAACAACCCATGAAAGAGGTATCATACAACGAATATGTAAATACACATAAATTCAAGTGTATTACACAAAGAATACAATTATGGGCAGTGCATACACCACAAAAAAGGTAATAGTGGCAATATGGCATGAATCTCATGGGAATAAGGAGTGAGATAAAAACCCCTTACCTTGCACTTTCCTTTAGTCGATGGTACGTTTAACCTCCTATACGAAGATCGTAGTATGTTATTAAATTATACCAGAACCATATTAATATTTATGATATCATACATGATTTATTTATGATTTTATACTACCCATTTAATAATAATTTCTATGTTAAATTAACATTTCGGGTAATAATCGTTTTCTTTATCGTACGTGTTTTAACTTCTTACTATTGATTGTATAACTTAGATCATGATTTAAATACTTACATAATATAAATCATTATAAATATATCATATATATTTAGAATATAAATATTTATAATAGATATATATATGAAATGGAAAACACCGTTTATAGAGACGGTAGTCCGTACGTACCCATAAACGTTGTTTCTGTTTTCATATAGTTCTGGACAGAAGTAAGTGAGTAAGATATATGTAAGTACATAAATACTTATATATATAAATTTATATATCTCTAGTAGCATTATTATTTTATATATTACATACTATGTATTTTTATAATTGTCGATGAATGGTGAACTTGGAAATGAATCTCATCGCATCGTGGAGACGGTAATCCGTACGTACGCACGAGCGAAAATATCATTCTTTTGATATTAAAATACTATATAATTGGATGGTATATCATATATAAAAAATCATTATCATGTTATATTTATTATTTACATAAATTATACATCATTAATATAACCATCTATATAATAATATATTGAATAACAATTACACCACGACGTGGAGACGGTAAGCCGTACGTACGCACGTATGGTGACATGTTATTCAAAGGATGGATAGAATACTGAATATGGTTGTACCATATTTCTAATAACATCAAAGTATATATAAGATACTAGATTTATTATTTTAGAATGGTAATAACAAAGAAAGAACAAGTGGAAGAAGAAAGGAACTTGAAAGAGGGTGGTGAAATCATTACCTCTTCTTCGGGTTCTTTCTTTTGATTTGATCAAAAGGGCTCCTTAGGTTGGCTTTCTGACTAAAGGAAGGCCTCTATGATGAATTGAGGGAAGTTGAGAGAGTATTTGGGCAGGGGTTGTCCTAACCAAAAGGCTTTGAGGTTGTGAATTAATGAGAAGGGGGAGTGCCCTTTAATAAGAGGGGTGAGGGTCACCTTTGAAAAAGCTAGAAATATTATTTTATAATAAATTCATATTCTGTTTCTAATGGCTCCAAAGTGGATTATTTAAAGGTTAAGGTTGGTATAGGTCGAAAACTACTCAACCAATAGGATTTAGACATGTTTGGGTTACTATATTAACCTTATCTTTAAGTATTAACTCTTAGTTAATTTGTTTCACTTTTACAATGTCTCTTTGTATTTTTATATTATATGGTTAATAAACTCACTATATACATCCAAGCGACCCCCAAGTGGTCCATTAATGATACACCTATAATTATATAAGTCTCTTGGCAGAACCTTAGATTTTTAGGAATTTATTATCAATTAATAATATAATATTTGTTTTAAAAACTATTTTATGTCAATTTTGACACAATTCAATAATTGATTTTTGTAAAAATTTATAACAGAATTATTACTTCGTAAAAAGTTAATTAAATAAATCATAACATGTCATATTATCCTATAAAATTATTTTTATTTATAAAAAGTTTCAAATTACATTTATTTGGGTATTTATAATATCAATTATTCTAATTTTTCATTAATTAGGAAATTACAGCATCACCATTGTGTCATAAATAAATTAAATTATATAATGTCTAAAAATTATAAATAAAATATCATTATATAGGAAATATTTTTATATTTCTATTTAATATTTAAAATCAAATTTATCTTATGTATAACCCTATATTAAAAATGTTTTAGTAAATAAACTTTGATTTTAACTCTTTTAACTCTTCTTTGAATTAAATAATAATAAATGTCCTAATCTAATCCAAGTGGACCTAAATGATAATATTTTACTCCTAATGTTGTTTTTGGTTGAGATATACTTGTACAATAGAATTATGACATGTGTTAGTGTAATATTAATATCATTTTTACCCTTAATTACCCTATTTACTTTTAACCGTGATAAATAAAAGTACAAAGTTACTATTCACCAAAAAATATTTTCATCTCATTGAACCACATTTTACTCCTTGATATTAACCGTGTCTCTCGTATTTTCGAAATTCCACTCACAGAAGTGGTAAAATTAAGTTTTATGAAAAATTCAGTTTTTTTTAACTACCACTTAGTGGTTTCACTATTAATCAAAAAAATGAAAGTTTCCAGAAAAATACCAAAAAATAGGCCTAAGCTATATTTCATATTATTAATTCAAAAATTATGTTTATTTTACCAAATTCAAAACATGTCAGTTGCATCAATTAATTTAAAAATTAATTCCCGTTGTCAAAACAAATAGCGTGTTTTTAAGAGATAATAACTATCAAAAGATTGACACTTGTTTATGTCTGGTTTAAATGTGAAATTACATCGAATGACCAACATTGAATTAAATTCTAAAAATATATTATAAATATACTTTAAAACCACTCAAATTAATAATTTATCACTATTAATTATTTCGATTAAAAAATTTGTTTTTAATTAAAATTTAGTAATTTTCACTATTCATCAAAATATGAAAGTTATCCGAAAAGTACCAAAATTTCACCCTAAGTTAATTTTGATATTAAGAATCCAAAAATTAAGTCCATTTAGAAAGATAAAATTTATAAAATTTTAAAAAGTAGGTATTACTATTCATAACAGCTAGTTTGATTGGTTGTGGTGTGTTAGAATCTCGAAGTTGCGTACAATGCACGCCATTGCATTATTAAAAGGTAAATGTACCATGGAATCTTGGGGTGTTTCATTGTAAATTTTGATGTCCCCATTCTAAAGAATAAATTTATTTAGTCAAATTGAATATATAAAAGTTTAAAATATTTGAGTTTAAAAAAAGGGTTTCACTATTAAAAGTTGGTAAAAGTGCATTTTTTGAAAAATACTTCTTTTATCTGAAAAAAAATGAATTTGTTCTTACATTATGTCTAAGAAACACGTAATATGGATTCTAAAATTATAAGGATTATATAAAGTTTAAAATTTAGTTAATACTATTCATAACCTCTTTTTAACGGCTTGTTTGGTAAGTCATGGTGCGCTTGAACTCGGTGTTGCATGTAGTGCAAGTTATTGAATTATTTTGAAGAAATAACACACTATGAAATCTTGGGGTGTTACAGGTCAATTATGATCATTGGTCAATATGACCATTGGTCAATACGACCATCGGTCAATATGACTATTGGTCAATATCACCATTGGGAACTGTACTCTTGATAATAATTTTAATGTTATCATTAGAGTTTCTAAGAAATATTTTGACAAAGTAAAATTGATACATAAAGAAGAGTCGATGGCCTCATCTAGTAGAGTTGTTCTATAAAAATCCCATTTGTTAGAACTTGGTATGGTGGTAGCATAATTAGTCTTTACTCTTTTCCAATCCCAAGCTAAGATTCAACATGTTAATCTTGACCAAAATCACCTATGGGAGAAGTTCAAGTTAGTGAATATCACCACTCAAGAGAAGTTATCTGAGATGCCCAAAGAGTCTATCACCATCACACACCTTACCCTTAGGTTATATGCAGGTGTTATAAGGGTTTAGGCATAATTGACCTAGTTAATTAAAATTTAATCCCTTTGTTTAAATAAAATTTTTATTTTTTCATTTCCTTTTTAAGAATAGTTTTTCATAAAAATTGAGATGGAATTTGATAAATTGATTTTTTGGGAAAAAATTGTAATTTTTAGAGAGATGTAAATTATTATATTAAACTATGGTTTTATTAATAATTTTTATTATAATTAAATAGTTTTATAAAAACACTCCTTTTAAATTATAAATGATAAAATTATTTTTTTCTATTTTTTCAAATATCAAAAATTTTACTATGCATTCACTATGAATTTCCTGCCCAATGTTATTTTTAACAAATTAGTATTTTTAAAGTTAAAAATTAAATTTATCAGATTTATAGAATTATTATGATATAATAAATTTCATTTTTGAAATCTTAATGTTGATATTAGGTTAGTTTAAATTTATGAGAATTTTCTAAAATATTTTGTTTTTCAATGAATAGCAAAAATACAGTTGTGAGTTTTTGGTATGTTTAATGACATCATAATTATTTAATAAGTAATATAAAATATTGGTTGAATATTTTGGATTAAAATAAAATACTAGGTTTCCCAAGTGGACAATACCATGGGCAAGCCCATGGTTTTGTAAATACCACTACTGAGGTGTCCAAAAAAATCAATAAAAAATCCCTCACTTTTACTATAAATACCCACCCAATTATCCATTATATTTAATTACCAATTCATCCTCCACAAATATATGGTATTTTTACCTCTAAATGAGTCCTACCAAGGTTTACTCAATCCCCTAAGGTCCAAATATTCTAGTTTTAGGAGTTACTGATCAAGGTAAGGGAACTCTCAACTTCTCTTTTCCTTTCAAGTTTTTTTATGTGGTATGTATTTAAAATATCCATACCATGTTCTTATAAAAATATTATTATATACCTTTAATGTTTTTATAGTCTTATATGAATGGTATACCCTTTTACCCTCTCTTTTTAATGTTTTCTAAATTCATGTTTCATACTCGTTATGCTGCCGAATTTTCTACTCATAATTGCTCTCTTTTTCTCAAGAAATTATTTTATTTTCTTTATGTGAATACCCAAACCTCTCCATTTTCCAAGGTTATTCACCAATATGTAAAAATGATATATTTTATTTTTTTAATTTAAATACAAAAAACCTTCATTCCCTTTCCATAGGTTATAAATGATATAATGATCATGTTTTAAGCACTTTTTTACAACGTCATGATTTTGATACAAACCCATTTATTTTATTCTCCATGGGTTATATATGATATTTTTTATTATGATATATGTGGATAACATAAAAATTAATACATATTAATTTTTTTCTCTGATATCTCTCCAATGTATTGGGTAAATAATTTAATCTCTAAAGATAAAATGTTTTATGATACCTTGGTGAATAACCATGGTAATTTTTATGGCACCTCGGTGATAAACCTTGGTGATATGATTATGAATGTATGAAATAAATTTTGTAGACAGATATCCAAGTTATGGTTCATTTTATTTTATTTATGATATGCCTTTTTTCTATTTCTCATTCCTTTATGATATACCTCAATCTCTTATCGACATTTATCATGATCACATGTACACTATTTTTCATGTTTCCCCTTACTAGGCATTATGGTCACCCTTTACTGTTATGTATGTGCCTAGGTTATGAGATGCGTTAAATATACTTAGGATGGACCTATTTTTAATCCTTTCAAGTGTATTAGAAGATTTTTTTATGTTTTTTTTGTAATATGTACCTAATTTCCAAGAAACTAATATTTAAAAGATCCTCTCCTTGTAACATATAATCTAAAGTTATGTAATAGAAATGTGGGATTCTATATAGATAATGTCACTAGATTTTCAATACGAAGATCATAGTCTCCAAATCTAGATCATGCATGGGATAGTTTTTATCATAAAATTTCAACTACCTTGAGTCACAGGCTATCACATTATCATTTTTCATCAGTATATGGCCTAAGACCTTCTTTGACTCATCTTTTTATACCATGAAGAGTTCCCCACTTGTGGGTAGTGTATGTACTAGTATAGTGATAAGCCTATTTTTCAACTCTTTGAAGCAGTATTCACATTCATTGGTCTATTCAAACTTTACTCCCTTTCGATTTAGTTTGGTTAGTGGGTTTAATAATCATGATAAGTTCCTCACAATTCATCCATAATACCCAACTAGACTAAGGAAACTATGGATCTCTATTACATGTGTTTCTAATTTAATTTATATTTTAATGGTCCATATATATCCATTTTTTGGTGATAACATGACCTAATAATGATACTTCCACTATCCAAAACTCATATTTATTCTTCTTTGCATATATTTTCTCCCTTATCAAAGTCTTTTAGTATAGTATTAAAATTCTACTCATGCTCCTCTTTCTCTTCGATTATATCATAATCTCATTTATAAATAATACCACAAATTTTTTAAAATTAATATCTAAATAATCTATTCATTAGGTACATGAAAACTTATGGATAATTAGTGAGCCTGAATGGTATAAATATTAACTCATAGTGTCTATACCATGTTCAAAATATAGTTTTGGGAATATATTCCTTATTCACCTTTAATTGGTGATATCCCAACCGAACATACACCTTTGAGAAATACTTGTACATATATAGTTGATTGAACAATTCATTTGTCCACAGTAGGGGATAGTTATTCTTTATAGTGATTTTTTTTATCTCATGATAATCAATTCATAGGTTCATTGATCCATCTTTCTATTTGATGAGGAGGACTGGGACAACCCATGGTGAAGCACTTGAGCATATAAAACCCTTTTCGAGATTCTCTTGTAACTACTTATTTAGTTCTTCTAAATCAATAGTGTTTATTTGAAAAGGATACATTTTTACGGTCACAGATTCAACTATAAGTTAAATTTAGAAATCAACCTCTCAATCAGGAGTAAGACTAGGAAATTATTTATGGAACACATAAATGTAGTCCCTCACAATGGGAATATCTTCAAGCATGATCATTTCCTTTGTCTCAATCATTTGAGCTAGATATTATTGATCATAATGAAATAGTATCCATGATTTGTAATAAAATTCCAAAGGATATCCATCCACCTCCTTCCATTTTTATTGAATTGGAGGATGCCTCGGGATGTGTAGAGTGTTCTCTCTATCCTAATAGTTTATGTTGTATTTATATAAATATATCCAATCCATGACCAATATAGAATCAAACTTCACTAAAGGAAGTAATATGGTATTTTATAGAAGGTTTCATCTTCAAAAAATGATTGGGGAGGAGTTATATACTTTGGAAGCAATAATTTCCCCATTTTATGTTCTCACGGATAACTCAAACTCTATATTTTTATGTGTTGTTTGAATAGTTATACTAATACACATGGAATATATAAAATATTGTGTAGAAACATAATCAAAAGGTAAATTTTCTATTCTTGAATGAATAAACAGTGTACCCATCACTACATCATTATCAGAATCCATCTAAATAGTAGTGATAGCATATTCCCTTTTATACTGCCTTAGAGGTTGTTGTCGTTGATTGTCTCTAACAACCCTTATCTCAGGGAATTGTCTCACATAATTCCCTTGTTCCTTATAGTTAAAACATTGTGCTATAAGATGAATGTTGATCTAAACCTTCCTTTATTATTCTACATTAGTGGGATTCTTCATATCTCTTTGACAATAATTATCCGAATGCCCCTCTTTTCCAAATTTTAATCATCTCCCATATCCCTTTAAATAATTCCCAAGATTCTTCTTCTTACACATTTCACATATGGGATGTTGGGTTTTCTTTCCTCCATGGGATTTATCCATTGATCCACCCATATTAAACATAATTTTACACTTTTTATATATGATCTCATGATACCATTGAGAGTATAAAATATTCATCTCAACCTTAAAGGCATAATGGAAAATCTCCTCATATTTTTTAAAGTCTCAAATCACTAAGTATTTTTGTAGTCTCTACTTTAAACCACTAAAGAAGTGATACACCTTACTTTAAATGGTCATGAAAAATCCAGAGTCATGTTGTGAAAGCCTTTTAAAGTTTTCCTCACACGTCTTGATAGACTCATCTTCCTTTTTCTTTAGTCCAAGAAACTCCCAATACATATTAAGATAAAGATTTTGGGGAAAATATTTATTGAAAAATATTTTCTTGAATCCTTCCCATTACATGGAATCAATTTCCTCTTTAGAAATAATTTTCTTGATCTTTTTTCACCATTGATAAACTTCCCTGTCAAAATGATAGCCACCATCATGAATTTCAATTATTTTGAGAAATGTAGATGAGTGGATATTTTCTCAATGGAGCAATTAATTTTTCCACAATGAGGGGATTATAAGATCCACTAATGATAGGAGACCTTTTTCACATAAAGGATTAAATTATAACATGATATTTCTTAGGAGAAGAAGGGTGTCCCACATGATTCAAGTTATTATTCATAACATGAACCAGTTTATTCAAAACTATCATGAAGTTCTGAGCTCCCATTCCCATCAGGTTTGGAATCTCATTAGGTAAATATTTACATTTTTTATCACATTGGTTTTTAGCACAGGTTCTGTTATTTCTTTCCATTAACTAAAAAGGGAAAAATAAAAATTTGTGGCACAAATACTTATCTAATGAGAATATAAAAATAAAAATGTAAACTTATAAATAATAACATATAAATGAAAATTATATCCTAAATTATGATTCCCTAAGTTTCATTCTAGGTCATCCATGGTGATAGAGTTATCTTGGGGGTTATTACAAAAGTTTTCTATTCCTAATACCCATAAATATCTAAGCCATCCTTTGATACCAACTATAGTTACCCTTTCCTTTTATATATATTTTTACATGATTTTAATCATAACTATCCATTAAATACAAACAAGGATCTAAATGCCTAGTGTATTTGGAAGACTAGGAATATAATTAGAAAACATGAAACTATAATAAAACATCTTTTTAGTAATCTCTATTATGATCTCCTAACTCCCTTTCATATCTTAAAACTATATAGGATAACCTAGGGAATATATAGACAAAAGGGGTGAGCTAAAAACCACATTAGGGAACATAAACATAGGAATGAAGCATATAACATGAGTTAGAAGGCATAACATGATAACATAAAATTCATGCATCATGAATAAACAGATGGAGGAATAACGTATAGCACAAGGAAACATATGAACATGAAAACATAATAAAGTGAAAGTAACACATAACTTGACATAAACATGAGTCAAGGCTAACTTCTAAGACAATATCACATGGTATACAGAGTCCTATAATGGATTAGGTTTACTCACTAATCTCATACATAATGTATCATGATACAAAACTTTACCCAACGCATGGGGGTGATATCTAGGCTCACCCCACATAAAATCTAAATGCGTATATATACCACATAAATAAATCAAACATGGTTAATAAACATAAGGGTTACCCATGGGAAAAATTGGGTTTTGTAATCATGTCATAAGGCATAAAAAAAGGGAGTATCACAATGGTGTCCCTGAAATAATGGATTTAAATCATTCTTGGAAATTAATAAAGGAAAAATAAGAATATATCATTAATAATAATTTCTAACTAAAGTTAAAACATGAAAATAGTTGTTATGTAACTTTAAAAATGTGCCACTAAAGTGTGATTTTAGTGAAAAGAATAAAGAGTCCTTAAAGATAATAAAAAATAATTATTTACATAAAAACTAAAATGAACTAAAATAATTTTTAATGATAAAATGGGTTATTTTAGAAAATATGTGTGGCTTAAAACTATTTATAGAGTGTACTTGAAAAGGGGTAAGAAACAAAGAAGTTCTCTTTAATTGGGTTTTCTTTTCTAGAGGAATTGATAAGGGAACCTTTTAAAATATGTATTTTCCAATTAAATAGTGATAAATTGAGCTATATATATATGTTTTTAACATATATACATAATATAAGAGAATTATATAAGAATAATTAAGATATAAATTTAGGAAAATTGAGATAAAGTGTTTCCCAAAACAAATATGGAAGTTCGGAGAGATCCCTTACCTTGTGTCTAAATATGTTTTTCACTTTAACTTAATGTATTGTATAATAAAACTTGATTAATTAATTACTTGGTTTAAAACCTATTACACATATATTTTATTTATTATAATTTTATTATTTTCATTTATTTTCATTTTTATGAGTTATAAAGTTCAATTTCATTATTTTGGGAGCATTCGTTTCTTGGTTTCATGGTCGATTCACTTGTGTATAATTATGGAAGTTCTTATAAAATGGGAATACTTATAAAGAAGTTAAATGAAATGGTATTAATAAACTTAAATAATTTTAATTCGTATTACATATTATTATTTTTCAGACATGTGGATGATTAATTTAATAAAACGTTAATGATAAATGTTTAGTTTATTTTGATGTTTTTTTCGACCATATCAAACTAGCTTCATTTTATTTAATATTATGGACATATACTATTTAAATAATGTGAAACAACATAAAATATACATAATTACTTCATTTAAAACAATTAAAAGTGAATTTAAACCTACCATGAAAGCATTATTGGAAAATGAAAACTCATCATCCATGAAAGCACTTAACCGACATAACATGGAAAATGGTGTCATTTTTCTTTGAATAAGAGGAGGTAATAAAAGGGGTTGATATAAGATATTACATTATAAATATAAAATTTTATAAACATGATAATAGAGTTATTATTCTATTTTTTATGAATTAGGTTATGAGAAGGTAGAATAAGAAGGAAATTAAAATAAATAGTTTGAGAATGTTACCTCTTGAATATCACCTCCTTGAAGAACCCCTTAAGGAACTTTTATTTGGTCCTTTGGTGAGACCAAAATCACTTGAACATGGTAATAGTGGGTGTTATAGGGTTTTGAATACATTTTAAAAGATTAAAGTCTTATAATTTGTGATTATAAGGGGTGGTGAGGGGTTGTATTAATAAAGGGAGGAGAGAAGTGTTTTTTATTATTATATTCATTAGTTTATTATTTTGTCTCAAGCCAATAAATAGTGTTTATTAATGTGATTATATATTGTAAATTTTGAATTTAAGTTCAAAATAATGGTTTCTTACATCATTCATGACTCAAAAATTCATGTATTTGGTTTATAATGCTAAATACCGTAAATTATAATATTTCACTATTCACCAAAAGTTCAACTATTTTAGAAAAAAGCCAAAAATAAACCCTAAATTTTTTTTAATGTGTATATATTAAAATTTGAATCCATTTTATGAAAATAATTTTCTAAATATGATAAATTTAATTTTTAAATAAAACCCTCATTTTTTCAAAAAAAAATATTGATTTTATAATTATAATTGATTTTATGACCCTTAAATTACTTATGGTCTCATAAAATTATCTTATCATTATTTAAAACCTAATATTAATTTAAAAATACATTTTATGAAAATAAAATTTCTTTTAAAACATTATATTCAATATAAAATTTCAAATAAAATTTTTATGTTTTATAAAAATACCAACACTTAATTTATAATTTTTAAAACATTTATTTACTTGTACCATGAAATAAATATATCATTTTATCATATTATAAGATACCTAAATATTATTTTAAATTTACATAGGTGAGGATATTATTATAATAGATATATTTCTATTCATAATGGTCAGATTACTATTACAACAGTTAGGTTACTATTCTAATGGTCAGATTAATATTCCATTGGTTAGATTACTATTCCAATGTCCATGTTTATAATAGTCACATGGGTTCCCTACAATCCATAAATGTATCTTATTCCATTAAATCATCATTAAATTCTATTTTCTATAAAATTTATATATACTTTCATCTTAAAAATGAATATTTTATTATTACATTGTGTTTTATTTCTACAGCTTTGTTCATGGGTAAAGTCATTTTGGTGGATCGAACAAATCCAAATTTTCTTATTCTTATTATTTTCTTTTCTTTTTATTTTCTTTTTATATTCCTAAACTAATATTTGGATTTATTATTGTTTTATTTACTAACTAATATATCATTATTCGTTTATGATAACTTGGTTTCTCTATGTGGTGTATCTGATTTATACTACATGATATAATTATAACAAGAGAAATTCCATTGATAAAATTCTACGTCATTAAAATGTACCCCTAAATCATTTTTTTATAAAACAAATATCAATTTACCACTAAATAAATTTTATAGGTTATCATTATCTTTAAATATATGCTTTCAAATCCTAAAATAAAAGCTACTAAAGAAAACAACTTAAATGTTTCATAATTCTTATAACTAGAATATAATTGATAAAACACTTATATAATATAATTCTAAAATCCCAATACATAAAAATAGAAATCATTCCACTTCAATTATCAGAATAACATATTATATTCCTTGGTCTATGAGTAATCCATTAGAATAGGTAATTAACTTGGATGATTCCAAAGTTCTCCACATATAAGACATTGAATTCTTTGGAAATTCATTGCTCTATTCCCGTCATTTACACAAAAAAAAAATTCTCATTCCTTTGAGATATTCTCATGGGTAATTCCCAAAATCATGACATGTAGGTAGCTAAATATTATTTCCTTAATAGTATTCATCAACTAAACTCCCTTGAAACATCATTTTTCTCTTATTAGGTGTGTCAATAATCTCACCCGATTTGAGTTTTAAATCATATAATGTGATAGATAAGGGGATAATCACAAGGTTTTTCATTCAAAATCCAATTTCATTTGGTTCATCATGAGTATAATCATTGAATTATCCATCACAATCAGTGTTAAAATAGTTATTTTGGGTTCCATCCATTGACTAAAACCAAAAATAATAGTATGGACAATAATAATCATAGTGTAAAATCATATAATCATGAAAATAATTTATAGGATGTCCAAATAATGACACCTTATTTTAAATGTATGACACATTAGGTTTAACATAGGTCATACATAGTTATTATATTTTTAAATCCTTTATAATGGTGTATAATGAAAATGTGAATTAACCTAAGAATATCCCTCAGGAGTGTCAAAATAGGTGCATAGTAAGGTCTCATTCACCATGCACCAGAATGATGGCTGAGATATAAGTAGTCGAATCTATTTGGGTTTATTACACCTAGATTAATTTGTTCCAAAACCAAGTACACCATTAGTATTTAGATATTTATGTATTCTTATGAAACCCATATAATATCTACCTTACCAAAACATTATAATTTTATATTATACTTAGGCTTATCCTAGGGTTTTCACCAAAGTTCTCTAATCCTAATCTCAAAAAAAACTAAAACCTACTCTGATTCCAAATATAGTGACTCATACTTTCCATATATAAATATTACATCTTATAAGATGAATGACATTATGATACATTCCAGAACCTTAAAAACTTGGATATATAAGAAACTGGTACATAAAGTATTTACATCATCTCCTACTATGTTCTTCGAAACTATAACCCTTCTTAGACACATCATACTTAAAAACTTTCTTCATATCCATTGAAAAAGTAAAAGTAATAAAGGGTGACCTTACATACACAATAAGGGTAAACATAAGATATATCAATCGATGATCATATGGAAGCATAATATAATCATAATCGTATGAGAATATGATCATGACTTATAATAATCATACCCAATCAGTCAATGATATTTAATCGTGAATCATGGAATAAGGTATTGTTATAAAAAATACATAATTATTGTGTAACCATCAATAATCAATCATGATCCATGAAAAAATATCATAATTATAAGACATAAGTTTGTATCATACACATAAGCATAGAAAATAATTTCCATAGTCAAGACTCACTGCCAAGACTAATATAATGGAATGGGTTCACTCATTATTCTATCATATCCTTAGTTAAGTTTCACTCTAAATACTATCAAAGTGGATAAGTTCCCTTACTAAACTGGGTTCACACCCTATTCTAGTTCTTATTATCTCATGAGATATCTATCCTTTCCCAATGTGTAGGAGGGATATATAATTTGGGGCCCACCCATCACATAATGAAAACCATAAAAATGTGTGATACAAGATCATAAAACATTCATCATATCATCATATCATCATATCATATTATCATAACCTATATAAAGGAAACAAGTTTCATAAACATTTTATCATTTCATCATAGTAAACCCCATGGAAAAGAAATGGGTTTCGTAAAGGTTTCATCATAACTTAATTAACTTGTGGAAAATAAATGGGTTTTATAGAATCATTATTAAATCATTATCATCATAATACATCAATAGGAAGAAATTAGATTGTATCATAAGATCAAATCCCTAGTTAATAATAACAATCCATAAAGGATATTGAAATGGATTAAAAATGACATTAAAATATCATTTGAACCTTTCTTTGAAAATATGAGAAATTCTTTCCCTTTGATAACATTTTAACTTAAAATTCCCAAAATATTGAAAAAATATTTTTCTTTTAAAATAAATAAGGAAAAATTTTAAGGAATATTTTAATCAAACAATTAACATGATAGTGGTAAAATCCATTCATGTTATATACGTTAAACGAAAACATTTCTTTCACACCATTGTAAAAATCCACAAATGGATTGTTTGAGAAAAAAATCTCTAAAAATGATTATATTTTAAAACTTTTTAAATAAATTAAAAGTTATTAAAAATTAACTTTTTAAAAAAATTCAAGTATAATTTAGAACATTCATAAATAATTTTTGAAGAGCATGGTCATGGAAGAGAAAGTTCATCGACGAAAAAGGAAATAAGGTTATCTTTTATTTAAAAACATTTTCTTGATCATTTTAAGTACCAAATAGATAAAAATTGTACTAATAAATAAATATTATAGTAATATATATAGTATAATAAAATATATTGGGCTTAAAGGATGATTAAAATTTTCCTCAATATAAATTTTTCATAGACAATCCTTAAAACAAAAGAGATTGTAACATAAACTCGTTATCACTTTGGTAATTTTTAAATAAAACCCCCATGAAATAAATAAAATAAAATGAAATATTAAATACCATGAATATAAATATATTCATGACATGAAATATAAAATTGGTATTATATACACCACATAAAATAAACAAGTGGTGAATATGGTATATGCCTTATAGAAACAAAAGTGAGATTAGAAACCCTTACCTAAAGTCTTGTATTATTTCATACATGATCAAACATCATATATATTATATAAATATTTATTATAAACCTATTACATAAAAATATTACTTCATAACATAATATTTATCATTAATTTATAATTTATAATTACCCTTTTTATTAACAATTCTTCCTTAAAATGGATATTCGGGTGAAAATTGGTCCTTCTTCCATGCATGTTTTGGTTTGACGGTTTTGATCCTTGAATATTGGTCATGGTTTCATAATATCAATAATATTAATCACTAAATATGTATAATATTTATTCATAATATACACTTTCTTAATTATTCATATAAAGTGGTGATGAAAAATTAATTACATCACTTCATGGAGACGGTAGTCCGTACATACGCACGAGTGATGTTTCTATTTTTTAATGGTTGGAATGAAAGAAAAGTAAATAATAATTAAATTTCCAAAAATAATTATTATATAATATAAATAATATATATTAATTAAATTTATCCTTATCACCATCCATTTAAAGCGAAAATGAAAAAGGAATTACATCAGTTCGTGGAGGTGGTAGTCCACACGTACACACAAGTGACGTTATCATTTTTAAATGGAGGAAGGTAATAAGGTAGTTGAGATATTATAATTATAAAAGAAAAATTATTTCATAAATATTATATATAAATATTAACTCTATAATAATAACAAACCATGAATTATGGTGATGGATAATGAATCATATATCTATGTGGAGGTCATGGTCCACATGTATGCATGAATGATACTTTCATTCCCCATTTGATAAAAAGGAGGTAGAAATGGTGGTGACATAATCAAAATAAAATTTAATTATATTTAATATACTAAATTTGTTATCTTATGATCAAAAACATAATTTTATAGGATGTATAATAATAATGAACTTGAAATAGGATGGGTAATATGATTACCTATTCTTTGGTATACCACCATTAGATCCCTTATTAAAGACCCTTGGAATGGTATTTTAAGAATAAAAACACCTATAATTCATGTATAGGTAAGTTTATAAAATAATTTTCTAAGTTTTAGAAGAGATACTTGTATCAAAATGGGGTAAATTATTAATAGGAGGGGTGTCCTTTTATAAGGGATACAAGGGGCACTCTTTTAATTTTTCAAAAATTTAAAATATTATGAAGTTATATTCATGGACAAGTGGTTTAAAATTGTCTTAATTTATAATTAAATATTATATAGGATTTAAATAAACTCATACAATGTGATTTAAAACATTTTTTAGTTCATTTTAATCCTTATCTCTTTACTTTTACCCCTTGTTAACTCTTTTTATCCTTAACCATTGTAACACATTATTCAATCATTAAGGGTTATAGTTTTACTTTAAAGGTAAAATTGTTATAAAAATGTTAAAGGGATGAAATTTTATACCATATATCATCCCCCTTTTTCTATTTAAATATTTTTATGATTTTTAAATCATTTAATAATATATTATTTAACATAAAATAACATTAAATTCATTTTAAGAACTATTCACATATTTTTACTTTAAAAACATAAATATTGGTTTTTAATTTGAGAATAAACTATTTACCCATCAAATATAAATTATTATTAACCATAAAATTCGTTTCAAACCATAATTAATCAAAAAAATATTACTTTTGATGTTTTTAAAATCATATTATTTTATTTTTCAAGCACTGTACTAGCATTTTGTAGGCATTTAAGGTAATTTAACCATCTATAAGAATTTAAAAAAAAATATACTCATAAAAATAAACAAATCGTATTAAAAATAAAATTTTATATTCATTCATAGCTTCTTATTATCTCTATGTAAATATATAAGATAAATCAAAAGTAAAAGAGTGACATTTTCAAATTTTCTTTACTCAAAATAATATAAATGTTGTTATTGAAGTAAAATTGCACAAAAATTCCATATATTAAAACTTTGGATGGATAAGTTATAATTAATATCATTAAATGAAATAATGGTAAGTTTTGGATTGATTTTTAGACCTTATATAGTAGTTTTAAAACCATTTTACCCATTTTACCCTTATCGAGGTGATAAATATTTACCACGATTACTATTCATAATGAACAAATATAAAAGGGTCCTATTTTAAAATTTTGAACCACATGATTTAAAATATGGTATATATTTTTTTAGATTCAATATCTATAATTTTTAGAAAAAACTTTAAATAAAATGCATTAAATGCAATAAAAAAAATTTAGAAAAATATGTTTTAAAGCATAAGAATTAACTTATATCAAAATCATAAATATTACTGATTAAAATTAAATTAATTAGATTATTGTAAATCAAATGGACCATATTTTTCTTTAATAAAAAATCCAAAATATAATGGTACTTTTCATTTACTTGATTTAGAGAAAATAAATTACAATTTTACAAAAAATCGGTATTTTCCACTATTAACTGAAAAATAAATATTCTTAGAAAAATCTCAAAAATTCACCCAAAGATAATATTGACATGATGGTTTAAAAAATTATATATTTTTATCAAACTCAAATTATAAAAATATCATAAATTGATTATAATATTCAATCACAAAAAAACAATAAAATCATTTTTAAAGAAAACATATTTTTTATGAATAAACTAACTTTATTGAAATTTTAATTCTTATTTACTAAGAATTAATAAATAAATTTGTATAGAGTATGGCCATTATAAAAATATTTCATAATATTATTACTCATATGAATACTTGAAAAATCAATGGCTATGTTATAATGGTCACATTTAAATAATAACATTTCTATTGTATATCTCAATTCAATTAAATCACGATGTTGCATGTTAAGAAAGAAATGGAGATTATTATTATTTTAAACTAAATTTGTAACATCCCAGGTAAATAAAGAATAAAGAATTTTCATAATTATTAATATTTACGAATTAAATATTAATTTTATTTTAAAGGGGTTGCTATGTTCGATAGCGTACCCGATACGCAACGATGAGTTTCTTTGAAACTTACGTAGCACACTAGTAATAAAATAATATTATTTTAAATGTTAGTTAACAATTAGTTGTTGTACTGGCGGGAATGGATAGAAATAACTAAAATATGATTAGATATGTTTTTAAATGTTTATACATTTACCCAATAAAAGATAAAGGCTTAAAATACGGAAAGAGTTCAATTTTAGGGCATATATACTCTAATTTTCACTAAAGGTTCACTTATCACCTTTTAATGGTGAACCGTCATTAAATATAGTTTTTATCACTCTTATACTTTATTTTGGACCAAATATAACTCTTCTTTAGAATCGGGACATCAAAATTTACTTTGTGTAAATTTTTGGTATCTTTCCGATAAAGTTCATTTTTATTATGAATAGTGTAAAATGTGGTATTTTAATTCAAAACCTATTTTTAATCTAATTTATTTATATGATTAGATTATCTTTTGATTTGGTTTTTAAGTGAAATTAGAATATATTTTTACCAGTTAATCCAATGGTGGTCATTGGAATCAATTTCACTTTGAAATTGGACTTAAACTGGTGTCAATCTTTTGATACTTATTGTTTCACAAAAACACGCTATTTGTCATGACAGTGGGAATTAATTATTAAATTAATTAATTTGACTTCTATGTTTTGAATTTTGTAAAATAGACTTCATTTTTTAATTCGTAATATCAAATATAGCTTAGGGTGAATTTTTGGTAATTTTCTGAAAAACTTCAATTTTTGATGAATAGTGAAACCACTAAGTGGTAATCAAGAAAACTGATTTTTCAGTTAAATGAAAGTTTACCACTAATGTGTATTGAATTTTGAAAATCCGACATACATGGTTGTCATTAAGAAGTAAAATGTGGTTCAATGAGATAAAAATAATTTTTTTGGTGAATAGTAACTTATTATGTTTTTAATCGCGATTAGAGGTAATTAGTGTAATTTAATGTAAAAATGATATTATAAAAATGTGAAAACACCGTGACACTTGTCCTACACCTATTGGGTCAGTCATGGCCGACCAATACAAGCCATGTCCCAACTTGGGGACCCCATGGAGCCACTTTAGTTGGAAAATGACATTAATATATTTTTATTTAATGTTAAAGTGAAAATGACACTAACATAAATTGTTTTACTAAAATAATTGTTGAGTGGGGTTATGAAAGTCCAAATTTTGATTATAAATAGTCATTGGAAAGCTAAAACGATTTCCTACATCATAGTATTTTTTTATAATTTTTAGACATTAAATAAATTAAATTATATATGACATAATAATGATGCAGCGATGACATCATTATTTGACGATTTAAATAAAATGGAAAGATAATGAAAAATATAAACCCTACACATGGCCAAAACCAATTGGATGAGTGGATTTAGAACCCTTATCACCTTATCCACGAATTATATCAATGTGGGACCTTTTAAAACCGAAACACATTTTCAAATAAAGTAATATTTCTTTACTTTCCAAAAGTGCCCCTCCTCTCCTCTTATAAAAGGCCCCCACCTCTACCTCATTTCACACACTTCTCAAGACTTTGGCTCGGCCAAACCCTGCCCATTTACTCTCTCCACATCCCTCTCCTCATCCTAGAGTATTACCTTTGGGCATAATTCTTTCAAAGGAATCCTTTAGGCTCAAATCAAAAGGGAGTTACACTTTTAAAGGTAATTCATTCTCTCTTGTTCATTTGTTTTATTTTGCTTCTCCAACCCCCTAAACTCTTTTTATTTACTTCTTTTGTAACAACACCAGTATCTTAAATATACTAGGATGTTGTTATAAGATTTATTTGAGCTACACTCTCACACAACTACATCAAATGGTTAAAGAACATACGGTTTCTGTGGATGGCGAAATTCTGCCTCCCGAAACGATGATTGTTCAATACTCATTTAACACCTTCAAAGGTGGTCATTATGATGTCACTATTTTTATATATGATATATAATATGTTTATATTTTCTTTAAGCTTCTGTATTTTTCATTTTTGGCATACCTTTATGGTTTCCATTATGGGTAAACACGATATCTTCATTTAAGGAAGTGCGGACTACCGCCCCCTCAAAGTGATGTGATTCGTTAATGCCATACGTGGGATGTGTAAAGGATGGATTTAAAGTTATTATATATGATGTTATACTGGAATTATAATATACCTCTATATCATTATTATTTCTTTCCATTAAAGTATGAGATAGAAATGAAAGTAGCGTTCATGCGTACGTACGGCTTACCGTCTCCATGAACGGTGCATTTCATTTCTTATCCCCAAATGTAATGTACTATTAAAAGTACATGTATATAATGGATATATATAATGAATGATATATCTAAATGATGAATATAATTCTGGAATTAAAATATACGTACCTCTCATTTAGTTTTAATTCCATTAATATGACAAAGAAATGAAAGTAGCGTTCATGCGTACGTACGGCTTACCGTCTCCATGAACGGTGCATTTCATTTCTTACCTCTAAATGATTATGTAATATTATAAATACATATATATGCTGGATATATATGATATATATGATATCCAAATTAGTAATTTCATTCTGGATATAAATAACCTTTGACCACACGAACAACATGTAATTGTAAGAAATCCACTTTCGACTTAAGAACCAAATATCGACAAAACAAACATTATTAACTTAAATGGTTACATAAAGTTTATAACATGGCAATAAGTGATATAAAAGGAATAATGAACTTTAAAAAGGTTCTTAATCAAGTATAAATTAACTCAAGTTTATTATTCAGGACGTTAAAGAACGATCGAGTCAAGTCAGACCCGAGGTAAGGGAACTTCTTAACCCAACTTCCATTCTTTGGGTTAATATCCTACTTTAAAATTATGTCATGATGTTATTATGTCCTATCTTGTATTTGTACTTTCTTTATGTGTACTTATAGTGAATACACATAGTAGATCTATTTTATTTTAAAAATGATCTTTGTAAGGGACTTCGTCTCAATCTCCTTTCATTGAGGCATATTTCGTTTTATACACAAATTTCTTTTATACGGTGTATAAACTCCTTTGACTTTTACTTTTATACAAAAGGAATCTTTTTCTACGAAGCGTTTTACTAAACGACAAAAAGGAATGTTTTTTTAACGTACGCGGTGATAATGACCTTTTCCGCCGCCGCGAGTATTATTTGGTCTTTGGCTTTCTCAACAAGCCGTAATGTTTTTTTAAAATAAAATAAATACCATATACTCTTTTATGTATTTTGGTATTGAAAATGGTTTTGAAAAAGGATTCTATTATGTCAATATATTAATGATATATTGTGATTGAAATGTGGAAATGTTATCATTCCTTTATATTGGTTTTATGTTTTATGATTTTATATTGGTACTTGGACATTTAACGGGTGGTTACGTTACAAACCATATGACGGGTGGTGCCGTGAATAACAGGATGGGTGGTTACATTATAACCTCCAATGCATTGGGTATGGAAGTCGGCCGTATGGCTATTCCATTAAGTATGTATGGAAATTGGCCGTATGGTTATTCCATTAAGTGATATGTGTGGAAGTCAACCGTATGGTTATTCCACTTAAGTATGTTTATGTCCCAAGTTACCTTTATATATTCTATGTGTTCTTTTTATGGGTTTTATGGTTATCCTTTGGTTACAAAAAGGTAAGTAATGATACTTTATTCAGTGAAGGTTTCTTTTACTACTTCATGAAGGTGAAGGTATTACTTTGATATAGTATACATGGTTTACTTGATGTTTGAAAAACTAACAGTTTTCATTCTTTTTGTATCCCTTACTGAGCTTTTTATGCTCACCCCAAGTTTTTCGAAATGTTTTTCACAGGACTTAAAGTGGAATAAGGTCAAGGATGGGATCAAGGGAATTTCATGCTATCTAAAACATGGAATCTAGACATCTTTCTTTTTAAGAGTTTTTATTTTATGGAGACTTAGTAGAAGTGTCTACTTTGTAATCTTTTAAGATGTAATAGTTATGTTCTAATTCTCTAAAACTCTAAACCTGAAAATATCCTCAATGTGAATTATTAATTTAATTCAATATTAAGTAAGGTTTAAGGATGGGGCCTTATAAAATTTTTCGGGTGTTACAAAACTTATAGTGAAAGAATATTTAGGAGGTCCATAGGATTACCGATGGGCTTGGCAGTGGTTACAACACTTTTATTGTATCTACCGGATATCTTGTGGGTCTCTACCAATCATATGGTGGGCTTAGTAGAGGCTACAGAACTTGTTTTGTAGCCACCATCTAGATGGTGGGGTTGTTAGTGGCTACAACACTTCTGTTGTAGCCACTAGATAGTTGGTGGCATTGTTGGGTGAGATTTTGGTAAGGGGATGATCATAATATTTCCCTCAAACATCTATCTTAATTCTAATTCCTTATCCCTTGACCTTGTCTTCAACCATATGAATTTAGGGGATTGATTTGAATGATTTTTTCTATATCACCATAAATCCTTGGAAGATTGAATTGTTAATCATAGTAATCTTCTTCTTTCAAAAATTACTACTCTATTTTGATCTTGGATCCTCTTATTCTTCATTTTTTTTTAAGGCAATGTCCTGGTCAAACACCAAGACACAATTTATTAAAAGCAAGAAAGGAAATTACATGAGTCTGAAAAATAAAATTTATTTCAATCTTTTTCATAGAGAGGGAGAAGGTCAACTGGAAAATTGTCAATCCACGTAATGTCCTAGTTGATTCCTTTGTTAGCAAGACCATTTTCCACCATATTAGCTTCACATTAGGCATGGGTAGCAATGTATCTAAAATCTAGAAGCAAGTCAAGGCAGTTCTTCCAAATTGCAGTGAGAGGCCAAGCAAGATGAACCCCACCATTACAAATTGCTTGGACAATGGTGGTGGAGTCACTTTCAATCCAGATGTTATTCCAGCCTTTTTTTAACAAATTTAATGGCATGAATTAGCACCAACATCTCAACTTCAAGGGAAGAGGTGACACCGTAGCTGCCAAAAAAACAACCATGGAAATGACCTCGAAAGTATCTGAAAATGGCTCCGCAACCCGCGGGTCCCAGGTTTCCTTTAGAGGAACCATCCGCATTTATCGTGATCTATCCAGGTAGAGGGGCAAGTAATATTCGAGGGTCGGTCTATTCCTGGCCCCCCCAAATTTATTAGCAAGGAAAAAAAGAGACACAGTAGACAAGGGAGGGGAGGGGTCAGACGAACCACACCCGAAAACCCCCTACAACACACGTAAAAAAATTAAAATCAAAAAAGAAAGACAAGAAAGTGGAAAACACACACAACCAAGCAGCCACCACCATCATCCAGCATCAGCCTGTATCCAGAAGCTCATAGTTAACAAACGACCAGCATCCAAATTCAAAAAAACCAGCATCCAGCACCTCCCAGCCAAACAACAACCAGCAGCCAGCAGCCAGAGTCATAGAGCCACATCCCTTTTGCAGTTCCCATCTATACAGCATAGAACCATCAGCACCATAATCACGAGTCTCACCTTCATCACGTAGGGGTGAAGCAACACCCCTTACCAAGCACCAGTAGTGACAATCACCTTCAATCCAATCAGCATTCAGTAACTCACACCCAGAAGCACACCCAAAAACAAAACCACAGCACCCAAAAGCAGAACAACATCCGGCACCACTCAACAAAACCTCAAGCCAGCACCCACATCGAGCCATAACCAAACCAGCAACAAAACCGCATAGCAGAAGCCAAAATTGAATCGGTTCCATTTCCAGCAGAATAGAAACATCAGCACCAACAGCAAAAACTTCATCAACAGCACGTCTCAGCCAGAAAACAAGAAATATTCCAATATAGCACACCCAGCAGCATAGCCAAGTGAGAAGAACCACCAGATCCGAAACCCAAGGGGCCCTTCCATCAGCACCAAGTCCGCAAGGCATGACCAGACCACAGCACCTCGTATCACATTCAGCAAACAAAACCAGCATCTCGGGGCCAAAAAAACTACTTTGGCACCTGGGTAAAGCATAAACCAAAACCAAATCGTAGTAGAATGCGAACCAAACAAGATCATCCGCAGGAAGCTGGCTCCAACCAAGGTTATCAGCATAATGCAGGGGACCAAAGGAACTACTTTGGTACCCCGACAGACAGTAGAACAGCAAAACTTCCAGATCCCAGCACAGCTTAGGCCACCCCATGTCAACAGCGAGAGAGAAGGATAGATCCAAGGGACCAGAAGGCCAAACCTGAAGCTTTAACACATGTCATTGACCAGTAGATCTAAACGCGTAGGCCATCAGACCAAGAACACCACCAACAGATCGACCTAGAGCCCTCTGTAACCACCATCTTCCATCACGCAGCTTGGAGCAACACCAAATCTCACCGGGGAACGAATCTTCCTGAGCGAAACCCCAGCCTTTTCCGCCACAAGCAAAATTCCTCACCTCGACTGAAGCACAAATCTCCCACCAAGGGAAAGTAGTCGAGAGTGAGACAACTGAAGATGATCAGAAAGACGCCAGATTGAAGCCTCCATGGAAGATCTGGGGAGGAAACCCTGGAAAGTGCAGCATCGAGAGGGAGAGCCCAGGGGAGAGCGGCGCCATCCTTCTTAGGTCATTTTAAGGGGGGTTTTCATCCAGGTATAGGGGATTTCCATAAAACCTCAAAATTATGTTTCAGCTGAGTGAAAATGCCAACAATACTAAGATGTCGTGGGATCACAAAGTCACCAATCGAGTTGTCACAATGAGCTTTCTGGATAACGGCGGCATCCCTAATGGCAATCAGAATTCTCATCCGACCTGTAATAAGGTTGGAAGAGAAATTATCATGAATAAATGTATTTCTATCATACCATATAATGTGTAGGAGCTCCGTAATAGAAGATTGTAACAGGTTATTGATTTTTTGCGAAGAATCAAGCTCCACACACTATTTTAGCTGAGAGAAAATAGTGTCATAAAATAACCATCTGCAATCAAACATGTCAGTGATAAAATTACAAAGAGCAGAGTCTGTAGCACATGATAAAAATAGATGATTGATATCCTCTCTATGTTGATAACAGAGATGACATTTAGAACAGAGCTGGATACCAAAAGATTGAAGACATGTCTCAGTGGGAATACGGTTATACACAATAAGCCAAATGACATTAAGTCTTGATGGATTAATCCAAGGTTTTTTGAATAACTTCAACCAAGAAAGATTAGACTCTGAATTTGAGAAACAATGATTGTAAAAAAATTGGAATCCAGAATACCATTATGAGTAGATTCCAAATAAGAAAATCATCATTATTAGAGAAAGGGTAACCATCAATAACCTACATGATAGAGTCAAGGAGCTCTAAATTACTAGATTTCATAACCTCCTTTATGGAGAAATTGATGTTTTTCGGATAGGTATTAGGAGGTATCATGGAAACGAGGGGAGTTCCAGTCCAGTTGTCAAGCCAAAATCGTATGGCAGAGTCCAAGTTAACCATCTATCTAGAGTTATGCAAGATGTGGACAAACGAGTTTCTAATGGAAGTCCAAAGAGAGGAATTGACATGGTTCAAATTCTCTTTTTTGAGTATCTCAAGGAATTTATTTTTAAGGAAGGATATGGAGTCAGATTTAATTTTGATCAGTCTCCAGGTGAGTCTGGCTTGGAGAGCCTCATTGAAAAGTTTGATATTTTTAATACCAAGGCCACCCTTCTCAAGAGGTTTGTGGAAAGTTGACCAGGGAATGGTAACAAGTTTCCATTCAATAATACTTCTGGTCCAAACAAAGTTTTTTATATAGGTATTTACTCTCTTGAGAAGACCAAGGGGACATTTGTAGATCATAAGGAAGTAAAATATTTTGGAGACAATAGCCGATTTAACAAGGCATATCCTTCCATCAATGGATAGGGATTTTCCTTTCTAGGAGGAAAGTTGATTTATCACCTAATCAACATCATCGTTGAAGTATATGGCTTTAGGCCTACCCCAAAAATGGGTACTCCCAAATAGGTGAAAGGAAGGGAACCTTATTTGATGCTCAGGTTTTCTATGATGTGACATTTCCTAGAGGTGGGGAAAAGTTTCCCAAATAAGATAAAATATTTATTCCAACTAATGGATTAACCTAAGACCTCTTCATAATGAGATAAGGCATTTTTAAGGTTAAGAATATTTTTTTTACCCCTTTGAGGAATAGGATTATGCCATCGGCATAAAGAAGGTGGGTCAGAACATTTATATTTCTGGTTGCTTGAATAGGATGGAGTTTGTTTTGATGAACAAGAGAGGTGAGCAGTCTGCTAAGATAGTCTTCTATGATGGAAAAGAGGATAGTAGAGAGAGGGTCATCTTGGAGAACTCCTTTTGAGCATTGAAAAAATATTTTGGGGATCCATTGATAAGAATGGAGATGGAGGCTGATTTGAATAGAGAGTGAATCCTACTTATGAAGATAGCATTAAAACCAAAACTCTGATGGACTTTGAATTTGAAGGACCAATCAATGGTATTAAAATATTTCCTAACATCGAGTTTAATGGAAATATTTCCCCCTCTAGAAACTTTGTTCAGAGATTTGGTGCATTCTGAATCAAGGCAAATACAATATTGTGTGGATCTACCTTTGATGAACCTGAATTAGTTCCAATATATTATTTTGTTTCATAGAGAATAAAGTATATTGGCGAGGAGTTTGTAAATTATTTAATAAAGAGAGTTGATGAGAGAAATGCATCTAAATAAATGGATTTTAGAGGCACTGTTCACCTTGGGAACTAAGGTGAGGAATTGGGCATTGAGACCATAGGGAAGGATACCAATATTGATGAAACATTTAACAAGATTGCAAACATCTACATGAAAAAACCTCCCAGTGGTGTTGAAAGAAACCATTATTGAAACCATTGGGACATGGAGCACTATCAGGGTTATGATTAAAAATAGTGGCTTTGATTTCATGGTTGAGGGGATACTCAAGAGAAATAGGTTTTCATCCTCATTGTCCAATGTCGGGATGATCCTAGGAATAATATTCTTGTTAATATTTAGACAATTAAAAATATTATCAAAATAAGTGACCACATGATTAGTTATGGCCGCTTCAGAGGTATAGATATAGTCATTTTCTTTAAGAAAGGATAGTGGGCTACTGACTTTCATAATCCGCTGAAAGGCATTGTAGAACTTGGTGTTTCTATCACCATCTATGAGCCAATTAGTTTTGAAAACTTGTTTGTGAATGTTGTCTTGGAGCACTAAAAGTGAGTTGAGCTTAACAGAGATGTTTATTTCATTTTGGGGATCAAAGGAAAAAATCAGAGTTCGCAGAGTTATTTTGAATTTGATTGAGTTCATTCTCAAGGTTGGAAATGTCCCGGTCAATTTGTTTAGATTTAGCACTGCACCAATGCTTGAGGCAATGTTTAAGATGCTTGATCTTGGTAATACAGGAAAAGGCATCTGAGTAATGATTCATAGATTCCCAACAGCTTTGAATGAGGTGAGAGCAGTCTAAATCATCAGACTAAGCATTATTAAATTTGATGGGAATACTAGGTTTAGCTCTTTTAGAGTGAAGGCTAACAAGAATAGGGTGGTGATCAGAGTTTAGTTTGGGTAAGGTGATGTTGGAGATGGAATCCCACGCATCAAGAGCTGGGACATTCACTAGAGCCCTATCAAGTTTACTAGCAATGACCCGATTATAATGCCAACAATACTAGGTGAATTTAGCACCTGTAAGATTGATTTTGACCAGATTACACTTTTCTATCGAGGCTCTAAATTCTCTACAAGAAATGGGAGAGTGAGAAGGGACTAGTTTCTCACTGGGGGAAAGGATGGAATTAAAATATTCAATCACCAACCATGGATCATGGATGGATTTATCTAAAGAAGAGAGATCATTCCAAAGAGGCCTACGATGTTAGTATCTGTTCTTAGCATAAACTAAGGTTCAAAAGACATTCATGTTATCATAGTTAAAAACACAAGTGAGCAATTGTTCAGAGAAGTTGAAAATATTAACATCTTGCAAAGAGGTGTGATAAAAGATCCAAAGAGATTCAACACTACTACCATTACTATAATCACCTAGAAAATTATAACCAGCAGTAGAGAGATGCAATAATTTCAGAGTAAATTTAATTTTTGGCTCGACTAGAGCTAAGATTTTTGGTTTATGAGTCAAGGTAATTATTTTAAGAACCAAAAGGGATTCAGGGTTAGCTATACCCTGACAGTTTCAAAAAATCACATCCATTTAAAACCTATTTTTGGATCCAGAGCTCCTCTTTTTCTTCTTAGAACCATTTGAGACCTTGTTCCTCTTGGATCTTCGAGGATTTGGGGAGGAGGCTGAAGGTGTCTTCATAGACTATTTGGTCATAGGAAAAGCAGACAGGATGTTAGTAGCATCTGAGAAATTAAAATAATTTATACTGGTAGGTGATTTAATAGAACTAGGGGTGATCATATGACCATCATGTGTTGCTTCATAAAAACTCATGTTTTGAGGAACAATCGGCAATACAAAGTTATCATGTTTGTCTACTGTCCCGACAGTCACAATAGGTGAAACAAAATTGTTGTAGACATCTGAGTTAACATTCAGAGTAGATAAAGTACTAGCGGTGCATGCAGGGTAAGTATGTGTGCTCAAATCCATGTTTTGTTCGACAATTGAAACTAGAAAATTGGTAGGAATCATACGAGAGCTTCCAGTCTTAGCATCATTGTCTTGTATAACTTCAGTATGGATATGATCAATTTCTTCCCCAACCCGATCTGGATCTAGTGCAGAACCATCTACGAGTAAGGGGGTTTCTGTCTGCAAGATCTCCTGATCAGAAACTACCATCATGTGATCGATTTTCTCAATAACCATCGGATTAGGAACATCAGGTAAGGTAGAATTAAGAGGTTGATCAAGAACATCTAAGACCACTTGTTCGATGTCCTCCAGAATTTCACGATCAATATCGATGTATTCCTCTTCATCAACTTGATCGGACCAGGTGACTCCCAAGCTCTCCCCAGGGAATTTGGATCTTTTGACTCAGACTTCCGAGGTTTTTTTGGAAGGATCAGGGATGACGGTGGCCATATATTTTCTCTTCCTTTTACGCTTGGCATCAATCCACCCATCTTCGCTCGGATGTTCAACCTGAATCTTCACAACTCTGCATTTCATGAGGGAGTAACCCACAATCTTTCAAAATTCACAGTACAGAGGCATTCGTTCACATTCTACCCAGATCTCTATTTTGAATTTGTTTGCATTGAAGGTGATCACCTCTGGAATCTTGGAAGCAATGTCCACTTCGACCATCACCCTCACATAAAGACCAATCTCCATATTCAAGGTTCATTGATCAATTTTCAAAGGCATACCTATGAAAGAGGTGATATCATTGAGGATTTTTGAATTCCAGAAATACTAGCTAAGACCATGGAGTCACACCCAAATATGCACCATAGTATTTTGTGAAGTGTTTGGTTTGAAAGCATTGTCCCAGTCTGAGATCTGAAGAACTCCACCCTTCAACTGCAGATTCCCTAGCCGCTAAACTCCATCAATTTTATCTTGCGATTAGAGGAGCATATGAAAATATACCTTCCCAATTGGAACCAGTTTCTAGTCCGAGAAACCACAAATGTGATCTATCCATGATTTTAGTTCTGGGTTAGACCAAGTGTTATCACCTTTGAGATAAGAGATTCTCCCTATGATCGAAAACCGACAAAGTCGTGATCAGTATTGCAAAGATTCAGGATCTCCTTCAACAAAAAATTTCTCATCGTCAAACTTCTTGCATTGAGTAACTCGCATCATAGAGACATTGCTGGGTTCAGAACCCTTGAGTTCTTTGACAAAAGAGACTCCCTTCGATTTTTCAATCGCAAGAGCTTCGCATTTCTGAGCTTTTGATGCACAAACCATAGGCCTCATTTCTCATTCAGGTTCAAAACCATCCATAGGAATCAAAACAAAGGCAATAAAAGGAAATGTGATCGGAATAGGAGAAAAACCCTATATTTTATGGCGGATCATTATTCCTCATGGTTTACTCTTCATGAATAATTGTGGTAGTGGTTCATTGCATTTACTTTATTCTATAAATTTATGTATTAGATATTCTTGATTGGGAATTGTGTTAATAGGTATTTTCTTCTTTCCTTTAGAGCCTCTCTTTCCTCTAGCTGGTGGATCCCTTCTATTGTTCATAATTGCAAGGGTTTTGAGGTATGTGTACCAATAATCTCCCTTTAAAATTGAATTTATGATTTCATGTGCTTTCAATATAGTATTTCAATGTTTTTCAACATTACCACTTATATTCAGGAAATTATATCAATAAAATGATATTTTTTTGAATTTTCATTAAAATGGGAAAAACAATGTTTTTCAAATGAATTATTCTTTAAACTAGTTTTAATTAAATAATCCTTTTTGGAAATTGGAATTCCCGGTTTGATTTTGATAATTTTTCTTGAAATTATTTATGATTTAGACTTCTAAAATGATGGGAAAAGGTTATTTTATAAAAATCGGATGTTTTGTCCCTTTTTTAGAAATGCTTTGGAAACTTCTTTTTATTGAAGTGATTAAATGGTTAATTTTATGTTTAGTTTTCAAAACGGATTTTCATAGATTTAACCTTAAAGAATAATTCCAAGGCCTGATAGTCATTTTTAATGGTTTATTTAGAAAATGAAAACTCATACGACATGCCACTTTATATGTGATGGAAATTGTGAATATTGAATGATAATAGTGGAATGTACCTTTGGAGGTAAGTGAAATTGTATCATTATACTTGAATAAATGGGATGTTTCTATATGGGTGTTTGGAGGTGTGAGCGAGATAAATGGTTATTTTCCAACATTATTATAAGCTATGATATTACTTTGAAATTATCACCTCCATTTATATGTCATGGGGATACCTGGATCTCTAGGTGGTAATTCTTGTTGCACATGTACACTAGTATAGAATTCAGCTCTAGCTAGTGGCCCTAGGTGGGACTTAGGTCAACCTATGGGATGTGCCATTTGGTTATGCCTACAAGGGTTATATCAGATGTTTGGGCAAGGTTTGATTAATGTGAAGTTGTCTCCCATCATGCATAATTTTCTTCATTGATGACAATGTTATCTATTTTCTAGACTATTTCTCTTTAGCACCTTTGGTTCTATGATAATGATATATGTATATTTTCCAAAGTGTGGTTGTTTAGTGTTTTATGAATTGAATTCTTGATTTCCCTCAAGATATTCCTTAAAAATATTTTATCTATAATTTATGAATGATATTTTTGTAAGGATACAAATTTTTGTTTTATTTTTAAAACACTCGGGTTTTATAAAAATGGGTGTTCTCAAGGAAAATTGTTTGATAATTGTTTTTAAGAAATATAATATTGAAAAACTATTTTTCATTCCTATTTTAAAACATGCATGAAATAGATTTTATTTTAAAGTGCTGTGATTTGGGTCAATAGGTGGTGACCAAATGGGATTTTAAGTCATGCCTATATATATTACAAGTTTAGTAGGTTGCTCAGTCATTGCAGATATTCCTTTATCTCTATGTTCGGATTGTGTTAGAGGTGTGTGTGGATTTTCATCACTTGTAAATGGCGGTGTAAGTGTCTTGTTGTGTCTATTTCATTATCATCTATTGTATCAGTCTTATTTTTAGTTTTTTTACTCCTATTGATTCTTTTATTGTAGGGTATATCAGTTTATGTACTATTTGGATTTTATTTCCATTGATTATTTTTTTGTTCATTATTATTGGGAATAATCATTCCCAATGTGTTCTTACTTATTCTTAAGTACTTATTTCTTGCCCATGGGAATCAGTTATACACTTTGGGTCTTACAACAGCTGGATCAGGTGTCATGTTCATGGATAACCTAGGTTGGTTCTTGAAAAAATAGTATAAATGAGGTTTTTTATTGTTGTTTTGGGATGTCTAGTAGTTTAGAGGTAGGACTATAAAAATTCAATTTTTTATTCATAGGATAGTGCTTGATCACCACCCACTCAAGATGATGCTTGAGTTACCAGGGTTTTCTAGGATGAGTATTTCTTGAGTTTGATATTAGTTCTCGAATGTTTTTGAGGCATTTGGTTTTTATTTTATTTTTCTTTATGGTATTGAGAATTCATGGAATATTTTTATAATATTCGTGTTTTGGAGTAGAATTTGGATGGAAGTCATAGGGATTAAACTTACTATGTACAGTTTCAAAAATTGTGTGTAGACCATGCATCCAACTCGAGTTGCCTTCCAACGTACATCACAAGGTCGGTGCACGGTCTTCCAAACGGTGTGTCCAAACCATGTGTAACTCTTAATTCTTATGAATTTTTCATATTTTGATTTATTATGAGTTGAATTAACATTAATTCTCTTTTTTTGATTCATTATTATTTATTTCATTTCTTATAGAAAATAAATTAGTGTTTTGTTTGTTCAAGTTTTATCTTTAAAATAAAAACTATGGATTGTTTGAAAATATTATGGAAATTGCATTGGGTTTTGAAAATTTTATTACGTTATTTTAAAAATAATAGGAAATGGAGGTTGAATAACATTTTGTTTGATAAATTAATGTTTTTCAAAATTATTGAAATTTATTTCTTAGAAAATCTAAAGAGTGTCTGTGTTGTTTGGGGTTAAATTGAAATGTAAATTTTAAATGGGAAAATTTTGAAGAATTTTATGTAATGATTTGTTTTCTTTTTAATAGGGGTGATGATTTTATAAATTTGAAATTTTTTTCAAACTATTTTTAATTAAAATGATATTTCGTTCTAGTGGTGTTTTTAAAATATTTTTGGATTTAAAACAATGATGGGTTTTTAGATATCTTGATAATGATTTGGTGAGAAAGTTGCATGTCTAATCACATTCAATGTTTCATGTGAAATTAATAAATTTTAATGGGAATATTTAAAAAAATTAAGTTTCAAATGTTTCAAAATCATGGGTTTAAAAATATTTTAGTGTTAAGGTCTTTTCCTTTAAAATTTTCCAAGAGAGATTGAATATTAGTTTAAAGAAATGAAATTCTTTTTGAAATGAGTTTTGATAAAACCCTCATGGGTCAAAGAGAGGTTATTTTATTTCATTGTTCAAATAAATAAATATTTAGATTTATTGGTTTATAATTTGTTTAATTTTGTATTTGAAATTTGTTTAAATGGTGTGTTGAGATCATTTATTGATTTATGATTTGTCTCATAGGGTTTGGCTTGTTGAGTTTATATTGATGATGTTTATAATTCTTGTTTTTAGAGTAAACACTTGTTCAAATTTAATAGTCTCTTTGGTTGATCAAGATCTTCTAAAAAGGGTTTTTTTATCTGCTCTAGTCTCAAAGTCTCACATTCATCCTATCCTTTCCTAGCATGGGTATTTTATTCAAAAGTTTCAAAACCTGAATCCTCCTAATTTATTTGGGTAATAAGGTTCTTAGGAAGATTTGTCTTGGATATTGAGGATTGGAGATATTTGGATCCAACTTAAGCTTCTTAAATCACTTAAGTTTAAGTTTTCAAACTTTATGTTACAGGTTTTGGGTTGGAAGTGGTGTAAATATATCATTCTAACTAATCCAAAGAAGGAACATTCTAGGGAAGATTTAAAGGCAAGGTTCATTCAGTAATTTTTTCCTAATTCACTAAAGTTACCAAAATCTAGGGAATGTTTTGGTCTCTGGAAAAGAGATAAAATAGTGTTGGAGTATGTCAGACATTTTATCATATTGGTGTTGTATATTCCTCATATAGACATGGATGATTCTATAATGGATTTGTGTTTTCAAAAAGGACTTCGACCAGATCTATCATGGGTTGTTTCATCTCTCAACCTTGACTCATGTGAACTAATAGTGAATCAAGATATCCAAGATGAAGCAGTATTGGAAATAGAACTATATACATTGAAGGTTTCACCTTTTCCTGGGTGTGGTAGAGGAAGTTTTGATAAGTAAAAAGGGAATTTTTCTAAGTTGAACCTTGAATGTAATAGTATCAAGAGACTATCTTGTTTCTTTTCACTAGCTTCCTTTGGAAATAAGCACCTGATTTTCTATTATTACAGATGGTTGGTACATAAGAAACATATTTTTCATAGTAACCCTAAGTATTTTCATGAATGTTATCATCTAGGTCATTTGAAAAAGTTATATATATGATCTATTGGAAAGAAAGGTAGAGTTAAGTTTACCCCTTATGAAGATCCTCTAGATGAACTTGTTGATCCTAATATTGGAGTGAAGACCCTTTGAGTTTTCTTTGATGTAATTTGTTTCCTCCTTTTGACCATGTGATATTGTGAGTTGTAGTTTGGTCATTCTGGTTTTTCTATGGTGTTGTTTTTAAATTTGTAATGTCATTTTTGGATTCTATCTTGGTGATATGAGAATTCAATTTATATGGATTATTCCATGATATTCCCAACTTTTGATGAGTTATGTTGGAATATTTTTAATCTAGGGAAAGTTATTATGGTGTGGAGACCACCATCAGTGAGTTTTATATATCAAAATAATGAATCCAATTGAGTTTTTTTGGGTTCTGAATTTTGATTTTAGATCTAGGATGGTATGGAGTTCTTAAGATGTCGCATCATTTTGGGTGTTTGTGTGAATTTTTTCTATTACATTTATTTTGAATTATACCCTATGGGAAGTTGGTTATATTGGGGATTCTCATGCATCAACAATTATTCTTTTCATCTCCACCTCATTCTGTGTGAGCCAAGTGTTGGGTATTTTCTTTTGAATCCTTGTACATAGTAAATCTTGGATAAGTTTTAGGGAAACAAGGATTCAGTTCTAGTTACACTCTGATTTTTTTAGGTTCACTAAGAGATGGTGTTTCGGAAGCATGACCTCAGGTTACTCTCACCTGACCTAAATCTATTACATGTAGTTCTTATTGACGAATGATTCTATTTGAGGTATTTCCAATTGTTTACCATTTTCATCTTGCGTGATTCTTTTTTTTCTTAAGGTTGTAAACATTTTTAAGAACCTTATTCTAGTGTGGTGTTTAAGTCTTATCATAGGTGTTTCTTTTGAGGTTTCTTTGAAATATCGATGGTTGTGTTCATCATTGATTTAGTGGTTTAGGATCTATCATTCATTTAATGAAGAGTGGTATCTTGGTGAACTCACCTAGAAAAATTTTCATTCTTTCCCAAACAATTTATTTAGTTTTCTTTTAAATTTTTGTTTCATGGATCAAGAGTTTGAAGTTATTTCTTGCTGATCTCGATTTCTAACTTGTTCTAGTTTAGAATATCTTTCGATTTTCATTTAATAGGGTTAAACATTTGGAGTTTCTTTGGTTCTTGGGTTCAGTAGTATAACCTTGGTTATATTTTCCTATTGAGATATTAGTTTATCTTTCCTCTTGATCAACCATTATCATTAATACTTTTTGTGAGAAAAAACCCTTATAGTGGGGATAATTATCACATATTGAGCTTGGTTAACTCTATTTATATTTTTTCCCTTCCACCCTTTTTTCCGTTTTTTTCTTAGGGGTAGAAAGGTGTCCTGAAAGTTTAGGGTACGTTTCAACATGAACCTATAGTGAAAGAAGTTGTATGTGGTCCATTGGATAGCTGTTTAGAGCCACCATCTAGCCAGTGAGCTTGGAAATGGATGCAGAACTTCTATTATTTCCACTGTCCAACTGGTGGGTCACCCTCAGTCAGCCGGTGGTGTTGTTAGACATGAGTTTGGAAAGGGGCTTATCATAATTTTTTCCCTCAACCTCTATTTTAATTCTTATTCCTTCTCCCTCATCCTTATATCAACCCATATGGGTTTGGGGGGTCTATTTGGATGATTTTGGCTCTCCCAAATCAAATACTTGGTGGATTGACGTGCTGATCAAAGTCATGATCCTCTTTCAGTAAGTCTAGATTTTTATTGATCTTAGATCCTATTATTTTTCATGTTCATGTTTATAAAGGATATTTCATCCAAGGTAATTAATTGGATTTGGTATTCTAATTGGTTTTCTTATATATTGTTCATGGAAATGGGAGTTTTTTCCCAGATTTGTATTCATCATGGTGCGCTCATTGTGAATTTTTTTGGTAAGTGATTCCACTTATTTCTTTTTTTTATAAATCGATGTATTCGAGATTTTTTATTGGGGATTATGGTACTAGGGATTTTATTATTTCATCTTTAATCCTCCCTTATCTCTGGATTTTGGATACCTTTAGATGGTTATAATTATAAGTGTTTTGATGTAGGTTTCCCAATCATATAATTTAAAATTAAATCTATAATTTCTTTCACTTTCAACATAGGATTTCAATTTTTTCAATATTTCTACTTATATTCAGGTGGATATATAAAAAATATTATATTTTCATGATTTTTCATTAAAAATGGAAAAATGGTTTTTTCATATGAATTGTACTTAAAATTAGTTTAATTAAAAAATAATTTGTTTTGTAAATTGGAATTACCAGTTGGCTTTTGATAATTTTCCTTTAAATCATTTACAATTTTGATTTCCAAAATAATGTAAAGAGTTATTTTATAAAGATAAAGTGTGTTGATACTTTTAGAGAAATAATTTGGAAAATCCTTTTTATGGAAGTGATTAAATAATGAATTGTATATTTGGTTTTCTAAAGAGATTTTCATGGATTTGACCATAAAGACTAATTCCAAGGCCTGGTTGTAATTTTTAATGGTTTTTTTTTGGAAAATGAAAACTTATTTCACATTACCCTTTATAAGTAATATAAATTGTGAATTTTGAATGCTCATGGTGGAATGACCCTTTAGAGGTAATTTTAATGGTATCATTATTCTTGAAAACAGGGTATGTTCTTATGTAGGTGTTTGGAGGTTTGAGAAATATAAATGGTTGTTTTCAAATATGATGATATAGTATGGTATTTCTTTGAAATTTTCACCTATATTTATATGTCATGGTGATAACTGATTGGATAGGTGGGAAGTCTAGGTACACATGTGCACTAGTTTAGAATTATAGCTTGTCTAGTGGCCCTAGGTTGGACTTATATGAACATATGGGATGTTCCCTTCAATTGGTCCAAGCATGGTTATACTGAATGTTTGGGAAGGGGACGATTGATTTGTATTTGTTTTCTGAGACATGTAATTTTCTTTATTTATGACTATGTTATCTCTGTTTTAGACTATTTTCCTTTATAACCATGGTTTTTATGCCAATGATATATTTATATTTTCCAAAGTGTGTTTGTTTGATGTTTTGTGAATTAACTTTATGCTTTCCCTCAAGATATGCCTTAAAAAATTATCTATAATTTATGAATGTTTTTTTATAAGGATGAAATTTGTGGTTTTATTTGGAAAAGGCTTGGGTTTTATGAAAATTAGTGTTTTCAAGTAAAAGTATTTGAAACTTTTTTAAGAAGGAGAATCTAGAAAACCTATCTTTATATTCCTATTTTCAAAGCATGTATGAAAATAGGTTTGTGGGTGGTGACCTACTGGTCTTTTAGCTCATGCCTATACATATTACAGGTTTATAAGGTTTCTCAGCCATTATAGATATTCATTTATCTTTGGGTTCATCTTGTGGTGGAGGTGTGTGTGGATTTTCCTCACTTGCACATGGAGGTGTTGTGTCTTCTTATGTCTTCTTCCTTATCATTTATTATATCAGCCTTATTTTTTATTATTTTACTCTTGTTTATTCTTTTATTATTGGATATGTCAACTTATTCCATGATTGGATTTTATTTCTAAAGCCTATTTTTTGTTTCTTATTATTGGTTAAAATTATTCCCAATGCGTTCTTGTTTATTCGTAGGTGCTTGTCTCCAGCACATGGGGATTGATAACACCCTTTGGGTATTTCCACAATTGGCTTGAGTGTCTTGTTCAGGGATGAATTAGGTTGGTTCATGAGAGTTAACCATAAAATTCCTCAAAATTTTCCATCTCAATTTCCATCTAATAAATATTATTGTATGTGAATTCTACTAATTCTAGGTGGATATACCAAGATCCACCAAAATCTAGGACACATGCCCTCAAATTTTACTTTAAAACACGTATAGTCTACTTAGATATTCCATCCATATGTGGATTATAGGTAGTTATCATATGAACCTGTGTACCAAGTTCCTTATTTATCCCTTTCCAAAACTATGAAATTAAATTAGCATTAATGTCCAAGACAATAGTCTTAGGTATCCCATGTTGGCACGCAATCTCTCAGACGTAAAGCTTTCCCAGCTCATTCACTAATAAATTATCTCAAATCAGTATAAAGTCAGATACTTTCATGAGCTGATATGATATCACCCAAACTATATCACTACCATAGGGTGTCCTTGGAAACACCATCATGAAATCCATAGCCACGTTATCCCACTTCTACTCAGGAATGGTCCATGACTGCAGAAGACCTACGGGCCATTGATTCTTATCTTTCACCAGCTTAAAGGTGGAGCATCATATGAAAATACCTACCACATCATTATTCATACCCATATACCAATAGTACAAGTGAATTTCACAATACATCTTGTTCAGTCCTGGATGTACCACCCACTTCAAAGCATGAGACTCTCATAGTAACTCTTCTTGCATGCTCGTAAGAACCCAAACATGACTTTGAACACGGATAACCTCATCATCATAAATGAACCAATATGGTGGAGGCTCCCCACCATATATATTATCCCTTAGGTATAAACACTTTGGATCTGATAACTTCCTCTACTTGATCCTACTAACAGGTGAGGGTGCAATAGACAAAGATGTTAGGGTTTCTTAGCCCTGATACTCATGAACATTCAGATGAATATCAGTACAGAGAGCCATCAGTTGAAACTCACTACTAGACTCTTGGACTACCTAATTTTATGTATCCTTATTCAATGTGTCAAATGCTACTTTCCCCTATCCAAAATTTCAATACTTCTCAAAATTGAATGACTATAGATACTCAACCCACCTTATTTGTTAAAATTTTAGATCCATCTTCAAAAAGATAAAAATTCAGGATATTTTTGTCAGTATACACCAAAAAAATCCCCCCTAGTAGTTAATGTATCCAATATATTAGGTAATTAACTACCACTTCTAACTCTAGGTCATTTGTAAGTTGGTTCTTCTTGTGCGAACTCAACTGCCTAGACCCATACACAACCACCTGACCACCCTGCATCAAAACTACTCCCATCCTGATCCCATATTCATCAAAAAACCCAATGTACTTCTTACCTAGATAGGGTAAGGTATGGATCCGTGATATAGTCATCCTAACCTTTAACTCCATAAGGAAACTCTCATAAGAATCATATCATACAAACCCTATTCCTTTTTTTCAGGTCTATCATAGGTGTTTCAAAATAGGATAATACTTAGATAAACCTTTTATAATAATTGTAAAAAAAATAAATCTTAATATATCAACAATATTCTTGGGTTAATCCCATAAAACAATAGCTCTGACCTTATCAGGGTCAACAGATTTGCAAAACTCAGATATCACATGTCCCAAAAAGTGTACCTTATCAGTCCAAAAGTGTCCCTTGGAGAGATTGGAATAAATATGATGCTCCCTAAGTGTGATAAAAAAATATCTAGGTGTTTTACATGTTTCTATTTATACTTATAGTACATGAGAATATAATCCATGAATATAACCATGAACGTATCCATATATGGGTGGAAACCCCAATTCATCAAGTCCATGAATACCACTAGTTCTTTTGTTAAACCAAATGGTATAACTAAATATTTGTATAATATGTACCTTCTCTTGAAAGTAGTATAAGGTATATCAGATTTTGATCTTTAGGAACAATCAGGCACTGCTCAACTGATCAAATAAGTCTTCGATCTGAGTAAATGGATATCAATTCTTAACCATCATTCAGTTAAACTATTGTTAGTCATCCCAAAAACTTAATGAAACATCGTCCATATAATTTAAAGAGATAGGAGAACCCTAATTAAATGTTATTTATTAGATTAATCCCTTAGACTTTAAATCCTCTAGTTTTTCCTTAAGATATCAATGTTCCATAGGCACCATCCTGTAGGGAGGAATATATACTAGATCTGTTCTTAACATGTTCTCAAAGGTAAAATTAACCACCCTATTGGGTGGTAGTCTCAAGAAGTCACTAGGGGATATATTTTTAATCTGGTCAACAACATGTGGAAAAACATCCTACTATATACCCACATCATCCAAAACTAGACTAGCTATTTGGGTCATAATCCCACCCAACAACTAATGGTCAAGCCTTGATCGAACTGCCTAAATATCCCATTCTTCAATATGAATATACTTTCCACCCTTAATAAATGTAAAATAGAATCGATGATGGATTGATATCACACTAACTAATCAGTCCCAAGAATTGGGTTGAATCTGGTTATATCCAAGACAAAAAGATCCCAGGGGGACCTATAACTGCCAACCTCTAGGGAACATCTACAACATTAGAGAATACCCAATGATCACACTCTCAGTGGTGTGTTGATGGACATCACCACATATAGATACTCTAATGTCATCCCTAATACCTCAACAAATTATACAGATATAATGGAATGTGAATCCCCTATATCAAAAATAGTATATGCCAAAGTAAAAGCTATCAAGATCATACCTATTAATATAGAAGTTTTTATATCATGGACCATAGGAGTATGTTGTATAGAATAAAACTAGCCTAAACCATATCCCTCATCCCCAATTTGGGCTCCTTGAGCTACAATAACCTATTGGAACTCCTGATCCTAACTCTGAGCATTATTCCTACCACCTCAACTCGAATGGCAGATATAACCCCAACTGCCTACCTATCTCAGTGTAGCTAATCCAATTCTAGAACCTTGAACATATCTAGAACCTCAGTCACTAGGGATCAGTGTTTCACTCCTACAGAGCCTCTATAAGTGACCCATCCTATAGCATGATCGGTACTCAATAGGTGGTTGATCACAGTGAGGTCGGATATAGACCAAATTACCACACTAGTGACACTACACCTTGCTACTTCCACAATGATGAGGAGATGATCTGCCACCCTAGATACTTTATCTGCCACTACTCTGGTGTGAACTACCCTAAGAGAAATTTTGGAAATATGATGGCCCACCTCCATCCCTCTTAATAGTAGTCATCTAACCATAACATCTTACCTCATGAGGTGCCTGCACGTGTTGTCCAATTCACAAGGGCAGCAGTTAGATTAGAAATTTACAATCCCAAACTACACTTACTACTAGGGTGTATTAATATGGTAGTATAGGGTTGAACCCATGAGGATCACTGGTATTTCAGTAACCAATTGAACAAAACTATTTATAGGGATTCATCACTTTTACTCTATAGGTTTGGTTTTTACTAAATCTAAGTTGTTTGGATTTAAAAAAGATAATAAAGGAAGGGATCGGGGTCAATTTCAAGGATCTTGACAAAAGACAATCCTAGATTTATCTTGGAATAGTGTTATGGATCAGTCTAAGAAGCAGTGCAAGATTCACCAATTAGTTTTTTTCAAACCAATTAGATCTACCCATGGTGAAACTATCCCATGGTTAGGGTATATCTAACACATTAGGTGTATTTTTCTTAGCTTCTATACAGAAATTGTCATGGGATAATGTTCATAGTCATGCTCAACTCTAATTAGGTTAGGTCCATTCAATTACACTTACCATGGTCAAGGTTATGAAAAATAATGTGATGAAAAATTATTATTAACATAATTACAAGTTATAGGGTTTTCAAGGTTCAATCTAGGGATTCATTGGGCTCATAAACACACCTACTCTTGACCCCTAACCCTAGGTGGATAAGCTGCGAAGGGTAACAATGATCAAATGCAATGAAATACTAAAGATTCTTTGCATAAACATGAAACAGTTGAAAAATAAACAATCCAGTATTTAAAAAATTAAGAATCAAGATCAAAAAATTGAAAGAAATTTAAATCCAATCAAAAACTCAGTATGCACAAAGAAACAATGAAGAAATTTAACGAAGAACAAAGAGCGGTGATGAAACATATGTTGAAAATGAAAGAGGAATTGCAACAAGCATAGAAAGGATTTAGATTCAATAATAACTCTAATGAATTCAATAAAAAAATTAAAGAAATTAATTAAAATGGGTTTGGAATGAAAAAAATGGATAAAACTAAAGAAGAAAACAAGAGAAATATATAGTGTGTTGAACATTGTGTCCATGGAGGAGTATTGAAATATTAATAGGCTAGAAAAGACCATGATGTATAATTCATGCACGTTGTGTAGTGATTAAGTGTATTTGGTCCCGACATATTCACATCATGTAAGTTGGATGCATGTTGTGCATTTGAGATCCATAATTCCCTCTAAAGAATTGGCTCGTATCTTTAACTGGGTGAGCCTTCAAACTTTGTACGTCATGTAATATATGCATATCATGTATGTAATTCACTTTCAGTGGGATTATGTTCTTTGAAATATGCATTTCGTGTAATGAATGTACATGTCGTGTACTAGCTTCACATCATGTAAAGACTTACCAAGCTAAAATATGTCCTTATAGGCATGTTGTGAATGAGGTTTACATGTCGTTTATGTGATACACGGTGTGTAAATCCTATTTTTAGCACTTTTTAGTATTTATTCCTTTAAGTCCAAAATTCATAATTCCTATAAAAAACACAACCCAGTGAATTATTGAATAAATCATGAATAAAATTTAAATAAATGTAACCGATATGTATATACTATTTCAGATTATCAAATTTCCCAACACTTGAATAATTTCTTGTCCTCAAGTAAAAAAATCATCTCAACAAAGATTCTAAAAGAAACAATTTTTAACATGGGAAACATTCATTACAACTAGTCAAGTAAAACTAAGTGTAAGCATAAAAAGTTAGTCCTCTAGAATCAATCCTCCAGAGAAAATCAGTCATGCCTCATAGTTCAGTTCTTCATTAGGATTCTTTATTATTTTAATTACAATTTCATAACTATTCCTTAAATTATATACCCATTTTGAAATTTACCTCACAATAAATTTTCTCTAATCATTCAAGGTAAAATGTAACTAGATTTATTCTTATACCCTGAATACGTGTTCCTAACCATAAACTTTCATTGGTTCTAACATCTCCACTTCCTAAATAAAAATAAAAAATCAATCATGAGGGCTTTGGTAAAAAGGGGTCAAATGAATCTGAGGTTGAGTCGGGTGGGTAGAAAGTAAAAATCAAGCTCAAAAGGAGGGTAATATATAAATTATAATGAATGATAAACATAAAAATTAAAATGAAGTAACTCCTCTAAGATCAAATGATTTCCATGCTCCAATATCTTAAGGTGGGTCCATGAGTATATCAAGTATTAAAAATGTACCATGTTTCTTTCCTTTCTTTTTATTTATTTTTCGAAAATAATGTCTAGGCTAGATCTCACATCCATCCACTAACCACATATGATCTATTATAGGGTTAATCAGTCTATAAATAGTGATTTTTGACCTTCTTAATACATAAACCAATATTTTTTTCCTTTTTATTTTAATATATATATTGTTTTCAAAGGAATAGAGTAGGAAAAGAAAAATTAAAATAGAAATCATGCACTATATGTAACACCCCGACCCCAGAAGATCAGAGTTAGTGCATTATTACTTATTGTCATGATCACAAAAGATCAAGTCTCGAAAGACCGATTACTTTAGTAGCCTTGGAAGTACTAGATATATTGATAAGGTTTACATTACATCATAAAATGGAAAACTACAACAACATTGTTTCCATAGACAACACTGAGATCCCATAGACTATCCCTGCAGGTCAGTCACAATATACTTCTTCGCATCCTAGGAAAAATAAAACATAGAAAGGGGTGAGATAAGATGCTCAGTAAGGATGAAAGTATAGTAGAAGCTTTCATAAATAAGTATAAACATTTAAGGCAATGTATAAAACTAAAACAAAAGCCTTTTCAACATAAACTTCATCATAATATGGAAAATATAAATCAAAATAATTTCATTTACTTACTCACATGGATATTCTACTAGTCGAATAATCACATGTAATATCAATAGCCACTTTCATAATGATGGAATACATAATGCCAAACTTTCATAACCACATAGTCAAGGCCTTGTGACAAGACTACAAATAAGATTTTTTTAAGGCCTTCTTCCAAGACACTAGTTTGTCTCATGAGACCTACCGATGCATTGAGTAGCTATAGGGGCTCCACCCATCACTTACTAAGTCCAATGCATTCCTCATCTGAAAAGGTTTAAACATAACATAAACATTCATATTCAAACTAGCATAAGAAATGTCAATACTTTATCCATAAACCATGAATGGTGTAAAAATAACACATCCATAGTCAAAAAAATCAAAAAACCTTCAATACAATATGGAAGTTTTGTATCATAATAAATCAACTTCAAATAAGCTTAAAATCCATCAAAGGATGTTGACATAGATGAAATCAAAACATTTTTTAGAGAAATATCTCTTTCTATTTTGAAATCATTTGAGAAAAAAATTATTTTGAAAATATTCTTATAATACTTTTAAGGGAAGCTTCGACGATGTTACGGAAAATAGCCACACCCACCGTATAAGTTAAAAAAACATTCTTACCTTAAATTTGTCTAAAAGGTCAAAAAGTACCTTGTTTGGAAAATGACGGAAAGATTCCTTTCAAAATATATAAGGTCAAATAAGGGTATAAATGAATTTTTTCCATTGTCTAGTAAATAGTAAAAAAAAATTGAAATACATTTTTAACAAGCATGGATGTGGATGATAAAGAGGTCCTGGTAGATAATTACGTATAAACAACCTCGGATAATGAAGATATTGTGAAATTAACCATTACCTTGTACTTTTACTTGGTAAAGGGTAGGTTAAAATCTTTTATAATGTTAAAATAATTGTTATTAAATTATACAGGAATCATATACATTAATATGATATCATATATGATCTTTTAACATTTCTTTGTTAATAATATCTTAGTATTATCGTCATTTCAGGTGTTAACGGATTCGTTTTCCGTTATATTTTTTGTTATGTGAGTCATATTTGTTATATATGGGATGTATATTATTCATATCCATAATGATATCAAGTCTTTAAACATTATTTTTAATCATCAATTGAAAATTAGGATTGAATGGATACGATAAGGAATGAATCTCATCGCGTTCATGGAGACGGTAATTCGTACGTACGCACGAGCGACAATATCATTATTTTGATATTAAAATAATATATAATTGGATGTTATGTAATATATAAAGAATAATTATCATTTATATTTATTATTTTCATTAATTACACATCATTAGTATACCCATCCAAATAATAATGTATTGAATAACAATTACACCATGAAGTGGAGACAGTAAGTCGTACGTACGCACGTATTGTGACATGTCATTCAAAGGATGTATAAAATAATGAATATGGTTGTAAAATATTTATAATAACATCACATTATATAGAATATACTGGAGTTATTATTTTAGAATGGAAACATAAAAGAAAGATGAAGTGGAATAAGAAAAGAACTTGAAAGAGGTGTTGAAATATTTACCTCTTCTTTGGGTTCTTCCTTTTGATTTGATCAGAAGGGATCCTTATGTTAGCTTTATGAATAAAGTAATGCCTCTAGGATTAATGGAAGACAGTTTAGAGGGTATTTAGGCAGGTTTTGTCTGAGCCAAATGGCTTTGAAGGTGTGAATTAGAGAGAAGGGGAGTTCAATTTTATAAGAGGGGTGAGAGGCACCTTAGGAAAAGCTAGAAATATTATTTTACAATAAAATAATTTTAGGTTTATAATGGCTCCAAAATATATTATTTAAAGTATAAGGTGGGGATGGGTCGAAAGTCACTCAATCAATAGGTTTTAGACCAATTTACGTCACTATATTAACTTTATCTTTTAGATTTAACTCTCAGTTAAATAGTTTGACATGTACCATGTCTCTTTGTATTTTTATATTATATGGTTAATAAACATACTATATACTTACAAGATAACCCCAAGTGGTTAATTAATGATACACCTATCATTATATAAGTGTTTTTTCCAAACCTTATATTTTTAGGAATAGGATATCAATTAATAATATAATATTTGTTTTAAAAACTCTTTTATGTCAATTTGGACACTATTTGGTATTTTGTTTTTTCTAAATTCATAAAAGCATTATTACTTTGAAAACAATTCATCTAACCAACCCTAATATATCATATTAACCTAGAAAATTAGTTTAATTCCTAAAAAGTCTCAAATTACATTTATTTGGATATTTATAATATCAATTATTTTAATATTTCATTAATTGGGTAATTACTCCATCATCATTGTGTCATAAATAAATTAAATTATTTAATGTATAAAAAATATAAATAAAATACAATTATGTAGGAAATATTTTTGTCTTTCTAATTAATATTTATAGTCGAATTTATCTTATGTTTAACCCTATATTAAAAATATTTTAGTTATTAAACTTTGATTTTAACTCTTTTAACTCTTCTTTGAATTAAATAAATGTCTTAATCTAATCCAAGTGGACCTAAAGGATCATATTTTATTCATAAGGTTGTTTTTAGTCGAATTACAATTATCAAATATAATTAGGACATGTGTTAGGGTAATAATAATATCATTTTTTCCCTTAATTACCCTATTTACTTTTAATCGTGGTAAATAAAAGTAAAAGGTTACTATTCACCAAAAATTATATTCATCTTATTGAACCACATTTTACTTACTGATATCAACCATGTCTCTCAGATTTTTGAAATTCAACTCACAGAAGCAGTAAAATTAAGTTTTATGTAAATTTGCAAATGCTCCTAGGAGGTGGGTAAAAGACGGTAAAAAGTTCAATAAAATTTTTATATATCTAAAATTTTTATAAAATTACTCCAATTAATTACATTGAACTTATATAGGTATTATATATCTATTTTAACATAAAATAAATTTAAATAAAATAAATAATTATTTAAATAAAAAGTCGGTTTTAAGCAATAACTCAGTGTTTTTCACTATTCATCAAAATTTGAGATTTTTCAGAAAAATACCAAAAATTCACTCTAAGCTAATTTTGATACTCCGAATCCAAAAATGAAGTCCGTTTTGAAAGATAAAATTTATAAAATTTCAAAAAGTGGGTACTACTATTCATAACGGCTAGTTTGATTGGTTGTGGTGTGTTAGAACTCGAAGTTGCTTACAACACACACTATTGTATTATTCAAAGAGAAGTGTACCATGGAAGCTTAGGGTGTTACACTATATCATATTAGTCTGGTGAAATTTCTATAGTATATCTCCTCAATAAAAAAATCTTGTGTCCATCGGTAATGAAAATTTCCCCACACTTGTTCAAAGTATAATAACGCATAATTCTAGGAGCAGGGTAGGAAGGGATAATTAGCTTGAAATGGCTCTATCCTAACAAGTTTCTTTATGGATACTATGGGATAAAGAAGTAAATATGTACGGGTGGGTCTTGGGAAAAAATTTCTCAATAAAGGTTATCTCAATCATATTAAAAATTTATTTGTTCTATTTTATCCTCAATAAGATCTCAATTCAAGTTCTGATAGTTTTACATGCCCTAGGTATCTCTCAAGAAATATGATCAGAAAAGAATATGAAAAGGTGGGACTAGAATACTCTTAGGAATGGGAGTATAAAAAAATAAATAGAAATCACCAAGGTTATAAAATCAAGAAATAAGTCGATCAAAATAATTTTCAAGAGTCTAGAATTAGAATTAAATTACTCAACTTAATAATCATGATAATAACATAAACATGAGTAAAACATAGATTTAAATAATTTCTGACCTAAATTTTTCATCTATTCAAATGATTTTAATGAGTTTTCAGGTTTAACGTATACTTTCAATGAAAAATTTCTCCTAAATATGTGAAAATAGGCAATAATCCTAGTGTACAAACAATAAAGATCAAGAAAGACTCCCCCGCACTTAAAATGAGACAGTGTTTTCATTGTCCTCTAAAGCATCATGGGAGTGTTATAAATAATATCATAGAAAAAAATGAAATGTAAATTGGTATTTGAAAGGTAGGTAATCGATATCTCAATGTATTGAATGTTATTACATGGGAAATATTATTATATTGTGAGTAGAGTTTGTGCAACCTAATAAATTTATTAAAAAGACAAAATCTACACTATATAAAATAGTATCCCATGGGGTTAATCAATTTGGAAGAAGAAAAATGAGTCGGTGAATATAGGAAAAACCTAGAGAAATAAACTTAGATAAATGTAGTAATGTGAGTATAATAAGTTCCAGGAATGATCTATGGACTAGAATTATACTAAAAGAAAAATAAAAAATATAATCACAATATAGGAATAAAATTAAAAAAAATATGGGTTGCCTCCCATAAAGTGATAACAAGACCTCATCAGCCAAATGTAAGGACAAAGTGATCATATAGTTTCATCCATCGACTCAAATGTCCACTTCCTCCTACAGGAATTGGTGGTTGTGTCATCGAGCACATGTGGGTGCCTGGTAGGATTAACTACCTCAGGGACATACTGATCATAAATCTCATGGGAAAATAAAATCATTTGTGCTCATCATGGTGGGCATCCCAATTGAGAATGGATCTTGAATGAGAAATTCTCAAGTTGGCACTTGACATCAGCCATATGTTGAGACATCTAAAATAGGAGGACATATGGTGGTGGTATAGGTGCATCAATGACCATATATGAGTGAGAATATATAGACATGGATATAAAAATTCATAAATTAATAAGAGATATGTAAAGCATTCATGGGAGTTAAAAGAGTGTATCTCATCCCTAAATGTGTAAAACAGATTACAATGGGTAATCATGGTTACAATGTAAACAAAAAAACCTTAAACAAAATAAAATAGGGGAGGGGTATAAGGGAAAACTAAGACTTAGGGGAACTCTCACTAGATGCTACTTCTGAAGTAACCTCTTAAATAGTGGTTCCCTTGATCTGGCCCACCATATTGATGTCCTCTATGGATATAGACATAAGATTATTGATGGCCACTAAAGTTTCAATGGTACTCGTAGTGATCTCAATAGATGGTGGAGGTGAGGTGTTGATCCTTATGGTGGTCATGTGTCCGGAAGCAAGTTTTATGAACATAACCTCAATAGATAGTGAAATGGATGGGTCTTATCCCCGTCAAGTGTGACCTGTAAGAAAATCTTAATGGTCTGTAGGGTTGGCAAGATATGAGGGTAGGTCAGACAGGGTGTTGGAGGTAGATGTAGGGTCAAAAGTGGATTGTGGATGGAATTCTGTAGGGGATGATGGTGGTGTAGGGATGGTAAAGAATGGTGATTCAATGAATGGGATGTCTAGATGGTTGAAAATATGAAGCAAGTTCTCTAGAATATACCAGTGCATGTTCTATAGATATATCACATAGGATGGGGTGGATGATGGTGTGAGAAAGTTAGTAGTGGATGCAGAAGGGAAATTGGTGGTGGAGGGGATAGTTATGGGCATGGTAATGGGTTAGGATATAGTGATTGAGGGATGGTGTGAGATAGAGGAGGTGGGAGAAAGGCCTGAGGTGTTGGAAGAGTATGGTGTGGGACTAGGGGCATGAGGTGGTGAGGTTGGTGCGGTTAGGTTAATGGAAAGCTGGGTAGGGGCCTCATCAACATCCTCCATATACATTATTGTCCATTGGTAGATGCTTCCATCCTTTGTGAGAAACCTCATCTTATGGATAATTAATAGGATGATGCACTCCATAGGTTCGAGGGAGGTGTGGGGTTAGGTGGACTTGAAGGCACTAAGATGTCTATCCAAATGGGTGATGAAAGAGCCTCCCATCAAATTACCACAATTCCTCTTCACCAGGGTCCTGTAGAACTTGCCGAACTTTTTGGCCATGTTGATGACTAGGCTTTCCATTGATGATGTGATAATGATGAAATCGATCTGGATCACCACTCTATGAACATAACTATGGGATATCCAATCATGATCAAGGTCATATGAAATATCTGGAAGGAAGAACCTCAGAGAGTGTCTCTCTTCATGGTACGAGGATAATATATGCTCTGATGGTCTCTGGTGATCCTAGCCTAGGTCCATGTAGCCACAACCCTGTTAGTCTCAAGATAAAATGTCAGGAAGATAGGGGAGGTTATGAACTCATCTGACTAGATTCTTAGGCCAATAGAAAAATCACCCAGGATGATTTCCTAAGGACTACCTTCGATTCGGAAGCATACAGGATCAATTTCCAACTCAAAGGTGGTCAAGAACTCAAGGAAGATATCCCTAAAAGTCTTCTCTCACACCTGGTAATCAGGGTTAGGTGTAATCATCCTATGAGGTCAAGGACCTCTCGGTGGATGTAAATATGCTCAAGTACTATGAGATCCAATATCTTATTGGTCCGCATCATCTTGTCCTGTAGATGGACCAAGAAAATATAGTGTGAAGGGTCTGAAAAGTGGAGGCAAGGATAAAGGTGAGGATGTTTAGGGCCCTGTGATCCATCATGGGATGAATGTGAGTCCCTGGAAGTAGAAGAAAATGCATAAGTGGAATCATAGGTTGAGGAGGATGGATATGTGGATGGTGGAGGAGTTGTGGCCTTCCACCACTTGGGTGGTGGCGATGTGTCCTCACACTCAGGCATACAGTTGGTAGGCAATATGTAGATGGTCTTGGTGTGGGCCATATCAAAATGGAAATGTAGGACAAGGAATTAATAAGAGATGATTGGAGGAAGTGGTTAGGCAAGATCATGAAGGGAGGAGGATAGGTTTGGTTGTTGGTGCTATAGGAGGAGGTTCGAGAGAGGATAGGTCACATGCAAAAGGAAATGGATAGGGGGGCCATGAACATAGGGTTTGTGGTATTTAAAACTGCCCCCAACATTTACACATACTGGATTGAATACATCATGTTCAAATCATAAATTTTCTAAATTTGTAGTTGCTCTACTTTTACACACTGTGTAAGGATTACACAGCATTTTTTTGTCATTTTGTGTCCCTTTTTGGTCTGGGCCCTCAAATTAAGCCTCTAAGAGATCTAAACCATCCGAAAGACTAAAATATCATACTATAGCCGATTGAACCTACCCTAGGATTCCTCTCAATTAGAAATTTATTTATTTTATAGAGCTAAACATTTTTCAAAGTATAATACTTTAACTTTGAGCTGATGCCCCTTGCATAAATACTTTTGAAGAATGAGCGGATGAAAGGTGGGACTGCCTCTCCTGTCAGAGGTGTGGTGCAATTTTCATTATTGTGAGCATTGTATCCCTTATTAATATGAGTAAGTTTCTTATTTTCATCTTCACTGGTCACATTATAATCTTTCTTATTATTAAGAGATATGGTTTGAAAATTTAATTGCTCATTGTTTTTATTAGTGGCCTTCTCTAAATCGAACACAACATGTTCTTATCTAACTCAAAAAATCAATCTCCCTGGGTTAACCTAAATAAAGACCTTTTCGGTGGAGATAAATGGTCTTCTTAGAATTAGCAGAATATCTCTTTCCTCTTATATATCTATAATAAAGAAATCAATAGTGAAAAATTAATTTTCAAACCTTTAACAAGACGTCCTCAAGAAATCCTTGAGGATGCTTGACTGAACGGTCAGTGAGTTATAGTTCCATCCTTTTCAGTTTCAATTCATTGAGCCCCAGTTTCTTATAAAAACTCATGGGAAATAGATTGATACATTCTCCTTGGTCACTCAAGGTGACAGACTATTGTCATGAGGTGTGGAAAAAACAATTAAATCCTCCTAAGGGTGTAGTATGAATGGTAACCAGAATTTCATTCTCTAAGGAGTAGTGTTTTAATCTTGGTGTCACTTAAAAAATAACAAGTTGTAATGATTTAAGAAAACAAGAGGTTTTCTAAAGAAATATTTTGAATTTAATATGAGAGATAATTTATTAGAATTAGGTTAGGTTTTCCCATTTGTGATGTCATCATAGTTTTTAAGAAAATATGAATCCTTTGGTTTTAGAAAAAATAATTAAATGAACTGAATAACAATTGTTTCATTGTTTCACCTTTGATTTAATTATTTATTAAAGTGTAGAAATCTTAATGGACTAATATTAATTACTCATGAAATACCAAATCTGTTATTTATTTTCCCTAAATAATTAAATTAATATATATTAATTTCTCAATGTGATTTAGCAATCACCAAATCACTCCCTTAGTTGATTTTCTTCACAGATTAACCAATCGGTGTAAAAATGAATAGATCAAGCAAGGGTAGAATAATATTTAAATCAAAAAAGTTTAATATTTAAAAATAAATCAAAATACAATCATATTTAATTTTAAATTAAAAAATAAATTAAATTGAAAACCATTCATTTAAAATCAAATAAATCCTTTGAATAAAACTTTAGAAACACAAACATCACAAAATGGGGTCCCCCTTCCCTTTACCCAATCACAAAGAATTCTACCCCACCATGAAAAGTGGGGTCATCGAATTCAAATAAAAAATAAACATGGAGGAAGGAATTATAAATTAAGAACAAGTAGGAGAAAGTTATCCTCCTCTTGGATGCTTGTCATTGGATGGAATGGGATGTGAAGGAAATATTTGAGAGGTAAGTGATCCTCTCCTTTTAAAGCCAGATTCTGTCCTCTACAAGTTGTCGTGTGTTTGACCAATTAATTGGTCAATTCATGCATGGAACCCTTAATGAATGTTGTGAATAAATTTATTGGCCACAGCTCATTTGGCCACTGAATGTATGAGTTATGATTTTTTATTGGAGTTTTCTTTTTCTTGAAAAAGGTTTCAGGAAGATTCCTCCAAAATTGTAACATCCAATGGCAGCCTTAATGACTTCAAAACTCCCTCAAATTATTTGTATAGGCGTTCCAATGTGTCCTCATTCTATCCCATGTGGAATCACCTTCTTTGAAAATCTATTTTTCCTTTAAATACCACCTTTACATCAATCCTTATTTTAGTATAGTGGTGAGTATTCCCACCTGTCACGTGGGTGACCCGAGTTCGATCCTTGCCAACGGTGCCAGTTTTGACACACGCTTATCATGAGGTGTGAAAAAAACAATTAAATCCCCCTAAGGGTGTAGTATGAATGGTAACCAGAATGTCTTTCTCCAAGGAGCAGTGTTTTAATATTGGTGTCACTTAAAAAATAACCAGTTTGAATGATTTAAGAAAACAAGATGTTTTCTTAAGAAGGTTTTTGAATTTAATATGAGAGAGAATTGATTGGATTTAGGTTGGGTTTTCCCATTTGTGATTTCATCATAGTTTTTAAGAAAATATGAATCCTTTGGTTTTAGAAAAAATAATTAAATGAATTGAATGACAATTGTTTCTTCGTTTCACCTTTGATTTAATTATTTATCAAAGTGTAGAAATATTAATGGACTAATATTAATTACTCATAAAATACCAAATCAGCTATTTATTTTCCCTAAATAATTAAATTAATCTATCTTAATTTCTCCTTGTGATTTAGCAATCACCAAATCACTCCCTTAGTTGATTTTCTTCATAGATTAACCAATCGGTGTAAAAATGAATAGATCAAGCAAGGGTAGAATAATATTTAAATCAAAAAAATTTAATATTTAAAAATAAATCAAAATAAAATAATATTTAATTTAAATTCAAAAATAATTAAATTGAAAACCATTCATTTAAAATCAAATAAATCATTTTAATAAAACTTTAGAAACTCAAACATCACAAAATGGGGCCCCCCTTCCCTTCACCCAATCACAAAGGATTCTACCCCTCCATGCAAGGTGGGTTCATCAAATTCAAATAAAAAAAATAAACATGGAGAAAGGAATTATAAATTATGAACAAGGAGGATTAAGTTATCCTCCTCTTGGATGCTTGTCATTGGATGGAATGGGATGTAAAGGAATGATTTGAGATTTAGGAGCTCCTCTCCTTTTATAGGAAGACTTTATCCTCCACAAGTTGTTGCATGTTTGACCAATTAATTGGATGACTCATTCATGGACCCCTTAATGAAATTTTTGAATAAATTTATTGGTCGCAGCTCATTTGGCCACCAGATGTATGAGTTATGATTTTTTATTAGAGGTTTCTTTTTCTGGACAAAGGTTTCAGGAATCTTCATCCAAAATTGTAACATACAATGGAAGCCTTAATGACTTCAAAAATCCCTCAAATTCTTTTTATAGGAATTCCAATGTGTCCTAGTTCTATCCTAGGTGGAACCACCTTCTTTGAAAATCTATTTTTCCTTAAAATACCACCTTTACATAAATCCTTCTTTTAGTATAGTGGTGAGTATTTCCACCTGTCACGTGGGTGACCCGAGTTTGATCATTGCCAACGGTGACAATTTTACCACACACTTGTCGTGAGGTGTGGAAAAAACAATTAAATGCCATTAATTATGAATGGTAACCAAAATGTATTCCTCTAAGGAGCAGTGTTTTAATATTGGTGTCACTTAAAAAATAACCAGTTTGAATGATTTAAGGAAACAAGAGGTTTTCTTAAGAAGGTTTTTGAATTTAATATGAGATAGAAGTGATTGGATTTAGGTTGCGTTTTCCCATTTGTGATGTCTTCATAGTTTTTAAGAAAATATGAATCCTTTGGTTTTAGAAAAAAATAATAAAATGAATTGAATCACAATTGTTTCTTTGTTTCACCTTTTATTTAATTATTTATCAATGTCACGACCCGCCTCCCCAATCCATGAACCCTGTCATCTGACCCCATGGGTCTCTTGTAATACCTTGATTTCTTTCCCAGCACACTATAGGCTATTACTCACTAGGGTCACTTATCAGAATAATTATTGTCCCCACAAACCAACACATGTTCTTTCAGTGTGTTTTGTCCTCACTCACACACACCCTGGGAAACTTCCCAGAAGGTCACCCATCCTGATTACTACTTCATGTCAAACATGCTTAATTGTAGAGTTCTAATCAGGTAGTCTCCTGAAAAGAAAGGTGCACCTTGTTGACATGGGTTGTAACATTTATCATTTTAAGTATCACTTTTTCAGGGGTGTTACATTATCCACCCCTTTAAAGCACAACACCCTCATTGTGGACCCCAAGCCTCAAACCCAGGCTATTACTCACTGGGGTCGCTTATCAGAATAATGATTGTCCCCACAAGCCAACACATGTTCTTTCAGTGTGTTTTGTCCTCACTCACACACACCCTGGGAAACTTCCCAGAAGGTCACTCATCATGATTACTACTTCATGTCAGGCATGTTTAACTAAAGAGTTCTAATCAGGTAGGCTCCCGAAAAGAAAGGTTCACCTTGTTGACATGGGTTATAACATTTATCCTTTTAAGTCTCACTTTTTCATGGGTGTTACATTATCCACCCCTTTAAAACACAACACCCTTATTGTGGACCCCAAGCCTCAAACCCAGGCAGTGCATAAGCACTTCAGGCTGGGTATTGGATCTAATACCATTTGCCATGACCCGCCACCCCGGGCCATGAACCTTGTCATCTGACCCCATGGGTCTCTTGTAATACCTTGATTGCCTTCCCAACACACCATAGGCTATTACTCACTGGGTTCGCTTATCAGACTAATGACTATCCCCACAGGCCAACACATGTTCTTTCAGGGTGTTTTTTCCTCACTCACACACACACTGGGAAACTTCCCAGAAGGTCACCCATCCTGATTACTACTCCAGGACAAGCATGCTTAACTGTGGAGTTCTAATCAAGTAGGCTCCCGAAAAGAAAGGTACACCTTTTTGACATGGGTAGTAACATTTAGCCTTTTAAGTCTCACTTTTTCAGGGGTGTTACAATCAAAGTGTAGAAATATTAATGGACTAATATTAATTACTCAGACAATACCAAATCTGGTATTTATTTTCCCTAAATAATTAAATTAATCTATCTTAATTTCTCCATGTCATTTAGCAATCACCAAATCACTCCCTTAGTTGATTTTCTTCACAGATTAATCAATCAGTGTAAAAATGAATAGATCAAGCAAGGGTAGAATAATATTAAATCAAAGAAATTTAATATTTAAGAATAAAAAATAATAAAATTATATTTAATTTAAATTCAAAAATAAATTAAACTGAAAACCATTCATTTAAAATCAAAAAATTCCTTTTAATGAAACTTCAAAAACTCAAAAATCACAAAATGGGGTCCCCTTCCCTTCACCCAATCACAAAGGATTATACCCCTCCATACAAGGTGGCGTCATTGAATTCAAATAAAAAATAAACATGGAGGAAGGAATTATTAATGAAGAACAAGGATTAGGAATTTCTCCTGCTCTTGGATGCTTTCCTCTGGATGGAATGGGATGTGAAGGAATGATTTGAGACGTAGGAGCTCCTCTCCTTTTATAGTCAGATTCCATCCTCCACAAATTGTCACATTTTTGACCAATTAATTGGCCAATTCACAAGTATACCCATTCATGAAAGTTGTGCATAAATTTCTAGGCCATTCACCCTCCAAATTTCATCTCATTTGAACATCATATGTATGATTTATGATTTTTTATTGGAGGTTTCTTTTTATGGATGAAGGTTGTAGGAAGATTCCTCCAAAAGTGTAATATCCAATGGCAGCCTTAATGACTTCAAAACTCCCTCAAATTATTTTTATAGGTGCTCCAATGTGTCCTCGTTCTATCCCAGGTGGAATAAGCTTATTTAAAAATCTAATTTTCCTTAAAATATCACCTTTACATTAATCCTTCTTTTAGTATAATGGTGAGTATTCCCGCCTATCATGCGGGTGACCCGAGTTCGATCCTCAGCAACAGTGCTAGTTTTGAAACATTCTTGCCATGAGGTGTGGAAAAAATAATTAAATCCCCCTAAGGGTGTGGTATTAATGGTAACTATATTTTCATTCTCTAAGGAGCAGTGTTTTAATCTTGGTGTCACTTAAAAAATAACAAGTTTGAATAATTAAAGAAAATAAGAGGTTTTCTTAAGAATGCTTTTGAATTTAATATGAGAGAGAAGTGATTGGATTTAGGTTGTGTTTTTTCATTTGTGATGTCATCATAGTTTTTAAGAAAATATGAATCCTTTGGTTTTAGAAAAAATAATTAAATGAATTGAATAACAATTGTTTCTTCGTTTCACCTTTGATTTAATTATTTTTCAAAGTGTAGAAATATTAATGGACTAATATTAATTACTTAGGAAATACCAAATATGGTATTTATTTTCCCTAAATAATTAAATTAATCTATCTTAATTTCTCTATGTGATTTAGCAATCACTAAATCACTCCCTTAGTTGATTTTCTTCACAAATTAACCAATCGGTGTAAAAATGAATAGATCAAGAAAGGGTAGAATAATATTTAAATAAAAGCAATTTAATATTTAAGAATAAATAAAAAATAAAATAATATTTTATTTAAATTAAAAAATAATATAAATTGAAAATCATTCATTTAAAATCAAATAATTTCTTTGAATAAAACTTCAGAAACTCAAACATCACAAAATGGGGTCCCCCTTCCATTCACCCAATCACAAAAGAATCTACCCCTCCATGCAAGGTGGGGTCAGTGAATTCAAATAAATAATAAACATGGTGAAAGGAATTGTGAATGAATAAAAAGGAGGATGAAGTTATCCTCCTCTTGGATGCTTTCCGCTGGATAGACTGGGATGTGAAGGAATGATTTGAGAGGTAGGAGCTCCACTCCTTTTATTGGTAGATTTTGTCCTCCATACATTGTCACATTTTTTACCAATTAATTGGTTGATTAACATGTGGACCCCATAACAAAAGTTGTGCATAAATGTATTTTACGTTCACCCTCCAAATTTCATATCATTTTTCCGTAGTATGTATGAGTTATGATTTTTTATTTGAGGTTTCTTTTTCTAGATGAAGGTTGTAGGAAGATTCCTCCAAAAGTGTAACATCCAATGGCAGCCTTAATGACTTAAAAACTACCTAAAATTCTTTTTATAGGCAATACAATGTGTACTAGTTCTATCCTAGATATAATCACATTCATTTAAGGTGTGTAGGTTGAGATGTGGTTTCATTACGGTGGTGGGTTCCACGCTATCCACCCGGAAAAATATTCAACTTCATTGATTTTTTAAGGCCTTTATAGGGATGAATCAAACTATAGTCCAGAATATAAAGTTAGATTAAATAAAATAAGGATTATAAAAAAAATTAATCACTCAATTTTAAATTATATGTTTTAATAAATGACCAAATTACCCTTGATGTAAAAAACTGTTAAAAATCCAAAATTAAGCACTTTCAACAATTTAGACCATTTTCATTCTAAAATTAAAATTACCCATTATTGTTATAAAATAATTAAATACATGGGTCTTATCATTGAAAAAAATTAAAAAACATCATTATTTGATTAAAAATATGCACATAAATTTGCTCTGTCACAAGGCCTTTTCAAAATTGTATTTCCCCGTATTGTATGCAATTGAGAAACTTCCAAGGCCTCACATTTTTTTAGGAATCTTCTGTTGGACAACTACAGAGCATTATACATTTATGGAGATGAATCCTAAGTTATCCATTTTATTTTTTATAGATATTAAGTCCTTAAATAATCTTGAATAAATAGTTACTTGAGAAATCTCCTCTACAAAGATAATGTTGATATGCAATTTTTTAAACATCTCCAAAAAAAATTATATTTCCCCTCATTTTTCCCTTATTGCATCCATTCAAGAAAGGGGGAAGAGACTTGTATTATGATATTCCTACATAAACTATTTCCTTTTTAGGTTATTATTTTGTTGGAGCTTTATCGATTGGTTCTATTTCTAAGGTTTTCCATTGACCAGCTATATCATATTCTTCAAACAACTTTTTCTTATCTCTGTATGGTTTTTGAAAGTCTAATATCTTTCCAATTTTAATAAAGATATATTTAGCCTCTTCCCTTGGATGATAAATGATATTACCAGGAAATATACCTAGTATCTAATCAGATATGGTCTTTAAAGGTTGACTCGTTTGATACTTGAGGTTATATAGTGTAGCCTTATAGTTTTTCATTTTGGTTTCTTGAGTTTTCATCCATTGGTATTCTTTATAAACAATGGTAGGGGGAGGGTTTAAAATATTTCTCTAGAGAGGTTGGGATTATTGTGGTGGTTTTTATGGAGCTTATTGATATTGTTGCTTCTGAGCTGGTGGAAACTGTTGAGCTCTAAAAAAAGGTTATTGGAATTTCTGCTAAGGTTTTGGATTTTAACCTTGTGGTGGGTACCTAGGTGGTCCTTAATTCCTTGGTAGAATCTATCAACTCCTCTGCTGAAAATAACCATGGTTTTGCTGCTACGATTTTTGAGCTAGTCTTTTTTGATAGTTTTACTACTATTTATATTGTTGGTATGTTGGTATTATTGGCCTTATTGATTTTAATTGATTTAATTACAATCTTGATATTGGGTTTATTTTATCCCTGCACTATAGTATTGGTAAGAATGTGGGCCTCTACACATCTCATGGGATTGAATCTCCATTACTCGAGTGGAAGGGGGTGTTAGTGATGCAGGTAATTGAAATGACTCCAAATTATTTGTTAGAGCCTCTACTTAGGATTCCAAGCAAGTAGCCTCTTACACTTTATGGGTTTCACACTAAGGTGGTAATCTATCACTTTTCAATAGACTAGAATTTTGGGGAACTTTATCTAGAATTTTTTGGATGACCTCAGGTGTCTTAAGCATTAGTCCACTATCAGCAGCAACATCTAACATAGTACAGGCAGCAGGTTGGAGTCTTTGGTAAAATGTTTGAAACTGTATCCACACATGTAGTCCATGATGTGGAAATTTTTAGGTAATCTCCTTAAATCTATCTCATGCTTCTCATGATGATTCTCTATCTTCTTGGGAAAAGTTTTGAATTTTTTTTCTAGAGCTTCCATGTCTGGATTGGTGGGATGTATTTTTCTATAAATTTATTTTCTAATTCATCCCAAGTTGTAATTGAATTGAGATATTGAATTTTTAGTCAATCCTTGGCTATATTGTGCAAGTATAAATCAAAGACACTAAGTCTTATTGTGTCTTATGAAATTCCCTAGTTGTGAAAGGTATCACTATAGAAACCCAAACCTTTTACATACAACATAACATGATTTTAAGCATAGTTAATCGTCAGAGTAAAAGTCAAGGATCGTTAAGTCTAGTGTCTTGGAAGACTAGGAACATATAACATAAAACATGGGGCTAAAAAACACTTCTTTATTTAATATCTATAAAGATCTCCTAACTTCCTTTGAGCCCTTACATCGGCATAGGGTACCATAGGGAACACTTGAACAAAGGGATGAGCTGAAAATCCTAGTAAGGGAATGAACATATGGATACATCATAAGCACATGAGTTAGGAGTCATGACATAATGATATCCAAAGCATGAAAAATATGAAATAATATCATATAATCAAGGAATAATATAGATGTGGCAGAATCATAAAACATTTTTTTAGTACGGGTCAAGGCTAACTGCCAATCCCGTTTCCCAATTTAGTACGGGTCAAGGCTAACCGCCAATCCCGTTTCACATCGCATCTCATGAGACCTAACTTTACCCAATTCATTGGAGTGCTATCTGGGAACACCCATCTCAAAATTTTCATGAGTATTCTTTCCACATAAATAATCATACATAATTAACCATTCATAAACATAAGGATACCCATGGAAAGAATTGGGTACCACAATCATGACATAAAGCATAACCAATGAGTGTATCATGAAAGTCTCCATGAAAGAAAGGGATTAGAACATGCATGGACATTAAATAGGCATATATCATGGTATGTGATTTCAAAAAGGAGTGACAACTTATAAGAAATGTATTCAGTAAATTTTAGCATTAAAACATTTTGTGCGGTTTTAAGGAAAATACTATAGAGCTTTTAAAATAGAAAAGGGAACAATATTTTATATAAAACCAGAATTAAACCAAGAATGTTTTCATAATAAAAATACTTATTTTATAAATACAATGGTTTCTTAAAAAAGAGGATATAGTGCACTTGAAATCAGGTATGAATTTGAGAAGTTCCCTTAAAACGAGTGTGCTTATTGGGAAGTATCGAAGAGGGATTCACTTAAAAGCATGTATATCCCCAAAAGAGAATTAAATATGGATCTTGAAACATTATTTTGAAGCATATAAACAGAATTTATAAATTTTACATAAAAATAAAATACAACTACATTTTGGTAAAAAGAAAGATAGAGCAACCCGAAGGAATAAAGGAAGTTCGGGTAGAATTCATTACGGTTTATCGACATGGTATCAGGTGTAACTAAGAGGGATTGATGAGATAGATAAGGGGTTTATCATCACTTATAAAACATTATGTTAGTATGGGGGAGGTGTATAAACATACCCCATCACTTGTTATTACACAAAAAAATCATAGCATAGAGAACAATCTTGATTAAGAGTGAAAAGGAGAGGATCCCTTACCTTAAATCTGTTAGTGTTCTCCACTTGTTATTAAGGACCTGAATAAAAAAATTAGACTTATTAATTAATAATAATAGAACCTATTATATATGTAATTGATTTATTATAACCCTTTTTATTTCATTCAAGGCCTTATTTATTAGTTATAAGGATCAATTTCTTTGTTCAGGCTCGTTTGTTTACTTGGTTTTAAAAGATCGGTTCACTTACATTCAAGTTTGGATAAACATGAAAGATGGAAGTGGTTGTCCAGAAATTAAGTAATATGATATTATTTAACATAAAGGATATTAAATGGTTTTATATTTAATTTGTTTACTTAGATTGAAGTCGAATTATTATATAAAACCAAAGTGACAACAGTTTTTGTTAATTTGTTGGTTTGATTACAAAGAACATAATTTGCTTTATAAATTAATACCATATGTTAAAAAAATTACAGAATCAAAATAGGATATATTACATATATATATTATGGTTAAACCATAAAAAATGGTTTCATGACCAGATTTTATGATGATAATAGAAATTGATAAACTGTTGTCCTTGAATGTATTAAGTTAGCACATCTCAAACGGTGCTTTCATTTCTTTCAAACAAAAGGTGAGGAAAGGAGAGAAGATAATGAAGTATCCCATTATCATAATAGAATTAAATTACATGTATTCTATTTGAGTTATCATACAATTTGAGTTAAGGGAGGTGAGGAAAGTAACAAAAAAGAAAAGAACTTAAAAGAAAAGAAGGAATTAGAAAGAGGAATTTACCTCTTCAGACTTCCTCCTTTGAGAACCTCTTAAGGGGAGATGTTTTTTTATTTTGAAGACGCTAGAATATTTTCAACATGGGGGAGCATCTTGGGGAGAGATTAGTGCAGAATATTGACAATTAACAAGGCTTTAGAGGAGTGAAGAGAAGAGGTAAAAATGGGTGGTATTTATAGTGGAAGAGAGGAGGGTTTTCATAATTTTTTAATCATTAGTTTATTATTTTCTCACAAGACAAGGAATAGTAAGCATTACATGACCAATAATAGTAATAAATTTATGTGACTTCGAACAAAATGGGCTTACATCAGCAGATCATCATCAATGACTCAATTAATCCATTATTTAGCATTTATTGTGAATTATCGGATTCTACTATTCATCAAAAATTCAAGTATTTCAGAAAAATCCCAAAAAATTCACCCTAACCATTTTTCGATGTGTAGAATACAAAAATGAAGTCCATTTTTTAAAAATAATTTTCTAAATATTATTAATTTAATATTTAATTAAAATCATAATTTATTATTAAAAACCAGTTTTAAAACATTCATTTACTTATTCTAAAATATAGGTACATCATAATTTCACTTGAATATTATTTTATGATTATCATAGGTAAGGTTACTATTCATTAGGGTATTTCACTATTCATAAGGGTATGTTACTATTCATAAGGGTAGGTTACTATTCACCAAAAATTATTTTTTCCTTATCGGACTCCAAATAACTTACTGATTGGAACCATGTATGTCAGATTTTTGAAATTCCAAACACAGAAGTGAAAAACTTAAGTTTAAAGGCCACTTAGCACTTAGTAGTTCATTATATTGTGTTTTCATGTTATTTTATGACAAATTTATAAGAAGGGAAATTTCCATTGAAAACTTTGGGTCGTTACATTCTTCCCCCCTTATGAAATTTTTCCCTCGAAATTTCGTTTTACATTCTAGGTCGTAAACAGGTGAGGTTACTTCTCCTTCATCGCCTCCTCCGGTTCCCAAGTAGATTCTTAAAACTTTTGGTTCCTCCACAACACTTTGAAAAGGTGGGTTGTCTTGTTGCGTAGAACCTTATCTCTTCAGTCCAGAATCTTCACTGGCTACTCCTCATAAGAGAGATCATCTTCCAGTTGCACCACCTCTGAGTTCCGTACATGCGAGGGATTGGGTATGTACTTCCTCAGGAGTGATACGTGAAACACATCATGAAATCAAGTCATATTCGGTGGAAGTGCGAGTCTATAAGACATGACTCCTATGCGGTCAAGGATATCAAAGGGTCCAATGTACCTTGGGCTTAGCTTCCCTTTCTTTCCAAACTGCATGACTCTCTTTCATGGTGATATTTGAAGGAAGAATTTATCTCCAATGTCGAACTCCAAGTCCCTTCAACAGTTGTCAGCATAGATCTTTTGACGACTTTGAGAAACTTTGATGTTTTTCTGGATGACTTGAACCTTCTCTGTCATCTCTTGCACAAGATCGGGTCCAAGTAGCTTTTGTTCTCCAACTTCATCCCAATAGGTTGGATTTCTACATCTCTTTCCATACAGAGCTTCATACGGAGCCATCTGAATACTCGAGTGGAAGTTATTATTGTATGAGATATCAACCAATGGAAGATGCTGATCCCATCCACCTTTGAATTATAGAGAGCAGGCTCTTATCATATCTTCAAGTGTCTGAATAGTCCTTTCAGATTGGCCATCAGTTTGGGGGTGATAGTTCATGCTGAAATTTAATTTAGTACTCAAAGCGTGTTGAAGACTTCTCCAGAATTTATATGTGAGCCTTGGATCACGATCAGAGACAATTGAGAGTGGAACACCATGGAGTCTCACCACATCCTTCACATATATTTTTGAAATTTTTTCAAGCGATAGGTCTTCCCGAATAGTGATAAAATGGGCAGTCTTGGTGAGTTGATCAACCACAACACATATCGCATTATTTCCCTTCGACATCTTCGGGAGACCCGTGACAAAGTCCATTGTGACATTTTCCCATTTCCACATGGGTATAGGCAACGGTTGCATCATCCCTTTGGACTTTTGTCACTCTGCTTTAACTTGATGACATACCAAGAACCTTGATATATATTCCACAATCTTCTTATTCATGTTATCCCACAAGAAGTGTTCTCGGAGATCATTATACATCTTGGTACTCCCATGATGGATAGATAATGTTAAGCTATGTGCATTTTCCAATAGATCTTTCTTTATCCCGGGTGATGAGGGCATATAAATCCATGTTCCAAACCAAATCACACCATCATTGTTGATATGGAACTCTTACAGCTTCCCTTCCTTTACTGCATTGACCCTCTCTTGTAACTCCACATCATCCCTTTGTGCTTCCTTAATCTTCTCTTGAATGGATGGTTGCGTAATCATTTGGGAAAGGTAGGATGTATCCCCTTCCCTTGTGATTTCTAAATCCATCCTTTGCATATCCAAGAATATAGGGTCTTTCTCAATCCGTAACATGGATAGAGTAGTAGGTTCTTTTTTTCTTAGAGCATCAGCTACCTTGTTTGCCTTTCCAGTATGATAGTGAATCGAGAAATCATAATCCTTGATTAGCTCTAATCATCTCCTTTGATGCATGTTGAGCTCCTTTTGTGTGAATATATACTTTAGGATCTTATGGTCGGTGTATATGTCACACTTCTCACCATAAAGGTAGTGCCTCCATATTTTCAAGGAAAAAATCACGGCTTCCAGCTCTAGATCATGCATCGGGTAGTTCTTCTCATGGATCTTCAACTACTGTGAGGCATAGGCTATCACATTATCATTTTTCATGAGTACACAACCCAAGCCTTTCTTTGAATCATCGCTGTATATCACAAAAATTTCTCCACTTTTTGGTAATGTGAGTACAAGAGCAGTGATCAGCCTTATCTTTAGCTCCTTGAAGCTTACCTCACATTCTTCGGTCCAGAAAAACTTTACCCTCTTCCATGTCAGCTTGGTCATTGGGTTTGACAATCGTGAAAAGTTCTTCACGAATCGTCAATAATACCCAACTAGATCCAAAAATCTATGGATCTCTATTACAGAAGTTTGCCTGGGCCACTCTTCAATTGTCTTCTTCTTGGAAGGGTCCACAGATATCCCTTTGCTGGTGATAACATGCCCTAGGAATGATACTTCCTCCATCCAGAACTCACATTTATTGTACTTTTCATACAACTTCTCCCTTAGAAAAGTATTTAACACAGTTTTTAAATGCTCCTCATGTTCCTCCTTGCTCTTGGAGTATATCAGAATGTCATCAATAAATACTACCACAAGTTTTTCAAGGTAATATCTAAAGACTCTATTCATTAAATCCATGAAATTTGTTGGAGCGTTAGTGAGTCTGAATGGAATCACTATGAACTCATAGTGTCCATACCTCGTTCGAAAGGTAGTCTTGGGTATATCTTCTTTCCTCACCTTTAGTTGGTGATATCCTAACCGAAGGTCCACCTTAGAGAAATAATTACCCCCACGAATCTTATCGAAAAAGTCATCTATCCATGGAAGGGGATACTTATTCTTTATCATGATTTTATTGAGTTCATGATGATCAATGCAGAGGCGCATTGATCCATCCTTCTTCTTGATGAAGAGGACCGGCGCACCCCATGGTGAAGCACTCGGGTGTATAAAACCCTTCTCCATATTCTCCGACAACTTCTTCTTCAGCTCCTATAGCTCTACAGTGGCCATTATGTAAGGTGTCTTTGATATTAGTAGAGATCCAGGGATAAGTTCAATTGAGAACTCAAACTCTCAGTTAAGAGTAAGACCAGGAAACTCTTCAGGGAATACATTAGTGTAATCCGTCATGATGGTCATGTCTTCAAGCATGATTCTATCCTTTGTCTAAATCATTTGGGCTAGATATGCTTGCTCATAAGGCAACAATATCCACACTTGAGACGAAGATTCTAAATGAGACTCATGTTTCTCCTTAAACTTGTAAATAATCGGAGGATGCTTTGGGATGTGAAAAGAGATCTCCCTTTCCTGACAGTTAACGTTGGATTTGTACAAAGATAGCCAATCCATTCCCAAGATTGTGTCAAACTCCACTAAAAGAAGTATGAAAAGATTTTTTGGGAGGTTCAATCCACAAACATTAACCGAGGAGGAGTTATAAACCATGGATGCAGTGATTGCCTCACAGATAACTTTTCCTCCAAATTTTGAGGTGGTGTTTGAATAGTTCTATTAAACTTACAGGATATGAAAGAATTAATAGAACCAGAATCAAATAGTACGTCTTCTATTCTTCAATTAATAACCAGCGTACCTTTCACCACATCATTTTCTGGATCCACCTTAGTAGTAGTGATATCATAAGCCCTTCCTTATTGCATTGGAGGTTGTTGTTGATTGCCTCCGATAACCCTTGTCTTAGGGAAATTGTTTTCATAATTCCAATGCTCCTTTCAGTTGTAACATTGCACTACAGGCTGAGTTTTTACCTAAACCTTCCTTTCTTCTTCAACATTAGCCGGATTTTTCATATCCCTTTGGCAGTTCTTTGTAAGATGACCAAACTTTCTTCATTTGAAGCAATTCTTGGTTCCCTTAAGACAGTTACTAAGACGCTTCTTCCCACAATCTTTTCAAATGAGAAAGTGAGGCTTATTTCCATCATGGGATTTGTTTGATGAACCACCCACATTGTTCTCCATTTTCCACTTCTTATCATTGGGCCCATGATACCACTTGGAGTATCTAATCTCTATTTCAACCTTGAGGGAACAATGGACAATATCCTCATGACTGTCGAAGTCCCTAATTGCCAACACTTTTCATAGACTCGGTTTTATTCCGCTAAAGAAGATATCCACCTTGCTTTCGGTGTTCATGAAAAATACATAGGCGTACCTTGCAAGCCTTGTAAAGTTTGCTTCATATACCATGATGGACTCATCTTCCTTCTGCTTGAGTCCAAGGAACTCTCTTTCCATCTTGAGATGGAGGGTTCGAGGAAAATATTTGTTGAAAAACATCCTCTTAAATTCCTCCCAATCCATGGAATCAATTTCCTCTTGGGACTTTTTATTCTTGATCAGTGTCCACCACTGATCATCTTCCCCATCAAAATGATAGACTACCAGTACAACCTTCTCTTATTCCGAGCACAGGAGAATGGAGAATATCTTTTCAATGGAGTTAATTTATTGTTCCACGAGGAGGGGATCAGAAGATCTGCTAAACATGGGAGGCCTTTGCCGCATGAAGGATTCTACGGCAACTTGCTCTTTCCTTGGAGGAGGAGGGAATTCCACATGATTTGTGTTATTATTCATAAATCGAGCCAGCTAAGCAAGTACTGTCATGAAGTTTTGAGCACCCGTTCCTGTCATATCAGGCATATCGTTAGGGAAATCTTCACATTGCCTATCACATTAGTTGTTGGAACGTTTTCTTCTATTTCCTTCCATTAAAAAAGAAAAATAACATATAATTAGAGGTCTTTAATACTTATTTATTGAGCATATAAAGAGAAACTTTCAACATAAAAGGATAAACTTATAAAGAACAAGTATATCCTAACTTGTGATTCCTTAGATTAAAACCTAGGTTATACTCGATCTATTTCTTGACTTATATTCTTATGGTATTTTTTGTCCCTTAATAATGGTTTGTACTAAGCTTATGAATATACCAAAGCATATCCCCTGGTAGTGTCGTAACCAAGAGTGCAGCAAGGCCCATTGTTGTGTACTAGGATACCCCGGGTCAAGCCTGAAACTCCTTGTTAGAGTTTTCACTCTTAGGTACATTTATTCCAGAGCCGCCTCTACCTAAACATATCCAGATAGGGATGTATTTTCTTGATAAACCACTTACTCTATACTTACAAAAATTTAGGGATGTTTTATTATACTTCGTCTCATCATTAAGGTTCCCACTAAGGTGCTCTATTCCTAATCTCTAAAAATAACTAGACCATCCTATGATACCAACTATAGAAACCCAAACCTTTTACATATAACATAACATGATTTTAAGCATAGTTAATCATCAGAGTACAAGCTAAGGATCGTTAAGTCTAGTGACTTGGAAGACTAAGTACATATAACATATAACATATAACAAGGGGATAAAAAACACTTTTTTATTTAATCTCCATAAAGAGATACTAACTTCCTTTGAGCCCTTACATCGGCATAGGGTACCCTGGGGAACACATGAACAAAGGGATGAGCTAAAAAGCCCAGTAAGGGAATGAACATAAGGATACATCTTAAGCACATGAGTTAGGAGGAATGACATAATGATATCCAAAGAATGAAACATTTGAAATAATATCATATAAGAATGGGATAATATAAACATGAAATCATATATATGTGGCAGAATCATAAAATATTTTTAGTATAGTTCAAGGTTAACCACCAATCCCATTTCCCATTTTAGTATGGGTCAAGGATAAAGACCAATCTCGTTTCATATCGCATCTTATGAGACCTAACTTTACCCAATGCATTGGAGTGCTATATGGGCGCACCCATCTCAACATTTTCATGAGTATTCTTTCCACATAAATAATCTTTCCACATAAATAATCATACATAATCAACCATTTATAAACATAAGGATACCCATGGAAAGAATTGGGTACCACAATCATGACATAAAGCATAACCAATGAGTGTATCATGAATGTTTCCATGAAAGAAAGGGATTAGAGCATACATGGACATTAAATAGGCATATATCATGGAAATTTATTTCAAAAAGGAGTGACAACTTATAAGAAATGTATTCAGGAAATTTTAGCATTAAAACATTTTGTGCAGTTTTAAGGAAAATACTATAGAGCTTTTAAAATAGAAAAGGGAACAATATTTTATATAAAACCAGAATTGAACCAATAAAGTTATCATAATAAAAATAATGATTTTATAAAGACAATGGTATCTTAAAATAGAAGATAGATTGCACTTGAAATTGGGTAATAATTTGAGAAGTTCCCTTAAAAACGAGTGTGCTTATTGGGAAGTATCGAGGAGGGATTCACTTAAAAGCATGTATATCCATGAAAGATAATGAAAGGTAGATCTTGAAACATGATTTTGGAGCATATAAATAGAATTTATAAGTTTTACATAAAAATAAAAGACAACTACATTTTGGTAAAAGGAAAGATAGAGCAACCTGAAGGAATAAAGGAAGTTCGGGTAAAATACATTACGGTTTATCGACATGGTATCAGGTGAAACTAAGAGGGCTTGATGAGAGAGATAAGGGGTTTATAATCACTTATAAAACATTATGGTAGTATGGGGGAGGTTTATAAACATACCTCATCACTTGGTATTACACAAAAAATCATAGCATAGAGAATAATCTGGACTAAGAGTGAAAAGGAGAGGATCCCTTACCTTAAATATGTTGGTGTTCTCCACTTGTTATTAAATACCTGAATAAAAAAATTAGGATTATTAATTAATAATTTCAGAACCTATTATATATTTAATTTATTTATTATAAACCTTTTTAGTTCAATCACGGCCTTCTTTATTAGTTATAAGGATCAATTTCTTTGTTCGGGTTCGTTTGTTTACTTGGTTTTAAATGATCGGTTCACTTACATTAAAGTTTGGATAAACATGAAAGATGGAAGTGGTTGTCCAGAAATGAAGTAATATGATATTAGTAAACATCCAGGAGATTACATGGTTTTATATTTAATTTGGTTACTTAAAGTGTAGTCAAATTATTATATAAAACCAAAGTGACAACCGTTTTTGTTAATTGGTTGGTTTGATTACAAAGAACATATTTTTCTTTATAAATTAATACCATTTGTAAAAAAAAATTACAGAATAAAAATTGGATATATTACATATATATATTCTGGTTCAATCATAAAAAAAATGGTTTCATGACCAGATTTTATGATGATAATAGAAATTGATAAATTGTTGTCCTTGAATGTGCTAAGTTTGCACATCTCAAACGGTGCTTTCATTTCTTTCAAACAAAAGGTGAGGAAAGGAGAGAAGATAATGAAGTATACCATTAGCATAATATAATTAAAATACATGTATGCTACTGGATTTATCATACCATTTGGGTTAAGGGAGGTGAGGAAAGAAACAAAAAGAAAAGAACTTAAAAGAAAAGAAGGAATTAGAAAGAGGAATTTACCTCTTGAGACTTCCTCCTTTGAGAACCTCTTAAGGGAAGAGGTTTTGTTATTTTGAAGAGTCTAGGAGATTTTTTAAGTGGGGGAAGATATTGGGGAGATATTTGGGAAGAATATTGACAAGGCACAAGGCTTGAGAGGAGTTAAGAGAAGAGGTAAGAATGGGTGATATTTATAGTGGAGGAGAGGAGGGTTTTCATAATTTGTTAATCATTAGTTTATTATTTTCTCACAAGACAAGGAATAGTAAGTATTCCATGACAAATAATAGTAATAAATGCATGTTAATTTGAACCAAATGGTCTTACATCAGCAGATCATCATCAATTACTTGATTAATCCATTATTTAGCATTTATTGTGAATTATCGGATTCTACTATTCATCAAAAATTCAAGTGTTTCAGAAAAATCCCAAAAAATTCACCCTAACCATTCTTCGATGTGTAGAATCCAAAAATGAAGTCCATTTTTCAAAAATAATTTTATAAACATTATTAATTTAATATTTTATTAAAATCATAATTTATTATAAAAACCATTTGTAAAACATTCATTTACTTATTCTAAAATATAGGCACATCATAATTTCACTTGAATATTATTTTATGAATATCATAGGTAAGGTGAATATTCATTAGGGTATTTCAATATTCATAAGGGTATGTTACTATTCATAAGGGTAGGTTGGTATTTACCAAAAATTATGTTTTTCTTATCGGACTCCAAATAACTTACTGATTGCAACTATGTATATCAGATTTTTGAAATTCCAAAACACCAAAGTGACAAACTTAAGTTTAAAGGACACTTAGCACTTAGTAGTTCATTATTTTGTGTTTTCATGTTATTTTATGACATATTTATAAGAAGGAAAACTCCCATTGAAAACTTTGGGTCGTTACAATCACAACCCTCTAAGAAATTGGAGATATGTTCATGGGGGTATTCACGTTGAATCCCACTGAACTGACCCATATTTTGGATCATGTGAATGAGTCCAAGATTAATTTCAAAAGTGTGTTCTTGAATTAGTGGGAATACAATTTTGGGAACAACACCGTTAATGGACATAAAGTTATAATCCATTATAGTGCACTCATGTAGTGACGGTCGCTCACCCTAATTGTCAGGTGACACATATTGCATATTTTTATGGTGTGGTGGTAAAAGATTGTTATGCTTATCCATTGTAAAGCGATGGAATTTAGAAATTGATCGATTGATATTAGGATCAAAAACAAGTTATTCTTGTACGTTCAAGATTCTTGAGTGAGTTAAGGGTCCATGGCATATGCACTACCCATAAATAAGAGGGAGAGGGGAGAGTGAGAGTGCACAGGTGAACCCAAAGGAAAAAAATGTAAAAGGGAAAAGTGTACAAAAAATAAGAAAAGGGGGATGGGGTGAGGTAATTTGGGGTTCGATCTGGAGTTCATTGTTCCTAAGAAAAAATAATCTCTGGAAACACCACCAAAATTTAACGTGCCTGTGAGCTTCGTTTAATTCACACTTGCAATGATCAAATTAAAAATTTATAATCCCATAATACACTTACTACTAGAGAGTAGTAAAGTGCTAGTGCGGGGTCAAACCCATGAGGATCACTATAAGGTCAGCAACCAATTGAACAAAACCCTTTTTATGGATTCCTCACTTTCACTCTTCATGTTTGTTTTTTTTACTAAAGCTAAGTAGTTTTGATTTAATACAGATAATAAAGGAAGGGATCAAGGTTAATTTTTGGTCTCTTGATAGAATATAATCCAAGATTTAGCTTGAAATAGTCCTATGGATTAAGTTATAATGCTGGGAAAGATTCACCAAATGGTTTTGGTCAAACCAATTAGATCTACCCATGTTGAAACTATCCCATGGTTAGGTTATAGCTAACAACCTAGGTGAATTATTCTTAGCTTCTATACAGAAAGTTTAATATGTTAATGGTCATATTCAAGATCAACTCTAATTAGGTTAGGTTAGCTCAATTTCACTTATCATGGTCAAGGTTGTGTAGAAGAATGTGATGAACAATTATTATAACCTAATTAATAGCCATAGGGTTACCAAGGTTCTATCTAGGGATTTATTAGGCTCAGAAACACCCCTAATCTCAACCCCTAACCCTAGATGGATTATCCATGCATGGAGGTGATGATCAAAATCCAGGAAATACAAAACATGCTACATATAATCCTGAAAAAATTGATAAATAAACAATACATGATTAAAATAATTAATAATCAAGATCAAACAATTGAAATAAATGTAAATTCAATCAAAAACTCACTACACATGAAGAAACAATGAAGAACTTTACAAGCATTGATGAATAACAGTGAGTGATGATGAAACAGATATTGAAAACAAAATAGGAATTGCAATGGGCATAGAATAGATATATATTCAACAATAACTCAAAATTATTTAAAAAAACAATTAAAGTAATTAATTAAAATGGGTTTATAATGAAAACATATGAAAATAGGTGAAAACTATGGAATAAAACAAGAGAAAAATAAATTGAATTGAACGTTGTGTATGTAGATGATTGTTGAAATATTAATAGTCCAAAAAAGTACGTGATATTTAAGTCATGAACATTATGTACTGGATTAAGTGAATTTGGTCCCAACATCTACACATCATGTACATTGGTTGCACGTCGTATATTTTTGATCCACAATTCTCCTCAAAGAATTGTATTTTATCTTTGATTGAGTGAGCCTGTGAACTTTTCACGTCATGAAATCTCTATATGTCATGTATGTAATTCACTTTTTGTGGGATTCAAATATTTGAAATCTGTATGAAGTGAAATGAATGTACATGTTGTATACTGGATTTACATCATGTAAAGACTTCACAGGCTAGTTTTTGGCCTTGTAGTAATTTTTTGAATGAGGTATATACATCATGTATGTAATTCACAGTGTGTAAAGCCTATTTTTGTCACTTTTTATAATTTCTTCCTTTGATTCCAGAATTCCTAATTTTTATGAAAACAAACCAAAACCCAGTGTATTATCAAATAAATTAGGAATAAAATTTAAATAAATGTATCCAATATGTATATATAATTTCATAGTATCACCACACCTAGGTTCCTCTTAATGAAAAGGTCCTGGTTCACAAACTTAAAAAAGTACATCAGGTGTAAATGTTCACCTACACTCATATCTTATATTATAGCCCATCCTTGAATTTCCTCGCTCAAGATACCTCATCTTCCACAATAATAGGGGGAAATCATTTTATATCAGTAAAAAAATCAGTATAATCCATGACGGGTGAATTCTCATATGTAAAAAAATCATAATTTATGTATTCCTATAATATCTTGGCGTATCTCAGTAGAAACAATAAATAAAATGGGTCTTAAATTCTTTACAAGAAAACCCCTCATGTTGATATATCTATATGAGAATTCCCCACCATTTCTTCATAGATCATTGAAGCATACACACATCAAACTTCACCCTCATATCCTATGGTGTCTCAAAGTGATATAAAATAGTCCTGATAGACTCGATACAATACTCAACTACCTGCAGATCACCCTCCCTAGTAAATATCAACAGATTCTAGAGATAAAACTCTCTCATAAACTCTAACATCATAGTTGTGAGTCAGGGAGCCTCTCGCTGCATATCCTAAACTACTCATAGAAATATCATGTCAAATTGATCATCCATTACCTTCCCTAATACTGCAAGAGGTGTTGGACCAATAACCTCAGGTGTGTTCTTGTCACTGCCCTCCTGGCACTCAACTGAAGGCTATCATGGAGGCATATATCTACAATTCCAAATTCATGCCTCAAAACATGTTACTATAACAATTATTTAAATCATTTTTTAGTTAAATTGATAATAGGAACACCACCCCACTACCCTCCACATCCCATACCATAATAACCTCATAACCTCAGGCACTCTAAATAGACCCATCTACCCATACATAGGGTAAACATCATATATATAAGGTCCACATTTCACAACCTAACCCATGCTAGGGATCGAGCCATAACGAACCCAAGCCCGCCTCTATAGGCCAAGGGGTAGAGACAGGTTTCAAAGGCACAACAACTTGAGGAGGACTTTTCCTAAGTACATGTACACACACACACAACCAACTTGATGAAAAGTGTAGAGGGAAAGAAATAAAAGATGCAATCTTCTGTAAAATAAACCATACATGCATGGACTGCTAAATAGTGAGAATATAGTAAAGTAAGCTAAAAAGAAAAAAGGGGAAAAATACATGTCCAACTAAAAATCATCTCAACCTAATATGAAAATTGAGAAAGTAAATCTAGAAAGGAATCCCCACTCTTGAATCCCCAACAGTGACCACCGCATGTGGTCCAAGATCCTGTATCCCTGAGATCCTCCAGAGTCGTGATCAAACCAATGTGTTGTCTGCATAAGGTACAATATTTTTGGGAAATACCATGTAGGGGTAAATATAAATAGACTCAATAGGATGCCCCAAAAAGAAGGGGGAGTAGTAAGATTTACAAAAATAAAATAAGTACAACAGATGGAACAAAGTACAATAAATGAGTTTATCTCAACCCAACAAGAGAGTGAAGTAAGGTCAACAAAACACAAGAAGATAGAAACGGTGAGAATGTGAACTTATTTTCAATTATTCACTAGCTATAGTAGGATAGTAGGCTCATCCAACCATGAGAATCTAGACACAGAAAGCACGTGGCATACCCCATGCATCTTCGCCTCTCCTGGAAGGAGAGTAACCAAAACCCAAGGAGTGGGTACTGCAATTGGGTATAAATATATATGTATATATGCTCAGTCAAAGAAAACCAAATGAGAGTGTAAGGGGATATCCATATCATAGCTCATCCCAGAAAAAGAGTCACCAACATCCCCATAAGTAACCACCATTGATACCCAGAATCCTCACATCTTCCCTGAACTGTAAGTCAAAGGGGCTCAAACACCATACCTAGATACTATCCGCTTTGGGTGGGTATCTCTCGCCCGCACATTTTTAGGCCACATCACAAGGATTCTTCTCAGTGGGGAAAGAACCCCTCTTACTTGTAAGCTCATAATAAGGTCAAATCACATCTCACCACTGATCTGAAAAGTCAGATGATGTGAACTCAAAGTAGAGGACCCACACCCTAGCACGTTAGGGGGATTCCACTATAATATTCATTGAGGGCCTAATCCCTAGTGTGTTAGGGGGATTCTACTCAAAATTAGCTAATAGAGGACCTGTTCCCATGCTGATGGGGGATTCCACTCTAATAGTCATTTTAGAGGACCCATGCCCTAATGTGTCAAGTGGATTCTACTCTTGTTCATTGAAGAACCATGCCCTAATGTGTCAGGGGGATTCCACTCAGAAGTAGCTGATAGAGGACCCACGCCCATGACGATGGGGGATTCCACTCTTCAAATGCATCAAAAGGATCATCCACTGATATTCCTTTCATTTTTTCACATTTAATGTGATCAATAATAAGGCTCCACACATCCAAATAGATCACACTATCCTAATCCTTATAGAAAGATGTGTGAGGTAGACCATTCACTCACCCTAATCAGACATCCGATGGAAAAGTTGACTAATGATACACTACGCTCTAAAGTAATATCATGGGTCCCACACCTCAGTCCTAAAATTAATTATATCAATTACACAATTACAATCCTCTCAAAAAAACACACAGTTTTGAATACTTGAAAGTCCAAAATGGATACCCATGAAAAAGTTTCATTTCACTACAAAGCATGAAAACCGGGTCTCATGGGTTGCACACCTAGACTTTTGTTTAAAACCCCTAAATTATTCTTGAAAATTATGCATGAAGATCAGGGTCATACAATCACTGATGGCGCGTCAAATGGACGTCCCATTTGAGAGATAGGTCTGATACAAGAACCTAGAATAATAATAAATATTTTATTATCATTAAACTTTGTCATTTCATGAAACCAATAAATGAAACCAAAAAAATAAAAAGTCCTAAACTAGTCTAAGAATATCCTCCTCAAATAGAGGGACTCGTTGCCACAGACGGCACTCCAATCAGATGCCTGGTTTGGGAGATATGGATTTCTAAAACCGTATGGGCTCGATTCGGACCGGTCTAGCCCATTCTCGTCGGCCCAGTCCTGTTCCTTTGGCATACAAACCAATGCATGGCCCAACCTGCCACCTTCTGGACAAACCTATATCTGTGGTTTGGATCACTTCCTAGGTGGTCCGCTGGCCGATTGGCCTGCCTCAGGACCCCGACCTGGTCCCCTAGTCAGTGTGGCCACCCACGTCGTGCGGGTCACTACTGCCTGGGGTCGCGCACCACAACCCCGCCTCGCCTCCAGCCTAGTCGCAGCACCCCTCTGCCATGCTGACACCACCGGATGACCCCAGTGCACTGAACTCACCTCAGCATCGTGCTCTACCTCTAGTTCCGCCTCCAACCACCTCAGCACCCTGGTCCTCTGCCACCTCCACTCATCGGTCTGACACTACCGCCATCCACACTTCGTCAGACCGTCGTACTCTGCCTTCAGCCACCGACCTTGCTAGATCTACATTGATTTATCCCTCCTCATGCCACTAGGACCACTCTGGTGGTTATAAAATTTAAATAATGGTTGTTTTGGGATCCTCGGGTTGAGGGCTTCACAGAACCAACCCCTGATCGACGATTTGTCGATGTTTCAACATAGCAAAGATTTAAAGCGAAGAACGCAACAAAACAAGGATTCAAAATGGGGAATCAGGCGATGGTCGTGTTCATTTTTCCATCACCTAGACACTTAAAAAACAAATAATTTATTATAAACCAAGAATAAATCAAGAATTGAAGATTTGGAGTGTGAAACCCCAACAAGAAGCCTACCTCGTTGGATCCGTTCATTGTTGACGACGTGTGCTACGATTCATTGTGATTCTAAAAAGTTTCATTGATGATTCATCCTTGATATGCCAAATAACGAAGAGAGAGAGAGAGATAGAGTTTAGTGTAGAGATAGATATTAGGAGATAACCCTAATCTTAATCCCACATTTTTCTATTTATATAAAAATGTCGGAACCCGAAAAATATCATGAAATCTAAAACCTATATACCCACTCATTTTATGTGTGCCTAGGAAAAACACCCCATTCTAAACTCAACGGAGGTCTCAGATTTATAATCTGAGTCCCCATTCAAAAGTTATTTGATTCAGCATCAGGGGTAAAATAATTAAGTTTAATTATTTTAATTACCATTTTTCCCCTGGGTGGAATTTTCCACATAAGTCAGGTGAAGATGAATTTTATGTCCTACCTAGGGTAAACGACATGTTATGGACTCAACTATGGCCTTGGATTTCTGATCTGAGCTACTGTTTAAGATTTATCCCATTTCCTTTGCATGTACAGTATAAAATATACTTAATATTTTTATAAAATTAATTGCGGGCACATAGGGCCTCAAAATTGCATGTCGTCTCAATGAACAACTCTGGAAATATATATAGAAATATTTCAAAGTATTAAAAGGCAAAACTGGGTATCTAAATCATTACCTCCTTCAATATTTTCATCCCTAAAAAGCAAAAACTAGGAAAACAGCTCTGGGTATTCAGCCTGCATCTGGCTCTCCCATTCCCAAGAACTCTCCTGCACGTTTTCGTGCTGCCATAGTACACGAACCAAGGGGATGGCCATCTATTTAAGGTTCACTCTAATCTATCCTCGATCGCCACTGAGTGTTCTGCAATGTTGGGTCCATCTTCAACATCCAACTCACCCCAGTCGATGATGTGTATAGGATCATTCATGTATCGCCTCAGCTCCGTCATGTGGAAGACATCATGAACCTACTCCAGCTATGGGGGTAAAGCAAAGTGATAGAAAACCTATCCAACCCTTCGAATGATCTTGAACGACCTGATGAACCTTAGGGATAGCTTGCCTCCCTGGTCGAACCTCCACATTCTACATCATGGGGAGACTTTCAAGAAGATGTGGTCTCCCTGATCGAACTTTAAGGGCCTACAATGGTGGTCTGCGTACGATTTATGTCTTCTCTAGGTCGTATTCATCCATTCATGGATGACTTGCACTTTATCCTTTGTGGCTCGCACCAACTCTAGGACCATGAGGGATGACTCCCCAACCTCCTTCTAACACAGAGGTCACCTAAAGGGTCTCCTGTATAGGGCATAAAAAGTGTCATGATGATGGTAGAGTGTTGGTTTTTGTTGTATGAAAACTCTACCAAAGGTAGGTGATCCTCCCGGCTCTAGAATAAATCTAGCATGCAATTCCTTAGCATATCCTCTAGCACCTAAATAGTGCACTCGTTCTGCCCATCGGTCTGCGGGTGAAAAGTTGTACTCATCCGCAACTAGGTCTCGAATACCTCTTGAAAGCCTCTCCACAACCATGATGTAAACTAAATGTCGTAATCAGAGACAATAGTTGAGGGTACCCTATGAAGTGGGATGATCTACCACACATACAACTTCCCCAAAATCTCCACAAGATCTTCTCCCTCATAGCAAGGAAGTGCACCGACTTTGTGATTCGGTCCACTATAACCCATATAGAGTCATGGACCTTCACCATTCATGGAATTCCTATGATGAAATCCATGGATATTCCATCCCACTTCAACTTCGGGATGTCAAGAGGCTGCAATAAACCCACCAAAACCTGATTCTCAGCCTTCACCTGCTGATAGGTAAGGCATCGTGAGATAAAATCGGCTACGCTTTGTCTCATGCCAAACCACCAAAAATTCCACTGAAGATCCCTAAACATCATCCCCATATCGGGATATACCTCTAAGGGAGAATTTGTAACTCCCACGTCACTTCTTCCTGCATTGCGACTGGAATCACCATTCTCCCCTAGAACAAGATCTCATGATTCCCTCCTTCAAAATACCCATCAGGTGCATCACCTGTGGATATCTGATCATGAAAAACTCCACAGTCTATGTCTCCCAGCTGGGACTCTCTCACACACTCAAGGAGTGGGGGATTCAATACCATCAACCATAGGTAATTTGTATCCTCCTACTCCACCAGGGTCAGCTACAGTTAAGCCAACTACTCTGAAGCTTCCCACACTAGGTGAGCCTAAGAATTCCTGCTAAAATAATATGCTACAACATTTCCCTTCCCTAGAGTGTAGACTATCTAAAATTTATAGTCTTTTAGTAACTCCAACTAGTGTTACTGACTCATATTCATATCTCTTTGGGTAAAGATATACCTGAGGCTCTAGTAGTCTGAATAAAACACAAAATACTCTCCTAGGAGCTAGTATCTCCACATCCTCAGGGAGAAAACTACCAATACGGTCTCTAAGTCATGATTCACATAGTTCTTCTTGTGGGGTCTCAAATTCCTCAACATGTACGCGATGACTGCCTATTGTTGCATCAAAACTCAACTGAGACCAACTCCTGAAGCATTGCAGTACACTACGAACTCAACACCCTCCTCTGGTAGTCTCAGAACTGGAGTGCTTTTCAACCTATGCTTTAACTCCTTGAAGTCCCTCTAGAACTACTTAGACCAGGTAAAAACTTATCCCTTCCATGTCAAAGTGTTCAAAGGGGATAAAATTCTGGAGAAATCTGCCACAAATCTCAAGTAGTACCTAGACAAACCAAGAAAGCTTCACACCTATGGTGCATTATTCCGTAGATCTCAAGAAATCACTGCCTAAATATTCACAGAATCCATGGCTAAAACCTATTTAGATATAACATTACACAGAATGTGAACCTCATGTATCCAAAACTGACACTTCGATATCTTTCCATAAAGATGGATCTCTCGATGTAAATCAAGTACTATCCTCAAGTGTTATGTATTCTCCTCCTCTGATGCTGAGTAAACGAGTATATATTCTATGAAAGAAACAAAAAAATGGTACAAGTATGGCTGGAAGACCTAGTTCATCAAATCCATGAAAATGGTATGGGTTCTTGTAACACATAAGGGCATCACTAAGAACTCGTAATGTCTGTAGCAACAACGGAAGTCCAACTTTGGAATATTAGCCTCACAAACCCGTAGTTAGTGGTATCCAAATATTAGATTGATCTTGGAGAACCACCTCACACTTGGAAAATGGTCGAAGAGGTTGTCAATCCTTGGTAGGGGGTATTTTTTCTTTATTGTGGCATGATTCGGGCAATGATAATCTACACAAAGCCACAAACTTCCATCTTCCTTCCTTACAAACAGAATTAGAGCTACCCAGGAGAACACACTGGGTCTGATGAAACCCTTCTCATGAAAGTCCTCCAGCTATAAATGTAGCTCTTAAATATTTTTGTGTTCCATTATATATGCCACGGAAGATATCAGGGTAGTCCCTGGTTGAAAATCAATGCAAAACTCCAACTTCCACCTTAGAGGTAGTCCTAGGAAATCTTCAGGGAATACATCCATAAAATCCTCCACAACTGAAGGAACCCAAGTGCCTGAAGATTCTACTGCACCAAGGTTCACACTCGCTTGATGATGGAAAAAATGTTGTAGTATCTTGATCACAACACTCGTATTCCCTGCTATGAGGCCTTTTTCACCAAGAAAGGTGAACCCCATCTCATCATTGTGCAGGCATCTGACTAGCTTGTGGCGACAATCAATCTAGGATCAAACCATGTGAATCCAATCCATGCCCAATATGACATTGTAAGGCTCCATCATGGTGACCAGTAGGTCCCACATGAACATTTACCCTCCAAATTAAAGCTTGTACTACTTGTAGATAAAAGATACAGAAGAGGCACTTCCTGTAGGAACCTCAAGACAAAGCCACTGTGATAGTGCCTCTATTGGGAGATCCAAGTCCCATACCAATAGTAATGAGATAAAAGAGTGAATATATCCTATGTATACTAATAATGAAGCAAGATTAGAATAAACATAGTGTACCTCGGATCATCTCATGCACTGGAGAATCATGGACATCCATAACCTACAAATGTTTGGGGTTTCAGCAGCCATCTCCCTGAGCCTGACATGGGCCACTCAGTGGTGGTGGTGGTAGGATCTTGTAGTGTCATCCCCCACCTCTTGGCCCCCTTCTCCTCTTCCAGCACCACCTCCTTGGGGACCAATCTGATCACAACGCTGCCTCTACCATGGTAGTCCACCTGCTGCCTTCTTGAGATGCTCAGCTCACTTGGTCAGGCAGTCTCATTCCATGTGACCTCACCCATCACAAGTGTAGAACTAGCCCTATCCAGTTATACCCAGAGATCTGTGCGGACCAGGTGCCACCTGATCACGTGCCTAAGCCCGATCATGGGGAGGCCTCCTGCATTGTGGCCCTTTTACCTCACGTCTACCAGCTACCATGGATGTCTCCGCTCTAAATCAACAACAGACGGGCCTAATAAACTAGCTCTCCTCTGATAAGAATATCTTCGTCATGAGATCCCTCTCTAGCACCCCGGAATATTTAGGGATGCACAGGGGCACTACATTAGAATGGATCTCTCAGAAGAGACCCAGATCGAACATTCTCTCCCAGAAGTAACTGACATGGATCTTATCCGGGGAATAGCATGTAAGGCCACTAAACCTATACATGTACGCAACCGCAGTCATGGATCCCTGCTTCAGCTTCAAAAGATCCTGAATCCTGATGGAGTGAAAACACAAGGGGAATTACTCCTTAAGAAATAGCTACTGAAACTCATCCCATGAGAGATTAATCTCATCGTGCATCTAGGTAACTAAACCCTACCAGATTCATCCTGAGAAAAAGTTTGGCTACCAAAGCCACTATCTGGTCAGACGATGTCTTCACTAGCCTAAAAATTCGAGACACTGAATCCAACCAGTCCTCTTCCGCCTGAGGGTCTGGATCTCCACAAAGCTTCAGTGGCCTCTAGCACTAGAACTAAAGAATCATGCTCATAATGTGCTCATCCTTGGCCTATGTCACCGGTACTAATTGATTCTCCACAAGTGGTGGTGTTTCCACTGGCCCACTTGGAGGAATGGGATCACATGATGGGGCCTGTACTGAGGCCTCATCACTCGCGAGATCATCGTCATGAACTAGAGAGGGTATCCAATATGGATGTTGTCATGAAGTCATCCTGAAAGTTATTAAGGAGTACCACGGTCAGATGAGTATATAGATATATAACAAGAACAACAGCAAAGGGGATCTGATTAAACAAGGATATTAAAAGACTCAATCCTCTATGATGAATGTGTCATTGATCCCTGCATCAAGTGTCTTAGCATGCTAAGTCAACAAGTGGGTAATCATGGTCCTAGTGAATGGTTATGTCAGCCATCACATCATTACTAGAATCCTTGTCCTGAGAGATGATCTCGAGACACGTCGACATTATTTCCCTGTACCCAACCAATCCCCTTAAGGTTAAATGTCCGAACAAGGTCTCAAGGAATGAACTTCCTTTGATACCACTTTTTCATGACCCAACCCATGTCAGGACTCGAGCTGTAACTACCCCAAGCCTGTCTCTATAGGTCAGAGGGTGGAAACAAGAACAAAAGGCACAACAACTTGGTGAGGCCTTTTCATAAGTACTTGTACACACACACACACAACCAACTTGATGCAAAGTGCATAGGGAAAGAAATAAAATTTGAAACCTTCTTTAAAATAAACCATACATTCATGGACCACTAAACAGTATGAATACAGTAAAGTAAGTTTAACGAAAAAAAGGGTAAAATACATTACCAATTGAAAAGTGTCTCACCCTGATAGGAAAACTGATAAAATAAAGCTATCAAGGAATCCTCACTTCTAAATCCTTAGTTGTGACCACCACACGAGGTCCAAGCTCCTATATCCCTAAGAACCACCAGAGTCACAATCAAAACTGTGCATCATCTTCATAAGGCATGATACATGAGGGAAAATACCATGCAGGGGTGAGTATAAACAAACTCAGTAGGATGCCCCAAAAATAATGGGGAAGTAAGAGTTACAAAGGGAAAAGAAGTACAATAGATAGAACAAAGTATAGTAAAAGAGTGCAACTCAACCCAAAAAGAGAGTGAAGTAAGATCATCCAAACACAAGGAGATAGAAACAGTGATAAGGTAAACTTATAGTTGATTATTCAATGTCTATAGTAGGATAGTAGACTCATCCAACCACGAGAAGCTAGACATGGAAATCACATGGCATACCCTGTGCGTATTTACCTCTTCTGGAAGGAGAGTAACCAAAACCCAAGGAGTGGGTACTGTAATAGACTGTAAATATATATATATATATATTCTTAGTCAAAGAAACCCAAAAGAGAGAGTAAGGGGATATCCATATCATAGCTCAACCCAGGAAAAGAGCCATAAACAATCCTAGAAGTAACCACCATCGATACCCATAATACTCATGTCTGCCCTGAACTGTAATCCAAAGGGGCTCAAACACCACACCTCGCTACTATCCACTTTGGGTGGGTCTGTCTCACATGTATGGTTTTAAGTCGTGTCACAAGGATGTGTCTTGGTGGGTAAAGTAACCCTATTACTTGTAATCTCAAGGTAACATCAAATAATTTCTCCCCACTGATCTAAAAATCCGAATGATGAAAAGTCAAAGTAGAGGAATCATGACCTAGAACATCATGGGGATTCCACTCTTATAGTGCTCGAGGACCCACTCCCTAGTGCGTCAGGTGGATTCCACTCAGAAGTAGCTGATAGAGGACCCACACCCATACCGATGAGGGATTCCACTTTGATAGTTTTTGTAGAGGACACACTCTCTAATGTGTCTGGGTTATTCCACTCTTATTCATTGAGGACCCACACCCTAATGGGTTAGGAGTATTCCACTCAGAAGTAGCTGATAGAGGACCCAAGCCCATGCCGATGGGGGATTTCACTCTTCAAACACGTCAAAAGGATCTTCCACCTATATTCCTTTCATGGTTTGACATTTAATGAGATCAAAAATAAGTCTCCAGACATCCAAATGGATCATACTGTCGTGATCCTTGCTGAAAGACACACGAGGTAGAATATTCACTCACCCCTATCGGACATCTGATGGAAAAGTTGTGTAACGCCACACTATGCTCTAAAGGTATCTCATGAGGCCCAAGCCTTAATCCCAAAATTAATTATATGTTTTCACCATTGATATATTATTATAAAACACTTGGGATTGACTACTTGATCGTCCAAAACGGATACCTGGTGAAAAGTTTCATTTTACTACAAAGCGTGTGAATCGATCCCCATGGGGCCCACACCTTGAATTTAGTTTAAAAACCTAAAAGTAGTCTTGAAAATTATGAACGAAGATTAGGGTCCCATCACCACTGAAGGTGCATCAAACGAACATCCCGTTTGAGAGACAGGTCTGATACAAGAACCATGAATAATAATAAATATTTTATTATTATTAAACTTAGGTGTTTCATGAAACTGAGCAATGAAACCAAAACTTAGAAGTCTTGAAATGGTATAAAAAGATGTTTCTCAAAGAGAGGGACTCGTGGCCGTAGACGGCGCATCAATTAGACAAATGGTTTGAGAGATATGGATTTTTAAAGTCATATGGGCTCGATTCAGACCGGCCCAGCCCATTCTGGTAGGACCTGTCTGCCTGGACCAGCCCGCTCTGGCCGAACCAGTCCTGTTTCTCTAGCCTGCATCCCAACGTGCAGCCTGGCCTGGCCCACATCTATGGTTCGGCCCGTTGCCTGGGTGGCCCATTGACAGACCGGCCTGCCTCAGGATCCCGGCCTAGTCCCCTGGTCACCATGGCGACCCATGGTGCATGGGTCACTTTCGCTTGGGGTCGCACACTATGACCCTTCCTCTCCTCCAGCCCAGATGTAGCGCCCCTCTATCGTGTCGATGCCACAGAATGACCCCAGCACACTGGCCTCACCTCAGCGTCACGCTCCGCCTTCGGTTCCACCTCCAGCTGCCTCAGCACCCCGGTCTACTGCCTTCTCCACTCGTCAGTCTGACGTCGCTGCTATCCACACCTTGCCGAGCCGCCGTACTTCGCCTCTAGCCATCTCCCTTGTCGGATCTGTGCTACTGTCTCCCTTTGTATGCCACCAGGACCCCTCTGGTGGTCGAAAAATTGAAACGAGGGTTGTTCAGTATCCTCAGGTTAAGGGCTTTACAACTCCATCCCCCACTTGACGATTTGTCGATGTTTCAACATAGAGAAGTTATAAAGTGAATAACGGTGAAGAATACGACAAAACAGGGATTCAAAATGGGGGATCAGGTGATGGTCGGGTTTTTTGCAATCACCTCAATGCTCAAAACAAATAATTGATGACAAACTAAGAATAAATCAAGAATTAAATATTTAGACAATGACAAACCAACAAGAAGCCTACATCATTGGATCCATTCGTTGTTGAAGACATGCGCTGCAATTCAATTGCGATTCACTGGAGTTTCATCGATGATTCGTCCTCGGTCTACTGAAGAATGAAGAGAGAGAGAGTTTAGTGGAGATAGAGAGATTAGGGGATAACCCTAATCTTAATCCCTCATTTTTCTATTTATAAAAAAATATTGGAACCCTCTAACGGTCGAAAAATCTAAAACCTCTACACCCTCTCAGTTTATGTCACATCTAGGAAAAACACCCCATTCCGAAATCAACATCGATCTTAGATTTCCAATCCGATCCCCCATTTTATAGTTATTTGATTCGGTGTTAGGGGTAAAAATAATTAAGTTTAATTATGTTAATTACCATTTTCCCCTGGGTGGTGTTTTCCACAGAATTCTTGTGTCGACGAAAGTTATGACCTACCTAGGGTAAACAGAATATTCCAGATTCAACTGTGGCCTTAGATTTCTGATCCAAGATACTGTTTAAGATTTTTCCTATTTCCTTTATGTGCATAGTATAAAATATACTTAATATTTTTATAAAATTAATTCTAGGCACACCAGACCTCGGAATTGCATGTTGTCTCAGCACCCAACTCTAAAAATATATATAGAAATATTTCAATTTATTACAAGGTGAAAACAGGGTCTCTTGACCACATCATACACAAAATATCTAAGGCATCATATAAAAAAATTGAAAAAATTAACCATAAATTTATAAACCAATGCTTAGTTAAATGAAATTTCAATTAAAAGTTATTGATGAAAACACTTTATAATTTGTAATTGGAATTTTATTTAACCAATACCGCGTACTAACCAAGATAAATAATCATGATATACACTTTATCTATTTAATCAACTGGACCTTTTAAATGATTGTGGCTCAATTAAATGAATTTTCAACTACAAGTTATAGAGGAAAATGATTTATAAGTTGTAATTGGAATTTTATTTAGATTGTGCCTCAAATAAATCAAGAAATTAATCAAATTAACCTTTCTTATCTATATATAGAATTGGTTAAGTAAGATCCCATCATACATTTATATGTTTTATCACTATATAAATGGTTGTACACACTTTAAACAACTGATCATATACCAAGGTATCATACCAAACCAAAAAAAACAAGCAAATGACATGTGAATCCTATGTGCCTAATATGATACATGAAAAAAATGGTAAGAGGGAAAATACCATAAAACAATAATCAAAAATCATGTGTGCCACGTGTGGTGAAAATAGATCAATAATCAAAGAGAAAAGAAAAATCATTAATATCGTCCCTAATAACTTACACTTCCCCTTATATGAGGGTCTATAACTCCTAGTCATGAGATTATTACTAAGTCCCAACAACACCCTATCTCTTATCTACCTTACCCAAATCATAATACAAAAGAAATAAACTTCTAATACCACTTTGTAATGTCCACAGATCGTGGCCACTCATAAGTGTCTAGATCAGAGGACTATTGGGACCTCAAGCATGCCTCCCCATATACCAGAGTCTACCAACTATAATTATGGGTTCATGGTGGTATGGTGGCGAGACTATACTCAAATATCAGAGTATAATAATAGTGGAAATAAGTAAAATTAGATACATCCATTCAAATAAATTAAGAAATGAGGAGACATATTGGAAAGTGCCAATAAAAAATTATGACTCATTCCATATCATAATTATTTGTCTACAATGTCAAGAAATCATAAACCAATAGGTTATATATATAAAAATACCCAAAATGGAACAAAATTCAAATAATAATAATCCTTAAAATGGGATATGAGTTATAGGTCGGTTCTGATCTCTCATTCGCCAATCTAATAGCCTGCATCATACATCAGTCATATGATGTTTGACCTTTTCCTAACTAGAAATCATGAAGTCTACTTGGGTACCCAATAGAGGCCCAATAAGGGTGTGAGTATGACTCTATAGTCCACTACTAATGGCATCTAAAACATATCCACTTTGAGTAATAGGTTCATGATGAGGTGCATAAATAAATTACATGAAGATAAAAAAATAAACAACCATTAACCATTGGGTTCATTGGTGATACCCAAGTTTGATCATATCTTATTAGGCCTAAGATAGATGTCTCTATCCATTTTTTTTTAAAAGGTTGGGGCCGAAGCCTCATTTTTATTATTAAATCAAAGCAAAGACCTCTTATAACTGGGTAGAGGGAAACCCATTACATAGCCTGAAGGCCCAGTGGGCTTGTATCCCATTACATAGCCCGTAGGCCCAAATTCTAAGGCCAATTCACATTCTGTGAATAGTAACCTGCTGCTACAGTACCACACAGTATCGTGCCCCACATGGTTAATCTTGGGTAGTCAAGAAAGATCGAGAAACACTTATGAACCTAATGGATTACATCTAAGGTGTTCTAAGTAGAAGGAGTTATCACCAAACCAGGGGGATTTCATCCCATGGAACTCTAAGTAGTATGTGTCATTATCAAACCCATGGGGTTATACCCAAGGAGTTACAAGTATCAAGCTGTAGCATCCCAAATTCAATTATCCACCTGAACAATGCTTTCGAGCTAGGTTCCACTGGCCTTAGGTGCGCCTCCCCATTCGCCAAAGGTTGTCGACTAGCAGTGAGGGTGTAATAATGGTGATAGTGGGGAGAATATACCCTTGAGTGATGATAATATAATGTTTTGAGTATAAATATATAACATTCTGTGGAAATAAATACTTAGTAGACTTGAACCAAGCCTGTCAATGGTGGAAGCATGTTTAATAAAAATCAATAGCATAACAATAACAAACAACATTAGGGGGAAATAAATAAACATGCTCACATGCCACTTGAAGATACTAAAAAAACATGCATTCAATACAGATCATAGAATACAATATCCAGAAGGGGTCTCCAATGGCTGATCACATTATCTACATACATATAAAGCATACTGATACAAAAAAAATAAACAAAAAGAAAAACTCTAGCTGAGACAAGAACATCAAGGCCCCTTGTCATCTATCCATGCCCACTCAACTAGGATCCACCTCTAGAGCCTGAACCCTTACCTGAACATAAAATCATAAAGTCTACATGCATCATGAAGGTCCTGTGTATGGTGTGAGAATGAGTCTCAGTAGGATACCACCAACGTGTGAATACCCAACATATGTGTTTAAAAATATTAGTAATATAATATTAAATAAAGGCAACGACTCGTGAAATTTAAATAAAACAACCAAGCTTCTCTGGTTCTCAACAGCTAGCAAGAAGCTATTTCCTACTTCGTCCAACATTGGAATCCCTGAAGAGGAGAGGATTCTTCGACCATAACCCAAGGTATCCCCTGATGTCAAATATCCCAAGTGAACCCTTAGGTTCCACCTCCAAGTAAGTAACCTGAAACCTTGGTCCAACCGACACATCGTGTCCCAAATCAAGTCACCGACGTCCTGAAGGCATGTCCAAGAAAATAGAACCTTGGTCCCTCTGACACCTACTTGAAAGCACTCGTCAGCTCAAAGCCCGACGTCCGGAGGTACAGTGATATATGTCCTAAAATAAAAATAATTATCTTCTCATAGCACGATGTCTCGAGGAATGGTGATCCCCATCCTCCCAAAATAGTCCAAGCCCAAAAGTCTCAAGCACGGTAGCCTCAGCCCCCAACCGACAGCCTCAACGCTGTCATCCAAAGGCTCCTCACCATCCCTATGAATTTCTATGGAAATAACCCCCAAACCAAATTACCTAAGTCACCCTACCAATGGATTCTACCCACACTAGTTGTCAAAACCACCTCATCATTGAGTCAACTGATGCGCACGTGACTCCAATCAGAACTTTGGCCATCACGAGTGAGTGAAAATCACCAAATTAATACCTAAACCACATAAACTCTAGTATCTCATGCCTCTATGATTATGTCACTCAAAAATGATGGCCACTTCATCCAATAACATGGTTCATTCCCTCAGCCTGACAGCCTCACCACCTCAATTGACTTTCATGATGCCTAACCGGTGATCACATCACCTAAGTAACTTAGTCCAAGCCCAACCAGACGATCACATTTCCTCAAACCTGATGTTCATTCAACCTTAAATCCTTGAGTCGAGACTGTCATGATCCCATGGATCACAATAGTATATTGCAAGAAATTTATATATTTGAAACACTTTAATTTAAATAGAAAATCCAATCCAATTTAAGAAACATGCCCCTACCTAACTAACCAAGTGGTTTATGGCCTCTAACTCAGCCTCAAACGAGCGAATAAGGCTTGTGCATTCCCAACGGAATCTCATGTGGTCATATGATTGATTTAATATCAATAATTCAATTTAAAAAGTGTATCAATCAATTACAAAATGGCGCGCCAAAATTCTCACCCCCAAATCAACCACAAAAACATGAAGAAAGGTATGCACCACCTACCTTGGAGTCATAGACATAGAAATGTATGATATTAGCCTCTATAACTCAATGCGGTTTGGAAGAAATTGGATTTTCCATCGAACACCCTGAAAATAGGTCAAAATGAGTCACATGGATTTAGTTGTAACACCCCAAGCTTCCATGGTATGCTTCTCTTTGAATAATACAGTAGCGTGTGTTGTACGCAACTTCGAGTTCTAACACACACCACAACCAATCAAACTAGCCGATATAAATAGTAAAAACCACTTTTTGAAATTTTATAAATTTTATCTCTCAAAATGGACTTCATTTTTGGATTCGGAGTATTGAATTTATCCTAAGGTGAAATTTTGGTACTTTTCGGATAACATTTATATTTTGATGAATAGTGAAAATTACTAAATTTTAATTGAAAATAACTTTTTTAATCGAAATAATTAATAGTGATAAATTATGAATTGGAGTGGTTTTAAATTATATTTAGAATATATTTTTACCATTTAATACAATTTTGGTCGTTGTACATAATTTCACAATTAAACCGGACATAAACAAGTATCAATCTTTTGATAGTTATTATATCTTAAAAACACGCTTTTTGTTTTAACAGTGGGAATTAATTTTAAATTAATTTCAGCCACTTATATGTTTTGAATTTGGAAAAATGGATTCCATATTTGGAATCAGGATGTCCAAATTGTGTAAATAGGTCACTTTTATTTTTAGACATTTTGAATAATTACTTCGGTAATATTTTATTTACCATGGTTAAAGGGTAAATCCGATAAATAAGGGTTAACAAATAATATTATAATAATACTAAATTACTCTAAAACGTGTCCTAACATTATTAGTGGATACATTTCTGACCATGGGCATCTTTGGGTCTATTTTGGGACCCCATGGAGCCACTTGTAGGTGATAGGGACACTTTATTTTAATTAAGTTAAAATAAATACAAAAATGACATAAGCATATATCTTTTAGCAAAACAATTTTTACATAGGGTTATATATGTTGGATTTTCAACTATAAATATTCATTAGAAATATAAAAATATTTCCTACATAATGGTATTTTATTTATAATTTTTAGACATTAAATAATTTAATTTATGTATGACATAATGGTGATGCAGTAATTACGTAATTAATGAAAAATTAGAATAATTGATATTATAAATACCCAAATAAATGTAATTTGAGAGTTTTTATAAATTAAAATAATTTTATAGGTTAATATGACATATTATTATTGTTTATATAAATTTTTTTTGAAGTAATAATGCTGTTATGAATTTATCAAAAACAAAATACCCAATAGTGTCAAAATTGGCATAAAAGAGTTTTTAAAATAAATATTATATTATTAATTGATATTAAATTCCTAAAAATATAATATTTGTCCAAGAGACTTATATAGTTATATATTTATCATTAATTGACCACTTGGGGTCATTTGGATGTATATAGTAAGTTTATTAACTATATAATATAAAAATACAAAGTGACATGGTAATTGTTAAACTAATTAACTAAGAGTTAAAACTAAAAGATAAGGTTGATATAGTGACCCAAACCTATCTAAAACCTATTTGTTGAGTGGTTATCGACCCATACTCACCTTAACATTTAAATAATCCACTTTGGAGCCATTAGAAACCGAATATGAATTTATTATAAAATAATATTTCTATCTTTTCCAAAGGTGCCCCTCACCCCTCTTATAAAAGGGCACTCCCCCTTCTCACTAATTCACACATTCAAAGCCTTTTGGATTGGCCAACCCCTACCCAAATACTCTCTCAACTTCCCTCACTTAAACCTAGAGGCCTTAGTTTGATCAGAAAGCCAACCTAAGGAGCTCTTTTGATCAAATCAAAAGGAAGAACCCGAAGAAGAGGTAATGTTTTCACCACCCTCTTTCAAGTTCCTTTCTTCTTCAACTTCTTCTTTCTTTGTTATTAACATTCTAAAATAATAAATCCAGTATATTATATATAATGTGATGTTATTATAAATATGTTACAACCATATTCAGTATTCTATCCATCCTTTGAATGACATGTCACCATACGTGCGTACGTACAGCTTACCGTCTCCACGTCGTGGCGTAATTGTTATTCAATAAATTATTATTTGTATGGGTATAATAATGATGTGTAATTCATTTAAATAATAAATATAACATGATAATTATTCTTTATATATGATATACCATCCAATTATATATTATTTTAATATCAAAATAATGATATTGTCGCTCGTGCGTACGTACGGACTACTGTCTCCATGAATGCGATGAGATTCATTCTCCATCGTATCCATTCAAGTATAATTATAATTTTATGATTTAAAAATAATTTTTAAGGACTTGATATCATTCTGTATATAAATAAGATACAAACTATCCATGAAAAACACGTCTTATGTAACAAAACATATAAAATAAAACGAGTAAGTTAACACCCGAAACGACGATAATACTAATATATTATTAACAAAGAAATGTTAAAAGATCATATGTGATATCATATTAATGTATATGATTCTTGTATAATTTAATAACAATTATTTCACCATTATACAGGATATTAACCTACCCCCAACCAAGGAAAAGTACAAGGTAAGGGGTTTTCATCTCACTCCTTATTCCCGTGAGATTCATGTCATATTGCCACTATTACCTTTTGTGTGGTGTATGTATTGCCCATAATTGTATTATTTATGTAATAAACTTTAATTTATGTGTATTTACATATTCATTGTATGATACCACTTTCATGGGGTGTATGTTTCGTAAGTTACCAAATTGGTAAGGGTTATTTCACAATCTCTTCATTATCCGAGGTTGTTTATATGTAATTATCTACTGGAACTTCTTTATCATCCACATCCATGTTTCTTAAAAATGTATTTCAAAACATTTTTAATATTTACTAGAATATAGGTTAAAGTCATTTATACCCTTGTTTGACTTTTTATAAGAGGTTTATAAAGGAATATTTCCGTCGTTTTCCAAATAAGGACCTTTTTAACATTTTCGACAGAATTAAGGTAAGAATTATTTTTTTAACTTATACAGAGGGTGTGGATATTTTCCACCGTTATAAAATCTTAGAAGCTTCCCTTACAAGATTATAAGGATATTTTCAAATTAAATGTTTTATTTTATAATTATGTGACTTTTAAATGATTTCAAAAAAAATAGATATTTCTCTCAAATAGTTTTGATTTCATCTATGTTAACATCCTTTGATGGATTTTAAGCTTATTTGAAGTTGATTTATTATGATACAAAACTTCTATATTGTATTGATGGTTTTGTGATATGTTTGACTGTGGATGTTTTATTTTTATACCATTCATGGTTTATGAAGAAAGTATTGACATTTCGTATGCTAGTTTTAATACGAATGTTTATGTTATGTTTAAACCTGTTCATATGAGGAATGCATTGGACTTAATAAGTGACAGGTGGAGCCCGCTATATCTCCTCAATGCATCAGTAGGTCTCATGAGACAAACTAGTGTCTTGGCACAAGGCCTTGACAAAATATTATTTGTAGTCTTGGCGTGAGGCCTTGGCTATGTGGTTATGATAGTCTGGAATTATGCATTCCATCATTATGAAAGTGGTTATTGATTTTGCATGTGATTATTTGATTAGTAGAATATCCATGTGAATAATTAAATGGCATTATTTCATTTTATTTCTACAATGTTATGTTTAAGTTCAAGTTTAAAAGGCTTTTGTTTTATTTATAAATTGCCTTAAATGTTTATTCTTATTTATGAAATTTTCCGCTATATTGTTATCCTTACTGGGCATTTGAGCTCACCCCTTTTCTATGTTTTATTTTTCCCAAGATGTGAAGAAGTAATTTATGAATGACCTGTAGGGATAGTATGAGGGGATAAGAGTGTGGACTATGGAGACTATATTGTTGTAGTTTTCATTTTATGATGTAATGTAAACTTTATTAATGTATCTAGTTATTCCAAGGATACTAAACTAATCGGTATTTCGAGACTTGATCTTTCTTGTGATCATTCTAATGTTATGTAATAATGCACCGACTCTGAGTATCTAGGGTCGGGGTGTTACAGTTGGTATCAAAGGAAGTTTAGTACAAACCTTGGAAGCTAGATTTAGATAAACTCTGATTCAAGCTCATAGACCTAAGATGGACTTTGAGGATTAGTATAGAAGAACTTCCTAGAATTTTGGTATTGTAGAGATTTTGTGAGTTTTCTGAGCAATACATCCCTGTCTGGATACGAGCAGGTAGAGGTAGCTCGGGCATAGATGTACCTAGTGGTAAAACCCGAAAACACCGCTTTGAGCTAGACTCGAATGGGAACTGGTGCACGACAATGGGCTTTGCTGCACTCTTGGTTACGGCAGTCCCGGGGGATATGCTTAGGATAACTCTCATTTTCTTTACAAATCATTATGTAGGGTTTATGAGTATATACGTCCTCAAAGAAAACATTTTTATGATTATGGATTATATCCATAAATAGTTCAATTTATGTTAAGTTTTTTATAAGTATGGAATTATGTATTATGATTCATGAACTGATCTAGTTTATGCCATTGTTTAGAAATGGTGCCTAGTGGAAGAAATAGAAACTGTATCAATGCATGCACTCCATATAGGGATTGCCCTCCTACTCAAGATAATTATAGTGGAGTTGGTGATGCAACCGGTGTTGATCATCTAATCACCATACTCGGACAACTTACTCAGGTTATGAGTAATAACCTTACCTATATGGAGCACCCTGGTCCATAGTGTGGAGGATCAATGTTAGATCGCTTCATGAGGCAGCAACCACCAACATTCAATGGGAGTACAAATCCATTATTAGCTGAGCAATGGATAAGCTCGCTAGAGAAAATATTTCAGGCTCTGGGGAGTAGTGAAAAGGAAAAAGTTGTCATGGCAGTTTATCACCTCACTGAAGATGTTGACCAATGGTGGTCATTGATTCAAAACATGAAGTAAGATCATGAAGTATCAAATATGGAATGGAGGGATTTCAAAGATCTATTTTTAGAAAAATACTTTCCTCGTGACCATCGAGCAGATATGGAAAGGCAATTTCTGAGTCTGAGACAAAAGGAGGATGATAATGTCGCAAAGTATGAGGATAACTTTACAAGGTTAGAAAGTTATGCTGAATATTATATACATAACCCAAGAAGTAAGATTGATCATTTCTTTGATGGGTTAAAACCATTTCTCCATCGAGCATTAGTCTCACAATCCTTCTCGTTGTACGAAGACATTGTCTCATGTGCTATCAAGACAGAAAAGGAATTCTCTATGTCTTATGACTTTAAAGCAAAGAAAGAGAAGAAGATATCTATTGATCAATCTAGGAATGGAAATAAGGGGAAGAAGGGAAAAGTGGAATATCCATCCTACAGTAAATTTGGGAAGAAACACCCTGGTACTTGCTTAAAATGAATGGGAGTCTGTTACAAGTGTGGTGAAAAAGGCCACCAAGCTCGTGATTGCAAGGGGTAGAAGGAAGCTACCGATGTCCAATGCTAAAATTATAGGGAGATGGGGAATTATGCAAATGAATGTCCGAAGCGTTAGGGGAACTTACCTCAGAAAAGGCCAAGGGATCAAGGCCAAGTTTATGTTATCACTACTACTGAGGTAGAAGCTCCAAAATACATGGTGGCAGGTAATTTAATGGTTTCCTCAAGTTTAGAAAATGCATTATTTGATTCTGGATCATCGCATTGCTTCATATCTTCCCAGTTTTCTAAGAAAATTATATATTTACAATTTGATTTAATAAGGTAGTTGTCAGTTAAAACTCCTAAGGGAAGTATCATTGCAACAAAGTTTTGTGAATCAGTCCCCATTAGAGCATATAAATGTTCTTTATCCGCTGATTTCATCATCATACCTATGATTGAGTTTGATATAATCCTCGGTATAGATTAGCTTTCAGACCATGATGCAAGGATTTATTGTAAGAAGAAGGAGGTTACGATTTTTGATAATGATGATAAGGAACACCTCATCTTTAAAGTAGAATCGTCACCACCTAATTCTTATCTAGATCCACCCCTAGTAGCTCAACTAAATTCAATTATTGGGGAGGAATATAATGAAATGACTGTGGGTGAGGAAATGAATGTTCAAATAGAGTATGTACCTATTGTGAAAGAATATGTAGATGTGTTTTCAGAAGATTTACCTGGACATCCTCCAGAACGATAAGTTGAGTTTTCCATTGATTTAATTCCTGGATCAAGGCCTATATCGAATACCCCTTATAGAATTCCCACTGTGGAATTAGTTGAACTAAAGAAAAAACTAGAGGAATTGAGTAATAAGGGATTTATTCACCCTAGTGTTTCTCCACGGGGATCCCCTGTTCTTTTTGTTAAAAATAAAGATGGATCTATGAGGTTATGTATCGACTGCAGAGAGATCAATGCTATAACAATAAAGAACAAGTATCCCCTACCTCTCATTGATGATTTATTTGACAAACTGCATGGATCTCAATACTTTTCAAAGATTGACCTTCGATCTGGATACCATCAGTTGTGTGTGAAGAAGGAAGACATTCTGAAGACAGCATTTCGAACAAGGTATGGGCATTACGAGTTTACGGTAATGCCTTTTGGGCTGACTAATGCACCCTCTGTATTCATGGATCTAATGAATACAGTTTTCAAGGAATATCTCGATGATTTTATGGTGGTATTTACTGATGATATCTTGGTATACTCCAAAAGCTACGAAGATCATGAAAATCACTTGCGCATTATCCTGAAGACTCTGAGAAGACATGAATTATATGGGAAGTTTAGCAAGTGTGAATTCTGGCTTCAGGAGATTTCTTTTCTTGGCAGTATTGTCTCTAAAGATGGAATCTTTGTTGATCCTTCTAAGACCAAGGAAATCCAAGAATGGCCAGCACCTACGAGTATAAATGAGGTACGTAGTTTTATTGGTTTAGCAGGTTATTATCGACGTTTCGTCCAGAATTTTGCCTGGTTGTCTAACCCATTAACAAAGCTCACACATAAAGGGGTTAAATTTGTTTGGACAAAAGAGTGTGAAGAATGTTTTGAAGAACTGAAGAGAATATTATCCAATTATCTTATATTTACTCTACCATCATGGAATGATGGGTTCGTTATTTATAGTGATGCATCGAAGAAAGGACTTGGTTGTGTCCTTATGTAGAATGATAGGGTTATTGCTTATGAATCACGACAGTTGAAAATTCATGAGAAAAACTATCCTACTCATGATCTCGAGTTAGCAGCTGTGATCTTTGCTTTGAAGATATGGAGGCACTACCTCTATGGTGAAAATGTGAGATTTATACTGATCACAAGAGTTTGAAGTATATTTTCTCACAAAAATAACTCAACATGAGGCAAAGGAGATGGCTTGAATTACTCAAGGATTATGATTGTACGATACACTACCACCCAGGGAAGGCAAATAAGGTGGCAGATGCTTTGAGCAGAAAAGATAATGGAGTTTTGAACTATATGAGAATTGAAAGGGATCCAATTTTCATGGATATAGTAAAGATGGACATGGGAATAACCATGGAAGGTGAAACATAAGTGCTTTTTCAAATGGTTTCCAAACCATCTTTACTATAAAGGATTAAGAGTTCTCAGACCGATGATGAAGAATTTCAAAAGAAGATTAAAGTTGTGAATGATGGGAGATTGAATGACTTTGGGTATGAAGATGGAATTTTGAAATTTGGGAAGAGACTTTGTGTTCCCAATATACCTGATCTAAAAAGGGAATTGTTGGATGATTCTCATAGTTCCAATTTCTCTATACACCCTGGGAGCACCAAAATGTATAGAGACTTGAAGGAACATTTTTTGTGGGACAACATGAAGAGGGAGATTGCTGATTTTTTGTCGATATGTATGGTTTGTAAACAAGTGAAAGCTGGAAGGCAATAGCCTAGAGGAGTCATGCAACCTCTTCCCATACCAGAGTGGAAATGGGACAATATTACGATGGACTTTGTCATGGGGCTACCAAAGACTCCTAGAAGGAATGATGCAATATGGGTTATTGTTGATCGTCTTACCAAGTCAGCACATTTTCTTTCTATAAGAGAAGATCTCCACTAGAACTTCTAGAAAGACTATATATTAATGAAGTGGTGAGACTTCGTGGAGTACCCCTATCGATTGTTTCTGATCGTGATCCTCGTTTTACTTCAAGATTCTGGAAGAGTATTCAGAAAGCCCTGGATACTGAACTTCAATTGAGCACTGCCTACCACCCTCAAACAGATGGACAATCAGAACGGACTATTCAAACATTAGAAGTCATGTTGAGATCCTACTTGCTTGACTTTCAGGGTATGTGAGATCAATATTTACCTCTGGTAGAATTTTCCTATAATAATAGCTTCCATTAGAGTATTCATATGGCACCATATGAAGCATTATATGGAAAGAGATGTCGCACACCAACCTGTTGGGATGACGTTGGTGAACGAAAACTTGTAGGCCCAGAACTAGTGGAGGAAACAATGGAAAAGGTAAAGGTAATCCAAAACCAAATCAAAGTAGCTCAAAGTAGGCAGAAGAGCTATGTCGATAACCGAAGGAAGGATTTGGAATTTCAGGTAGGAGATCATGTTTTCTAGAAGGTATCTCCATGGAAGGGAGTTATACATTTTGGTAAGAAAGGTAAATTGAGTCCCAGGTACATCAGACCTTTCGAAATTCTAGAACGAATTGGGGTTGTAGCTTACCGTTTGGAAATGCCGCCAAGTCTCTCCAAAGTTCACGATGTGTTCCACGTATCACTGTTGAGGAAATACATGTCTGACCCAATGCATGTACTCACCTATGAGTAATTAGAACTGGAACCCAATCTGTCTTATTGTGAATAGATCATTAGGATTCTTGATACGAGAGAACAAGTACTGAGAAATCAGACGACTCACCTGGTAAAAGTTTTGTGGAGAAACCATAAAATGGAAGAGGCAATGTGGGAACCCGAGGAACTTATGATGAAGAACCACCCGAGTCTTTTTATGCAGTAATATTCTAAAAATTTCGAGGATGAAATTATTTGAAGGAGGGGAGAATGTAACACCTCAAGCTTCCACGGTACGCTTCTCTTTGAATAATACAGTAGCATGTGTTGTACAGAACTTTGAGTTCTAACACACACCACAACAAATCAGACTAGCCGTTATAAATAGTAATACCCACTTTTTGAAATTTTATAAATTTTATCTCTCAAAATGGACTTCATTTTTGGATTAGGAGTATCAAATTTAGCCTAAGGTGAAGTTTTGGTACTTTTCGGATAACTTTTATATTTTGATGAATAGTGAAAATTACTAAATTTTAATTAAAAACAACTTTTTTAATTGAAATAATTAATAGTGATAAATTATGAATTTGAGTGGTTTTAAATTATATTTAGAATATATTTTTACCATTTAATACAATGTTGGTCATTGGACATAATTTCACAATTAAACTGTAATAAACAAGTATCAATCTTTTGATAGTTGTTATATCTTAAAAACACGCTTTTTGTTTTGACAGCGGGAATTAATTTTAAATTAATTTGTTCCAGTTCTATGTTTTGAATTTGGAAAAATGGATTAGATATTTGGAATCAGGATATCCAAATTGTGTAAATAGGTAACTTTTATTTTTAGACATTTTGAATAATTACTTCGGTAAATATTTTATTTACCATGGTTAAAGGGTAAATCTGATAAATAAGGGTTAAAAAATAATATTATAATAATAAAAAATTACCCTAAAATGTGTCCTAACCTTATTGGTGGATACATGTCCGACCATGGGCATCTTTGGGTTTATTTTGGGACCCCATAGAGCCACTTTTAGGTGATAGGGACACTTTTTTTTAATTAAGTTAAAATAAATACAAAAATGACATAAGCATATATATTTTAGAAAAACAATTTTTACATAGGGTTATATATGTTGGCTTTTAGACTATAAATATTAATTAGAAAGATAAAAATATTTCATATATAATTGTATTTTATTTATAATTTTTAGACATTAAATAATTTAATTTATGTATGACACAATGGTGATGCAGTAATTACCTAATTAATGAAAAATTAGAATAATTGATATTATAAATACCCAAATAAATATAATTTGAGACTTTTTATAAATTAAAATAATTTTATAAGTTAATATGTTGTATTAGTATTTTTTATATAAATTGTTTTTGAAGTAATAATGTTGTTATGAATTTATCAAAAACAAAATACCCAATAGTGTCAAAATTGACATAAAAGAGTTTTTAAAACAAATATTATATTATTAATTGATATTAAATTCCTAAAAATATAATGTTTGGCTAAGAGACTTATATAATGATATTTTTATCATTAATGGACCACTTGGGGGTCTCTTAGATTTATATAGTAAGTTTATTAACTATATAATATAAAAATACAAAGTGACATGGTAATTGTTAAACTAATTAACTAAGAGTTAAAACTAAAAGATAAGGTTAATATAGTGAGGAAAACCTGTCTAAAACCTATTGGTTTAGTGGTTTTCGACCCATAATCACCTTAACATTTAAATAATCCACTTTGGAGCCATTAGAAACTGAATATGAATTTATTATAAAATAATATTTCAATCTTTTCCAAAGGTGCCCCTCACCCCTCTTATAAAAGGGCACTCCCCCTTCTCACTAATTCACACATTCAAGGCCTTGTGTCTTGGCCAACCCCTGCCCAAATACTCTCTCAACTTCGCTCAATTCAACCTAGAGGCCTTAGTTTGATTAGAAAGGCAACCTAAGGAGCTCTTTTGATCAAATAAAAAGGAAGAACACGAAGAAGAGGTAATGGTTTCACCACCCTCTTTCAAGTTCCTTTCTTCTTCAACTTCTTCTTTCTTTGTTATTCTCATTCTAAAATAATAACTCCAGTATCTTATATATGCTTTGATGTTATTATAAATATGTTACAACCATATTCAGTATTCTATCCATCCTTTGAATGACATGTCACCATACGTGCGTACGTACGGCTTACCGTCTCTACGTCGTGGTGTAATTGTTATTCAATAAATTATTATTTGGATGGGTATAATAATGATGTGTAATTCATGTAAATAATAAATATAAAATTATAATGATTCTTTATATATGATATACCATCCAATTATATATTATTTTAATATCAAAATAATGATATTGTTGCTTGTGCGTACGTACGGACTACCGTCTTCACGAACGTGATGAGATTCATTCTCCATCATATCCATTAAAGTATAATTATAATTTTAGGATTTAAAAATAATGTTTAAGGACTTGATATCATTCTGGATATGAATAAGATACAACCTATCCATGACAAACACGGCTTACGTAACAAAACATATAAAATAAAACGAGTAAGTTAACACTCGAAACGACGATAATACTAAGATATTATTAACAAAGCAATGTTAAAAGATCATTTATGATATCATATTAATGTATATTATTCTTGTATAATTTAATAACAATTATTTCACCATTATAAAGGAGTTTAACCTACCCCCAACCAAGGAAAAGTACAAGGTAAGGGGTTTTCATCTCACTCTTTATTCCCGTGAGATTCATGTCATATTGCCACTATTACCTTTTGTGTGGTGTATATACTTCCCATAATTGTATTATTTATGTAATACACTTTAATTTATGTTTATTTACATATTCATTGTATGATACCTCTTTTATGGGGTGTATGTTTCATAAGTTACCAAAATGGAAATGGTTATTTCACAATCTCTTCATTATCTAAGGTTGTTTATACGTAATTATCTACTGGGACTTCTTTATCATCCACATCCATGTTTCTTAAAAATGTATTTAAAAACATTTTTAATATTTACTAGAATATGGGTTAAAGTAATTTATACCCTTTTTTAATTTTTATAAGAGTTTTATAAAGGAATCTTTCTGACATTTTCCAAATAAGGACCTTTTTAACCTTTTCGACAGAATTAAGGTAAGAATATTTTTTTTAACTCACACAGCGGGTGCGGCTATTTTCCACCATTATAAAATCTTAGAATCTTCCCTTACAAGATTATAAGGATATTTTCAAAGTAAATGTTTTATTTTATAATTATGTGACTTTTAAATGATTTAAAAAAAAAATATTTCTCTCAAATAGTTTTGATTTCATCTATGTCAACATCCTTTGATGGATTTTAAGCTTATTTGAAGTTGATTTATTATGATACAAAACTTCTATATTGTATTGATGGTTTTGTGATATGTTTTACTGTGGATGTGTTATTTTTATACCATTCATGGTTTATGAAGAAAGTATTGACATTTCGTATGCTAGTTTTAATACGAATGTTTATGTTATGTTTAAACCTGTTCATATGAGGAATGCATTGGACTTAATAAGTGACGGATGGAGCCCGATATAGCTCCTCGATGAATCGGTAGGTCTCATGAGAAAAACTAGTGTCTTGGAACAAGGCCTTGAAAAAATCTTATTTGTAGTCTTGGCACGAGGCCTTGGCTATGTGGTTATGATAGTTTGGCATTATGCATTCCATCATTATGAAAGTGGTTATTGATTTTGCATGTGATTATTCGATTAGTAGAATATCCATGTGAATAAGTAAATGGAATTATTTCATTTTATTTCTTCCATGTTATGTTGAAGTTCAAGTTTAAAAGGATTTTGTTTTAGTTATACATTGCCTTAAATGTTTATTCTTATTTATGAAAGTTTTCGCTATATTTTTATCCTTACTAGGCATTTGAGCTCACCCCTTTTCTATGTTTTATTTTTCCCAGGATGTGAATAAGTAATTTATGAAAGACCTGCAGAGATAGTATGAGGGGATAAGAGTGTGGAGTATGGAGACTATATTGTGGTAGTGTTCATTTTATGATGTAATGTAAACGTTATTAATGTATCAAGTTATTACAAGGCTACTAAACTAATCGGTCTTTAGAGACTTGATCTTTCTTGTAATCATGCCAATGTTATGTAATAATGCACTGACTCTGGGTATCTAGGTTTGGGGCATTACATTAGTAGTCCATGAGGTGATATAAAATAAGAAAATAGGTATGGGTATGATAATCTTTACCAAGATAGATCCAATGCAACTGACGGTAGACAAAACAAAGCTCAAACGAGTAAGATACCTCACTCACTAGGAGAAGGAGAGGAGGAGGGATCCTCCTTGCTACAACGCGGCCCATGAATGAATGAATAAAGGGGGGAAATAAGGAGAAAATGGAAAATAAAGAGAGGGGGAAATTGTAAATTATCCTCTTTAAAGGGATTCATGGTTAGATCTCATGGTTTTTCTTGCATGGTCATGCACCTCACCCTGCATAGTTTTTCAAACCATGCGACAATTCAAAAATGGGCTACAGAGTTTGCTGGAAGAGGCCATAGAGTTTTACCCAAACTGTACACCTTAACATGCACTTCTAAAATAGGCCTTTGGGACTCTGACACAACTGAAACCCGTCTGAATCCCCAAGGAACTCTCCAAGACTATATACTCATCCTAGACATGATATAGGGTTAAAGGAAAACTCAGAATTAGGTTCTGATGATTTAAAAATAAATTATCATACCCACTGATTCAAAAGTTCAAAATGGGAGAGGATTTTGACCCACTCCAAAAAACTAGGACGTTACACAAGAATAATAATCAAACCCATGGGAATTCATCTCATGGAATTACAAGTATAAAGCATCATCATTGAACCCATGGGAGTTTATCCTATGGTGTTCCAAGTTATAGGCATCATCAATAAACCCATGAAAGTTTATCTCATGGAATTCCAAGTAGTATTTATCCATTTAAAGAACATTTTAAATTTATATGTAATTAACTTCATTTTATTCCATCAAATATCTCATTTTAAGTACAACAGAAATTAATAAATTAATAAATAAATCCATTCAACTGATCTCTCTTAATAACCAAGTACATTGGACCCTAATATACATCCTATGTGTCCCTGGTCACTTTTCCCCGATCATACATCAAGTCACAATCCCCCCTAGGGGTTTCCCCTTTAATTACTCATTTCATAGATAAGGCCACACACACCTATAAGGGTGGAAAAATTCTTTCTCTACATATCAACAAACCACTTATGGCTCATGGAGGAGTTCCATTTCATGCTTTAAAAATAAATAATATTAAATTAATTTTGTGGTAAAATGTGTGGTATGTCGGCATGACCGCACATCGCATGCACCTATAAACGGTAAAAAGTTTGCTAAAAGGTTTTAAAACAGCCTACTTTATGCTCATAAATGATAATCACTCCTGTATCGAACCCTACTTCACACTAATATGATAGAAAATGGGAAATTAAAAGAATACCTTGAAAATAGGTCATATTAGATAAAATGGAGAGAAACCAAAAGATCACAAAAGAAACCATGATTGATCTATTATAGAGGTATATAATTACCTCAATATTTGAATCATAATAGATGGAATCCGTTTCTATTAATAAAAGAGGAAGAAAAAACATGGAAGAGTGGAGGTCTAAGGAGGATGGTTCATTTCTTAGTTCATCCCAAGGATGAAGGCATTTGTGTTTTAAACCCCCCCCCCCACACACACACACACTAAAAAGACAATTTAAACCCCTTAAAAATACACAACAGATGAATTCATGGCTTAAATTAATTTTAATCTGTGAAAGGGTTGGGGTAGGGGATCCTCCCCTCTGGCCATGAAATCACGGCGTGAAGCAAAGCTTCATGCTATAAATTGTCTCCAATCTACATCCCCTAGGCTGCAGGCCTACTTGTTCTCCAAAAATCACCTACTAACTGGGTGGGGAAAATGGGAACATTTCAGCTGGCTGAAGGATTGTTGTGTCGAACTGTAACACCCCGAGATTTTATGAAAAATATTCTTGTGTTTTACGCTACACCAAAAGGAGCTTGCACAACACCCATCCTTGACTTGCCTTTCATTACACGCAATCACGACATTCCTCGATAGTGTGTGTAGTACGCAATACCGAGTTTCACTAAACAACGATATGCTATTAAAATATTATTAAAACCAGCCGTTATGAATAGTAATAACCACTTTTTGAAATTTTTTAAATTTTATTTTTCAAAATCGACTTCATTTTTGGATTCGGAATATCGAAATTAGCTTAGGGTGAAATTTTGGTACTTTTCGGATAACTTTCATTTTCTGATGAATAGTGAAAATTACTAAATTTTAGTTAAAAACAACCTTTTTAATCGAAATAATTAATAGTGATAAATTATTAATTTGAGTGATTTTAAAGTATATTTAGAATATATTTTTACAATTTAATACAATGTTGTTCATTGGATGTAATTTCACATTTAAACCAGACATTAACAAGTGTCAATCTTTTGATAGTTATTATCTCTTAAGAACACGCTATTTGTTTTGACGACGGGAATTAATTTTTAAATTAATTAATGCAACTGATATGTTTTGAATTTGGTAAAATAGACATCATTTTTTAGTTCATAATATCAAATATAGATTAGGCCTAATTTTTGGTATTTTTCTGGAAACTTTCATTTTTTTTTATGAATAGTGAAACCACTAAGTGGTAGTTAAAAAAAATGAATTTTTCATAAAACTTAATTTTACCGCTTCTGTGAGTGGAATTTCAAAAATCTGAGAGACACGGTTGATGTCAGTAAGTAAAATGTGTTTCAATGAGATGAAAATAATTTTTGGTGAATAGTAACTTTTTACTTTTTTTTACCACGGTTAAAAGTAAATAGGGTAATTAAGGGTAAAAATGATATTATTATTACCCTAACACATGTCCTAATTCTATTGGATAAGTGTAATTCGACCAAAAACAACCTTAGGAATAAAATATGACCATTTAGGCCCACTTGGATTAGATTAGGACATTTATTATTAATTTATTTAAAGAAGGGTTAAAATAGTTAAAATCAAAGTTTAATAAGTATATCATTTTTAATATAGGGTTATACATAAGATAAATTAGACTATAAATATTCATTAAAAAGATAAAAATATTTCCTACATAATTATATTTTATTTGTAATTTTTAGACTTTAAATAAGTTAATTTATTTATGACACAAAGATGATGCAGTAATTATCTTATTAATAAAATATTGACATAATTGATGTTATAAATACCCAAATAAATATAATTTGAGACTTTTTATGAATTCCACTAATTTTCTAGGTTAATATGACATGTTAGTATTGATTTAATTAACTTTTTTTGAACTAATCATTCTATTATGATTTTCACAAAAATCAATTACTAAATAGTGTCAAAATTGACATAAAATAGTATTTAAAACAAATATTATATTATTAATTATTATTGTAACACCCCAGGTAAATAAAGAATATGACATTTTTATATTTATCCATATTTGTGAATAAAATTTTAATATTAATTTAAAGGGAACATTATGCTTGATGGCTTACCCAATACGCAACAATGAGTTCTTTTGAAATCTTACGTTGCACTCTAATAATAAAATAATATTATTTTAAATGGTAGTTAACGCCTAGCCGTTGTAATGGCGGGAATGAACAGAACTAACTATAAAATTATTATATATGTTTGTCAAATATTTTTACTTTTAACAATAAATGTTAGAGGATTAAAAATGTAAATGAATTCAATTTTTAAGCGTAAACAACCTAATGTTCTTTAGAAAGTCGATTAACCGCCTTTTAATAGTGAACCTCTTTTAAATCCACTTTTTAACAATTTTATGTGTTATATTTGACAAAATAAAATTCTTCTTTAGAATCGGGACATCAAAAATTACTTTGTGTAAATTTTTGGTATTTTTCCGATAATGTTCATTTTTTAATGAATAGTGAAAAATGTTGTAATTTAATTCAAAACCACTTTTTGATCTAATTTATTTATATGATTAGATTGTATTTTGAATTGGTTTTAAAGTTCAATTAGAATATATTTTTACCATTTAATCCAATTGTGGTCATTGAAATTAATTTCACTTTGAAATTGGACTTAAACTAGAGTCAATCTTTTGATACTTATTGTTTCTTAAAAACACGCTATTTGTTTTGACAGTGAGAATTAATTATTAAATTAACTAATGCAACTTATATGTTTTGAATTTTGTAAAATAGACTTCATTTTTGAGTTCAGAATATCAAATATAGCTTAGGGTGAATATTTGGTATTTTTCTGAAAAACTTCAATTTTTGATGAATAGTGAAACCACCAAGTGGAAGTTAAAGAAACTGATTTTTTGTTTAAATGAAACTTTGTGACCTCTGTGTTTTGAATTTCAAAAATCCGACATACATGGTTGTCATTAGGAATTAAAATGTGGTTCAATGGGATTAAAATAATTTTTTGGTGAATAGTAACTTTTATGTTCTTAATCGCGATTAGAGGTAATTAGTGTAGTTTAAGGTAAAAATAATGTTTTAATAATATGAGATGAGCTTGACACATGTCCTACCCTTATTGGATGTGTCATGGCAGACCAAGACAATCCATGGGTCAACTTGGGGACCCCATGGAGCCACTTTGGTTGGGAAATGACATAAATAACTTTTTATTTAATGTAAAAGTAAAAATGACACAAAAATGAGTTGTTTTACTAAAACAATTTTTAAATGGGGTTATACAAGTCATATTTTTTACTATAAATAGTCATTGGAAAGATAAAAAGATTTCCTACATTATTATAGTTTTTTAATAATTTTTAGACATTAAATAAATAAAATTATTTATGACATCATAATGATGCAGCGATTACCTCATTAATAAAGGATTTAAATAAAATGAAAAGATAATGTAAAATCTATGACCTACACATGTCCAAAACCTATTGGATTGGTGGATTTCTAAACCTTATCACCTTATCCTCGAATTATATCAATTTGGGACCTTTTAAATCCGAAACTCATTTTCAAATAAAGTAACATTTCTTTACTTTCCAAAAGTGCCCCTCCTCTCCTCTTATAAAAGGCCCCCACCTCTACCTCCTTACCCACACTTCCAAAGCCTTTGGATCGGCCAACCCCTGCTCATTTTGCCTATCCACATCCCTATCTTACTCCTAGAAGCCTCACTTTTGGAAGAAGTCTTCCCAAGGAAGCCTTTGAGCTCAAATCAAAAAGAGTTACCCGATTTTAAGGTAATGTCTTCACTTGTGTTCTTTTGTTTTATTTTGCTTCTCCAACCCCCTAAACTCTTTTTATTCATTTCTTTTGTAACAACTCCAGTATCTTAAATATACTAGGATGTTGTTATAATAATCATTCGAGCTACACTTACACACACCTACATCAAATGGTTAAAGAACATACTGTTTCTGTGGATGGCGAATTTCTGCCTCACGAAACGATGATTGTTCAACACTCATATAACACCTTAAAAGGTGGCCATTAAGATGTCACTATATTTATATATGATATATAATATGTTTATGTTTTACTTAAGCTTCTGTATTTTTCTTTTGTGGCATACCTTTATGGTTTCCATTGTGGGTAAACACGATAATTTCATTTTAGGAAGTGCGGACTACCGCCCCCTCAAAGTGATTTGATTCGTTAATGCCATATGTGGGATGTATAAAGGATGTATTTAAAGTTATTATATATGATTTATGTTACATATAAATGATTAATATAATTCTTGAATTAAAATATACATACCTCTCATTTAGTTTTAATTCCATTAATATGACATAGAAATGAAAGTAGCGTTCATGCGTACGTACGGCTTACCGTCTCCATGAACGGTGCATTTCATTTCTTACCTCTAAATGATTATGTAATATTATAAATACATGTATATTCTGGATATATATGATATATATGATATCCAAATCATGAATATCTTTCTGGATATAATGAACCTTTGACCACACGAACAACATGTAATTGTAAGAAGTCCACTTTCGACTTAAGAACCAAATATCGACAAAACAAACATTATTAACTTAAATGATTAAATAATGTTTATAACATGGAAATAAGTGATATAAAAGGAATAATGAACTTGAAAAAGGTTCTTAATAAAGTATAAATTAACTCAATTTTATTATTCAGGACGTTAAAGAACGATCGAGTCAAGTCGGACCCGAGGTAAGGGATCCTACTCCTCTCTTTCTTTTTAAGTACACTCTTTTATGTCATTCCTTTTAAGCTCATCTTTCTTGTGATTGGGATGTTATTTTATATTACTATTACTGTAATTTTTATGTTCATATGATGAGAGACCCTATTCTCTCTCATCAATCCATTTTGGAAGTTTTGAGTGACACCGTTTGGCTGCCGAATTTTCGTAAGAGATCTAACCTCTCTCTTTCTTTTTAAGTACTCTCCTTTATGAAACATCTTTTAATCTCCTATTTTTTATGACGAGGGATGTTATTTTATATTCCTCTTGCTGTATATTTTATTGTAATATGATTAGAGACCCTATTTGATCTCATCAATCCATTTTTGGGAGTTTTAAGTGGCACCGTTAGGCTGACGAGTTTTCATAAGGGATTTTTCATCTAACTTTTATTCTTGTGACATTTATGCTACGTTTTCCACTATTTTATTTGAGTGGTGTATGTATTTCCCATTATTATACACTTTTTGTAGTATAATTTCATTTATGGGTATTTACATCTTCATTGTATGTCCCTTCTTCCATGGGGTGTACGTTTTGAAAGTTACCCAACTCGGTAAGGGAACCTTTCACCCTCCTCTTTTTAAAAGACTTCTTTTGTTATGTCTTTTAATTCACATACTATTATGTTGGGATATGTTCTTTTATATCCTTATTGATGTAAATTTTATTTCCAAGTGATGAGATGCCCTTTTTATCTCTCATCAACTCATTTTCTGAATTTTGAAGTGATGTCGTTAGACTGTCGAATTTTACCAAGGGAACTTTTTAACCCAATTTCGATTTCTTTGGGTTCAACATGTAGTTATTGAATATGTCATACTTTGAATATGTGTGAATGACCTTTTATTGTTTTAAACTTAATATCCACTTATATTGGGTGTATTTATATTTTTCACACATAATTTTGAGATTGATTTATCCTTAATTTAAGGATACCTTCTTTATAAGGGATTTCATCACATTTGACATTTCTATTGAGACTTCATTGTTGTTATGCATGAATTCACTCTTATATGGTGTATATAATGTCCTTTGGAATATTATATCATGAATCCATTTATTATCATGATATTATAAAGTTCTGACTAAATGTTATTCCTCAATTATTGTATTCAAGTGTATTTAATTTTGGTAAAACCCCTTTAACCAAAATATCGCTTTAAATGTTTTAATGATTTGTTCTTATTAATATCCATGTTTTCAAAATGTTTTTATGGATTTATTTATATGGATATTAATGGTTTAAAATTTTAAAATCTTCAAGGTGGTATGGGACACTTTGATTCAAAAATCTCTTTATTAAGTGTTTTAAATGGTTTTGGAAATGGTTTTTTTTGAATGGATTCATTATTTCGATATCCTAAAATGTTATATTGTGATTTAAATGTGGAAATGTTATGTTTCCTTTATGCATGTTTTATGTGATACGTTTATGTTATGGTTCTTGGGCATTGTTATGAAAACGGGTGGTTCCGTGATAAACTAACGGCGGGTGAGCCCGATATAGCTCTCCAATGCATGGGGTAACGCGAAGGGGTTAAACGTTAAGGTTTCTCCGAAGCGATTTAGGGAATGTACTATGATAGTTATTCCAAACGTAACCAAGAGGGTTACTCCCTACGTAAGAATGTTATGAATGCCTCAAGTTACCTTTATGTCTTAGGATTTTTATGATTTATTCATGATTTTATGAGGTATGTTAAAGTGATTATGTTTTATGGGTAAAGTATGATTTCATTCTTATGTATACATGTACTCATGTTTCCTTTACATATTTTTATATCCCTTACTGATATTTTTATGCTCATCCCAAGTTTTTGAAATATTTTTCACAGGTCAAGGAAAGGGTACATGATATGATGATAGTGTCAAGGAAGTGTCAAGAAAGAATCCATGTTTTATTTTAAATATGTTTCCGTTGATGGGAAAAATGAATACTATCTTTTATGTAACCACTTTGTTTAAATGTGGAATGTAATGAAAGTTTTATGATCTAATTCTCTAAAACTCTAAACCTGAAAAGATCCTCAATGTGTAATCTTGTAATAACTCAAGATTAAGTAAGGTTTAAGGCTGGGGCCTTATAGTTATTTTATTCCTAAAAAAATAATGTTCAGCCAAATGAATTATATAAGGTTATATATATTAATAATAAAAAACTTGGGGTTCGTTTGTCTTGTTATAGGAAGTATATTAACCTTATAGTTAAGAACACAAAAAGACACGGTAAAAGTAAAATTATCTAACTTAAAGTTAAAACTAAATGATAAGGTTAAAATAGTAAACTAAACTTGTCCAAATTCTATTGGATGAGAGGATTTAGACCCATACCCACCTTAGCTTCTAAATAAATCAATTTGGAGCTATTTAAAACCGAATTTGGCTTTATAATAAAATAATATTTTTAGTTTTTCCAAAAGAGCTTCTCTCCTACCTTATAAAAGGGAACCTCTTCCCTCTCTTCCTCACACAACTTTGAGCCTTCAAGCTTGGCCAACCCCTGACAAATTCTCTTCTCCACTTACATATAAACATCCTAGAGGTTCTAGTCTTCCTCAAAGACCAATTTTAGTGCCCTAAAAGGAGATCTCAAAGAGGCGCTTCAAAGAAGAGGTAATGTTCGTTACCGATTCTTTCAACATTATTTCTTCTCCCACTTCTTCTTATTAGGTTGTTTCATTTTGAAGTAATAACATCAGTATCACTCATATACTTATATGTTATTATAAGTATGAAACAACCCTATTTCACCATCTATCCATCCTATGGAAAATGAAATCACTACGCGTGCGTACGTACGGAATACCGTCTCCACGCCGTGGTGTAATCCATTTTCCACCACCACCTTACATGGATGGGTATAATGGTGAAAATAAACAACTATATATGATTATTGTAAAGTGGTATTAATTTTTAAATAGTATTCATACACTCCAATACAATTCCACGATCATGAGAATGATATCATCGCTCGTGCGTACGTACGGACTACCGTCTCCACGACGTGATGAGATTCATTCTCCAAGTTAACCATTCATGAATGATTATAAAGTATATATAATAAGTAATAATGAAATATATGACATAATAATGATACTGGATTTATGTGTATATATATGTATGTCATCTACTTAATTCCATTCAACTCAATAAGGAAACGAAAACAGCGTTCATGCGTACGTACGGCCTACCGCCTCCATGAACGATGTATTTCTTTCCATTTACTGATCTATTATATATATGTATATTCTGAATATATATTATATAAATCATGTTTTATATTCTGGAATTAAGTAATCGTGATCTAAGTAATCATATGAATAATTACAAATCAAAACACGGACGAAAAATGAAACGATTTTACCCAAAACGCTCTTTAACATGGAATTTACAAAAGAACGGGTAAAATAAAGTCATAAGTGAACCATATATGATATAATAACAGTGATTATGATTCTGTAATAAGTCAATTACATTATTTAAATCATTATACAGGAGGTTCGGACACTTACGAAGCAAATCGGACCTAAGGTAAGGGAAATATCACAATCTCATTTTTATCCGAGATTGTTTATACTTTGGTATTTACTGGGGTGTATTTTATCATCCACATCCATGTTTCCTCAATATGTAATATTATTTCCATCCACCTACAATTTTTTAAATCCAATTTTACCCTTCGGTGAGTTTTTAGTAAAAGATATGAAAGGAATCTTTTGTCGTTTTTTCGTACGAGGTACTTTTTGACTTTTCCGACAAAAGTATGAGAAGAATGTTTTCTTAACTTATACGGAATGAATGGATTTTTAAAACATTATTTCCAAGAATATTCCTTTACAAGTTTTCAAATTTATTTTTAATCAACTTATTTTAGTTTAAAAATTGAATGACATGTTAAGAAAGGAAAAATGTTTTTGAAGTAGAAAAGATATTTTCCTCAAGAATGGAGTTCAAGTGTTTTATCAAAACTATTTTCCATATAAGATAATATAGGGTTCTATTTCTATCCCTATTATTACATGGATTTGATTATGTTGTGATAGAAATATTTTTATAAATTCCTTTATCTTATATGAATTGTTTTATGATGTCATGATGTTTATGATTCCCATTTTTATTACATGGGTTATGTTATGATGTATGGTTTATGATTTTGTGGCACACATAAGAATGGTATCATTATGAGATGGGTGGGACCTATATATACCTCCAATGCATTGGGTAAAGATTTTATATCTCATTAGATAGACATGGCTGGAACGGTAGGTTAAACCGGTTCAGTGAAACAGGACTGAAACGAGGAGTGAACTCGGTTCAGAAAGGGAATTTTTCCACTAAGATAGTCTTGGAAATGAGTCTTGACTAATAAGAAATGATTCTATATGATTATGTGTGTATGCCACAAAGTTTCATGTTTTATGTTATGATTATTGGGATTACTTTTCACTACTATGATTTATTCCATGTTATGATATTATGATCTTTTTGCAGGTTAAGATTTCCAAATTGTTATGTTCTTATGAATATGATGTGATTGATATTTCTTTTGTTTACCCTTACTGAGCATTTGAGCTCACACTTTTATGTTTTCTTTTCCCCAGGATATAAAGAAATGTTTTAGGTAAGAAAAAAAAGGGAAGATCTTTATGGGAGATGTTGAAGATCTTTCACCACGATTAGAAGATTATATTCTGAGTTTCCAAAGACACTAAACTATTATGGTCCTTGTGTGTGTGTTTATGTTATGTACTAAGTATTCCGCAAAAGTAATGTAATGTCCATGTAAGTTAAGCTCAGGGTCTCTACAGTTGGTATCAGAGGAAAGGTTTAGTCAACCTTTGGAAACTAGGATGCGAGAACTTTAGTGAGATCCCTAGAGATATTTCTAAGGTATGTCTAGGGATGTCCCTAAGGTTAAGTATAAGTATAGGTTATAGTACTAGAATTACGGTAACCTAAGATGTTAGATATTGAAGGTACTCCCCCTTTATTATGTTGTTTTCCCTAGCATGATTTTTGCCTCTCACACTATTCTTTTTGGGTTTTAGACGATGGTTGGAACCTGAAGGAACCGTGTTGATCAATGTAATGGACAATGCAATGATTGTCCTCCTGAACAAAAAAATGTTATGGGATATGGAGTGCAAAATCTTATTGCTATACTTACACAAGCTATGAATCATTCTGCACTTCCAAATGAGCAGAGAAGGGAACAATATTCTATTGATTCCTTCATGAGGAAACGTCCACCTTCTTTCAGTGGGTCTTCTGATCCACTTCTTGCTGAATAATGGATCAGTACCACTGAAAAGATATTTTCAGTTCTTCAATGTTCTGAACATGATAAATTCATATTAGCAGTATATCGTTTGGAAGGTGAAGCTGATCAATGGTGGAATCTTATCAAGAATACGACGCCAAGAGATGAAATTGAGTCCATGGAATGGGATGAGTTCAAGAACTTATTTTTCAATAATTACTTCCCTCGTATTCTTTGAACAAAGATGGAGAAGGAGTTTCTTGAACTAAATCAAAAGGATGATGAATCTGTTGGTGTATACGAAGCTAATTTTACAAGGCTTGCAAGGTATGCATCTGGCTTTATCATCCAACCTGAAAGTAAAGTTGATCGATTCTTCAGTGGCTTAAAACCAAATCTTCGAAGGGCATTAGCTATAAGAGACTTCAGTAGCTATGAAGAAATTGTGTGTTGTTCTATTAAGGTAGAAATGGAAGTTGGTGTTACATATCCATCTCATGGTTCTGACAAGAAACGAAAGATGGAGTTCAAGGAGAAATCTCAGAATAATGGTGAAAAGAAGATGAATGTTTCCTTATGCTCAAAGTGTGGAAAGAAGCATGGTGGAGATTGTCTTAAAGGGACTAGAAAATGTTTTAAGTGTGGAAAAGAAGGTCATTGAGCAGCTGAGTGTCGAAGTAATGGAAAAAGGGTTGCTAATGGTGTGAATAAAGAAAAGACTGCAGAGAACACACCAACAACACTTCAATGCTTCAAGTGCAATGAAATGGGGCATTATGCTAATCAATGCCCTAATCCAAGGGTTAATGATGATCGACATGAGCAACCACTTAAGGCAAAGGACAAAGGGAAGTCACATGCGATCACTATTTGCGATGTTGAATATGACAACGATGTGGTGGAATGATTAAGTGTTTATGTAATGGGATTCCAAAATAATGTTGTATATAGTATCGTGGAATATTGGAATATTTATGTACTGGTCTATTGTGGTTTTCAATAATTTTATGGTACCGGTAACCATGGAAAGTGATTGAGATATTTTTGGTAAGCAGATGATATGCACATAATGAAGGGATAAGAAGATAATGAGATGTTTGATTGTATTCATGAGCTCATGATTGATATAAGGACTAAGTGATATCATGGTTTGAGTATATATAATTTTGAGGATTTTGGTATGTGGAAAGAGTTAACTTTTAACAGCATTCATGTTTTCAATAAGGTTCAATGGGTATTCATTCTTCAAGAGAATACATGATTAAGGTATTCACATGTTTGTAATTTGACCAACAAGATATATCTTATGATATATAGGGGATAAATGATGGCATTCACGTGATTGTTATGTAACATTTCAAGTAATCATTTTCTTTATACTATGAGCTTGGACCGAAGTATTTTAGATAAGCCTAAAGATTGGAATGGATTATGTTGGACATAAGTTAGGATAGAACTTTTTTCGATATTATTTATGGGATGTTATAGTAATTTAGTTTTAGAAAAAGGACAACCTGCAGGACGGGCGACAGCCCATCGCGTCAGACAAGGCTGTGGGAATCGAACCCACAATCGAAGTGTGACTGGCCTTTATCGCCTACCACGGGCCTACAGGAAGTCCTTGTTTAGTAGAAACTAGTTTTATTATGATATAATAAGTATACACTACTGAAAATAATGGCATTTGCGACGGGGAATTTGCGTCGGGATCCCATCGCGGAAAACGACGTCGCAACAACAATTATTTGCGACGGGCCCGTCGCAAAAGGTATTATTTGTGACGGCGATCCTTCCTGTCGCAAATATTAGTCCGTATATTTGTGAAAACTTTTTAAAATCGTATTTGCGACGGGTCCGTCGCAAATACGAATTGGGACGGGCCCGTCGCAAATACCAATTGCGACGGGCCCGTCGCAAATACCAATTGCGACGGGCCCGTCGCAAATACCAATTACGACGGGCCCGTCGCAATTGGTATTTTTTTTAAAAAATTAAAAAATATTAATAAATTATTTTAATGAATATAATAATACTATTTTCGACGGGCATAGTATCCCGTCGCAAATACTATAAAAAATAAAAAAAATATTAATAAATTATTTTAATTAATATAATAATAATCCAATTATAATTCAAAAATAAAAAAAATATTAATAAATGATTTTAATTAATATAATAATAGAATTATAATTCACAAATAAAAATAATAAATTATTAATAAATTATTTTAATTAATATAATAATAATAGAATTATAATTCAAAAATAAAAAATAATAAAATATTAATAAATGATTTTAATTAATATAATAATAGAATTATAATTCACCAATAAAAATAATAAATTATTAATAAATTATTTTAATTAATATAATAATAATAGAATTATAATTCAAAAATAAAAAATAATAGAATATTAATAAATGATTTTAATTAATATAATAATATTAGAATTATAATTCATAAATAAATAAAATATTAATAAGTTATTTTAATTATTATAAAAATAATAGAATTATTTACATTCAAATATTAAAATAATTCTAATATTACAAAAAAAATATAATTAAATTATAATATTATAAAATTTTAATCTATATATATATAATTTAATATTATAAAATATAAATAATATTATTATTCATATTAATATTATTATTTCAAAATATAATATTATTAATATTTTATAATGAGACAGAAACTACGAATAGAAAAAAAATTATATTTTGATTTAACAAACTTTATAACATAAAAACAAACTCTAATCTGAGGGAGGGGGAGGAGGGAGGGGGATCTGCAGATACTGGTGGAGGAAACTTCATCTCTAAAGCATGAGTGAGTCGACGCATGTACTCCATCTGCTCCTGATGTTGTTGCTGCCACCGACTCATCTGCTCCTCATACAGCTGCTGCTGGCGTCGACGCTCCTCCTCATGCTGCTGCTGCTGCTGACGCATCTGCTCCTACTCCTGTTGGAGACTCTCTATCAGTGCAGTCTGAGATCGCAACTGATCCTCATACTGTGTAGCAGAAGAAGATGCACGAGCTCCTCTCGAGCTGGACACCGACATCGCAGCACTGCCATAATAATCTTCGGGAGTCAGTCGAGAGCTAATTCCAACTACCCGGCCCTTCTCAAAGGCATACTGGGTGGCCTGAATCCATGCCGCCTCATCAAACTGATGGCCAGTGGTCTGATCTGATGACTCGGCCTGACTCTCAGGCCGGGTCTGTGACGCTACGGCCTCATATGACTCCTGTAGTTGCAATTTAAAATTAAAATTGTGAATATATTTTATGCAGTTAATTTTTAAACTTGAAAACAAATAATACTGACCATGATGTGACACTGACGATCACCTCTGAGCTCCCCAGTAGCAAGATCACTATACATCCTCCGATATACGTCATACTCCGTAATATCGGGGTGCTCGACAGCCTATAAGAATAAAAAATAAACTGTTAATATTTATAGTTATATAAAATATTTATAAATAATGTACGTACCAGATGCTGTCTATGAGTACTGAAAGTACGACTCCCAGCTCGATGAGTCACCTCCTGTCTCCCCCGATTCTGCCTCCCCACCGATGATCTCCTCTGAAAGGCATCACTCAACCAGTGTGCACATAATCTATCCCATACATGGGATGAAATGTACTCTGGTCGGTGTGCTCTACATGACTCGTCAAAAACTGACACTCCTGCTTTCTTCGTGGCAGCTTTTCTTAAATTGTGCAAAAATTGATGAAAGCGATCATGTATGGCCACCTACCATGCCTCGTGGATGGCGTCACTCATGGTATCCTCAATTGGATACCATAAACCCTACAAATAAATCAAAATATCAAGTTAGAAATGAAATAATTTTCAAAATAAAAATTATTTATTTACGTACGTACCAACCAATGGCCGAACATGGCCTGCTGCACATCAATGGGAATCTGCTCCCATGTGGTCCAAGGCTGAGAGAAATAGTTGCGCAAAATAGCGCTGCCCTGTCCGACTGCTATATGCGGAAAACTATAAAAATAATAAACATTTATTATGTGAATAGATTAATGAAATCTTAGTCAAATCCACAGGTTATCACACAGTTTATTACACCTCTGTGTGCGTGGATCAAACCCAAGACGTGGACGTCGCTCGGGGACGGGGTCAGGAATCATCAATCGTGCAAGACCGCGCCCCCTCCGCGTACTCCTTGGAGCGCCTGCAGGCTGAGGGTCATCTGCCAGCAACTCATCCGCATCGAAAGGCAGGTCAGCATCCACCAACTCACGAAATGTGTCGTCATCCATATGAAACAGAAAATGTTAATGTTGTTAGAAAATAATTGATAATTAATATTATATATACATATATATTAGTTATGATTGTATATAACTACCATGGAATTCTATCAGTGTTCATCTTCATCATCATCTTCATATATGTCAATGTCATCTTCATATTCCTCCTCAACATCATCGATATCCATTTGAGTTTCAGTTGCTTCATCTCTTACCATTTCAAATTCATATGTGACATCATTAACATCATCGTCATCACCGACTCTTAAATGTGGGGTGTTGTCATCGATACTCATGTCTCTTTGTAAAAAAGATTGATTTTGAGTACTCTCTTGAAAAACTTCAATTCTTTGCACATCAGTGAAAGCACATTCACTTTGACTAAACTGATTGTCTCGAATTTTGATTTTTATTATACTCCACCAATCAGTCAAGTCTCTTGATGTAGCACAGTACTTTGTGTAATAAATTTGATGTGCCTGTTGAGTCAAAAAGATATATGTCTCCTTCATCAACATCTATGGAGGTAAATTGTACGGAGTTAAAAAAACAGGCCAACATGAATATTGACTACCATAAGATCTGAACGAACAGAAACCATCAGTAGAAAGGCCCAGTCGAACATTTCTAGCTTCTAAAGCAAAGGATGGATGCACTCTATCAAAATGTTTCCATGAATCACCATCGGGTGGATGATTCAAGCTTTTATCAGTTGAAATATTCGCTTTATGCCATGACATCATTGTCGTTGTATTATTAGACATGAATAAACGCTGAAGTCTGGATGTAAGTGGAAAATATCTCAACTGTTTTACAGGAATCAAACCAGACTTCCCATGTTTCCCTTCTTTATATCTCAGTTGCCCACATGTGGGACAACTATCCAATGACTCATTTTCCCCAGAATATAAAATGCAGTCATTTGAACATGCATGAATCTTCTAACAAGTAAGTCCCAAATTTCGAACCAGCCTCTTACTCTCATAGTAATTTGCAGGCAAAACATTTCCTTCGGGTAACAGTGTTTTAAGCAAAGAAAATATCTGGTCAAAATAGGTGTTTGACATTCCGTTATCTGATTTGATAGCCATAAATTTTGCAACTGATTCTAATTTGCTCATCTTGCAGCCAGGATATAATTCATCCTCAGCAGACCTCAACAACTCATAAAATTCAGACAGCGCCAACTCAGGATTTGAAGCTATATCAGCCGGAGTTTCTATATGTTGAACAGATGAACCTGCAACATCATGTACTAAATCTTGAAACCGGGATGGATCCGGAATCAAGTTGGTATCATCTGCTCTGGAACTGTATTCACCGTGTTGATACCAAAAAACATAATCTGGTTGAAAACCAAAACGCAAGAGATGTCCCCCCACTTTGTCAAACGTGTCAAACGTTCTCAATGCACATTTTCTACAAGGGCATTTTATTTTTCCTTCCGAAACAAATTCTAGATTTGATGCCGCAAATGATAAAAAAGTCTCCACACCCTCTACATATACTGGATTTAAACCAGAACTGTTTGGATTTCTACGTTGATTTATCCATATGCGGTCATCTAATAATGATTGTTGACGACCTCGTTGTTCCATATTTTTCTATAAAATATAAAAGCATTACTGGTTTTGAATAATTTGTTAGAAAAAACACTCAAGCAAGGATAATTATAGAGTTTACATCATACACGACTGACGCAAACTTTTATTGAGATAGACCTAAAAATTGACCCTTTAAGAATTGAATATGTTGAGAATAAAGCAAAACCTGTTACAAATATTGATAATTTTAATATTATATAAATTTTTTATTATTTTAATAATACTAATATTATTTTTTCATAAATATTAATTATATAATAATAACATTATTACATTATTAGTATATTTTATTATTAATATTAAAATAATATAATTTTCTATATTATATACAATTCTCCTTTCATCTGTGTGTTTAACATTCTGTCTCCACATTAATATTTGCATTCACTTTCACCTCTCCATTGGTGAGTAGGTTGATAATTTTGAAAAAGAATGCAAATATTACATGTGGAGACAGAAAACACACAGATAAAAAGAGAATTGTATATAATATAGAAAATTATATTATTTTAATATTAATAATAAAATATACTAATAATTTAATAATGTTATTATTCCTAATTATTGGTAATTATTCCTAATTATTGGTAATTATTCCTAATTATTGGTAATTATTCCTAATTATTGATAATTATTCCTAATTATTGGTAATTATTCCTAATTATTGGTAATTATTGGTAATTATTCCTAATTATTGGTAATTATTCATATAATTACCAATAATTAGGAATAATAACATTATTACATTATTAGTATATTTTATTATTAATATTAAAATAATATAATTTTCTATATTATATACAATTCTCCTTTCATCTGTGTGTTTTCTTGTCTCCACATGCAAATATTACATGTGGAGACAGAAAACACACAGATGAAAGGAGAATTGTATATAATATAGAAAATTATATTATTTTAATATTAATAATAAAATATACTAATAATGTAATAATGTTATTATTCCTAATTATTGGTAATTATTCCTAATTATTGGTAATTATTCCAAATTATTGGTAATTATTCCTAATTATTGGTAATTATTCCTAATTATTGGTAATTATTGGCAATTATTCCTAATTATTGGTAATTATTCCTAATTATTGGTAATTATTCCTAATTATTGGTAATTATTGGTAATTATTACTAATTATTGGTAATTATTAGTAATTATTGGTAATTATTGGTAATTATTCCTAATTATTGGTAATTATTGGTAATTATTGGTAATTATTACTATTTATTGGTAATTATTGGTAATTATTACTAGTTATTGGTAATTATTACTAGTTATTACTAATTATTACTAATTATTAATAGTTATTGGTAATTATTGGTAGTTATTGGTAATTATTGGTAGTTATTGGTAATTATTGGTAGTTATTGGTAATTATTACTAGTTATTACTAATTATTACTAATTATTACTAATTATTACTAATTATTACTAATTTTTACTAATTTTTACTAATTATTACTTATTTTTACTTATTTTTACTAATTATTACTAATTATTTGTAATTATTTGTAATTATTGGTAATTATTACTAATTATGACAAATTATTACTAATTATTACTAATTATTAATAATTATTACCAATTATTAATAATTATTGGTAATTACTGGTAATTATTAGTAATTATTACTAATTATTGATAATTATTACTAATTACTGGTAATTATTGGTAATTATTGGTAATTATTACCAATTATTAGTAATTATTGGTAATTATTTCTAATTAATGGTAATTATTGGTAATTATTTCTAATTAATGGTAATTATTGGTAATTGTTTCTAATTATTACTAATTATTGGTAATTATTACTAATTATTGGCAATTATTACTAATTATTGGCAATTATTACTAATTATTAGTAATTATTGGTAATTATTGGTAATTATTACTAATTATTACTAATTATTGGTAATTATTACTAATTATTGGTAATTATTACTAATTATTGGTAATTATTACTAATTATTGGTAATTATTACTAATTATTACTAATTATTGCTAATTATTGGTAATAATAATTATTACTAATTATTGGTAATTATTTCTAATTATTACTAATTATTGGTAATTATTACTAATTATTGGTAATTATTACTAATTATTGGCAATTATTACTAATTATTGGCAATTATTACTAATTATTAGTAATTATTGGAAATTATTGGAAATTATTACTAATTATTAGTAATTATTGGTAATTATTGTTAATTATTACTAATTATTACTAATTATTGGTAATTATTACTAATTATTGGTAATTATTACTAATTGTTGATAATTATTACTAATTATTACTAATTATTACTAATTATTGGTAATTATTGGTAATTATTGGTAATTATTACGAATTATTGGTAATTATTACTAATTATTACTAATTATTGGTAATTATTACTAATTATTACTAATTATTGGTAATTATTGGTAATTATTTCTAATTATTAATAATTATTGGTAATTATTACTAATTATTGGTAATTAGTGATAATTATTACCAATTATTTCTAATTATTACTAATTATTGGTAATTATTCCTAATTATTACTATTTATTACTAATTATTGGAAATTATTATTAATTATTACTAATTATTGGAAATTATTACTAATTATTGGTAATTATTAGTAATTATTGGTAATTATTACAAATTATTGGTAATTATTGGTAATGATTCCTAATTATTGGTAATCATTACAAATCATTACTAATTATTGGTAATTATTACTAATTATTGGTAATTATTTCTAATTATTGGTAATTATTCCTAATTATTGGTAATTATTCCTAATTATTGGTAATTATTCCTAATTATTGGTAATTATTCCTAATTAGTGGTAATTATTCCTAATTAGTGGTAATTATTCCTAATTATTGGTAAATATTTAGAATTATTTGCAATTAATGGTAAATATTGGTAATTATTGGAAAACATATTGACAAATATTAGCAATTATTGAATATTGGGAATTATTATTAATTATTACTAATTATTAGTAATTATTACTAATTATTGATAATTATTATAAATTATTACTAATTAATGTTAATTATTTCTAATAATTATTAATTAATTCAAATTAATTTTAATTTTTCATAATTACTGCTAATTAATTGTAATTACAGCTAACTATTTTAAATTAATTAGTGTTTAATTGTCTCTAATTACTATTAATTATTAATACTTATTCATAATTATTTCTAATTAGAAATCAAAAAAAATCAAAAAATTTAAACTAAATAAATATAATAAATAAAATAAATATGAAATTAAAATTCAGATAAAAACCTTAAACTTGATGTCAATGTCGAGCCGTTGTAATTGTAGAACACCACAAACTGAATCCTCGAAGTCGTAAAAATTTCAGAGTGAAAAAATGGGAACGGTTGAGAGTTGAGAGTGAAGTGAGGAAATATTAATGGTTGGCAGTATTTATAGGTTGGCGTAATTGTGACGGGCGTTTTTGCGACGGGTTTGCCGTCGCAAATAACGTTTTTTGCGACGGGCCCCGTTGCAAATAACCCTGACCGCATTTAATTATTGGCGGCATTAAAACGATTATTTGCGACGGGCCCCGTCGCAAATATCCCCTGCAGCCAGGGTATTTGTGACGGGCCTGCAGGCCCGTCGCAAATAATCTTTAACCGCCGCCGGTTATTTGCGACGGGGATAGAACTCCGTCGCAAATAACCCTGACCGCATTTAATTATGGGAGGCATTAAAACAGTTATTTGCAACGGGTCCTGTCGCAAATAATTCCTACCGCGGGGGTATTGGCGACGGGACTGCAGTCTCGTCGCCAATAGTCTTTAACCGCCGCCGGTTATTTGCGACGGGGTTCTATCCCCGTCGCAAATAAACTTCGCGCGGTTTGGCGCGCATTTCACGCCAAACTATTTGCGACGGGTTTTTTTACCCGTCGCAAATAACAGATTATTTACGACGGGAATAGTTGCCTGTCGCAAATACTCCTTTGCGAAAGGTATTTGTGACGGGATTTATTCCCGTCGCAAATATCTCGTCGCTATTAACCATTTTTCCCGTAGTGATAAGTCCATTTTAGGAACCATATATGATTAATCTCACTATAGATCGACTTATGTATATTTAATAACTTTTGCTAACCTTTTGTTTGAGATTGATGGAATGATCCGTCATTCTATCACATGATCTGTTAACACTTCACGAATAACAAATTCAACTTCATTTCTTTAAGAGATGAAGTGGAAATTGTTCAAGGGACGAACAACAGTGAGATTGTACCAAAATAAAGTAAGTATTTATTCTAATTCAAATTCTTCAACTTTAGGGAAATGATCATGAAAACCAATTTGTTGTCCTAGTGCTCTTATATCTGATGAATCAGAAGGTACCTTAGATCGTCACAAATTTATGGCTTTGTGATTGCTGGCTTTTCCATAGCCATGTTCTCTACCACTCTCCATCAGAACATGATGGTTAGATTTCTCTTCCATATCCATATTTTCACATATGTGGAAACTCAGTGATTAGTTTATTTGGGTAACCGTTACATTTCATACTTTTGTTTTTAAAGATTAGTTTTGGTATTCCTTTTTACGACATGGGTTTCTATTAAAGAAACTTTCGAGTAGTAAACCATTTATAACCCCGACGAATTTTGAGGGCGAAATTCATTTTAAGGAGGGTAGAATGTAACACCCTGAGATTTTATGAAAAATATTCTTGTGTTGTACGCTACACCAAAAGGAGCTTGCACAACACGCATCCTTGACTTGCCTTGCATTACACGCAATCACGACCTTCCTCGATAGCGTGTGTAGTACGCAATACCGATTTTCACTAAACAATGATATGCTATTAAAATATTATTAAAACTAGCCGTTATGAATAGTAATAACCACTTTTTGAAATTTTGTAAATTTTATTTTTCAAAATGGACTTCATTTTTGGATTCGGAATATCGAAATTAGATTAGGGTGAAATTTTGGTACTTTTCGGATAACTTTCATTTTCTGATGAATAGTGAAAATTACTAAATTTTAGTTTAAAACAACCTTTTTAATCGAAATAATTAATAGTGATAAATTATTAATTTGAGTGGTTTTAAAGTATATTTAGAATATATTTTTACAATTTAATACAATGTTGTTCATTGGATGTAATTTCACATTTAAACCAGACATAAACAAGTGTCAATCTTTTGATAGTTATTATCTCTTAAGAACACCCTATTTGTTTTGACGACGGGAATTAATTTTTAAATTAATTAATGCAACTGATATGTTTTAAATTTGGTAAAATAGACATCATTTTTGAGTTCATAATATCAAATATAGCTTAGGCCTAATTTTTGGTATTTTTCTGGAAACTTTCATATTTTTTTTGATGAATAGTGAAACCACTAAGTGGTAGTTAAAAAAAATGAATTTTTCATAAAACTTAATTTTACCGCTTCTGTGAGTGGAATTTCAAAAATCCGAGAGACACGGTTGATGTGAGTAAGTAAAATGTGGTTCAATGAGATGAAAATAATTTTTAGTGAATAGTAACTTTTTACTTTTTTTACCACGGTTAAAAGTAAATAGGGTAATTAAGGGTGAAAATGATATTATTATTACCCTAACACATGTCCTAATTCTATTGGATAAGTGTAATTCGACCAAAAACAACCTTAGGAATAAAATATGACCATTTAGGCCCACTTGGATTAGATTAGGACATTTATTATTAATTTATTTAAAGAAGGGTTAAAATAGTTAAAATCAAAGTTTAATAAGTATATCATTTTTAATATAAGGTTATACATAAGATAAATTCGACTATAAATTTTCATTAGAAAGATAAAAAGATTTCCTACATAATGATATTTTATTTGTAATTTTTAGACTTTAAATAAGTTAATTTATTTATGACACAAAGATGATGCAGTAATTATCTTATTAATAAAATATTGACATAATTGATGTTTTAAATACCCAAATAAATATAATTTGAGACTTTTTATGAATTACACTAATTTTCTAGGTTAATATGACATGTTATTATTGATTTAATTAACTTTTTTGAACTAATCATTCTGTTATGATTTTCACAAAAATCAATTACTAAATAGTGTCAAAATTGACATAAAATAGTTTTTTAAAAAAATATTATATTATTAATTTTTATTTTATTCCTAAAAATATAATGTTCGGCCAAATGACTTAGATAAGGTTATATATATTAATAATAAACAACTTTCCATCTATCCATCCTACGGAAAACGAAATCACCGCGCGTGCGTACGTACGGAATACCGTCTCCACGCCGTGGTGTAATCTATTTTCCACCACCACTTTACATGGATGGGTATAATGGTTCAAATAAACAACTATATATTATTATTGTAAAGTGGTATTAATTCTGAAATAGTATTCATACACTCCAATACAATTCCACGATCATGAGAACGATATCATCGCTCATCCGTACGTACGGACTACCGTCTCCACGACGTGATGAGATTCATTCTCCAAGTTAACCATTCATGAATGATTATAAAGTATATATAATAAGTAATCATGAAATATATGACATAATAATGATACTAGATTTATGTGTCTATATATGTATGTCATCTACTTAATTCCATTCAACTCAATAAGGAAACGAAAACAGCGTTCATGCGTACGTACGGCCTACCGTCTCCAAGAACGGTGTATTTCTTTCCATTTACTGATCTATTATATATATGTATATTCTGAATATATATTATATAAATCATGTTTTATATTATGGAATTAATTAATCATGATCTAAGTAATCATATGAATAATTACAAGTCAAAACACGGACGACAAATGAAATGATTTTACCCAAAACGCTCTTTAACATGGAATTTACAAAAGAACGGGTAAAATAAAGTCATAAGTGAACCATATATGATATCATAACAATGAGTATGATTCTGTAATAAGTCAATTACATTATTTAAATCATTATATAGGAGGTTCGGACACTTACAAAGCAAATCGGACCTACGGTAAGGGAAATATCACAATCTCATTTTTATCCGAGATTGTTTATACTTTGGTATTTACTGGGATGTATTTTATCATCTACATCCCTGTTTCCTCAATATGTAATATTATTTCTATCCACCTACAATTTTTTAAATCTAATTTTACCCTTCGGTGAGTTTTTAGTAAGAGATATGAAAGTAATCTTTTGTCGTTTTTTCGTACGAGGTACTTTTTGACTTTTCCGACAAAAATACGAGAAGAATGTTTTTTTAACTTATACGGCATGAATGGATTTTTAAAACATTATTTTCAAGAATATTCCTTTACAAGTTTTCAAGTTTATTTTTAATCAACTTCTTTTAGTTTAAAAATTGTATGACATGTTAAGAAAGGAAAAATGTTTTTGAAGTAGAAAGAATATTTTCCTCAAGAATGGAGTTCAAGTGTTTTATCAAAACTGTTTTCCATATAAGATAATATAGGGTTCTATTTCTATCCCTATTATTACATGGATTTTATTATGTTGTGATGGAAATATTTTTATGAATTCCTTTATCTTATATGAATTGTTTTATTATGTCATGATGTTTAAGATTCCCATTTTTATTACATGGGTTATGCTATGATGTATGGTTTATGATTTTGTGGAACACATAAGAATGGTATCATTGTGAGATGGGTGGGACCTATATCTCCCTCCAATGCATTGGGTAAAGATTTTATATCTCATGAGATAGACATGGCTGGAATGGCAGGTTAAACCGGTTCAGTGAAACAGGACTGAAACGAGGAGTGAGCTCGGTTCAGAAAGGGACTTTGTCCACTAAGATAGTCTTGGAAATGAGTCTTGACTAATAAAAAATGATTTTCTATGATTATGTGTGTATGCCACAAAGTTTCATGTTTTATGTTATGATTATTGGGATTACATTTCATTACTATGATTTATTCCATGTTATGATATTATGATCTTTTTGCAGGTTAAGATTTCCAAAATGTTATGTTCTTATGAATATGATGTGATTGATATTTCTTTTGTTTACCCTTACTGAGTATTTGAGCTCACCCTTTTATGTTTTCTTTTCCCCAGGATATAAAGAAAGGTTTTAGGTAAGAAAAAAATGGAAGATCTTTATGGGAGATGTTGAAGATCTTTCACCACAATTAGAAGATTATATTCCGAGTTTCCAAAGACACTAAACTATTACGGTCCTTGTGTGTGTGTTTATGTTATGTACTAAGTATTCCGCAAAAGTAATGTAATGTCCATGTACATTAAGCTCAGGGTCTCTACAGTTGGTATCAGAGGAAAGGTTTATTCAACCTTTGGAAACTAGGATGCGAGAACTTTAGTGAGATCCCAAGAGATATTTCTAAGGTATGTCTAGGGATGTCCATAAGGTTAAGTTTGAGTATAGGTTATAGTACTAGAATCACGGTAACCTAAGATGTTAGATATTGAAGGTACTCCCCCTTTATTATGTTGTTTTCCCTAGCATGATTTTTTCCTCTCACACTATTCTTTTTGGGTTTTAGACGATGGTTGGAACCCGAAGGAACCATGTTGATCAATGTAATGGACAATGCAATGATTGTCCTCCTGAACAAACAAATGTTATGGGATATGGAGTGCAAAATCTTATTGCTATACTTACATAAGCTATGAATCATTCTGTACTTCCAAATGAGCAGAGAAGGGAACAATATTCTATTGAGTCCTTCATGAGGCAACGTCCACCTTCTTTCAGTGGGTCTTCTGATCCACTTGTTGCTGAACAATGGATCAGTACCACTGAAAAGATATTTTTAGTTCTTCAATGTTCTGAACATGATAAAGTCATCTTAGCAGTATATCGTTTGGAAGGTGAAGCTGATCAATGGTGGAATCTTATCAAGAATACGAGTCCAAGAGATGAAATTGAGTCCATGGAATGGGATGAGTTCAAGAACTTATTTTTCAATAATTACTTCTCTCGTATTCTTCAAACAAAGATGGAGAAGGAGTTTCTTGAACTAAATCAAAAGGATGATGAATCTATTGGTGTATACGAAGTGAATTTTACAAGGCTTGCAAGGTATGCATCTAGCTTTATCATCCAACCTGAAAGTAAAGTTGATCGATTCTTCAGTGGCTTAAAACCAAATCTTTGAAGGGCATTAGCTATAAGAGACTTCAGTAGCTATGAAGAAATTGTGTGTTGTGCTATTAAGGTAGAAATGGAATTTGGTGTTACATATCCATCTCATGGTTTTGACAAGAAACGAAAGATGGAGTTCAAGGAGAAATCTTAGAATAATGGTGAAAAGAAGATGAATGTTTCCTTATGCTCAAAGTGTGGAAAGAAGTATGGTGGATATTGTCTTAAAGGGACTATAAAATGTTTTAAGTGTGGAAAAGAAGGTCATCGAGCAGCTGAGTGTCGAAGTAATGGAAAAAGGGTTGCTAATGGTGTGAATAAAGAAAAGACTGCAGAGAACGCACCAACAACACTTCAATGCTTCAAGTGCAATGAAATGGGGAATTATGCTAATCAATGCCCTAATCCAAGGGTTAATGATGATCGACATGAGCAACCACTTAAGGCAAAGGACAAAGGGAAGTCACATGCGATCACTATTGGCGATGTTGAATATGACAACGATGTGGTGGAATGATTAAGTGTTTATGTAATGGGATTCCAAAATAATGTTGTATATAGTATCGTGGAATATTGGAATATTTATGTATTGGTCTATTGTGGTTTTCAATAATTTTATGGTACCAGTAACCATGGAAAGTGATTGATATATTTTTGGTAAGCAGATGATATGCACATAATGAAGGGATAAGAAGATAATGAGATGTTTGGTTGTATTCATGATCTCATGATTGATATAAGGACTAAGTGATATCATGGTTTGAGTATATAGAATTTTGAGGATTTTGGTATGTGGAAAGAGTTAACTTTTAACAGCATTCATGTTTTCAATAAGGTTCAATGGGTATTCATTCTTCAAGAGAATACATGATTAAGGTATTCACATGTTTGTAATTTGACCAACAAGATATATCTTAGGATATATGGGAGATAAATGATGGCATTCACGTGATTGTTATGTGAAATTTCAAGTAATCATTTTCTTTATACTATGAGCTTGGACCGAAGTATTTTAGATAAGCCTAAAGATTGGAATGGATTATGTTGGACATAAGTTAGGATAGAACTTTTTTCGATATTATTTATGGGATGTTATAGTAATTTAGTTTTAGAAAAAGGACAACCTGCAGGACGGGAGACAACCCATCGCGTCAGAAAAGGCTATGGGAATCGAACCCACAACCGAAGTGCGACTGGCCTTTATCGCCTACCACTGGCCTACAGGAAGTCCCTGTTTAGTTGAAACTAGTTTTATTATGATATAATAAGTATAAGTCCATTTTAGGAACCATATATGATTAATCTCACTATAGATCGACTTATGTATATTTAATAACTTTTGCTAACCTTTTGTTTGAGACAGATGGAATGACCCGTCATTCTATCACATGATCTACTAACACTTCACGAATAACAAATTCAACTTAATTTATTTAAGAGATGAAGTGGAAATTGTTCAAGGGAGGAACAATAGTGAGATTGTACCAAAATAATGTAAGTATTTATTCTAATTCAAATTCTTCAACTTTAGGGAAATGATCATGAAAACCAAAAATGTTGTCCTAGTGCTCTTATATCTGATGAATCAGATGGTACCTTAGATCGTCACAAATTTATGGCTTTGTGATTGCTGGATTTTCCATAGCCTTGTTCTCTACCACTCTCCATCAGAACATGATGGTTAGATTTCTCTTCCATATCCAGATTTTCACATATGTGGAAACCTAGTGATTAGTTTATTTGGGTAACCATTACGTTTCATACTTTTGTTTTTAAAGATTGGTTTTGGTATTCCTTTTTATGATATGGGTTTCTATTAAATAAACTTTCGAGTAGTAAACCATTTATAACCCCGATGAATTTCGAGGGAGAAATTCATTTTAAGGGGGGTAGAATGTAACACCCCGAGATTTTATGAAAAATATTCTTGTGTTGTAGGCTACACCAAAAGGATCTTGCACAATACGCATCCTTGACTTGCCTTTCATTACACGCAATCACGACCTTGCTCGATAGCGTGTGTAGTACGCAATACCGAGTTTCACTAAACAATGATATGCTATTAAAATATTATTAAAACTAGCCGTTATGAATAGTAATAACCACTTTTTGAAATTTTTTAAATTTTATTTTTCAAAATGGACTTCATTTTTGGATTCGGAATATCGAAATTAGCTTAGGGTGAAATTTTGGTACTTTTCGGATAACTTTCATTTTCTGATGAATAGTGAAAATTACTAAATTTTAGTTAAAAACAACCTTTTTAATTGAAATAATTAATAGTGATAAATTATTAATTTGAGTGGTTTTAAAGTATATTTAGAATATATTTTTACAATTTAATACAATGTTGTTCATTGTATGTAATTTCACATTTAAACCAGACATAAACAAATGTCAATCTTTTGATAGTTATTATCTCTTAAGAACACGCTATTTGTTTTGACGACGGGAATTAATTTTTAAATTAATTAATGCAACTGATATGTTTTGAATTTGGTAAAATAGACATCATTTTTGAGTTCATAATATCAAATATATCTTAGGCCTAATTTTTGGTATTTTTCTGGAAACTTTCATTTTTTTTATGAATAGTGAAACCACTAAGTGGTAGTTAAAAAAAATGAATTTTTCATAAAACTTAATTTTACCGCTTCTGTGAGTGGAATTTAAAAAATCCGAGAGACACAGTTGATGCCAGTAAGTAAAATGTGGTTTAATGAGATGAAAATAATTTTTGGTGAATAGTACCTTTTTACTTTTTTTTACCACGGTTAAAAATAAATAGGGTAATTAAGGGTTAAAATGATATTATTATTACCCTAACACGTGTCTTAATTCTATTGGATAAGTGTAATTCGACCAAAAACAACCTTAGGAATAAAATATGACCATTTAGGCCCACTTGGATTATATTTGGACATTTATTATTAATTTATTTAAAGAAGGGTTAAAATAGTTAAAATCAAAGTTTAATAAGTATATCATTTTTAATATAGGTTTATACATAAGATAAATTCGACTATAAATATTCATTAGAAAGATAAAAATATTTCCTACATAATTATATTTTATTTGTAATTTTTAGACTTTAAATAAGTTAATTTATTTATGACACAAAGATGATGCAGTAATTATCTTATTAATAAAATATTGACATAATTGATGTTATAAATACCCAAATAAATATAATTTGAGACTTTTTATGAATTACACTAATTTTCTAGGTTAATATGACATGTTATTATTTATTTAATAAACTTTTTTTGAACTAATCATTCTTTTATGATTTTCACAAAAATCAATTACTAAATAGTGTCAAAATTGACATAAAATAGTTTTTAAAACAAATACTATATTATTAATTTTTATTTTATTCCTAAAAATATAATGTTCGGACAAATGAATTATATAAGGTTATATATATTAATAATAAACAACTTGGGGTTCGTTTGTCTTGCTATAGGAAGTTTATTAACCTTATAGTTAAGAACACAAAAAGACACGGTAAAAGTAAAATTATCTAACTTAAAGTTAAAACTAACTGATAAGGTTAAAATAGTAAACTAAACTTGTCCAAATTCTATTGTATGAGAGTATTTAGACCCATCCCCACCTTATCTTATAAATAAATCAATTTTGAGCTATTTAAAACCGAATTTGGCTTTATAATAAAATAATATTTTTAGTTTTTCCAAAAGAGCCCCTCTCCTCCCTTATAAAAGGGCACCTCCTCCCTCTCTTCCTCACACCACTTTGAGCCTTCAAGCTCGGCCAAAACCTGCCAAATTCTCTTCTCCACTTTCATAGCAACATCCTAGAGGTTATTTTCTTCCTCAAAGACCAATTTTAGTGCCCTAAAAGGAGATCTCAAAGAGGCGCTTCAAAGAAGAGGTAATGTCCGTTACCGATTCTTTCAACTTTATTTCTTCTTCCACTTCTTCTTCTTAGGTTGTTTAATTTTAAAGTAATAACATAAGTATCAATCATATACTGATATGTTATTATAATTATGAAACAAACCTATTTCACCATCTATCCATCCTACGGAAAATGAAATCACCGCGCGTGCGTATGTACGGAATACCGTCTCCACGCCGTGGTGTAATCTATTTTCCACCACCACCTTACATGGATGGGTATAATGGTGAAAATAAACAACTATATATGATTATTTTAAAGTGGTATTAATTCTGAAATAGTATTCATACACTCCAATACAATTCCACGATCATGAGAACGATATCATCGCTCGTGCGTACGTACGGACTACCGTCTCCACGACGTGATGAGATTCATTCTCCAAGTTAACCATTCATGAATGATTATAAAGTATATATAATAAGTAATCATGAAATATATGACATAATAATGATACTATATTTATGTGTGTATATATGTATGTCATCTACTTAACTCTATTCAACTCAATAAGGAAACGAAAACAGCGTTCATGCATACGTACGGCCTACCGTCTCCATGAACGGTGTATTTATTTCCATTTACTGATCTATTATATATATGTATATTCTGAATATATATTATATAAATCATGTTTTATATTATGGAATTAATTAATCATGATCTAAGTAATCATATGAATAATTACAAGTCAAAACACGGACGACAAATGAAACGATTTTACCCAAAACGCTCTTTAACATGGAATTTACAAAAGAACGGGTAAAATAAAGTCATAAGTGAACCATATATGATATCATAACAATGAGTATGATTATGTAATAAGTCAGTGACATTATTTAAATCATTATACAGGAGGTTCGAACACTTACGAAGCAAATCGGACCTAAGGTAAGGGAAATATCACAATCTCATTTTTATCCAAGATTGTTTATACTTTGGTATTTACCGGGGTGTATTTTATCATCCACATCCATATTTACTCAATATGTAATATTATTTCCATCCAACTACAATTTTTTAAATCCAATTTTACCCTTCGGTGAGTTTTTAGTAAAAGATATGAAAGGAATCTTTTGTCGTTTTTTCGTACGAGGTACTTTTTGACTTTTCCGACAAAAGTACGAGAAGAATGTTTTTTTTAACTTATATGACATGAATGGATTTTTAAAACATTATTTCCAAGAAGCTTCCTTTACAAGTTTTCAAGTTTATTTTTAATCAACTTCTTTTAGTTTAAAAATTGTATGACATGTTAAGAAAGGAAAAATGTTTTTGAAGTAGAAATGATATTTTCCTCAAGAATGGAGTTCAAGTGTTTTATCAAAACTATTTTCCATCTAAGATAATATAGGGTTTTATTTCTATCCCTATTATTACATGGATTTGATTATGTTGTGATGGAAATATTTTTATGAATTCCTTTATCTTATATGAATTGTTTTATGATGTCATGATGTTTAAGATTCCCATTTTTATTACATGGGTTATGCTATGATGTATGGTTTATGATTTTGTGGCACACATAAGAATGGTATCATTATGAGATGGGTGGGACATATATCTCCCTCTAATGCATTGGGTAAAGATTTTATATCTCATGAGATAGACATGGCTGGAACGGCAGGTTAAACCGGTTCAGTGAAACAGGACTGAAACGAGGAGTGAACTTGGTTCAGAAAGGGACTTTGTCCACTAAGATAGTCTTGGAAATGAGTCTTGACTAATAAGAAATGATTCTCTATGATTATGTGTGTATTACACAAAGTTTCATGTTTTATGTTATGATTATTGGGATTACATTTCACTACTATGATTTATTCCATGTTATGATATTATGATCTTTTTTCAGTTTAAGATTTCCAAAATGTTATGTTCTTGTGAATATGATGTGATTGGTATTTCTTTTGTTTACCCTTACTGAGCATTTGAGATCACCCTTTTATGTTTTCTTTTCCCCAGGATATAAAGAAAGGTTTTAGGTAAGAAAAAAAAAGGAAGATCTTTATGGGAGATGTTGAAGATCTTTCACCACGATTAGAAGATTATATTCCGAGTTTCCAAAGACACTAAACTATTACGGTCCTTGTGTGTGTGTTTATGTTATGTACTAAGTATTCCACAAAAGTAATGTAATGTCCATGTACGTTAAGCTCGGGGTATCTACACGTACCATCACTGATCGAGGTGTTACCCCATGGGACACTCTATCATCTCATCTGGCAACAGCTCCTTCCCAGCTAAGGCATTACGAATTCTTCATGGGGAGGGGGTTCCTTGGAGTGAAGGGTTCGAAAAGGCCACTCCTAGGGATTACCTTTAGAAGAAGATGTATCCAAGCTATAATGGATTACATTTATTACATATGTATTTATGCATGGGTTGTAATGGCTTAAGATGTGGCTCTCAGTCATACTATATTTTTATGGGGATGTGAGGGTGATGTGGATATAATTATGTGGCTATGATTAAGATGTGTTATCAAGGATTTTAATTATGATTTATTAAAGCAATGGAAGAACTAGGATGTAATATGTTCAAGTGTAGGGATATTGGTTCAATGGGAACATGTAAGTGTGGTATTTTTATTCAATATATACCTTTGATATTATGTGCCTGCTTTTGTGTGATACTTAATGGGTGAGCCTTGATTTGTATGAGAATATAGTTGACCTGATTTAAGTAATTAATTAATTCCATCTATTTATACATTGGAGATTTATTATGCTTCTTCCACATTTACATAAGAGGTTTTGGAAAGGATCCAACTGAGTATAATTGTATGCTCACCCTTATATATATAAATCTATTCTTTAGGTTTGCAGGAGGGATTTAGTGATTGAGTTGGACCTTATTAGCTTATCAAGGTTGTTTGAGGGTTACTAGTGTTTATAGTCACTTTCATGGTAGTTACTCATGGTATTTCTCATTTTAGTATTTCTTTGTATTATATTTCATGTTTTGGGATTGTTTTTAGTTTATTTATTATTATATAGTTTATTAGTGTATTATTATATTTTTCTTGAGAATTTTGATGGTAATTCCTCTCATATGTGAATGTGTTATACCATCGGTGTTATTCACCAAGACATGTTCTATTGGAGGCAGGATTTGGGGGTCACTTTAATCTTTACCATTAGCCCGGGCAGGGTGCTAATTAGGGTGAGTCAGAATAAAGTGGTTTCAAATGAAGTTGATGGTATAAGGTGCCTCTACCAAATGACATTACAATCATCCTTAGTGAATCAAGTGGAATAATTCTGGTTGGGGGATTCAAGGGTGGAAGTTTGGCAGGATCATATTATATATAGTGATTCCCCTAATGAATGGCCTAAGGATGGTCAGTATCGGGTGTTATTATAGGGGAGGCTATTTATTCCCTTAGCTATGGGGGGGGGGGGGTTCTGCACAAGTTTAACACCTTAAACTTATAATTTCATCCTAGCATGTCTAATATGTATCATTCTTTAAGGGGTCAATTTTGGTGGTCAAGGATGAAGAAATCAGTTGTAGAGTTTGTGTATCAGTGTTTGGTCTACCAAAATATGAAGGTCAAACATCATGTTCCTGGTGGGTTTCTTAAACAATTAAATGTCACTCATTTTAAGTGGGTGGACATATAAATTTATTTCTTAACTGATTTAACTCAACCTCAGGGTTGTTATGATGTTATCTAGGTTACCATAGACCATTTTAAAAATTCATCTCAATTTTTTCAATTAAAGATTTGAGTGTAGTGGATGCCATATTAAGACAATATTTAGAGAAGATTGTGAGGCTCTATGTGGTTCTAAGGATGATCATCTCTGATCATGATCCTCATTTGACCTCCTGAGAATAGAGAGGTCTCTATAATGCTTTTGGATATTATATGTGCCCCAGAAAAGCCTTCCATCCGCGGATAGATGGTTATATAGAGTGACCTATCCAAACTTTAAAAGACATGTTGTGCTCATGTGTTTCAGATTTCGATGATTTTCAAGTGAATCACCTACCCTTGATTGATTTTTCCTATAATAATAGTTATCAATTAACCATTGGTATGTCCTAATTCAAATCATTGTATGTCCAACTTTTCATATCTATGTTTTGTTGGATTGAGGTTGTAGAATCAATAATTCTTAGAATGAAATTGGTGCAGAGCATGACAGAGAAGGTGCAATTGATTTATGAGTGGATGAAGGAATTTTAGGATCATTATAATCCTTGTGTTGATCATATTATGAGACCCCCATAATTCTACATTGGAGATCATGAATGCTTGAAGGGATCTCCTCATTATGGGTAGTGAAGGTTTGGTCATGGGACTAATTTTTCTCCCCTATTTGTTGAATTATTCAAGGTATTAGAGTGATCTTGTGAATTTTGGTATCGATTGATGCTCCCTCAACATATGAACTGGATTCATGATGTTTTCCATCTATCACAACTTCATTGGTATCTTCATGAATACTTCTATGTCATTGAATAGGGAGATTTCAATGTTAAAGATGATGAAACATTTGAGGAACAGCTAGTTGAGCTCCAGAACCATCATGAGAAGTTGTTGTGTGGGTTTGATATTCCTTTGTTCCCTGTTCTATTCTGGAATAGTGGCTGATAATAGTATAATTTGAAACATGAGTCATAGATATGCACTTATTATCCCAAGTTTTTTTATGTTTGGTTTTTTTGGGTATGATATGTATGACCTTGTCTTGATTGATGAGAAGATTGATGGTGTTGTGTGACTTTTTTATTTTATGTTATGATGATTTTGTTGTGATTTTATTATAGAAAGGTCCTTGTTTTAGAGGTATCTCCCAGGGTGTTTGTTTTATGACCCTTTTCCATTTCATTCCCAATTTTTTTGATTCTCAATGATGAAAATCATTTGAAAGGTATATGTTGTAAGGGATTTATTTTTTCTGAACCCTTCCTTTTCCATTTATCAAGTTCTGAAGGAATACAAGGTTTTTTTATGGTAGTATTAGGAGGTGAGGAATAAGTTTATATAGTTTTCTAGGAATCATGCCTTAATTTTATGTGTTGCAATGTGAAGGTTGTGTCTGGGTATGAGAATATGTCACAGCTTGGTGGAATAAGTTGTGGGAGTTAGGAATTATACTATCACAAGTTAGGAGTATATTCACAGTGTAACTAGATTCAATCATAGCATGAGGAGTAATGAGAAGAATTTTGGAAAAGGTGAAACCCTAAAGTAATGAATGAAAAACCCTTACATTTTGATTTACTCTTATGTATTGCCTTTTTTATTTTTCTAGACATAGTGTGAAGGATGTTTTCACACCATGAAGGAATAGAGGTTGAGTTCTTTTGTTTTTTATTTTGGAGATCATTTTTTTTATAAAGCACAGGTCATGTCATGGAGTTTTTTTAGGGTTGTTCGGGAAGAGTAGGAAGGTTGGGTGTCACACCATGATTTTTGGGGGTTTAAACGTTGTAGTATGACACCCTTATCCATGTTGTGACCCTTCTTATTCTCATTGAAGAAATGGTCACTGACCACGAGAGAAATAGGGTTCATGTGGGGATATCATGCTATGATCTTCAAATATTTCCCATTATGGCATGACAAGTCCATGTCATATTGTGATGTGGTATTTTCCAATATTTTCTATAAATTTAGGGTGCCTCCCAAATTCATTCTGTTTCCACTTCTTCTCAAAAACTCTAAGCAGTTATTGGAGAATTTTAGACAAACTCAAGACTCTATGGTTGAGCTTTAGGCCTTTTATTTATGTGAATAATACCTTCAATCCAAGGTAACTCTCTCTACCTCTTTTCTCTTCATCGTTCTTCTTCCGTTATTTCTTTCCAAGCCATGGTAGTATATATTCCACCAATTTTTGTGGGTTTCTTATCGATGATTTCTAGGGTATTTAATAATTCTTCTATTTATTATGTGTAATTGTGAGATCATAAAGCTTTAGTATCCTAGTGGGTAAATAGTTTGGATTAACCTAAACAAGATAATAATTTGAAATTAAAGAAATAAAAGTCGGTTAATGTTGCTTCACGTGTAATTATGTTTAATTCATGATGTTGGATCGTGATATTTTGTAGATAGTTTGATTTTATATTACTATGATTATTTATTCTTACTTATATTTTGGCATACTTAAAACTAGTTAAACAACTTAAAGACTATAAGATAACAAGAATAATGCACAAGGCATTCATCGATGTTGTCTTACTTTCTTAGAATTTATTAACATGATTTAACATTTCTTTGAGAATATTAATCGGATGACTATTACTACTAATAACTACTTTCATATTAGGTTTCATTTCTTGATGAAACATGATCATAATGAATTTATTAATTAATATGGTAAATGGAAATGATTATTACTAAAATTAATACTAATGTCTAACTACATTCGGATATTGTTTGTTATAATCTTGCATATGTTTATTGAAGTAGAATTGATTTCTCATTTCCATTTAATATTGTTAGAATTATGATTTTCTACCAAATATGCATTCAAATATTAGATCCCTTGTTGTGAATTAAATGAAAAACCATTATGGTTAGTCGATATGGTGAGGTTTGAGTTGTGTTGATATTGTTTTGGTGGAATATTTATGTGGTTGATGGTGGGATAGTATGTATAGTGTGGAATTGTGATAGGAATGATGTCGGGATACTTGGCTCTAGTTGGGATCCCTATTTTATTGTTGCATTCTTATTGCTTACTATTGTTTTCTATTTTTATTTTTAGTATATCCTTTCATGATTAGTAATGGTTGTGTCATAGTTCTTGGAAACATGGATGAAAATAAATAATGAACTAATTAAGGGGAGGATGGTTATGAAAACTGTAAGTATAAAGTTAAATGAAATTGATTTAACTTTGAATGGTTAATGTGAATATTAATATAGAATTTATGATGGCATATTATAAAATGATTGGTAATTTAATAATAATAAATGATTAGTGAAAGTGATGAACCTTGATTCTTGTGTGCTTAAAACGGTACTAGATTCCTAGTCCTTAGTGATGTTAGTTGGGTTGTCATGTGGAATGATAACTATAGTTCAAGTCTTAGATTAGTTAGTTACCCCTAGAATGGTTATGATCTATATATTCATTGTGTTTTATTATTTCTTAGGCTTCACCACTAGATTCGGATGGGGAGACTGGTGCCCATACTTGGCCTTGGGTTCCCTATGTTTTTCACAACATCTAGGGTGTCAAGGTTACGGTTGGCTAACTACTTCCCATACTGATGATATATTTCTTGTGTAGTATGTATGTAGGTATATTCAGGCTATGGGTTCTTATAATTATACGATATGTGCTCATGCGGGTTATGATGACTCTCAATTATGATGTACATGTATATGTGGGTTGTGGTGGATTTAGGTTATAGTGTATGCATGTATCCATGTTGTAACAGATTACATTTATTACATGTGAATATATATGCGGGATGTAATAGCTTAAGGTATAGTGTATATTTACATGGGTTGTAACAGCTCTCGGTCTTACTGTATGATTATGGGGATGTGATGATGATGTAGTTATGATTATTTGGTTATAGTTGTGATGTGCTAGCATGGATGTGCATTTTGAATTATAGAGAGGATGGGAGAGATAAGGCATAAGACATTGGGGTGTAGAGCATCTAGTTCAATGGGAAAGTAGAAGCGAGGTACCTTTATTCTATATATGCCTTTGATATTATGTTACCTACTTCTATGTGATACTTAGTGAGCAATCCTTGGTGAGGATGGGAATATAGTTTACCTGATTTAGGTAATGATTTATTTCCCTCTATTTATTCATTGAGGATTTAGTATTCTTATTACACATTGTAATGAGAGGTTTCTTGGAGGATCTTACATAGTATACCTATATTTTCACCCATATATATATATATATATATATATATCTTTTTTTTAGGTCCGCAGGAAGGATTTGGTGATCGAGTTGGCCTTACTAGATCATAGAGATTGTTCGAGGGTTTATGGTGTTTGTGGTCGTTATTGTAGGTGTTTCTTGTGGTGTTTCTCATTTTGGTTTTGGTTTTTATAACATTAAATGTTTTTGGATTGGTTTTTTTTAATTTATTATCATGGATTTGATTGGTCAGTTATTATCTTTTCATGGGAATTTTGAGGGTAATGTATTTTATGTCTGTGTGTGTGTGTGTGTGTGTATTATATACCCTCATTTATAGGAATCAACTCATATCCTATTAGAGGAAGGCTTTGGTGATCACTCACATCTTTACTACTAACCCAAGAGGGGTATCAGTGGGGGAAAGTCATGACAAAACATAAGACTTTTCTGGAAGCCTTTCATTTTTGATATGATAAGATAGACACATATGTATGGTTTTTTTAAATGTTTTTAAAGGGGTTTAAGGATATAAAATGTGTCATTTTATACAAAAGGAAGACTTCATATTATCATTATTTCATGTTGGATGCATATATTTAGTGAAGTAAAATGATAATTAGTCTCTCAAAGTATGACTTTGAGTTACCCCTAACTATTGTTCATTATAGAGTTTTCTAGGTTGGGGTGAAATGTTAAGGTTAGAGTGACTATGATTCTTGTATCCTAATATGGAATAAAGGCACAAAATGGATTTTGTGTGTTGGATGACCCACAAAGTATACCACATAGAGTTCCATACACTATGTCTTTGGTATACTAGGGGTGCATGTTTCATATTTGGATTTCCATGTACCTGAGGTTGGAGAGATAACTAGAATGACAACCTTCATACTTTAATACCTTTTTATGAATTCCTTGAGGCTTATCTAATCATGGGGTGGTTGGTATGTTGTTGGTTGGGGATCAACCAAGATGAGATTTTCCCTCATGTATGATGAGTATGACATTTATACCCTCAATTGAGATAGACTAAAGAAGTATATGGTCGTACCTAGATAAGACATGTGATGTGCTTATCTATTTGAGTGAGAAGTATGTGATGTGTTTATCCATAAAATAGAATGAAATGTGATGCATTCATCAAACCAGTCAATCTATACTCGAAGAATCAATAACGTATGGGTAGATATACGGGGTTGACATACTCTATCTCATGGTTACTAGATGTCTTGGACAAAGGGGTTATATGAAAATTTATGCTTGCATATGATGTGACTTGTGAAAATAGATATTGAGATACATGTATTTGATGTAGGTCACACCAGGTCCCTTTGTATCTTGAGTAGCATTGATGCTTTTCTAGAGGCCACTCTTTTATTACATTTATGAATTCGAGAATTTATATTTTTTGTAAACACTACAATGGCCCATAGGGTCACACATATTGGTTGACTGAATGGGGATTGAGTTTTTTTAGAGACCTGCTATAAAAATGTTTTAGAGTTTATCCTAAAAGAGTTTTGGATGTCTACTCACAATGTATTGCATATGTTGTGATACAAGGTTGATTTTATGATAGCTTTCCAAAAGTGTCTTGGAAATATACAAAAGTGTTTTGGAAATATCCAAAAGTAGTTTTGGATATGGTTTCACAAGTTATTGTATATGATACAGTATTATGTGAAATGGAATGAAGTTTAAGATTCTTTAGTGTAAGTAATATATTCTTGGAGATATGATTAATGCCATAAATATATAAGATATGTTTATGCTATATTGTATGGTACGGTATGTATATCATAGAGTGTGACATATATAAAGCAAATGAATTATGTATGTATTGATTTTGGAATATGGCTATGATATATTGTAAAGACCTAGATTTTCCATGTAATTTTTTTTAATTATATGGAATTATTACGAGTCTGTGAAAATTGACGGTGCATGATTCTGAGGCTCGGAGTGCCCAGAATGAATTTCTAAACTTTTTTGGGTATATTCAGTAAACACATGAACGGCGTTTTCTAACTTTTGAACCATTTCTCAGATTAAAAATCTGAGGGCACCGTTGAATCAACAGCGCCAAGATTCGCTTAAGGGAGGCTTTACTTTGACTGTAGTAGGTCTTGAGAAAAAGTTAAGTTTTGTGACTTTTTAAAAGAAATGAAATAAAATTATTTTATTATTTTATTTTCTTTCATATCCTTCAACAGAAAAGTGGTGTGCGGGGCCAGCGATGTGTCAAGACAATAAATGGCTTGACCTGCCAACCCTAAGTAACGATGTCGTTGGGGAATTAGGAAGGTTCCTAATTTATGAGACCTCGTTAATTCCTCACGTCGTTACTTACCCCCCCCCCTCACCTATTTATATAGAGCTTGGGGGGAGGTACTGGCATAGCTTCGCCAAGCAACAAAGTGCTAAAGGAGTGTCACGACGCTGAACCCTTAGAGGATGGAGCCAATCCTAGTGAGAGGTGACGGGCGACATCGAACCATGAATCGAAGGACAAATTACGAGTGGCTTCGTTGGGAACCGGTTGCGGGAATGAAGAGCATGATCCACCTTCAAGCACGGACGCTCTCCAACGGGTTTTTGAGGTAGGGTGGTTTATTCATTTATGCATTTTAAATAATTTCCTCTTCCCCGTACTTGAATTATACGAAGAACGGGGGTCAACCGACTAACGGGTTGACCTGCGATTCATTCGTTTTTGCGGGAGGTTGTTGTAGGGTATCTTTGTGGGGTTTATCTTGATTTAAATTCCAAGAGTTTATTGAACCTTTTATCCTCCCATATGTTATGAGCTAACACGGAGGGGGCGGGCCTAACGATCCCAGCCCGAACCCTCCGCTAATTTTCTATACCATTGTGTTCTTTGTGGAATACCGCTAGCACAGAGACACTGACAGGCTACGAATGAGGCAATGCGCCGACCCATGCTGCAAGAGGAGACTACGGTGGTCAACGGAGCGGTTGCCACCAGCCAGCCGCGGAGGAGGTGCGGCGCGCTGACGTGCACCGCCGGTGAGAAAGGGGGACTACGGCTCGTCAGTCGCGGCAATTAGAGGAGGCGGTTGGCACCTCGGTCAGCCATAGAAAAAAAGGGCGGCACGACCAGCGCGCCACCGGTGTGCGAAGGAGTCGTAGCCAAAGCCGCGGTGGAGGAGACGGATCATGTGCCTCCGGCGGGTTCCGCGGCGATCGGGCGGTGCCCACATGGCACCACCGCTTAAAAGGTCAAATGGCCTTTGGCCATTTGGGATTCCGAGGGTGCGGATCCCTATGGGCCGCCTGCCCAGCAGGCTGCCGCCAGCGGGCCGGGCCATGCCCCCCCCCCCCCCCCCCGTGGGTCAGGCCACCCCTTTTACGGGTCGGGCTGCCCCTTTTGCGGGTCGGGCCGCCCTTGCGGGTCGGGCCACCCTTTTTGGTTGCCCCTTTTATGGGCCAGGTTGGTCCGACCGGGTCAGAATGGCCGGGTCGGGCTGGGTCGGGCCGGGTCGGACCGGACCCGGGCTCAATCGAGCCCAAAAACACTTAGAGGGCCTAATCTTGAGAACCATATGTCTGTTTGACAAACCGTCTATGGCATTGGGATCTTTGGAGCGAAATAGTCCTTTTGACTTACTTCATGAGAATTTTGGAGAAACTTGGAGTACGGCCGGGTTGGATCGCACCCGAACCCAATCGGGCCCCCAGCACTGAAATGCCAATAACGCACAGACCGGGCATCCGATTGACGCACCGTCTGTTACGTTGGAACCCTTATAATGTGTAGAATCATCAAGTTACTCCTTTGTGAGACTTTGTTCTATTTTTAATACAATTGATGGCTTGAGGAGCAGTTCTCCCAAGCATGCTATGTACGGAACCTTGCGACTGGATGAGACTTGACGACTGCTGATTTTTTGACTTTGTGTGACTCGATGGACCACTGGGGAGTGCCTCTGTGTGATGAAGAAGACCCATGGTACTCGATAGGAAGATTACCTCAGCAATGCCACAGTGGGGAGCGCCTCTGTGTGACACGAAAAACTCACAGTACTTGACAGGAGGAGTACCTCAGCAGGCCAAGGTGGGGAGTGCCTCTGTGTGACGTGCCAGACCCACAGTACTCGATAGGAGGAGTACCTCAGCAGTCCAAGATTAGTGGGAAGTGGCTCTGTGTGACCCGGAAAGCCCACTGTACTAGATAGAGGAGGAGTTCTCCAGCAGTCGAGGTGTTCGATGTTGTGACTAGGGATGTTACTTATTACTATCCCTAGAGAATCTTGTGGCTGGCTATCCGCATTCATAGAGATCCTATGTGGTTCAATATCATAATCTTGTTTCTCTGAGTTGTATGCTTGGTTTGATCTGAGTCTTACCTATGTGGTACTTTACCTTTTTGGTTTTTCCTTTGTGGAACTTTGGGAGACCTTCGGGGGTCTCAGGGTCCCTACTGAGTATCGTTATACTCACCCCTGCACGGGCTATGCCCTCACCTTGTTGTGTCTTGTGCAGACGACGAGCACCTGGTCTGAGGTTTGAGGGAGTCAGGATTAGGTGGTACGCAAAGGAGACGAGCGGACATGGAGTGTTGAGGAGGCGATTTGTACCTACCCTTCAGGTAGGATCCTCGAAGGATGACTCAATAGCTTTTTTCCTTTTTGGTTGTATTGTTACTTTTAGTTGTATTTTTACTTTTCAGCTGTACTCGTACTTTCAGTTGGGATTTTATTCCGGATCCCTTTACTTTCATCACTCTTTTACTCCAAAAGTTTACTTCACAGTTGCTTCTTGTTGTGTTCTCAGACCATGTGTTTGTACAGGTTTAAAGGAAATGCCTTCTCATTTTAGAAAATACACCTTTTGGTGCTAGTCGCCAGCCCCTGGCCTATGGAAGGAGGGCTTGGGGTAGTCCCGACACAGGCCCTGGGGGACGGGTCGTGACAAAATGGTATCAGAGGTGGTCAGTTCTACCGAAGAACTAGGACTCTGATCTTTTCAATGATTCAATAGTGTTAAGTGTTATGAGTGTGGTTTTCAGTTCGGGGAGTCCAGTGTTGGTGCGGCGGCCGACGTATCCATACACCAGGACCCTGAATTCTGATTTCCAACTCAGTACACGGAAGCACTGATTGCATGTGTTTTTGAAGAGTTTTTCTTGTGATTTCTTTGTGTCAACTCACCAGGTATAACTTATTGACCATGGTACACCTGTATTCTTTCAGGATGTCGCCACGTAGACAGCCAGCCAGGATTCCTGAGAGAGTATGCGATGACAGCCCATTGAGCGATGAGGTCTCGGTGCAGTCTTAGAGCATTAGCACCTTCGGGTGGTGTACCAGCAGCACCGCTACCCGTTGGACAGTTGTTGCCACCATCCCCACTAGTAGAGGGTGCACGCCGATTAAGCGCATTGCATGAGTTTCAGTGGCATAGGCCTCCGAGGTTTCGAGGCGAGATGGATCCGCAAGTGGTTGAGGACTGGCTGGAGGTTGTGGCCAGAGTTTTTCGCTTAGTTGGGACACAAGCTGATTTTATGGTGATCCTAGTAGCTAGCCTTTTTCAGGCAGCAGTAGGGAGATGGTGGAGCCTGATGCTCCAGATACACGACGAGGCGACTCTCATTTGGGTGGACTTTAAGGGCCTTTTAGGGAAGAGTTCTTCACAGCAACCCCACGCTTTGTGCGTATACAAGAACTGCTGCACTTACAGTAGGGCAGCATGATAGTGGCCTAGTACTCGGTGAGGTTCACTGATCTCTCCTGCTACTCCACCGACATGGTACGGGACCCTTTATTCAGGGCCCAGACCTTTCACTACGGGAAAAATGGGTATTTGCGACGGGGGCATTTACCCGTCGCAAATAAGTAGGCTTTTGCGACGGGATTGCTTTCCCCGTCGCAAATAGTTTTCCCGCGATGCGCGCCAAATCGCGGGAAAACTATTTGCGATGGGAAAATTTTCCCGTCGCAAATAACCGGCGGCGGTAAAAGGTATTTGCGACGGGAAAGTATTCCCGTCGCGAATAGTATGTTATTTGCGACGGGACCCGTCGCAAATAACTATTTACTCGTTGACCGTAATTAATGCGGGCTAATATATTTGCGACGGTACCCGTCGCAAATAAACCCGTCGCAACTAATCTAACCTATAAATACCCCCATCCGTTTTTTTCAAATCATTCTCATTTTCTACCTTCTCCTGCTCTCAAACTTCTGTTTCTAAAGTTGAGTTTTTTTTCAGTTTAATTTTTTTCTTCGGAGCTGATATTAAAGTTTTGAAGAACGATCAAAGCAGATCAATTTTCAAGGTATTTATGTTCATTTTAATTTAATATTTATTTTTAATTTTTTATTAGTTTCAATTATTCTTAATTAGTTGTAATTTAATTATGTTTACATTGTTTTCTTACTTAATAAATTTAAATTATTAGTATTGATCATAGTTAATGGTAATTAGGAATAATTAGTAATAATTTTTAATAATTAAGAATAAATATTAATAATTAGTAATAAATACCAATAATTAGGAATAATAACATTATTACATTATTAGTATATTTTATTATTAATATTAAAATAATATAATTTTTTATATATATACAATTCTTTTTTCATCTGTGTGTTTACTGTCTTCACATGTATTATTTGTATGTGGAGATAGAAAACGCACAGATGAAAGGAGAATTGTATATAAATCTGAAAATTATATTATTTTAATATTAATAATAAAATATATACTAATAATGTTATTATTTGTAATTATTGGTAATTATTCATTTAATTACTAATAATTAGGAACAATTATCAATAATTATCAATAATTAAGAATATTTAGTAATAATTAGTAATAATTACCAATAATTAGTAATAATTAGTAATAATTATCAATAATTAGTAATAATTAGTAATAATTAGTAATAATTACCAATAAGTAGTAATAATTATCTATAATTTGGAATAATTAACAATAATTAACAATAATTAGTAATAATTACCAATAATTACCAATAATTACCAATAATTAGTAATAATTAGTAATAATTGCCAATAATTGCCAATAATTACCAATAATTAGGAATAATTATGAATAATTAGGAATAATTAGGAATAATTAGGAATAATTAGGAATAATTAGGAATTATTAGGAATAATTATGAATAATTAGGAATAATTACCAATAATTAGGAATAATTAGGAATAATTAGGAATAATTAGGAATAATTAGGAATAATTAGGAATAATTAGGAATAATTAGGAATAATTAGGAATAATTAGGAATAATTACCAATAATTACCAATAATTACCAATAATTACCAATAATTACCAATAATTACCAATAATTACCAATAATTTGCAATAATTACCAATAATTTGCAATAATTACCAATAATTTGCAATAATTACCAATAATTACCAATAATTTGCAATAATTTGCAATAATTAGTAATAATTAGTAATAAATACCTAAAATTAGGAAAAATTAGGAAAAATTAGGAAAAATTAGGAAAAATTAGGAAAAATTCTCAATAATTAGTAATAATTACCAATAATTAGTATTAATTACCAATAATTAGTAATATTTACCAATAATTAGTATTAATTACCAATAATTAGTAATAATTAGGAATAATTACCAATAATTAGTAATAATTACCAATAATTAACAATAATTAGTAATAATTACCAATAATTACCAATATTTAGTAATAATTAACAATAATTGCCAATAATTACCAATAATTGCCAATAATTACCAATAATTGCCAATAATTACCAATAATTAGTAATAATTACGAATAATTAGTAATAATTACGAATAATTACGAATAATTAGTAATAATTACGAATAATTAGTAATAATTACCACTAATTAGTAATAATTACCAATAATTAGTAATAATTACCAATAATTAGTAATAATTACCAATAATTATCAATAATTACCAATAATTAGTAATAATTACCAATAATTATCAATAATTACTAATAATTATCACTAATTACTAATAATTATCACTAATTACTAATAATTAGTAATAATTAATAATAATTAGCAATAATTAATAATAATTAGCAATAATTCGTAATAATTAGCAATAATTACTCATAATTAGCAATAATTAGGAATAATTAGGAATAATTAGGAATAATTAGTAATAATTAGGAATAATTAGTAATAATTAGGAATAATTAGTAATAATTAGGAATAATTAGTAATAATTAGGAATAATTAGTAATAATTAGGAATAATTAGTAATAATTAGTATTAATTAGTAATAATTAGGAATAATTAGTAATAATTAGGAATAATTAGTAATAATTAGGAATAATTAGTAATAATTACCAATAATTAGTAATAATTATTATTAATTACCAATAATTAGTAATAATTATTATTAATTACCAATAATTAGTAATAATTACCAATAATTAGTAATAATTACCAATAATTAGTAATAATTACCAATAATTAGTAATAATTACCAATAATTAGTAATAATTACCAATAATTAGTATTAATTACCAATAATTAGTAATAATTACCTATAATTACCAATATTTACCAATAATTAGTAATAATTAGTAATAATTAACAATAATTAGTAATAATTAGCAATAATTACTAATAATTAGCAATAATTACTAATAATTAGCAATAATTAGCAATAATTAGCAATAATTAGCAATAATTAGGAATAATTAGTAATAATTAGGAATAATTAACAATAATTAGGAATAATTAGTAATAATTAGGAATAATTAGTAATAATTACCAATAATTAGTAATAATTACCAATAATTTGGAATAATTACCAATAATTTGAAATAATTACCAATAATTAGGAATAATTACCTTATTACATTATTTGTATATTTTATTATTAATATTAAAATAATATAATTTTCTATATTATATACAATTCTCTTTTCTTCTGTGTTTTTTCTGTCTCCACATGTAATATTGGCATTCTTTTTCAAAATTATCAACCTACTCGCCAATGGAGAGGTGAAAGTGAATGCCAATATTACATGTGGAGACAGAATGTGAAACACACAGATGAAAGGAGAATTGTATATAATATAGAAAATTATATTATTTTAATATTAATAATAAAATATACTAATAATGTAATGATGTTATTATTATATAATTAATATTTATGAAAAAAATTATATTAGTATTATTAAAAAAAATAAAAAATCAATATAATATTAAAATTATCAATATTTGTAACAGGTTTTGCTTTATTCTCAATATATTCAATCCTTGCTTGTGGTTTTTCTAACAAATTATTCAAAACCAGTAATGCTTTTATATTTTATAGAAAAATATGGAACAACGAGGTCGTCAACAGTCATTATTAGATGACCGCATATGGATAAATCAACGTAGAAATCCCAATGGTTCTGGTTTAAATCCAGTATATATAGAGGGTTTGGAGATTTTTTTATCATTTGCGGCATCAAATCCAGAATTTGTTTCAGAAGGAAAGATAAAATGCCCTTGTAGAAAATGTGCATTGAGAACGTTTGGCACGTTTGACAAAGTGGGGGAACATCTCTTGCGTTTTGGTTTTCAAGCAGATTATGTTTTTTGGTATCAACACGGTGAACGCAGTTCCAGAGCAGGTGATACCAACTTGATTCCGGATCCATCCCAGTTTCAAGATTTAGTAAATGATGTTGCAGGTTCATCTGTTCAACATACAGAAACTCCGGCTGATATAGCTTCAAATCCTGAGTTGGAACCGTCTGAATTTTATGAGTTGTTGAAGTCTGCTAAGGATGCATTATATCCTGGCTGCAAGATGAGCAAATTAGAAGCAGTTGCAAAATTTATGGCTATCAAATCAGATAACGGAATGTCAAACACCTGTTTTGACCAGATATTTTCTTTGCTGAAAACACTGTTACCCGAAGGAAATGTTTTACCTGTAAATTACTATGAAAGTAAGAGGTTGGTTCGAAATTTGGGACTTACTTGTCAGAAGATTCATGCATGTTCAAATGACTGCATTTTATATTCTGGGGAAAATGAGTCGTTGGATAGTTGTCCCACATGTGGGCAACTGAGATATAAAGAAGGACAACACGGGAAGTCTGGTTTGATTCCTGTAAAACAGTTGAGATATTTTCCGCTTACATCCAGACTTCAGCGTTTATTCATGTCTAAGAATACAGCGACAATGATGTCATGGCATAAAGAGAATATTTCAATCGATAAAAGCTTGAATCATCCAGCCGATGGTGATTCATGGAAACATTTTGATAGAGTGCATCCATCCTTTGCTTTAGAAGCTAGAAATGTTCGACTGGGCCTTTCCACTGATGGTTTCTGTCCGTTTGGATCTTATGGTAGTCAATATTCATGTTGGCCTGTTTTTTTAACTCCGTACAATTTACCTCCATGGATGTTGATGAAGGAGCCATATATCTTTTTGAATTTACTAATTCCAGGACATCCGAAGAAAAATATTGATGTTTATTTGAAGTCATTGATTGATGAATTAAATTTATTGTGGAGTACTGGTGTCAGTACATATGATGTTGCAACGAAACAGAATTTCATACTGAGAGCAGCATTGATGTGGACAATAAGTGACTTCCCGGCTTATGGGATGTTATCTGGCTGGAGTACACATGGTCAGAAATCATGTCCTTACTGTATGGGAGAGAACAAAGCATTTATGCTCATTCATGGAAAGAAACCTTGTTATTTTGACTGTCATCGCAGATTTCTTCCAGCTGATCATCCTTTTCGCAGAAACAGATCTCATTTCAGAAAAGGAACAGCTGAAATGGATGAACCTCCAAAAATGCTATCAGGTTCGGAGTTAAAATCGGTTGTATTTTCATTACCTCCCATCACTTTTGGTCCTACAATAAACCAACAGAAAATTTCTGGTTTTGGGAAAGAACACAATTGGATTAAACGTAGCATATTTTGGGATTTGCCATATTGGTCTGATTTGTTGGTCCGACACATGTTAGATGTCATGCATATTGAGAAGAACTGTTTTGATAATTTGTTTCATACAGTTTTGGATACGCCAGGAAAGAGCAAAGACAATGTAAATGCACGTTTAGATCTTGCCCAAATTTGCAGGCGTCCAGAATTGGAACTCTTTGAGAATGTCAGAACAGAAAGGTTACTGAAACCAAAAGCAGCTTATACACTGTCTAAAGAAAACCGTTTATTATTTTGTCAGTGGATTGCAGATTTGAGACTTCCAGATGGCTGTGCTTCCAATTTGGGTAGATGTGTAAAGAATGGTCATATTACTGGATTAAAAAGTCATGATTGTCATGTTATAATGGAGAGACTTCTACCCATTGGATTAAGAGGTCTGTTGAATTCTGTGATTTGGGATTCCATAACAGACATGTCTCATTTTTTTCGGGAAATTTGTGCGGCTACGGCAGATTATGATGCTCTAGGCAAACTTGAAAAAGATGTTGTTGTAATTATATGTAAACTGGAAAAAATATTTCCGCCGTCTTTCTTCGACTCAATGGAACATTTGATGTTACATTTGCCATATGAAGCCAAATGTGGAGGTCCGGTATAGTTTCAATGGATGTACCCATTTGAAAGATGCATGCAAAAATTGAAAAGAAAAGTACGAAACAAAGCATCTGTTGAAGGATCTATTGCAGAAGCTTATTTGCAAGAGGAAATATCTTTTTTCTGCTCCCATTATTTTGAATCTGAGTATCCTTCAAAACACAACTGAATGGGACGGAATGAGAGGAATATTGATGAAATCGACAATCAATTATCTATTTTCAACCAGTCAGAGCTTGGTTTTGGTGGAGTTTCTGAACGCTGGCTTTCAGATGATGAACATCATAGAGCTCATACGTATGTTCTGCTCAACTGTGAAGAGATGACATCAGTTGTACTGTAAGTGTTTATATCACTTATTCTATCATTTATGTTACAATAAATAACTTTGGTTTTTATAGGTTGTATGATAATCATATCAAGAAACAAATTCCACAAATTACAGCAGCTGCTCTTGAAGAACGTCGACTGAAAAATTTCTCTCAGTGGTTTCAAAAACTGGTAACATAAATTATTTATCTTTTAGCAACTCATTCAATGTATAGTTTACTATATTGATAATTATTTCACAAATTTTCAGGTGTCTCGACATGCTGATAAAATTGACAAACGGCTGTGTGTATTGAGTAACCCACCTTCCAAACTAGTTAAAACTTATAATGCATATGTGGTGAATGGATTTCGATTCCACACACATGCATATGGGGAATCGAAAAAAACAATGAACAGTGGAGTTAGCTTGAGAGGATCTCATCATCGAGAAAATGAAGTTGAATTTTATGGCATACTTGATGAAATCATTGAACTCTGTTATCTTGGACAACATTACATAACCATGTTCAAATGTCGGTGGTTGGATACAGAGAGAGGCGTGCGTGTTCATCTGACTCATGGAATCATCGATATTAAATGTAAAAGTGTTATCGCAGTAAATGAACCATTCTTATTGGCTCAACAGGCATATCAAGTTTATTATGCAAAGTACTGTGCAACATCAAGAGACTTGACTGATTGGTGGAGTGTAATAAAAATCAAAATTCGAGACAATCAGTTTAGTCAAAGTGAATGTGCTTTCACTGATGTGCAAAGAATTGAAGTTTTTCAAGAGAGTACTCAAAATCAATCTTTTTTACAAAGAGACATGAGTATCGATGACGACACCCCACATTTAAGATTCGGTGATGACGATGATGTTAATGATGTCACACATGAATTTGAAATGGTAAGAGATGAAGCAACTGCAACTCGAATGGATATCGATGATGTTGAGGAGGAATATGAAGATGACATTGACATATATGAAGATGATGATGAAGATGAACACTTATAGAATTCCATGGTATTTATATACAATCATAATATGTATATATGTATATATAATAGTAATTATCAATTATTTGCTAACATTAACATTTTCTGTTTCAGATGGACGAGGCCACATTTCGTGAGTTGGCGGAGGCTGACCTGCCTTTCGATGCGGATGAGTTGCTGGCAGATGACCCTCAGCCTGCAGGCACTCTAGGGAGTACGCGGAGGGGGCGCGGTCTTGCACGATTGATGATTCCTGACCCCGTCCCCGAGCGACGTCCACGTCTTGGGTTTGATCCGCGCACTCGGAGGTGTGATAACCTGTGTGATAACCTGTGGATTTGACTAAGATTTCATTAATCTATTCACATAATAAATGTTTATTATTTTTTTCAGTTTTCCGCATATAGCAGTCGGACAGGGCAGCGCTATTTTGCGCAACTATTTCTCTCAGCCGTGGACCACATGGGAGCAGATTCCCATTGATGTGCAGCAGGCCATGTTCGGCCATTGGTTGGTACGTACGTAAATAAATAATTTTTATTTTGAAAATTATTTCATTTCTAACTTGATATTTTGATTTATTTGTAGGGTTTATGGTATCTGATCGAGGATACCATGCGTGACGCCATCCACGAGGCATGGGAGATGGCCATGCGTGATCGCCTTCGTCAGTTTTTGCACAATTTAAGAAAAGCTGCGATGAAGAAAGCAGGAGTGTCAGATTTTGAGGAGTCATGTAGAGCACACCGACCAGAGTACATTTCATCCCATGTATGGGATGGATTATGTGCGCACTGGTTGAGTGGTGCCTTTCAGAGGTGATCATCGGTGGGGAGGCAGAATCGGGGGAGACAGGAGGTGACTCATCGAGCTGGGAGTCGTTCTTTCAGTACTCATAGACAGCATCTGGTACGTACAGTTTTTATAAATATTTTATATAACTACAAATATTAACAGTTTATTTTTTATTCTTATAGGCTGTCGAGCACCCCGATATTACAGAGTACGACGTATATCGGAGGATGTATAGTGATCCTGCTACTGGGGAGCTCAGAGGTGATCGTCAGCATCACATCGTGGTCAGTATTATTTGTTTTCAAGTTTAAAAATTAACTGCATATAATATATTCACAATTTTAATTTTAAATTGCAACTATAGGAGTCATATGAGGCCGCAGTGTCACAGGCCCGGCCTGAGAGTCAGGCCGAGTCATCAGATCAGACCATTGCCCGTCAGTTTGATGAGGCGGCATGGATGCAGGCCACCCAGTATGCCTTCGAGAAGGGCCGGGTAGTTGGTATCGGCTCTCGACTGACTCCCGGAGATTATTATGGCAGTGCTGCGATGTCGGCGTCCAGCTCGAGAGGAGCTCGTGCATCTTCTTCTACACAGTATGAGGATCAGTTGCGATCTCAGACTGCACAGATAGAGAGTCTCCGACAGGAGCAGGAGCAGATGCGTCAGCAGCATGAGGAGGAGCGTCGACGCCAGCAGCAGCTGTACGAGGAGCAGACGAGTCGGTGGCAGCAGCAGCATCAGGAGCAGATGGAGTACATGCGCCGACTCACTCATGCTTTAGGGATGGAGTTTCCTCCACCACCATCTGCAGATCCCCCACCTCTCCCCCCTCCTTCAGATTAGAGTTTGTATTTCTGTTATAAAATTTGTGAAATCAAAATATTTTTTTTTTCTATTCGTAGTTTCTGTCTCATTATAAAATATTAATAATATTATATTTTTAAAAAATAATATTAATATGAATAATAATATTATTTATATTTTATAATATTAAATTTTATATATATATTAAAATTTTATATATATATTAAAATTTTATAATATTATAATTTAATTATATTTTTTGTAATACTTGAATTATTTTAATATTTGAATGTAAAATAATTCTATTATTTTTATATTAATTAAAATAACTTATTAATATTTTTTTTATTTATGAATTATAATTGTAATATTATTATATTAATTAAATCAATTATTAATATTTTATTATTTTTTATTTTTGAATTATAATTCTACTATTATTATAGTAATTAAAATAATTTATTATTTTCATTTGTAAATTATAATTCTATTATTATATTAATTAAAATAATTTATTAGTAATTTATTTTTTTTATTTTTTTTATAGTATTTGCGACGGGATACTATACCCGTCGCAAATACTAGTATTATTAATAGTTTTTTATTTTTTTTAAAAAATATTATTTGCGACGGGATACGATGCCCGTCGCAAATACTAGTATTATTAATAGTTTTTTATTTTTTTTAAAAATCGTTTTTGCGACGGTACCGTCGCAAAAGGTATTTGCGACGGGACCCGTCGCAAAAACTATTTTAAAAGTTTTTTACAAAAATACGGAATACTATTTGCGACGGGAAGAATGCCCGTCGCAAAAAAAAGGCTTTAGCGACGGGCCCGTCGCAAATAAGTGTAGTTGCGACGGCGTTTTCAGCAACGGGCTATTTGCGACGGGCCCCCGTCGCAAAAGGCCAGTTGCGACGGGATCCCGTCGCAAATAGCCCATCGCAAATACCTGTTTTTCTAGTAGTGTTTGATCAGGGTCTCCGATGGGAGATCAGAGCATCGATGGTATTGCTCCGCATACCGACTCAGGCTGGGGTGCTAGAGCGACCGCTTTTGGTGGAGAGCTTCCTAGTTGAGAAGGCACTGACAACGAGAGCCACCACCAGACAACAGGTAGCTGAGTCATCTGCAGGAGGCAGTAGGAAAATTACACATAGGTCCAAGCGGGTCAGACCCTCTGGTGGATGACACCGAGACGCAGGGACGTAGGTGCGGGGCTTAAGAGGTAGAGGAGGTCAGTAGGAAATCAGGCAGTGTTACTCGTGTGGCGGGCAGGGACACATGGCTCGCGACTTCCTGACCCTTTGTACGAATGACCAGAAGACGGTCAAGGGACCGCTAAGGTAGAGGCAGAGGTTCGATCGAGGAGGTCCACAGGGTAGCGAATGTGGCAGAGGAGATGGCCATGTAGTAGGCGGAGGGCGGCGATACGAGATTCTACTGCCAACACTACTAGTTGGTCTACCCCGACCACAGGGAGCAAGAGGATAGGGACGAGCTCAGCTCCAGGCAGCTGAGGCCTACGGCCATGGTGCTTCACAGATGATTAGAGGTACGATTTGTGTCTACTCCACCTTAGCTGCAGTACTTATAGACACAGATGTCAGTCACTCTTTTATTTCCACAGCCCTCGTTCAGATCTTGGAGATTCCGGTGGAGCCGTTGGGTCGATCCTTACGGCTAGAGACTCCTACGGGAGTGGATTTGACAATTACACACTAGTGCCGGCAGTGTGAGATTACTCTAGGAGGCAAGAGCTTCGGCTAGGATCTCCTAGTAGCGGCGTCGAGGCCTTACGGCATCATCTTGGGTATGGACTAGTTATCCACAGTACATGCTCAGATTGACTGTATTAGGCACAAAGTGCATTGTGTCTGCATGGATAGGACCAGGTTTTACTTCACCGGAGAAAAGAGAACCTTTTCTGCATAGGATGGACTTACCCAGAGAAGGGTGCAGCTGATTACTCATCATTTGGCTAGCCTTACCCTCAGAGCAGTTGATGTTGAGAGTCTGAGCTATCCTGTAGTGGTAGACCAGTATGTCGATGTATTTCTTGATGATATTCTGGGACTACCTCCACACAGATAGGTAGAATTTTACATTGACCTATACCCTGGGACAGCACCGATATCTACATCATCATATCGGATGGCTCCCGTGGAGCTTCGTGAGTTACGGGTATAGTTGGAGGACTTGCAGAAAAAAGGGATTCATAAGGCCCAGTGTTTCTCAATGGACAGCCATGATTTTATTCGCCAAGAAGGCATATGGGAGTTTGAGACTCTATGTGGACTATCAGTGCCTAAACCAGGTGACCGTTAAGAACAAGTTTCCACTTCTGAGGATTGATGATCTTTTCGATCAGCTGAAGGGAGCTCGCTGGTTTTCGAAGATAGACCTCAGATCGGGCTATCATCAGCTTAGGATATGAGATAAGGATGTGAAAAAGACGGCCTTCAGATGTCGGTATGGCCATTATGAGTTCTTGGTATTACCTTTCGGTGTGACCAATGCCCCAACAGTGTTCATGGGACTCATGAAGAGGATCTTTCAGTCATAACTCAATCGATTTGTGGTGGTGTTCATCGATGACATCTTGATATACTCAGCGATGGAGGAGGAGTATACCTATCATCTGCAGATAGTTCTAGATACACACCGAGAGCACCATCTTTATGGTAAGCTCTCGAAGTACCAATTCTGGATACGAGAGGTCCACTTTCTGGGACACGTTATCTCAGAGGCTGGAGTTGCAGTGGATCCAGCGAAGATAGAGGTTGTACTTACTTGAGAACCACCCAGGAGTGTGACTGAGGTGTGGAGTTTTTTGGGGTTGGCTGGATACTACTAGAGATTCGTGCCTGACTTTTCCAGAGTTACGGCACCCTTGTCAGCATTGACGAAGAAGGGGCAGCTCTTCGTATGGACGGAGAGATGCCAGTAGAGTTTCCAAAAGTCGAGGCAGAGACTGACGAGTGCCCTCATCTTGAGGCTACCAGAAGAGGGAGTTTGGTATGTAGTCTACTATGACGCATCAGGGACCGGACTTGGGTGTGTCCTGATGCAGGAGCAAGCAGTGATCACTTATGGCTCGCGATAGCTGAGACAACATGAGAAAAACTACGCTACCCACGACCTGGAGTTAGTAGCAGTGGTATTCGCCTTGAAGATGTGGTGACATTACTTGATGGGTGAATGTTTTATAGTCTACTCTGATCACTAGAGTCTCAGGTATATCTTCTCTCAGAAGGATATGAACCTGAGACAACGGTGATGGCTAGAGTTCCTCCAGAACTATGACTTTGAGATAGTCTATACTCCTGGAAAGGGGAACATGGTAGCAAATGCACTCAACAGGAGGTCTGGTCTATAGTTGTTGAGTGAGGCGATAGAGAAGCTAGCCACATTGCAAATATCCTTTGTGGATTGAGGTGGAGCAGCATACCTCCAGTCTATGACAGTCACTCCCCCACTTCTTCAGCGAGTCAGAGAGGCACAGCTTGGGGACACTGACTGCGAGGCTCGACGTGCTCAGATATCCTCAGGATAGGCACCTGATGGATTTTCCGAAGGTGGGGAGCATTTCATCCTCTTCAGAGGATGTATCATGGTACCGGTGGCGCTATGGGAGGAGGTGTTGAGGGAGTTCCATATGTCCCCTCTTGCGGTACATCCTGGTGTGGCAAAGATGTACCAGGACCTCCGGCGTCAGCACTATTGGTCAGGGATGAAGATGGCACTGGCAGAGTTTGTTTCACGATGCCTCATTTGTCACCAAGTGAAGGCTGAACATCAGGTTCCAGCAGGCTTAGCTCAGCCACTAGAGGTGTCGGAGTGGAAGTGGGATGGGATCTACATGGACTTTGTGATAAGGCTTCCACGTACGTCTAGGGGACATGATTCCATTTGGGTGATTGTTGGCCGACTCACCAAGTTGGTCTACTTCCTACCTATCTGAGAGCAAGGATCAGTAGAGGGTTTGGGACGCCTATACGTAAAGAAGATTGTGCAACTTCATGGGGTGTCATCGATGATCGTCTCTGACTGTGATGCACGTTTCACATCCCGGTTATGGAAGGGATTGCAGGAGGTGTTCGGGACTCGGCTATGTTTGAGCACCACCTTTCATCTTCAGACGAATGGTCAGACGAAGTGAACCATTCAGACGCTAGAGGACATGCTTCATGCATGCGTCCTAGATTTTGGTTGCAATTGGGAGGATCACTTACCCTTGGTGGAGTTCGCTTACAACAATATTTATCACTCCACCATCGGTATGGTACCATTAGAGGCCTTGTACGGTCGACCCTGCAGATCACCTCTATGCTGGACAGACCTAGGGGAGTCAGCACTTATGGGTCCAGAGTTGGTACGGGCTACCACTAAGAAGGTGCAGACCATCCAGGAGCGGATGAAGACTGCACAGAGCATACAGAAGTCATATGCCGATAAGAGACAGAGACCTCTGGAGTTCCAGGAGGGGGACAACATTTTCTTGCGAGTCTCTCCTCGATGGGGACTACGGAGATTTGGCCGAGGTCGCAAGTTATCACCGAGATTTATCGGGCCATTTCTGATACTTCTGAGGATAGGCGAGGTGGCATACCGCTTAGCACTTCCACCGCAATCGGAGAGGGTGCACGACGTCTTCCACGTATCCCAGCTGAGGAGATACGTGCACGACCCAACTCACGTCATCGACCATGGTGAGCTGGACTAAGACGATGGGGCGACGTTTACGGAGGTTCCAGTAGAGATTGAGGATCGACAGAAGTGGGTCCTTTGTGGGCGGTCGATACCTCTGATGTGCGTTCACTGGAAGTACGAGAACCTCTAGGAGAGCACATGGAAGCAAGAGGCCCAGATTCGTACTCAGTACCCCCATTTGTTTCCTTAGTCTATATTGTGGCTTTTGGGGATGAAAATCCCTAAGGTGGGGAGAATATAAAGACCCGGATTTTCCATGTAATTTTTTTTAATTATATGGAATTATTACGAGCCTAAAAAAATTGATGGCGTGTGATTCTGAGGCCCGAAGTGCCCAGAATGAATTTCTGAACTTTTTTTCAGGTACGTTCAGTAAACGAGTGAGTGGCATTTTCTAACTTTTAAACCGTTGCTCGGATTAAAAATCTGATGGCACTGTTGAATCTGCAGCGCCGAGATTCGCTTAAGAGAGGTTTTACTTTGACCGCAATAGGTCTGGAGAAAAAGTTAAGTTTTTTGACTTTTTAAAAGAAATGAAATAAAATTATTTTATTATTTTATTTTCTTTCATATCCTCCAACGGACAAGTGGTGTGTGGGGCTAGCGATGTGTCAAGCCAATAAATGGCTTGACCTGCCAACCCTAAGTAATGACGTCATTGGGGAATTATGAAGGTTCTTAATTTATGAGCCCTCATTAATTCCCCACGTCATTACTTACCCTCCCCATCTCCTATTTATATGGAGCTTGGGAGGAGGTACCGACACAACTTTGTCAAGCAATGAAGTGTTGAAGGAGCGTCGCGATGCCAAACCTTAGAGGATGGAGCCGATCCTAGCGGGAGGTGACGGGCAACACCGAACCATGAACCGAAGGACGACGTACGAGTGGCGTCGTTGGGAACCGGTTGCGGGAACGAAGAGCATGATCCACCTTCAACCGCGAACACTCTCCAACGGGTTTTCGAGGTAGGGGGGGTTATTCGTTTATGCATTTTAAATGATTTTTCTCTTCCCCATTCTTGAATAATACGAACAACGCGGGTCAACCGACTAACGGGTTGACATGCGATTCATTCGTTTTTGCGGGAGATTGTTGCGGGGCATCTTTATGGGGTTTATCTTGATTTAAATTCCAAGAGTTTATTGAACTCTTTATCCTTCCTTATGTTACGAGCTAACGTGGATGGCACGGGCCTAACGAACCTGGCACGAACCCTCTACTACTTTGCTATACCCTTGCATTCCCGTGAAATACCGCCAGCGCGGCGACACCGACTGGCTACGAAGGAGGCAATGCGCCGACCCACACCGCAAGAGGAGACTACAACGGTCAACAGAGCGGTCGGCACCGGCCGGCCGCGGAGGAGGTGTGGTGCACCGTCGCGCGCCGCCAGTGAGCAAGGGGGACCGCGGTTCATCAGCCGCAACAATTGGATGAGGCGGCCGACACCTCGGTCGACCGCGGAAAGGAAGGGCGGCGCGACTAGTGCGTCGCCGATGTGTGAAGGAGCCGCGGCCGAAGCCGCGGCGGAGGAGGCAGAACCCGCACCTCCGGCGGGTTCTGCGGCGACCGGGTGGCGCCCACGTGGCGCCGCCACTTCAAAGGCCGAATGGGCTTTGGCCGTTCGGGATTCCGGGGGAGCGGCTCCCCCAAGCTGCCTGGAGGAAGCCTCGCGGGTCGCACCCTACGCGGTCGGGCCACCCTCCTGCGGGCCACCGCCTGCGGGCCGGGCCGCCCTTGCAGGCCGCCCCTTTTGCGGGTCGAGCCACCCTTGCGGGCCGCCCCTTTGCGGGTCGAGCCTCCCTTATGGGCCACCCCTTTTGTGGGTCGGGCCGAGTCCGCCGCGACCCAGCCTAGACCGGGTCGGACCGGACCCGGGCCCAGAAACACTTAAAGGGATTTATCTTGAGAACCGGACGTCCGTTTGATGAACCGTCTACGACATTGGGATATTTGGAACGAGATGGTCCTTTTGACTTACTCCATGAGAGTTTTGGAGAAACTTGGAGTATGGCCGGGTTGGATCGCACTCGAACCCAACCGGGCCCCCGGCACTGAAATGCCAATAACGCACAGACCGGACGTCTGATTAATGTGTCGTCTATTGTGTTGGAACCCTTATGACGTGGCGAATCATCGGGTTACTCCTTTGTGAGACTTTGTGCCAGTTGTAATACGACCGATGGCTTGAGGAGCGGTTCTCCCAAGCGTGCTACGTGCGAAACCCTGCGACTGATTGAGACTTGACGGCTGCTGATTTTTCGACTCTGTGTGACTCGACGGCCCAGCAGGGAACGCCTCTGTGTGACGCGGCAGACCTACGGTACTCGACAGGAGTAGTACCTTAACAGGCCATGGTGGGGAGTGCCTCTGTATGACGCGGCAGACCCACGGTACTCGACATAAGGAGTACCTCAGCAGGCCATGGTGGGAAGCACCTCTGTGTGACGCAGCAGACTCATGGTACTCGACAGGAGGAATACCTCAGTAGTCCATGGTTAGTGGGAAGCAGCTCTGTGTGACCTGATAGGCCCAATGTACTCGATAGAGGAGGAGTTCTCCAGCAGCCGAGGTGTTCGATGTTGTGATTGAGAATGTTACTTGTTATTATCCCTAGAGAATCTTGTGGCTGGCTATCAGCATTCATAGCGATCCTGTGTGGGTCAGCATCATAATCCTGTTTCTTTGAGTTGTATGTCTGGTTTGAGTTGAGTCTTACTTGTGTGGTACTTTACCTTTGTGGTTTTTCCTTTGTGGAACTTTGGGAGACCTTTGGGTGTCTCGGGGACCCTACTGAGTATCGTTATACTCAGCTCTGCACGGGCTACGCCCGCACCTTGTTGTGTCTTGTGCAGACGACGAGCAGCTGAGCTGAGGTTTGAGGGAGCCAAGACTAGGCGGTACGCGGAGGAGACAGGCGGACGTGAAGTGCTGAGGAGGCGATCTGTACCTACCCTTCAGGTAAGATCCTCGGAGGACGACTCAGTAACTGTTTTCCTTTTTTGTTGTATTGTTCCTTTCAGTTGTATTTGTACTTTTAAGTTGTACTCGTACTTTCAGTTGGGCTTGTATTCCGCCTCCTTTTACTTTCAGCACTCTTTTATTTCAGCAGTTTACTTTACAGTTGCTTCTTGTCATGTTCTCGAACCATGTGTTTGTACAGGTTTAAAGTCAATGCCTTCCTGTTTTAGGGAATACGTCTTTCGGTGCTAGTCGTCAGCTCCTGACCTATGGAAGGTGAGTTTGGGGTAGTCACGACACGGGCCCCATAAAACGGGTTGTGGCATATATGGATATCATAGGTACTACCTTGGCCTATTGATTAACATGAATTATAATGTATGATTCCTATTAAAACCCTACGATTGGCATGATAATGGAACCTTAAAGGCTAACGATTACATTATTTCATATTGATAATCATAAATAATAAGGTTTTATAACATTAAACGTATGGGAGGGTCAACTGAGCATTTTTATGAAAAAGGCATGAACAGTCGATGAATAAATCATACGTTTTATAACATATGAGTTAATACATAAACCCTCAGGAATATCCCGAGGGCTATAAAAGGGTGGACAGGGCATGGGAATGGGGTCTATGACCACCAACCAAATTCTCTATACTGCTCTCTTCGTTCTCATTCCTTGGTTTCCATGAGATACTAACATATCGTGGCTTGATGGAGGGCCATACCCACGTGATGTGTGATTTAGTGAAGCATGTGGATATAATACGAAAGAGGGGGTCCTTTTGTCTGCCTCTAAGTTATCTTCATCAAGTGCATGATTGAAGATTGATGCGACAACCATCTTCGGTGCATGATTCACACAATTGTCCTTTATTTTACTTGTACACGGTTTTCGGGTTTCATGCATGATAAAAGTTGGCACCACCTTGTTGTATGGTAGACTAACTCAAAACATATGGATAGAGTAAAATAAATGTTATATGCTAACACATATAAATGCATATAACATTGACGTGCATATAGATGTTATATGCTAGCACATATATATGACATTGAGTGAAAACTAATTTCAATATACATATCATGAACCATATGGTCATTGTGCACTATGAGAGGGGGGGAAATAAGGTATTTTAAGTATGATAGATCAATATCCACTATCATAAAAATGCAAAAAATTGATGGTGACCTTTCTTGGTCCTTATAAAAAGTGCAGTGATATGATTGCTTTTTTGATTAATTGTTATATTTTAATACATTCATTCATTCATTCATACATATATTTATATTCTTAAATATGATTTATACAATAATAAATATACATTTATGTTTATATTTCTTTCTTTCTATTTATTTATAATGATATATATAATTGTAGTTACAAATTTATATATAAAGAAAAAATTTTATATTTATATATGTGTATATATGGTGATCATATAAATAAATATGTAAATATATTAAAATATACTAATATATATACATATATAATGCATATTTAATTGCATAAATCGCAGTAGAAATATGATGTATATATAATTAAATATATAAATATACTTGCATATATTTATATAAAAATGTATATTTAATCATATAAATCATAATAAAACAAATATATATTAAAATTTTAATTTTTTTAATTTATAAATATTATTGTTAAAGTTTTTATGATAAGTATACATATGTTTATGTTTGTGAACCTATTTTAATGTATTTGTATATTTATTTAAACTTCAAATTTAAAGTTATATATATTTGTGTTCATATTATATAATTTATAATATATATATATAATTATGTGTGTGTTGATATATATTTGTTTGTATAATTGTAATTATATATTAATGTTATAAAATATATAAAACCCCACGCAGGCGGGTGTGGTGGCAGGGGAGTTTAGGGTTTGGAGCGGCGGTCACGGGGTCGAGTTTCCGGGCCGGTTTTCTTCCTTGCATGTGTGGTATATAAAACAAGTTTTATAAAATATATAAATATGATGTATATGTATAGAAATATATGAATGTATTGAAATATATTTACATATAAAATGTATATTTAAATATATAAATAACATTAGAATAAAAATATATTATAAATTTTATTTACAAGATTTATACAGAAATACATAATAATGACGTTTATAGTACTAAGTATGTTTTATAATGTATTTAATTACACTGATTTATGAATTATACAGTTGTCCATTGTTTTGTTCATGGAAAACGCCAATGTTACATCATCATTACATCATCCCCACGCCACGCTTTTTTAGATTTTATTTATATTATTTTAAGTAAAAGGTTCGTGGTTTTATTAAACTGCTTACAAACCATGGACTCAGATCGGACAAGCATTTAATGCTGACCTTCACGTGTCCCCAGGCAACGCGGTTCCACCGACCCATCCGCGCGGGCCGTACACATAATTACATAATTTAATTTTGGCAATATAAATCTCACATCTCCTTTTCAATATTCAACTGTTGAGTGTTTTATATTAATTATTATTGTATTAACTAAATTTGGCTAAATTCAATTTCGTCACATTAGCTATTATTATATTAACGGAATTTGGGAGGATGGTGGGATCCAATTGGTCTCCAAGGATGGAGAAAACATGTCTCAGGTTTTGATGCACCCATTGTCGTGTATAAAAGTAAAGGATGTGCGGACGATACGGGAAGCGAGAGAGAGATTTCTTGTCTTCGAATTCTTTAATGATATAGATAAAGAAAATGTTCTCAAAGGCAGACCATGATCTTTTGATAACCAGCTCATTCTCATGGATGACTTTAAAGGTGGGGTTGATATTCAGAGAATTAACCTGAATTGCCCACCTTTCTGGGTACGAATCAAAGGAATCTCATTTCATGGTAAAACGAATCGTGTTATGCGGGAAATTGGAGAACGTATTGGTCAATTTCTGAACTGGGATCGATCTGATCCAATTCATTGTGGACCCGTGGTGCGGATCAAGGCCTTGGTCGATGTGACACAACCACTAATGAGGGGTATGTTCTTATCAATTGAAGAGTCTAACGCCTGAATATCTTTTGAGTTTGAAAATCTCCCAATTTTTTGTTTTTACTGTGGGTGTATTGGACACTTAGAGAAAGTTTATGACTCGAAAAAAAAAAGAGAATGAACAAGGCAACATCATTCTGCAATACGGTCATTGGCTTTGCGCAAAAACTGCAGGACTCACGTTCATTTCTGAAGTGGAAAAACAAAAGGATCGAGATCGACCGGCGAAGGCTTTCTCTAAGCAGGCTGAACCAGAACACAATAATGTCATCATGCTTGGACCACTGGATTTTTCTGAGGATACTCACGTTGATTTGTGGGCGGAAGGAGGTCCTTTGTGCAGCACAATGGCCATGGTCAAAACTAGGGAAAAACATGTGAGACAGAGCACCGACCCAACTGTTATCTCAAGCCGGGTTCTTGCTTCTAAGAAAGACAGTGTCTTACCACCACTTGGACCGATGTCAAAATGGAAAGAACCACCAAACCCAGGTTCTGAGCCGAAACAACTTTTTATCGAACCAACAGAGCCTGCTCCTGGTCCAGATTTTGCTGCTCCAGGTACCACCTCCCAGGACGAAACTGATATGAGTGAGATAACGTCATCAAGTCCTCTAAACCAGAGTACGTGGAAAAGGATGAATTGTGGAGATAGGGGTGGTGACCCTATTAATGTGAAGCCCGGGGAGCATAAAACAGCGATTGGAGGCTTATAAGCTGACTGAAAGCCTTCCAAAACGGTGGAAAACGGCGGGTGACAAACAATTCTTTGAAGTTACAGAGGCGGAGGTGGATATGTCCTAGCCCCGCCTAGAGCAATGAAAATCCTATGTTGGAACTGTCGGGGGCTTGACAACCCACGGACGGTTCAGATGCTCCGGCGCCATTGTGCACAAAGTCGCCCTGATATGTTTTTTCTGTCCAAAACCATATTGGAAAACAATGACAACATTGGTATTGCAGACAAATGTGGCTTTTAGAGCTGCTTCTCGGTCCCTCGCCAAGGCTACTCAAAGGAACTGTGTCTCCTTTGGAAGGATAACGTTGACGTCAGAATCACCTCGTACTCTTTGAATCACGTGGGTGCATCCATCCCTGATGACCTCTCTCCGCCCTAGACATTCGTGGGCTTCTACTGATGCCTATCACAAAACGATAAATGGAAATCTTGGGACCTTCTCTATTCACTACAACGAGGAATGCCTGACCCTATCCACTTTGGCAGTGATTTCATTGATATTCTGTTCCAGAATGAAAAACGCAAAGGAGCATGTCGGTCCTCTACCTCGATGTCAGGCTTCAAGGATGCGATTTCTAGGGCGGAGTTGGCTGATCTGGGTTATACTAATAGTCCCTTCTTCTGGTTTTAGGGGAACATGAAATGCACGAGCATTGGAGAGCGTCTGGACAGATTTCTGGGATCAACGGAATGGACCAACTTTTTCAAGTTGTTTCATATCGCCCACCTGGCACCAAATTGTTTAGACCACTGCCCTATTGTTATCAACTTCTCTCACAGTGGTCGCAACCCAAGATATGGGAAACCCTTCAGGTTTGAAATCTTCTGGGTAAAAGACTGTGAGTGTGAAGAAGTTATCTGATCTTGTTGGGAGGGTGGAAACACATACATTGGTTTTAACCTCCAGCAGGTGGCTACTAATCTGAGGTCATAAAGCAACAAAAAATTTCACCAACCCGAAAAATACAGTGACCCATTAGAGAGATAGCTTAACACCCTTCTGGCCCGATCCCCAACTGATAGTATTCTCTCCAGAATTGGTGTTATCCAAAGTGAACTGGATGCAGCTCTTCACATTAAGGAAAGCTTCTAGGCAATGCGTGCGCGCAAAACCCACATTTAAGAAGGGGATGCAAACACCCGTTACTTTCATAAGAAGGCCTCTGCTAGGCACCACAAAAACTATATTTTGTGCCTTTCTCACCCTGATGGCATAACTATATCCCATATTGAAGGCATACAAGATATTATTTCATGTTATTTTCAAAAACTCTATACTCCAAGAAATTCCACCATTTCTTCTGAGGTTGAGTCTTGCATCAAACATGTGATCACTGATGAGATGAACCGTCATCTTACAAAAGACTTTTCGGATGATGAGATTCTCCAGGCTCTTAAACATATCCATTCCACAAAAGCCCCAGACCTTGATGGCTTCCATGCTAATTTCTTCAAGCAATACTTGCACATTCTTGGCCCCAACATCTGTGCTCTTATGAAAGGCCTTTGGGTTGGGGAAATCAACCTCTTCTCTATTAATGAGACAATTCTTACCCTCATCCCAAAGATTAAGAAACCCATTTCAGCTTCGGACTTCAGGCCAATCAGTCTTTGTAATGTCTTCTACAAGATCTTCTCAAAGATTTTGGTCAATCGTTTGTGCACGTGGTTACCTGCCATTATCTCTGAAAATCAAAGTGCATTTGTAGCAAAAAGGCTTATCACAGATAATTCTATTATGGCCCAAGAAGTTTTTGATTCTACGAAAAATCAATCTGCTGCGAAAATAGGTACTATGGTCTGGAAACTGGATATGACCAAGGCTTACGATAGAGTGGAATGACACTTTCTCTAGTTCGTTATGAAAAAAATGGGTTTTTGCTCAAAATGGAAAAATATGATCATGCACTGTGTTTCATTTGTCCCTTTTAAGATTAATGTTAATGGTGGACTTACCCAAGGATTCTCACCCACCCAAGGCCTCTGCCAGGAAGACCCCCTTCCCCCGTTTCTCTTTATCTTGGTGGCTGATGTTTTTTTAACCTCATTTCCTTGGCAGCTTCCTCTAATCTGATTCATGGGGAAAAAGTTTGCTAGGACAACCCACCTGTTTCACATCTTTTCTTTGCAGACGACTACCTGCTATTCTCTAGAGCTACTCATAATGAATGTCGCGCTATCTGTCATGTGATTATGAGAGGGCCTCTAGACAAGCGATCAATCATGGCAAGTCGGAAATCTCTTTCAGTGCTGGTGTCCCACCGACCAAGTGAGCAGAGCTTTGTCTCACTACAGGTATTCAAATGGTTGATAAGCATAACAAATACCTTGGGCTTCCCACATTAGTCGGCCGATCAAAAAAAAAATAAATTTTCTCATCTACGATGGATAGAATCGAGAAAAAAAAAATCCAAGGTTGGACCCTGAAAAGAATTTCTAAAGCGGGTAAGGAAACTCACATCAAGGCCGCCCTTCAGTCTATCCCCTGCTATATTATGTCTCTGTTTAAGCTTCTTGGTGTGATTGTTGACCAAATTCACTCTCGTATTGCTAACTTCTAGTGGGGTCATAATATTAGAAGAAACAAAATACATCGGATTGCCTGGAAGTCGCTCTACACCCCTAAAACAGGCAACATAATGAGATTTCAGGACCTCCGTCTCTTTAATGATGCCCTTTTGGCCAAACAGGGTTAGCGCCTCATGATTCATCCATCTTCTCTCTGTGTGCGGATTCTCCTTGCAAAATATTTCCCCCACTCGGACTTCCAGAACTCCCCTCTTGGCCCTCATCCTAGATTTCTATGGAGAAGTATTTGGGGATCAAGAAATTTACTTAATAAAGGGTTGGGTTGGAGGACTGAGGATGATTCGAAAGTTAACATCTGGACGGATCCCCGGTTGATTGATAAAGATGACTTGCGGGCTACTTCCCTAACCTTTCCTGGCTACGAGAATGCCACTGTTCATTGCCTGTTTGATGATCATGGGACTGGGTGGTGTATGGACAAAATCAATTCACGGTTCAATGAAATGGACAAAAGGATCATTCTTAGCATCCCCGTTGTGATGGATGTAGGGAAAGACTATTTCTTTTGGAGCAATGAATTTTCTGGTGCCTATATGGTGAAGTCAGGATATAGGCTCACTCTTGATGCTCAATTCGAGGAAAGGGAGGGGCTTTGTAAAACTCTTTGACATCTTAATGTCCCCCCAAAAATCCATTATTTCTGGTGGTAGGTGTGCACTGGTATTCTTCCCACCATGGACTTCCTCACTTTCTGCCATGTTACGAATGATAAGCAATGTCCCCTTTGCTCAGGTGTTCTGGAATCTCCTCTGCATGCGATCATCCAGTGCCTGGGGGTAGAGGATATCTGGATTACTTGGGGCTATATTGTAGATCTTTTACTGGATACGACATAGGACATTCCAACACTTCTGATGTTACAGTCTTCCTATTTTATAATTGATAAAGTTTCCTCTTTGTGTATCATGGCTTGGATCATCTGGGTTCGATGAAATGAATTCATCTTTAATCACACAAAAAAGCCTTCTGGGTTTTGGATTTAACGAGATACCTACTAGATTGAGGGGTGGAATCGGGATTCTGATCAGCATGGTCTTTTTCGCACTCACACAACTATTTCACGATGGTGCCCTCCCCCATTAGGGATCCTTAAGATTAATATTGATGCATATCTCTCTAAGGATGAATTTTTTGGAATTGGTCTTTTGTCCTGGAACCATTAAGGCCAAATTATTACTGCCAAACATGAATCAAACCACGCTCTCTGGGAGTTCGCTATTGCTGAATCTTTCACTGTCCTTGCTGGGCTGACTTTTGCAAAAGATTTTGGATGGGAATCTATTCACATAGAATCAGATTGCTTGACCATCATCAATGCTATCAGGTTTAATTATGGTGGACTCCAATATTTTGGCTTCCTCATCATAAAAATCTAGTCTCTCAATCAAAGCTTCACAACCCGCTCCTTCTCTTTCATCAAAATGGAAGGAAATGAAGCAACACATCATCTAGCTTCTTTTGACCTTTCTGGCGTGAGTCATCTCTGGATTGATCATTTTCCTTCATGGTTGTATGACTTTGTGATTTTTGATCTCTGTGATTAATATATCATCTTCTTTTGTCAAAAAACATCAAAAACAGATCATACCAGGAATGCTATTGATGCAACAGACATAGGTTCCACTGATAACTACAATTTTTCATTGTGAATTTTCAAAGGAATTGTGTGACTTTTCAATTTAAATCTTCACTTGAAAATTATATTGTATATTTATATTTGTATGTATACATACATGTATGTATATACATATTCATGCATTCAAATGGATGTTTGCAAAACACAAAATTCCAATGCAAATTTTCAGACTTATATTAGTGGAGATTTACAATGTAAATGTAAAACACTAATTTCCAATGTAATTTTACATGGATGTTTGTATATACGTATTGAAAATTTCCATAGTACAATTTAAACTTGAATTTTATAATTTAATATTATTAGGTATATTTGTATTTGTATGTGTGTGTTTTTTTTGTTTGTATTGAAAATTTTTATCATATATTGAAATTTTATTAGAAATTTTTGGTGAAAATTTACACTACGAGTATTAAATGAAAATATCCTATGGAAAATATACATTGAAAATTTCCATTGGAATTTTGAATGGAAAATTACACTAAAAGTTTACAGTGGAAATTATCACTAAAGGTTTCTAGTATAAATATTCAATGCAAAATTCCAATGCAAATTTACATTTTTATCTATGTATTAATGCATCTTCATTGTAAAACTGTAAATTTGAACTGAAATTTTCCCTTCAAAATTTGAACTGTAAATTTCTATGGGAAGTATGCATTAAAAATTTCTAGTGGAAACTGAAAATTTCCATAGGAAATTTATAATTCAAATTTTTATGCAAAATTACATTTCTTATTTATGTGTTAATATATTTGCACTGGAAATTCAAACTTGCGTTTATTTTATAATTTTGATAATCAATTTTTTAGTTTAATTATAATAAAAATTAAGTTGAAATATGTACTCGAAATTTATATGGAAATTTTCACTAATTTTTTTGAATGAAAATATGCACTAAAAGTTCATAATGAAAATTTTCAATGCTGTTATTTTATAGTAAAATTACATTGTTTATTTATGTATTATTATACTTGTACTAAAAATTTAAACAGATATTTATTTTAAAATTATGGTAATCGAATTTATTGTATAAATTTTTACTATAAAATCTCATTGTAAATACCGAGTGTAGATTTCCACTGAAAATATTTAATGTATGTATACATTAAAAATTTCAAGTATAAATTTAACCATTGCTTTTAGTTATTATATTATATTAGATATTCCCTAAAATCTCAATGCAACATCCCTTTTATAATATACTGGTCTTTTAAATTTTTAAGAACTTTTTATATGTGAATCAGGTTCATTAATAATAATACATTATTAATAATAATTATTAATAGTGATGCATTTAATACTATTTAATATTAATAAATATTAATAATTCAATTGATAATGTATTTCTTACAAAATTATTATTATAATAAATATAATTAATAATTAAGCCCCCCGCACTCGGGTGGGGTTGTATGAGGTTGGGGGGTTTAGGTTCCGATCACGAGGTCAAGTCCCCGAACCATTTCTTTTGTAGCATTATGTGAGATAGGTCGATGTAATCTATATATAGTATAAGTAATAATTAATGATTAAATATAATTAATAATGCAATTTATAATTTAATTATTAATAATTAATAATGCATTATTAATTACATTATTGGGCATTCAGGCCACTTGAGACTACATGCCACCAATGTTAGACAACACAATGGGACTAAGGAGGACGACACAATGCGACTAAGCAGGTGACACAACATGACAAGACACAAGTGTCATCAAACAGGTGACTCAAAAGAGTGATGAGTGCATTGACACTTATCATTCGACCCTCTACTCACTTAGATTTACAATGTGGAATGAAGGGGTTCCATACTACAGGGCGACAACGGGAAATACTGTGCAACTGTTACTAGTAATGAGACAATGTGACATGCTGACTGGTGACATAACTGCCCATGTTGTAACAACCCAGACCTTCCTAACTTGTTACTTTGCAAGTTTTGGGCCTTATAGGTGTTAGGAGGATATTCAAGAAGAGGTCGGTGGAGTTGAGATGGATTTTTAGCTAGAAGAGGAGGTCGAAACATGGAGCTCCAGGCTGTAGCATAGTGGAGCCCATTGCAATGTAGTCTAGGACATGCGGCGTAGGGGCTTGAGATGATTGTTTTGGAAGCTCTTCCAATTTTTTCATGGTTGTGGTGTGGAGGTCAGCCATGGTATGGAGTGAGAATGGGTGGTGTTTAGTGGTTATGCTGATGTGGAGGTGGCTATGATGTGGGGTGTGAGCTACGGTGTGGTGTAGTTTTGGAGATGGGCCATACGACATGGCCATGTACCTTGAGACATGGAGGATCATGGTGAAGATTTTGGTGTCCCTTCTACCTAAGAGGTTGTTGCGGTGTAGTCTTGGGCAACACCATGGTGTTGACCAAAGCTTGTAGGATCTACTTTAGGACCATAATGTTGATCGCGGAGGTCGGTTGGGCTGAGATCCCTTGCAACATATTGCTTTAGGTTGCGTTGTGGTTTTATGGAAAAACTACAGGATACAACATGACCACTAACCATGCGCCGTGAGCTCCTATTTTTCCAACTTGGTATAAAATTAGAGCCTCCCCCAAACTTCATTCATTCACCTCTCTTTATCTCGATTCTTAAGCGACCTATATGAATTTTTAGGAGATCTTTTTGATGTACCCTAATAACCCAATAACTGAGCCGAACCTAACATGACCTGAAGGGCGTTTATGATCCCCACGGGTTGACGACTAGCACCTGACATCATACAAAATTAAAGTGAGAATGAATTTTCCACAAACATTATGAAAGAAATAAATAATAAAGTATGCATACAAGAAAAAATCCACAAGGATAAGTGTATCAGAATTCAAACAGGTATAAACAACCCAAAGTACTACAAAAAAGTACCAAAAAAACATGAAGATAAAAAACCCAAGTCCCAACAGAAACAACCCTCCAATTACACAAATCAACCGTTAGAACCACATCCAAGTGGTACATTACCCCTACTCAAACTTGAAAGGGGAAAATATACAAACACCTGAAGGCACAAGTAGGGTGTGAGCTAAAATCCCAGTAGGGTCTCACTGAGAATTTCATAATAGATTTCAACATTTAATTAACCAAATAAAGAGCTTCCAATTTTTAATAAATAGGCTTTAAATTTCAAAATCATATTTAAACAAATCATACTTTATATTTCAAATGATGGAAATACTTTAAACAAATGCTTCACATTTCAATTGATGAAATCTTTCTAAACAAATGGCTCAATATTTTTTTTTATATAAAACAGTTTATATAGATTCACAAGGCATGTAAAATAGTTTACGGTAATGACATATATTCATTTCAAATACAAAAAAGTGAGCAAGATGGTGATATGCCTAAAGGTACGATAGTTACAGGATAAGGGACTCCACACACTCAAGGTGACATGAAAATATGTGTATACACATGTCCCTTTGGTATGACCAAATAAAAATTCATCACCATCCTATCAGGGATGTGATGTGTTGCATTTATGTTTTAGAACATTGTAAATCATAGTGTGCTATCCAATAACTCACTAAATACCTAAGGCTTGCATATGCTCTAATAAAAAATCAATGATAAACAATTTAATTTAAGACATCTTAAAATACAATTATTATCATTCTCCATTTCAAATATTCTAATTTTCCATTTAAAAACCAATACTGATTTTTAATAAAAACATGCATTTTTCCAAGATAAAACCCAAAGGTTTCTATCAAAACCATTTTAATCCATTTTTCACAAATAAGGATTTGAAATCAATTCACAATTAAATTTAATAATTCACTTTCACAATTTAAATTCATCAATTTAAATTTCATCAAATTCAATCAATTTCAAAATTACACCCCAATTCAATGGAATTGGAGGTTTTTCCCAATTTTGTGCCAAAATCCAATTTCCAAAACCAAATCCACCAAATTCAATAGAATTGAGTTTTTAAAAAATTCAATTTCATAAGAATAAAATCCCACATATTCAATTGAATCAATTTAATCAAATCAAGCAATTTAGGATTAATTAAATTGGCTAATTAAAATGGAACTACCTACCTTGGGATCAATGGATCTCAAAACACCTAACCCTAAACAGGATTCGCTAATGAAGAACGTCAAGAACAGGATTCGAGAAACAAACCTAGGTTTAAGATCCAAAAAAACAGGTATTAGATCCTCCAACATCATAGAGAGATCCACAAAACCCTAGGGAGAAAAGAGGAGAGAGTAGGAGATGGAGAACATAAAGAGGAATCCTACCGGGTGAAGATCGAGTGTTATCCACCAAGCTTTGATTCACTTCCAGGAGGGTGTAGAGGGGCCAAAAATGCCTCTTGGATGATCTCGAGGAAGAAGAAAATATAGGGGGTCATGCTAGGTCTATCAAGCACCTAAATGGGTGGTTTTGGGGTTTTAAAGTTAGATTTTTGGATTAATTAAAAATTGTTCATGGTTTCCTGGGCAGAGCCGCACGGTTAGACCAAACCGTTCATTCTGGTTGTGCGCCTATTTTAAATGGGTTATATGGTTTCTACTAAGTGGGAACATGATTTTTCAAACCGTGCACAAGCTGTGAAAACCCCATTATTTGGGTTTTCACGGTTTTCCCCGAGAGGGCGCACGGTTTGGGAAAACCGTAAACAAACCGTGCACTAGCCCAAATTTTTTCAAAACTTTCAAAATTTCACCTGATTCACCCTTAAACAAAACCCAACCAAAGAATGGTAAAAATAGGGGTTTAGGTATACTTGAAAATAGTAATAGGATGTTACAACATCCACACCATAGAAGTTTTCTATCCCCATAAATCCTACAAAGAAGCTTACATGCCAAAAAGATGAGGCCACTACTCTCTCATCAGTGACACCCTCTCCCACATCTCATGATTATCAGAACCATGCTGCCATAACATGCAAACCAAAAATATCTTCCTCCCATTAAGTACCTTGGTTTTAGAATCAACTATCCGGACTGGCCGTTCAGTCATGGATAAATCATGTTCAACCTCAAGATCACGCCATCTTAGAACATGAAATGGATTATATACACTTTCATAGCCGAGATACATGGAACAAATTATGTATCGACGTCAGATGTGGTGGAATTGGTAAATTATAAGAAACTTTACCCACCTTCTCAACAACCTCAAAAGGTCCCACAAAGCAAGGAGCAAGCTTCCCTTGCCTCCCAAGCTGTAGATGACCCAATCAGGGTGAAACTTTCAAGAACACTGTAAGAACCCATATCTTCTTTACAGGTATGAATCTTGTTTTCTGGTGTTTTCGAGAAAAATAGGAGTTTCTGGAAATTTCAGGAGTACACGTTGTGTACTTATAAGTACACACCATGTACCCGATTGCTGCGGGTGACCGTGTACTGTCCATGTAATGACTGAGTACATGGCTGCATGGGGTGACCTGGAGACCGCCTAAATCAGAGGCCGGAAAAGGTAAGTACATGCCATGTACTTTTAAAGAACACGTCGTGTACTTTCTTTTGATTTCATTAAACGGACCGAGGTCATGTCTAATGGACAAAACACACTTCTTCTTGACCTATCTCATCCAGGAGCATCCGTAAGGCTGCAAATCTTCTCCGATCCCCCAACTCTCCATCCTTTATCCGAATTGACTACCGTCAATTGCGTTGGAATTGCCACGGTAAGCTCTTCCTTCTTCTTGAGCCTCATATCTTGATTTCTCCTCTTCCATGAGTTATTATTGATTGAACATTTTTAGTGTTTTTGTAGATCTATGGAGTTCTAGGGAGATTCAAGGCCCGATGTTCCCGTATATAGATCTCATGACATTAAGGTGGGTGGTTTGTGCCTTTCCATAGACAATCTTTGAATTTTATGTGCAAAAGTACCCAATACCCTTGTTCGGGGTATTGCATGTTTATGGTTTTTAGCCCTGTTATTGCTTTCTATGCCTTGTTTATTTGGATAGAGGTTATTGTTTGTGAATAGGGTTAACTTTTCCATGTTATGGATGTTTTTCCCATGTTTTCTTATTTTGAACGTTTGATCTAGTTTGCTAATTAGGCTGCTTTGCCTTCCATGCCTAGTATTGTTAGGGTGGAGTGTTTATTATCTTACAAGCTATGATATGCTGTAGATTGTTTAGACAAGTAGTTCTTGAGGTTTAATTTGGATACCATGTATCGTTTGTGCACGATTGACTTACATAGGGCTGTGAGAACCTGGTGTAGTAGAACATAGGAAGAATGGTGCAACAATATGTTTATTTTAGATAGTTAAATAAAGTAATATCAATATCATAAGTTGATGATACATATATTAAACCTTCTTGACGAGATATTGTGAAAAAAAAAGATTATATTACATAGTGAGAATTTATATGTGGTTGTCGACTTTGTGAAATTAATTTATTTTTATTAGGTGACTTGACCCATTGCTAGATAGTAATCTTGGACTTTAGACAAAGATGCTTAATGTCAATGAGAAATAATCTTAGTGGGTTTCACACTAAGTGTTTCCATTGACTTCAATTAAATTCTATTTGAATTTAATTAATGGAATAAATATTACTCTCAAAATTGGGGAATCATTTTATTCATGTTTTATTGACCTCTAATATTCATAAAGTAATAAATAAATATTTATTCATTAATAAATAATTTATTTTATTATGTGAATATTTAATAAATATTTATTCACTGGATTGTGAATAACATATTTTTTTATTTATTAATAAAAAATTTAATTAAATATTTATTTAGGTATTCAGTGAATGTCAAGGAATTGGAGTGGAATAAGATCATGTGCGATGATGAATATTTATTTTCAAGATGATAAATAATATTGATCATTGCACAAACCAGTGCACATCATAAAATAATAATAATGTTAATAATAATAATAATAATATTATTATTATATGGCATGAGGATTAATAATTATTACTATATTATTTAAGGTCCGATACATAATTAAATAATATTTTAACCTAAACTCTAGCTTTATAAATAGATGGTTATGCCTATTTTGTAGGGTTAATTGAGTTTTGAGAGTCATTATAAACAACAAAATTCTCTCTTCATTCCTCCTCCATTCCTCTCAAGAACAATAAGCACTAGAGAGATTCCTTCAAGATTGAAAGGAATGACAAGCGATCAACAAGAAGAACACATGACAATTGATTTGCTATGATATCACCCAGAAATTAATTGACGTTGTTCAAAGATCAAAGGAGCATGTGTGGATCACTGTTTGAGGGATTCTATACTTGGATCATAAATTACAATAAAGGTAATCCAGAAATAGGTTTTCGAATGATCAACAACATCTTCATTGGAGAAAGTTTCTAAGACGAGGTTACCATTTCTCCCGATATTAAATAAATCAATTATAAATTTAACATGAAAAGATCCTCTACCGGGGTTTTGGGTAAATCTATGTTATGAGAAATTTTAATATCATGCCCACCAAAGGCACATCCACTACACTCAAAACCTTCAAGTGGTATCAGATTGGTCACATTTCAAATTTATAATTATTTATTTTATTTTTGATCTGTATGTGCAATAGTGGTTAGATATTCATTTCATATTATCCATTATTTTATCCAATATTTAATTAAAATGTTTTTGACATATTAATCATCATCATCCAATGTTTCATTTTCTTGAAGGACTAAGAAAAAATGAAGAGTGACCGGAGATTCCATCAGTAAGTATTGAGGATTTGAGCTGTATAACATGAGATTACATGACATGTAGCCATAGTACATGTCATATACCCAAGTGCACTACACCTGTCCATGTCACAGTATACAAAATGCATTGAGAAGTGACTACACACATAGCATTTATTGGATACTGTGTGTAGACTGGGACAACCTAACACATGATATGCTAGAAGTACACAGTGTGTAGCTGGAATACACCTCATGAAATCTACATGATTTTGTGTCAAAATTCATGCATGTTGTGTGATCAAATATACAGTCAAATCATGCGAGTCTGAAAACCTATTGTATTAATTAAGTACATGATGTGTAGCCAGCATACAATGCATGTAGTTCATTAATTCTTGTGTCTGAAATACATGTCAAGTTCTTTGGTGAGGTATATAGACTCACAACATGTGAGATACATGGTGTGTAGCTGTATTGTACACATTGTGTAGTCCCATTTTTGATGAACACCCTGAGTCCTTCAACGGGTTGTGCAAACACACAACATTCAAATCACAAGATGTATAACACGTGAGTACATGTTGTGTAATCCATTGAGATACACATCGAAGACCCAGATGCGTATCTCAAACACATGATAAGTGTAACATATAACATGTAGCTAGTTAGTACATGCCGTGTAGTCTGGTAGAGGAACATGCAGAAGATCCAAATGTGTATCCTGGGTACATGGAAACCAAGATACAAAATGTGTAACTCAAAAGTACACACCGTTTAATCTCCTAATAAAGGATAGAATTAAATCAAATCAAATTGATAATTGTAGCATTAAAACTTTATTATATTGATTAACACCTATTATGTTTGAAAATTTAATAATGGTTTTAAATAATTATTAAATGATCAATTAATTTATTTTAATAATATGCGATTATTGGTTCTTTCTTTTATTTTCCATGAATGGCTTTAATAATGGTAATCTTCAAGAGATTTTGGATGGTAATTAAGATAAAAAGGAATTAATTAATTAATGTAAGCATGTTTATCTTAATAATAAAATAAAAAATAAGAAATTAATGTTAACTGGTTTTATATTTTCTTATTCGTTGCATATGTATGACCATTTATGAGCTTGACCGAGACCTGTGTATGTGTTGACATTATTTAATTTAATTCATTGCATGGGTTTGTAATTATTAATTATTAAATTAAATATGATGGTCAATGAGTCATCCCTCCCTCTATTATTATGTAGGACTCGTGTGTCCAAGGTTATTTATGTAATCCCCCTTAACCAAGCCTTTAGTTCTCCTAACCTGCATGTGAGTTATAAATACTTGTAATAAATGGACCATCCCAAGGTATGTGGAGGCGGTTCAAGAAAAAACCAAGATGATGTCAACCCAGATGATACACAAGTGGATAGGTGGGATGCTGAAACTCATGATAAGACCAGCAAAATGATTTATTTACCCTAGGTCAAAGGTTAATTTATCATCCACTAAATAAATCAACCATTATAAAAAGATCATGATCATTTCATTTCATTTCATTTATTTATTTATGTCTTATGTATTATTTATTTTATGGATGCAAGACTATAATCACATAAATAAATGGATTAATGTGAAAAGATGGAATATAAATAAATGAATTATGTGTAAATGTTTTATCAAAACATGGTTAATCACTTAAGTAAAATCCACTTAATATTAATAAGACATGTAAAATATAAAACAAGATAATTTTACACATAATAAATAAAATCCTACAACGTAATATTAAGTCAGACTAAGCCTTTCAATACTTGATTGGGAATACAACCATAGAATTAAGTGTTTACATGGAAAAAGTCCAAACACTATTTTATTGGGGAGTTCTCATGAGAGTTTTAGGTCAAATTAACCAAACTTGTATTGAATTTAACAATAAAATTCCATTCAATAAACATTTAGAGGAAAGTGTTGAGGAAATAAAATTTAGGATTTCAATATTGGGGAGTCTACTCAATGGATCAAGGAGCTACAAGCTCACAGTTTGCAAGAGCTCCAACCTAAATACATTCTTATGGTTTTCATGGACAATGTTTGGATCATAAAGAAGGGAAATATGGATCCTTATCACTAGAATGCATTATGTGATGAGATATTCTGAGTTCAATGGTGAGGGATACTGAGACTTGATAAAATAGTGGTAAATTTAATAAAATCAATTATCATAATTTCACACATAAGTTTTAATCAAGAAAATTACTATTAATATGCTCTTTTAAATTATAGAATAAATAAAAATTTCATCATCCACACTATCCCTAAATTTGATATTAGAGAAAGACCATCTCCTCAATGGAAGTAAATTCCAGGAGTGGTTTTGAATCCTTTGGGCTGTGCTGCACCATGAATTTTATTTATATACTAGAATCCTCAATGCACGATCTTCCTTCTAAGGAGTTGAGTGATGAAGATTCATTGTTTATGAAAAACATTTGAATGATGCAGTCGATGTTCAATGTTTGATGTTATCATCTATGTCTATTAAACTCATAAAGTCTCTTGAAAACATAGACGCTTATAGCATGCTCAAGAATCTTTGTGGTCTTTACCAAGAGAGATAAAGACAAGAATGATTCAAGATTTCCAAAGCACTATTTCAGAGTAAGATTGTGGAGGGTGCACTAGCTGGTCCTCATGTAGTGAATATAATTAGATACATTGAACACCTAGTGGTTCTATGGTTTAGACTACCAGATGAACTACACAATGATCTCATTCTTTCATCACTCCCTCATAACTTCTCCAGTGTTTTTGTTAATTTTAATATGAAAAACATTGAGAAGTATGTCCCAGATCTTCTTACTATTCTTTACCAAGTTAATAAGGATAAAAATCATGAAAATCCAACCATCTTTATGATGAAAAAATATAAAGGGAAAGTGAGGATATCTAAGTCTAAAGCTTCTTCATTCCCTTACAAGAAGAGAAAGATCAAGGGCAAAGCAAGGGAAAAGGGAGCTGTCTGTTTCGTATGCGGAAAGAAGGGCTACTGGAAGAAAAACTACACATAAGAAAAGAAGAAAGGGGAAGTGTTAGGTGAGTTTATTATCAATTTAAATTTATCTATTTATAAAAATTGGGTATTAGATATGTCTTGTGGTGATCACATATGTATTAAAATATAGGAACCATGTAGATTAAAAAATATTGACCAAGAGGAGGTAGATCTACGAGTAGCCAACAGAGCTAAAATTGAGGTTGTAGCTATGAGTAACCACCACCTCACATTTCCAATGGGAATGATATTGGTTTTGAAAGGTTTTTATTATGTTCCATCAATTACCAAAAATATTATATTTGTATATAGAATTGATAAAAATTGATTTATATTCAATTTTAGGAAAAAATGTTGCTTCTTTTAGAAAGATATATATATTTTTTTTATTTTAAGACACATTTAAATAATGGTCTTTATATGTTTGATTTGATGAACCAAGTTTTAATATCCCCGACTCAAGAGCCATTAAACTAATTTCCTAATCTAGGTCTCCACATGACCTCAAGAGCACCTTCCCATATTTTAGAGGTTACCAACTAGCATTGAGGGTCTAAAAGGTCACACAGGGAGACTATACCCTCTTTACCAGAGTATGCCATAACAAAAAATAAATAAGTAAGCAGAAAAAATATATAATAACCAATGAACATGCATAAAAAAACAACTCTCGAAGCTGGGTACAAAACATATCCAATATTAAATATGTTATGTCAGGCTAACAGTTCCAAGTGAACACAACCCAAAATAAAGACAAATAGTGGAATCCCCAAATGGTCCTAACTCCAAGTCCGGAACCTCATCCATGTACGTCCCAAGACCGACTCAACTCTCTAGCACATGGCCTTTGACCTTATCCTAACCTACAAGCATGAAGTCTTCTCGGGTACCCAATGGAATCCTGAGTAGGGTGTGATTATAACTCAGTAGGCCACCACCAACAGTGCCTACAAAATATACAGTCTAAATAGATTGTGCATATAAGTACTAGGTAAAGGAAAATTAAATAAAAGACAGTTTGGGTGCCATTAATTAATAGGATTCACTTAAGTCATTCCTAGAATTATTTCCAATTTCAATCCTTATACCATATTTATTACTTAATTTACTTTCAACACATGTTTAACAAATTAGGTATACTCATCAGTCTCAATGCATAATGGAAGTAAGTCAAGTTCTCTATCTCACTAGGGATAAACAAATCATCACAAATACAACACACTCACCTTGAAGCCTCGGTCTAGGTGGTCTCATAAAATGCAACCATTAGGGGAATAGAACTTTTTCCACTTCTATAATCTGTTCATTTTGGGGTGGAGTTTAGAGCCTCAGCCTAACTCGACCTGTGGGTGTAAAACCTCATGTCAATACTCCACTCTACCAAGTCATGTTCACATGCTTATTTATCCATTCACAAAACATATAAAATATCACAACCAAAAATAATCAATACCAATAGAAAAAAATAAACCATAACAATCACCATGGTAATTTACATTATTCCATAACCCATTAACACATTTACCATTTACATTACATATTCATTTATCTGAATTCCCATTTCTTATGCCTAACTCACTAACATATTCACTAGTCCCCATACATTAACCCATTTAACATATTAAAAAATTACCATATGTTATCTCACATAACCCGTTCATCATTTCCCATGTATTAACCCACTTATGCATTTCAAGTACCTAACACAATTCATTTGGCACATTCCCATTAATCCCATTTATCCCATTTTTCATGCCAATCCAAACAATCCCTTAGCCATTATCCACATCTAGATACAACTATCCATATTACTTTATTAATAATTACATTAACCAATTTACATGTTCATTATGGTATCTAATTAATCAAAAGTCAATTTCATACTTAACATTTCTATTAACCATGTTCGGTAAGGTCAACACAACCCATAGATGGCTGTAAATTGATCAAATCATCCTCAATGCATTCCATGGGGATCGTGAGGGGTTAAAATACTAATTTAGATGTTCATTTAACCAAATATCACCCAAGGTATTCAAATCAAAATAAGGATAACCTAAGAATGAAACCAAACATGCACAAATCAATACAACAACCGTGGGATATAACTTATAAACCACCTACCTCGAATCCACTGATGAACATACTCTTAATCATATCCTAATATTTCAATCCAAACTCACTTTGAAGCTTCAACCTAGAATCCACCATAAAAATATATTTTTAGGGATTTAGAATGAGATCTCCCAAGATAGAAACCATAATCCAAAAAAGAGAATAAAGTATAGGATTAGACTTACCCGGATCTTCGATTCGCAAACAACGCACTCCAAATGACTAAGAAATGGAAGATATAGATCCCTTGGAATCTTGGGAGGTTTATGTTAATAATTAAGGTTTATAGGATAATAAATGGGGTAAAAATTGGGTGGGATACTTAGAATCATGATATGAAAAAACTGTAATTTTTCAACTTTTAAAAGGGTGCACAGTTTACCCACACAATTTGCAAAACTACGCACAAACCGTATGCAAGACACTATCTAAGGTGAGTGAAGTCACATAGTTACTGAGTGAGATTTTCATGGTTTAAAAACCATGTGCTAACCATATATATTTACATTGTCTGAGGTTTTATAGTTTTCCTAGGAAGGCCACACAGTTTACTGAACCGTGTTCCAACTATGCGCCTTGCCCAAATTGGCCCAATTTTCCTTCCTTTCATGTCCCAAACTCTCAGAACACCCCTGAGGACCCTCATACTCCTAGGAACCATTTCATTAACCAAAAAACAAGAGATTGAAACCAAAATTTAAACAAGTACACACCTTCACGAAGTTTTTAATCTTACATAAGTAGTGAAAATTAATAAAAAAAATTCTTCACATGAATCATACCACACCCAACTATGGAATTATCAACTAGGTCATGTAAATGAAAACTGTTTGACTAAAATAAAAAATATTTATATTTATATTATTTTTAACTAAAATCACTTGGTTTATGTCACACATGTTTACAAGGGAAAATGAGCAAATCCCCATTCAATGGAAAATGTGAAAGGGCTAATGAGCTTCTTGAATTAGTTTATACCAATGTGGGTGGTCCATTTATAGTTGAAGAAAGTGATGGGTACACATATTTCATAACTTTTATTGATGATTTTAGTATATATGTATATGTTTACTTATTGATGCATAAGTCATAATCATTTAAAAAATTCAAGGAATATAATAATGAATTTGTGAACCAGCTTGGAAAGAAGATTAAGAAACCCCACTCAGATGATGGTGGAGAATATATTAAATGAATTCATTGATTATTTATAGTAGTTTAAGATTCTATATCAACTTTGTACTCCTTATAATAATCAAAGGAATGATGTAAATGAAATAAGGAACCTCACCCTGTTAGATACGGTGACATCAAATATGAGTCATACGAGTCTTACATTATTATTTTGGGGATATGTGTTACAAAAAAACAACAAACATTCTAAACCAAGTTCCAACTAAAGCAGTAGATGGTATTCCATACCAATTATGGAATAGAAAGAAACCTATGTTTTTATACCTGTATGTGTGGGGATTTGAATTATTTTTTAAGTCCTCTTCAAGTAAAAAGATTTCATCATAATGCACAAAGTGTAACTTTATAGGATATCCTAAGGAAACAATGGTATACTACCTATAAAATCCTTCAGAAAAAAAGTTTTTGTTTGAAAGACATCCCATATTTCTTGAGAATGATCATATCTCTAAAATAGATAGTTAGACTAAGATAGACTTTAATGAACTCTAGGATCAAGATACATAAGAGTTGGAACATGAAAAAATTCCAAAAATTCCTATAGAAGAATATGTTCTAGAGACACAAGTATTACATAGGAGTAAAAGATATACTATAGAACTCAAACAAAATGGTTTTCTAGTCACTGAGGATGGTGAATCATTATTAATTAACAATAATTATTCTCTAACCTCTAAGGAAGTAATAAGAAACATAGATGTTTCCAAGTGGAAATAATATATTAATTCTGAAATGGATCCCATATACCAAAAAAAAGTTTGGATTCTGGTAGATCCTCCAATGGATGTAAAGATAATTGGTTGTAAATGGGTATTCGAGAAGAAACTAGACATTGATGGAAAAGTCAGTTCCTATAAGGCACAAATGGTTTAAAAAGGGTTTAAACAACATCAAGGTATTGACTATGATGAAACCTTTCACAAGTTTCTATGCTAAAATCCATTATAATTCTTATTTCCATTAAGGCATTCCACAACTATGATATTTGGAAAATGGATTTCAAAAAAAAATTACTAAATGGGAACCTCTAGGAAGATTCCAATATGACAAAACCTGAAGGGTTTGTGACTCCAAAGGACTCCAACAAGGTTTGAAAACTGAAAAAATCCATATATAGATTAAATCAAGCATCCAAGTCATGAAACATTTATTTTTATGAGGCCATAATGAAATTTGGTTTGATAAATAACAAATGTGATAATTGTGTCTATAAGTGGTTTAGTGGGAGTGAAATCTTTTTTATAATAGTTTATGTTGATGAAATATTAGTTATTAAAAATGAAATACCAATTTTATAGTTTGTTAAGGACTGGTTGAATAAATGATTCTCTATGAAGGACTTAGGAAAGGTAGCTTAGATTCCTAGGATCATGATCTAGTGTGATAGATCCAAGAGACTACTCGGCCTAAGTCAAGGTATGTATATTGAAGAAATACTGAAGAGTTTCAATATGGAACAAAATAATCGAGGATTTTTGACAATGTCACATGCCATTAATCACTCTAGTAAAATGTGTCCTTAGACTCACGAGGAAACACAAATATTGGAAAAGATTCCACAGGCTTTGGAAATTAGATCATTCATGTTTTCTATGCTATGTACTAGGCCATATGTCACTTATTCTTTATGTGTAGTAGGTAGATATAAATCTAAACCATGTTACTGCTATTGGATGGTAGCAAAAACTATTCTTAAGTATCTAAGTTATACTAAGGACATGTTCCTAGTCTATGGAGGATATGAGGAACTAGTCATCATTGAATATGAATATTCTTGTTTCTAAAAATATCAAGGCAACATGAAATCATAGATAGGATACATATTCACTTTGAATGGAGTTTTTTTGAGTGGGAAGAGAAAAAGATAGGCTGTGGTCACAGATTCTATACTATATTCTGAGTATATTCTTCTTTTGAGGCAACTATATAAGTGGTTTGGATATTAAACTTCAACCAAGATCTTGATGTGGTTCTTAACAATAAATATTCTATCACACTCTATTGTGATAATAATACAGTAGTGTCCCTTTAAAAGAATCCAAGGTCACATAAACAGACAAAGAAAATAATTTAGAAGTATCATCTTTTGAGGGATTTTTATTGAGGAAAAGTCAGAGTGAGATGAATTTCCATGGAATACAACATGGAGGGACCCTTGAATAAATACTTGACTCAACAAAAACATGATTATCATGTGAGGTATAGTGGACTGAAATTCATAGGTAGTTGGATCTAGTATAAGTGGGAGTTTTTTAGAGTTGGTGTCCTAAGACCAAATGATTCTAATTTAATTACATGTATATTTTATGATTTTAATATTAATAAAATTTCTTGTTATATATTTTTCATTATTATTCATGATTTTAATGTAATAATGTCCTAGAGTATCTGTTGTATTGATAAGGTCATAATAGTTCTCCGATATGATGAGAACCTTAACACACTATAACGATATTCTTAAATATAGTTCTATGGCCTGATAATGTTGTATAATGAGACTCATAGAATGTGATTGTTAGGTGTGTGTACTCATAAGTGGATGATTATTTTTCTAGCGATGTTCATACTTGGTAATCTCTAAGACAAGAGATTATGAGAACATACCCACTGGTATTAATTCTTCATGTTTTAGTGTTATAGGATATTTCTATATATGAGCATGTGTAATAGTACTTAGACTTTAATATTATTATTAGTGTGTGTTATGATTGACACACTTAGATTTAATTCATAAACCATAAAGATAAAAATTCCTGGAGAAGTTGGATAAGTTGGGTGCATCGTGAGTGACATGTTATTAATGAATAAGTTGAGTAAGGATTTGTCCCTTACATATTTATGGAAGTTGATATCTTGACCCTTTGATTGGATTATAATCGTCACATTAAATTCCATGGCCATGTTGTAATGACATGTCTATTTCTGACAGTCAAAGAAAGATGCATCAAGCACATAGGTTGATGATATAGATGCGAAACCTGATTGATGAGATATTATGACCAAGGAATTATATTATGTAGTGAGCATCTGTATGTGGTTATCAAGGTTGCGACATTAATTTCTTTCTCTTGGATTCCTTGAACTATTTCTAGATAATAATATTGGATTTTAGGAAATTCCACCTAATTTCAATGAGAAATAATCCCAGAGGGTCACAAACTAAGTGTTTCTATTGATCTGGATTAAAATCTATTTGAATTTAATTAATGAAGTAAATATTATTCTTAATACATAATAATAATTTTATTCACGTTTTATTGATCACTAATATTTTCAATGTAATAAATAATTATCTATTCATTAAAAAATAGTTTATTTTATTATCTAAATATTTATTAAATATTTATTTGTTGGATTTTGAATAGAATATTTATTTTATTTATTTATGAATAATTTTTTTAATTAAATATTTATTCATGTATTCAATAAATTTCAAGAAATTGCAGCGGACCAAGATCATGTTCATCGATGAATATTTATTTGCAAGCCAATAAATAATATTAATCATTACACGAGCTAAAACACATAATAAAATAATAATAATTATATTATTATTATATGACATGGGGTTTAATAATGATTAATGTATTATTTAAGGTCTGGTACATAATTAAACAACATTTTAACCTAAACCCTAGCTCTACAAATAGATGGTTATTCTTGTTATGCAGGGCTTGAGAATCATTATGCACAACCTAATTTTATCTCCATTCCTCCTACTCTCTTCCTCTCAATAATGAGAAACACTAGAGATATTCCTTCAATCTTTAAAGGAATGAAATGTGATCAACATGAACAATATAATATAATTGATTCAACATGATAGCACCTAAAAATCAATTGGAGTCATTCGAATATCAAAGGAGCATGTGTGGATCACCCCTAGAGGGATTCTACACTTGGATCCCTATAGTGCAATGAAAGTAATCCGGAAAAGGGTTTTTGGATTATTGAAAACATCTTCATTAGTGAAATTCTCTTAGATGAGTTAACCATTTTTCCAATATTAAATAAATTAATTATAAATTTAACATGAAAATATTCTTTATTGTGGTTTCAGGAAACTCTATGTTAAATTAAATTTTAATATAATTCCCACTAAAGGTGATTTCTCTGCACTCAAAACCTTCATAAGTAAATTTAAATTATTTTATGGGTATTGTCAATCTCAACATGAGTATCCCTTGATTGTCCCTTTTTGGATTATTCTCGGTGTTTGATTTGGGTTACAATATCTTGGATGCCTTAACAATTAAGATACTAGAGAAATAGAGTTGAGTATATCTATATAATGTATTAGAAAAAGAGTTGTTTGCTAAACTATCCAAGATTCATATATGATATGATTGACAATTGTTGTTTACCAGATATAGTCATGACCTATTTACATGACACCCGATGTAAGTCATAATAAAATATAGATCTTGTCCCACTAATGGATATAATGGACTTTAAAAGGGTTTTATCATTTTATTGGGAGTCCATTTAATAAAATTTCTTATTAAATGGTTAATAATACATGATACTCATATGATAAAATCTTTAATTGTAGATAATATCATAATATCTATCTATATAAAATTCATGATCATTCCTTGATAAATATAATATTATTGTAAGTTTCTCTTAATATTGGTAACTTAATAAAAGTTCTTAAGTAAGATTGTCGATTTAAGAAAACTTCTTAAGGAAAATTATATGTTTCAGAACAATTCGTTCCTTAGTAACTATGGGTTGAAATTGTTCAAAAAGTTAATTTAGATGATTATGAAAGAATAAAGTAATTCATTTAAAGGTTTAAAATGCATTAAATGAAAAATAACCAAAGGAATCTTAGTCTACACTCATGTACTCAATATGATTGGGCACAGATATATTAGTATCATATATTCAATATGATTGGGTATGCCAAATGATATTCAATGAGATTTAATATATTGATGACTTGATGAGATTTAAGGATTACTTAAAACTTCATTGGTTATAGAAATAAATTCTATTATTCTGAAAGATACATGACATCAATAGTATTTTTTACAAAGTGTTCTAAATATACAAAAGGTCATAAGAAGAAAAGAATTTATAATTGATTTTTTTTCAAGTAACGGTTCAAAGGAGTTGCTACATTGATAACTTGGATACTTCAATCATTGATAAAATTTTCATAAGATGTGTATTTTATCTCATTTATCTCTTAAGAAGAGAATTTAAATAATAGTTGTATAAATTAAATGAGATGAGTGTTTTTAATACACATGGTTTTTGATTTGTTTAATTCTATAACACGATTTAAGGGGATACTAAAAATGTCTTGTTCTAACTAAGAAATTTATCCTATTGTCATATATGGAAATTTCATGAAAATATGATTGAATTTAAAGAATTTTTAACTGATATTATCAAAGCGTTGGGAATATATATAAACTAGGAATATGATGTCTATGTTCTAAAGTATCATATAGATAGTAAAAGTAGTAAAAGTGAAAACTAGATGAAGAAAATTTGGTTTAAAAGTTCAATAATTTTTCTTTGAGAATCCAATCATGGTCATTAAAATCTAGGGTTTTTATAAAGGAAGAGTAGTAATTCAATATGATTGAATTATCCAATATATACTTTAAAGAGTTTATGAAACTCTATAGAATTTCCATTTCAGTTATGAATGTTGTAGAAATTAATTTTAAATGGTATATGATGATGAATATATATTTTAATAATGTCTTATTTTCAAATAAAAATGTTCCAAAAACATAGAATACCATATATGATATAGTTTATTTGTTTAATATTACCACTGAAAGGAAATAAATATTATTTCTTATCACAAAAGGGTTTTTTATCTTAGAAATATATTATGAAGAGAAAATAATGTCTAATAGGCTAGTGGGAGTATTTTTTTACTTATATAAGTTCAAAGTTAACAAATAAAAAATTACACCAATCTAAGTTTAAAGTGAATTTTACTTAATAAGAGAGTTAGGATGTATTAGTAAAAAATAACATAAGTATTTAAATTATATTAATGAATATATTTTTATGGAATAGGGTTCCAAATATTATGATGATAATAAAATTAGAAAGAGTTCTAAGTAGACAACAAAATTTGAAACCATAACATTTAATGTTGTGATGTTAAGATGCTTGAAAATGTTTAATAATTTGAATAGTTAAGAATATGATTCTTAAGTCTCAACATTATTCAAACTATCTTACTTCATAGATGTTTCTCACTAAAGAGTTTAGTGAGAAAGTTTTATCGGATAGTCACATAGATATGTGACATGGATTACATATGATGTAATGTGTTAAGAAAACCCAAGAAGTGTAGAAAATATAAGGATGATATGGAATTTTATTATATATGATATGATAAACTAGTGATTATACTGGTTTTGTTAAATATTCTTAAATATTTTAAGTATATTAAAATAAATAATGTTAATGGAAACCTCAATTTAATAATTTTTTCATATTGGATACATAAATGTATATATAGTTATATATTTCGTGAAGTACAGTGATAATTTACCTCTCAACATATGACTTCGAGTTGTCCCTAACTGATGTTTATCATGGAGTAGTATAGGTTGTGAGAAAATAATAAGTTTAATGTGAGTAGGATTCTTGTATAGAGATATAGAATATGCTTATGAGGCATAAAACAAATAATAAGATTATTTATGTGTTCTACATGACCTACTAAGTATACCACATGGAGTTTCATACAAAGATGTTTTTGGTATACTAGGGGTGCATGGATCATATTTAAATCCCCACAACCTTAGGCTATTAATATACCTAACAGGAGAAGCTTCATACTTTGATACCCAACTTATGAAAGTCTATATATTGACTTAACTAATAAAGGGGTGGTTGGGTATTTTTCTAATCATGACATCGGTTAAAGCTTAACTAAGATGAGATTTAAATTCTTGTATGAAGAGTATGAAATCTGATCCCTTGATTGAGATAAACCCTTGGAGTGCATGTTTTCACCTAGATATATTGTATATCTATCTAGATAATTGACGTGTGATGTGCTTATCCATAAGAATGAATGAAATGTGATATATTCATCAATCAGATCAGTTTATACTCATAGATTTGAGAAAATATTATTTGGCTATATGGGATTGACATGTTCCATGTCCCATGGTCACTTGATGTCTTGGAAAAACGGAAAATATGATAATTCATGTTTTCATATGATGTATACTGGTGAACACAAGTATATAAGTACATGTGTTTGATGAACATCATACTAGATCCCTTTATAGATTGAGTAAAATTTATGCTTTTCTAGAGGACATTATTTTCTTATATATATGGATATAGAGATTCATATTTTTTATCAATGCTATAAAGTCCCATGGGGTCACAATTTTTGGTTGATTGAATGAGTATTGAGTTTGAACCATTGAATCACTCTAAAATTGCTTTAGAGTTAATCCAAAAGTGTTTTGGATGGGTGTTCAAAAGGTATTTCATATGATGTGATACAACGTCAAGTTAATGATGGATTTCCAATTTTTTTTGGAAGATATCCAAAAGTACTTTTGGACATGGTCTCAAAATTTAATCTATATGATACAATATAAGTTTAAAAATCACAAAGACTATTAGGCTTTAGTGTAATTGGGAGATTGAAGGTGATATTACCCAAATACTTGTATATGTATGATATATATATATATACGATATATATATGATATATATACGATATATATATGATATATATAGGATATTGTGTATTTCATGTAAATTATGATTTTCATGCACATAAGGGTATATTATTTTATCTAATATTCAATTATAGAAAAATGATAAGTTGTTATCAGTTTTTGTTTCACCCATGTAACCTGTCATTAAATGAAGTCATTTCATATTTATATGAAACATAAAGGGAGTAAATGAATGCTATGTATTCATAGATACCCGTACCAACCATATATTTATTCATACATTTCAAAGCATGAATAAATGAGACAAAAATCAAGGAGTGTCCATGATTGCCTATATAATCTACTACCATATCATGGCAGTGGGAATGGATTCAAATCATCATGCTTATCCGATATCCCATGACCTATTTCTCTATTTCATCTTCCTCCTTTGAATATATATGCACTAGGATACCATGGAGAAAAGTTTATTCCCATCCAAATTCATGATGATTCAGTTTAGTCCATGGATACCTCCTGAGGTGGGATGTCATTTGACTTCCTCTTAGTGATCTCTCTACACCCATGTGATGGAATTAAAAGATAATTCAATGGATTCTTCAATTTATGATACAAAATTTTTTTATAATACTAATTATTTTAGTTTTACAAACATTTTTAATATATCATGCATGACAGATCCTCATATTTGGTTTATTATTACTTCCACAGTGTCTAATAAGTGTAATTAGATTCATACAAAACCTAATAGGGAGATCCTCATATAAGGGTCTAAAAAACTTCTTCATGCTCCAATAATAATTATTAGTCTCTAAAAAATCCTTTATTGGAATCGAAGGTAAACCATGATTTAGATTTATGAAATATTTCATTGAAATGAAAAAGAAACAAAAAACAGTGCATTGTTTTTCATTTTTTTTCAAAAAACTAGAAAAATGGTTTACCCCTTTGTAGATGGTCTATATAAAGGTACCCAAGACATTAAATATATATAGAAATCAAAAATTTCATAATGGTCACCCTACATTACCCAAATGCAAGAAAGGAAACCTGAGGATTACCTTTACAAGAAGGGTTCATGTAAAGGTAGTCCACATAGTAACTCTTATGTAAATGGTTTGTGTAAAGGTGTTACATAAGGGAATGATAATACTTACCCTTACACATAAATGTTGTTGTGGTTTTAAAAGGGTTATGCAAAGGTAACCCATGACTTACCTTTCCATTAATGAGTTCATGAAAGGTTAATAATATGTTTTCTATTATTACATAAATGTTACGCAGTATTTTTAAGACATGCATAAAGTTTATGCATTTTTAAAAGGAGATACTTAAAGATAGTGGCTTTGTTACCTTTATATAGGATTTAGAATTCTCGAGTAACCTTTATGTGGATGAACTTTGTAAAGGTAACCACCCTATTACCTTTACACAACATGTTATATATAAGCTACATAATGGTTAGTAGCGACTTACCATTATGAAAAGGCTCCCAGACACCCTGTATAAGGGTAAAGAGAGTATACCCTTACACATAATAAGGGTTCTGCATAAGGGTAAACGAAAATGTTTTTAAAAATTGTCTTTTAAATTCTTAAATTATTTTAATGGTATATAAAATGTTTATAATTCATTATAAAATGTATTTTGGTAATATTTAATTTATAAAGGATTAATTAATTAATTAATTATAAATAGTTTACAATTAATTAAATAAATGTTTATAAAACTTTTATATTCCTAAATATTAAATTTTAATATTTAAAATACATTTTAAACAAATTATATGGCATGAATTATGATCTAGAAATAAAAGTGTTCATTTATAAATCATAAGAAATGATTTATAATGGGTTATAAATTATAAAATAAGGCCAAAATATAAAAAGTTTATATTTAAATTATGAACTGTTCAAAATAAAAGGGGGATTATTTTGATATTATTTAAGCCACATCATTTTTTTGATGATTGATATGATCAAGGTTTAAATAATGATTAAGTATATGATATTTAGATTACGGAAATTCTTACATAATAGAAATTGGATTATAAATAGTTTATAAGTCATATAATATCATATATTTAAAATGAAAATTCCATGTAATGATTAATATGATAGAGTTTATACTGAAATTAATATAAAATGTTTATATTCAAAATTATGCAATGTTCAGAATGTTAAAAAAATTATAAACAGGTTTATAGTTAGATTTTATTTATGAACTGTTCATAAAACATTATCTCATTTTTAAATATTTGAATTGTTTATTTATTTAGGGTTTATTACCTAGTATATTAATGTTTAGAAAATTGTTTAATAAATGTAAATATTGTGTATGTTTTAGTTTAAAATGTTAAACTGCTTCTAGAATAGAGTCTTGCATTACATTCTAGGTATGATAATTAATTTAGTTTTTTCTATCTGCCTTGACCACAATTTTTAATAGATGTTATCATCTTAAGTTTAGTTATTGAATAAAATTTGTGCATATTATGTGTTAGAGTTATGGTGAATTGGATTATCTCTTGAGTAAAATATCCCCAGGTAGAGAGACTTGGGGTCAAACTACCAACCTATCTGGAGGCTTATTCCTTGTCAAGGTTAGTTAATGGGGTTTTCTATCTATCGTTTTAAGCATACTCATATGGGGATTTTCAATATCATATAACTCTATGTATTTACATGAAGTTTTCATGCACTTTATTCATATGATGCATTCAAATTTGAATGATTATTCTTGACTTCAATTTTTGGGATAGTAACACAAACTTGTGGGTTGTGTGAAGAGTTACACATCAATATGGTTTGAACATATTGATTAGGTGGAGGGAATATGATTCCAAACTAAAATCATTCAAACCATTCATGCATAAAAAAGAATAACATGAGATAATATGGTGATATTAAAATACCCTTCAAATACCAAGTGTGAGATTCCTTATAAAGTGGAACTTTTCAACACCTCGATCATTCAACTGAGTATTGTTGAGAATAACATGAGTAACCTTGTATTATCTTGTGTATGTAAATAAAGTTATAAGTAACTTTGTATTATCTTAAAGTTATTTTCAATCTTAGTATGAGTATCCGTTGATTTTCCTTTATTGGATTATTTTTGGTGTTTTCTTTGGGTAACACTAGCTGGGAATCCCTAACAGTTAGGATACCAGAGGACTAGAGTTGAGTATATCCATATGATGGATTATATAAATATTTTTATACTAAATTATCCAAGATTAATATATGATATGATTGAAAATTGTTGTATACCATATATAGTCATGGATTATTTATGTGATAATTGATGTATGTTATGGTGAAATATGGATCCTGGACTGCTAATAGATATGATGTGTTTTTAAAAGGGGTCATAATTTTAATAGGATACCATTTAATAAAATTATTTATTAAATGGTTAATAATACATGATAATTATATGATAAAAGATTCATTTATAGATAATATCATCATCATCATCAAGAAAAAATTTATGATCAATACTTGATAAGGAAAAACTTAATATAAGCTACTCCTTAGACTAGTAACTTAAAAAAATCTTAATAAATATTGGTGATTTAAGAAAATTTCTTAAGGAAAATTCTATGTTTCATAACAAATCCTTCTTGAGTAACCAAGTGATAAAATTATTCAATAAGTGAATCTTGATGCTTATGGAAGCATAATGTGATTCATTTGTGCTTTCAAAGGCATTAGATGAATAATGAAAAAAGTAATCTTAGTATCCACTCATGTACTCAATATGATTGGGTTCATAAATTATTTAAGTAATTTTAGTCTCATATAATCAATATGATTGGGTATAACAAATGATATTAAATATGATTGAATATGCCGATGACTTGATGATACTAAAGGTTTATTTAATAATTTATTGGATATATAATTTAATACTATTATTTTGATAGATATATGATATCAATTATATGTTTTAAATAATTTATAAATATATATAAAGTTCATAAGATTAGAAATAATTGAATATTAGAGCTTAAAGGTTTCTCTAAAGCAATGGAGAAAAGGTTTTTCTACATTGATAAGTTGGATGCTTCAATCTTGGGTAAACTCATCATAAGATGTGTATTTTTATCTCATTTATCTCTTGAGAAGAGCATGAAAATAATAATTATTTAAATTAAATGATATTGTTTTTTAATACATATGGTTTATGATTTATTTAATTCTATAACATACTATATGGGGAAACTAAAAATGTATTTTTTTTATGGAATTTATTCTATTGTCATCCATGGAAATGTTTCGATAATATGATTGAATTAAAAAATTATTTACTCTATATTCTCAAATTTTTGGGAATATATATGAACTATTAATATGATGTATATTATCTAAAATAAATTATAGATAGTATAAGTAGGTAAAAGATCAAACTAAAAGAAGAAAAGTTAGTTGAAAAGTTCAATAATGTTTCTTTAAGAAACCAAAAAAGGTTATTGAAACCCAGGTTTGTTAGGAAGGAAGATTAATAATTCAATATTATTAAATTATCTAAGATATACTTGAAGGAGTTTGTGAAACTCCATGTAATTTACATGTCAGGTATGGATGTTTTAGAAATTAATTATTTGATTTTGAAGGGTATGTGATACTGAATATATATTTTAAAAAGTTTTGTAAATATATAGGAGTTCAAAATGAAATGAATAATTGATTGAAATTGTAGTTTATATTCTTGAGATGAATAAATAGTTACTACATCAAGGATTTGAATGTAAATAATTTTATCAATCTCAAATGAATATAAGTAAAATATGGGTATCTTCATATCATTTCTCTTATGTGATAAGAGTATTTGTTTGATAGAAAAGAGTTTTTGTGAAAAAATATGATATGATTATATGTATACACATGGTTAACGATTCATCAATTTCTATAACATTTTTTGATAATAATATATGAATAAAAAAATGTATCCATGATAAAATATTTATCCAAATATTTGTTAAAATATGAGGGAATGTGTTCCTACTACCCATCAATGGTATATTTAAATAAAGTCTTATTTTTAAATGAAAATGTTCCAAACATATAGAATACCATATATGATATGGAATAAATAGTTTATCTGTTAAATATTCATACTAAAAAAATGTTATTTTTTAACAAAAAATGGTTTTTATATCTTATTAAGATATTCTAAAAATAATATATTGTCTAAGAGGCTAGTGGGTGTATGTATAGACTTAAATAAATTCAAAGTTAACAAATAAAGGATTAAACCAATATTAAGTTAATATTATTTCCACTCAATAACCTAAAATTTTTAGGGTATGTGATGGTAAATAAAAATGTAAAGTTTTATATTTAGTTAGTTACCATTTAGAAAGTTAATATAAAAAATTCCTCATGGATTGTATTAGTCAAAATTAAAAGTAAATTATAAATAACATATTAAAAGAGTTTAGTATATGACAGTAAATAGAAATGTAAGATTTAAATTTAGTTAACATATTAAAGTGTTTGTTACTTTATCCTAACAGAGTTTAGGAGTACTAATGGACATTAATGTAAACAATTACATTAATCTAAGGAAAACGTTTGATGGAATAGGGTTCCAAGTATGGTGATGATGAACATAGAAAGAGTTCTAAGTAGACAATAGAAGATGAAATTATAACATTTTATGTTATGAAGTTAAGAGGTTTAATTATGTTCAAGTAGTTGAACAATTAGGAATATGATTCATAAGTCTCACCATTATTCAAACTATCTTGATTCATAAATATTCCCCACTAAAGAGTTTAGAGGGAGGTTTTTATCAATTGGTCATATAGATACATGATAGGGATTACATATGATGTAATTTGTTAACAAAACCTAGAAAGTATAACAAACACAAGGATGATCTGGAAGTTTATCACATATGATATGATAAACTGATTCTTGTGTTGGGTTTGTTAAATATTATTAAAGAGTTTAAGAACAATAAAATGTATCATATTATAGGCAACCTCCATTTTATCATTATTTCACATAGTCTATATAAATATATATGTATAGATATGTATTTCATTAAATGTAATGATAATTGAACTTTTAAAGTATGACTTTGAGTTTATCTCTAAACAATTATGATGAAATTTTAAGGTTATTGTGATTAGGATTCTAGTATAAAGATACATAATATGTTCATGAGGCACAAAAAAAAAGAGTTGGATTCTTTGTGTGAACTGGATGGCTTACTAAGTATACCACATGGAATTTCATACTGATGTAATTGGTATAATAGAGGTGTTTGATTCATATTTGAGTCCCCATTACATGAGGTTGTCAAGATACCTAGCATGAGAACCTTCATAATTTAATATCTTACTTACAAAAGTCTATATATTGACTTATCTAATATGGGGTGGTAGGGTTTGTTGCTAATGATGTCGTCAGTTTGAGTTTAAACAAGATGGTATTTTTATGCTCATATGATGATTATAATATATGGTACCTTGATTGATATAGACCATGGGAGTTTTTTGTCTCACCTAGATATAGTATATCTATACGGATAAGGGACATGAGATGTGTTTATTCATAAGGATGAAGGACATGTGATGTATTCATTGATCAGATTAGTCTACACTCATAGAATCAATAAAAAACGAGTTGGCTATATGAGGTTGACATAATATGTGTCCCATGGTCACTTGATATATTTGAAAAAGGGAAAATAAGTGAATTCATGTTTTTATTTGATGCAAACTAGTGGACACATGTATATTAATGCATGTGTTTGATATAGATCACACCAGATCCCTTTATATCTTGAGTATAATCGATGATTTTATAGAGGATTATATAGTAATATATATATGGATATAATGATTCTTATTTATTGTAAAAACTATACATTCTTGTGGGTTCAAAATTTGTGGTCACTGAATGTGGATTGAGTTTGACATGGAGAGCTACTCTAAAAGTGTTTTAGAGATTAATCAAAAAGAGTGCTAGATAGGTCTTCACAAGTCATTACATATAATGTGATACAAGGTGAAGTTAATGAAAACTTTATTTTTTTTTCAAAATATCCAAAATGAGTTTTGGATGTGATTTCACAATTTGTTATATACGATACAATATAAGGTGAAATGACACAATGTCTATTAAGCTTTAGTGTAATTGGTATAATGAAGGAGATATATGCCCTAAAGTTATAGTTTGTATATAATACATGGATATATCAAGTGCATGGTATATTTAGATACATGAATGGAATATAAAATTGAATAATATGTGATTGATTAAGGGGATTAAAATGAAATTATAATACATGAATGAATGTGGGAATTAGATGAAAGTATTTTTTCATTAAATATAGAATTCAATAGGCTTGATAAATATAACTTGGTTGGAAATACTAAATTTATAATTGGTGTAATGGTGTGATTAAATGGAATGGGTGGATGATTATTAAGACTAATTTTTGTGAGGAACTAGTCTGGTTGTAGTGTTATAGGTGAAAATGGTGGTAGTTTGAGATATTGTTGGTGTACCAGTTATGATTATGTGGCGGTGTTGATTGGGAGAACCTATAAGGTTGGGTTATATTTAAATCTCTATATCTTGTATTTTTTATGATTTCATTACACACCCCATGAAAGTTGGATATCTTTACCCATTCCAAAGACACATGGGTACCAAGTGTTTTCCCTAACATTTAGGTTTTCTAGAGGATGGTTGAATGATATCTCCCTCTTCCCTTATCTTTCTTATAAATGAAATAATAGGTATAATATGTTGGATTTGGTTCCATAGAATCAAATTATATGTAGTTTATGAATACCTATATTCATTTTTTTATTATTAATAAACTTCTTATCACATCAGGATTCTTCTTCTATGTGACATAGTATGTGATAATGTTATAAGAGTAACTGTCAAACTAAAAGGTCTTAATAGTTACTTGCTCTAATAAGAACCTATAAATTCTACAATAGTATTATTAAAATAAATTTTATATAGCCTGATAATATCATTTGATAGGATACAAAAAATATAGGCTATGATGGGGAGAGGCTTATAGGACTTTAAGGCACTTTCTCATGGTGCACACCCTTAGAAATTTATAGTGTAATAGATTATGAGAACACAAACTGCCAGTAGAAAATATATATTTATATGTGTTATTGGATGTTTCTATCTACATAAATTTGTATTGATCCTTCATATTTAATATTATTATTAATGGATATTATTAGTCATGTACTTTGATGTATTGACAATAACTGCGATAACATATGTTCACAGTACAATAGGATACCTTGGGTGTATTATGAGTGATATTGCATTAATGAATAATGTGAGATAGGATTCCCCCTTTTTTTATTTAACAAAATTTTATATATTGGTATCTTTTATTGGAATGGAACAACCAAAATAAATCCATGGACATGCTTTTTTGTGAGATAGTTCATTTACAGAAATTCAAAAAATGACATATCGAGAACATCAACTGATGACACAAGCATGAAACCTACTTGATTAGATATATTATGATAAAGGTATTATGTGAAATAGTAATCATTTATATGATTATACATGTCACTGTGACATTAAATTATTTCCCTATCAGTTCCTTGGAATGTTGTTAGATGCTGAACTTGGATTTTTGGAGGCTCCGCCTAATTCCATTGAGAAAGAGTCTTAGAGGGTCAATCTAAGTATATTTAGAACCTCAGTTAGATATTATTATTATTTATAATATTAAATAAATATTATTCTCATATATTGTCTAATAATTATTCACGTTCACTTGATCACATATATTTAGTCTCTAGTTATTTAATTGAATATTTGTGAGAAAACTATTTAATAAATATTAATTTACTACTTAGTAAATATAAGATCCATTTATTTATTTTTATTTATTAAATAAATAAAAATTATTAAGGGACCAATAAATATTGTGGAGTAATGACGATATAAGTTTAATAGGCCCAGGGATAAATAATATATTAAATATTATTTGAATAAAATTTAAGAAATTTATTCAAGAAATAATATTTAATTAATCTATGAGTTTTATGCATGTCAAGAATAATAATAATAATAATATTATTATTTGGGCATGGGGTTCTCTAGGTATTAATAAAAATAATAAGGGACCATGTTAAATTATTATTTTCTAACCCTATAACTTTTTAAACCCAATTATATTATTTCCAACCCTAACACTAACCATTTGTTTTTTTGTGAACAATGAAATACGGAGAATCCACTCAAGACCTAGAGTGTTCCTCTCCAAGAACACTCTTAATAATAGAGATATATCCACCTCCACAACCCCTCTTGATTCCATATAGAACAAGAAGAGTCCTTCTTTGAAGTAATTATCGTTCTGATCAAAGATGAATGATGCAAGCATCAAGATCTTTTGCACTGGAACTTAGAGATTCCTATGATGTTTCTTGGAGGTTCATAGTGCACATGTGAATCACCACAAAAGGGAATATACACTGGATTTGTGTGACATAATGATGACACAATTTAGATTTGTTTTTAAATTTATCAATGAAGAAAGAATTCATTTCAAGGAAATTCTTTAACTGCTTAAATTAACTATAAGTAATTATGTGATGATCCTATGTTTTGGTTTTTACATTCTTTTTTCAATTAATCATTTAATTAATATCATTCACAACATTCTATATCATGTACATTTTATAATAATCATTCATTAATAAAAACATATGAGTTGGGCATGCCCTACCAGTGCTTCCGCTGCACCCAGAATCTTAAAGTGGTATCAAAGGGTTCATATAATAATTTATAATTATATAAACATCATTGATTGATTTACACATTTATACCAAGTTTTCAATTCCGATTTAATCGTTATTTAAATTCAAATCATGACATATCCTCTTATTCCCATTAATTCTTGAAAATATAGTAAAAAATGGATTAATTATGAATAAAAAATATCGAAAGAACTCATCTAGAGCTTTCAAGGATTCTATATAGATAACACAAGAATACAAAACATTTATCCTATAGGTACACAATGCGTACCCATGTTTAATTCACCAAGATGACTCATAAATTAATTTGGAGCATCATGTATTTATTGCAAGTGGTATGTAATTAATACACACCATGTGTTGACTAGTTTACCTCAGATCTTGGTTAGTCAGACTATATGATGTGTAACTTGTATACACAATGTGTAGTACATTAGTCAAAGATGATCCATTTTTTTATTACACAACACATGTGATTAGAAACCATGTAACTCGGAGACAACACAATGTGTAGCCCAGGTATATACCATGTACTCCATTAATTTCTATGGCAGTCCAACACCCCCAGTTCCTTGGCATGTGTCAGAAATAGATGATTAAGAACTATACACAATGTGTAGATAGATAGTACACACTGTATATTACCAATTTTCACAGAATTTAAAATTAATTTATTATACTAATTAAACTTCATCAAAATGTGCTTCGCATGTCATTTATTTGAATCATACATGCCATGTGATGGGTTATATATATATATATATATTAAGTGTCTAATTATTTTATTCTCAATATTCATAACTACATATCATGTATAATTCATAATACAATGATTACAATAAGAGAATTAAAATATAAATTTCTATGTAAATAACATGACTTCATGTGTCATTTATTTGATAGTACACACCATGAAATTATTTTATATGGAATGTATGCTACATTCCATATGATTAAATAGTATACGACCATCATAAATGCTCGGTATGCAACACCCCATCTCCAAAAAACCAGATTTGGTGTTTAATTTATTACATTGGTACAAAATTCAAGGGATTTCAGCATGCAAGATTGATTAGTCTAATAATCTTAGAAAAATCAATACATACATGCTTCTCATGTTACACTATAAATATAAAAACTTATCATAAGAAACATTATTGGATCCTTAAAATCATTCATAATATCCTTTTCTATATCTATGGGAAAGGAAAATAAATAAAGGGTGAGCTCAGATGCTCAGTAAGGGTTACATTTTTTTTGAAAAGAAGGACAAATAACATTAATGAAGAAGATCAGCAGATGTACATAAGAAAAGTCATGGAGGGAAATTGTCTAGCCAGAGATGGTTATCATTGAAGGGGTCTGAGGCTGCCAGCTGATGGGCCGCATTGTTTCCTTCCCTTTTGGTAAAGGAGAAGGTGCAGTAAGAGAATCTTTGGCGAAGCGAGTGAATTCTCCTAATGATGAAGCCAAATGACTGGAGTCTACTGTCATTGTGGTTAATTGCATCGATAATGGTGAGGCAGTCAGACTCAATGATGATATCAACCCATCCAAGTTCACAAGTGAGCATCATACTTGCAAGGATGGCAGATGCCTCAACTACTACAGGTTCCCAGAAGGGTTGATGTGATTCATATTTTGCAGCAATGATTTGCCCCAGATGATTACGGGCCAGAAGACCGAGAGCAACAAGACCATCCTTAGGGAGAGACGCGTCCACGTTAATCTTAAGAATCCCTTCCATTGGGGGATTCCAATGAGGGGGACAGGAGGGGGTAACACCTGGCATACAGTGTTCATTGTGGTCCTTCCAGCACTCAATCAATGAGGTGGCCCGTTCAATCCAAAATTGAGGAGGTTTATGAACGTGGTGAAAAACAACATCGTTAAGCTGAACCCAAATGATCCAGGCCAAGGTGAAAAGTGAACCTGCATCATACGATGAGAGAGAAGATCACCAATGCATAAGAAGATCGTTGAGGTTAGAGGCAATGTCCAGTGACGTATCTGAAGCCGGGCCCCATTTATTCCAAATTTCCTTAGCTCCCGGGCAGTGAATGATGGCGTGAAAAGGGGTTTCTGGAATATTCGGGCAGAAAGGGCAGGACTCTGCACTGGCCATGTGTTGGTAAACTCACAGGATCATGGTAGGGAGGGTGCCCGTGCACACCTGCCACCAAAATTGGCGTATTTTTGGGGGGATATTGAGCTTCCAAAGAAATTTCCATGGTCCCTCATCCTGATCAATAGAGTGATTTCCTAGATCAAGTCTTTACCCGGATCTCACAATGTAGTCGCCCGATATATCATTGGTCTAGAAAATGTGGTCGGGGCCTGCATCTGGGACCCAGGGGATTCTCAGGATAATTCTTTGGTCTCTTTCGTTAAACCAATCATGTATCTTTTCCGTACACCACCCTGGTCCCTGGTCAGCTAGGAGGCAGCTGATAGTGGCGTCTTCAAGACCTGATTGGACGGGGGATGTAGCCCACATACCCTCCTTATCGATCAACCAGGGATCGGTCCAGATTTTGACAGATGAGCCATTCCCAATCATCCAAACCAACCCTTTTTCCAGGAGATTTTGGGACCCCCAAATGCTTCTCTAGAGGAAGCTAGGACGGGGGCCAAGAGAGGAAATATGGAAGTCCGTGTGGGGAAAGTAATTAGCTCAGAGCACCTGCGTATAGAGAGATGATGGAAGGTTAATAAGGTTCCATCCTTGCTTAGCCAGCAGTGCATCATTGAAGAGAAGAATATTTCAGAATCCCATCCCTCCCTCCGACTTGGGTTTGCAGAGTTTCTCCCAGGACATCAAGTGGGGTCTATTCCTTCCATCATTTTTCCCCCACCAGAAGTTGGCAGTACATGAATGGATCTGATTGATGATGGCTGCCAGGAGTTTAAAAAGGGACATAAAATAGTTGGGGATAGACTAGATGACAACTTTAATTAGGGGTTCTTTTCCTGCTTTGGAGATTCTTTTTGGGGTCCAGCCTTGTATTTTTTTCTCAACCCTATCCACTAGAGATGCAAAGATTTCTTTTTTGGACTGACCAATCACCGTGCATATCCTGAGATACTTCTAGTGTTTATCGACCATATGGATGCCTGATGATGCATAGAGTTCATATCTCTTAGAAAGAGGCACCCCTGCGCTGAAGGAGACTTCTGATTTGCCGTGGTTGATAGACTGTCCAGACGCCCTCTCATACTGCTGGATTGCATGACTGATCACCCGACATTCATTTATAGTTGCTCTGGAGAAAAGGAGGCAGTCTTCAGCGAAGAAGAGGTGCGACACTGGTGGGCTTTCATGGTATACCTTTGCCCCATGAATATAATTAGAGGATGCAGCCCTGAAAACAAGGTTAGAAAAAACATCAGCCACCAAGATGAAGAGAAATGGGGAGAGGGGATCACCCTGGCACATGCCTCGGGTTGGGGAAAATCCTCATGTGAGCTCCCCATTGACCTTGATTTTGAAGGAGATGGTCAACATGCAGTGCATGAATATATCTGTCCATTTAGTACAAAAACCCATTTTTAGTATCACAACTCTAAAGAACTGCCATTCCACTTTATCATAGGCTTTGGTCATATCCAGTTTCTAGGCCATGGTTCCTCTCTTCGCGGTGGAGCGTGTTTTCACAGAGTGGAACACTTCATGGGCCACAATTACATTATCAGTGATCAGTCTCTTGGCCATGAATGCACTCTGGTTTTTGGAGATAATATCAGGAAGCCACGGGTGCAGCTGATTGACAAGGATCTTTGAGAAAATCTTATAAGAGACATTACAGAGGCTGATAGGTCTAAAATTAGGGATCACCAGGGGTTTCTTGATTTTGGGAATGAAGACGAGGATAGTTTCATTGATGGCGGAGATGCTTGTATTCCCTACCCAGATATTTTTTTATCGTTTTGTAGATGTCGGGACTGATGACGTGCCAGTATTGTTTAAAAAACAGGGTGTGGAATCCATCCGGTCTCGGGGCCTTAGTGGGGTAGATATGTTACAAAGACAGACGTATCTCATCATTCGTCACATATTTGGTAAGTTTCTGATTGATCTCTTCGGTGATCACAGGTCTGATTCATTCTTCTACATCAGCAGACATGAAAGGAGTTCCTGTAGAGAAAAGGTTCTGGAAGTAGCATGTCAAGGCTTCGTGAATTCCAATGGTGTTAGAAACTTTGCTACCATCAGGTTGTGATATACACGTGATAGAATTTTTCCAGCGCCTAACTGAAGCTTTTTGATGAAAATACCTTGTATTAGTGTCCCCTTCTTTAATGTGGATGTCCCACGCCTGCATAGCCCAGAAGCTTTCCTTAACGTGCAGGGCCACGTCTAGCTCTCTTTGGAAGTTATCATGAGTTAATAAGGCATAATAAATTTGGTTGAGAGGATAATCAAAACAAATTTTATTCCATCAAAAAAGTTGAGTTCAATGAATATCCATGGATAATATTAATATATAAATTACATAGATAATATAAAATAAATTATTAATATACTAAATACCTAATTTTGGAAATTCATAATCTAGGTCTCTCAACTAAGATATCATTAATCTTACCATAAAGGCCTCTCAACCAAGACATCTTTATTAATAAAATGGTAGGTGTAAATAAAATACACATCTAATATATAATTATTGTTATTTTTTCTCATGATACATGTTAATTCATCGATGAAATATCGATAATCGGACCCCATATGTCACCTTCACATAAAATGAATTCATCATGTTTTGAACAATCAATAAAATTCATTCTCAAAATGCCTTATAAGTCAACAAATATCCATATTGAATCAAGAATATATCACATAAATATTTATCAAGTAACTGAAATAATTTAATTAATAACATTTTTTCCACAAATACCATATATTGAAATGGTATATAGCTGAAACATCAAAAAAGTAATAAAATCGATTTAGAATTCATCTATAATATTAAAAAATAGACATGAAGGATAAAAAAATGTCCAGTGAATAATGGATAGTGATAGAGAACATGATCACATGAAAATTAATAATCTCAAAATAAGATATAATCCATTATCAATAAAGAAAGACCATTATTTTATAAGAAATGAAGGTTTCATAGTAAAAACAAGACTTTATAAAAGAAAATAAATCTAATACATTAAAAAAACTTCCCAACAACTATGGGTAAGAATGAACTTATAAATAACTTTTTAAAATCATTTTCATTCCTTAAAGAAAATAATACTATTTTATTTTGATATAATTTTAAATAAAAATTACCAAAATTTTGGGAAAAATATTTTATTTTTAAAATAACCCTGGAAACTTATAAATCAATATTCAAAGGAAAGATTAGTAATGATAGTAAGAAAATTTATTAATGCGATGTACGTTAAAAAAAATATTACGTTCACTCTTTTGGTAAAAAGTACCTCATTTAAAAAATGAAAATATTGTTTCTTTTAGAACTTTTATATAAATCCAAAAATGGGTAAAAATAAATTTAATATTTTTTTTATATTAGTAAAACAATTATTCAAAACATTTTAAAGAAAATATGGACATGTAAGAAACAAATTGGATGGAAAAATTCAAAACAAGATTGTTAAAAGAAAGTCCCTTACATGTAACTTATTGATTCTTGATATAATAATAGAAGAAGTGTAATATTAACATGTAAACCCCAAACATATCTAAATTATAAGAAAATATATTGGGTTTAATATATTATGATCATATAATTTTTCCAAAGGAAATCTAAACATAAAAAATCATGAAATTAAATGTGCTTGTAAAATAAATCCCTTAACTCAAGTTTGACTTACATCATAAGTGATTTAAACCTATTTTATAATAAATTTAAATTTATTATAATTATATAAAATAACTATATAAATAGTTATAATATAATTTATGATCTAGTTATAATATTCCAACACTCATTTATCAATAATTCCTTATTAAAATCATCATTTCCAAGTGTTAACTATTTCATTTTTCATGTAAGTTTTGGTCCTTGCATCTGGATCATGGTTCCATAATATCCATAATGTTAATAATAATATAAATATCATATATATTAATTATATATATATTTATAATAATTCATGAAAGGTGTACATGAAAATTGAATCACATCGCTTCATGGAGGTGGTAGTCCACAAACACGCACACACAACATCATCATTTTTAATTGGTGTAAGGGTAATAAGATTAGTGATAAATTATAATTAAAGAATAATAATTATGTTATAAATATGATATATAAACATTATATACATCATAATAACCATCCATTAATGGTGGTGATAAAAACAAAATATATCGCTTCACATGGTAGTAGTCCGCACGTATTTATAAATGATGATTTCGTTTCCCATTTGATAGATAAGAAGATGAATTAATGTTTTTACATATACATAATAACATATAGCTATATTTTAGATACTAAGTTTACTATATAATATTTTTTAGAACAAAATTTAAGGAGGTATAATAATAAATAAATTGAAAGTACTCGATTAAGATCTATACCTCTTCTTTGGATAACCTCCTTTGTCTTACATCTTAAGCCTTATAAGGTTAATATTTTAATAAAATCAAGACATATATATAATGTTTAGGGATTTTAGGAAGGTATTTTTGTTGGTATTGTCTAACCCAGGTCACTCTTGAAGCGCATATAAGAAAAGAGAAGTGGTATCCTTTTATAAGTGAGGGAGAGGAAAAAATTGTAATTTTTCAAAAGATTAAAATAAATTAATGTATTAATCAATAAAAATGGATAAAAAATGACTCATATTCCAAGGTGATAATGTTAAGGTAAAAATAAAACTAACCAACGTGGTTTAATCAAGTGTTTTTTATTATATTGAATCCTTATCCCTTTATTTTTAACCCCTTTAACCCATTTACCCTTAACTGAGGTGATAAATATTTATCATTTACTATTCAATATGACCAAAAATTAATTTAAAATTATTAAATAATATTAACTATTATTATTAAAAATATGGAATCTATTTCTTATTATCAAAATCTTATAAGAGTAATAAATTACATTTAATATAAGTTTGTAAAATGTAATGAAATCCATTTTTAGAAAAATGTTTGTTTTAATCATGAAAATGATTTTTCACAAAATAAATTATAATGTTGATTCCAATGGAATTAGTTATTTTATTTTAAATTAAATGATATTTAATTTTATTTCAAAGAAAAACAAAAATCACAACCAACCTTATAAATACTTGATTAAAATTGAAGAACTAAAACCAATTTTTATTTGAATAAAAACATCACTTAGATTTCCAAAATGTTTACCATATATTTCTAAGTTCAGTATTATAAATTTTTTTATGAATTATATTAATTATTATATATATATATTATATAAAAAAGGTTTCATAAAACTTAATTTTATTCTCATATCATTATAATTTCATAAAATTGACAATTTTATAAAATATGTATTTTTACTATTATCCTAAAAATCAACTATTTCTTAAAAACATCAAAAATCATCCTAAGAAAATTTTGACATGATGAATTGAAAAATTAAATTATTTTCATAAAATAAAATTATTTAAGTTTAGAATTTAGGTTTTAATCATAGTATTGATTAAATATATGTGCATCATGTTATTGTTTTTTCGAAATAAAAGCTTACCTACTATAATTGAACCTCAAATGTTACATTCTTCCCTCCAAAAATTTTCTTCCTTGAAATTTAAAAATTTAAACCTCATGGAAAAACTTGGGTAGTTATTCATCATATCTTCTTTAGTTTCCCATGTTTCCTATTCTATTATATTATTTCTCCAAAGTACCTTCACCAATTAAGTCATCTGATTCCACAACACTTGTTCTTAAGTATTAATAATTATGATAGACACTTCAAAGTAAGATATATTAATTTTAAATTATATTTACCCATAGGTGAGAAGATTTGTTAGGTCTATAATGTACTTAATAAATATATACGAAACACATCCTGAACTTTAGAGAGGATAGGTGTAATTTCTAAATAGTAAGCTATAACTCTAATTAATTATATAATTTGAAAAGTATTAATGTACATGATACTTAGTTTATTTTTATTACCGAATCTTATAACAACCTTACATTGAGATAACTTCAAGAAAACATTATTTACCACTTGAAATTTTAAATCCTTCCACCAACTATCCGCATATAACTTTTTCCTTCTTTGATCTTCTTTGATATGAATCTAAATAGTTCTCACTTTTTCTATTATCTCCTCAAAAAGTTCTGGATCTAAAATATTCCTTTCAAAAAATTCATCCTAACAAGTTAGTTCATGAAATATTTTCCCCTACAATTCTTTATACAGTGCCATTTTAATGCTAAAATGTAAGCTATTAATATATAAAAATTCCATTGTAGGTAAATAATGATCTCATGTTCCTTAGAAGTCAAGTGATAATAACCTCACTATGCCTTCTAATGTTTGGTTAATCCTTCTATATTTTCTATCTATATGAATATGATAAGTAATTATAAAATGTTTCTCAGTGTCAAGATCCTTTTAAAATTTTTTCCATAATTTTTATGTAAACTATGGGTCACAATTAGATACAATTGAAAAAGATACACCATGAAATCTCATAATTTTTTTGATATAGATATGTTTGAGGAACTTAAGAGGTAGATAATACCTTATGGAGAGGAAATGTGGTAAATTTTTAAAATGATCAATAATAACCCATAAGAAATCATTCATTATAGGAGTATTTAGAAATCCAGTGACAAAGTCCATAGTGATATTATCCCATTTGCACATAGGAATAGGTAGTGGTTGCATGACCCCATTATGATGTTGTTAACAATCCTTTATATATTGAAAAACTAATCATATTAATACATAATATTAAATTTACCATTTTATATTCTACCACAAAAAACATTCCTTAAAATCCTGATACATTTTGGTGCTACAAGGGTGTATAGAAAAATTTAAGTTATGATCTTCATCTAATAATTCTCTTTTTAGATTAGGCATGGATAAAACACATAGAATATTTATAAATTTCAATACACCATCTTAATAGTTTAGGTATACCAAATTTCTATCATTCATGGCTATGGTTTTATTTTGAATATTCTTATCATTAAGCTGGGAAATTTTTATTTTTTCTAATAAGGATGGTTTGACAATCATTTGGAATAAATGTCTTATTTACTATTCCTTAATGATTCCCATATCCTAATTTACTAAATCAATGAATGTAGGATATTTTTTAACCTCATTTTAATAAAATATCCCTTAATATTTCCCACTCCAATTCATCATACACCTTATTTGCCTTCTCAGGGTGGTAGTCTATTGAGAAATCATAATCCATGAGTAATTACAACAATACCCTTAGCTTTATATTGAGTTATTTCTATTAAAATATGTATTTCAAACTTTTTTGATTTGTATATATTTCACATTTTCACCATAAAGGTAATATATACATATCTTTAATAAAAATATTATGACTATCAACTCAAGATCATGGGATGGATAATTCTATTCATGTATATTTAACTACCTTAATGCATAGCCAATGACTCTATCATTATACTTAAGGACACATCCAAGTCCCTTATTTTATGAATCACTATATATACGAAATCCATCCCTTACCCATGGTAAATTTAATACTAGTTCATTTACTAGTCTCCTCTTTAATTCTTAAAAATTTTCTTTACATTATTTTAACCATATGAAATTAACCCTTTACATGTTAACTTGGTTAATGGGTTTTCTAATCGAGATTTAAAAAAAAAATAATAAATAGTAACTTTATAATCTAAGGAAAATACATACCTAAGTTACATTCATTGGAATTGGAAATTTAATTTTTGCATTTGTATTTGAAGGATCAACTGATATCCCATTATTGGAGACAATATTTCCAAAAAAAGAAACTTCTTAAATCTAAAATTCACATTTTCTAAATTTTCCATTTAATTCTATTTCTATAAGATTCTTGAGAATTATTAATAAATGACTCATATAATCAACATAGATTTTATATTATGTCAAGATATCATCGATAAATACCATAATTAAATTATCAAGATAATCCTTGAATACTTTGTTCCTCAAATCCATAAAAAAGGGGTTGATTAATCAATCCAAAGGGAATTGCTGTAAATTATTAATGTCCATACCTCATTCAAATTTTAATATTTAGAATATAATATTTATTAACACTCCATTTATGATACATATAACAATGATCAATCTTTTAGAAATATTAAGCTCATTGTAGTTGATCAAATAAGTCATCAATGTGAGGTAGAGGATAATTGTTCACTATGGCAATGGAATTGACTTCCCAATAATCAATGCACAATCACCTAGACTCATATTTATTATTAATAAAAATAATATAGGCTCCCCATAGTGAAAAATAGGGAATATAAATACATTATCACACAAAAGTAATAGTTTTTTATTCAATTTCACCAATTCTGTAGCACCTTGAGTTTTTATGATTTTATTTTTATTTTTTTAGGGATAAATTAAAATTATTTGATGGATTGTATTTCATGATAAAATAGGTTAATATTAATTTATAAAAAACACCAATATTATATTTCACTACAAACAACACTGAGTTTATGTTGTGATACACACAAAACTATGTTTGGCTTGTGTTACAGACAATACCAAGTTCCTTTGATAGCTTGTTTTACACGCATGACTAAGTTTTACCAAACTACAATATAATATTAATATCATTATTAAAATATTATTATAATTATGACCCATACATTAGAATTTAAATTATGAATAATATTAATTAAATTATGAAAATATGGTTTACATATGTATATAAGATGAATTCTTTTGTAACCAATTAACTAGAAATGAAAATAAAAACCTTTTGAAAATATAGGAAATCATTTGTTGGAAAATATTTTTATAAATTAATTAAACCAATTTGATGAATTATTTTAATTATATATATATTATATTAAATCAAATATTTAACTTTCATATTATGTGTTTTTTAGACAAGAGATAATAATAGATTGAATTTTATTTGAAAAAAGATGTATTTTTCTAAAAGGTAATTTTATCACCTTTTAAGGGTGAACCTATTTTAAATATAATTTTTGACACTTTTATAAGTTTTATTTGATAAAATAAACTTCATTTTTTTAAATTAATTTCATTATATTAGAGTTATTTTTTTTTTATTTTTTTTGAGAAGTTTCATTTTTTGATGAATAATGAAAAAATTATGAATTTTAATTGAAAACTGACTTTTTGTCTAATTTATTTATATATTTAAATCATATTTTTATTTGTTTTAAAGTATATTTAGATCAATTATACTTATATTAATCCAATATTGGTCATTTTAATCAATTTCATATTGAAATTTGATATAAAAACAATTCAAACCTTTGAACTTTTTTACTTTAAAAACTCATTGTTTCATCCCATCTATGAGATTAATTTTAAATTAAAATTCACCAATTTTATGAATGGAATTTGAGAAAATGTATTATATATTTTAAATAATAATAATTTATAATGCATATTAAGTTCAAACTTGTTTTTGACCAAAAATAGTAGTAAAGGTAATTAAAATTAATTACAGCGATTAAGGTAAAAATGAGTTTACTTAGTGGTTAAAATTTAATCTTAAGGTAAAAAATGATCTAGAAATTTCTCCAAAACCAATTATATGATCATATTTATAACATTTAACATCTTTTATTAAAATTAAATTATTATTGGAGACACATTATTTAAGGGATATCTCTCAATAATGTTTACCTTTTTGTATATACAAAAATGTCACTCCTCCACCACTATATAAAGGCACTCACCACCTCACTCCTTCACACATGTAGATACTTTTTTATCATTTAAAATATTCCCAAATAATATACCAAAATCCCTCCTATCATCTTATAATGCCTAATTTTGGTAGAAATAAAACCAAGTAATACATTTGGTGCAAACCAAAAGGAGTTACCTGAAGAAGTGGTAACGTTCTTCATTGAGTACTTTCATTTTATTTCTTTCTCCAACCCTTAAATTAATCTTATATCAAGATTATATAATTACCTTAGTATCATAAATATACTAAAATTTCATTATTTTATGTGTAAAAACTACACCTTTACACACTTCCATCAATTGGGATACACAATCATCATTCGTGTGTATGGCGGACTACCGCATCGCGAACCGATGTCGTTTGTTCTTCCATTACCACCTCTCAAGGTTGGTAATAATGATGGAATCACTTTTTACAATTATATATATTACATTTATGATGTGTTTATTATTTTTTAATTACTATATAACACATACCTTTTTGCTTTCCATTTTGTGGGAATATGATAACTTCGTTTGTGGACGTGTGGACTACTGCCTCCTTAAAGCGATGTGATTCATTCAAGATTTAAATGAAAAGTATTAAGGACTAGTTTAATAAAAATATATGATATATATGAAATAATAATTATACTATGAATAATATATATATATATATATATATATATAAGTTTTTCTTTTCTTTCTTTAAAAATATGGCAAGAAAATGGAAACAATGTTCTTTCGTACGTACGACCTACCGTCTCCATGAATGGTGTATTTCATTTCATATTTCTATATTTTATATATTATTATAAATAATTATATAATGAATATATATGATATTTATATTATTTTTTACATTCTATAAATATTTAAATCACTATCTAAGTAAGAGGATCAAGAATAACAAGTGAAAACATATACGAAAAGCAAAGCGGTTATTACCCTAAACGTAACTTTAACATGAAATTATTAATAAACTGGTAATATAAAGTCATAATAAAATAATATATGGTATGATATATAATAATATTTTTATTTTTTATTTTTATAATAAACTTATATTTATTATACAATAGGTTTTAATGTGTACGAAGAAATTCAAGGCTTATGGTAATAGTTTTCTCGTCTCAATTTTATTTATGTGAGATATATAATATATTAATCACTTATTATTATTTTGTGGTGTATATACTGACCTATGAAATTTTATATCATGAATTTAAATTATTTAATTATATTAAAATTTTTAATCGATGTCAATATTTCATGGATCACATGATTAAGAAGTTATTCAAGTGGTAATGGGATTTCTAGTCTCACTTTTATTTCTGTGAGACTTATTCCATTTTCACCACTCATTTATTTTATGTGGTGTATATAATTACCATTAATGTATTATTTTATTATTATCATTAAATTTATGGGAATTTACATATCCATTTTATTATCTATCTTTCATCAGGTTTAGGGTTAAAAAGTTACCAAATCGGTAAGGTAATTTTGTCTCAATTTACCCTCTTTGAGAAACATGTTATGTTATGCACCTAAATTATTTTACGAGGTGTATATAATACCATTTGAAATGTTATATCATGAATATCCTTATTTTCACGATATTTCAAGATTCATATAATGTTTTATTTTATAGATATTTTGATTCAAATTTACCAATGTGGTAATATTTTATTACTACAATCTCATCATTTATCGGGATTATTAATGATTATGCTTCCATTTGATGTAATATTATGATCCATATCTCAATAAATCTCATGAATTTTATTCTCCTATGGTTATTAATTATATATTCATGTAATGGTACCATTTTTACATTCTTTGGTACTTAATATAATTATGAAAATGTTTTTAAGAAAATCCGACTTCATCTCTCACTTCGGTCGAAAATCTGTGTTCTTTTAAAACCAAGTTTTATAATTTTTTTTCAAAAACTTATATATTATTATCCTATGGTATTTAAAATAATTTTTTACCCATGTTTTAACTTTTAAAAAAAATGGTTTTTTTGGAGGAATATTTTTGTCATTTTCTGATCGAGGAACTTTTCTTAACTTTTTATGATGAAAAAAGAAGGTTCGGTATGTACGGATTTATACACCATCATGACCATAATTTATGTTGGGATTACTTTTAAAGTTTACAAGATTAATTTTTCTAATAAATATGTTTTAATGAAATTATAGAATTTTTTTAACATGGTTTTCAAAGAAAAAGGTTTTCAAAAAGGTTTTATGTTCAAGAAGTGTTTTAAATGATTTTCAAGGATTTATTTATAAGTTTTCAAAGATATTTTCAAAGAAAAGGGGTTTCAAAATGTTTTATGTTCTAAAAAGTTTTTTTTAAAATAGAAAATGTTATTTTCCTTAATATATGTTTTAAATGATTTTTAAAGCTTACTTCGTGAGTTTCAAAGTAGTTTTCAAAGAAAATGGATTTTGGAAACGTTTTATACCTTAAAAGACGATTTTCAAAGAAAGGTAATTTTTCTTAAGAAATGATATAAGTGATATTTTAAAATACTTATACATATAAGATGACATACTTTGTTATAGTTTATGATTTACTGAGGATATGTTTCAGGGAAACCATTATTATTCTTTCTTTGAATGGTTTATGTTTAATATGAAAAGTTTTTTTTATGAAACTCATTTATCTTCCACAAGTTATACCATGATGGAACCCACTTATTTTCATGGGTTATGAAATGATGAAATTATTATTCAACCTATCTATTTTCCATAGGTTATGATATTATGAAATGCTTATAATACCCATCACATTTCATGGTTTATGATATGATGACTATTTTATGATCTTGGGGAAAACATAAGTATGATTTTCATTATATGATGGGTGGGACCTATATCTTCCTAAAATTCATTAGGTAAAGATTTATATCTCATGATATAAGGAATTAGAAACAAGTCAAAGGTATTGACCCACAATGGGAAACATGTGTGTCCTGATCCAAAATGGGAAACATCTGCATCCTGATCCACAATGGGAAATATGTGCCTCCTCATCCACTATGTGAAGAAGGTGTAACCTGATCCAATATAAGAAAAGGGATGTGATTGGGGATGGTGGTGTGCCCCACCCAATAGGTGCAGACCTAATGAAGTTTTCTAATATGTTTTGAAAATAATCCTTGAATTAAAGGTAATGATTTTATATGATTATGTGTATGCCACAAATTCTATGTATTATGCCAATGTTATGATCTCATGAATCATGTTCTTTGATTTCCTTATGATTCATTTCATATGAACTACCAATATTTATTACCCGACTCATTATTACGATATTTAATATGTTGGGTGTTATCTTAAAATGTCATGCTGATGTTCTTATACCTTTATGTTCATGTTATGATTATATATCTACCTTTTTTACCCTTTCTAAGTATATGATATCACCCTTTATTATGTTTCCTTTCCTAGATTATGAAGAAAGGTTTTAAGTAGGATTACTAAAAGGGGAAGATCTTTATGGGATATTTTAAAGATCTTTAACCAAATTATAATAATATGTTCCCAGTTTCCAAATACACTAAACTATTATGGCCCTCAGGCTTGTAATTTTGTAATGTACTGAATATTAATATAAAATGATGTAATATATATGTATGTCAAGACTGTGTTGCTATAGTTGGTATCAAAATAAATTTTTAGTCAACATTTGGAAATTAGGATGAGAAAACTTCAGCGATATCCCTAAGAGTATTTCTACAGATATGCCTAGAGATGTCTCTAAGGACACGTCTAAGGATGAGTAAAAGTTTAAGAAAATTTACTAGAATTTTGTAAAGGATTTATAGAGCAGTTTTTAATAAATTACATCACTTTCTAGATACTAAAAACAGATTTCTTAGGGGAACATGATGATGTTTTTAATAGAATGGCACAAATCAAGTAACTAAAAATCTAAAATGAAAAGTCTATCTAATGAAATGGATGTGAATAATGGCCTCACTAAGGTATAATTGTCTATTGAATGATTTAAATTTGAAAAGTATAGAATTTTTTTAAATCAGTGTCTTAAGGGAAATCTCATGAACAAAATATGAAAGTTTGTATGAGAAATCGTCTTGATGCTAATGATGAAGAGACCACAAGTGAAATATGAAAGGTATGTTATTTTCTAATTGTATTTTTTATAAGCATGATTAAATTTAGTATATATGATTCATATGAAATATTTTAGGAAATAAGTATTAAGGAATAATATAATGAAGCTTATTTAATGGATTAAGGATGAATTGGAATGATTTAAGTATTAATGTATTTCAATTAAAGGATTATGTTATACAAATCATGGAGTATATAAGGATTGTTTGAAGAAGTTTTTCTTTAAGTATTTTCAAGAATATGTTAAATGATACTAATGACTTATTAAAGTGATTTAATGGAAAAATTACATTAAGGGAAGGTAACCCTTAACATGTTCCTGAGGATGAGAAAATGATTTTATTCTAGTTAAATAGATGATGATATGGATAAAGTAATTTGGATAATATTTATAACCTCAAAAATGATAATTTATTTTTTTACAAAGTGGTTTATTCCATCATTGATGAGTTTTATACCATTTTTGATTTAATGAATATATCCAAAAATATTTGGAATAAGGAAACATGCATGTTTTCAATATGGATTTATGGTAGTTTAGGTTATTACCATGTTTCAAGAGAATACATGATGAATGTATTCACATGTTTGGTATGTGAAAGATAAGATCTAATTTATGATATATGGTAGATCAGTGTTAAGATGATTTGGAGAAATTTAGTGACTTCCCTTATAAATTTTTGGATTTTCATATTTTTAAAGGGTTACAAGGTTAACCATTTATGGAATGTTTTATGTTAAACTTTGGATAAGGTTTTATAGATTAAAGTATTATATTACCATTTGAGTATTTATGCACATTGGATAAAAATGCTAATCATTTTTCTATGATGATAACTAAAGGCAGATGGAATGACTTATCATTCTTTAAATGGATCTTATGATCCATTAGTGTTTCAAGCATAACAAATTCACTACCCTTTTTTTAATAGGATATGAATTGGAAACTGTTTAAGACATAACCAAATGGTGAGATTGTGCATATGAAATGTAATGAAATTAAGTAATTATATCTCCTTATGATAAATTTTCAACTTTTGGAAAAGGGTCTTGAAATAAAATTTTGTTCCATTATCATTATTTTTAATAATATCAATGACCTTTTTCAAGCCTCTTTGGTCTATAGATTTGTGATCATTAAATTCATACTGAAAATGTTCTCCATCACTCTCCATCAGAACTTGATATTAGATTTTTCTTCAATGACTATGTTTTCACTTTCCACCCATGTTCTCCTATTTGGAAACCTAATTATGAGTTATTTTGGGTAATTGATATGTTTCTAAATTTCATTTTTAATGGAAGTTTTAGTATTCATTTTTACGATGTGGGATTATTTAAAAGAAACTTTCAAGTATTAAAACATTGATAATACAAATGAATTTTGGGGTAGAAATTCATTTTATGGGGGTATAGTGTAACAACATGAGTTTTTTTGAATTATTATTTATCTTGAATAAATTAAAATTCTTTGATGGCTTGCATTGTACGCTACACCATGCTAATATTAATTTATAAAAAATAATAATATTATATTGCAATACATAAAAAACTAGGTTTATGTTAAGATACATTCAACACTATGTTTGGATTGTGTGACACACAATACCAAGTTTCTCTGAGAGCTTGTGTTACATGCAAGAATTATTTTTACCAAACAACAATATATGATTAATAATATTATTAAAATATTAGTATAGTTTTTACATAGATTTTGGAATGGAATTTATGAATAATATTATTTAAATTATGAAAATATGGTTTACATATGTATATAAGATGAATTCTTTGGTGACCAATCAACTAGAAATGAAAATAAAAACCTTTTGAAAATATAGGAAATCATTTGATAGAAAACTATTTTTATAAATTAATTAAACCACTTTTATGAATTATTTTAATTATATATATATATTATATTAAATAAAATATTTAATATTCATCTTATATGTTTTCTAGACAATAGATAAGAATAAATCCAATTTTATGAGTAAAGAGATGTATTTTTCTAAAAGGTAATTTTACCACCTCTTAATGGCACACCTATTTTAAATATAAATTTTGACACTTTCATAAATTATATTTGAAAAAATAAAATTTATTTTTTCAATAATAAAATAAGAATTATCTTAGGGTTAATTTTTTGTATTTTTCTGAGAAGTTTCATTTTTTTGCTGTATAATGACAAAATACCAAATTTTAATTAAAAATTGAATATTCATTTAATTTTTTATATAGTTAAATTAAGTTTTTATTTGGTTTTATAGTATATTTTGATCAATTATAAAAATATTAATCTAATTTATTTTATTTTAATCAATTTCAAATTGAGATTGTATATGAAAAAATTTCAAACTTTTGAACTTTTTTACGTTAAAAACCTGTTGTTTTGTCCAGTATGCGCGATTAATTTTAAATTAAATTATGGAACTTATCTGATTATAATTTGTAAAATATATTAAATACTTGGAATAATTATAATTTATAATTTCTTGTAAGTTCAACTTATTTTTGACCAAAAATATTAGTGAAAGTAATTAAAATTAATTGTAGCGATTAAGGTAAAAATGAGTTTACTTAGTTGTTAAACTTTAATATTAAGGAGGAAAATGACCTAGACAGTTGTAAAAAACCCATTAGATTCCTATATTTAGACCATTTACACTATTTTATAGATAATATACCTTTATTGGAGACACATGATGTAAGAGAGACCTCTCAATAGTTTTTACCTTTTTGTATTTTAAAAAATGCCATTACTCCTGCACTATATAAAGGCACTCACCCCCTCACTTATTCACACATATAAAGCCTTTGTATCATAAAAAACCCAAAAAAATAAGCTACCAAAATCCCTCTATCAAACTATAATACTCAGTCCATAAATAAAACCAAGTAATTCATTTGGTGAAAACCAAAAGGAGTTACCCGATGAAGAGGTAATGTTGTTCAACGAGCACTTTTGTTTTATTTCTTTCTCCACAGCTTAAATTATTCTTATATTAAGATTATATAATAACATAAATATCATTAATATACTTATATGTTGTTTTTTAAGGGTATGAATTTCACCTTTACACACTTCCATCAAATGGGATACACAATCATCATTCGTGTGTATGAAAGACTACCACCTTACAACAATACTCGAAAAGACTCCTATACAAATAGTTTTGAACCATGGGTTTAACACCCAAAGATATGGGTATAGGCTATACCCATGATTTTAGGAACCTTGGTCAGTTTATCCATCATTATATATCTAATATATATCCAAGATTTGAAAATTATATACCCACAGTTTCAAAACTGTGTGAACAGGTATATGTCATCATGTCATTAACCTTATACCCATAGTTTCAAAACTATGGGTATAGGTTTTAAAAAATCACTGAATGTGGGTTTCGATCCCTGGACTTCCTATATACAATTATCATGCCTAACCACTAAACCATATTTACATATAGGTATAAAAATATTTATTTACTTATATATATTTATCTAAACTGTGGCTATAGGTGGAAAATCGTGGCAATAGGTGTTCCCATGGAATTTTTTTTATCCCACATATTTTTCCCTGCATTAATGTGGGAATTCTATACCCATAGTTTTAAAAAAAATGGGTATAGTCATGACCTATACCCATAGTTTTTGTAGAACCATGGTTATAGGTCTTGAAATAAACCCTATACCCACAGTTTTTCACAAACCGTGGGTATAGGTTCAAATACATAGAATGTATTAAAGATGGGTTTAATTAACATCTATGATATATTTGAAATAATAAATATAATAGTAATAATATATATATATATATATATATATATATATGATTTACTGTTATTTATTTAAAAATATGATAAGAAAATGGAAACAACATCCATGCGTATGTACGACCCATTGTCTCCATGAATAGCATATTTAATTTTATAATTATATCTTTTACAGATTATTATAAATACTTATATAATGAATATATATGATATTTACAACATATTTTAATTTTTTTAAATAATTAAATCATTATCTAAGTAAGATGATCAAGAATAAAAAGTCAAACATATACGAAAAACAAAGTAGTTATCACCCAAAACGTGACTTTAACATGAAATTTTTAATAATTGGGTAAAATAAAGTTATAATAAAATAATATTTGATATTATATATAAGAATATGGTTATGTGATAGTTTTATAATAAAATTATACTTATTATATAGGATTTTTGAATGTGTACAAATAAATTCAAGACTTATGTTAAGGGTTTTCTCATCTCACTTTTATTTCTGTGAGATATATGCTATATTCACCACATATTCTTATTTTGTGGTGTATATACTCACCCATTACATGTTATATCATGAATTTAATTTATTTAATGATATTATAAGTTTAAATTTATGTTATTCTTTCATTGATCTCATGATTCAAAAACTACTCAAGTAGATTGGGGACTTCTAGTCTCACTTTTATTTATGCGAGACTTATTCCATATTCACCACTCGTTTATTTTGTATGGTGTATATAATGACCATGAATGTATTATATAATTATTATCCTTAAACTTATGGGTATTTAAATATCAATTTTATGATCTATAATTCATGGGGTTTAGGGATCAAAATCTACCAAATCAGCATGTGAATTTTGTCATAATTTTCCTTCTTTGAGACACATGTTATGTTATGCACCTACATTCTTTTAAGAGGTGTCTATACTGCCCTTTCACATGTTATATCACGAAATTATTTATTTTCATAATATTTTTTGATTAATTTAATATTTTATTTCATGGGTATTTTCATTCCAAGTTACCAAAGTGGTACGAGTTTATTTCTATAATCTCATCGTTTATCGGGATTTTTTATAACCAAGATTTCATTGATGAATTATTATGTTCCATCTCTCTCTGGTTATAAATATGTGTTCTTTCAAAACTATTTTTTTATAAAAATGTTTTAAAAAATGTTTTATTATTCTCCTATGATCGTTAAAATATATTTTTATCAATGTTTTCACTTAAAAAAAAATTGTTTTTTAAAAGGGATCTTCGTTTCTTTTTTTGATCGAGACACTTTTCTAAACATTTTACGGTGAAAAAAAAAATGTTCGACATGTACTAATTTATCTCCCATCATGAAAATCATTTATTTTAATCTTCCTTTGAAATTTTATTAGGTTATTTTTTTAAGAAAAATAGTTTTCTTAATATTCTATAAATTTGTTGTTTTTAATGTATTTTTCAAATAAAAAGTTTTTCAAAAATTATTTATGTTCAAGAAGTGTTTTAAATGAATCTAAAAGATTACTTTATGAGTTTTCAAATATATTTCCAAGGAAAAAGTTTTTATAAAAGTTTTATGTTTTAAAAATCATTTTTTCATTGAAAAAAGTATATTTTACTCCAGCAATGTTTATATTATTTTTAAAACACACTTCATGAGTTTTCAAAGAAAAAGGATTTTAGAAAATTTTTGTCTTAAAAAAATTATTTTTAAAGAAAGGTAATTTTCCTTAAGAAATTCTCCAAGTGATATTTTAAAATCCTTCTCCTTATAATATGAAATCCTTTGTTATAGTTTATGCTTAATTGGGTATATGTTCCAAGGACACAATTATTATTCTTTCTTTGAATGGTTAATGTTTAAGATGAAAAGTTTTTTATGAAACTCATTTATTTTCCACGAGTTATATCATGATAAAACCCACTTATTTTAATAGGTTATTCTATGATTAAATGATTATTCAAACTGTATATTTTCTATAGGTTATGATATTATGAAATGTTAATATTATCCACGTCATTTCATGGGTTATGATATGATGAATTATTTATGATCTTATAGTACACATAAGTACAATTTTCATTATGTGATGGGTGGGACCTATATCTCTCTACAATGCATTGGTTGAAGATTTATATCTCATGAGAAAAATAATGGGAAACGAGTCGACATACTTGATCCACAATGGGAAACAGGTGAGTCTTGAACCAAAATGGGAAACGAGGGTGGTGGTGTGTCCCTCCCAGTAGGTGTAACCCCCATAAAGTATCCTAATAATTTTTAATAATGAACCTTGTAACACATCGACCCTAGAAGCCTAGATCCGGTTCCTTACTTTATTACATTGACATGATTTTAAGGAATCAAATCCCGAAGAACCAAAAGTTTAGAAATTTTGGAAAACCAGATTACATACATGGTACCAATTTTACATTAGGAAATATAAAATGAAACATAATAAATAACAAAATCTAATAAAAAACATCCTTGAAAAATCTTTCAAATATATTTTATTCATAACTTGGGGAAAGAAAACAAAATAAGGGCGAGCTCAAATACTCATTAAGGGTAAGTAAATTATAAGTAACAATGAATAAATGAGAATAAATCATCATGGAATGGTAAATAATAGAGAACAAAATCCATTAAAATAACTGGATAAGGTATAATTAATATGTCAAGGTAAATAAATGAAAACATATTATATTTAATCAATAAATTGAGAATGAAATGCATCCATAGATAATGTAAAATTGAAAATCTCATGGATAAATAATAATAATAATAATAATACAAACTTAACTATCAATGAGGTAAATTCCTAATTATTGGACATCATGTCTAAGGCACAAGAAAACCTATATAGTCAAGACCTTTCACAAAACGATTTAAAATTATGTGTAGAAACCCATTTAATTTGGTTAACTTATTTATCTCAAGAGAACCCATCGATGAATAAAGGGGATATATAAATTTTGATCCCCACCCATCACTTCCTTTCCAAAGAATTCCTTATATATCGATTGATTGATTTAATTAATAGAAGACATGCCTTATCAAATATCCATATTGAATAAAAGATATAGATTTATCAATAATTCCCAATTAATAAAGTGATTGTAAAAGTGAAAAATGTTTTTAAAAATGGTACATGGTTTAGGAAATAATAATATCTATCATCCATGCATGTGGATATGTAAATTATTACAATAAATTTATTATTTCAAGAGAAATTTAACAATTAAAAAAATAAAGTGAGGTTGTAAAGATAACTTTTACCACTTGGAAAATTTAAAGATAAACCCCTAGGGTGATAAAATTCAAAGTGAAACTTAAAATACCATGAATTATTAGATAATAATGACATTAAAATTAAAATGGTAATTATATACACCAAATTAAAGTTAACTGGTTCATAATAACAAATAAGTCTCAATGGAATGTAAATTGAGACGAAATCCCTTACATTGAGTCCGACTTGTCACGTGTGTCTTTATCTTTCTGAATAATAAACTTATGTAAATTTTTTAATTGATTCAGAACATTTTTAAAGTTTATAATTACATTTATTTCACTTATTATAGTGTTTTATACTACAACTTAAACAATTTTTTTATGTCGGGTGTTTTGACCAAGTTCGGTTCATGTGTCAAAAATGACTTTGGTAGCTTGACTGTGGTCATATGGGTTATTATATAAAAATATATAGAATAATTATAATGAAATAATTATAATACTGATACATAAATTATTATTTTAAATATAATCATGAAATATGGTTATGAAAAATGAAAAAACATTACAATCATGGAGACTGTAGGCCGTACGTATACATGAGTAATGTTCCCATTTTCCCATGATCGTTAAGGAAAGAAGGTAAATAATATTTATATTTTAAAAAATGATAATTATATAATATATAAAATATTATTTAATAATATATACTTATATATAGAATTCTTGGGATGTAAAATGAATCACATCACTTCGAGGAGGCGGTAGTCTACACATCCACAAATGATATTATCACTTTTTCAGTGTGTGAAAAGGTAATAAAGAAAATGGTATATTATATTTCCAAAAATGTAATTATGTTTTTAATATCATATCTATTTATTTTATGTCAAATATTTTTAATTAAACCCATCGTTAATACATTCCATGTAATGTGTAAACGTATCACATTTCTTTGAGGAGGCGATAGTCCACACGTCCATAAACGATGTCATCATATTTAAAAAAATGAAAATCATTAAGGTACATGTTATATAAAAATTATATAAGTATGAAGAAAACATAAATATAACATATATAATATATAAATAGTTTTTCCATAATAATTACCAACCATGAGAGGTGGTAAAGGAAAAATGAATGACATCGTTTCGTGAGGTGGTAGTTTACCATACACAGAAACGGTAAGTTCGTTATCCATTTGATGGAAGTGTGTGTAGGTGTTGGTAGAAACATTAAAATAAAAACATATCAATATATTTAATATAATTAGGTTATTATATAATATTTATATTAAAATAATTTAAGGTTTGTAGAAGTAAATGAAACAAAATTGATTGTTGAAGAACGTTACCTCTTATTTAGGTAACTCCTTTTAGTTTATACAAAAATACTTAATTAATGTCATTTATGTCCAATGTGAGGTTTATAGGATTATGGGATGGATTTTGGGAGAATAATTTGGAAGGTTTTTGGTTATCCAAATGGATTTAGAGGTGGGAGGAGTGAGTTCCATTTTATAGTGGAGGAGGAGTGGCATTCTTGTAAATCTTTGAAAGAGATAATTCCACCGACATTTTTACCATGTAAAGTGGATCAAATAATTTAAAAAATTAGATATAAATTAGTATAAGGTATAAATATGGACATAAAATGGTTTTTTAGAAGTTTCTAGGTCATTTTTACCTTAAGTTTAAGGTTTAGTCCCTTGTTAATCTTAATTTTACCTAAATCATTGTAATTAATTTTAATTACATTCACTAATAGTTTTGAAAAAGAAAACTAATTTGAACTTATTAGAAGTTATAAATTTTGATAAATACAAATATTTAATCCATTTTTATAAATTCCAATCACATAATTGGTAGAAATTAATTTTAATTTAATCACATAGACGGGATAACAAAACAATTTTTTAATTTAAAAATATTAAAAAATTTGCTATATTTTTATATTCAATTTCAAAGTGAAATTGATTACAATGACCTAAATTAGATTAATTAATTTATTATTTATATAATTTTACTTTAAAATAAATTTAAAATATAATATAACTATATAAATAAATCAGATGAAAAAACTGTTTTTGAATTAAAATTCAGTATTTTCCACTATTCATTAAAAAATGAAAATTCTTAGAAAAATTCCAAAAATTCACCATAAAATATTTTTTATGTTATTTTTTCAAAAATTTTGTTTATTTGTTCATATGAAATATATAAAAGTGTCAAAATTTATATTTAAAGTAAGTTCTCTATTAAAATTTGGTAAAATTACGTTTTTAAAAAATATAAATTTTAAGCATAAAATTGGATTTATTCTTATATTATGCATATAAAATCTATTGTATGGATCTAAAAAATATTTTATTTAATATATAATATATTTATTTCGTTAGTATCATTAAATAATAGTAATTAATTTAATTTATTAAGATAAAATGCCTTTGTGAGTATAAGTTTTTTATAAAAACAATCCCTTTATATTGAATTGGTTCTTATATTCATTTATAATTAATTTATAACCAATAAATTCAACCATATATTTTTATAAGTTAGTTAATCCTAATATTCAAGGATTGGTTATATCTAATTATATTTAATAATAATATAATATCTTGTTGTTTGGTAAAACTCAGCCTTGCATGTGACATAAGTCATTGAAGAAAGTCATTGTTGCGTGTGGCATAATATAACCTTGGTGTTTCATTTAGATCAAGATTAAAATTATGTTATGCATAAATTAAACATTTTTGATGTAGCATAAGATTAAATTGGTGTTATTTAAAAATCATGATTGCAACAAAACTTAATTTATTCTGAAAGGAAAATATTGTAAAGTCTTGGGGTGCTACAAGCCTTAACTTAAAGGGAATGATTTTATATGCTTAGCTGTATGCCAAAAATTCTATGTCTTAATAAAATATCATTATCTCAGGAATTATGTTCTTTTATTTCCTTATTATTCATGTCTTATGAACTTCCAATATTTATTCCATTACTCATTATTATGATATTTGATATGCTGGGTATGATCTTAAAATGTTAGGATCATGTTATCATACCCTTGTGTTCATGTTATGCTTACGTATCTCCCTTGTTTACCCTTACTAACATCCGAGATCACCTTTTATTACGTTTCCTTTCTAGTTTATGAAGAAATTCTTGAAGCTGGAGTAATAAAAGGGAAAGATCTTTATGTAAGATATTGAAGATATTTCAACAAATTAGAATAATGTGTTTCCTGTTTCCAAAGACACTAAACTATTATGGTCCTTAGGAATGAAATTTTGTAATGTGATAAATATTAATCTAAAATGTTTTAATATCCATGTATTTTAAGCCTAGTTCACTATAAATTCCACTATGTCCATCCTATAGGGAGTGTTAGATATAGGTCTTTTATTAGGGACGAGGTCAACATAAAATTTTACTTCATGCTCAGATGGATTTCCAGGTAGTTCTTAAGGAAACATATCATTGTATTCATGAAAATATATAGATTCTAAATTCTAAGGATAAATTTCCCATTCATAGGCTGTTTCATATCTTCTTCTCTAATAATTTCAATAAGGAGTGATACTAGAGGTGGATCTATACATTATTTAGATGATGTACTCTCCCATTTAAAGACAAGGGATTCCACACCACCATTGAAAATTGCAATATCCTTATCATGGAAATAAATTTTTACATTATACTTTGAAATATAATCCATATTGAGGATTATATCAAAGAAAATCATAGGAATAATAATCAAGTTTGAAAATTAGGCATGTCTATGTGTTATAATGGTAACTACTTGGAACATCCTTGTTTAATAATATTTCCACTTATATTCCTGTTTGAAAAATCCCTTTTTAGGGTTCTAGGGAAATATACAATTTTCTTGTAAAACATGGAAGATATAAAAGAGTGATAAGTTTCAGAATCAAATAAATAATTAACTAAATTTGAGGTTATGATCAAAATAAATATCCAATATCTTTAGTAACTTCAACCTCAGTTATAGTAATCATAAAAGCTTGGACTTCTCCCATTGATCTCTTCTGCAGGAGGTTCTCTTGATGCTTAGGATATTGGTTGAAATAATTCTCCATCTCTATACAACTGAAGCACTAGATAACAATGGTTTCTTTCCCTTGAATTCAATAGCCTTATAACCCCATTTTTTATGAACTTGAAACAAACTATTCTTCCCATTTATCAAGTAATTGAGTGTTTCTTTCCATAATTATTATTTGTTAGAAAACCCATACCCCCTTTATTCTTATTTTACAAATTTCCTTTTCTTGATGCTCATATTAACTCTTATTTTCTTAATTTCCTTTGAAGATATAAGACCTAGAAAATTCATTCTATGTTTTAATGGCACTTGATACTATAAAATTATATGCTAAAAAAATTTGATAAAAAAATTACCTTTAGAGACTCATCTTAATCCCATCAATGAAATGATCAATATTTATTTTTGGATTATTTATGTTGTTCACAAAATGCCTAGATAATCTTGTAAAGTTAACTTCACACTCTACAACACTTTCTTATTCCTTTTTATTTAAAGTGTGAAACTTTCTCTCCATTTCAACTCACTATTCTCGAGTAAATTATTTCTTTAATAATATCACTTTAAAAGTTCTTCATTGCATACTTTCTATTCCTTAAACCTCTTTAGTGTTCTAGATCAATGACCACTATTTATAACCATCTCCCATCAAATAATACATTTTCAGAATAAACTTTTCCTTTTCATTACTTCCCAAAGATAGAAATAACTTTTTTTGGGACTTAATCTATTGTCCATATACTAATAGATTAGTAGTTACATTAAAATATGGAGGCCCCTATCACATTAATCTATCCAACATATATGAATAAAACTATGGAATATTAACTTTCCCTATATGGGAACGTTTATTTGTAGTAACCTAAGTCAACCTCCCTAATATGGCCATGATATGCATAGTTTTAACACTAGATATATTGTCTTTATCATTAGGGAAATCCCAACATTGAATAAGGGTGCTGATTCCCTTTATTCCACTATTAACCATCTCTAAACAGTAACACAAACAAAGTTACCTCATAATCATCATGAATATTTATCTATAAAATAAAAAATTCCTATAATGGTAAAAGATACCAAATACCTTTAGATATTATCATAATTCTCATGTTTTCTATGTTCATTTAAAACCTATTCCCCATGGTTCCTACTAAAATTCTTTTGATACCAACTATAACATTCCGACTCCTAAAACCCATAGTTAGTTTTTATTTTATTACATTGGTACAAAATACAATAGATTTCACCATACATGATCGATCAATTTAATATTCTTGAAAAACAATAGGCATGCATGATTTTCATATTACATAGGAAATATAAAAACATAGTATAAGAAACATTATTTCATCATTGAAATCATTCATAATATCCTTATTCATATCCCGGGGAAAGTAAAATAAATAAAGTGTGATCTTAGATGCCTAGTAAGGGTTACATACAATGAAATTTATCATGAGTAAATAAGATATAATCCATATAGCTAAGTAGATAATCAAAACACATACAATTCCTTTAGTAAATTGAGTTCAAGGAACTTCCAAGGCTAATATAAACATATCAATCACATGGTAAAGGAAAATAAATTCTTACTTTCAATTACTCTCAACCAAGACATCATTCTCAATAAATGGGTAGGTGTAAACCAAATACCCATCTAATATGGTATAGATGATGTTTTGTCTCATGGGATCCATCGATGCATTGAGGGGTTATCTATAACTGAGTTCCACCCATAACTCGTGCATCATATTCATTCATCATATTTTTAATAATCAACAAAATTTATTATCAAAATTATTTATAAGTCAAAAAATATCTGTATTGAATAAATAATACGAAACATCAATATTTCCCCAGTAAATGAAATAATTTACTTAATGATATTACTTCAATTGATACCGTATATAGAAATAGTATATGGTTGAAAAATCATCAAATTAATATAAATGATATTGAATTAATCCATGATGTTAAAAATATGGAAATAAAGGAGAAAAATAACATCCAATGAATAATGGAGAGTGATAGAGAACATGATCACAAGAAAGTGAATTATTTCAAAATAAGGTATAATCCATTATTAGTAAATAAAAACTATAAATTCATCATAAATGAAGTTTTTATTATAAAACTAAGCATTTAGAAATGAAAATATAACCAATACATTAAAAATAATATTATATTAACTTTTTATAATAATATATTTATAAATCAAATTTCAAAATTAATAGCATTTCTTAAAGAAAATAATATTCTCTTATTTTGTTATAATTTTAAATAAAAATTCAAAAAATATTAAGAAAAATATTTTCTATTAAAATAAATATGGAAAATTTTAAAGAAAACTTTAAAGGATTGAGTAGTAAATATAGTGGGAAAATTCATTCATTCATGAATATTAAAAAAAAGATTCCGTTCACACTTTTGGTAAAAAGTACCTCGTTTAGAAAATGATAAGAATATTCCATTTATTTTTTTTATAGAAATTAAAACACGAGGAAAAATTAATTAAATAAATATTTTGATAATAGGAAAAATATTTTGATTTTTTTTATTGCAAATATGGACCTGTAAGAAAATAATTGGAAGAAAAACTTTTAAACAATATTATTAAAATAAATTCCCTTACATCTCACTTACCTGTTGATTATAGATACAAAAAGAGAATAAATGTAATATAAAAATAGAAAAACCAAAAATAATTTAAGTGTATGAAAATACATTGGGTTTAAGTGATTAGAATTATATAATTTTTCCAAAGTAAATATAAACATAAACAATCCTGAAATAAAATGATATTTTAAAAGAAACCCCTTACATCAAGTTTGACTTGAATCATAAGTTATTTTAACGTCATATATAATAAATTTAAATTTATTATAAGTATATAGAAGAACCATATACATACTTATAAAATCATATATGATCTACTTATAACATTCCATTGCCCATTTATTAATAATTTCTTATTAAAATCATTATTTATGAGTGTTAACTGTTTCCTTTTTCATATAAGTTTCAATTTAGTAGTTTTAGTACTTGAATATTTATCATTGTTCCATAATATAAATAATTTTAATAATTATTTAAATAAAATATATATATTAATTATATACATTTTTATAATAATTCATGAAATGTGGACATGAAAAATGAATCACATCGCTTTATGGAGGTGGTAGTCCACACATATGTACGGGAAGAATTATCATTTTTAAGGTGGAATGGTAAGAATATGAATTATTATTTTTTATTTTAATAATAATAATTATTTTATAAGTTTAATTTATAAAAATTATATTCCTTATAATAACCATCCATGAATGGTGGTGATGAAAAATAAAATACATCGCTTCGCGAGGCGGTATTCTGCACGTACGCACGAATGACGATTTCATATTCCATTTGATGGAGAAGAAGATGAATAAAAGTTTAGCCATTAACATAATAAATTCTAATTATATTTAAGATAATTTTTTATTATATCATCTTGTTTGTCACATAATTTAAGGAGTTATAAGAAGAAATAAATTGAAAGCATTGGTTTAGACTTCTTCCTCTTCTTTGGAAAACCTTAATTGGATTACACATTAAGAATGACGAGATTAATATTTTGATCAATTAATGAATTATAGATAATGGGGAGGGATTTTAATAAGGTATTTGTGTAGGTATTTTCTGATATATGAGGCTATTTAAGTGTGGATAATAAAGGAGAAGCGGTGTCCTTTTATATGTGAGGGAGATGACACACTTGGAATTATCCAAAAATATTTAAATATATTAACCTCTTACTCAAGAAAAATGGATAAAAAATTACTCATATTAAATGGTGATAAGGATAAGGTTGAAATAAAACCAACTAATGGGGTCTAAATAGGTTTTTTGTTATCTTTATTCCTTATCCCTTATTTTTAACCCTTTTAACCTATTTTACCTTTAAATTAGGTGATAAATATTCATCATGGCTACTAATTATTATGAAAAAATTTAATTTAAACATATTATATAATATTAATTATTATTATTAACAACAATGAATCCAATTTACATTATTAAACTCCTATAAGTGTTAAAAATTACTTTTAATATATGTTTTCAAAACACAATGAAAACTGTTTTTAGAAAAATGTTTGTTTCATTTAAGAAAATGAGCTTATAGAAAAATAAAGTATCATTTTTATTAAAATTGAGTTAATTGGATTATTTTAAATTAAATTAGAATTATTTTTCTTTAAAATCAAATAAAAACCTAAATTAACCTTATAAATACTTGATTAAAAGGGAAGAACTAAAAATAATTTTTATTTGAATAAAAATATTACTTAGATTTCCAAAATATTAAGCATCTATTTATAAGTTCAATATTATATTTTTATATATTATATTACTTATTAAAAATATATTTGTTCTATACTAAAGGTTTCAAAAACCTTAAATATATTCTTATATCATTACAATATCATAGAAGTGATAGTTTTTTAAAATTGGTATTTTTTATTATTCACCTAAAAATCAATTATTTTTTAAAATTTTAAAAAATTCATACTAATATAATTTTATCATAATTAATTCAAAAAAATAAATTAATTAAATCAAATTAAAATTTAAAAAATTTATTATTGAGTTTTTAGTCAAATTCATGAATAAATCTTTGCGCATTATTTTATTATTTCTTTAGAAAAAAAGTTTACTTATTATAATTGAATCTTGGGCGTTACTGGGTAGTTCCAAAGGGTACTCACATGTTGCCTCCAAAGTTATATACTTTTTTCTTATTCTATTTTAAATAAATATATTCAATTTTTTTAAAATTTTTATAGATGAGAATATCAATAAATTTTGGATGAGAATTAAGATAAAAGAATTGATTAAATAAAGAAGATAATTAATTGATTTGGGCATGATTTATCTTAAATAAGAAGGATTTGGATTGAATGATAGTTTATTAAAAGTGTAATTAGTTTCCCCTTTTATGGATGGTCATGAGAATAAAATAGATCTTTGTATTCGATTGGTTTTATTTTAATTTATTATTATTTTTAAATTAAATTGATGACATGTCTGTCATCCCTCATCTCATTATGTAATGGCCTACATAAACATGATTTGATTTTATGTAAAACCCTTAACTAATCCTTTGTTTCACCTAACCTATGTGTGATTAAAATATTATTTACTTGATTTAGCTCCCAAATGAGTGGAGGAAGTTCAAGTTTATATTTGAGGAAAAACCAATCCAAGAGATACATGAGAGGATATATTGAAAGCAGCAACATGAACCAAGTTGTAGTTCAAGATATTTTCCCCTAGGTTGAAGGTTAGTTTATCATCCAATAGATAAAATAACCCTTAAAATAGTCTCATGATCATACCACCTATTATTATTTTATTTCTATCAAGTTTCATAGTTAATTTCATTATGGATGTTTTGTCATGATCACATGAATTAATGAACTAGAAAGTATGAAAGACAGAAATATAATAATTTGGATTGTGCATAAAATTTATCTAAGCCACTGTTAATCTAAGTAAACCCACTTGATATTAATAACAATTTAATAAAGATAAAATAGTCAATTTTTTATAAATATAAAATACATCAATTATATATATTATGCCAGTATTGACTTATACTACTCAAGTTAAAATCAAAACATCGTTAAAAGTGCTTGACTGACCAAAGTTAGGGTGATTTCAATTAGTGAGGAATTATAACATGAGTTTTGGGTTTAATTAACTTAGTTCACATCAAGGGTCAACTGCTAAAGCAAAAATTGGTGTAATTGAGAGGAAAGGGTTAAGGAAATATATATTCAAGATTTTAGGATTGGGGAGTCCACTCAACAAATCAAAGAGATAAGAGCCAATGTAGTTGAAAAAATTATGCCTACTTAAAACCCTTCAAATAACTTTACGTGAAAAAGTACGGGTTATGATAATGGGAATACAGATCTTTGCCACTAGAATATCCGGACAACGAGATATTCCAAAACCAATGGTGAGGGATATTTGGATTTTAATAAAATAGTAAATATTATTAAATTTAATATTTATTTTCTAATATTATTAATCAGATAAATTTTTAAATTTATTGTCTTTTTAATTTTAGAAACGAAAACCCATATTACTTCAACTATAACATTGTGATCAATACTTGATAAGGATAACCTTCTCACTAGCACTATTTTCCAAGAATGGAAAAGGGGGTTTTAAATTATTCTACACCATGAAATGAAGTTATATGTGTTAGAAAACCCATTTTTAAAGCTCCATGTCAATAGTATAATGAGGAGGAATTATCTCTATACATGAAACATTTGGATGATGCCACATATTCCCAATGTTTCATGCTATCATTCATTTACAGTGATCTTCTAATGAAACATGAGGGTATGGATGCATATGGCATGATGTCTCACTTCCATGATCACTATCAAGAGAAGGTGATACAAGAGAGATATGAGATCTCCAATCAAATATTCACATCAAATCTTGGAGATATGACACCAGTTGGGCCTTATGTAGTCAAGTTAATGGGATACATATAGTACTTACACATCTTAGGTGCTGAATTCCCTGAGGAACTGAACACAAATTTCATTTTATCCTTACTACCTAAATATTTATCTAGTTGTATTATTAAATACAAAATGATCAATAATGAGAATAATCTTTCAGAACTTATCAGTCTCATTCCCCATGTTGATAGGGACATGGGTGTGAAAAACCTATAGTCTTTATAGTGAACAAGAAAAGAAAGAATAAGGAAAATAAGTCCAAGGATCACACTAAGTATAAATCTCCCAATAACCATTATTCCAAGAAGAAAAATATCTAAAGGTAGGTGAAAGAAAAAGATGCAATGTGTTTTACATTTGGTTAGCTAGGCCACTGGAAGATGAACTGCACCTTGGAGAAATATAAAGATAAAGGTTCATTTATTATCAAGTTAAATATTTCTATATCTACACATTAGAGATTAGATTCATATTTTAGTGCTCACATATGCATCCAAATATAGGAACCAAGTATAATTTTAAATATTTATAAAGGTGGTGTGGATCTTCAAGTAGCTAATGGGGCACAAATTGCTGCTTTGTCTATAAGAGACCACCATCTTCCATTTCCAATTAATATGGTTTTGGTTTTAAAGCATTGTTATTTTGTACCCAGTGTTAATAAGAACATAATATATATTTATTTACTTGATATGAATGGATTTATTTTAAAATTTGAAAAGAAATAATGTTTTTTACAAAGAAAACATTTTTTTATGGTATTCCATAAATAAATAATAGTTTTTATGTATTAAATTTTGAAATATAAGTATTGTAAATAGGTAAAAAATAATTTTCATTGGAATAATATAACACCCAACTAGGGTATCACTATCTTGGTCACATAAATACAAATCATCTAACAAAGATCTATCAAGATGTCTATTTAGACTCTTTTGAGATAAAACAACTTGAAATATTTCATACTTGTTTATAAGGGAAAATAAACAAACCACCATTTGATGGACATAGTGAAAGATCCATAGATCTTATAGGATTAGTACACACTTATGAGTGCGGAAATTTTACAGTAGAATACATAGGTGGATATTATCACTTTATAACTTTTATTAATGACTTGAGTAGGTATGGATTTGTCTACTTAATGAGGTATAAGTTTGAGACATTTGAGAAATTTAAAGAGTTCAATAATGAAGTATAAAATAAACTTGTTAAGAATATAAAGAATCTTTGATTAAATAGAGGTGGGGAATATCTTAACTAAGAGTTTATTGACTTTCTAGAGGAGTTTGGGATTCCATATCAACTCACTCCACCTTATACACAATAGTGGAATGGTTGTAGTAGAAGGAGGAACTAAAGATTTCTAGACATGGTAAAGTCGTTGACGATTCAATTGGATAATATATTATCCTTTTAGGGACATGAATTAAGAAATATGACATATAAACTAAAACGAGTACCAAATAATGTAGAAAATGATTTTCCTTTTGAGTTATGGAGTGTAAAGTGACATGTTTTGTCATATACACATGTATAGTGACATGAGGAATTTTTAAGTCTCACTTAGGAAATAAATTATCACCCTTAAAAACAAAGTGTATATTTATAGGTAATTACAAAGAAACAAAGGGGTACTATTTATAAAACACCTCAAAAAAAATGGCGACCATCACAAGACAAGACATTTTTATTAAAAGGTAGAAAATCATCCAAAAGGAAATTGGATAGAGATTGAATTAGAGAATGTTTATACTCAAGATACATTAGAGTTGGCATAATAAAAGATTCCATAGGTCCCCATGGAATAAGTTTTTTCTAAAAAAATTACTACACTGGAGAAATAGAGAGGTAAGAGAGCTATAAAGATACAATTTTCTAGTCACAAAATATGGTGAATCATTATTGATTGAAAATAATGAACCTCTATCATATAAAGAGGAATTATAGAGCTTAGAAGCTACAAGATTTCAAGAAGAAATAAATTATGAGATAAATTCTATGTATTAGAGAAAAGTTTAAGTTTTAGTCAATCTTCTTGTTAATGTAAATCCTTTTGGGTGTAAATGGTAATTTAAGATAGAATCAGACAGGAAATATAAAGTGAATACCTATAAAGCATGAATAATAGATAAAGGGTTTAAATAATGACAATTCATTGAATAAGATGAAACCTTTTCTACAGATACCTTGTTTAAATCCATCATAATTATACCTATTAGAGTATATTTCCATGAATATGATATTTGGAAGATGGATGTAAAAATAGATTTCCTTAATGGGGACCTTCAGGAAGATGTCTATATGACACAGTTGGAAGGATTTTTGGCTCCAGGTAATGTGAAAAAAAGTATTCATGTTTTAGAGATCCATTTATGGATTAAATAAAGAATATAGGTCATGGAACATTGAGTTTGATGAATCTATAAATGAATTTGGTTTCATTAAGAATTAATTTGAGCCATGTGTTTACAAGTGGTTTAGTGGGAGTGCAGTTGTTATCTGTGTGGTATATTTTGATGAAAAATTACTTATTGGAAATAGAATAATAGTTTTATAGTTTGTTAAGGACTGGATAAAAAATTTCTTCTTTATAAAGGACTTAAGTGAATCAACCTACATCATAGGGATCAAGATCATTCATGATAGATCCAAGAGGCTGTTTGGAGAAAGTAAAGATACATACAATGACTAGATACTAAAGAGAGTTAGAATGGAACAATACAAGAGTGGATTGGTTACAATGTCATATGTTATAAATCATTCCAAGAGAATGTTTCTTCAGACACAAGAGGAGAAAAAGATAATGAGTAATATCCCTTACACATCTGTGATAGGATCATTCATCCATTCCATGTTATGTACTAGGATTGATGTTGCCTATGACTTTATCGTGGTAGGTCGATATCAAGATGATCCATGTGAACAATATTGGTCTACTATCAAGGATATACTTAAGTATATAATTTCTAATAAGGATATTCTCTTGGTGTATATAGGATACTTGGTGTAATGTCCTGGGTTTTTAAGTGGTTTAAAAAGTCCCAAACCTGTTTGAATTTTGAGTTTGGTCAGAAGTCCAATTTTCTTTTTATGTTTTGAAACATAATTCCAAGAGTTTGATTAAACCAAAACCTTGATTTTAGATGAGTTTTAATGATCAGAAAGTACCCTAGGGTTTTGGATGGGTTTTAGAAGCATCGGGCCACAATAAACTAGTTCCCAAAAAGCACAGTCTGAGGTGCAAAGTTTGGGAAAACCATACAGCCTCCCTAGAGAAACTGTGTAGCCTACCGGTGACACTAACATGGTTTTTCCAGCCATGTAGGTGGGGGTTCATGGCCATGAGATTCCTCTATATTTTTTAATAAAGTAATTTTGTATGGTTTTCAAATGGTTTGAAAAAATGTGCACCTTTCCCATGCATGTACGATTCTTAGGAAGAGAGCACCGCACGACTGGTGCACGGTTAGCCAAACCGTGTGGACAAACCATATGGATCATTAATTTGCTTGATTTTACCAAATTTCCCCTAAAAAATATATCCTTATTTCTCCTCCCTTTCCTCCCATTTAAACCATATAGTAGGGATCTCCTCCCATTCTTCTCCTCCCTAGGAATTGAGGTAACTTCCATGTCCAAGCTTTGATTCAAGCTCCACCAGTCTCATTAGATCCACATTAGTAAGGCATTTAATTTGATATCTCCTTTACTTCATTTATTTTTCCATATGGAATACTAAATACATTTGGGTTGTTTTCCATATTTTCAAGGTATTCATCTAAAACACCATTTTATTCTGATTCGGATTGAGTTAGAGGCTAGGATCAGACAAGCAAGTGCCTACTAGTATGATGTAGGTGGTACCCAGATTTATCCTTTATTTTTTTGGTGTTTTGTGGGTGTGTTCTATATAAGCCACATGGCTTAACTAAGTGATAACCCTAATAAATTATTTTATGTATTTAAATTAATAAAGTGATGATATGGGATGCCATTGGGAATTACCTCATCCATTTTTACATGCTAATCTAGGTGAGAGGCTTGAGACCACTTGGTAAGACTAGGTTGGGTGTGTGAATTCAATTAAATTGAATTGTTTATATTGAATTTATTAGTTCCATGGGAATGTGATAGGCATGTCCCAAGAATTAAGGTGATTCCAATCATCTGGAATGAGGAAACATAATTTGTTAGGTTGGGATTGGCCCGAGATACACAGAGTTATTTTGATCACATATTGAGGTGATGAGTTCGTCAGGTTGAGAGAATGGATCTTGTTATTTGAGATAGTGTTGAACATTAGGACATATCAATATGGTATTAGCCATATGAGGTTATAGATGGTTTGGATTAGGTATATTTTTTCATTTTTTCTCTCTGTTTGTTGGTTGATGAACCGTTGGAGTCATGTGCACATAGATCAGACTCATATAAGGTGGTGTTGACCACTCGATGTGGGTGGATTCCCTCATAGACTATGAATATTAGGTGATGGTGTAGAAGATCAGAAATGTTTTGGGGTGATCTCCATATAAATCCATGTGGATGGTGATGGACCAAGGGATAACGGTGATGAGACTGTTGGTTGGGGGATGAGGCTTGATGGGATACTTGAGCCCATTGGGACATGATATTGAGGGGATATATATCACCATTCCATGAGATGTCATCTGTTGAGCCGAAAATGATAATTATTATTGGTGGAAAATATCACTGTGCCTCAAGATGTCAAGATTCGAGTCGATAGTGGTTTTTTGAGCTGAGGTCTGTGGGACCAGGGACTTGTTTGGGTGTACCATTTGGGTGCTTGTTATATTAATAATAACATGAGGTGCATAGTTATACTTTAGAGGTGGAAACTAGGTTTTCACCTGGAATTATTTCATCAGGGGATACCTTAGGATTATTCCATGGATCTTTTCCATTGTAATTATATATATGCAGATAGATTCTAAATGCTATATATATAATTAGGGGCATGTGTTTAGACTTATATCAGTAATATCTGAAGTAGGTAGAATGGTCAGTTGTGATTGTTGAGTATAAGTGGATCTGGTTAAATATTACATGTGTGTGATTTAGATTTATCTATATTCATCATACACCTATATAATTATGTATTTAAGATAGGAACATGTTGGTGGTGGCCTATTAAGATTTATTCTCATAGCCTATAAGGGCCCTTGGGGCGTGTGTAGACTTTATGTCTCTAATATCAGGTAAGGGATCAGGCTGAGGAGATGAGCTATAATGATAATATTGTGCGTCTTATCATGGTATGGATGGAAAGATACCACAATGGTTCCTACACTAGTTGGAGTTTCATTTCTGTTTAGCATGATTTATATATATATGTATTGATGGTTGGCCACAAGTGACCCTATTTGTTTATTTCCATATATGAACTTTTATGAATTGGAATGAGTTATCTGCAAGTTTTATGTTTACCTTTGAGATTGTTTATTTATTATTCCTCCACTGCTGTGTATTTATGACTCTGTTAGTTTCATTTTTATTCCACTTATTATGATTCCTCTTACGCTACTATATTTATATAGGGATCATTGTTATTATCTCCACCTAAGGGTATAGTCTCCCCACTGTCACCTCTTTACACCCTTGATACTAGTCAAAATTATTTGGAATACGAGGAGGTGTGTCTAAGGCCCACTGGTACCCTATCCCAAAGCTTTATTTTTAAGTGGATCTTGGGTATGGGAACTATAAATGGTATCAGAGTGAGTTTTTGACGATGTTTCCTGGAAGTATCACAAGACCTAACTATTAAATGGAAACCATGTTCGATGGGTTATAAATGATATCATTTGTTTTATTTTCTATTGGTCTTACAATTTGGGCCATGGTAGTACAGATAACAATATGTTATTGAAAATAGTTATAGAGCTTGTGTTTAAGTGCCTTCATCCCCTTGAACAAGGTGTATACCAAGTTACCAGGGGTGGTAAATTGATGTTACACTTTTAAATTTTACATCTAATTTGATTTCCACTTTGGGTGGAACAATTGGGTGTGATGGTTATCTATATTTTAGCTTTTGACCCTTGGACCAATATGGAAAGGGAGGTTTGATCATTCTTCATGATATGAACATAGGTTTATATGATGTATGATTTATTGTTATTCTCATTGGGAACCTAGGATATGCTAAGAGGTGTTGTATGATCATTCATAGGATGAGGCCTTAGAGGGTCATGATGATCATGATACATAGGTATAGGCTCTGGTATAGATAGGACAACCATATATATCTAACTTTGGGTTATTTCTTGATGATCATCTCAGAGAGATCCTAGTTCAGGCTATGCATGCCATCGACATAGGAGCTCAAGAACCCGATCCATCTATGGAATACCTGACTTGTGAGTTATAGTCATAGAACCCACTACTATTTCAAGGAAAGGGTGGAACAAAGGAAATAGAGAAATAGATCAAGTTGGTCCAGAACATTTTAGACCAGATTGAGACACCCCTTGGCCAGAGGCTGAAGTTGGAAACGTAAATGTTTAGAGGACTAGAAAAATGTCGGAGGGGCATATACATATAAGTAAGAATACATGAGGGACTCGCCTTGATGTATTTTGAGGACATATTCTCTAAACACTTCTTTCCAGATACACTGAGGGAGTATAGTGTAACATCCCAATATTTTGTGAAATATATATTTTTGAATTAATTAAAACTTCTAGATATTTTTCAATTCACACAATATTGAATATAGCTTATTTTATATGAAAGAACTAGGTTTGGCTTGTGTTAGTTGCAACACAAAGTTAATATTTCCCTACATGAAATAATTATATTATCTTTTGATATAGGAAACAATATATTTGGATTGTGTTATAAGGACTTCCAAGTTCCTTCAATAGTATGCATTACACGCAAGACCTAGTTTTACAAAATTATAGTGTACTATTAATAATATTATTAAAATATTATTATAGTTGTCACAAAGCCATTTGAATGGTAGTTATGAATAAGATTAATTAAATTATGAAAATATGGTTTACAAATGTATATAAGAAGAATTATTTTTTGATTAATTAACTATAAATAAAAATAAAACCAATTTAAAAATATCAAAAATCCATTGCTAGAAAACTATATTTATGAAATTAAACACATTTTATCTCAATAAATTAATTAAAAAAATGTGATAAATGATTTTAATGATATATATATATATATATTATATTCATTCAATTATTTAACGTTAATATTATGCGTTTTCTAGAAAAGAGATAAGAATAAATCCAATTTTACACACAGTGATATATATTCTTCCTAAAAGGCAATTTTACTGCCTTTTAATGATGAAACAGTTTTAAATATAATTTTTGAAAATTTAATATATTTTATTTGAAAAAATTAACTTCATTTTTTAAATCATAATATCAAAATTTACTTTTGGTGAATTTTTGGTATTTTTATGAGAAGTTTCATTTTTTGATGAATAGTGAAAAAAATTGAATTTTAATTGAAAATTTCATTTTCTTATAATTTATTTATGTAGTTAAATTATATTTTAAATTTATTTTAAAGTATATTTTGATCAATTAAACACCTATTAATACAATTTATTTCATTTTAATCAAGTTAACATTGAAATTGGATATAAAAACATTTCAAACTTTTGAACATTTTAATTTTAAGAACCTGTTGTCTCATGCCATCTGTGGGATTTATTTTAAATTAATGTCTCCCACTTCTATGATTAGAATTTTTAAAAATGGATTAAATATTTGGAATCATCATAATTTATAATTTTTAGTGATGTAAACTTTTTTTTGACATAACATATTAGTGAAATTTATTAAAATTAATTACAACGATTAAGGTAAAAACAAGTTTACTTAGTAGTTAAACTTTAATTTAAGTGTCCAAATAACCTATAAACATGTATAAAAGACATTTTATGGAATTATTTTGACCATATACTCCATTTTATAAAAAATAGAAAATTATTTTAGGTACATTAGGTAAGGGATACCTCCCAATAGTGTTTACCTTTTTATATATGCAAGAATCTTACTCCAACTCCACTATAAAAGGGAACTCACCCCATCAATTATTTACACCAATAAAGACATTTGGATAGTCAAAAAACTTCTCAAATAGGCTCTATTTTTTTAATCTCAACCTATAAGCCTTAATTTTGGCATAAATCCAATGAAGGAAGCACTTTGGTGCAAATTAAAAAGATTTAACCAAAGAAGAGGTAACATTCCTCAACAAGCACTTTTGTTTTTCTTCTTTATAAACCCTTTTAATCCCTTTTATATAAAACTTATATAATAACCTCAGTATAATAAATATACAGATATGTTTTTATGCTAATAGTAATGTATAAACCTTCACACACTTCCATCAAATGGGACACACAATCATTGTTCGTGTGTACGATAGACTACCACCTCACAAAACGACGTCGTTGTTTATTCCACTAACACATATCAAGGTTGGAAATAATGATGAAAATAATATTTTTATTTTATATATAAGATATTTATGATTTATTTATGCTAATTTAATTATTATATAACACATACCACATGCTTTTCATTTTTTGGGAATATAATAACTTCGTTTGTGAACGTGTGGACTACCGCCTCCTAAAAACAGCGTGATCCATTCACAATTTACATGGAATGTATTAAGGATGGTTTTAGTAAAATTATAATATATATATTAAATAATAATTATACTATAATTATAATATATATATATATACACATGTCATTCAATTTCTTTCTTTCAATATGATAAGAAAATAGAAACAATGTTCCTGCGTACGTAAAACATACCGTCTCCATAAACGGTGTATTCCATTTAATATTTCTATATTTTATATATTATTATAAATAATTATATACCGAATATATGTGATATTTAAATCATTTTAAAATTATATAAATTATTAAATCATTATTTAAGTAAGAGGATCAAGAATAAAAAGTAAAAAAATATACGAAAAACAAAGCAGTTATTACCAGAAACATAACATTAACAAGGAATTGTTAATAAATGGGTAAAATAAATTCATAATCAAATAAAATATGGTAAAATATATAATAATATGGTTCTATGGTGGATTTATAATAAACTTATATTTATTACATATGAGGTTTGAATGTGTTTGAACAAATTCAAGACTTAAGGTAAGGGATTTCTCATCCCACTTTTATTTCTGTAAGATATATGCTATATTCACCACTTATTATTGTTGTGTGGTATATATATTGTCATAAGAAATTTTATTTCACGAATTTATTTTATTTTATGATATTAAAATTTAAAATTTATTTTATTATTTCACAGATCTCATTATTCAAAAGTTACTCAAGTAGTAAGGGGATTTCTAATCTCACTTTTATTTCCACGAGACTTATGACTTATTCACCACTCATTTGTTTTTGTGGTGTATATACATCTCATGAATGTATTATATGATAATTATCCTTAAATTTATAGTTATTTACATATCCATTTTATGATATCAATTTCATGGGGTTTTACGGTTCAAAAGTTACCAAATAGGGAAGTTAATTTTATCTCAATTTTCCTTCTTTAAGAGACATGTTCTGTTATGCACCTGTATTATTTTACAAGGTGTACATACTACCATTTTACATGTTATATTATTAATATAATTATTTTAATTATATTTTAATCTTTATGTAATGTTATTACTTAATGGGGATTAGGTTTCTAATTTTCCAAGGTGGTAAGAGTTTATTGCTACAATCTCATCGTTTATTAAGATTGTTTATGATTATGATTCCATTGATAAAATATTATCATCCATATCTCAAGATTTATCATGATTTTTTATCCCATGGTTATTAATGATATATTAAAGTAATGTTACTATTTTTCACTCTTTTATTCTTAATAATATTAATATATTTTTTAAAATAAAACCTGACTTTCTTTCTCCCTTTATTTGTAAATCTATTTGATTCAAAAACCATGTTTCATAAAAATGTTTTTAAAAATATTTTTAAATTATATTTTAAGATAATTTTCAAGGAAAAATATTTTAAAAGTGTGTTATGTTTTAAAAAGGTTTTTCAAAATATTTTCAAGATTTATTTATAAGTTTTCAATGATATTTTCAAATAAAAGGTTTTCGAAATGTTTTTAAATATTCCTTTATAAGTTTTGAAGGTTATTTTCAACAGAAATGGTTTTTTAAATGTTTTATGTTTAAAAAAAAAATTCAAATTAGAAAGGATATTTTAGTCAAAAAATGTTTTAAATGATTTTTAATTATTCCTTTATATGTTTTCAAAGTGGTTTTTAAAGAAAAGGATTTTGAAAATATTTTATGTTTTAAAAAGTGATTTTAAAAGAAAATTTATATTCCAAGTGATCATTCAAAATACTTATCTATCTAAGATGGAATACCTTGATATAATTTATAATTTACTAGGGATATGATGCAAGTATAACATCCATATTCTTTCTCTAAATGGTTTAGGTTTTGATGTAATGATGTTTATAGAACCCTTTTAATTTCCCTGAGTAAAACATGTTTCAAAGAGATTGTTACAAAACTCATTTCTTTTCAACATTCTAATCATGTTTCAAATATATTAACATAAAGGACATTTATTTTCCATGGGTTAATCATGTTTTGAAATAATAATTGTTTTTTGAGTTTTTATGATGATATACAAACAATATGTAATTTATTCATGTTGTCATTCATGGAAATTTCTTATACAATGGGGTTCCCCAGATAGCACCAGGTAAGCCTATTACAGCGTATACGATATGGTGGATCATATAGCACCAAGTAAGACCATTACAACTTATATGACGATGTAGCCTAGATAGCATCAAGTGAGTCCATTATATCTCTTCAATTAATTGGATAGATATTTATATCTCATGGGATATACATGTCCAGAACATGGAGTACACTCAGTTCAATAATACAGGGTTTGAATGATGAGTGAACTCGGCTCAGTAATACAAGCCTGGAATGGGAAGTGAACCCAGTTCAGTGATAAATGGCTGGAACGGGGAGTGAACCTGGTTTAGTAAAGTGATTTGTCCACTAGGATGGTATTTGGAGTGATCTTTGATTACTGACATGGTTTGGGGTGTGAATCCATTAGACTAACATGGCGTAGGCAGTAAGCCTTGACTACCATGGAAATAATTTTATATGTTTATGTGTATTCCAAAATTCCATATTTTATTTCTATGTTTTGATTTAATGTCTTATGCTATTGATTCACTGAGGTCTCATGTCCTATTAAATTAAAATATTTATGCCATGAATCTTGATTTTGATCATTGATATAGAGGGTATGATCTTCTAATGCAATGATATTATTCTCATACTCTTAAGCTCGTGATTATGCTTACATATCTTTTTTTTACCCATACTAAGCATTTGAGCTCACCCATTCTTATGTTTCCTTTCCCCAGGTTATGAAGAAAAGTTTTAAGTATGAGTAATAAAGGGAAATATATTTATGGGTGACTTTGAATATCTTTCACCAAGTTAGAAATTTAAGTTTCCAGGTTTCTAAATACACTAAAATATTATGGTAGTTAGGCTTGTACTTTTGTAATGTGATTAATATTCATATAAAATGATGTAATATCCATTTATGTTAAGACTATGTCACTATAGTTGGTATCAAAGGAAAGGTTTAGTCAGCCTTGGAAACTAGGATGAGAAAACTTTAGTGGGATCCCTATGGATATTTATAATTATATTTATAGGGATGTCTCTAAGTATAAGACTAAGATGTCATAGATTTAAAATAACGTGTCATTATTTAGACATCATATAAGTAAATTTTCATGATTATGTGGTTTTATATAATGATAATTGTTTCCAACACTATGATTTATGGTTTTATTCAATGATTGGAACTAGAAGGAACTTGGTTAAAAATGAATGTTTCAGATGTGGAAAGTATGGGGACAATAAAAAACAATTCCTAAGTGTAAATCTCATGAATAAAATCAGGAAGGCGGTAAGAGTATTGGTTATACTACTGAATATAAAGAGAATACGAATGACATGTAAAAGGTAAGTGCTATTATAATATTATTTTTTATAATCATGATTAAATTGTGTACGAGGAACCTTAAGACATTATTCATATTTGATATTCTTGGAAATAGGAATTAAGGAATAAGATGATGAAGCCTCAGTAATGGTTTAAGAATAATGTTGGATGATTGAAGTGTATATGTATTTTAATTCAAGAACTATGTTATATGAATGATGAAGTATATTCTTTCCATTAGGGAATTGAAGAAAAATATTGATTGGTTCTGATGACCTAGAAAAGTGATTTAATGAAAAGGGGATATTTTAATTAAGTTAAGGTAACCCTTTGATGTTGGGAAATTGTTTTTAGCTTGGATAAATATATTATTGATTTGGATATAGTAAATTGGATAGTATCTATGAACTCATAATTGATAAAAGATTTTTTTAAATTATTGGTTATGAAATCATGGATGGATTTTATGACATTTTTTGGATTTAAGGAATGTATCCAATAATATTTGGAATAATAAAGAATGAATGTTTTCAATAAGTATTTATGGAAATTTATTTCATTACCATGTTTCAAGAGAGTACATGATAAAGGTATTCACATGGTTGGTATATAACAACCCTAATCTTTGTTACATATTTAAACATGATTTATTATATAAACATGCACTTAAGAAAAATATGAGGATTGAGAGGTCCAGTGTCTTAGGAAATTAGGAACATTACATGAAAAATTAATACATAAAATACAATATCTTTATTGAAAACTTCTTTTAAATGAACACAACATTCCTTCATACTTAGCATTTCATGGGATAACTTAAGGATATACATAAGAAAAGGCTGAGATATAAAGCCCAGTAAGAGAGTAAACAAGGAAAAGCATGAATAATATAGTACATGTTAGGAAATAGGTATATAAATGGAGCACAAGAGAAACATGAACATAAAGGCATGATATAGCATGATTATAATAACATGGAAATGTGGCAATGACATACAACATGATATTAAAATGAGCCAAGACTCATTGCACATAGATTAACATGAGTAAACCCTCATTGAACTTGAATTATCATGAGTAATCCTTCATTTCACTTTAATTATAATGATTAAACCCTTATTGCACATGACGTATCATGATACTAAATATTACCCAATTCATTAGAGCACTATCAAGGCACACCCTTTATAAACATTTCATTTCATACATAAGTGTTCCACATGGATCCTATAACATTGAATCATTAAACATCATAAGTTATTTCACGATTAGGTAATGTGGAATAAATACAAGTAATTACCATTAAATATGTATATGTGCTTATAGGTGAATACCCTTGATAGAGAAATGGGTATGATATTCAAAACATAATGATTTTGTCTTGGAAAATTGTGGTGCAATTTCAGCAGCCTAACGATGTGATAGAAAAATTCATAAAAATGGTTATTGATATGGAAAGGGGTATCTAATCATAATTAAATTAAATGGAAAGTAAGGGGGTCATATATATACATGTCCCAACACGTGGAATTTAGAAATAGAAGGTTTAATATAACAAAGAAACTTGAAGAAAGAGTAGAAATGGAATAACTCTTATGAAATTTGGGCATGGTAAAGGGTGTACATGGGAGGAATTAATGAGAGAGAAAGAGGTCTCTAATCATTAAAAAATAAGTATGGAAGTATGTTGGAGGTTATAAATCATACCCCAACATTTTTAATTGAATGTAAAAGGGTATTACAATATAAAGAAACTTGGAAAAAAATGAGAAAGGAAGGAATCCCTTACTTGAGTGTGTGACTTATAGAGATTGAGGAGGGGATTCTTGAGGTATTAGGGAGACTTTTGAGGTTTCAAAAGAGAGGAGTATAGAGTAGGTAATTTCTCCAAGAATTTTTAGTGAAGATAAGTGAGAGCTTGGGTGGGTTTATATAGGAAATGATTGAACAATTCTTTAATATTTCCCAAACATAGGTTTTGGAATCTATATAATTAAATATTCAAAACCAAAAACCTTCACATGGGTTTTTACCATGGTTTTTTCCAAATTAGAGTAGAAAAAATTATTTTATAAGGCTAATTTATGAACATGTTAAAATATTAGGCTTATTTATGTGGAGGTGAGACACACTCTCAAGGAAATCATTTTAAAGAGTTAAAATATTTTATAAGTCTTGGAGGGTCCACTAAGGCTTTGTAAAATTAATCAAACAAATATAAAATCACATATTTTTAAAGGTAAAATATATATTGTCTGAATATTCCTTTTATAGTACTTTATTACATTACTTTTGGGTCATTATGATGTCATAAAACACATTATATATTTAAACGATGTTTAATTTTTACCCAAAAATTCGTCTATCTCTGAAAATTATGAAAAATTCACCGTTAGATAATTTAGACATGCTGAATCCAAAAATTATATTAAATTTATCTAAATAATTTTCTAAATATGTGAATTTTCACTTTTATTATAAAAACTGAAATTTATAAAAAATTCATGGGTTTTGATAAAAGCAGCTTTCAAACCTTAATAAAAATTACAATTTTATTAATAAAAATTATAAGATCATTTATATTTAATAATAATTTATTTAGTAATAAAATTTTATCAAAATATTATTTACTTAAAAAATCCATTAATTCATAAAAATATATTTCTTAATTGAATATTAACTAAAAATACTATTTGCGCTTTAAAAACCATTTATAAAGTAACAATAATAAAATGAATATATATTATTTATACAAAAAATAAATCACATAATAATAATGACATGGTCTTGTTACATAACCCCTTATAACACCCACATAATACCTAAGGGTAAGGTGTGTAATGATGAAAGACTCTTGGGGCGGTTCAGATAACATCACTCGGGTGGTAATCTCTATTAACTTATACTTATTCTATAGGTAGTTACATTCAAGATTAACATGTTGAAGCTTGGCTTGGGATTGGTCAAGAGAAATGACCAGTGATTCAACCTATTTTTTGAGCTCCAACAAATGGGCTTCGTATGGAGCATTTATACTGGATGAGGCCATTGCTTCCTTTGTCTGTGTAAATTGGATTTGTTAAATCCCTATATTTATACTAATCATGTGATCACTATTCAATGACTATATTAACAATGGTAACAATTCTTAACGGTATTTTAAAATCCAAAAACATAAAAACAAGGATGTTCATATGTTTTATATAACCATTTTACATAAGTAGACATTTAATTAGATCAAGAGGAATTTTAATTAATAAAAGTTTGGGTTGTTACAGTCTTCACCCCTTAAGAAATTATTCCCTCAAAATTTACTTTTTTATCACTAAAATAGATGAGGGTAACTCATATTCATCACTTCCTCTAATTCCCAATTTTCTTTTTCAAACTTGTGGTTTCTCCACATCACCTTAACGAGGGGAATTGTCTTATTTTATAGAAATTTTTCCTTACGATCTAAGATCTTCACCAGGTTCTCTTCATAGAAGAGTTCATTCTCCAATGGTACCACCTCTAGATTGAGTAAATGTGATGTGTCAAGTATGTACTTCCTCAAGAGTGATACATGGAATACATCATTTAATTGATATAGTTTTAGTGGGAGTGCTAGTCGATAGGCCACTGCTCCAATGTGATTAAGGATCTCAAAATGGCCGATGTACCTTAGAATAAGCTTTCACTTATTCCCATATCTCATAACTCTCTTCCACGGTGATATGTAGAGGAATACCATGTCTCCAACATCAAACTTTAGGTCTCATCGAAAATTATCATCATAGATATTTTGTCGACTCTGAGCATCTTTAATGTTTTGTTGGATGGTCTTAACCTTTCCACCATTTATTCAACCATTTCTGGACCTAGGAGTTTTCTCTCCCCAACTTCATCCCAACATGTCGATGTTCTTCACCTCTTCAAATAAAGGGCTTTATAAGGATCAATTTGGATGCTTGAGTGGAAAGTGTTGTTGTAAGAGAACTCAACTAGATAAAGATGTTGATCCCATCCTTCTTTTAAGTCCATTGAACATGCTCTCAACATGTCCGCAAGTGTTTGGATTGTCCCTTTTTATTGACCAGTAATTTGAGGATGACAATCTGTACTGAAGTTCAAATTAGTATTTAGAGTGTTTTGGTGACTCTTCTAGAACTTGTAGGTGAATATTGGATCTCGATCATATTCAATCAATAGTGGTACTCCATGCAGCCTTACCACTTATCTGATGTATATCCGTGCCAGTTGATCTAATGAGAAATCCTCATGAATTGAAATAAAGTGTATAGTCTTTATAAGATGATCCACAATAACTCTGATAGCATTGTTTTCTTTGGATGTATTTGGAAGTCCGGTGACAAAGTCTATGGTGATGTTCTCCTATTTCCATGTTGGTATGGGTAATGGTTGAATCATCCCCTTTGACTTATACCTCTCAGGCTACACTTGTTGACATACCAGGCACTTTTATGTATATTCCGTGATCTCATTCATCATGTTATCCTAAAAATAATTCCCTTGGAGATCTTGATACATCATTGTGTTTCCTGGGTGAATGGAGAAATTAGAACTACGTGTATCATCCAAAAGTTCATTCTTTAACTCTGGATTTGATGGAACATATAGTCTTGACCCAAATCTAACAATTCTTTCTTCAATAACATTCTTCTCCTAGGATTTAACTTTTATGATAGTTTCCACTTTCTTCTGAATTCCCACACCATCCTTTTGACCATACTTTTACCTTTCCAAAAGATACGGTTGGGCAATCATTTTGAAAGGACTGATGATGTTACCTTATTTATGTTTCCCATGTCCATCTTCATCAAATATAATAATATTGGATCCTTTTCAATTCTCATCAATGATAGAATAGATTGGCCTTTTCTGCTTAGAGCATCCTCCACCTTGTTTGCTTTCCCAGGGTGGTAGTGAATTGAGTAGTCATAGTATTTGATCAGCTCTAACCATCTTCTTTTGCGTATGTTCAACTCTTTCTCTGTGAATATATACTTGAGGCTTTTGTGATCTATATATATTTCATACTTCTCCCCAAAGAGGTAATGTCACCAAACTATTAAAGCTAAGATTATTATAGCCAACTCCAGATCATGTGTTGGATAGTTTTTCTCATGAACTTTCCATTGAATTGAAGCATAGGAAATGACTTTGTCATTTTGAATCAACACACATCCTAGGCCCTTCTTTGAAGCATCATTGAATACCACAAAAAGTTCTCCACTTATGGGTAGTGTGAGAACGAGCGCAGTGATAAGACTCCTTTTCAACTCCTTGAAGATATCTTCACATTCATCATTACAAAAAAACTTGACTCCCTTCTCAGTTATCTTGGTAAGAGGGTTTGACAATCATGATAAATTTCTCACAAATTAGAGATAATATCCAACTAACCCAAGGAAGCTACAGATATCCATCACAGATGTTGGCCTCGGCCATCCCTGAGTTGTATTTTTCTTGGAGGTATCCACAGATATATCATTTCTTGTGATGATATGACCAAATAATGAGACCTTAGTTAACAAGAACTCAAACTTGTTGTACTTTTCATAGAGCTTATCCTTTCACAAGGACTCTAGTACAGTTCTTAGATTCTCCCCATGCTCCTCCTTGGTTTTGGAGTATATTAGAATATCATCTATAAAGAACACCACAAATTTGTTGAGGAAATCTCTAAAGACTCTATTAATCATGTATATGAATATTGATAGAGCATTAGTGAGTCCGAAAGGAATTACTATGAATTCATAGTGCTCGTACCTTGTACAAAAAGCAGTCTTGGGGATATCCTTCTTCTTCACCCTCAATTGGTAATATCCAGACCATAGATTCACCTTGGAGAAGTATTTTGCTCCATGTAGATGATCAGACAAGTCATAAATTCTTGGAAGATGATAAATTTTCTTTATCATGATTTTTTTGAGCTCATGATAATCAATGCAAAGGCACATTGACCCATACTTTTTCTTGACAAAGAGGACTGGTGTACCCCATGGTGAAGCACTTGAGCATTTAAACCCTTTATCCAAATTATCCTATAGATGTTTCTTTAGCTCCTCAAGACCCACAACAACCATTCTATACGGAGTATTGGATATTTTCAATGCCCAGGTATAAGATCAATAGATAATTCAACATCTCTTCTATGAGGAAGTCTAGACAATTCCTCAGGAAACACTTCTGTGAATTCCCTCATAATAGGCATGTTTTCAAGGATGGTTTCTTCCTTAAACTCAATAGGGCAGTAATATCCACACTTGAGATGATAGTGATAAAGAAGATTCATCCTCCTTCTTGAACTTGTACAAAATCAGGGGTCGATTATCCATATAGAGATTGATTTCCCTCTCACAGAAATTTTTGTTGGCTCTATATAGAGATATACAATCCATACCATGAATTATATCAAATTCCACCAGAGTGTGTATGAAGAGGTTCTCCATGATGTTAAATCCAAAAATTGTGATAGGGGAGGAGTTATATTCATGGGATGCAATGATTTCCCCATTTTTCATTCTCACCAACATCTCTACTTTTATGATTTTTGGTGTTGTTGATATTGTTATACTAAACGTATGGGATATAAAAAAATGCGTAGAACCAGAATAAAAAAGTATGTTTTCTATTCTTGAATGAATAACTATAGTACCTATAACCACCTTATTTTTGGGGTTTTATTCAGCAGTAGTGATGGAAAAATCTCTCCCTTGCTGCCTTAGAGGATTTTGGTTGCCTCTGAAAACCCTTGTTTTAGGATACTGGTTTGAAAAGTTCACTAGTTCTTTGTAGTTGAAGAAATGAACAATGCGTTGAGGGTCGAATGGAGTGTTACTCTCCTCTGTCAAAGTAGTGGGTTTTTCTTGCTGATAGTTAATGTCCAGGTGCCCTTCTCTTCCACACCTAAAGCATTTCCTTATCCCCTCGAGGCAATGTCTGGGGTGCTTCTTTCCACACCTTTGGAAAGTGAGGTACTAGAATTTATTAACACCATTGGATTTATCCATCAGACCTCCAGAATTGAAGTCCAATTTTCAGTTCTTATCCCCATGATACCCATGAGATTATCTGATCTACATTTCATCTTTTAGGGTACATCGGAAAATTTCCTCATAGCTATCAAAGTCATGGATCACTAGGTATTTCTGTAAAATTGGTTTTATCCCACCAAAGAAGTGGTAAAACTTGCATTAGGGGGTAACAACAAAGTTGGAGGCATTTCATGAAAGCCTTGTGAAATTTTCCTCATATGATCTGATGGATTCATCTTATTTTTTCTTGAGGGCAATTAATTCCCTTTCCATATTAAGTTGGAGGGTGCGAGGAAAATATTTATCGAATTTGTTTTCCAGAAATACTTCCATTGCAACACCTCGATCTCTTCCTCAAGCTTCATATTTTTGATCAATCTCCACCATTGATCATATTTACCCTCCATACGATAATTATCCATAAGAATATTCTCTTGTTCATAACATTGAAGGATGAAGAATATATTCTCAATGGAGTTGATCCATTGTTCAGTGATTGAGGGATCAGATGATCCATTGAATGTAGGAGGCTTTTGTCTCATGAAGCTCTCATTTGAAGCTTGTTCTTTCTTATGGGGGGGGGGGGTTGGAAGTTCCTCTTAACCCATGTTTCTATTCAAAACTTTAGTTAACTAAGAGAGTATCATGACAATGTTTTTGATTCTTTCTCCCATCAGATTGGGCATATCATTAGAACAATCATCACATTGATCTTCACATAGGTTGTTAGCCCAAGTCCTCTTATTACCAGACATTGGTAGGAATAAAAGGAAAGTTATGGGTAACACATAAAGTGTAATCCAATGAAAAAAATGGATAACTTATAAATTACATTTGGTTCCTTAACTTATGAATTTATAGGATTCAATCTATGTTATCCATGATCTACTTCCCAACATATATTGTTTGGGGCATTTTTTTCCCATAATAATGGTTCATACTAAGCTTATGAATTTACCAAATAATATACTATAGGAGTGTTGAACGAAGAGTGTAGAAAGACCCATTTTCATGAACCATTTCCTATTCGAGTCTAGCCCAAAGCGGTGTTTTCGTGTTTTACCCCTAGATAAATCTGTTCCAGAACCACCCCTACTTGTTCGTATCTAGACAAGGATGTATTTTATTGATAAAACACTTACTCTATACTCAAAAAAATTTATGGATGTCTTTATTATACTTAGTATTATAACTAAGGCTTTCACTAGGTTTTTATAATCCTAATCCCAAAAATAACTAAACCTATCCTTTGATACCAACTTTAAAAACCCCACTCTTTATTACATATTTAAACATGATTTATTACATAAAATTTCACTTAATAAAACTCTGAGGATCAAGAGGTCTAATGTCTTAGGAAATTAAGAAGATTACATGACAACATAAGACACAAAATAAAACATCTTTATTGAAAAATTATTTTACATGACCACAACATTCCTTTGTACTTAGCATTACATGGCTTAACCTGAGAACATATATAAGAAAAGGGTGAGCTATAAATCCCAATAAGGGAGTAAACAAGGCATAACATTAAGAATAAAATAAACATTATTCAATAGGAATATCAATAGATAACAACAGAAAAATGAACATAAAGGCATGATAAGTCATGATTATCATTACATAGAAATTTGGCAACGACATACAACATGATATTAGCATGAGCCAATGCTCATTATAAATGGATTAGCATGAGTAAACCCTCATTGAAATTGAATTATCATGAGTAAAACCTCATTTAACATGAATTATCATGAGTAAAACCCTCATTGTATATGGGGTATCATGATACTAAACATTACCCAATGCATTGGAGCGCTATTAGGGCGCACCCTTTATAAATATTTCATTTTATGCATAAGTGTGCCACATGGATCATATAACATGGAATCATTAAACATCATAAGTTATTCCAAGATTAGGGAATTTGGAATACATAAATTTCAATAACATTCAATATATATATATTTCATAAAGCTGAATACCCTTGATAGAGAAATGGGTATGGTATTCACTACACAATGATTTTGATTTGGAAAATTACAGTATAATTTTGACAGCCTAACAATGCGACATAAAAATTCATAAAAATGGTTGATGAGAGAGAAAATGGTATCTCGTCATAATTACATGAAATTTATAGTTAGGGGGTTATATATATACATGTACCAATACATGGAATTTGGAAATAGAAGGAGTAACATAATAAAGAAACTTGAAGAAAGAGGAGAAATAAAATAGCTCTTATGAAATTTCGACATGGTAATGGGCGTACATGGGAGGAATTAATGAGAGATAAAGAGGCCAATAATAATTCAAAAATAATGGGGGAATAATGGGGGAGGTGTGAAATCATACCCCAAATTTTTTAATTGAAAGTAAAAGGATATTACAACATAAAGAAACTTGAACAAAAATGAGAAAGGAAGGAATCCCTTACTTGAGTGTGCGACTTCAAGAGCTTGAGGAGGGGATTATTGAGGTATTTAGGTGCCTTGGGAGGATTATAGAGAAAGTAGGGAATATTAGGGACGTGATCAAATGATTTTTAGTGAAGATAAGTGGGATATTGGGTGGGTTTATATAGGAAATGAGAGGGGAATTCTTTAATATTTCACAAACGTAGGTTTTGGAATCTATATAATTAAATATTCAGAACCAAAAACCTTACCATGGGGTTTTCCCATGGTTTTTGAAAAATTAGAGTGGAAAAAATTATTTTATAAGTCCAATGTCCTAAAATATTAAAATATTAGTCTTGATTATGTAGAGGTGAGTCACACTCCCTGGGAAATCATTTTAAAGAGTTAAAATATTTTATAAGTCTTGGAGGGTCCACTATGGCATTGAAAAATTAATCAAACAAATATATAATCACATTATTTTAAATTTAAAACATATATTGAATTAATATACCTTTTATATTATTTTATTACATCACTATTGGATCATTATGATTTCATAAAACACATTATATATTTAAACGATATTTAATTTTTACCCAAAAATTCGACCGTCTTAGAAAATTATGAAAAATTCACCATTAGATAATTTAGACATCCTGAATCCAAATATGATATTAATTTTATCTAAATAATTTTCTAAATATATGAATTTTTACTTTTAAAATAAAAACAGACATTTATCGAAAATTCATGGGTTTGGCAAAAACATCTTTCAAACCTTAATAAAAATTACAATCATATTCATAAAGACTATATGATAATTTATATTTAATAAAAATTTATTTAATAATAATATTTTATTAAAGTATTTTTTAGTTCAAAAAATACATTAATTCATAAAAATATATTTCTTAATTTAATATAAATTAAAAATACTATTTGTGATTTAAAAACCATTTATAAATTAACAATAGTAAAATGAATTTATATTCCTTATAAAAAAATAAAGTAAATAACCATAGTGCTAGGGTATTGTTACATAACCCCTTATAACACCCGCATAAGACCTAAGGGTAAGGTGTGAGATGGTGACAGACTCTTGGGGTGGCTCGGATAACATCGCTTGGGTGGTAATCTCTATTATCTTACACATCTCCCATAGGCGGTTCCATTCAGGCTTAATGTGTTGAAGCTTGAATTGGGCTTGGTTAAGATAGAAGACCAGCGATGCTACCTCCTTTCTAAGCTCTAAAAATTGGGCTTTGTATAAAGCAATTCTACTAGATGAGTCCATCACTTCCTTTGTCTGAGTTAATTGGATGTATTAAAGCCCTATATTTATACTAATCACGTGATCACTGTTCAACGACTATATTAGAAATTATAACAATTTTTAATGGTACTTTAAAATCCAAAAATATAAAACCAGGGAAGTGTATATGTTTTATATAACCATTTACATAATAAGATATTTAATTAGATCAAGATGATTTTTCATTAACAAAATTTTGGGTCATTACGTGGTATGTGACAAAGAAGAGCTACTTTATGATATATGGGGGATACATGTTAAGTGTATTTTGAGAAATTTATTAACCTTATTTTTAAAGTTTGGTATTTTCATCTTTCATAAGGGTTATAAGGTTAGCCATTTATGTAATGGTTTATGTTGAACTTCATACAAGGTTTTACATATTAAGGTGTTATCTTTCCATATGAGGATTTATGCATATTGGATAACTTATGATTACAATATTTCTATGATGCTATTAATGATAGATTTAATGATATACTATTCAGTTTATGGATCTCATGATACATTAATTATTAAATAATGAAAAGTTGAATTTTATTTCTTAGAGTAATAGATAAAGTGGAAATTGATCAAGGGACAACCAAATGGTGAGATTGTGCATTTGAAATGGAACATAATCAAGTAAGTATAACTTATTGTGAAAAATTATTCAACACTTGGAGAAGGATATTTAAACAAAAAATGTTACCCTAGTACCTTCATTTCTGATGAATCAAATTTTCCCTTAGATCATCTCGGATTTATGGTTTTGTGGTCGTTAACTTTATTTGGATCATCCGCTTCTACTGATCAATGTTCTCTATCACTCTTAATCTGTATTTCAGTGATAGTTTTATATTCTATATCCATGTTATCACTTCCCAACTATGTTATCATATTTTGATACATAGTTATGTGTTACTTTGGGAAATCCTTATGTTTCCAACTTTTTTTTCTTATATATTTTTTTAGTATTCATTTTTATAATGTGGGTTTCCATGAAGGGAACTTTTAATCATTAAAACTTTGATAACACAGAATAATTTTTTTGGGAGAAGTTCATTTTAATGGGGGCAGAATATGACACCGTAATATTTTGAGAGATATATTTTTTAATAAATTTAAATTTTTAATATTTTTCATTTCATGCAATACTAAATGTAGATTTTGTCATATGAAAGTACTAGGTTTGGATTGCATTACATTCAAAACCAATTTAATCTTACACTAATCACAAAACTTATATTATATTTTGGTACATTAAAAAATCTTATTGTCTTGTGTTAGACACAATTCAGAGTTCCTTAGATAGTTTTCATTACACACAAGACCTAGTTTTACCAAACTACAATGTACTATTAATAATAATATTAAAATATTATTATAGTTTTCACCTTACCATTGGATTGGTGGTTGTGAATAAGATTAATTAAATTATAAAAATATGGTTTAAACATGTATATAATAAAAATTATTTGTTGAACAATTCACTAGAAATTAACATAAAACTATTTTGAAAACATAGGAAATCTTTTATTAGAAAACTATATTTATGAAATTAAAAAAGTTTTACATCAATAAATTAATTAAAAAACTTTTGATAAATTATTTTAATGAAATATATATACATATTATATTCATTAAAATATTTAATTTCTATCTTATTTGTTTCTATACAATAGATAAAAATAAATCCAATTTTATGTATAAAGATATCCATTCTTTCTAAAAGGCAATTTTACCGCCTTTTAATGGAGAACATATTTTAAATATAATTTTTAAAACTTTTGTATATTTAATTTCAAAATATAAAATTTATTTTTTTAATAATAATATAAAAATTTACTTTGGGTAATTTGTTTTGGTATTTTTCTGAGAAGTTTCTTTTTTTAATGAATAGTGAAAAACATTGAATTTTAATTGAAAACTGTATTTTTGTCTATTTTTTATATAGATAAATTATATTTTAAATTGGTTTTAAATTATATTTATATAAATTATACATATTTTAATAAAATTTAGGTTATTTTAATAAAATTCACATTGAAATTGGATATAAAATCATTTCAAACTTTTTAGACATTTTCACTTTAAAAACCTATCGTCCCTTCCTGTCTGTGGGATTAATTTTAAATTAATTTCTACCACTTATATGATTAGAATTTGGAAAAATTGATTCCATATTTTTAATAATTATAATTTATAATTTCTATTAAGGTAAACTTAATTATTTACAAAAAAATACTAGTGAATGTAAATAAAATTAATTACAGTGATTAAGGTAAAAACGAGTTAACTTAGTGTTTTAACTTTAACTTAATGGGTCAAATAATATATAAAAAATGAAAAAAGAAATTTTATGGCCATATTTATACCATATCTTACCTTTTTATCTAATATTGACCATTATTTTAGGCATATGATGTAAGGAATACCTTCTAATAGTGTTGATCATTTTATATTGCAAGAATGCCACTTCTCCTCCACTATAAAAGGGCACCCACCAATTGTTCACAGCTATAAATACATTTTTATGATCCCAAACATGATCAAATAAGCTCACAAATTCCATCCTATAATCTTATATTCCTCAATTTTGGAATAAATCCAACCAAGTAATCCCTTTGGTTCAAACTAGAAGAAGTTACCTGAATAAGTCGTGACATTCCTCAATGAGCACTATTGTTTTGATTCTTTCTCTACCCCTTAAATTCGTATTTTATCAATATCATATAATAAAATCAGCATAATCAATATAAATATATTTTTTTATACTGATGTTATGACCTAAACCTTCACACACTTCCATCAAATGGGGTACGCAATCACCGTTCGTGTGTACGGTGGACTACTGCCTCGCGAACCGATGTTATTCATTCTTCCATTACCACTCTCAAGGTTGGGAATAATGGAAATAATATTTTTATATAATATATAATATATTTATGATGTATTTATTCTAATTTAATTATTATATAACATATACCTTGATGATTTACATTTTTTAGGAATACAATAAATATTTTTATTAATGCGTGGACTACCGCTTCCTCAAAGCGATGTGATGCATTCACACTTTACATGGAATGTATTAAGGATGATTTAAGTAAAATTATAATATATATATGACATAATAATTATACTATAATTATAATATATATATATATATATACATATATGGCATTTTCTTTCTTTCTTTCAATACGATAAGAAAATGGAAACAACGTTCATGCATACGTACGACCTGCCGTCTCCATGAACAGGGTATTCCATTTAATATTTAAATCTTTTATAGATCACTATAAACACTTATATAATGAATATATATGATATTTAAATCATTTTTTACATTATCTAAATAATAAATCACGATCTATGTAATAGGATCTATAATAACAAGTCAAAACATATATGAAAAACAATGCAATTATTACCCGCCACATAACATTAACATTGAATTGTAAATAAATGGGTAATATAAATTAATAATAAAATAATATGTGGTATGATATATAATAGCATGTTTATGTGGTATAATTATAATAAAATTATATTTATTACAATGGAGTTTTGAATGTGTATGAATAAAGTCAAGACTTAAGTTAAGGGATTTATCATCTCACTTTTATTTCTATGATATAGATGCTATATTCACCACTTATGCTTGTTGTGTGGTGTATAAAATTCACTATTAAATGTAATTTATTTAATTTAATTTATTTCATGACATTAAAATTTTAAATTTATTTTATTATTTCATGGATCTCATGATTCCAAAATTACTAAAGTAGTAAGGGGATTTCTTGTCTCACTATTATTTTTGCGAGACTTATGGATTATTCACCACTCATTTCTTTTATGTGGTGTAAATACCACCCATGAATTTATTCTATGATCCTTATCCTTAAATTTATGGTTATTTACATATCCATTTTATGATCTCTATTTCATGGGGTTTTACAGCTCAAAAGTTACAAATTTTTAAGGTAATTTTTTCTCAATTTTCATTCTTTGAGTCACATGTTTTGTTGTGATCCTATATTCTTTTATGAGGTGTATATACTAAAATTTGACATGTTATATCATGAATATACATACTTTTATGATATTTTGAGCTTCATTAAATGTTATTATTTCATGGGTATTCAGATTCAAATTTTCTTATGTGGTAAGAGTTTATTGTTTTAATCTCATAGTTTATCGAGATTGTTTATGATTATGTATATATTGATGGAATATTATTATCCATCTCTAAAGAATTATCATGAATTTTATTTTCATTTGTTTATTCATGATATATTCATATAATGTTACCATTTTTGTACTCTTTAGTACTTTATATAATTAATAAATTGTTTTTATTAAAATTCAACTTTATTTATCCATTTAGTCAGAAATATGTTTTATTAAAAAACAATGATTCCTAAAAATGTTTTCAAAAATGTTTTTAAATTATATTTCAAAAAAAAAATCAATGAAAATGATTTAAAAATTATTTTATACTTTAAAATGTTTTTCAAGATGTTTTCAAGATTCCTTTAAAAATTTTCAATGATATTTTCAAATAAAATATTTTCACAATGTTTTCCAAGCTTACTTTATATATTTTCATGTTTATTTTAAAAGTAAGGTGTTTTCAAAATGTTTTATGTTTTTAAAATTATTTTTAAAATAGTAAAGTATATTTTACTCAATAAACATTTTAAATGATTTTTAATTCTTCATTTATATGTTTTCAAAGTGGTTTTCTAAGAAAAGGATTTTGAAAATCATATATGTTTCAAATAGTTATTTTCAAAGTAAATTTATATTTCAAGTGATATATCAAAATCCTTCACCATATAATATGGAATAATTTGATATATTTTATGATTAACTAGGGATATGATCCAGGTATTCCATTCATATTTTTTCTCTGAATGGTTTATATTTTGTTGGAATGATGTTTATAGAACCTATTTCTTTTCCCTGGGTAAAACATGTTTCAAAGAGATTGTTATAAAACCTGTTTCATTTCAATTGGAAAATAATTTTTCAAAGAGACTGATATGAAACACATTTATTTTCCATGGTTTAAACAAGTTATGAAATAATACTCTTTTATGAGTTTTTATGATGATATACAATCTATTTGGACTTTATTCATCTTATGATTCGTGGACATTGCTTATAAGATGGGGGCCCCAGATAGCATCGGGTAATCACATTTAAACTTATATGATGTGGTGGCCTATATAGTGTTGGGTAAGCCTATAATAGCTTATATGATGAGGTGGTCAAGGCAGTGTCAGTTAATCCCGTTACAACTTTTATGATGGGGCGACCCAAATAACACTGGGTGAGTTCGTTATAGATCTCAAATTCCTTTGGTAAAGATTTATCTCTCATGATATAGAAATTTATAAAATGAGGATTGAACTAATTTTAGTAATACAGGGATGGAACGAGGAGTGAACTTAGTTCAGTAATATAGGGATAAAATAGGAAGTGAACCCGGTTCAGTAATACAGGGATGGAACGGGGAGTGAACCCAGTTCAGTAAAGGAATTCTTCCATTAAGATGGTATTGGGATTGATCCTTTAATACTAAGATGGTTTGGGGAGTAAACCCATTTCACTAAGATGGCCTTGGGAGTAATCCTTGAGTACTAAGGAAATCATTTTAAATGTTTTTATCTCTGAAAAAATTTCTAGTCCTATTCCTATTTTATGATTTAATGGATTATGATCTTGATTCCCTTGTGATTCATGTTCTATGAGCTGCCAATATTTATTCAACGACTCTTGATTATGATCATTGATACACAGGTTATGATATTATAATGTTATAATCTTAAAATAATATCCTTAAGATCCTGATTTTGCTTTCATATATTTTTTTTACCCTTACTGATCATCTGAGCTCACATTTTCTTATGTTTCCTTTCCCGAGGTTATGAAGATAAGTTTTAAGAAGGATAAATAAAAGATAATATCTTTATGGGAGAATTTGGAGATACTTCCCCAAGTTAGAAGATTAAATTTACAAGTTTCCCAAGACTCTAAACTATTATGTTACTCAAGAATGTATTTTTATAATGTGATTAATATTCATAAAAAATGATGTAATATCTGTGTATGTTAAGCTTGGGTTACTATAGTTTGTATCAAAGGAAAGGTTTAGTCAAACTTTGGAAACAACGATGAGAAAACTTTAGTGAGATCCCTAGGGATATTTGTAAGGATATTTCTATGGATGTATCTATGTATAAGACTAAGGTGTCATAGATTTAAAATAAGGTTTCATGATTTAGACATCCCATAATTAATTTTTCACGATTATGTGATTTTTTATGATAAGTGTTTCTCACACTATACTTTATAGTTTTAGTCTATGGTTGAAACTAGAAGGAACTTTATTAACATTGAATGTTTCAGATGTGAAAAGTATGGGCATTATGAAAATCAGTTTCCTAAGTGAAAATCTCTTGAAGAGAATCAAGAAGGTGGTATTGGTATTGTTTATAATTCTAAAGATAAAGAGACTGAGAATGACATGTGAAAGTTATGTGCTGTTCTAATAGTATTTTTTATAATAATGATGAAATTGAGTCTGAGGAACCTTAATACATTATTCATATTTCATATTTTAGGAAAGGGGTATTAAGGAATAAGATGATGAAGCATAATTAATGGTTTAAGAATAAAGTTGGACGATTGAAATGTATATCTTTTAGAAGTTATTAATTATGTTATATGAATCATAAAGTATGGGTTTTCCATTAGAGATTTGTAAAAAATATATTGAATGGTGTTGACGAACTAGATAAGTGATTTAATGAAAATGTGATATTTTGATTAAGGGAAGGTAACCCTTAATCTATTCTTGATGTTGAGAAAATTGTGTTTTGGTTATATAAAGAGATTATTGATTTTCATAAAGTAAATTAGATAGTATATATGACCATATAAATGATAAAGGATATGTTAACAAAGTATTTTATGCTATCATGGATGGATTTGACAAAATTTTTTTTATTTAAGGAATATATCCCATAATATTTGGAATAAGAAAGAATTCATGTTTTCAAGAAGGATTTATGTTAATTTAGGTTATTACCATGTTTCAAGAGAGTACATGATAAAGGTATTCACATGTTTGGTATGCGTAAAACAAGTGCTACTTTATGATATATGGGGGATCAATGTTAATAGGATTTTGATAAATTTAGTAACATTCTTTATAAAATTTTGGATTTTAATCTTTTAGAAGGCTTATAAGGTTAACCATGTATGGAATGGTTTATATTGAACTTCAGATGAGGTTTTAGATATTAAGGTGTTATCTCACAAAATGAGGATTTATGCATATTGGATAACCTATGCTCACCATTTTTATATGATATTAACTATGAAAAAATGGAATGAACTATTATTAAATTTATGTATGTCAGGATATATTAATGTTTTAATAATGACAAATTCACATTCATTTGTTGGAGAAAGAGATGAAGTGAAAATTGATTAAGGTATAATCAAATGGTGAGATTTTTTATATGAAATAGAATGAAATAAAGTAAGTATATCTTCTTGTGAAAAATTCTTCAACCCTAGGAAAAGGATCTTGAAACCAAAAATGTTACCCTAGTACCTTCATTTTTTATAAATCAAATGATCCCTTAGATCATCACAAATTTATGGTTTTGTGGTTGCTAACTTTCTTTAGATCACCCAATTATACTGATCAATGTTCTCTATCGCTATCAATTAGTATTTTAGGGATAGTTTTATCTTATATTTCCATGTTTTCACACACCACCTATGTTCTCCTATGTGGAAACCTATTTATGTGTTACTTTGGATAATCTTTATGTTTCCAACTTTCTTCTTTTGAAGAAAGTTTTAGTATTAATATTTATGATGGGTGTTTCTATAAAAGGAACTTTAAAGTATTAAAACCTTGATAGCCTAAATGAATTTTGAGGGACAAATTAATTTTTAGGGGGTATAATGTAACACCCAATTATTTTGTGAAATATATTTTTTAAATTTATTTAAACTTTTTGATATCTTTTATTTCACACAGTACTGAATATAGCTTGTGTCATATGAAAGCACTAGGTTCCACTTTCATTCCACACAAAACCAAGTTGACATTTCACTACACAAAGCACTTAGATTATATTTCAGTATAGAAAAAACTATGTTTGTCTTATGTTTCACACAATTTATAGTTCCTTCGATATCTTGAGTTACATGCAATATCTAGTTTTACCAAACTATAATGTACTATTAATAATATTGTTAAAATATTATTATAGCTGTCACTTAGCCTTTGGAGTGGTGGTTGTGAATAATATTAATTAAATTATTAAAATATTTTTTATAAATGCATATGAAAATAATTATTTTGTGACTAATTAACTAGAAATGAAAATAAAACCATTTTGAAAATATAGAAAATATTTTACTGGAAAAATATATTTATGCAATTAAACATGTTTTACCACAATGAATTAATTAAACCACTTTGATAAATAATTTTAATGATATATATATATATATATATTATATTCATTCAACTATTTAACATTCATCTTATGTGTTTTCTAGATAATAGAAAAGAATAAATCAAATTTTATGCATAAAGATATATATTCTTTCTAAAAGGAAATTTTACCACCTTTTAATGCCACACTTATTTTAAATAGAATTTTAAAACTTTTATATATTTTATTTGAAAAAATAACCTTTATTTTTGAAAGATTAATATCAAAATTTAATTTGGCTATTTTTTTTATTTTTCTATGAAGTTTCATTTTTTGAGGAATAGTGAAAAAACACTGAATTTTAATTGAAAAACTGCATTTTCTCTATTTTATTTATATAGTTAAATTATATTTTAAATTGGTTTTAAAGTTTATTAAAATAAATTATACATATTTTAATATAATTTAGGTCATTTTAATCAATTTCACATTGAAATTTCATATAAAAAACATTTCAAACATTTAAACATTTTTACTTGAAAAACCCGTTGTCTCATCCTATCTATATGAATAATTTTAAATTAATTTTTTCCACTTGTGTGATTATAATTTGTAAAAATGGATTTTATATTTGTAATAAATGTAATTTATAATTTCTAGTAAATTAAACTTATTTTTTGACCATAGATATTAGTGAAATAAATTAAAATTAATTAAAGCGATTAAGGTAAAAACAAGTTTACTTAGTGGTTAAACTTTAATCTAATAGGACAAATAACCTAGAAACACGTCCAAAATAAACTTTTTAGATGTATTTGTACTATATACTCCATTTTATCAAAAATTGACCATTATTGGAGGCACATAATGTAAGGGATACCCCCCAGTAGTGTTTACCTTTTTATATTTACAAGAATGCCACCTCTCCTCCACTATAAATGGGAAATCACTGCCTCTCTTATTCACAACAATCAAGACCTTTTAATCATAAAAAACCTACAAAAATATTCTAAAAAATTCCCTAATATCATTATATAATTCTCACTTTGAGATTAAATCTAACAAATGAAGCCCTTTGGGGCAAACCAAAAGGAGTTACCCGAAGAAGATGTAATATTCCTCAACCAGAATTTTTGTTTTAATTATTTATACACCCATTAAATTACTCTTATATTATAATTATATAATAAAATCATTATCATAAATATAATGATATGTTTTATGTTAAATTTATAACCTACACCTTTACACACTACCATCAAATGGGATACACAATCATCATTCATGTATACGGCAGACTACCACTTCACGAACGATATCGTTCGTTCTTCCATTAACACCTCTTTAGGTTGGGAATAATAATGTACATACTATTTTTATATGATATATATATATATATTATATTTATGATTTATTAATTATAATGGGATTATTATATTACACATACCTTTATTATTTTTATTTTATGGGAATATGATAACTTCTTTCGTGGACGTGTGGACTACCACCTCCTCAAAGCGATGTGATTTGTTTAAACTTTACATGGAATTTATTAAAAATATGTTTAGTAAAAATATATTATATATATATATATTAAATAATAATTAAATTTTAATTTTAATACACACAAAGAAACATATATTTCATTTAATTTGTTTCCTTCGATACAATAAGAAAACAAAAACAACATTCATGTGTACGTACAACCTACCATCTCCATGAACGATGCATTCTATTTAATATTTCTATATTTTTAGATTATTATAAACAATTATATAATGAATATATATTATATTTATATCATGTTTTAAATTATTTAAATAAGTAAATCATGATCTAAGTAAGAGGATCAAGATTTACAAGTCAAAACATATACGAAAAAAGCAGTTATTACCCGAAACATAACATTAACATAGAATTGTTAATAAATAGGTAATATAAATTCAGAATAAAATAATATATGGTATGATATATAATAATATGTTTCTATAGTATATTTATAAAAAACTTATATTTATTAAATAAGAGGTTTGAATTTTTATGAAGAAAGAAAGACTTAAGGTAAGAGATTTCTCATCTCACTTTTATTTCTGTGAGATATATGATATATTCACCAATTATTCTTGTTGTGTGGTGTATATACTTCCATATGAAATGTTATTTCATGAATATAATTTATTTAATTATATTAAAAGTTTCAATTTAGGTTATTATTTCATGGATATCATGATTCAAAAGTTACTTAAGTGGTAAGAGGATTTCTTGTCTCACTTTTATTTGTGCGAGACTCATGCGTTATTCACCACTCGTTTATTTTGTATGGTTTATATATTTCCCATGAATTTATTATATTATCCTTATCCTTAAATTTTATGGTATTTAAATATCCATTTTAGGATATATATTTTATGGGGTTTTATGGTTCAAAAGTTATCAAATCTGTAAAGTAACTTTGTTTCAATTTTTCTTCTTTGAGACATATGTTTTATTATGAACCTATATTATTTTACATGGTGTATATACTACCATTTTATATTTTATATCATTAATATACTTCCTTTAATGTTATTTTAAGATTCATTTAATGTTATTATTTAAGGGGGATTAAGATTCAAAGTTGTCAAGTTGGTAAGAGTTTATTGCTACAATCTCATCATTTATCAGGATTGTTTATGATTATGCTTATATTGATGAAATATTATGATCGATCTCTGAATAATTCTCTTGAATTTTCTTCTCCACTTGTTATTCATGATATATTCAGGTAATGGTACCATTTTTCAACTCTTTTTTACTTATTATAATTAGAAATTTGTTTTTAATAACTTCAACTTTATTTATCACTTCATTTGGAAATATATTTTATTCAAAAAACATGTTTCCTAAAAATGTTTTCAAAAATGTTTTAAAATTAAATTTTAAGATCATTTTAATGAAAATTATTTTAAATTATTTTATATTTTTAAAAGGTTTTAAATTTTTTCAAGCTTCCTTTAAAATGTTTCACTGATATTTTCAAAGAAAATGTTCTAAAATGTTTTAAAAGACTCCTTTATATGTTTTTAATTATATTTTTAAAGGAAAAGGTTTTAAATTTTTTTTATATTTCTAATAGTTTTTTTCAAATTTGAAAGGATGTTTTACTCAAGAAATATTTTAAATGATTTTTAATGCTTCTTTTATATGTTTTCAATGTGATTTTCAAAGAATAGAATTTTGGAAATCTTATATGTTTTAAAAAGTGATTTTGAAAGAAAATTTATGTTCCAAGTGTTATTTAAAAATTATTCTACATATAAGATGGTATCCTTTGATATATTTTATGATTTAATAGGTATATGATCCAAGGATACCATTCATATTATTTTTTTAATAGTTTATGTTTTGATGGCATGATGTTAAAGAACCCATTTATTTTCCATGGGCAAAACATAATTCAAAGATATTGTTAAGAAACCCATTTATTTTCAATAGGATAATAAAGTTTCAAATATATTGACATGAAACCCATTTATTTTCCATGGGTTAATCAGGTTATGAATTAATAATTGTTTTTATGAGTTTTTATGGTAATATACAATCTATTTTTACTTTTTTTTCTTTATATTTTGGTTTATGAAAATTGATTATACAATGGGGTGACCTATATAGTTTTAGGTAATCCCATTACAACTTATATTATGGTTTGGCCAAGATATTAGTGGGTAAGCCCATTACAAATTATATGATGGGGTGGCCTAGATAGTGATGGGTAATCCCGTTACAACTTATATAATGGGGGGGCCTAGATAGTATCGGGTGAGCCCGTTATAGCTCTCCAATGCATTGGATAAAGATTTATATCTCACAAGATATACATGGATATAATGAGTAGTGAAATATGTTCAGTAATATAGGTTTGGAACGAGTAATTAAATTAGTTTAGTAATACAAGCCTGGAATATGAATTGAACCTAGTTCATTAATATGTGGCTGGAATGGGGAGTGAACCTAGTTGAATAAAGGACTTTTTCAACTAAGATAGTCTTTGGAGTGATTCTTGACTACTAAGATGGTTTGGGGAGTGAACCCATTCCACTAAGATATCCTTGTAAGTAAGCCTTTACTACAACGTATATCATTTTATATGTTCATGTGTCTACCACAATTCCATGTCTTATTATTATGTTATGATTTTAGGGATTATTATCTTGATTCCCTTATGATTCATGTCCTATGAAAAACAAATATTTATTTCATGACTCTTGATTGTGATCTTTTCTATTTAGGTTATGATATTCCAATATTATGATCTTGTTGTCATACCCTTAAGCTCATGATTATGCTTACATATATCCTTTTTTACCTTTACTGATCATCTTAGTTATCCCTTTATTATGATTCCTTTCCCAAGTTTATGACTAAAAGATTTAAGGAGTACTAAAGTGGAATATCTTTATGGGAGACTTTGGAGATCTTTCACCAAGTTAGAAGATCAAGTTTCTAAGTTTCCAAAGATACTAAACTGTTATAGTTCTCAGACATGTACTTTTGTAATATATTAAATATTCATATAAAATGATGAAAAGTATTTATATTTTAATATTTGTTCACTATAGATCCTATGAGTTCATGAATATCTAGTAGGGGGTACTTATATCATGGACTATACTACCAAATTACTCGATATGTCGTGATTTTCACCTACTATGGTTGGTGAAAATATCAATCAGTTATAGATATTTAAGGATGGATTACAACATGCCATTAAGGTATAGGTGAATATATTTAGGCTATTATTCTTTTCAGATGTAGTTAATTTAGAACTAATGATCAAGGGAATTATGATTGACCGATATTATTCGAGTTGGGTAATAGCGTTAGGTGATTTTAGTTGTTCTTCTTTAGGTTACACGAAGTGAGGTTGTGAGGAATATCAGTAGGGTAGTCAAGCCATAGATTCTTCCAAAACATTGTATATTAGGTCTTAAATAGTGTGCTTCTAGTGTGGTAAACCATGGGATGTTTAAACCATGAGTGTCTTTCATGATATTAGATGAGACATTTAAAGAGGTTCTATAGGAAGCCTTCTCAGACGGCTTGGAGTTAAGGATTGGGGAAAGCTTAGGAATCTGAGGTCATATAGGGATTGGTACTAGGATTTGGTTTCTAGGATTTAGTTAAACACGTAGTTCGTGGCAGAGAAAATGGGACCCAATAGTGGTGTCAGTGGCTGGTAAATGGTCTGACTCCATAGGGAGGCCATGCCTTAGGTAGTCAGGCTTTAGGATAGGTTCACACCATTGAGCTTCCTGGTGCAGAACAAACTGAGGTGTTATATATAGTTAGTGGTATTCCATTATGAAAATGATGACAAGGTTATTTTTATTTTGGGATTTTTCTATTTTTCATGCATAAGGTGCAAAAACATTGGTTTTGTTCTAATTAGGTGTTTCTTAGTACATTGACATAAGTTATTATGTGTGATATATATTTTTGAGGTGTTTAGGAATCTGGGCATTGATGTAATTTAGGTTTCATATTAGGTGTGTAGGAATTGAATTTTTTATGGGAATGCATATGTATATATATAATGCGGGATGATTTTGGGCATATGATGAGATGCGAGCTATTGCGAGTGTCATGTATGGAATATATATTTATAGGAATATGATGAGATATGGTATTTGCTGGGTGTAAAATATGAAATAATATTGAATTGATAACCTAATGATGTGTAGTAATGATGATTTTTCATAGGAGGACTTTGGATTTTGAGGATGGTTAGTGGACCATAATATGTTATTTTTTTGGGTAGGGAAGTGATGGGTAGGTAATTCCTAAGGTGGTGAGTGACTTGAGGGGAGTAATGGTAAATAACACCAGAATATAATTTTTTACAAGTTTCATATCTAATATAGAAGAAAACTCCATGCTAGGCCTAGATATTTACCCCCAACCATAGATTCTTTTATATATATCCACTAGTGAAATTACATTATAAGATTACATGTTCTATCCCACCACACATGTTAAGAGTAAAATCCTAAAACATATCTTTATGATATTAAAAAAATATTATTAAAAAACTAAATAAGATCACTAGAAAACCTGGTTTCTTAGAGAGTAAAGAATGTATATCTCCTTCCACGAGCCTCTATAATATGAAAGGATTTATTTAAAATAGTGTAGTCTTTAATGAAATGAAAAAAATATTCTCATACTCAAATTCAATCTTCTGAAGATGCGACTTTCATCACATGTTGATCACATTATTACAAAACCTCTCCTTTAAGATCACTATTATTTTTTCTCTCTCACTATATGATATCTACTGTATATTGATGGTTTTTTCACCATCATCTCTCTATTGTTCATTGATAGGATTTTTTATTTTTGGATACTATATTGGGAACACACCCCATGATCTACTTTCTATATCTTCTATTTATATACATAGATCATGCTCCATGATCTACACTTTGTTTATTATCATCCCATGACCCCCGTGAAAACTAGTAAAGACCATATATACATCATGGATTAAAAGGAATTATAAATCATATGAAAATAAATATTTAAAAAACCTTATGAACCAATGAAATTCCAAAAAAGTGTATTGGAATAATCGATTAAAAAATGAATCCTATGATTATGGGAAAATTCAAAACCATTCAAACATTTTCATTATAAATTCTCATCAGAATATTTGAATCTGAACACCTGTATAGATATAACCCATACATAGTGAGAAATATGAAATGGAAATGTGAAGAATACTTGACTATGTAGTTCTCAAGAGATGTAGGCTACATGGCATATTCACTAATGGGAATTTTCTATGTGAATATACATTTGGAAACATAATTATCAGTTATGTCATTCTCAAGAAATCAGCTATGTGACTAAAAATATCCACATGGATTCCAAATTTTACTATGTCAACCATTAATCTATATAGCTAAATTGGCTATATGATTTACCTATAAATTATAAATTACTATGTTAATTCCTTTTCCCTAAATTCACTACGTAACAAAAAATGGATACGTGATTATTCCCGATAAAAAATTAGTTGTGTGTATATGGAAACCACTCAAAATCAAATAGATCCACTTCATCCAACATTTATTCCTTCTTAAAAAGACTTTCTTGAATCATGAAACATCCTTACATGATATATATTTTCATAAAAACTTGATCAAGCATAATCAAAATTATGAGATCCTTAGATAAGGTTGTTAAAAATTAAAACAAATTAGGCTCATGAAGAACCCTGGGATTTTGAAGATTTCTCAAACAAATCCACATGTCCATGGGGTTCTTAATAACCTTTAATAGTGTCATTACTTTATTAAAATGATGTGTGTTTCCAAAAGTTCCCTTTTCTTATCATATAAAGGACACCACTTACACCCTTTCAAATTTACATATCACCTTTGAATTCATCTTTCAAATTATAATTTTTTTACTTCTACCAGAACCCTCTTCCACCTATATAGGCTTCTTGTCACCTTATGTTTTCCTAGGTCCTTCACTTCTAAGGAGTTTTCAAAGAGAAAACTCAAGAATCCAATGTGAGTATTACCTTATCTTAGTATTTTATTATATTATAATCCTTATTAAAATAATTTCTAACCTTGTTAATATAATTAAATTTTTATCGTCAATATACTATAATTTCATTATCTTAATAAGAAAGAAATATTCAATCCCTTCAATCTACCCATAATACAAAATAACCTCGATCATGTGTACGAACAATCTATAACCTCCATGACATGATGTGGTATGTTTTACATAACCACCTCTCAAGGATGGTATAAATTATGAATTTTATGAACAAATAGGTTTTATATTTCACAAATAAAATTCTAAAATGATCATTTTTTATATACCATATTTTTGTCCATTCATTGGGAAATGAGATCATTAATTGTACATATGTGCGGACTACCACCTCCACAAAAAATGAATTTAATCTATCATAACCACCTATCTTGGATAGTTATAGGACTGATTTTAATGAATATATATTATAATTATAACATGTTAAATAATTTTTAAAATTTATATTAGCATCATATAATAATGGTCCCTTATTTGTTCAATCATTGTAACACACTCCTGTTTAGGTCGTTTTTACCACCTACACTAGTGATGCTGTAATGTTTATGTATTGGATGATTAAGTATTTTTATATTTTAGTAAAATATGTAATAATAATTTATTAAATATTTTCATTTGATTCTAGAATCCTAATATCAATATCTAATGATTTTATTAATATATCTCCCTTTATTCATTAAACTCACCAAAGTAAGATTATCCTCATTTTGGTCATCAAAAAATGTTACCAAAAAACTTAAGAAATGAAATTATAAATTTAATTTTTTTTAAAACATCTATTATATTACCTATTCTGATCTAGTAATAGTTTAATTTAGGATAATAATGAAGAACAACATTTCCATTACAAAACCAGTTCAAAATGATCAAGAAATCTGATACCTAATTTTGAAAATAGATGACAACTAACTAAAATAAATCTAATAAATATGTATAAAGGAATTTTAAAAAAGGTTATATAAATGAATAATGTTATGAAATTTTTGATTAATATAATTATTTTTGTGATACAAGAGGTTAGAGTGTATTTGACTAGTGGGAGTAAAGGTAAGGGGTTTATGTGGCTCAAATCCTTTCCTTTAGTCATAATGAATTCTCTTTGTATAAAACCTTTTCAAGTGTAATCATATCTAACCTATGATAATTTTATGTTGTGTTTATACCTTATTTTATAGGTAAATAATATTTCACATGAAATTATTCTTCCTTAATGAGTCTTTTTTTAAATGATTTTTTAGAATAATTCTCATCTCTTTTAATGGATTTTTCTTCCATATCCACATTTTAAATTCCAATAAATATTCTTAATTTTATAGTGGAAATAAGAATGGTTTCCATCTCCAATAAACCCTATATTTCCTAATATTTCAAAACCAAGGTTTCGATATCCTTTTAAAGATGTGGGTTTTTCAATAAAGGTATTTTCAAATATTTCAAATGTTTTTTACTTTAAATGATCATATATTATTCCGTTCTTAATATGATTTTTATATATGATTTATTTATTTTTAAGGTATATATATTGGAATTTTTTTTCAAATAAATTTTTTAATATGTGTCTTCTTCACTTAAAAAATGTTTTTTGAAATGTGACTCAAAAATCTTGTCTTCTTAAGTTGATATTAATATTTTTTCTTAAAAAAATACCTTTTTTGGTTTATATTTAATTTTCAAAGGATTATTCTCCAATAAAGTAATGTTTCCAAAATCAACTGATATATGTTGTTTTGGGGTGATCATTTTTTATCAAATGATCACTTTTTTATGTGACACCATTTAAAAAATTTATGAAACCCATATTTCTTCCCATGGGTTATTTTTTAAACTAAAAATGATTTGATTTTAAGTGATACTCATATATATGGATGATGATGGGAGGGGTCCTATATCACCCTCTAATTAATTGGTTATGGTTTTATATCTCATGATATAATTATGAATGGAAATTCTTGGATTTTTTCACAAAACTAAAAGGTGGGCATATTTGGATTTGTTAAAAAAAGTAATGGGTAGACATACTTTTATTTGTTCAAAATGTTTTTATAAGATTACATTTGTTCCACTAACTCTCTAAAATGTGCCTTATTTTCAGAATATGACAAACATTTATGATATTCCATGTTTTATAGATATTAAACTTACTTATGTTTTGGTTACATGGTCATTATATGTTTCTAAGCCATATTTTTTATGAAATTTCTTTGATTTTAGGTTTCTATATTGAAAACATTAATGATAAATAATTTTTTTTCCACTTATGATCTAATGATATTTTTATCTGATATTACTCCCTTGATCATGTTTCCCTCATATTTTAGATCTCACCATTATGACTGGTTGATATGTTTCCCTTAATGAGAATTCAAGATCACCCCTTATTATGTTTTAATTCCCTAGGTTATGATAATGATTATTTCATATGAGATGTCTAGAATGGTACTAGTGGAAAATGTTTGTGGAGAAATATTTTTTATTGCTGTTAAATAATATTTTTATGTAGCTAGTCTCCAAGACACTAAACCTTACAGAACTTAGTTTGTGTGACTCTTAGTGTGATTTTTTAATTAATCGTTGAAATAAATGTATTATTTATGTATTTTTATCCTGGGGATCCATACCTACCTGATAATAGGTTGTTGCAGCATGGTCTTAGGCTACATCATGGTTTTGATTTGGAATTTTAGGATCTTACCAAGGACTACATTGTATGTCCCATAATTATGTTGGGATGAAGACCCTTTATGTAAAATTCTTTAGTATATTTCATGATTTTTTAGAAAAAAATATGGGCTATGAAAAACCAAAAACCTTGTTCCATAGGCCCCTTTAATTGCAAATGGGTATAAAAATAAAGCCTCACCTGATCTTCTTCACTCACCTCTCTTTCTCTCAATTATTAGGTGAATTGGGTGTTGTTTTAGGATACCTTTTCATCCCCTATTTCTTGTATTTTAGCCTCATATTATGGGATAGAGTGTTGGTGATATATGGTGAATCCTAACCCTTTCTTTGTTAGTTTTGTATATGCTCATCATCCAAATAAGGTTGTGAGTATAATACATTTTCAGATCATGAGTTTTTGGGTGATTGGTTGAAGATGGGCATTGTATTTTTGGTTTCTAAGGGCTTATTTAATGTGATCCTCATATTTGGATCATACGTTCCATGATTTTTCTTGAGTAATAGATTGTGAAGATCCAATTGATCTAGGGGATTCAATAACTCTCCCTTTCATTGTCTAAATCATGGGGTTAACATGATTTGAAATATTTGGGAAAGGAGTACAAATTGAACTAACAAGGATAATAAATCATGATGATGTAATTTATGGGAAGGGGGTTTTCCACATGTGGTTATATTTTTTATGATATTTCTTCTATCCCTAGTGATTTCTTAATTCTATTTCTGAAAAAAAAAATTTTCATTGAGACTTGTGTGTTTTTATTGTGATTGTGTTACGAAAAAAACTTTCATAACTATCTAATAACTTAAAGATAGATATGAAAAGTTGTGTGGAAAGTGTAATTAATATGTAAGCATGTTGAATATGGAAAGTGTGATGGTTCTTAATACTGAAAATTATTGTCATGTGTTTTGGTGAATTTGTGGTTTTGACTATGTCCTGTATTTTCATGGGGTGATCATTGTGTTTGGGACCAAATGCATTGGTTTGTATGAGGGATGGGTAATGGGAAATTCAGTAAATTCCATGGGTGGAATACTGGGTGATTTTTAGTTGGGAGTTTTTCAGAGGGTGCTGTGGTAGATGCCATGGGTGGCATATAGGGTTTCATTTTAGGTTTTGGTTCATGAAGTGCGATTGCAGTTACCTTTAAATAGTGGAAAGTAGTCATAAACAGATTATTGTGACTGGTAGATTAGGTAGTTGATGTAGGGATCATTCTATAGTTTCCTAGTAGAAAATAAATTAATGTTAATGATGAAGAAATATATGAATATGAATGTGGATTTGATTTTTTTAAGTAAGGAGATGAAAATGAAATTATGATAGATAAATTAATGTGGTAATTGGATAAAAGTTGTTTTTCATTAAATATGTAATTGAATAGGATTAACGAACATAACTTGGTTATCAATGGTAAATCTAGAAATGTTGTAATAGTGTGGCTAAATGGGGATGGGTGAATGATTGTTGACACTGATCTGTGAGGGGAAGTGGGCTGATTATAGTGTTATAGATGGTTTTAGTGGTAGTATGAGATAAGGATAATGTAGAATTTGTGGTAGTGTGGTACTATTATTTTGGAGAACCTACTAGGTTGGGTTAGGTGTAAATCTCTATTTTTTTTATTTCAGTATGAACCCAACCTGAGTGGTATATATTTATCGATGCCCAATTCAATGTGGTGTTATGTGTTTTTCCTAACATCTAGGTTGGTGCAGGAATGAATGGTGGGATACCCCCTCTTCCCGTTTCTCCTTAATAGGCATGGTAAGTGGTAAGATATGTACTATAATACCCTATTGTATATTAGATGATAAGGTACAATATATTATGATAGATTTTACAGGGTATTGATGTGTTGGTACATGATGTACGAGCAGACCCTACGAGGCACATGAGATGTTATTCCGACATACCGTATGATGTATATATGAGATGATACATATTATACAGGAATATCCTATGGGGAATTGGATGAGATGATATTACATCGTGAAAGTCATGAATGGCAGGATGAGGGAATTATGTTGATGTACTTCATGTTCAAGGAAGCCTACTATACTAGATATGAGACATGGTATGCTATAGAAAGGATACTGAAGGAATTGAAAATAAGTCATTTTATGATGGGGCTTGAGGGAGATAAACTAATGTGGAAGCAGTGCATGGTAATATTTAATATATATTCTTCGATATTATGTTATTATCCTTGGATTTGAAATTTAAATAGTAAGCCTTGGTGAGGTTGGGTGTAGTCAATTAGATAGGTGCTTGTTGGTTATTCTATTTATTCACTGATACATTACTATGATCTTTCCACTTTTTCATGATAGGTATTGAGTATAATCCAACTGAGTATACATGTTTTTCTCACCACACACACACACAAAAACACACACACACACACAAACTAGTTTTCAAGATTCGAGGATGATGTTGGTGACTAGGATATACAGTATTAGCTTAGAGATTTAGTTTTGTTGCAGAATAACTGCCTAGAATTTTCATTGATGTTTAATTTAGTATATGTAATCATTTGACATTATTCATACATTGTGGGATTATTGTGGTTTTGGTTAATTTATGTCATGGTGTTGATCGGTGGATTTATTCTATATTCTTTATTTTTATGCGGGAAATGACTCCCATTTATGTATTTTATAGCCCGAGTGATAGTCACCAACCCAAGGCCTATTGGAGTAAATCCTTGGGAGTCACTCTTCTCTCTACTATATGATAGTTTATAGGCATAAAGAAAGCATCATATGAGTCATATCCATCTTTTATTTTTTTCATGATCAATAATTAATCATAGATTTATAGGGTGTTGAACATCGTGATCAACAAAATTAAATCAAAGAATATAAAAAATATATAAACACCATAATCAAATCACATAATCATCACATATTATTTCTCTTACATACATATTTTTTATTATTTCCCTTTCAATGGTTGATGGGTAACAATACACGACCTGTAGGCCCATGAGGCATATATATAACCTCAAACCTAACCCTAAAGGTCCCAAATAACTTAACACAACAAGGGCAGACCCACCCAATATTTTTTTAATAAAACTCCCAAACTTAGTAAGGATGCACAACTACCATTGCCTCATGCAGAGATTTTCATGTTGCATGGTCCCAATGGAGATTCTATAACCTCTTGTTCTTCATGATCTAGTATCCCTTTGAAGCTGGGGGTAGATGCTCTAACCCCATATCAATCTAGACCCATAGAGGTATCTTATTTTTTTACTCTTGCAATCAGTTGAGACAGACTCCTACCATGACTCGCCGCCATGGACATTGTCGTCACCTCCGATGGTTACCATTAGGACGTCCCACTCCCTCATCCTCTCATCGCCGAAGAGACCCCTGCCGGAGGTCCCGTCACTTTCCTCCGTAGAGTTCTACAATACATTGAATGAGGCCACTCACCTATAATCCCAATGAATCCATCTAGGACCACCACCACACCTCAGATGCCAGTGGCCATTCATCCAACTCCAATAAATCCATCAAAGTTGTTGTCTTGTCCGTGACCCACTTTCCATAATCCACATCACCTCCATAATTTTCCACCACTTAATCCCCTAAATTGGGGCTACCCAAATTAGATCTTGGGTGATACATTTTTATGGGGTTTTCAAATACCATGAGGCCAAGATTCCAACTGCTCATCCCATATTATTTATAATTACTTTAAGAAATTATAGAATTACCATGTGTGAAATTATTTCTTTATTGATGGATTTGACAATGGATCTATACCATACCATTATTTCATTGTAGGAATCAGGATTAGATTCACTCTAGTAGTGATCCACATGTGTTCCATAAATCTTTTAATGTCACTGTAGGAATCTTTAGGTGTTAGCACAAAAGATCCTATCTATTATATTATTCTCCTTTGATCACCACAATAATTGATTTTAAAGGATTATACTTGATCTATCTATACTCGAGGGTAGACGGTAGAGGAAGATAACTATCCATTCTTGAGAGTGTGCTTGCATAAGGCATCTCTCTCAGGCTTTGAGAGGATCTTATGAATTTATTTTTGCACAATAATTGAACTGAATTGGATCTCTTGAAAAATAATATAACAAGGTTTATATACCATTAAGGTTAGAAATAAATAATTGTACAAGTTCCCTTTATTATTTATTGAATCACTGTGGAACCCCATTTCTATAATAATAATAATTATATTATTTCTTGCATTGTTTTAAACTCACGAATTAAAGTAAATATAATTTAATAAAATAATATTCAATATATATTATTTGTCACTTGACATTTAAAGCCAGTACACCATTCCACCACAATATTTATAGGGCATTTAATAATGAATATTTATTTAATAAATAAATATCACTACATTATTCTCCATTAAATAAATAAATATTATATTCATTATATTGCAAATAAATATTTATTCAAATTTTTTTCACATAATATTCTCTCGAATAATTAGGGGCAGAATATATGAGATAAAATAAATATGAATGATTATTAAAACATGTGTGGGAATAATATTTATTCATATTTTTAAATAAAAAATAATGATATATTATTTAACTGATATTTTTGATACACTTAGTGTGTGACCCTCTAGACCTCCTTCTCAATGGAATTAGGCGAAACAGCCTAAAGTCCAAGGTTAACATCTAGAAACATTCCATTACATACCTAGACAAAAAATTTAATATTTAAATTACATAAATATAGTAACCCACCGTTTTATCACATAACTTTCCATTCCATTTTACAAAGAGAGGATCTTTTGGGTTTAGTGTCTTGGAAATCAGGAACATAATAAATGAAAACTGAAAACACATTCTTCTAATACACTTGAAAGGATGCATAATAGGTTCATCCTATGTACAGTTACTGAATATCATATCTTAGGGACATACATCAAAGTATAGGGTGAGCAAAAGTCCCGGTAAGGGAATACAAGTGAAACAATATATATGTGAACTTGAGAGATATCAATACGAACATGAGGAATTTCATAAAGGCATGAGAAATAGGAATATCATAATAATAAGAACTTGAATAATAAATTGAAAATGTGGATAAAACATTTAATTTTTACATTCATAAGCATATCACCATGGTCCATCCCAAAAGCGTTATAAAAATTACCAAGGTTATTCACCAAGGTATCGTAAAACTTGTCATCCCTAGAGATTAATTTATTTACCCAATGCATTGAATCACTCTCTGGGAGGACCCTTAATATTTATTTATTTTCATTTTATCCACATATATTATAGTCAAAAGTTTCATAAATAACCCATATAGAATAAAATAAATGGGTTTCATATCAAAATCATGGCGTTTTAAAAAGTGCTTAAACCATGATTATTATGTCATTTATAACCCACAAAAAGGGAATGGGGGATTTATGTATGTAAATTACAAAATAAAATAAATAATTTTATTTTATTTATTAATAAACCTAGAAATTAAAGAGTTTTGTATATTCACAAAAATAAAATAAAATAATTTCTTGAGAAAAAGAGAGAGTTTTTGAGACAAAAATTCTACAACATAATTGGTAAGAAACATAGTTTTATAAAACATTAAAAAGAGGGTGGAAAAGGGTAACACATTAATAAAAAGAATCATAATAAAGTATAGAGACATAATAAAATGTAAATAAGAACATGATATGAAAATTTTGAAGATGTACCACATAAAAGAGAACTTGAAAGGAAAAGAGAAGTTGAAAATTCCCTTATGAAATTTCAGCTGCCTAACGTTGTCACTTAAAAATTCATAAAATGTGTTGATGAGAGAAAAAGAGGCATCTCATAATTTTTAAATAACATGTAAAGTAAGGGGGATATGTAATGACATATCCAAATAGAACAAAATAGAAATTAAAAAGGCATAACATAAAAGGAGTGCTTAAAAAGAGAAGGGTGGTAGATTCCCTTACTTTGAAGAGTAACTACTAAAACAAAAAGATCGGGACCTTGATGGATTGGGTACACCTTGGGAGGAATCCTTGGGACTTAATACTATCATATATCAGAGAGGAATGATTTTGGACTGAAAGTAAATTAAGAAATGGGTTGTATTTATTGTAAAAGAGAGGGAGTTTTTTATTAATTACAAGGGACACCTCATTAGTGGTATTTGAAGAACCATGGGCTTTCCCATGGTATTTGACCATGGTATTGGAAAATTGGGACAAATAATATAATATTTTAATCCAAAATATTATACCATCATGTTATCTTACTCATTACGCAATTATGACATAGTTATGATGTCATTAAACATACCAAAAACTCAAAACTGTATTTTTACTATTCATCGATAATTCAACTATTTCAAAAAAATCCAAAAAATTCACCATAATATTTCTTTGACATATATAATTAAAAATAATGAAATTCATTTTATAAAAATTAATTTCATTTTAAATTAAATTAAATAAATAAAATAATAATACTTAAATAATGATTTCTAAAAAATTATTTACCTATACTGTGATATAATTATATCACAATACCATTAAAGATGACTAAAATATATTTATACTTACTTAGGTGAGGTTACTTTTACATTGGTCAAATTACGATTCATAAGGGTAATATTACTATTCCAAAGGGTCAAGTTACTATTCACTAAAAAAATTAAGTTGATCATATTAGACTCTAAATATCATATCGATCACAACTATCTATGTCTGTTTTTTGAAATTCAATTCACAAAATCAATTATTTAACAATTCTTCAAATTTTTTTTACTATTCATAAAATATATTACCATTCTTCAAATACTATTCATGAAAAAAATTCTATTCATTAAAAAATTTAAACCTCTTGGAAAACTACTAAAAATTTACGCTTGATTAATTTAGACATTTGAAATTAAAAAATGATGTTCTAATGAAATAAAATGTCATTCTATGTGCTTCTATTGTAAAAAAAATTATTGGTAGAAAAGTGATTCATAAATAAAATAAGTATATTTTTTGGGTCATTACATTCTTACCCCCTTAAAGAAATTGTGTCCTCACAATTTTCTCTCATTAGAAATTTTTACTATTTGGAATAATATATTTCTAAAGTAATTTTATGTCTTAAAACATCATTCTTAAACACGTTATTAATCTCCAACAATTAAATTTTATATAAATACTTCATAATGGTTCATAAAATGATTGTGATTAACCAAAAATATGCCCTAGGATTGTCAAACAAGGAGTGTAGAAAGGCCCTTTGTCATGCACCAGTTCTCGTTCGAGTCTTTCTCAAAGTGGTGTTTTCAGGTTTTACCTCTAGATACATTTTTTCTAGAGCCACATCCACTTGTTCATATCCAAACAATGACTTATTTGTTTTGAAACCACTTAGTTAATATTTCACCAAAATAATAAGAAGTTTTACTATATTTAAAATTTTATATAGGATTATTTATAAAGTTTTTAAATCCTAATTTCCACAAATAACTAAACTATCCATTTATACCAACTATTATAACCCACCTTTTTGTTACATAACTTTACATGTCATTTTAAAAAGGATCTTTTGGGTTTAGATTCTTGGAAATTAGGAACAAAATACTTGAAAATATAAAAACTATTCTTCTAATTCAGTTGAAAGGATTAATCATAGGTTCATCCTAATTATAATTACTGCATCTCATATCCTAGGGACATACATCAAGGGAAACTATGAGTAGAAGGACTAGTAAGGGAAAACAAGGGAAATAGTTTACATTTGAACTTGAGAGATATCAATAAGAACATGAGGAATTTCATAAAGGCATGAGAAATAGGCATATCATAACTATAAGAACTTGAATAATAAATTTAAAATGTTTCTACAACATTTAATTTAGACATTCATAATTATATCACTGAGGTCCATCCCCAAGGCGTCATAAAAATTACCATGGTTATTCACCAAGGTATCATAAAACTCGTCATCTCTAGATATTAATTTCTTTACCCATTGCATCGGAGCGCTATCAGGGAACACCATTAATATGTATTTATTTTTATTTGAGTGACATATATTATAATAAAACATTTCATAAATAAACATATAGAATAAATGAAATGGGTTTCATATCAAAATCGTGGCGTTTTAAAAAGTGCTTAAAAACATGATCATTTTGTATTTTATAACCCACAAAAATGGAATGAGGGTTTTTTGTATGTAAATTATAGAATAAAATAAATCATTTTGATTAATTGATGAATACCTATGGAAATTAAAGTGGTTTGGGTATTTAAATAAAAAAATAAAATAATTTTTTGAGAAAAAAAGAGAGATTTTGAGATGAAAATTCTGCAGCATAACGGGTATGAAATGTAGTTTTATAAAACATTAAAAAGAGGGGGGATAGGGGTCAACCATTAATAAAAGACTCATAATAAATTATAGAGATATAATAAAATTTAAATAATAACATGGTATGGAAATTTGAAATAAATATCACATAAAAGATAAATTAAAATGAAAAGAGAAGTTGAGAATTACCTTATGAAATTTCGGCAGCCTAACGACGTCACTTAAAAATTCATAAAATGTGTTGATGAGATAAAAAGGGGTATATTATTATTTTAAATAACATTTAAATTAATGTGGATATTTAATGACGTATCCCTACCTAAGAAAATAGAAATTAAAAAGGCATAACATAAAAGTAGTGCATGAAAAGAGAAGGGTGGTAGATTCCCTTACCTTGAAGTGTAACACCTAAAACTCTATGATTGGGACCTTGATGGCTTGAGAACACCTTGTGAGGACTCCTTGTGAGGTAATAATACTATATCTTTGAGTGTAATGATTTTTTATTGAGAGGAAACGAAGTAATGGTTAGTATTTGTAGTAAAAGAGAGGGTGTTTTTTTATTAATTCCAAAGGATACCTCATTAGTGGTATTTGCAAAACCATGGTCTTGCCCATAGTATTTGCCTATGGAATTGACCACTCGAGATACATAATATTATATTTTAATCCAAAAGAGTCTACAAATATCTTATATTACTCATTATATCATTATGACATAGTTATGATGTCATTAAACATATCAAAAACATAACTGTATTTTTACTATTAATTGATAATTCAACTATTTTAGAAAAATCCCAAAAATTCACCATAACCATTTTTTTACATGTAGAATTAAATAATTAAATCCATTTTATAAAAATAAATTTCATTTTAAATTAAATTAAATAAATAAAATAATAATACTTAACTAATAATTTCTAAAAAAGTTATGTACTTATACTATGATATAATTATATCACATTACCATTTAATATGTCTAAAATATATTTATAATTCCTTAGGTGAGGTTACTTTTCCATTGTTAAAATTACTATTCATAAGGGTATCATTAATATTCATAAGGGTCAAGTTACAATTCACCAAAAAATAATTTGAATTAATTAGACTCTAAATATCTTACGGATGACAACTGTGTATATCTGTTTTTTGAAATTCAATTCATAGAATCAATTATTTAATAATTCTTTAAAAAAAATATTTTTTTTACTATTCATAAAAATAATAATATTTATCAAATACTATTAATAAAAATACTATCTATAAAAATACTATTCATAGAATATTGTTCATCAAAAAAACCATTCATCGAAAATTATAACTTCTTAGAAAACTACTAAAAAATCACCCTAGATTAATTTTGACATTTAAAATTTAAAAATTATGTTCTCATTAAATAAAATGTTATTCTATGTGATTCTATTGTAAAAAATAATAAAAATTTATTGGGAGGAAATTGATCCATAAATAAAAGAAGTACATTTTCAGGTCTTTACAATAACACCTCATACATATGCTTATTGTGTTATATAATCCCTTTATCACAATATCTCAAATCAATCAGGTTGCATGCTAGTTCCATCAACCTATGTGCTCGATGTATCTCTCTTTGAGTTTTTAGGAAAAAAATTCAAATAGAACACCAAGTTCGTAGATTTATGTAAGCTATATCATTTCCATTAAAGGGTCTAAGATATTAACTTTTGTTAAATAACATAAGGGAAAAATCCTTTCTCACATTATTCATTAATGAAATATTACTCATGACACAACGAACGTATACTACCTCATTGCGAACATATATCGTCATAATTTTTGTCAACACATCAAAGTACTTGACTTATAACACTCATTAATAATAATATTAAAGTATAAGGATCAATACACACATCTACATATAGGAACATCGAATGACACATATAAATGTGGATTTCCTACATGCACGCCTCATTCTCATAACATTCTATAATAGATATTACCAATTGCATACACCATTATAAGGTGAATCAAAGGCCTATGAGTTTCCACCCCTGATAGCTTGACTCATTTGTGTCCCTCAAATGATTTCATCCTTTTATAGAACATATATTTAAGAATACTGTTGTGGCACTTCTGAGTTCTCATCATAATGGGGAACTGCTACGACCTTTCCTTGTGATAGCTACTCTTAGGACATTATCACATACTATGTCATGTATAAGAAAAATAATAATGTGATAAGAAGTTTATTAATATTCAAAAAAATAAATATAGACTATCATAAAGTATACATAAGTGGGTTCTGGGAAATTTTTTTAATATAATCCCACTTTCAATAGAGCCAACTATTGAAAACCTTCATTCTTTTAGCTCTCAAATGACACTCATGATTATACTAAGATATTCCTTTAATAATATGGACCACTATGTTTTCTTATATGGGAACTCTTCTTACTACAACTTCACCCCTTTAAGAAAATCCCTCAAGATGTGATTATTTTAGATCATTTTCTTTTCCCATTGGTGTGACCTTTACTCTTTGTAAGAGCTACCACTACATTATTGCCACAATACAATGTGATAGGGTTTTTACTGATAGGTACCATCAAGAATATAAAAAAATATTCATATCTAAATGTTTTCCTTGGCTACATTATAAGCTTCTTTATACTTGGAATCCACTATATAATCTGCAACAACTAGCTGTTATGATCTCTTCTAGCTCATAGCTCCTCCATTGAGACATAAAAAATATCCTAACCATGAATTCAGATCATTCCAATCTGTTTAAAATCTAGCATCAGTATAACCCATAATGATTATCTCGTTGTCTCCTCTATAAACTAGGAAAATGTCATTATTTCTTATCAGATACTCTAGGATAACCTTAACAATAGAACTGTGTTGTTCTCATGGATCAGATTGATATCTTCCTACCACGCTCAATGAGTAGGAAACATCAAGTCCAGTAAATAACATATCATACATGACTGATCCTATCACTGAAGCGTATGAGATATTACTCATTCTATAAGTATTCTATTGTGTTTGAGGACACATTTTCTTAGAAAGATTTATAACATGTGGAACTGGAATAAATCACCTCTTGGATTGTTTCATACTAAATCTATTTACTATCTGGTCAATGTATGTACTTTGACATATTCTAGGAAGACTCTCAGATCTATCTTGAATGATATTGATCCCTAGAATATATGCTTCTTCACCTAAGTCCTTCATGGAGAAACACTTGTTCAGCATATCCTTAAAAAACTATAAGACCAATATGTCATTTCCAATAAGTAATATGTCATCAAAATATACTAATATGTCAACAAACTCATTAAAAATAAACCTTTTATAAACACAGGGATCACATTCATTATTTATGAAACAAAATTATTTTATAGCTTCATTGAATCGAATGTTCCAAGACCTACATGCTCTATTCAATCAATAAATGGATCTCTGCAACTTGAGAATATTTTTGGAATCACCTAGAGTCACAAACCCTTTTGGTTGTGTCATTTAGACATATTCTTAAAGGTTACCATTAAGAAAATAAGTTTTTTCTTCTATCTACCAAATTTAATAGTCATTGTGAGCTGCTATAGCAAGTAGAATTCTGATGGATTTAAGCCTGGAAACTGGTGAAAAGGTTTCATCATAGTTAATTCCTAGAGGATTTTTAAACACTTTATCCACTAAGATTGCTTTATAGCTATTTACTTTACCTTCCATGTCCAGTTTTCTCCTTTATACCCATTTTCACCCTACATGATTTACATCAACTAGCACATTGATGAGAACCCAAACTCAGTTCTGATACATAGAATTCATTCCAGAATTCATGGATTCTTTCCATCTTATAGCTTCTGATATCTCTATTTCCTCTTTGTACCATATAGGTTCATCATTTTCAACTAATAATGAGTGGCCATCTCCAGTGACTAAAAAATCATATCTCTTTGGTTATCTTACCTCTCTAGTGCTTCTACACAATACTCGTGTTTCAGAAACTATTTATTCCATGGGGAATTTTGGAATATGTTTTTATGCCAACTCTTATGTATCTTGATAATAAAAATCATCAAATTCAATATTGCTCCCACCATCTTTTTTGGGGTTGTTCTTCCTCTCAGGAAAGAAAACTTGTCTGGAAATAGTTGCTTTCTTTTATGAGGGGTTGTATAGGTAGTATCCCTTTGTTTTCTTGAGATACCCTATAAAGATACACCTTGTTCCCTAGGGTTCTAGTTTGTTTCTTGATAATGCCTTAAAAAATTCATCACAACCCCACACATGTGTATTTGACAAAACAGGTTTCTTTCCACTCCATAACTTGAAGGGAATTTTGTTTTCTTCTTTAGTTGGTGCTCTGTTTTTTTTTGTATGTGGAAATTTGTAATGCATATCCCCAAAATGATAACAGACGATATGTATGAATCATCATCGACTTTACCATTTCTAATAAGGTATGGTTCCTAGTTTCACTAAAACTATTCCACTATATTGTGTATGGTGTAATAAGTTGAGATAAATTCCTAAGCTCCTATAAAAAGTTTATAAACCCTTGGTTAAGATATCCACTATAATGATCTGATCAAAGATTATTTATCTTCTTTCTAAGTTGGTTATCTAATTCATTCTTGAATTATTTAAATTTCTCAAAGGAATCAAATTTATACCTCATCAAGTAGACATAGCCATTTCTAATCAAGTAATATGTAAAATTTATGAAGTAATAATGCCCACCTCTAGCTTATACTATAAATGGTACACACATCAATGTGTACCAATCCTAAATTCTCAGTGGATCTTTCACCTTATCCACCGAATGGATGTTTGGTTATTTTTCCTTGTAAACAAGAATGGAATCTTTAAAGTGGTTTTAGATCATAAGATTATAAATAACCCTATTGAAATAGCTTTGTCAAAATCTTCTTGTTTACATGACCAAGATGGTGATGCTATAGTTGGGTGTTATATGAGTCATGTGAACATTATTCACTATCTATTTCCAATAATTGTTTTTTGTAATTTATTATATAAATACTATTATTTAAATGTTCTATACCATAACATATATTGTCTTTATAAATGAAACAACTTTTATTTCCAAAATTTAAAATAAAACCATATGAATCTAGGCATGATATAGAAATTATGTTCTTAGTAACAGTTAGTACATAATAACAATATCTTAAAACCAAGATCATCCCTATTGGAAATGAAAAGTGGTAGTCACCAATGGATAGAACAACCCGCCTCACACTATTTATATCTCTCAAATCCACCTCTCTTATAGAATTTTTTTATAATATACTTGGTTCTTATATTTGGATACATATGTGAGCACCAAAAGTTATATATAATACCCAATGTATAGATATTGAAAGATTACACTTGATAACAAACACACCTTTAGATTTCCCTTGCTAATGGGTTCAGTTCTTCTTCTAGTGGCCTTTCTTTTCACATGAAAAACAAACAGACTCCTTTTCCTTGCCCGACCTATGGATCTTCCTCTTCTTAGAAGGATGGTTCTTGGGAGCTTTACACTTTTTTTGAGTCTTGGGACCCTTATCCTTAGTCTTCCTTCTTATTCATCATAAAGACTATGGATTTTTCACACCCCATGTACTTACCCACTTTTAGAATCAAAGTAATAATTCTTGAAATACTCTTCTCATTATTCCTCATGTTGTAATTAACAATAAAACTGGAGAAGGTCTTAGGTAGTGAAAAAATTATGAGATCTTTGAGCAACTCATCTGGGAATTCAATCCCTAATATGTATATAAATTCAATGTAAAAAATAGGCTTGACTATATGAGGCCCATATGGCATAGAATCTCTTAGATTAATGTTAAATAGAGCATTGGAAATCTCATATCTATCTTGTCTTTCCTTCTATTGATATAGGTCTTAAAGGTGATACATCATGCTATGTGCATCCATTTCCTCATGTTTCTTCAAAATAAATTTGTTCATGGATGGTATAATGAAACACTAAACATATATATCATCATTAAAATGATTCTCATAGAGAGATAAATATTTATCACTAGACTCATTACTAGGCACATCAAGAATAAGTTCTTCTAGCATATACAGTTTTCTTTCATGGCATAGAGTAATGTGTAAGGGCCTTTTCCATTCTTGAAAATTTGTGTTAGTGAGAAGGTTATCCTTATCAAGTGTGGATTACAGTGATATGTTTTAAGTCATTTTATTTATTTTTCTAAAAATAATAAGAATAGAGATTTAATACTTTATTTGATAAAATTTAGACAAATAAATAAATATTATATTTATCACTATTTTATCAAAACCCAAAAGTCCTCACCATTAACTTCTAAATGTACTATTTCTTGTACATTTTAGTGTAAAGGGTGAAAATATTCCTTCTCATCACCCCAACTTTGGTTGGCGATGCAATTTGAAGGGTTTTAGGTAGGAATTCCAAATTCCAATGACATTAACTCATAGTTTCTTGATCTATTTAAGGGACCCCCAATCATGAAATCATTAAATTGGATTTCCTCAACCTTTGCCTCTTAGTTACACCAAGTTCTACTTTGGAAGTCAACCCTTGATGTGAACTAAGTTATGTCAACCCAGAAATTCAAGTTATAGTTCCCCAATAATTTTAATCACCTCATCTTTGGTTGGTCAATAACTTTAAACTATGGCTACATTTTAACTGAAGTAGAGGAAGGATATACCAAATTAATATATATAATTGTGGGATTTTATCTTTTATAAATAAATTTATAATTATCATCTTTATTACATTCTGGTTAATATTAAGTGGATTTACTTGAGTGATTAACCTTGTCTTAGATAATAGTTTCACATAAGTTAGTTTATTTTAGTTCCATATTGCATGATTGTTAATTCATTAAGTCATGTGATCACAAAAAATGTCTATACTAAAATATCCACGAACTTTGATATAAATAAAATAATAAAGTGGTACGATCATGAGCTTTTATTAATGGTTAGTTTATCTAGTAGATGATAAACTAACCATCGACCTAGGGGACAAAACCTTCAACCATTAATGATTCATGTTGAAACTTTCCAATTTTCCACCTATATATATCTCTTGGATTGGTTTCTCTTAATCTCCAAAAAAAAAACCACCTCCTCTATATTGGGAGCTCTATCCATTACATATGCTTTTACTCTCTTGTAGTTGAGGGAACCAGAGGATTGGTTAATAGGTTTACATAAAATAAACTGGGGTCACACATGGCCTTATATAATAAGATGAGATATGAAACACATACTAATAATTTTATTTAATAATAAATTAAATGAAACCAATCACATACACAAGTGACAACAAATCTCATGATCATCCACTTGTATTCATAGAATTTCAAATTTAATTAAATTATCATTCAATTATTATCATTATTTTTTAAGATAAATCATGCATGAATCAATTAATTATATTATTTAATTAACCAATTTTTTTTCTTAATTATCATCTGAATTTCCTTGAGATTCTCATCCATTATAATTTTAAACAAAAAGAAAATAAATTTATTGAGAATTAACTATGTAATACTTTTACTTCGGATGCAACATGGTGAGTACCCATCCAAACTTCCCAATGTGTATTATACTCATATATTATTTACTCTGGAAACATTTAGAATACATGACTTATCATGTAATATCATGATGTGTACTATCAAATTAATGATCACATAGTTTACATGATTGTTTTCTATTTTTTGTACTGTGTAATGCTTCAATGAACATAGAGTGATAACTTTAATATGAGTTATACATGATATATAGATACAAAAATTAAAATGAAATTAATTAAACATTTATATATATATATAATTCTGTCACAGGGTGTGTCCTATCAACTTAATTTACACACACAAGTATAAGTTGATAATGTTTGCAGAATATAGTAAATTAATTTTTATTTTTTTTATAATTTGGTAAAAGTACATAGAATACACATTTATGATACATGATGTGTATTATTACCAATATTTATCCATGACACATGGACCATCTCTGACTAAAGGACTACATGCCATTTATAGAAGTTACACGGTGTGTACTTTGGCTGATCGTGTGCCAGGATGACCCGATAATCATGCAGTGTATAATTAAATTCACTATGTGTAATAAATGTACATAAATTGAATTAATTATGAATTAATTTTTGATGCATTAAACACTAGTACATAGAGTGTGCCTCTGGGTTACATGACATGTACTCTTATGTTATCCAGCTTTACTCCTTGGCACCTTTAGATGAGATCTTCAAATTTATTTTATTTATAAAATTAATAGATTTGATTATATTTATGAGAAATTAATATGAATAAATAAGATCTCACAATTTTAATTAAATAATTATTAAATTGGAATTAAAAACCAATAATAAATATGTAAATTAATCAACAATATATCAATAATTATAAATAATTATGCGATCACGTTGATATCACTTTATAGGTTCTGGGCATAGTGTAAGCATCAGATGTTTTATGACCAAATTTTATTTTTTTCATTATCAATGATTAATAGAAGATTTACACGATGATGAAATTCATAATCATCAAAATTGAATCAAAGAATATAGAAAAGGATGAATTCTAGAACCAAAGTACCGTATTGTCACATATTATTTATAATTAATTTAAGAAACTAAAGAATTACCTTACATGATATTTTTTCTTCATTGATGGATCTAACAACAGATCTATGTCATACCATCATTGTGTTATAGGAATCAATATTATATTCCCTCTAGTGGTGATCCACATGTGTTCCAAGAATCTCCAAACATTGTTGTAGGAATCTCCAGGTGCTAGCATGATAGATCCTATTTCTTATGTTTTTCACCTTTGATCTCCCTGATAATTGTTTCAAAAGGATTATCCTTAATCTCTCTAGAATCCAGAGTAGAAGGTAGAGCAATATCATTCTCTTTTATTGAGATTATTCCGTCATAGGATAGATCTACAGGGTTTTGAGAGGATCCTCCAGATTTCATTGTGAAAAACAAATGAAATGAGTTGGATCACTTGAAAAATGATATAATTGGGTTTATATACAGCTAAGATTAAAAATATATAATTTAACAAGTTACCTTTATTATTTTTATAATCCCTATAGATCCACATGTCTATAATAATAATAATAATATTTCTTGACATGCACTAAACTTATGAATAAAATTAAATATTATTTAATGAAATAATATTCAATATATACTATTTATCAATGGACCATTAAAATTGGTCTTCCATACCTCTACAATAATTATTAAGCCTTGAATAATGAATATTTATTTAATAAATAAATATCACTGCATTATTGTCCAATAAATAAATAAATATTTATTAAATATTTTGCTGATATAATATTCTCTCAAATAATTAGTGATAAAATACATGAGATCAAGGAAACATGAATAATTATTAAACCATGTGCGAGAATAATGTTTATTCAACTTTTTTAATTATAAATAATAATATATTATTATATGATATTACAGATACACTTAGTGTGTAACCCTCGTTAACTTATTCTTCACGTTATTTGGTGAAGCAGCCTAAAGTACAAGGTTAACATCTAGAAACATGCTAAAGAACCTAGAGAAAAATAAGTTAATGATGAAATTAAATAATACCTCATACATATACTTACTATTTAAAATAATCCCTTTATCACGATATCTCTAATCAAGCAGGTTTCATTCCAGTGCTATCAACCAATGTGCTGGATGTGTCTTTCTATGAATTTTTGGAAATCAAAATTCCCTATATAACACCATGACCAGAAATTTATTTAGGCTATATTATTTCTATCAATGGTCCTGAATTATCAACTTCCATTAAATAAAAAAAGGTATAAATCCTTTATTACATCATTCATTAATGAAAAACTAGTCATGACACACCCAATGTATCCTACGTTGCCGGGAAGATATGTCATCACAATTTTCATCAATACATCAAAGTACACGACTTATAACACTCATTAATTATAATACTAAAGTATAAGGATCAATACACACATCTAAAAGTTGGAACATCCAATGTCACATATAAATTTGTATTTCCTAGTGGCAAGTATCGTTCTCATAACATCATACACTAGATATTACTAAGGTCATACACCATAAAAAGGTTTCTCAAAGTTCTATGAGTATCCATGAATGATAACATAAATCAATTTTACCCCTTAAATGATTTCATCCAGCTATATAACATATATTTAGAATATCATTTTAGCACTTTTGGGTTCTCATCATAGCGAGGAACTGATACGACCTTTTAGTATGATAGGTAGTCTTAGAAAATTATCACATAATATATCTCATAGAAGAAAATATCATGACATGATAAGAAGTTTATTAATATTCAAAAAAAGGAATATAGGTTATCATAAAGTATATAGAAGTTTCTTCTAGGGAACCAACTCTAACACTATAGGCCCAAGAGAGGTTCCTAGTGGTCGCGGGTCATGACAAATGTGACCAGGAAAATGATATGACATGACTGGTGGGCAATGTAAGATGGATACATGTAGGTATCACCATCAGAAAACTCAATAGGGTAATGGGTGCATTGGAACCCATCAACCATCCCTCTACATTTATGGATTTATTTTGTGGGGTGGATGGGTGACCAATGATGATGTGGCAGAGAAACACAACATGATGGTGTCAGTAAGAGGGGCGATGCACAATATGAAATTCTAGTGGATTAGATAAATGCTTCAATACTCATCTAGGCCTCAATACATATCCTTTAGGGGTATTTAGTCCACATTTAGCTGGGCTTTTAGGCTATTAATTTGTAATAAAATAGGTTCAGTTGGTGTTTTATATTTCTTGTTGGTGGGATGAGGCTTGACCCACTGGGGTGTTCAGGTGTGTGTATTGTTTGTGGTTTGTAATCCCTTTTTCTAATGATTAAATATTAATTAATTAATTAATTTTTATAATTAAATTTATAATCATTAATAATTAAAATATTTTTTATTAGTATTTAATAATTACATTTTTAATGATTAATAATTACATTAAAAATGATATCAAAATATTTTTAATTAAAAACTAGTTATTATTAAATTTATTAATAGTTTAAATAATTACATTAGTAATTTCAATATTAATAATTATAAATTAAATTATTATTTATTATTATTAAATAATATTGATATCACGAATGAACAACCTAATATAAATACAACCACTAATCAATGCCATAATATAAAAGAAAATTGATTTCCCATAATATATAAATTCTCTAAAATAAAATACAAAAAAATAATGTCCTATGGTAGAAATTCTGATAACTGCTATAATCCAAGAGTTAGTAATGTCTAGTTCAATCACCTAATATCTCTAGGAAACCTAAATATAAACATAAATATAAATATAAATATATATATATATATATCGGGATGAGATTAGATGGATGCTCAGTAAGATCCTCCTCAAGACCTCACATATGAATGTGGAAGAATCATATTAATGCCTTAGTGAATAAACATCAGAACTAAGTTGGACCTACACTAGGTAATCTATCAGCAAACCCACTTAGTCTAACTCACCCAATAAGACATATATGTATAATAACATAGTAATGGAAGAATATATCAAGAAGTTTCCCTACAATAACTTTATCACTAGTTTTTTACTCTCATTCCCCAACGGAAAATCTTTTAGTGCTCCCATACCTTCCTTATACCCAAATAAAAATATAACCACATCTCGCACCACTACCATAAATGCATAACAATCATTATAAAATACAACACAACACATCATAACACATTATTCCATATAACACCACCACATCACCACATTATGTTCATACATCACATCCTCACCACAATAGGGTAATATGAATATTAAGTATATCAACCCCATTTCATACTCCTGACATACACAAACCCCCACCATGCTTCTCATAATCTAACAAATCATCACCACATCACATAATTTTCACTCTATCATCTATCCATCATGGATGATACCACATAACATCAGGCTATCACTACATTTTCATGTTTAAAAAAGAGACGGGAAAGCGGGAGTAGTTATCCATCTATTCTCTTACTAACTTGGATGTTTATAAAAGCAACATAAACCCAAAATATTTGGGTATTGGTAAGGTTATAAAAATCATATGAGGTGCTTAAGATATCATAAGGAACATACAAAATAGTCTATTATATCTCACAATCCTGAACCAAGTGTTTATACCAAATAGTGCTAATAATAACTATAACAAAATTGCTTCAATACCACTTCTATATGCTATCAACTACTGCCAACACTAAAACATAAAACATCCCCACCTTTTTACCCAGAACAACTATACAAAATCATGTTTTACCATTTTAAAAATGTCATTAAAACATTGACGTATTTTATAATTTTACAATCCACATTACATTCATTATGCCATTAATTTTCTATATTTAATGTCCATCCATTCATTATCCATCACCTGAATTTATTCCATCCATACACATTCATTATATTCTATCCCATTTTCTATTACCATATTCATTATTACCAAAACAATTCCATACCATTGGCCGACTACAAAATAACCCCATGATATACCAACCAATCACTACATAATCTTCCCGAGACACATTATAAAAGCCCTCATAATCACTACTAAACAACATCCTTACCACATGACCAACTATACCATTGATTCCATGCCAATAACCACACCACCCATGCCCATTGAGGAAAAACAAATTGCAACACCATTGAACATATCATGAAATCACCTCAAAAATAGGCACAAAAAATCCCCACAAAAATCAATATAACCTCAATAAATGAAACAAAAACCATATAAAAACTAGAATCTAATCACATCAATCAACCTATTTTTGATCATTCTTTCATAAGAATTAATTGTGGCTAACGTGATCATCAATGTTGACTTTTTATAATACCTATCAATTGTTTCATTTCTATACTTAAATGATTAACCTTTTAAATAATGACCAACATTTTAAATAATTTGATTTAAATAATGTAATCACAGTAAAAAATTACATATTATAGTAGTAACCAACTCTCAACAACCATAAAAATTACAAATCTATTATACAAAAGAACACAAAATAATATAAATCACATGTGATCAAAATTTCCCTTAAATTTCATTTTTTCCATTTCATTATATTCATTAGGATAATCCTTACCATACCCCCAAATAAAATAGAAGCATGTCACTTTCACAATGTATACAAAATAAGGAGGTTTAAGTCGCGAGTCCCCTACCTCAACTGAGGATTATAAAATTATTGCAAAAAATTATGGAGAAACTCTAATCACACACCACCATATGGGAAAGGGTTAATTACGAATCCAATTCTCAACTATAGACCCCCAAATAAATAATATAACAACAACAAAAATGATTAGCATTACTACCACAAACTCTATAAGGAAGAGGATGGGTAAAAAAACCAAAGTAAAAGAAGAGAAACTCACATTGGATCACAAGAGGTTGATCTCTAAAATATGAGGGATAAATCCAACTAAATATCAATCCAAGAACACCAAATAAACACCTCATATTTCCTGGGATTGAATCAAAAATGGTGTAACTTATAATAATTATGATGGGATTCCTAATTTATATTGAAACTAAAACTCTAAGGTGTCGTGAAATGATAGCTAATGGTCATGCTATGATGGGGATAAATAAATCTATGAACTAAAAATTATACCAAAATTTCCCATATCTCTGCATATTTAAAATATTTTTAACCACACAATTCAATAAAGTCAAGGAAGGGTCACACTATAATAAGAGCACCATGGCATAATGACACCCAAAATGGAAGAACCCCAAAAGTCAACCTCCAGGTCTCACGCCATGAAAGGAAACCCTATTGTCATGAAATATTCATACATGAGAGTAAAATTTTCATATATAACACTTCCTCATGACATGACACAAAACCTCACACTATGAATCAAATATTCATGACATGACACATCTAAAAGAATACTACCAGTGACAAAAGTCGACCCACCGATTCCTCGCTCGGGCCAACAATGAGACAAGAGTTCCACTCCAAGCACAACTCTAAAAGGTTATATGTTGGTGACTATCATCGAGTAAAAATGCCATATAATATGGGTTTACTTGACCTATATCAACCTAATAAATTGACATATATCAAAATGAATAAAATATAAAACACACCAGCAAGGTATATATATAATCAACTGAACTATACAGAAAATCATATATGAATGTGACATCAAATACAAATACATTACCCTATAGAAAAATACAATGGAACTGTACATCAAAAAAAATCCTTTACATATCCTAGATACAAGACACTAGAAATTTTTTCCTTAATGAGAGTACTCCTAAAATGATCTCCATCCACAATAGTCACCACTATCAACACAAACCACCATGCTCCATCATGTGTTGTTATGAATCAATAAGAGTTAACTCTAGACAAGACACACTAACTCTAAATATGCCGTGACCATCACTAAACTTATGAATTAAATACATAGACACAACCTGTGTAGGCATAGGTTCCATTCCTAGGTGAATATAAACATACTCAGTAGGATTTCCCAACACCTGTAAGAAAAAACGAAATAAAACAGTTATCTAAAAACCATCAATATGAAATATTAACGAGTATAACATAGTAAAATATAATCAAAATATTCTTTATAACCAAAATTCTCATGAACATAAAGAAGTATCAATCATATGAACTCTAACCTACGAAGGTCAGAACCTCAAAAGAATATAGGGGTGCTTGATGTATCGAATAATCCATGAATTCATATGTTGATAACCTAGCTACACATATCTTTGCAAAGACAACCGAAGGATTCTTGATGAGTTATAATTATTGAATAATTCAATCTAATCAACCTTTACTACTACCACACCACCCCCATAATCCATAAAGTGGAGAATTATTATCATTGAAATGTTCTCATTGGTTAGTGTAATGACTCACTCTATAGTCTATCAATATCCTACCATCGATCTAGTATCCAAACTACCAATTCTAATAAACCTATGTAACGTCACAAGAACTATAGTGGATGATCCCCCACCCCTGGTAGGTGGTGAGAATAAAAACTGTAGTGAAGGATTTTTGACCAATCTGATATCTTTAAATAGGAGGAATACCAACTCCGCATATATAAGATCTCATACCCTGAGTGTGTGGGGGAAATAAATAACCTTATATAATTCATAGAAAGAGTATACTATGCCTCGAGTATATGGGAGAATAGGAAACCCAACCTAAGGATAGTGGGAGAACCCACATGTTGACACAACCACACCACCAGGGTGGGTAGTTAACACCAAGAACACTCCGATCAGTATGCCTAAATGCAGTCATCAAATCTAAAGAGTAAAATCCAAATATATATTGTTGGTCGCAGTAGATGAATCAAGAGGGTGGTTTGATTGAGTATTTATAAAAATTTCTATTAAAATTGGTTCTTTAAAATAACATCCCCCTATGAAAATAAAAACAAAGTCAGTTTGTAGTGAATTTATAAAGGTCCTGAAAGTCCAATTAGTTTCTCAGAATATTGATTAGTTCTCAGATTTACCAATCGAAAGATTAATCAAACTTTTTATACTAATCTACTAATTCAAAGCATATATAAACACTTTCTAAACTAACTATCAAAGTTCAGTTTATCTTAATGTGATAAATACATATCAGATTAAAATATAAGACAAAAAACAACACCACAGATAAAACAAGAGGTTCAGTCTCAAGCTGAGACTTAGTCCTCTCTACTTGGTGATCACCTGCCACCAAACAGTTTATATTAGTAAACTTTTCATCCACACCCTGGATTGAGGTTCACAACAGCACACAGGGCTATCCAGGTCACACTTGACCTCTACCATAGTTATTCATGGGAATACTATCAAACAGATCACACATGATATCTTCCACGATTCTACATGGGATACAAGAGTAAAAACGGATTGAGTGTGGGGATATTTTGGTATCCTCCAGTTATGATCAGGAGATAGTCTATGCGATACAAATAGATATACACACTGCTCAAATATTAACCACAAGAACACAACAGAGTTATTAAAGAAGAATAGGGTTTAGAAATATATGTGTGTTGTGCAGTAAAGCTCTAGACTCAATGGATGTAGAGAATGATATCTGAGTCCTCTTTTGGAAGTTGTCTTCAGAATAGAGTATCATAGTTTCTGTAATATTGCTTCTAGGTGTGAAAATATTCAGATCTTATTTTTGAGGATGTTCAATAAGCTTTAGTAGGTTGTTTCTTGTAAAACTTCTAGTGAGCTCAAGCTTCAAGTTCCTCTATTTACAATATTGCGTACTTGCACAGTCTTCCCTTTTTCTTTGTTTTTCCAGTGTGTGTTTCGAGTGCATCTTTTAAGTTGAGGTTATAGTCCTTTTATACTTCAAGGTCCACTAGGCATGAGGATCTCCCCATGTGCACGTACCTTGTAATGTCTAGAGATAGTCCTATATACAACATTAAATAATGTGAGAAACATTAATTTGTCTAAATATGACCATTAGAAAAAAATTTGAATTAATAAATTTGAAACAGTTTTTTATGACTATCAGTGAGTCATTTGCATCAGTCTATCATCTTCGGTTTGTTAATATTGGTCTGTCATCTTCGTTTTGTGAACATAGGTCTGTCATCTTCAGTTTATCATCTTTGGTGTGTCATCTTCAGTTTGTGAACATCAGTCTATCATCTTCAGTTTTCCATATTCGGTCTGTCATCTTCAGTTTGTGAACATCAGTCTGTCATTTTTGGTTTGTCATCTTCGGTGTGTCTAACATCGGTGTGTCGAAAATCGGTGTGTCGAACATCGGTGTGTTGAACATTGGTGTGTCAAACAACGGTGTGTCGAACATCGGTGTATTGAACATCGGTGTGTCAAACATCGGTGTATCGAACATCGGTGTGTTGAACATCGGTGTGTCGAACATTAGTGTGTCGAGTTTTCCTTACACATAACATTACAAGACTAAGTGACATCAAAAAATATATGTAAAAATACACTTGTAAAAATATTGATTTATAAATATAGGTTATTTCCTTATTAAAGTATATTGTTCTGTATGACATAATTGATTTACTTAGAGATATTAAATGGCATGAAATAGTTGAATCTGTAGTTAAGGGTCCAACAATCTCCCCCTTTTTGATAATCACAAATTATGGAATACATAAAAATATAAGGAATCAAAATAAGTGTACATAGCATACAAAACTGAATGAGATTATTCAATATAACTAAAGACTTCCCTTGTTTGAGGTTTTAAAACAAATTTCCCCCTCAATAAATGGATTATGATGAGTACATGCCATGTGTCCTATACTAGAAATCTCCCCCTTATATAAATAATGTATGCATTATTCCTTTTTCTCCCCCTTTTGGGATTATCAAAAAAATAAAAGTAGGAAGTAGGAGGATAAATATCAGAAAATAAAGACACCATAAATATTTTCATTAAGATGTAGAAAAGTACATGCCAAACAAAAGAAGAAATACCTATCAAAGATACAATCCATCAGTAAGGATTTGGCTTCTGAGGGGATTTTCCATTATCTGAAAGATACGAAGGAGGAGGAGAAGGTTTGGGAATGACAAAGGGTAGAAGTGGTATTAAGTTAACACCAAGAACGACAACACATGTAGGGACATTTTCTATAAGTCTAGGACTTCTTTCTAATAACAGACGATTGGGAGTTTGCTCTGTAATGACTGGTCGAATCCGGGAAAGAGCCTGAGAGACAGTCATTGGAGTAGGAGGCCGAGAGGGAGTACCAATGGAAGCAGTAGGAGGGACCAAAATTGATTCATCCTGGATATAAAGATATGGCTTAATGAGATTGATGAAATCATTAATGAGTTCACCACCATATTGCATAGTTTTCTCGAAATCATCCTTATTCTCCATGAATTTATTCAGCAAAGGGGTAAAATCCTTCAATTGAGTAACTTGTTTCTTGAATGCTTCTGTGACTGGAGGTATTATGAGATTCTATGATAGAAACTTAAAGCTATTGATCAGATCATGCTTGGTATAAATCTTAGTAAAGTACTTATCCACTTTTTCTCTAATCTCTTTATGAGAAGCAGAGGCTTCATTTGTGCACTGCCTTACTATGTTGTACAGAAGGTCTGTATTTCAATGCACCTTTTCAAGAGTTTCTTTTTCTGAAATAGTATGAAGACGTTGGAGTTCCTCTCTCATCACAGCCTTGAGAGACTCCAGATCAGCAACAACCCCTTTCCCACTTCTAGAACTAGATGGGCCAGTTAACATTTTTCTAAGATCCTCTTTTAACTTTCACAGATCTATACTTAGTTGATGAGTCACCAAGTTTATAATAACTTCCAGTACACCAATAAAGGAGGTCCTTAAATCATAGGTTAGAGAATTTAACTCATTGATCATCTTTCTAACTTTTTCTATCAGAAAGGAATTATGTCTAATGATAGTTTCTGATGTGGTAATGAGATTTAGTTGAATCTCCTGGATCACTATTCTTGCGATTTTGCAGAATCTGCATCTGAAATAATTATTGAAGTGGAGGCTTCACTTTTGGATCCAACTGAGGCTACCACTAACTCACATATATCATTTTTGAATTTCTCCAAATCAGCCTTAGTGACATAGTCACCAGGCACTATCTATGATACTGGCTCTACTGCCAGAGGTGCGACTGGTGGAACAAGGTAAATATGTTCTAGTTTATCATGGACTTGTGGAGAAGGAGGATGAGGTACCCTCTTCTTATCTGAGTCATACTCCAATACAAAAAAATGTATGCTGGATAATTATTCCAATATTCAGAACATGTCTAGTCTCTTGTTTCAACAATATCAATCCTGATCCTTCTTCCCTTAGGCTCATGAGCAACTGCAACTTCATCAACTTCTTCATCCTTTTCTCTATCCATAACGACATTTTTGGGTACTTTTATTAATTGAATTTCAGGTTTTGACAGAGCTCCAACCAATTCAACTTCTCCAAGAACTTCCTCAATTTGTGGCACTTGATCATCAACCTCTTCATCATGGCCACCATCCATAATTTCATTTAATTCCTGAATGATGTCTTGATTTTCAGCATTAGGATGGGGTGATCCATCCTCATGATCAGCATCTCTATGGTCAATAGCCTATTGCTCAATAGGCTCAACACTATCACCATCTCCATGTACAAATTCCTCACTGGATTTTTCCACCACTTGTTGTCCCACTTTTAAAGAATCACTTACATGCTCATCATTTCCTCCACCACCATCATCATCATCATCAGACTCCTCATCTAATTTACTCATGTAGCCTTCAACTCTAGTAACCTTGGTCTCTTTCTCATCCTCATCAACTAGTAGAGGTTCTCTTGAGGGTAAGTCCAAAGGTGGACTAGAAGGCCCATAAAACATATATTTAAGACTTTCAGCAATATCCGGATCACTCCTGTCATCAAAAGGAGATCCTTCTTCCCTTGTCACTTTAGTCTCAGCTTCCTCATCAGAATAAATAGGTTTTTCTTCTGGTTTGTGGCCTGGATCAACTTGATCTTTTGGTCTGGTAGTATAGTCAAATGGATTGAAATCCTCATACAACCTTTCCTCATAACCTACCCAGTATTTCTTCCATGGGTTTCAGAAGATTTTTATCCTTTTACAAATGTCTTTTTTAAGACAAAAACCACTACAAGAACTTATCACTTCATCTCCATATTCCATGCAACCTAACCTTTTTAACATAGTAGAGATCATCCTCGGATAGTATAAACATATTTCCTTCTTTGATGGCTTTATCAGATCAGAGACATGCACTATTAGATACCTACAAAAATTCAATTTTATCCCATGTTTTAACAGATAGATCAGGAATACATCCAGATACTTCACAGCAGAGAAATCTCCCTTCCTTGGGCAGATTTGATGTTGAATAAACTTAAACAGTAAACTTACTTCTCCTTCAAACACACTTGAAATAGTCCTCCTAGATTCTCCATTTTCAGTTTTCTCCTTCAGAACATATTCATAAGAGATCAAATCAGAGGAAGTTGGAATATTACCTAGAAAATCTTCATGGACACCTTCATGAGGAATCTCCAAGCACTCAACCTATTCCTTAGATAAAAAATCTACTTCTTTTCCCTTAACTTTTGACTTTATTCTTGCTACCTTAGCTTTATCTAGAGATATCTTCAAATGTTTATAAAACTCATGCACTAGCTGGGGATAATAAGGTGTTTCATTGTTAGTAAACTATCTCATCCACCCTTGAGATTCCAACACTTTTAATAAAAATGACTTGCTTAACATAATCCACTCAGCATACACTTCTTTTTCAGCCGTAACCACTCGACTTTCCAATCTCGGTTTTGCGGTCCCATTGGACTCACCTTTCTAACTCTTAGTAGATGGATATTTGCTTGAATATTCCATAGTGTGCTTGGTCCTTGCCATGTTGAGGTTTCAGATTCTAACAGAGTTGAGAGGTTGAGTGTCGAGAGATAGAGTGACAATGGGTAGAAGACTTTGCGTTATTGGGAAGGTGGAAGGTCAGTATGGATTGAACTTAATATATCATTTAGGGATTATAACTCGCAAAGCATAAAATTTAAAGCATACAAAATAATATAAAACAACATCATTTTATTTAAAATAGATACAATTACAAAATAATACTTAAGTACATCGGTGTCAATGAATTAGTATTACAGGATCAGTTCTAAGAGACCAGTTTCAAGGATCGGTTTTATGAGATCGGTTTCAGGGATCAGTTTCAGGGATCAGTTTCATGAGATCAGTTTCAGGGATGGGTTTCATTAGATCAGTTTCATGAGATCGGTTTCAGGGATCGGTTTCATAATATCATTTTCATGGATCAGTTTCATGAGATCAATTTCAAGATATTGGTTTTAGGGATCAGTTTCTGGGATCGGTTTCCTGAGGTGGATTTCAAAGATCAATTTCAAGAATTGGTTTCATGGATCTGTTTCATGAGATCAGTTCACTACTAGAAATTTAGGCTATATCCATGGTTCTAAACCATGGATATAGGCCCAAAAATTGTTGCTATAGGATATAACCACAGTTTCATGAACCGTGGATGGTATTGGCATGGCTATAGGGTCGAACCTACAACCATGGTTCCAAATGTGGCTATAGACCTATAATCATGTCTCCAACCATGGCTATAGAGTCAGCCCTATAGCCATGCCAATACAAGCCACAGTTCATAAAACAGTGGCTATAGGATTGTAGCCACAGTTCAAACCGTGGATAGAGGGCTTTAGCCACAGTTTAAAACCGTGGCTATAGGCCTTTCACTTGCATAAAAAAACCTAGCACGGTTCACCATGCTGGATATTGAGAGGACACTACCAACTCCCCCTCCCCACACCCACAACCTACCACGCTGCACCAACACCCCCACCCCCTGCTTCTACACACTTCCCCTGCCCCACCCCCTTGCACCCCCTACACCTTGCACCCCCTCCCTCCCCCTGCACCCCCTACCTCCCCCCGGACAACCCCATCCCCCTAAACAGCCCCCAAACACTACACCTACAGCCGCCCCTCCCCCCTAGACAACCCCTCCCTTTCCCTAGATATCCCCCCACAACTCCCCCTATAACCCCTCCCCCTTGATAGCCCCCTCCCACCCCATGGACAACACCCCCTCCAAACCCCTCGACATCCCCCTCCCTTTCCCCAGATAACCCCCCCACCACCACTCCCCCTGCAACCGCCTTTCCCTCCCCCCTACACCTTGCACCCCTCCCCCCTGGACAACCCCTCCCTCCCCCTAGACCCCCCAAACCACTACACCTACATCCCCCCTCCATCCCCTAAACATCCCCTCCCTTTCCCGGAATATCCCCCCACAGCTCCCCCTATAGCCCCCTCCACCCTTGAAATCTCCCTCACACCCCTAGACAACACCCCCTCCAAACCCTTGGACAACCCCCTACCTTTCCCTGGATAGCCCCCTGCAACCCCCTCCCTTTCCCTAGGTATCCCCCATCCCTCCCTGGACACCCCCCCAAACCACTCCACTAGCAGCCCCCCTCCCCCACCCAGACACCCCCATCCCCCCCTCCACTCCACCTGCAGCCCCCCTGGACACCCCTATCCCCCCACCACTCCCCCCTACAACCCCTCCCTTTCCCTGGAAAGCCCCCTCACTTTCCCTATATAGCCCCTTCCCCCGCACCACTCCACCTACAACCCCCTCCCCCTAGACACCCCCATACCCCACCACCACTCCCCCTACATCTCCCTCACTTTCCCTGGATATCCCCTTCCCTTTCCATAGATATCCCCTTGACTTTCCCTCCTACAGCCCCCTCCCTCCCCGTAGACACCCCCACCCCACCACTCCCCCTGCAGCCCCCTCCCTTTCCCTGGAAAACCCCCTCCCCCTGAACACCCCCTCCCCCTGGACAGCCCCCTCCCTTTCCCTGGGTAGCACCCCTCTCCCATGGACAACCCCCCCACCCACCACTCCACTTGCAGCCCCCTCCCCCCTCCCCCCACTACTCCCCCTGCAGCCCCATCCCTTTCCCTGGATATCCCCCCTTCCCCCCTTTCACTGGACACCACCACCCCTACTCCCCCTACAGCCCCCTTCCTGGACAGAACCCCCCCAGACAGCCCCCTCCCTTTCCCTGGACAACCCTCTCCCCCTGGATAGCCCCCTCCCTTTCCCTAGGAAGACCCTCCCCCTAGACATCCCCCCTCTCTCCCCCACCCCCACCACTCCCCCTATAACCCCCTCCCTTTCCCTGGACATCCCCCTCCCCCTGTACTTCCCCCCCACCACTCCACCTGTAGCCCCCTCCCTCCCCCTCCCCCCACCACTCCCCCTGCAGTCCCCTCCCTTTCCCTGGACAACCCCCTGCAACCCCCTTCCCCCTTTATCAGGATAACACCACCCCTAATCCCCCTATATCCCCTTCCCCCTTCCTAGATAGACCCCCCAGATAGGCCCCCCACCATATACCCACCAACCCTCCCAACACACCGGTCAATTGAATTGCAAAAACCAAAAACATGCTAATATGGCTTTTATAAAAAAATTTCCAGTCAAATGAATTACACTGATAAAAAACATGCTAATATGACTAGAACTAAATCAAACATCATCAAGTAAAATTGAATATAGTGGAGACAAACCAAATGGTTTTGAAAAAGATGAAACTGAACCAAACTGAAAATAATGTAACCAAACTGACTCAAACTAATCAAAACTGACATCAATAAAGCGTTATTGAGAAATAAAAAAATAAAACTAATGAAACATACCTGGTTGAATCTAAAATTAATTTAATTGAACTGAATATCCCTAAATCAAAAAAAATGAACCTCTTAAAATTGACATAAACCAAAAAAAATGAACCCAATAAAAAATAACTTAGCAAACCTAACCTGACCAAAACTGAACCAAGAAGCCAGGTCTTGTGATGAAATTTTAGAAGACCTCATGCTCATAGGTTGAGAGGATATCCCAATCAGGTGGTGCTTCAATATCCTCAACGAGATCCAAAATGCACTTCAAAATGATAGGGAACCCAAAAATCACAAAAAACCTAATTAAAATTGAGCTAAAGAAAAAAATGCAAGAAAACTTACCTGAATCCGATGTTGAACTCACTACTTTCTATGGTGGTGGGTAGAATCGACCTCATAATAAGTAACCACCTCTAAGTAAATAATGGGAAAATAAGTGAGATATAATTACTTCTTATATATATGTGATTAGTGTTTCAACTATACATGATAAATGATACATAAATCCATAACCAAAAATGAACAAAGAATATTCAGATTGATATGTACATCCTAATACTAAATAACATGATAGTTAATAAATGTTTCCTGTTCAAATGAAATCCAATTTCATTCAATACATACACCATATAAGTGTTGGAGTAATATTATTCTATATATGGTGGGTATTCCATAATGGAGTAGGTTTCTCCACTATTGATAGGAAACATGAATGATATGAGGGGATAGTAATATAGTTTGACACCCCTTTGGTTGTGTTGTATTTTTTGAAAAACTGTGTGGATTTTGCCCAAGATGATTTGTTGACAATATGGGGAGATTGATGGACACCCCTAAAGTGAGTTTGAGTTGGACATGTTGATAAGGTGGTTGAGGAGGAGTTTGAAGTTGTGAGAAAATAGATCTGATGGATATATATATATATATATATATATATATATATATATATATATATATTAGATTTGTTTACAATGAGATGTGGTGGATGAAGAGTGGTGATGGAGCTTGGCCATGTGAGGGAGTTCATATATTTGAAACTATAAATGTAGGTGTTTTCAAGTTCATCATGTATGCTTACACAATATCAGGATGCTCCATGTAAGAAATTCTCTAAGGCATGGAAATTTCTAAATACCCATTCAGAATGATTTCTTTCTCCTAAAGAAAACTTCACATCCCATCAATAGGCAGATAATTTTCCCATGTTTCCCACTCCATATAAGATAGGGTATATATGAAATCTATGGGGATGAAAAACTATGAAGATAGCTCGGTAGTTTGTGTCATGGGGATGTAACTGCTATTTTAATGGTTCATGCCCAGAATCATCAATATTTTCCTCTACATTTCATAAATGAGAGGATTCCTTGGTGAAATCCCATTTACCAGCCATATTACCTCATTTTATGAATCTTTATCCCCCTACAACCTCCTTCAACCTGCAAATCCCCCCCTCCACTCCCCCCTAGACAACCCCCAGACTGACCCCCTGGACAGACCTCCATTCCTTTCCGGACACCCCCTTGAACGCCCTCCTGCACACCCATGCCCCCTTGCACCCCCTCTAGGACACCCCTTGCTCCCCTGGAAAACCCCCTTGCACCCCCCTGCACACCCATACCCTGACCCCCCCTCCTAGATAGCCTCCCCCCACCAGGACACCCCCTTTCACCCCCTCCTGGACACCCCCCCCCTCATTGCACCCCCTAGACATCCCCCTTGAACACCCCCTTCCTGGACACCCCCCCTCCTAGACACCCCCTACACATCCATGTCCCCTTGCACCCCCCTCCTGGACACCCCCTTGCACCCACCTGGACAGCCCCCTTTAACCCTCCTCTTGGATTCCCCCTTGCACACCCATGTCCCCCCTCCTGGACATCCCCCTTTCACCCCACCTATAGTAGCCCACCCCCTGGAAAACCCCATTGCACCCCACCACTGTAGTAGTCTACCCTGCTACAAAGCCCCTGGCCCCCTCCCACCTGGACACCCTCCTCCCACCTAGACACCCCCTCTTGGAAACCCACCCCACACCCACCCCAGACACCACCAGACATCCCCCTTGAACACCCCCCTGCACACCCATGCCCCCTTGCACCCCCTCCCAACTCCTGAACACCCCCTGTCCCTTACCCCCTCCCCCATGCACCCCTCCCCTGCCCCTTTCCTACTGCCACAATAAAACCAATACACTCCACTCCACCTCGAGCTAAAAAACCGACAGAAAACAAAAACGCAACCTGTTCATCAAGACAGAAGCATTGAAAATTCCTCTTCCACCAAATTCAGTAACAAGTGATACTTTAATAGAGAAACTAATAGACAACAACATAGATTCAATAAGGTGGACAACTACCTATATTATCATGTTTAATACTGTGTGAAAACTATAAATTATTGTGGATAGAAAAAAGGACAAATTTTACATGGTTTAGGTAATTATACAGATTTTCCAAAGTTTAAATCATCTTAAAAAATAAAGAAAAATGGATTCTTAAAGCTACTGCATTGAACACCTGCAATTATAGGACATACCTGACTATAGAGACTTTGAGAGAGCTTCCCAAGTTGGATTTGCAGCATGAAAAAAATAAAAGAGACCATCCTCAATCAGGAATGTTCCTGAAACTGATGACGAGTGTAGCCCTTCACTTCTGTAATACCATAAAATACTTAATAACTAGACAATTCATAACTAAATATTAAAATAATACATGAATGATTGAAGAAAGGGATAGAAAAAAGAGGCATAGACACTTACATAACACTGTTTGGTTCCAAGTGTATAAGTAAAGAAAATAGATGACACGATAACTCATCCAGCCATTCAGAAAATTGGATCATTGGAATGAATGATGAACCATCATAGTCATCTTCCAGGGAATCTATCAACAACAATGCTAAAATGAAATAGAAGTTTTCTTCTCCATGTAAAAGCACATATATCATGTTTTTTTATGAAAACAAGTTCTTACATTGAAAATATGTAACCAATCTATTGCATGGTTGCCAATGTTTTTGGAGGATCATTGGAGTCCATACCAAGAAAGGAATTGGATAATGAAATTTTAAAGAGATCAATGTATGCATCAACAACAACAGAATCATCTAACTTTATATAAGAATTAGACAAGGAAGAGAAGAAATGTGATCTCCTAGAAATGGCCACTGATGTTATAGGAGTTTTCAAATAGTGAGTGGATATAATCTGGGAGAAGCTACATGGATACGATTTCCAACGTATGGTTTTAAAATAACATGAAAAACTCATTTAACTCTTTGATAATTAAATATGGAAAAAGTATTACTAACCGAAACAAGATTTATATGAAAGTGAGATTCCAAAATTGGAAGAGCCAAAGAGGGCTCCACATGAGAAAAAATTGAAGTGGAAGCAGCTCTGGTCTTAGAGAGATGTTCATTTTTGCTATACTGATAATTTCAAAATCACACTAACAAAAAACGTACTTTCTGCTTTTCCCAGATCAGCTTGCCTACAACCTTATACCAGAATAATTTTAGTGGGAGATCATAAAATTTTCCAAAGCACCTAAACAACAAATCTAGAAAGAATATTTCTAAATCCTTACCATTACTCATATTTGAGAAGTTTCTGAAAAGTAAATACCAAGTAAAGAAAAAAACACCCCAAAGAGTAAGTCCATTAACCACCATTAGAAGGATGATAATATCTATAAAAGAAAAAAGATAAGAAAACAAGATCCAAAGTGATGGATTTGAAAAAAGATGCTAATATTTTTTTAAAAAAAGATAAAATTAGAAGAACAAACTATTCTAAGAGGTTGAATAATTTCTCAAATTTCCCTTGTTTCGATCCACTGGGTTTTAATAGATACACCTGCATAAAATTTTATTCAATATAGTGTCCAAAACACATGATATCATGGATGAATTAAAAGAGAAAATAAAATCATTATAATTTTATGTTTACAATTGACCTTTCATTAGCCTTAGTTGGTGTCACAGTCTTATTGGAAAATAAAAACCTTGTATTTTTGGGAACATCCACATTAAAAGGATATGAACTACTTCCATTAGACACAGGAACCTAATAGTAAAAAAAACATACAAGGAAACAAGATTAAAAAACAAAACAAGAAGCGCTATAGAACTTTCTCAGAATGTACTAACGATCAAAGAAACTTACCTAGAGAAAAAGAGAAGGGGATAATATAGGCTAGATTTTTATAAATTTAGAGAAAACAAAAAATAATAATGTTCTATATTGTTAGACTCCAATAAATTCGACCATCTTGAGAAAAATTTTCTAAAAATGATAATGTGGATTGCAACTAATGTTGTATGCATAGAACCAAACCAGTACCAAAAAATTTGCAGCACCAATAGTGAAAAAAGAAATAATGTATGGGATCTAGAGGCATAATAAATAATTTTAAAAAAGGGGGTGAGAAAAATGAACAATCAATCTGATAAAAAAGTAGAAATAACAGTCTTCACAAAATTAGTCTCTACAGTAGTGACTCCATCTTGTAATTGGTTACAGTTTGGGGAATTTAATTCAATTCTTAGTCTTGCTGAAATATAGGTATATAATTTTTTTCATGTCGTAGACATAGAATTTCAGAGATTAATTGATCATAGACTCTTTTATGAAATTTATTCTTAATGTGCTAAGTTCACTTGGACCAGATACACTGTTAATAGAAGGAAATCAAGTAGGATTGATAAGGCCTTTATTTCCCTTAATAGCATTGATATGGATTCTATATTATCTTGTATATCTCTTCATAGTGTTTACTCAGATCACCACCCACTTCTATTGTGTTTATCCTCTAATAAAATGATACATGCAATCCCTTTTAAATTCAATAATGCTTGGCTCTATTTTAAGGAATGTAGTGAAATTGTACAATAGAAATAGATGAGGAGATTTTAAGGAAATGCTTTCCAAAGGCTCATGTTAAAGCTTAAAGCTACTAAATATTATCTCAAAGGATGGACCAAGGATAAATTCGCCAAATTGAATGAGGAAATCAAGTATTTTGTGGATGATATTTTGAAATGTTAAAACAGTTATTCTAACCTTGACACCCTCTCATATGAGGAATTTATATTGAAATATGATATTAACAAGCTCATTCTTACACATGAGAGGATTCTTATAAATTATATTCATTTAATATGGTTCAAATAGGGTGATATCAACACTCAATTTTTTTACATCATGAATAAGAAAATAAGGAATATAAAAAATTTCACCATCATTATGGTGAATAGAGAAACTCTTAATAATTAGGGGAGTATATCCAATGCCTAGTTCAGTCACTTTGAACCTCTATTTAATATTGAAAGTCTGGGTAAGAATTCATTTCTCACTACCTTACCCACTAAGGATGAAATTAATTAGGTACTTTTATCTTATAATAAGGATAGTGCAACTAAACTGGATAGATTATATAATCACTTCTTAATTCAATTTTGGGATGTGACTCATTTGGAACTTGTACAGGTTGTTCAAGAATTTTTAGACTATAATTTCTTCCTTTAGGTAACAACTCTCAATTAATAACTATCATTCCAAAGGTTGAACATTCCCTTGATGTTAGAGACTATAAGCCTATCGCTGTGAAAAATAATCTTCATAAGCTCATCAGTAAGGTGACTATTATAATTTTGGGGGATATTATAAGTTCCATTATTTCTCTAAATTAGTTGGTGCTTATACATGGAAGTGAAGGATTATTTATATACTAACTCTGAATGTGTGAATATATTATAGAGGAGATCCAACCCTAGAAATATTTATTTAAATATTGACATTTCTAAAGCTTTTGAAACTCTTAGCCAGGATTTCACTTTTTATGTTCTTGATAGTTTTGGCTACTCAACTAGATTTATTAAGCTTATTCAATACCTTATCTATAGATCAAAACTCTCTTTAATTATTAGTGGGTCTCCCAAAAGATACTTTGGTCATACCCAATGGGTGAGATAGGGGGATCCTCCCTCAACTTTTTTATTTGGAATTATCAGGGATTAACATATCAAATGCCTCTTAAAAGCAACAGATTCTGGGGATTTATCACTAGTTAAGGCCACTAGAAAGATAAGAGCACACAGACACTTGTTTTTTATTGATGAAATTCTCTTTTTTGTGTGAATATGATGACATTTCACTTTCTTTCATCAAGGGTATTTTTGAGCATTATGAATCTTTCTCAAGACAATCCATTAGTTATAGGAAATATAAGCTTTATTGTAGCAAGGACTTGCATGTTTCCAGGAGGAATCAAATTGCTAAATTATTTGGAGTTATAGTTGGAAAAATTCCTTTCTCCTAGCTAGATTAACACTTTTAGAAAGAACTTCATCATGTCATCAAAATTTATTTTAATATGGATGATATGGAAATACATTATTCCTATTATTGATCAAATTTCTTTATTTGATCTTTATATTACCTCAATTTTCTTGATCTATATGAAGCCCCAGGATGATTTTCATCATTTCTTTCCGAAATGTCACATATGAAATGATGATGTCTCAAGAATACATGAATTCAATAAGATGAGGTCTAGTGAATTGCAATGTTCTTCACCTCTATATGTTCCACCAAACATCATCTCCCTGCCCATCAATTGTTCCATTCTCACCTAAAACTCAAAAAGGTAATTAACCTAAATCTAGGAGGAGAGGGGGGAGGTCAAAGATACAGAAAAAACACATTTTTCATGCATCATCATGTGTTAAAATCAAATATATGAAATCCCATTTAAATTGAGTTTGGTAACACTTATTGAAAAGAGCTTCTAGCACTTGTCAGATATGATACATGCTTCTGTATAAGTATTTCCAAATTACTTGCTGAAAAATATTTTTGTGTGGCTTATTTAAGGCTCTGTTTGAGAACACATCTGAAACTGTTTACAAAACTTATTTCTTGTGATTAAAAATTTGAGAAATAGAACAAAAACCACTTATTTTTTTAAACTACTTATCATAAGTGGTGTGATGTAATCACTCTATCATGCAGCCTTAACTAAGCATACAAGATGTACCCTTCTTCATGAATAACACACCATATAGAAGGGATAATGATTATACCCACCAAAAAGTTGACTAAAATGCAAGGGCAGGGTTAAGTGATACTTTAATATATTTATTTACCATAAACCCCACCCCAAAGAATCATACATTGGGTTGGATTTATTCCTTTATGGTGTAGTGAAGATATCTTGGTCAAATACTAATCAAATATGAGAATAGAATGATTTCCTAAGCACATGAGCCTTAGCCTGGTTGGTAAGGACTCTACAAGTGCATCTGGGAGACCCGAGATCAAATCCAGGCGGAGATATTATTTCCAGGGACTATAGCAGTACTGCAGTAGGGACTATAGTAGTACTGTAGTAGGTACTGTAGTGGGAACTATACAGTGCTGTAGTAGGTACTGTAGCGAGAAATGTAGCAGGTACTGTTTGGCACTGTAGCAGTCGAGAATATGCCTCCGTTTGGGCCTTCAGGCCAGCGATTTGGTCCCCGAGTCCTTTAAGGCCTTCGGGCCACCCAGGCCTTTGGGTCAGTAAGGCCTTCGGGCCACCTCAAGGCCTTCGGTCACCTTAAGTGCAGATGCAAACCGTATGACCTACGAGGAAAAAGCTCTACAATGAGGATGGACAAGGATCTTTCACCATAGTAGAATCTAAACGGATTTCAAGAATGAGATGGTACGATACCTGCCATCGGGACAAGCCTGTTCATGCACAATAATGCCCAGCCGAACAACCATGCGAAGGTGGAGAGCTGATTTCACGATGAAGATGCTGGGGAGGAGAAGTTCCAAGTAGTTAGTCGGGGTTGTATATAATGTTTGAAGCCTATGGGTAAATGAATTCCTCTAAGGCCTACGGGCCATGTAATACTTACACCTACGGGCCTTGTAAGGGTTCCAACTCACCCCTTGAAAGGTGAATTATCAAAAATCAATAAAAAATGAAGGCCTTTGGGACATTGGATAATGCTTTCCTAAAATTATTTGATCTTAAATAAATTTCAAGTTCAAGGATTCTGTCTCTACTCACCTGTAATTATCACATCATCAACTTTGATTGCATAGATAAATCTCATGAACCACTCTCTCGGAAGCTCTCTCCCTCTTCCATTTGATGGTAATGGTGCAATTAAAGGCCAACTCCTTGCATCCTTTAGCATCAAGAGACCAGGAAAATTAGAAGACAATGAGCATAAATAACATGTTCATCAGGACTTAAATGAATGTTCCCATAAATACCATTCACAATAAGCAAATAAAATGAATTGTAGATCATTTTCATGAGAGGAAAATTTGGATCCATGATAATCAGAATCAGTGAGTACGTTTCACATTGATCAATTAATGAATAATGAATCACTTTCATGGGTATGAAATTAGAATATATCATAGTCATATTTTTTATGATGGGATACTGAAACAAAAAGGTATTGATATCTGTGATTAGTAATACTATAAAATACGGGCATTCACTAACATAAGTGGGTTTTCTTGGAAAAAAATATGCTCAGTGTATAAATATAGAAATATGATCAATAACCAATCTAAACAAAAAATGCAATAATATTTTTCTCTTCAATGTGTATACATAACACAACAAGGGAATTATTGACATATGTGTAAAAAAATATAATAAGGTTTAATTCAGCAGACTGACCCATTCAAACCCTAGGAATTGAATAGCAGTACGAGTAACACAGGAAAAGAAATATCAATACAGAAAAACCTGAACACAGTTATGCATTTGAAATAAATGTATTTTTAGCAATTGACACAATTATATTAGGGGGAAAAACCTTGAAAATCACCATCGACTGTAGAGGTATGGACGAAGGATCACAAGAGATAGTATGAATTACTTTGGAAAGTAGCTGTCATGAAGGATTAATCGCAGTAATCTTCACATAAAGTGTAGGGGTCGACTCACTTGGATCTCGTGCGTAGAAGGTGTCAGTTCGTATGACGCACCTATTGGAGGAGGAATGCCAGGATAAGGGGTTGGAGGAGAGGGATGTGCGATGAAGGGGATGGGAGGGATCGTGTGGGGGATGGAGGAACCAAATGGAGAATCCGGTGAGGATCAACTGTGGTAGAATCGATTGGTCAACAACGAGGGACAAGGGTTTTGAGGGTGGGAGATGCATCACAATGAGGGAGGGGATTGCGGGTGGGAGTTGAGATGAAATGCGATGAGGGAGGGGATTGTAGGTGGGAGATGAGTTGCGACGAGTGAGATGATTAGAGATGAGTCATGATTGGGGATATCAGTCGTGATGAGGGAGGAATCACTGTTTCCATAAGCTCTTTTTTCTCGTGGATTTATCTATTCTAAAACCATGATTCTCTAATAATTGCAGCTATATCTTAACCTATATCCATGTACCAACTAAACCATGGAAATAGGTCTGTGGCTATATGTTATTTTTCTAGTAGTTGTTTCATGAGATCAGTTTCAAGGATCAGTTTCAAGAATTGGTTTCAAGGATCGATTTCAAGATATTAGTTTCAAGGATCGGTTTCAAGGATTGGTTTCAAGGATCCAGATGATTTGTCTTTCCAATTTCATGTCTGATATAATTCATTCTCTCAGAGTTTAAGGGTTTAGTGAATATATTATTAAGCTTATTCTTAGTCCCAATAAACTCAAGAGTTATATCACCTTTTGGATAATGGTCTCTCAAAAAGTGATGTCTTACATCAATATGCTTTGTTCTAGAATGAGAAATTGGATTCTTAGAAATTTTAATAGCACTTGTGTTGTCCCAGTTTATGGGGATATGTCGGAATTGAAATCAATAGTATAATAAGGCATGTTTCATCCACAAAATTTGTGCACAACAACTACTAGCAGCAATGCATTCTGCTTTAGCAGTTGATAATGCAACTGAATTTACCTTTTCACTACACCATGATATTAGTGAATTTCCCAAAAAGTGACATGTTCTTGAGGTACTCTTTATCTCTAACTTACACCCACCAAAATCAGCATCTAAATAGCTAACTAAATCAAAAGTTTTTCCTTTAGGATAGAACAATCCTAAATTAGCTTTATCTTTGGGGTATTTGAAAATTCTTTTAACAACATTTAAATGTGACTCTTTTGGGTTTGCTTGAAATCTATCTCACACACACACACTATACATAATATCTATACTACTAGCATTTAAGTACAGAAAACACCCTATCATTCCTCTGTAAGCAGTGTGATCAACTGATTTTCCACATTCATTAAGATCTGACTTACATGTAGAACTCATAGGAGTTTCACTACTCTAAATGCTATCAAAGACATATCTTTTCAAAATATCTTTTGTGTAATTAATTTTATTTAAAATAATACCTTCTTTATTTTGAAATATTTTAAATCCCAGAAAATATTTAAGTTCACCCATGAGACTCATTTCAAACACACTTTGCATTATATTTGAAAAATCATTACATAAATAGTTTTTAGATGATGCAAAGATAATATCATCTACAAATATTTGGGCTATTAAAACTTCTTTTGAAATTATTTTTATAAATAAAGTAGGATCTACAAGTCCTTTTGTAAAGCCTTTAGAAACAAGAAAATTACTCAACCATTCATAACAAGCTATTGGAGCTTGTTTCAAACCATATAAAGCTTTGGATAATTTGAACATATGATTTTGAAAATGTGGATTTGTAAAACCTGGGGGTTATTCAACAAAAACATCCTCAATTATATAACCATTTAAGAATGCACTTTTGACATCCATTTGATAAAGTTTAAAATTCAAGTGTGTTGCATAGGCAAGTAAGATCGTAATTTCTTCGAGTATAGCTACTGGTGAAAAGGTCTCTTTATAATCAATTACCTCTTCTTGATTATATCCTTGTGCAAATAGTCTTTCTTTATTTCTAACTACATTTATATCTTTATCTACTTTATTTCTCAACACCCATTTGGTTCTTTTGGTCAAAGTATCCTTCGGTATATCTACAAGTTTCCAAAATTTATTTCTTTCAAACTGATTAAGTTCTTATTGTATAGAAATTACCCACAATTCATCATTTATTGCATAATTGATATTTTTAGGTTCATTATGTGACAAGAAAGCTTGATGTTCAACCTGTTTTCTCAAGGAAGATCTCTTTTGTGTTCTTCTATCTAAATCTCCAAAAACAACATCTAGGGGATGATTCATAAGGGTCCTAGTTGGTCTTGAGAAGGTGGGACTTGATATTTCAGGTTGATCAAGTTGATCTGGTTCACTACAGTTGAGATCTGGGGAATTTTTAGAACTAGATGTTTTCACTGATTCCTTCACATGATGATTCGAGGTTTTATCATTAATGTTCAGATTGGACATATCCTCTTTAATATTTTCTAGGGAGGTCTTGGGATCATGTGGATATGCTTCATCAAAATTAATGTGTACATATTCCTCCACACATTTGGTTTTCTTATTAAAGACTCTATATGCTTTTCTTGATGTAGAATATCCAAGAAATATTCCATCATCAAATTTGGAGGCAAATTTATCTAAATTATCAATAGTGTTAAAAATATAAACTTTACATCCAAACACTTTAAAATAAACTAGTTTGGGTTTCCTATTATTCCCCAACTCATTAAGAGTTTTTTTAGGAATGGGTCTGATTAAGACTCTATTTATTATGTAGCAAGCTGTATTAACAGTTTTATCCTAGAAATAAATGGGTATATCATATTCATTAAGCATATTCTGGGAAATTTCTTTCAAAGTTTTATTTCTTCTTTCTACCACACCATTATATTGAGGTGTCCTAAGAGCATAGAATTTATGATTATAGCCATTTTGTGAGATAAAATCTTCAAAATCCTGATTCTCAAACTCACGACCATGATCACTTCTTAAGGATTTAATCTTAAGTCCACTGATATTTTCTACAATTCTAGAATTCTTGGTAAAATGTGAACAAGATTCAATTTTGTGAGATAGAAAAAAGGTCCAAGCGTACCTAGAGAAATCATCTACAAGAACATAAACATTGTGCTTCCCAGTGAGACTCAAAACTCTAGATGGTCCAAAAAATTCCATGTGAACCAATTCAAGAGGTTGAGAAGTATTTACATCTTTCTTTGTTTTGAAGGAGATTTTATGTTGCTTTCCTTTTTGACAAAGATTACACACTTTATTTTTTGGAAACTCTAATTTGGGTAAGTCTCTAACTAAGCCTTTTCTATTCAACTTCCCAAGAGAGTGTATGTTGCAATGTCCTAGTCTTATATTCTAAAGCCAAGACTCTTTGTGAAAGGCATTTAGACAAGATAAATTCTGTGAGTTTAGTGTGTCTAAATTTATAGCATATACATTATCATTTCTAAAATTAGTAAATACTAAATTATTCTTGGAATAAAAAACATGGCATGACTCATTTTTGAATTTAGAATTAAATCCATCATCACACAATTGAGATATACTGAATAGGTTATACTTTAATCCATCAACATACAATACTTTAGAAATTGAAATAGAGTTAGGGTTACCAATCTAGCCTAGGCTGATGATTTTTCCTTTACCATTGTCACCAAACGTGGCATGACCTACATCAATCTTGATAAGACTTTTAAAACTTGAAAATACCCTATCATATGCCTTGAACAACCACTATCCAAGTACTATAGTTTTTTATAGGAGCTCTTTAAGCGGTTTACCTATAAAATAGTTTATCCAAGAAACAACTTTAGTACCCATATTTGTCTGGGTCCACATACATTAGTGATATAAGTTTTAGGAACCCACAACTATCTTATGGGTTTCCTTTGTGTAGAATATAAAGTGTTTGAAAAGTAAACTCTATTTGGTCCTGAAGAATTGGATACAGTAACAAAAATTGTGGAACTAGAACTTACTATACAGTTTTGGTTTTTGAAAAAGGTAGCAAATTTTCCAGATTTGGTTACAAAATGTGATTTGGATAAATTTCTTTGACCTGGTTTATATCCTATCCTAGAAGTATACATAGGATCTATTTTTTTACCAAGGATTTTAGTAAGAGTATTTTTACCATTAGTAAACTTTTCTAAGTATTTTTTCAATTTCTCATTAGACATTTTTAACTCATTGTTCTCCTCGAGAAGTTGTGCATTTTTCTCTTTTTTAGTTGTAAGTTCAAAATTAAAAGTCACAGTAAGAGCATTATATTTCTTCAAATATTTGTACTTATCTTTCAAATCATTACATGTTTCTTATAACATGTTGAAATATTCGAATAATTCATCATTTTTCATATTCTCAGACTCAATTTCAGAATAATAAGAGTTATGTACAAGAAAGTCTGTGGTTACCATAGTTCTGTTTGTTATAAAACACATATTATCCATATCATCTTTCTCATTCTGAGAGGATCCAGACTCACTTGAACTATCCTTGGAGGCACTCCAGGTGGACTTCATTGCTTTCTTATACCTTCTATCCTTATTTTTGTACTTTTTCTTGTATTTAATCTTTGGACAGTCAAGCTTGACATGCACTTTCCTTTTACATTTGTAACAAACTATCTCTTCTAATTTCTCATTTTTCTTCCAATCCTTTTTACAATTTCCCTTGTTATCATACTTTCCTTTGTAATTGGGGTTTTTGAAAAAATTATTTTTCGAAAAAAAATCTTTAATCGTCTAGAAAAATGGGCTATTTATTCATCCCTATCAAAAGATAATTCATCACTTCTTTAGCTTTTAGTAGTAGCTTGAACTTTCTCCTTGTCTTTACTTTTAGATGCAGTTGTTTTGAAAGCTACAAACTTTTTTTTGGTTCGTCCTCTTCTTGATTTACCTTCAATTCCTCTTCATACATCATTAATTTTCCAATAAATTCCTTCATTGGAATCTTATAAATATCACAAGATTCTCTAATAGACATAGACATTCCATGCCATCTTTCTGGTAAGCATCGCAGAATCCACATAATCTGCTCTTTGGCTGTTACTTATCTTCCTAAAGAAATCATAGTATTCAAAATTTCAGTGAACCTGAGATACATATCAAAAATATACTCATAAAGCTTCATTATGAAGTTGTCATATTTAATAGTATAAGTATTTAATCACAGTTCTTTAACATTATATGTTCCTTCAGGAGAAACATATAGAGTGTCCCAAATTTCATGTGCAGTTTTGCAAGAAGAGATACAGTTAAACTCTTCATATCCTAGTGCACTGTACAAAGCATTAATTACTTTAAAATTATTATTATAGGTTATCTTGGTAGGTTCATCCCAAGGTATTCTATCAGTTTCAGGAATTTCATATATACTTTCAATATAAGTCCAGATTTCAAATCCCATGCTTTCTAGATGTATTTTCATTTTAAGCTTCCACTGAGAATAATTAGTTCCATTAAATAAAGGTGGTATATTTTTAGCATGCCCTTAAAATATATTTTCCATAATAAATATTGTAAAAAAATTTCATAGAGATGAAAATTTATAAATAACAGAAATTTCGAGATCTTTGAAAAACAACTATAATCACAATTGACACGATTTGAAAAACTAACAATAACTTTTAAACCCTTTGATACCAAATGTTGGTTGAAGTAGATGACTCAAGAGGGGGGGGGGGGTGAATTGAGTATTTATAAAAATTTCTGTTAAAATTGGTTCTTTAAAATAACACCCCCTATGAAAACAAAAACAAAGTCAGTTTGTAGTGAATTTATAAAAGTCATGAAAGTTCAATTAGTTTCTCAGAAGATTGATTAGTTCTTAGATTTACCAATCTAAAGATTAGTCAAACTTTTGAAACTAATCTATTGATTCAAAGTAGATATAAAAACTTTATAAACTAACTATAAAATTTCAATTTATCTTAATGTGAGAAATACATATCAGATTAAAATATAAGATAAACAGAAGTACAACAGATAAAATAAGAGGTTCAGTCTCAAGCTGAGACTTAGTCCTCTCCACTTGGTGTTCACCTGCCACCAAACAGTTTATATTAATAAACTTTTAATACACACCCTAAAATGAGGTTCACAATAGCACACCGGGTTATCTAGGTCACACTTGACCTCTACCATAGTTATTCATGGGAATACTATCAAACAGATCACACATGATCTATTCCACAGTTCTACATGGGATACAAGAGTAAAAAGGGATTGAGTGTGAGGATATTTTGGTATCCTCCAGTTATTCTTGGGAGATAATGTGTGTGATACAAACAAATATACACATTAATTAAATAGTAACCACAAGAACACAATAGAGTTATTAAAGAAGAATAGGGTTTAGATATATATGTGTGTAGTGCAGTAAAGTTATAGACTCAATGGATGTAGAGAATGACATTTGAGTCCTCTTTTGGAAGTTGGCTTCAGAATAGAGTATCTTAGTTTCTATAATATTGTTTCTAGGTGTGAAAATATTCAGCTCTTCTTTTTGAGGATGTTCAGCAAGCTTCAGCAGGTTGTTGCTTGTAAAACTTCTTGTGAGATCAAGCTTCGAGTTCCACTATTTGCAATATTGCGTACTTGCACAGTCTGCCCTTTTTCTTTGTTTTTCTAGTGTGTTTTTCAAGCGCATATTTTAAGTTGAGGTTTTAATCCTTTTATACTTCAAGTTCCACTATGCATGAGGATCTCCTCACATGCATGTACCTCGTACTATCTACGGATAGTCCTACACACAACATTAAATAATGCGAGAAACATTAATTTGTCTAAATATGACCGTTAGAAATAAATTTGAATTAATAAATTTGAAAGAGTTTTTATGACTATTGGTGAGTCATTTTCATCGATCTGTCATCTTCGGTTTGTTAACATCGGTCTGTCATCTTCGATTTGTCATCTTCGGTGTGTCATTTTCAGTTTGTGAACATCGATCTATCATATTCGGTTTTTCATCTTTGGTCTATCATCTTCTGTTTGTGAACATTAGTCTCACATTTTTGGTTTTACATATTCAGTGTGTCAAAAATCGGTGAGTCGAACATTGGTGTGTCGAACATCGGTGTGTCAAATATCAGTGTGTCAAACATCGGTGTGTCGAACATCGGTGTGTCGAACATCTGTGTGTCGAGTCTTCCTTACACATAACATTACAAGACTAAGTGACATCCAAAAATATATGTAAAAATACACTTGTAAACATATTGATTTATAAATATAGGTTATTTACTTATTAAAGTATATTGTTCTGTATGACATAATTGATTTACTTAGATATATTAAATGGAATGAAAGAGTAGAATCTTTAGTTAGTCATTATTTGTGATTATGAAAACTACTATAACATAGAGGGTCCAACATATATCATTATCAATATGTAAATTAACTTAAATAGCTAAAAAGTGCATGTCATTGTGATATGAGTGAAAAATACTCAATATAGGTTATTTATTTTTCTAAATGGGGCATACATTGAATAATTTACCAAAAAAACCCATATAAGGGTTGGATTGGGCTATGCAGTGAGCCCTTGGTGTGCCACATGGTGCAATGGGGTGGGTGAAAGTGAACCTATAAGAACATGGTTTATAGTTCACTTCATGTTTTCACATGTCTTCCATATTAGCCTAGGTTGGGTCAGAGCAGAACTGACCCAATCTAGTTTCTTTCCTGGGCAACTGAGACGACTATGGCTCTGCCTTCCACATGGAAGGTGGAGAGTTGTATGATCCCTACTTGATTGAAAGACTAGGGTATATAAGGAACTAACCCAGCCTCTTTCACTTTATGCATCTTGGAGGACTATGTATCCACCACCTTCTATACTATAATGTCACAGTCAACCTCCAATTGAGCTGCCATATCAACCATCGACCACTGATGCAGGCATCCTACCCTTATGCACTGCACCTCATTGAGATACTATAGTTCACTGCTACTACCAGTTCAAACACCCGAGATATCACTGAATAAAATATTCAGATACTAAAAAAGAACTATTTAATTCTTGTGATAATATTTATTTTGGTAATGAACCTTCATAGTTAAATCAATTTCTCTATATGGAATATTAAATAGTGAATTACATATTACACCCATATGAAAATTATATGCTATAATCTTTCCATTTTGAAGATAATACAATATTTAAAAATTTAAAAAACTCAAAATTATCATTATAATTCTCATAAATTCTAGGAGATTGTGGAAATTAACATAAGGAAAATAATCAAATAATGAGGAAGATTTAATATAACATTGAAACCAACCTATAAAAAGGACCACCCGTTTATTAATCTTTCATTTAAATCAGAATTCTTCTTTGATCGTGATGAGAAGTTATTAAATTACTCCCAAATTCTATCCTTTATTGGTTCTCTCAAATACTATATTTCATAGGGATAAACCTAGGATTATGATATAATTATGTTTATATAGGCATCATGTCTAGGTTAAGACATTTAATCATCATTAATGGATTAATTAATTTAAATTAAAATTTCCTTTTTTATAAAATTAATCCATTAATGATGGTTAAAACATGATGTACCTAATGAAAAATATCATAACACCACCCTTGGGGTTATGAAAACATTCCATAACTAATGACACTTTTAGTTTCCCATCTGACACCCCATTTAGAAGACAAAAGTAATTTATCAGAAATTCTCACACGTAGACTAAAAATAATATAATGTTTTTAAAATATACTATTATCGATGCCCTAAAATTATCAAAACTCCATGTTGGTATAGATAGAGGATAAAAACCACACCCTAAAATCAAAAAAACCATCTATATTACTTTATAAGGTTATCATCTATACTAAATTTAATTTTTTAGCCCTAGGGAAGGACTAAGACATTGAAACTCAAAATTAAGCTAAGTAAATTTTAAGGAAAACCCAAGCTAGTACATCTTATCCACTTTAAGAAAAAATTTCACAAAAAATGAAAAAAACTAATGTTCTATAAAAAATAAAGTACATAAAATAACCATGTGTGGAAAATAACCCAATATTTCATGGATTTTTTTCATCTTGGAGGTATGTGATCTAAAAAATCCCAGTACAAAACTATCTAAGAAGGAAATATTCTATTTTTTCAATAAGATATTATCTCTAGACTATATTGATGTATGAATTAATTAGAAACATGCCTCCACTATAGGTGAGTCTTTTCAATCCACATCACTAAAAACATTTTCTCAACTGAAGGAAATCCTACCACATGGAAATAAGAGAATCCACTAACCAATGATTCCCACCTTGAATGATTCATTAGAATAGATAAATATAGTGAGATTTCCCCAATATAAACTATCAAAGAGAATTATATATGGTTTTTACCCAAGAATAACCCATCCATGTTGCACTCCAACACTTATCACTTTATAGAGATTTCATACTAACACTAAAAGAGTTACAAGGCAGCATGCTCCTCTATACCTACATCAGTTTCTACATCATATCCTACTAGGAAGAAACAAGAAATAGTGTTACTATAATGTGTCCCATGAGAAATAAGATGCTTAATTTCTATCCAATTATATTTACTTAGGGGAATTATCTATCCGCATCTCAATCTCCAACAGGTTTACATCCATTGTTGAAGGTAACCTATGTGTGTTGTTTTATCTATTTGACAAAATCTAAAAATGAGAACATCAAGATCAACACCAGTATTATAAATCTATAAAAAATCACACCACTTACCAAAAATTGTCCCTATCAACTATAATCTGAAGTTGATGGTTTTTACTTTCAAATAATGTGGTTTTGTCCACTCAAGACTCCAAGATACCACATACTTGAGTGACCAGAATACACAACCACTTGAAAAACTATCCTCCTCAACTGCATAGAAATAGTTTCTATTGGGTGGTTACAATCACACGATCTCTTATACATTCCATACTTATGGTAGTTTTATACTGTTGTGGTCTCCACTTAGTATTTATATCATGATATTTAATATAAATACCAAGATAAGTGCACTATAAGATTAGGAAAGTGGGTGATGTTATCTCCACCTTCAAGAAAACCTTTTAGTTCTTCCACTTAAGAATGTCCAGTCACATCGGACCACTATGTTGACATATACACCTATGTCGTATCTTACACAAAATAAGAGTGTGGGGTTACCACCATCGATTGAAGTTGAAAAAAATACACATCGCCATAGAACAATTATTAATCTAAATCTATAATCTCATGAGCCTCCTCCATCATCTAGAAAAAAAGTTCTCTTCAAGAATATTCAACTACCACATAACTGTTGCATGACTAATATCTCATAAACTAATATATATTTAACATCACAAAGTTCAATACTACTCTATGAATCCAGATATCACACTATGATATTTTAATGCATAATTAATACTCTCAAGGTGATACCATATCATCTCCTTGAATGCTAAATAGGATCCTACTATAGTGTATTCCAAAGATATTTTGGTCCACATAACCATAAATTCTACATATATATTCATCTTCCCACACAAAAAATGCTATATTACTATCCTTATAATCTAAGATGATGATTACAATAGTTTCACATAGAGTGACAACTATAGGTCATTATTTTGAAAAATTCTCACATTCCTCCATATCCATAGGAAGTGAATTTTCATCTATGAAAATAGCACATAAATCCATGATTACCATATTATGGGTAGATGACTACAAAACCTCAAATATGGGTTCTTCTCTCCATGACTGATAGGATCCCACTACTTGTTAGGGGTGGATCTCACCTCACTTACTTAACCATGAACAACACATAGAACTTGAAATGGGTAAAAAATTCATAGTGAGAGAAACCCCTTCATAAACCTTTAAAACTAATAATAAACCACTAGAATACAAAAAGGGGAGTCTACTCATCACTGAATCATGCTCTAAAATCAAGGGAATAACACACCCTCTAATCCATCAATACCATACTTCAAATCTTGTATTCTAATAACCAATGTTAATAAATCTTCATAACCTCATAAGAAATATGGTGTAGGATCCCATGCCTCATGAAGGTGGTAGGAATACCAACTATAATAGAGGATATCTACCTTTTCCATGCTCTTTAGACAATGGGAATACTAACTACATAGATAGAGGATCCTATTCCAAAATTATTAGGGAGGAATAACTAACCCTATTTTATTCATGGGTCAAAAATCCCATGCCCCAAGTATAATATAGAAATAACTAATCCAACTTAAGGGTAGTGGGGGATCCCATGAAATGAAACAACCACAATGTTATGGTGCCTATTAATCCCTGAGAACACTCTAATTTCCACACCTAAACCTAGTCACCATCTCTACATATGTAAATAAAATATCAACCAATCTCAAATAACAAAATACCTTGAATTTCTAAACATATCACTCCATTTATATCTACATATAAAAATACTCAGGAAAGGGTATTAATTTTCACATATCAGTTAACCAGGGAACAATTTTCCAAAACACCCCCAATGATAGAAGTGATCCACATGGTAGGCCCTAGGTGTTCTATAAAGTGCCCTCAAGTGGGCAATTACATTAATCTAAGAATGTAAAGCCCATGCATGCTTCATATCATGTTCAAGTTCCATCACAACCTATTTTAGGTTAGGGTGGACTCGACCGGGTCTCATTGCCGACATAGCTAACTGGGTCGGCCATGTTTCCCTATGCCACATGCATGTGGAGTACTATATGAACTTAGACGAATCAAATGGATGATTTTTGTTAGGGTACTTGACCAACCTCCCATGCCTCATGTGTCATGGCAGCCTATGTGGTCATCGCCTCCTTCACCGTGATGTTGTGTCCGCCCTCCGCTTAGGATGCCTCCTAAATTGTCAAACCCTAAAAAAAACTAACCTTCCATATTTCACTGCACCTATTTGTGGTGCCTTTTCCTATCATTTTTTTCCATCATGACACCTAATTTTTTTTCCAAAACCATCATTATCTATACTTTTTGTGCCTATTTCCTCTTGGCATTGTCACCAGCCAAGTTCCATCAAACCATCCTACCTCATGCTGCTCTCACTATGGCCACTTGTAATATCCACCTTCTCAAACTTTTAGCCATGAGAGAATAGGAGGATAGAGATAAAGGAGGAGGGTGGGATATTGGATAGAGACATGAGATAATCCATTCCCTTATTCTACATCAATCCACCATAAACCATCACCCAAATAAAAAACAATGTTATCCAGTGATTAAAGAAACAAGAGATATCAAAAAAATCAAATTTTAAGATACTAAATAATAATTAATTACTTTAATAGATAATTCATCATTGTGGTCATGAACATTTATAGTTAAACTAATTTTTTTATATGGAATATTTAATATTGAATTATATCTTACACCCACATGAAATTGCAATTCTATAATATTTCCAATTTCAACATAACCAGATTATTCATTATCCTTCTCATTCATATCCCCACCAAGAGTGTAAGTAAATTCACACAAGGAGAATAACTGAACAATAAGGAGGATTTAAAATAACCTAAAAATACTACATAAAAAATGGTTCAATCATTGATGAAGGTTATATTTACATCTAATGTCAACATCTATCCTGATGAGATGTCATTTGGTTGCTCTTAATGTCTCTCCTTAATTGGTACTCTCAAATCCTTGGGTTCATATGGATAAACCTAGGATTCAGAGATAAATATGTTTATATTGGAATCATTTTTAGGTTAATAAATTTAATCACCATTAATGGACTAATTAATTAAATTAATATTATTATTTTTATAAAATTAATCCATCAATGATGGCCTAACCCCGGGGTCCATGATGAATACTAAAATTAAGCTACCCCTCAAATAATACCATCATTCTAGAACTAACCACTGGTTCAATTTTCCCACATGACTCTCCATTTAGAAGAAATAATCAATTTATCATAAATTCACATGTGTGGGATGAGAATAATATATTATTTTTAATATATATTATTATTGATGCCCCATAACACCCCCAACTCTCGGCTAGCTCATCCTGGGGACTAAACTTCACACCATGAAATAAATAGATTCCTCATATAATTTTTATGTGGCCATATGCTAGGGTAAATTTATAATTTTATCCTTTAGGTGGTACTAGGAGTATAAAAATCAAAATTCAATTAAGTGTCATTCAAAAAAAACCTGGGTCACTACAAATCTATTCTCCTACTGACCTTTTATATCATGATTGTAACAACCCTAAATTATAGAATTTGTAAACTGATGTTATATTCAATAAATTGTGTTACACAAAAACCTAACAAAAAAAAACATAAAAATATTAGCTTAAATTATAAATAAATTTATTGTAAAGAAAAATATTGTAAACCATTTATTATTTAAATGGTAAATAATTTATATTTTTTGATATTGAAAATGTTGTTTTCAAAAAATTATATTTACTTTGTATTACGTATATTATTTCAAAATTTAAATTTATAATCTTTAAAATTAAATTTTATAAAACAAATTTTATGTTTTAATTAATAACATTAAAATTTATTTAATGTGAATTTTTAGTTTTTTTCTCAAATGGTAGATTTTCAGTTGAGAAAAAAAAGTCTGTGAAAATTATATTTTTTATGATTTTTTAATTATGTAAGATTATCCAAGAATATTAAAAAAATTAAGTAATAAAATATTTATTCAAGGAACAAAAGTTTTCATTTTAAAATATTATTTGAACTTATAACCCTCGTTCCTATATTTTTAAAACAAAATTAAAATATTACATTAATAAAAAATTATTTTAATTATTTTCCTATAATTAAATGTTTATCTAGTAAAATTTGGCTTTTTATTTCCAAGAAATACCCCTAAATTCTATTTTCTTATAATAAATCAATTTATGTTATTAAATTCGGAATCGAAGATAAATTTATCTAGTATATAAATTTAAAATTAAAAATATTTCTTTTTTAAAATTTTATTGTGATTATGTTTGTTAGTTTTAAAATTAACTTTTAAAACATCTAAATTTTATGTGTTAAAATTATTTTCAAATTTTAACTTAGAAGGATAAATTTAGATAAAGAGATAAAATCTTAATTTTTTCATTAATATTAATTACTAATGTTAAAAATTAACTACCAAGGTAAAATATAATTTGGGTAAAATATTAAAAGTAAAATAAAGGCCATATATCACTCTTAACTTGTCTCAAAATTAATGTTTGAGAGTATTTTTAACCTTATCTTGTCTCACACCCCCTCTTTGTCTGATTTTTATCCATCGATCCTTGAATACAGTTTGATCATTATTCAAAAATGACGTGTGTTTCCAATAGTTCTATTTTCTTATCTTATTAAAGGATACAAGTTACACCCTTTCAAGTTACACTTCAACTTTGAATTCCTTATTTAAAATCTACCATTTTTCTCCTAATATAACCCTCTCCCACCTATATAAGCTTTTATACTTCCCTTCCAAGGAGTTTTCCAAGAAAAAACTCAAGCTTATAAATTGTGTATTACAATCTCTTAGTATTTTTTTGTACTCCTAACTAAAATAATTTTTAACATTTTTAATATAATTAAATATGTAAAATTATAATACTAAAGTGTTGATATATTAATTATATAACAAATATTTAATACTTTCCACCCACTAACAACACAAAATAACGTTGATCTTGCATATGTGCAGACTACGACCTCAATGATGCGATGCCATTTTTTCCATCACTTTCTATTAAGGATGGATTTATTCAATAAATTTGATTTATAGGCTAAAATAAAATTATTAAATTTTATATTTTTTCATATAAAATCATTTTCCCATTCATTGGGAAATGAGATCTTTAATCATGCATACTTGCAGACTACCATCCCCATGAACAATGAATTTCATTTATTATAACCACAATTATTGGATGGTTGTAAGAATGATTTAAATTAATATATATGATAGTTATGACATTTTAAATATTATATAAAATTCATATTAATGTTATTTAATATTATTCTCTTACTCATTCCATCATTATAACACACTCTTATTTAGAGTGTTTTTACCACCTGCATGAGTGATGTTGTATTGTTTATGTATTAGATGATTAAGGAATGTTATATAATGATAAATACGTGTAAAAATAATTTATTCAATATTTAAACATGATTATAGGGTAACTATTTCAATATTTGATGATTTTATTAATATATAACCTTTTATTCATTAAACTCACCAAAAAGAGATCATCTTTATTTTTGTCATCACAAAAAATTACCAAAACACTAAAGAAAAGAATTTATAAATTTATAAATTATTTTAAAAAATTTATTCTATTAAATATTATTTTCTATGAATGATGAACTTTTGGATAAGAATGAAGAACAACACTTCCATTAGAAAACCAGTTCAAAACGATCAACATTTTGGACACCTGATTTTAAAAATATATGATAACTAACTAATGTAAATGTATTTAATATTTATAAATAATTTTTAGAAAATGTTATTTAAATGAATAAGGTTCAGAAATTTGTGATTAATATAGTTATTTTTGTGATATAGTGGTAAAAACACACTTGATTAAGTGTGAGTAAATGTAAAGGGTTTTCGTGGCTCAAATATTTCCATTGGGTCATAATCACTTCTCATTGTTTAAAACATTTCCAAGTATGATAATATATAATAATTGATAATTTTATTTTTTTATTTCCACCATATTTTTTGGGGAAATAAGGTTTCACATAAAAGTATTTTTTCTTAATGAATCCTTTGTTTTTTCAGAATGAAATTTTGTTGAGAATAATTCTCATCTATTTTAAAATATTTCTCCCAAAAAATACTTGTTTTAATTCCTAAAAATATTCTCTTTAAATAAAATTTTATTTATTTAAAATGATCATTATATTTCTATTTTTTAAAACTAAGGTTTTGATGCCATTTTAACAATATCGGTTTTCAATAAATTTATTTTTAAATATTTTAAGGGAATTTCCTTTCAATGATGATATATTCTTCCCTTATGCATCATATTTTGACATATAGTTTATTTATTTTCATGGTATCTTTATTGTAATTTGTTTATAAATAAATGGTTTAATACATTTACCTTTTATTAAAAAAATATTTTTTGGAATATGACTTGAAAATCACTTATTTCTGAGATGATATTATGAAACATGTTTTGGGAAAATTATTATTTTTTGATTTCTATTTAATTTTAAAAGGATTATTTTCCAATAATTTTATGGTTCATACATCATCTGATACATTATCTCACGGTGTGATCATGTTTTTGGTATAAAATTATCTTGAATTTTATTTGATTCCATTTTGAAAACATATGAATCCCATTTTTCTTCCCATGGGATATTGATTATAATATGAATGATTTGATTTTAAGTTGCACTCATATGTATGGATTATTATGGGTGGGGTGTTATATCACCCTCTAATGAATTGGTTATGGATTTATATCTCATGGTATAAATATGTGTGGACATACTTTGGTTTTATCACAAAAATAAAGGGTGGATGTACTTGGATTTATTATTAAAATTAAATATTGGATATACTTGGATTTGTTCATAATGTTTTCCTATGCTTATGTTTGTGACACTAATTTTATAAAATTTTCCTTATTTTGAAACTATTTCGAATGCTATGATATTCTATGTTTTAAATATATTCCACTTTCTTATCTATTTATTTAATGTTTGTTATATTTTTATAAGACATGTTTTTATGACATTTATTTGATCTTATATTCCAATATTGTGATCCATAACAATAAATAATTTTTTGTAACTTATGATATCATGATTTCTTTATCTGATTTTAGTCCCTTACTCATGTTTTATCTCATATTTTAGATCTTACTACCATTAATACTTAATATGTTTCCATTACTAAGCATTAAAGATCACCCCTTCTTCTATTTCCATTCCCAAGGTTATTATTATGATTATACATATGAGATGTATATAATAGGTTCTAGAGGATAATGGTTTTGGATAAATTTTCATAAGTGATGTAAAATAATATGTTTATATAGATATTCTCAAAGATGTTATACCTTTTTGTCCTTGGTTTGTGCGACTCATTATGGAATGTAGAGATTAAAACATGAAATCAATCTATAATTTATGTATGTTTATCTTAGGATTCCATAGTTGATATCATAAATAAGGTTTATTTATTTTTGAGATTAGTTTTGAGAACATTATTGAGAAGTCTAGGAATGAGTCAAAGTATTGGATTACATCTTGATGTTTCAGGAAAGTAGAGATTATGTGGTCTTCCTGATAATAGATCCCTGTCTAGAGACTAGAAAGTGGATATGTCTATGAAACATATGCTCTTAGGGGTGATCAATTTTAAAGTTTTGATTGAGAATCCACTCAATCATTACCCAAATTGACAATGAGTCGGTGTAATATTGTACACCTGGTAAGACACTTATGGAGGATTTGCTTATCTTTATTCACATTTTATTTATAAACCATTATGAAGGATTTAGTTATCATATTAACTATTGTGGTTAAGAAAATTAGAGTATAGAAATAATCATGGATAACCTAGATTAAAACTTTGGGAGTTGTTAAGAATTAATATACTCTTTATTTATGAGTAATTTTATCTATGATCATATTCTTCCCCCAGAATGCGAGTTCGAACTATTAATCAAACTCATCCTTGGATCATCGACTATCTCAATGATTATAAATAGAGTGGATTCCATTTAATTAAAGGAATTGAAGAGGAATTTATAATATAATATTGATACTGGTTTTATATTCCCTAGTGCTTCACCTTGGGGTGAACCAATACTCTTTGTAAAAAATAAGGATGGATCAATGTATCTTTGAATCCATTACTACGAGCTCAAAAAATAATGATAAAAAACAAGTATCCACTACCTCATGTTAATGACCTATTCAATATGCATATAGGATATCAATTTTTCTAAAATAATTACCTTTTATTCAAATATTATCAATTTAGGGTTAGGAGAGAAGGTATACCAAATATATCTTTCCATACAAGGTATAGACACTATGAATTTACAATGATGCGATTTAGGATTACAAATTATCTTGGCATCTTTATGGATTTGATTAATAGAGTCTTTAAATATTTCATTAATTTTTTTGGTAGTCTTTATTGATAACATTCTCATATATTCCAAGAGTAAGGAAGAATAGGAAGAGAATTTGGTAATTGTCGAAAGAACCTTAAGATAGGATAAATTATACTTGAAGTTCAATAATTGTGATTTCTTTTGAAAATAGTATCCTTTTTAGGTCATGTTATCACCATAAAGGATATATCTAAGAAAATATGAAAGAAATATGAAATTAAAAAATATCCAAGACCAACCTATATTACTAATATCTAAATTTTTCTTGGATTAGATTGATACTATATATTTTTTGAGAAACTTATAAAAAATTTCAAATCCACTAACCAAGTTGAATTGGAATGGTGTGAAGTTCCTCTGGAAAATGGAATGTGAGGAAAGCTTTAGGGACATTAAGAAGATATTTTTAATTTATCTGATTATTTAATTACTCTATAGTGGTAAATAATTTGTAATTTATAGTGATTCATCATTAGAAGGATGAGGATTCTTCCTTAGGAAAAATGAAAATACAACTGCTTATGTCACCGACCAATTAAAAACTCATGAGTAAAATTACCCGAAACGTGATTTGGAATAAATTGTAATGAACTTTGTGTTAAATATTTGGTGACATTAGCTTTATGGTGAGAAGTTTGATATATAAAATGATCAAAAGATATTAAATTATATCTTCATGCAGAAGAAGTTAAACATGTACTAAAGGAGATAGTAATATTTAATCAAATATTATGATTGTTCAATACATTTTCACTCCATAAAGGGAAAAAATATAGCTTATTTTATGGTTATAAAATACCATGGTACTCTATCCATAAAGATGATTGAAAAAACACTCAATAATCATGGATCTTTAAAGGATGAATCTTGAGGTCATAATGGGAGGATATAAATCTTATCTCACTAATGTGACTGCTTAACCATCCATTCACATGAATATTAAAGAATCCCAACAAGATAATGTAGATTCATAGATTTTTTTTAATATTTAGGAGTTAAACATTCATAAATATTGAGTCATAAGGTTTGGAACACGGATATGTATCCTATTTATACTAGAAATAAATAAGTAAATTTTTGATGATGCACATAAATCATTTTCCTATATCTATCTAAGTGGAATAATATGTATAGAGATCCTAAGAAAAACTTCTGGTGGGATAACATGAAGTGGGAAATAATAGATTATATATCTTAATTCTTGGTATGTTAGTAAGTTAAGTTAGAGTGAAAAAATCATAAAGTGGTGATATAACCATTTACCATTTCCATATGGAAATGGGAAAATGGTATAATAGACTTCATCATTGGACTCCCCAAAACTTATAATGTTCACAATTCTATATTGGTGGTAGTTGGTCACCTTAAAAAGTTTGGTCACTTTATTTACATCATAGAATATTTCTCCCTTAACCAAATCACCATGATATATATAAGGGAAGTTGTAAGGCTTCATGAAGCATGACTATCCATTGTATCTGATTGGGACCCAAGGTTTACCACAAGGTTTTGGAGATGTATTTATAAAGAATTGGAGAGTGAACAAATATTTAGCACTATATATCATCCTCAGATATATGGTCAGTCTGAGTGGAAAATTAAAACTCTGGAAGATATACTGAGAACTTATTCGATGGATTTCCATGAATGTTGGGATCAACACCTCCCACTGTTAGAGTTCTCATGAAACAATAGTTTTCATTATAGTATTCATATGGCATCATATGAGGCTTAATATGGGAAGTGATATAGGACTCCAATATGTTGGGATGCAGTTAGAGAGAGGAGGGTGATAAGTTTTAACATTTTCCATGAAATAATGGAGAAGGTTCTAACAATTCAGCTATATATGAAAGGGGAACAAAGTTGAAAGAATATTTACATAGATAATCATCATTTAGATATAGAGTTTAAATTTTTTGATAAGTTATTTCTATGAATATATCTATTAAAAATGGGTCATGATATTTGGGAAGAAAGGGAAATTGGGTACTAGATAAATCTGTCCTTTCATGATCCTTGATGATGTTGACGTAGTAGCTTATCGCTTAGATCTCCCAATACACCTCTCCCAAGTGCATGATTTCTTTCATGTTTTCTTTGAATAAGTATTGGAAGATCCATCACATGTACTAAAATCAATAGTTATGCAATATGAACATGACCCCTCCAATAAAGATCAACCATTAGAGATATTAGATCGAAGAGATAAGGTGTTGCAGACTAAGACCACACATCTAGTAAAATTTATATAAAGAAATCATATGTTTGAGGAAGCTGCATGGGAACTTGAAGATGAGATGAGAGGAAAGTACCCACTCTTTTTTCCTCTCTATAATAAAAATGTGAAGAGAAAATTATTTTAAGTGGGTAGAATGTAAAAAACTAAAATTATAGACATTTGAAAATTGATGTTTTGTTTTATCAATTTCATTACACGCTAAACCTATTAAAAACACACAAAATATTAGGATAACATTATTAATAAATCTATTTTAAAGACTAAGATGTTAAACCATTAAATATTTAAAAGGTAAATAATTGATATGTACGAATATTTAAAATGTTATTTTCAATAAAATTTATTTTAGTAATATTATTAATTTTATTTTAAAAGATAAATTTAGAAATTTTATAATTTAAATTCTATAAAAAAAATTCATTTTTTAATTCCACACATCAAAATTTACTTAGAATGAATTTTTGATTTTTTTTGAAAAGGTTGATTTTCAGTCAAAAAATACTGTTTTGAAAAAGTTTTAATATTTATGATTTTATCATTATTTTATTTTGTCCTAGAAGATTAAAAAAATAAGTAATAAAATATGTATTTAAATAATAATTTTATGCATTTTAAAATATTCTCTGAGCTTAAAATCCAACATTTTATATTTTTAAAACTAAATTAAAATGTTTACTTAAAAAAATTATGTATTTTATTATAATTAAGTTTTTAGATTGTAAAAATATCTTTATTCTTTTTTTTAAATCCCCATACCTTTTATGTTTTATAATAAATTAATTTATATCATTAAAATCAATATCCAATATAGTTTTATTTATATAAAAATATAAATCTTAAAAATGTTTTTTTTCTAAAAAATATTTTTATGCTAAGTGTGTTCATTTTGAAATTAACTTTCCACACATTTAGAAATTTTATATGTTAAAATTATTTTTAAATTTGAAATAATAGGGTTTAAATTAGGTAAAATGGTCCAATATTGTTATTTTTTGTTAATTTTAATTACTAAGTATAAAAATTAATTACCAAGGTAAAAGTTGATTTTGTCAAAAAGTTAATAATAAATAACAAAAGACTTAAATAACTCTTACCTTGTCTCAAAATGAATATGTGAGTGGATTTTATACCTTATAATTTTCCACACCCACTTTTTTTTATACTTTTGATCCATGGACTATTGAATAGTATCACGAAATTATTAAAAAATAATACACATTTCCAAATGTACCATTTTATTCACTTATAAAAGGATACCATATTCACCCTTTGAATATGCCCTTCACCTTAAAATTATTCTTTGAAACACTACCATTTTTATTCTCCAAGATCCCTCTACCACTGATATAATCTTCCAACCTTTACTTCTAAGGAGTTTCCCAAGAGAAAACTTAAGATTCCAATGTGAGTATTACCTTCTCTTAGTCTTTAATTTTATTCTAATCCTTCTTAAAATCATTTAAAAACTTGTTAATATAATTAAATAATTATAATTATTATACTAAAATTTCATTATGTTAATTATACAAAAAATATTCAATCCTTTCCATCCACTAAGAACACAAAATAACATCGATTGTGCATATGTGCGGACTACCGCCTCTATGACGCGATATGGTTTGATTTCCATAACCAACTATAATTGATGGTATGAAATATGGATATTTTGAATAACTAATTTCTATTTTTCAATTTTTTTTATTAATCATTTTTTATATACCATCATTTCATCCATTCATTGGGAAATGGGATCGTGAATTTTGCGTATGTGCAGACTAATGCCTCCACAAACAATAAATTTCATTTTTCATGAATACCAATCCTGGATATTTATAAGAATGATTTTAATTAAGATATATGATAATTATTTCATATTCAAGATTCTTTAAAAAATTATTAACATTATATAATAATGTTCTCTTACATATTCAATCATTATAACAAACTCTTGTTTAGGTCATTTTTACCACATACATGAGTAATGTTATAATGATTTTGTCTTTGATAAATAATTAATGTTATATTGTGGTAAAAAAAGTAATAATAATTTATTCAGTATTTTAAAATTATTTTGGAGACATAATACTACTATCTAATGATGTTATTAATATATCACCTTTTCAAAAAAATAAGCTCATCTTTGTTTTTGTCATTATAAAACACTAAAAAAACACTTAAGAAATTAAATTATAAATTTATAAATTATTTTAAAACATCTATTTGAGTACCAGGTATGATTTATTAATGATGAACTTTGGGGGAAGAATGAATAAAAACATCTCTATTACAAAACTAGATCATGATTCCTGACACTTGATTTTGAAAATAGATGAAAAATAACTAATATACATGTATCGAATATTTATAAATTAATTTTATAAAAGGTTGTATAAATGAATAAGGTTTTGAAAATATTTTATTAATATATTTATTTTTGTGATACAAGAGTTTAGAGGGCATTAAACTAAGTGAGAGTGAAGGTAAGGAGTTTTCGTGACTCAAATCCTTCCCTTGGGTCATAATTACTTGTCTTTATCTAAAATTTTTCAAGTACAATAGAATATAAACGATGATAGTTTTATGTTTTATTTTCACCTTATTTTATGGGGAAATCATGTTTACACCAAATTATTATTCCTTGATGAATCTACTATTTGGTGTAAGTGAAATTTTATTGAGAATAATTCCCTTCTCTTTTGATATATTTTTCCCTCAATATCCATGATTTTACTTCCCACCATCATTCTTCTTTACCTAGAGAAAACTCAATTTTTTTTATCACCAATGATCCTTATATTTACCTTTACTTTATAACTAATATTTCAATGTACTTTTAACGACTTGGGTTTCCAATAAAGGCATTTTCAAAAATTTTAATGGATTTTCCTTTTACTAATCATATATTATTCTTTTCTATATCATATTTAGACACATGATTATTTTATTTCTAAGGTAAATTTATAGAAATTTTATTTCAAAAAAAATTAAGATGATTTATATTCATTTTAAAAAATTGTTTTGTGGAATGTGACTTAAAAATCACATTTTTTAAAGATGATATTTCGAAACATTTAAAAAAATTATTTTTGTGATTTTAATTTTAGTTTTAGAGGATTATTATCCAATAAAGTAATGGTTCATAGATCACCCAAAATTTTCTATTTTTGGGTGATCATGTTTTTTGTATCAATTTATCATGTTTTTTATGTAATATAATTTTTAAAAGTTATGAAACCCATTTTTATTCATATGAGTTATTTATAATAAGATGAACTATTTGATTTTAGGTGTCACTCATATGTATGAATGATGATATTTGAGGTCCTATATGTCCCAAAATGCATTGGTTATTGTTTTATATCTCATGAGATAATAATCCTTATTTTAATATATTCCAAATATTTATGATATTACATATTATAAAGATATTATACTTTTTTATGTATTGATTTCATGTTTGTTATATGTTCATAATCCTTGTTTTTTGTGGCCTTTATTTGGTACTATGTTACTATGTCATGATCCATAATGATTAATCAATTTTTTTACCACTTATGATCTCTTGATATTTTCATCTAATGTTACTCCCTTACTCATATTTTCCCTCATATTTTAGATATAACTATTATTTCTAGTTTATATGTTTCCCTTTTGAGAATTCAATATCACTAATTCTTATGTTTCTATTCCCCAGGTTATGAAGATAATTATTTCATTTGATATTTATAGAAGAGGGTCAAGAGGAGATTGGTTATGGAGAAATGTACATAAGTGTTGTAAAATATGAATTTTATGTAGCTTTAATTCAAGACATTAAACCTTTTGATAGTTGGTTTGTGAAACCTTTTGTGGAATATAATAATTAAAACATGAAATAAACGTATTATTTATATTTTTTTGTCTTGGGTCGTCATAACGACTCCTAATGTCATGTTTCAACACGACTACTCTAGCTAAAATCTCACCTCTAGCTCCGCTTATCATCCTCAAAACCTTTCTTGACACCTTTAACACGTAAATGATTTAAAGTAAAGGGCCAATAAAGTCTGATATGTTACATTATATATCTCTCATGTGATTCTCATTATCTAAAATTAAAACCAAACCTAAAAGGAAAATAGTAACTAATAAACCAATAACCCTTGGGAGAGACCTATCAAATAGATAAGATTACAACCATATAGCATTAAACACCACTAAAAAAATTAAACTCAATCAAAATAGTAATAAAAAATCTTCTCAATGAATTTATAAAATACTCAAACATCTAAATAAATATAGAATAAGAAGGTTCAAAATAGCTCAGAGAACTGAGAACACATATGAGAGTCATACTCCTTTATAAATTCCTTTAATCCACCACGAATTCATAAAATGTAAATCAAGGGAATGATTCTCCTTTTTAACTTCTTCTCTAAAAAATCTTGAATCTCAATAGGCAACTCCAAAAATGACATGATATCCTCTACATCCAAATCTTCCCAATCAATGACATATTATTTTTTGTGAAGATATTAATGAATCTAAAACACATTGAAAACATTATAGATCTAGTAAAAATAAGGTTTAATCGTGAATACATATAGATAAGTGATAAATTGTAATAAAGTCCTGGCATATGATATCCTTATATCATTAGGATAAGTATAGAAGAAGATATTTGATGTGGATAGAGTCATATAGATCATATAGTGGAAATGTAAGTATTTGAAGTTCTATTTTATGGAGAAAGTCAATGGGCGCATTATACCATAACATAGAGTCCATAAATACCTATTTCCGTACACCAAGATCCTATTCTAGAAACACACTCTTTAAAATTTTGGATTTGATACCAACAAACATGACCCAATTTTAAAAATCAATAATTAATACATAAAAAGGGAATATTGAGTCACTTACATACACAAAACTTTTTAGGTTTAGATTTTTATATAAATAGGAAAACCATTTACATAAGCAAACCCACATATTTCTACATAAATGGAAGATTTTCCAATTATACCCAAATTTTCTTATTCCATGATAAGTCTTAAATATCTATCATAAAATTATCCAAAAATGAAACACTTCTGAACATAAATTACATGACATCATTCTTTATAACATAGGAAAATGGAAACATAGGAATGGGGATCTAAAATTATCAGTATGGGTAAACATAAGCATCAACATAATATCACCTATGACCATAATATGATCATAATGATATCATAATATTCAAAGTGCATGAGTATAATATAATAGAACTCATACCCATTAAAATGTGGATAGTAAAACACAAATCATTGAATAAGATAAGAGTCATATGAGTTAACAATCAAGAAAAATGATAAATAAATATTGTTCAAAGGATCCATTAAAACTAATAGAAATCATATAGAAACCATTTTTTTATCTTTTGACATTATACTTTCATCATGGAATCACCTAAATAGGATAATTCCAATATTCTATTAAGAGTAACCTCCATTATCTAAACTTCACTGTCTCCTAGGAGTTACTTACATTTATTAAACTCTATATTTTCTTATGAGAAACTTCCATCCAGTTAACACCATCACATTACCCAATAAATTAGAGAGATATATCATGTTTACCCATAATCATGAGATATATCAAGATCATATGTCATCATTAGATATATCTAGATCACCAATTATCATTATCTATATCAAAATTACACATTATAATAAACAATTTTGAAGAAATATAACATGAATAAAGTTCCTAGAGTTTTAATTCTTTTTCATAAAACTCATAGAAATAACCACCATTCACTTCATAAGTTGATTCACCCATGGAAAAGGTTTCTTTAAAATTTTATTTAAAACATCATCATAAGCCATCCAGAAATAAAAATATATGGTATCATTATAGAATATCCGAATGGGGCACTATAAACATAAATGATTATGAAATAGATGAAAAATAAATTTAAATGACAATTTTAAAATTTATTTTAAAATAGGACAAAAAATATCCTTTTCTTTGGATAAAATTTAAAATAAAATTCCAAAAAATTGAGAATTTTTTATATTTAAAAATAACAATTGAAACTTAAAACTTGTAAGGGAAACTTCAAATAAAATAATTTGTATAAGAGTGAGATTTTTTTTTATTCAGTATAAATTAAAATAAAAAATTATTTTCACACTAATTATAAATATTCATAAATAACTTGTTTAAAAAACATTATAAAAATTCCCTTTTAAACTATTGAGATGATTGTAAAATAAGTTTGTAAGTGAATTTAAATTATCAATGGATCAAAGAAAATAAAATTATTGATTTTTTTAATGAAACTATCCATGGAAGAAAATTTTCTTTGAATAAAGTGGAAATATGGTCGAATTTTCTCAAAAATATTTTCTTGATCATTTTAAGTACTATAGAGAGGAGAATGAAAGCAAAACATGAAACCACCCAAAAATAACCAGATGAGGATAAAAAATATGGGGAAATATATACCATTAATAGATTCCGGATACAATATATCATAGGGGTAGTATATATACCACATAAACACGAATAGATGTATAACATGAAAAATTTATCGACGAATCAATTCTGAGATGGAGAACCAACATTTACAGTCAGATTCAATCAATGATGTTATTTTGTGAAAAAAATATGAAAAAATATAAAATAATTAGAAATAAAAAATAAATGGTTATAATATAGTTTTAACATAATTTTGGAATAACGTAGTCCATAAATAAGTGATATAACATAATGAAATAAAACTGAGTTAAAAAATAGTTTACCTTAAGTCCCGACTTGTCATGTACATTATTTATCATCCTCATTTTTGAGAAACCTCCTTTATCTTACTCGTTAGACACTATAGATTATTATTTGGGTGATATTAGACCCTATAGGACATGTGTATTAAGGTTGGTAAGGGATTTGGGTAGATATTTGTTGGTCTAAATGACTCAAGAGGTGTGAGGAATAGGGACAACATGTTCCCTTTTATAAGTGAGGTGGGTTAAAATATTGTAAATACATGAAATATTAATATATAATATGTGTCTAACTCATGTAAAATAGATCCAAATTTCCATAAATTAAAATATAATGAGTATAGGGTGTAAATAAATTCAACAAATAAAATTTAGGTAATTTTAATTTTCAATTTAAACCTTACTTTTGGTTCCACCCCCTCATTAACCATGTTTAACTTTTTCTATTGTAACACATTTTTTAATATTTAAGGGTCATGAAAGTTATTTTAAAAATTCCAAGTGGAAAATAAATGAAAAATTAATGATAGTATTGAAAATTCCACATCCATTTTAGTTATTATAAGTTTTTAATATTTTATAATGATTTAAAAATAATATTTAAATATTAAATACCACTTACATTCGTATTTTGGACTATCCACATATTTTGAGTTTAAATGAATCAATATAACAATGGAATTCAAATATAAACACTTTAAAAAGCTCTTATATTTTAAAAGTATCTATAATTTTTTTGGAATACCATAATTCATCCCAAAAATTTCACTTTGATTTTTTTAAATCATTTACTTGATTTTTCTACTGTTTGAATAGGAGATGCCGCAACTTTGTGTCAATGCTCTAGGTAATTTTAACTTTACTATTTTTTTAAAACAATTACCATCATAAATATAATTTGTTAATATTTTAAAAAAACTTTATAACCATTCATAATTTCTTTTTATCCCAATGTAAATATACTGTAGATATTAAAATAGAGTGACATTTTGTAATTATCCTTTACTTAAAATAATGTAAATGTTATAATCAAAGGAATGTGGAACCAAAATGCCGTATTTTATAGTATTGTATGATTATAGTATAAATAAGCTTATAAAATAAAATAAATTAAAGTTTTTAGTTTATTTTTAAACCTTATCCCATATTTTTACCAATGTTTAACATATTTTACCCTTTATAGTGGTGATATACTTTTATCATGGTTACTATTCATTATGAATAAAAATGATATAGACCTTATTAAATAATTTGAATATTATGATTAAAAATATGGAAAACCATTTTATAATATTTATTTTATAGAAGCTTTAAAAATAAATTTTAATATAACCGGAAACGTAAAAAAAAAGTTTTTAGAAAAATGATTGTTTTGTGTATAAACATTATTTTATAACAAAATCATGAATAATTTTGATTATAATTGAATTAATTTTATTGAGTTTAATAAAATAGGACTAATTTTACATTAAAACCTGTACAAAATATTTTGGGAGTTTTTAAATGCTTTAAAAAAATGATAGATTTTATAAGAAAGGATATTTTCACTATTCACCAAAAAACAATGTTTTTAGAAAAATGCCCAAAATTTAACATAAGATAAATTTGATATGATAATATAAAAAAATATTTCCAATTTATCAACTAAAATTTCTAAATTTTAATAAATTAATTATAATATTCATTCACAAAATGCAATAAAAATCCATTATTAATGAAAATGTATTTTTGAATACTAAAATGACATTACTCCCATTCATACCCCCAAATTAATGGTATCATTTATAATAGTAATTTTTGAATAATATTTTGATTGTATATCTCATTTTTTTAAGATCAGTTATAATATCTTGATATATTTAAAAAAGCACTATATTTGATAGCATATACAACATGCAACACAGAGTTTAAATGAACCATGAAATATTATTATTTAAATGGTATAATTATAACCCAGTAGTTAATTTGGTGAGTATGAATAGTATTAAACAAATTAATATATATATATATATATATATATATATAATGGTTCTACTCAATATAAATGTATTTATTAATTATTTGGAAGTAAGAACTCAATTTTTTAGTAAAGTCATTTTATGCTTGAAAAATATTTTTTCTTCAAAAATGGGTTTTATTATTTTTTATAGAATATTATATTCAATTTATGAAAATTTTATAAATTTCATTTTAGAAAAAGGATATTATTTTTGAAATAATCCTCACAAAATTATCTTAGGATAGATTTTTTAAGACTTTTTGTCAACTTTTATTTTTTTAATGAATAGTGAAAAATACTGATTTTTATTGAAAATCCTCTTTTATTTTCAAGTAATTAGAATGTAAAATTATATTTTGGATAATTGTTCAAGTTTAATCAGAACATAATCTAATAAAATTTATTGAAATTAACATTATTTGTGAATTTGGTATCAAAAAATTATACTTGAAAAGTATTTTTCTATAAAATTAATTTCCATCACCTTTTGCGGGTTTAATTTTAAATTTAAATTTAATTCTAGTACTTATGTGAATTTAACTTATTAAAATGGATACTATATTTATAATCATAATAATTAATATTTGGTTATATGTTCAGCTTAATTTTATTCAAAATGTATAGTAACCATTGTCAACTTTTTGATACCACAATACACGTAAAATGAGTTAGTTGTGGTTAAAACTAATGTGTTAAGGCATAAAATTAATTTAAAAACCTACCTTAATTTTATTTTATGAGTCTTATTCATCCATAATCATCCATATTTTAAAAATATAACTTTTTTATGTGTAAAATATGAACCCATATTTCCATCCAAACCGATATCTGAGTCGATCCACCCCTAACCCTAAGAGCATTCCCGTATTCACAAGTCAAGTACAAGCACCTGGGCATCAAGAAATAACCATTGATAATTATTTCACCCAAAAAAATATAATAAAAAAAATACACTATGGAATCATCATCAGATAAATATATTAGTATAATAATATCATGTATAAGGAGATGACACAAAACTGGAAATAAAACAAAGCTTCCAAAACCTCGTATCCTAGTGCACAAAAACTACCCAACATGTCCCAATTCACCCATACTTGGTCCCCTATAAAAAACCCACTAAGGAATATGAAGTCACAAGGACCTGATATAATATCATAAAGGGCTATAATACTATATAGTACAAGCAGGGTGTGAGCTATAGAGCCTAGTAGAATTGCACCAAAGATTCTATGCAATTAATTTATAAGGTAAGTCAAATATAATAACACAGGTTTACAATAAAGAGAGTATGAAGCTTAGTTTTAAAATATATTTTTAAAAATTTAAAATCATTTATTAAACCAAACCGGTAAAACATTCCATTTCACCATTTCATAACTAAAAAATTTCTTTAAAACTATTGAAAACTATTTAATATGTTGTAGTTATATCAAATATAAAATTTAAGAACATACACCTGATATTAAGAACTATACAAGTACTGATACAATAGATCCATGGTGAATCATAAAAATAAATAAATAAATCAAGTGAGGTGAATATGGTGCCAAGTAGCAAAAACAAAATTCTTCATGTATCAAGTATCATGTATATGGATTTCATGGGTATAAATTCGATATGATAGTGATTCCACAATATAATAGGTAATAAAAAATCACCATGAAAAATCATTAGGCTTACATCTACTCTCATGGTTTTCAAGCAAAACCGTACCACAAACACCCACATTCCTGGTTACACATCCATAGCATGAACCATTTATGTTCTCTACATATCCACTAGATGGGATGTGGGTCTACTAATGAAAAATATATCTAGTTTATTCCATCTAAATACCATGGTTCACATAACTAGTCAAAAGTCATGAGTGAGATAATCAAGTTATGAGGATCATAATGGGGACCCTTATGAATATCAATCATGGAATCATGCCCTCAAATCACATCTCACTCCCACCTCTAAGCCCCCTTAAAGTAAAGAATCACTTTTTTAGCACCCATCAGTGGGAAGTACAAGAATAAATAAATTCATATTAATGGATTATTATAAGAGAGGAACATCATAAGGTTATAAATGGTTTCTCAAACGTCATTAATTCAATTCAATTTTTTTATACAACTGAACATTTAAAAGTGTGATCATACCCGCTTCCTTTCACAAATCATCATCATAATTCCAAAAAGGGCTTTAAAAATATCATTTATTTCAAATAATCCCTAAATTATTCCAAGGAAGTTTTAAAATTCAAAAACTTTTGAATAAATTTCAAAACTTGAGTTTACACCCTCCTTCCATAAATCACTCATTTAAAATAACCAAAGAACTCCCATTTCAAAAAAAGGGTAACATAATTCGATGAGGGTTATTGTTCATTTCAAAAATTCAAGCATTCAAAGCCATTTATAACACATCAAATAGTCCAACTCATTTCATTCAATTCAAGGAATATCACTTTTGAAATCAAAACTAGGCCTAAGTCCCCACTTTCTACAAGATAACCTTGAAAAACTCTTTGAAAGGGAATTAAAATCAACATTGCATCTATCAATTTATAAAACCTTGAGAAGGAACCCATTCCATGTTAAATTTGTTTAAAATTTGATCAAATAGGATTTAAAAACGGAATTGAAGATCAATAATTATATAACATGTGTTGGAAGGAACCACATATCTACAAATTATCAAGAAACAATTAATTGAAAAATGAAGGAAAAGCACAGAAACAACTACTTGGAATTTAATAATCCAACCACAATGAATCTAAGATGTGTCACCTTCGATAGAAATCACAAAATATCAGAAGATAGATCTTGATTGTTGTGAGAAGATATCCGTGATTTAAAATACCACATCAACCATCCATGGAATAATGAAACACAGGGTCATCATAACATATAAGAATAAGGAATCAAAACAAGAAGAAATATCAAATATCGAGAAGAAAAGAACCCACATGGAGAGGATCACCACTATGATCATCACTTTAATCCATCAATATATGAGGTTGGGAGAGAAAAAAAATCTATATAGGGATCCCAATATCCAAATATCGATTTATTTTTGAGTGGGAGGATTTTAGGTTTAATTAATGGATATTTGGAATTTTAATTACATTTTTCATGGTAAAAATATCATTCACATGATTTCCTAGGTTAATTCACATGGTTAGTACTAATAGTGTACCTAACCATACACCCTAAATAGAGACACTGGAAGAGTTAAAGGTTTAGGCTGCATGGTTAATTTAACCATGCACTAACCGTGTGACCCTTTTTGTTCAGGTTGTATGTTTTGGCTACATGATTAATCTAGTAGTGTTCCAATAATGTACACCTACATGGGATATTGTAAAATGTTGAATGGTTTGGATTCATGGTTTGTAAAACCTTGCGTCAACCATGTACAAGGCCAAAAATATTCAAAAAACTCTAAAAAAATACATGAAACAACCCAATAAGAGATCCAATCAATGGATACTCAAATCTGTGGGTCAAAAAAACTAAAATTAAGTAGTGTTATATCACAAACTACCAAAGATAGGACTTTCTATCCTTATGAATTTTCAATATTTAAATATATAACACAACAAAAAATGAATAATTCACTCACTCATCTTGTGTAGTGGACAGTCTATAGTTTAGTAGAGAGACTCACCCAAAGGAAAACAAAGCGCACACAACTCGAAGATGAACACTCCAAGATTGTCACACATATCAAGACTATATAATTAATGGAGACCTATGATAGGTATCCTTACCATTTAAAAATTCACCAAAATGGTCTAACATGAGAAAAACACATCCCTTCAATCCAAAAAATACACTTCAACCACTCACTAAGTAAAAAAGCTTAGATTCGACACTGAAAACTCTGAAGGAATGGAACATCCAAATAGCTCAAAATTTCTATAAGAAAAAAATGATATCATGGTCCATCTATGATAAAACATTCACAAGAAAGTCATATAACTGGAAATGATTTCTACCTCAGGTAACTACTTAATGGTAACATAGGATTTTCAACACCGAGCATCAACTTTTGATAATCAAATCAAATCAAACCCCGAAACCTCTAAGTGCTTGTTACATCAATAAATAAAATCATCCTAGTTACGTGAGAACATTTCCAAGGTCTGTCCAAGTCTAATAAAAAATATATCTAACATCCAGGTTAATTTATAATAGTTCACTGCAATCTCCCAAGGGAGATCATCTAACACATCAAAATTGTTCTCTAATCATCAAGAAAAAAAAGAATAGAAACTAATGGAACAAGAATCCATAAAAATATCAAGTATTCTTAAAACAATATTCTTCTCTATTACTAGGATCATAATAAACATCAAGGAACTAAAATAATTCCAAAATAAGGATAATCAATCAATAGTTCACATCCACAAGGCAGAACCATAGAGGTCACAAGAAAACAAAACCATCCACCTAATATAAAAAAGGTTAAAAGATATCATCAACAAAGATCCCAAAACAATCCACCAAGATCTATAAAATAAATGGGTGCAAAAAACAAACAATACATAACAAAAAAAAACTCTACCAATTTACACATCGATGTCAGAAACAACATGTTGGACCAACCTCAAACACATCCAAAAAACGACTGCCAAAAACTCCTCCGCTATATTAAAATATTCACTCTGAGGCCTATAAATGGGGCCTTATTATATTGAATAATATACTACCCCACAATTATGATATGATGATCCCGACCAAAACTCCCCTTTCTAGTAACCTAACATACATAACCTATTAAGGTGACCCAAATGACCATATTTTCCACAGACCATCGAAGTTTTCTAACACAATCTCTTAAAATGACCATGTGATACACAATAGAAACATGTAGGGTCATATTATTTACTAGGGAATATTTTCCTTGATTGACCACAAATTATGCATTCTCCCCTTCATGTCATTTCACTAGCTCTACTTTAGTTGAAAATCTTTATCTAGTGTCTTTGAATAAGAGATCAACCAGGCCATAGGAATTGTATTAAAAGTTACGGGTGAAGACCTTTCCTATAACTGAATGACTTACTAAAGTCGTTACCAATAAGATTAGGTAATAAACATATTAAACATGATAGTAGCTTGGCATAATCCACAACACATATATCATCTTAAAAGAAACCCAAGAACTCAAAAACATTCTTCTTATTCACATTCTTAGGATACTGCCAATGTATGAAGACTAACTTAAAGAATTCCTAATACATTATTCCATACATACAAGAGGGAATAAAAACTTCCCTCCACTCCTAGCTAGGTCCCTCAAAAAAAGAATTTATAGACTTGATGTTTAGAGCATCTGGAGTCTTGAGAGAATCAAATATCCCATAAAATTCTTCAATCTACTTCAATACCATAAGATAAATTTGTTCACCTTTGTAAGAAGGTGGATAACATTCCAAGAATTCATGGATGGAGTTCATGTTATTGAAGGTATCTAGATCCACCAATCGATATGGAGTTTGGGTAGAGTCATCAACAAGAGATACCACTATTGGAGAACGTGAAGGACCACTCTAAAAACAGGACCGATGAACAGACATTCTACCCTTCATAGAAAACTTCTTGGGGTATATTTATGGACATCACAAAACAAAATAATATCAACTTAGGCATCAAATAAAACTCAAATAGAGCACAAAATCTTTTAAACAAGGTCACAGACAAATTTTATCAAATTACCAAGGAGTAAAGAACATTATATATTTATTCATTTATAAAATATTACTCCTTTATTTTAGAATGATAAATCCTGTTAAATATCCATCACAAATTTTCAAAAATCCTTTACCAGCTCATGGAAATTATTCCATGGTTTCAAAAACATTAATCCCATTTTTAAATTATCAAAACAATTTCTATTTAAACCCATTACGAACCAAATTTCTTCTTAAAACATTTCTTTAGAACATCACATGGGAGTATTTGAAAATAAGTTTTCCAAACCAAACATTTCATAAGAACACACCTTTTGGTAATAGAAAACATTTCCTAAAAAACTCAATCAAAACATGTTTTAATCTATAATTTATTTTTATAAAGTGATTTAAAATCATCAAAAAGGGATAAAATCTGAAACAACCACATAATATCATGAAAAACCTACATCTATAACCTTTCCAACTAAACCCACACAAGTGAAGTAATCCTAGAAAAAATATTTTAGGGTTCCAAGAACCGGTTATAGTAGAATTATACACGGATAGTTCGCATGGGATTGTAAACGACATAACATTTCCCATGTTGACATCTTGATTAGCCACACTAATTCCTCATAGTTTTCTAGACCATGAAGAAAAAATGTGACTTTGGTTATCTTTCCGTTCCAACTTGAAACTCATAAGTGATTCCCAAAATCAAGGATAATCTCATCAGGAATCTAAATATCATTTATCATCATGAAATTAATATCTCAAAAGAAATAAACAATTCCCCACATCCCTGGTAACTCAAGTATCATCATGATGAGGTTGTGATCAAGCATCCACTCACGAACAACCTCTTGAGTCATGAAACATTCTTAATCTCTTTCTTACCATGACTTAACCTAAATAACAAAAGGTATTTCAAGGATAAGTGATTTATTTCTTAGAAATACCTCTGCTAATATAATTTATAATAACCAACATCTAATACCATCAAAAATGATATATGAGCTGATTCAGTACTAACTCGAAGAGCGTTCCTGATCTCCATGGACTGACGACAAGAACCTTGGAATCAAGAAATAACTATTGGGAATGATTTATCCCACAAAATATTACAATTAAACAAAGTACATTGTAGAAAAATAATTACATACATACATTAGTATAATCGTATCATGTACAAGGAGATGATACAAAACTGGAAATAAAAAAATTCTTCAAAAAAACCATCTCTTGGTGGTCCACAACCGCCCACCGTTTCCTAACTCAACAGCCCTTGGTCCCCTAGAACAAACCCTTAAATGAATCCTAAAACACAAGCACCGACTATAAGATCATAAAGGGATGCAAACACTAAATGGTACAAGTAGGGTGAGAGCTATAGATCCTAATAGGATTTAATCAAATATTATATGAAATTACTTCATAAGGTAAGTCTAATATGCTAATAGAGGTTTATGATAAAGCAAGTATGAATATTAGTTTTAAAATATAACTTTAAACATTTAAAAATAAATTTTCAAACCAAACCTATAAAATAGTCCATTTCACCATTTAAATACTAAACAATTTCTTGAAAATAATTTAATTTTTTTCCAAAGATAGAGTCATATCAGAAATAAAATGTAATAACATGAATATTATATCAATAATTGTACAAGATTCGATACAATAGAGTCAGGGCTCATCATAACAATAAATAGATCAATCAAAAATGGAAACTCTGGTGTTAAGTGGAAACAATGAACACTGTCATATAACAAGTACCATGTATATGGATTTCATGGGTAGAACCATGGTATGATAGTGAGTCTACCATAAACAAGCTAATAAAAAATCATCATGACTAATCATTAGGCTTACATCTAGTCTCATGAGTCTTAAGAAAACTAATTCCATGAACACCCACTTTGTTTTCCACACATCTATACACATAACCTTTCATGTTACTTATAAATCCACTAAATGGGGTGTGAGTCTACTAAGGAAAAATATATCTTGGTCACCCTATCTGAATACCAAGGTTCCCATGATTATTCAAAAGTGGTGACTAAGATAATTAAGTTATGAGGATCACAATAGGGATCCTTATCGATATTAAGTATCAGAGATTTCCCTAAAATCACATCTCTCTCTCACCCCTAAGATCCCTCAAAGTAAATAATCCCCTTTTTAGCACTCATCAATGGAAATTACAAGAATCTAGAAAGTTATCTTAAGGTATTATTACAAGATAAGATCATTATAAAGTGCCAATCGGGCCTTCAAACATCATCAATTCATTTCAAAACCTTCTTTATAGAATTAAAAATTGAAAAGAGAGACCATACCCACTTTCTTTCACAAATCATCATTATAATTCCAAACAAGACGTTAAAAAATATTTTCTTTCAAAGAAACCCTAAAGCATTATAAGTAATTTTTATTATTTAAAAAGGTTTGAATATATTTCAAAACATGGGTTTATACCCTCTTTCTATGTGAATAAATCAATCATTTCAAATAATTCATGAAAACCTATTTCAGAAAAATGGAAAAAGTCATTAAAAAGGGTTCTAGGTCTTTTTATAAATTCAATAATTTTAAAACATTTAGAAAACATCAAATAGTTCAAATCATTTCATTTAATTCAATTCATTTCACTTTAGAAATCAAAACCGTGCCTTATCCCTCACTCTCCACAAGGTTCCCTAGAAAACTATTTTAAATGGAATTATAATAAACATTAAATCCATTAGTTTATAAAACAATGGGAGGGAACCCATTCCAGGTTCAATTTATTTAAAATATGATCAAAAGGGATTTAAAAAGGGAATTCAAGCTAAAAAATTATAGAACATTTGTTGTAATGAGGCACATATCAATAAATTTTTAAGAAAGAGTGAATTAAAAAATGAAGGAAAACCAGAGAAACACCTAATTGGAATTATAGGATCCATATAAAATGAGTCTAAGATGCGTCTCCTTTAATGGAGAATATTGGATATTGGAAGAGAGATCCTGATTGAAGTGAGAAGAGATCCTAGACACAAAATTCCACATCAACCATCCACGGAACCTCAAAAAAAGGCCATCATAACCTCTAAGAAGAAGGAATCAAAATAATAAGTTATATTTAAGAAAAAGAAGAAAATAAATCACTATAATAGGATCACCACTTTTATTGGAACTTTGATTGGCCAAGAGATGAGGCTGGGAGAGTCAAATAACCTTTATAGAGCTCCAAAAATCCAAAGGATCAATTGAAGTTTGAGTGGGAGGAGTTGAGGTTTTACTAAGGTTTTTTGGGATTTTAATTAATTTTTTTGGGGTATTAAATATTGTTCACATGGTTTTCTGGGCTGGCATAAATAATTGGTACTAACCATGCAACTAACCATGCACCCTAAACAGAGCCACTAGAAGAGCTGCATGGTTAGGCTGTATAGTTAGTTTAACCATGCACCAAATATGTGACCCATTTTTTTAGGTTAAATGGTTTGGATGCATGGTTAATCTAACCATCTTCCCTGAATTGGGCTACTAGAAAATATTACAATATTTGGCTGCATGATTTGTCAAACTGTGCGCCATTCATAAACAGGCCCATAAACCTTAAAAAAACTCTTAAAAACATAGAAAACAACCCACGTAGAGATCCAATCAAATGATACTCGAATAAATGGTTCAAAAATCCTAAAATAAAGTAATGAGGTGTTACATTTTTTCCTTTAATTATTTATTTTTACCTTTATAATATTTTAAGTAAATTTTATATTTAAAAAATGTCACTCTCTTGTTATTAATATTTTTAATATTTTGTGAAATAGATAAAAAAGTATTTTTAGATATAATTTTTTATTTAAAAGATTTTTTTTATCATGATAATTTATTTTTAATTTTTAGTGATTAAATAATTAACATAAATTCTTACTTAATGCTAACATAGTGTTTGTGCAAGTAGTGTAAAAAACAAGTGAATGATTTTAAAAACTCTAAAGGTAATATTGTTTGGGTGATTATTATATACCAAAAAATTTATAAATTAATATATCATATTAAGGTATACCTTCATGGATTATTTTTTAAATCCATTATTATCTTCTTATCTTTAAATCCAAACTAAATGAATAGTGTCAAAAATGCCATTAATGATATTTTATGTTAAATAATATTTTATTAAATTATTTAAAAATCATAAAAATATTGAACGCATAAAATTATGATAAAAATGGGATAAAATTTCATATATTTTTAATCTATGATCCAATTTTCATCTTATAAGTAAAATTATAACTCTATAATGTTGAATAATTAATTACCATGGTTAATGTTAAAATTGGTTAACCAAGGGGTTAAACCAAATAATAAGATTTTAACTGATATCTAAACGTATATGAATTTGATTGGATTTATATATTAAGACCATATTATCCTTATATTATAATCCATTTCATTTTTAACCATTTTACATGAGTCAGACACATATTATATAATAATATTTCTTGAATTTCTAAAAGTGTCGCTTCCCTCCCTTATAAAAGTGCACCCCTTATCTCTTTTCATTACACAATATTAGGCCATATATCTCAATTGAAACCTAAAAGATCATCTTATAAACTTTCCAAGACATGATTTATATGATTTTTTCTTATTAAAAGACCATTCTAAGGGTTCTTAAGAATCGATATAAACGAGGTCTACTACTGAAGAGGTAATTATCTAATATGACCTCTATCAATTTATTTCTTTTTCTACCACCTTAAAATAATATTAAAAAATGATTATATAATAAAATTTATATATAATTTATACTTAAATTTTATTATGACTATGGTGTAACCCCTTTTCATATCTTTTTCCATCCTATGAGGAATTAAAACATCATTCATGCATACATATGGACTACCACCGCCACAAAGCGATGTTTTTCATTTTTTATCAGCTCCTATCATGGATATTTATAATGATATATTTAATATATATATATATATATTAAATTCATGAAATAATTATCAATATTTAAATATAATATATAATATATGTTCTTACCTTTCCATCCATTGAAAAATGATAACGTCATTCGTGCGTACTTGTGGACTACAACTTCTATGAAGTGATGAGATTCATTTTTCATAAACATGTCACATAGATACTATATATAAGTTTATTTAAATAAATAATATGATATTTATGATTTAATAATAATTATATCAATTTAAAACAATAATTACCTTCTTTCTTTCATGATCATTTAAAAATCGAAATGTTACTCATGTATACGTATGACCTACTCTCTCCATGATTGTAACGTAGTTCATTTTTTGTAAACATGTTCATTGGTTGATTTTAATAGTATAATTGATATATAAAAAATATAATTATTTCATGATTATTTTTATGGATATGATGTGATAATTAACTCTTTGACCATTGTCAACTTACCAAAGAAATTTTAGACATAAGATCTGAATATCGTGAAAAAAACTAACATTAACTTAATTGATTAAATAATTAAAGATAACATGGTAATAAATAAAAAATGAATAATAAACACGACAGAAGTTATTAATAAAGTAAATAATTAACAAAAAATTATTATTCTAGAAGATCAAGAGTGTATATGATGAGTTAGACTCAAGGTGGGGGATACTTTATCATAAAAAACCTCATTTTAAATGTTTTATGGATTTTTTTCCTAAATATTTTTATTCAATGTCCATATTCTTAAATTTATTTTATAGATGTATTTATATGGAAATAAATAAATTAAAAGTTAGATTTTATGTCTCTTTTTTCTTTATTTTAATTTTTTTCATAAGGAATCTTTTTAAAGAACATTTTAACTTTATTTATTAATGGAAGAAAATTCAAGTTTAACATATATAGAGTCAACGCATTTTCATGAATATGAAACAGTTATTTGATGTTTTGGATTAGTTTTTTAGGTACCATGTTTTCTTCAAATAAAAACCCTCCTTCCCTTTATTTTATGAATTTTAGTTTTGAAAATTTGGTTTTAAAGGAAATGAACTTATCAATATACGAAAATGTTTTTCTTATGGGTTATGAAGTATATTTTTATGAGTTTGATGATGAAAATGAAATATTTTATTTGTTTTATTCATGTTTGGAAGCTTGTAAATTTTTTATAAATTTGGGTGAGCCTGATATAGCTCATGATGATGGGTGAGACAGATATTTCTCATGATGATGGGTGAGACAGATATTGCTCATGATGACGGGTGAGCATGATATAGATATTTAATTTATTTGGTAAGGATTATGTTATATAAATAATTATGCTATAAGCTGACTATATTTGTAACTAAAATTATAATAGTTCTTTTAAGGTTTCTATTAAGATTATGTAAGGGTAAAAAAGGTTTGTTTTTGAGAAAAATGTTTTTTTATCGGTTCTCATGTTTTTGTTAAGAAATGCTCTTGAATATGGGTTTTTTTATGTTTTCTTATAAAGTGTTTTATAGAAAACTTTAGATATTAAAAATTATTTCATGGGTAAGTAAATGATTATTTGAGGTCAAATTTTATTATATTAAAGTAAAAAATAACTTTTATGAGTTAATGGGTTAAAAATGGAATAAATGGTTTATTTATTTATTTTTATATGTCCCTTACTGATCATTTTGTGCTCATCCAAGGTTTTTAAAAAAATTTCATAGGTTTTAAGGATGTGTAGTAATAAATAATAATTCAAGTTGAAAATCATTCATATTTTTCATGAAAATAAAACATATTTAATTTTAATAGTCTTATATTATGAAAAAATGGATACTAAGAGGAATTTTCCAACTTGTAATATATGTATTTGTTATGTAAGAGTTATAACCTAATTGTCTTTAACTCTAAACACAAAAATATATTCAGGAAAATAGTAGATTGAATTATTTTTTAAAAATGATATTATGTACTGAATAAGGATTAGGTTCCTATAGTTGGTATGAGATAAAGGGTTTAGATAACTTTAAAGGGTAGTACATTTTTTGAGTATATGTTAAAATTAATATATAACAACAAAATTTAGTATCATGAAGACCCTGATCGTAGTATCCAAGTGTATGTGGTTAATTTATTACATTGGTTTAGATATAAGTAGTCACATCCTGAAGGAATGATTAGTTTAGTAGTCTTGGTAAACTATATATATACTTGAATCTCACATCACATTTGAGGACATAAAATACGAAACATTGTGAATTAAATATGTTTCATCCTTAAACTCATTCAATGATTATTTATTCATATCCTGGTGAAAGAAAAAAATATGGGTGAGATTAGATGAAAAGTAAGGGTTGCCTACAATTAAATTTATCATGTGTAAATAAGGTATAATCAATATAGAAAGGTAAATAACTGAAAACACATTCCATTTAATCAATAACTTTAGTATTAATAATAATATGGTATGATTAAATGAAGATCCAATGATTCTATATAAATAATCACATGATCTTGAAAATTATCTATGGAAATTATTCAAAATAATTTCAATAACATAAATAAATAATTTCATAATGGTGGAATGCATAATTCTGGACATCTAAAACTTACTATTGAGGCCATGTGCTATGACAATTTAAAAAATGGGTAGACATAAACCAAAGCCCCATTTAATAAAGTTATCCAACAAATGTTTCTCATGATACCTATCAATCAATCAATGGGCTATGTAACTTTAGGCCCCACCCATCACTTAATAAGTCTATTACATTAATCATATAAATAAATAGTAGAACTTAATCAACACGACTTATTCAAAAACTATTCATAAAGGAAGAACTCACATACAAAATGACAATACTCTCCCAACTCAAACTGATCATAAATATTCCCAAGAAATAATAAGGATAATATCAATACAACATATTCCTAGTAGATAAAAAATGGTTACTATCATTTATGAATAGAAATACAATAAAAATTTCATTAAAAAAATTCATGAGGAAAATATCTTTTTCAATTTGAAAAAAAACTAAAAATATCTAGAATTTCATGGAAAAATATTTCTTATAAAATAAAATGTGAAATTTTAAAGTAATCATAAAATCAATTATAATTCATGATAGTGGGAAATTCTGTTCACTTTTAGTACGTTAAAACAAATATTCCTTTCACATTTGTGGTGAAATGTTAATAAGTACCTTATTCAGAAAACAAAAAAAGATTCCTTTTAAAAAAAGTTATAAAATTAATTAATTGGGTAAAAATTAATTTAAAAATAATATTTTAATGTTAAAAACATTCTGGAAAACTTTTCCAGAAATATGAAAGTGGAAGAAAAAGATACCCGATTAAGGAGGATATAAAGTGTGTTTTTATTAATTTTGTTTTTTATATTTTGAGTACTTAAAAGAAAAAATGAAAGTAAAACTTATTATTTTCAAAAATAAATAGAGGATAATAAATTATCTTATGGTTTATGATATAAGTGTCATATCATTCCCCTATAATGTCTTAAATATAAATAATCCCATATAATGATGAGACACTAAAATAAACTCTTACCGCTTTATTAACTTTTTGAATCATAATCCCCATGAAAGAAACAACTTAAAATGAATCTTTAAATATAACTTATATAAAGGGAATCCTGATATATCATATCAATGGGGTATCATATAAACTTCATAAAATAATGTGTATAATGTGACATATATCTCAAAGAAGGAAATTTGAGATGAATAACCCTTACAATGATCATACCATTGATGTGAAAATTAATCTAATAAAGGAAATTTTAGTTATGAAACAATTACCACTTGGTAACTTTCCAGTCAAATTACCTTGGATGAAATAATTTTAATTGAAACATAAAATACCGTGATTTATGAATTATTTATAATATAGAAAGTAAAATTGCAAACATATCACCATATAAAATAAATTAGCTGCATTATATTAAAATATACCATAATATAAGAAAATTGAGATGAAATTCCTTACCTCGGGTTTGAATCATAACTTATGTTCTTTATCATCCTGAATAATAAAATTATGTTAATTATTTACATTATTAAGAATAGTTTTATAATTTATTATTCATTTTATTTTATTTATTACAATTTTATATTTATTTACTTGATCAATTAAGTTCATAGTGGATGTTTTGACGATATTCGATTCATATGTCAAAATGAATTTGGTATGTTGATTATGGAAAAAGAGGTTATTATTCCATAATATATATAATATTAATAATGTCATAATTATCATTTTTATAAATTAATTATACTTTTAAAACTAACCATGAAATATAATTATGAAAAATAAACTACATTACAATCCTGGATATGGTAGGTTAGACACACACATGAGTAACAATTCCATTTTTCAATGATATTGGTGGAAATAAGTGGTATTTTATCTTCCCATAATGATAATTATATAATAAATATCATAATTTTTCCTTAAATACACTTATATATTCTATTCATGTGATGTGGTATTGAAAAATGAATCACATTGCTTTGTGGAAGTGGTAATACACACACACACACGCGAATGACGTTATCATTTTTAAATGGATGTAAAGGTGAGAAAATATAAGATATATTACATTTAAATAATGATAAATATTTAATGAATATCATATATATATATATATTAAATCCACTATCATAAACATTCATGTGAGAGGATTATGGAAAATAAATTACATTGGTTGGTGAGGCGGTTGTCCGCCATACCCAAAAATGATGGTTTTAGTTAGCATTTTATGGAATAAGAGATTGATGTTGTTTATGAAATTAACATAAGAAATTATAAGTATATGGAATATAATGATTTTATTTTATCATAATGGTTTAATAATATTTGAAGGAGGTGTAATAAGAAATAATACTAAAATGATCAATTAAGTATGACATCTCTTCTTCGGAAAACCTCCCTAGGTTTATATGAAAAGAATTTCTATGAGGGTTTTTTAATAAACAAATGCCTCTAGGATGTGGGAATTGGAGTAAACAATGGATTTGGGTGTGTATTTTTCAAACCAAATGGTTCTTGAAGTGTGAAGAAAATAGGAGAGGGGGTTCCCTTTTATAAGTGAGGGAAGGAGTACTTTTAGAATTTATTAAATATTAAATTAATATAAATTATTGTCACTATAATAAATGATCCAAAATGATATAATTCAAAGATAATATCAGTATGGGTCTTATTACTGTCATTCAATAAAATTTGGAAAAGTTTATATTTGGTTTTTACCCTAATCTCTTTGTTTTAACCCGTGTTGACTGTTTTTGACAATTATTGTGATGACAAAATTTTTACTATTTAAGGGTCAATATAATTACTATAAAAGGGAAATTGGACAATAAATGAACCATGGTTAATATTTTAAACTGTATCCCAGTCACTTGGCCAAATATAGGTTTTTTAGCAATTTTATATCATTTAATAAAATATTATTCAATATAAAATATCAATGAAAACAACACAAGCGTAATGAAATTAAATTATAATATTTTCACACACTACTAACATATTATAGTTATCTTAAAAAATATCAAAACATAATAATTCATTAAATTTATATTTCTTTTGATATTCTTAAAATAATTTAATTAATTTCTTATTAATTGAATAAATACTGTGTCCGGGTTGTATAAGAATTTAAGATAATTGTTTCGAGGATAAAAATTAGAAATAAATTACCTTGATAAAAAAATATTTATATTTCAAATGAATCTTTATTATCAAATATAATTATTTTTTATCACTATAAAAAAATATTATAGTTATTAAAAGTAAAAAAGTGACATTGTTGTCTTTTTTCCTTTACTTAAATATTATAAATGGAAACATTAAAGAAATATGGCACCAAGTGGCCATATATTTGATAATATTATGTACATGGACAAACTCCACTCATCTAATAGGATAAATTTAAGTGTTAGGGACAATTTTCATTCCTTATTATATTATTTTTAACATTAATTACTCGATTTACCCTTACCATGGTGATAATTTATTATTATAGTTATTATTCATAATTACTAAAAATAAAAGGGACCTATGTTAAAAAATACCTCTTGATTAAAAATACGAAATTATTTTTTTTATTCAATTTATATAATTGGAATAATTTAATTTAAAATTGAACTCACAAAACCTGACGAAAAATAGTTTTTTCCAAAAAACGCATTTTTAAGTCTAAAAATATACTTATACCAAAAAATAGTATGAATACGATTCGAACATAATTAATTAGATTAACTATAAATAAATAATACTTATTTTTCTTTTAAATCAATTTTAAATCATAATGGAACTTTCAAATTACTTAATTTATTGAAAAGAAATGACAATTATACAAAAGGCCATATTTTTTAATATTCACTGAAAAATCATTCCTTTTAGAAAAATATAAACATTTCACCATAAGATAATTTGGAAATGATAATTTCAAAAATAAAATATACTTTATCGAATAAAATTTCTAAAATTTCTTGAAATTAATTATAAAATATTCTCACAAAAAACTATAAATGTCATTTTTGAAGAAAATGTATTTTTGAAAAATAAAATGACTTTACTAAAAATTTAGTGATTAGTTACTAATAATTTATCAATAAATTTATCTTTCATAGGATATATATATATATACATCATAAATTAGTTATTAATATTCACACCTTCCAATTTAATAGCTAGGTTATAATCGTCATATTTGAAAAATATATTTTGTTGGTTGTTTATGATTAGTGTTGTGTGTCGTGTACGATTTAGAAAATAATTTTATTATTTTAAAATCATGGTGTGTTAAATTCTACCCACCTTTAATAAATTAATTCCTCATAATTTGAACTTGTTCCTAGAAATCAAGGGTTTGACATTTGAAAATTTCTTAATGGAAAACCCACATCATAAAAGGGTTAATAAAAATTCCTCCTAAAAAGAGGTAAAGAGAAATACGAAGGTTAACTATATTATCAAAAAATAGGCTAAAATTATGGGAACATTAGTGGGAAGTAAAAATATAGACAAATATGTTACAAATAACACCTAAGTACTGATAGAGAGTGATAGAGAACATGGCCAGGAGAAAGTTAAAGATAAAAAATCCATAAATCTGTGTGGGGTAAAAAGGACATAAATTCATTGGAAATGATCGTATCATGATAACACTTTTATATCAAGAAATTTTCTTATATTTGAGTAATTAATTTACCATCTAGAATTATAGCATAAGGATATATACTTACATGATGAGTAGAATTTCATCTTTTAATCAATTTCCACCACAATCTCATATTTTTATCCAAATAATGAGTATTCAAGATGATTTACTTATGTATGAAACACTAAAATAAACTTCTAATAGATCACATAATCTAAAAAAATATTCCTACTATATTTAATAAAGTGAAAATGGTTATCACAATGTAAGATGATACCAAAAATGTATAAACCTTCATAAGAAGAAATAATACATTAATATCTAAAATTCAATAATAAAACCAAAGGTTTAACCTAGATAATTACATAAATAAATAACTCAATATCCCAATTAACCTCAATAACCTTAACTTTAAAGAAAATTTTAACCTCAAAGGTTAACTCTTACCCTTCATCTTACATCTCTAAAATCGTAATATAATTCTTTCCAAATATTTCTTTATGTTAAACATAAAATTTGTATATACCTCATCCAATAAAACATATCCTGAAATTTCATTAATCACCTTAAAATCACAAAAATTAAAAAAAAATTGATCCTATAATATTCTTCCCAAAATAAGATTAATCTTTATCCATCAAATCATTTACGTTAAAAAAAGTTGTACTAAACGTGTCATCTTGTAGCCCAGTGGTAGGTGATGTACCCTTATCCCCCTTTGATTGTGGGTTTACACCCCATGACCTTGCTGAATGCGACAGGTTGTGACCTATAATATGGGTTTTACTTTTTCAAAAATATATAATTCCTATAACGTTCCCCAAAAATATGATAAACATCCTAAAAAATAATATTAATCATCTAACCACTATTTAACTATTATGGTTTTCTATAAAACTTATTTTTCTCCAAAAATATTAATTTACTATTATTACATTAACACCATTTACCATATTGACCATAAAGGTTAAAAATAACTTTAAACTTATGTTCAAAAAATATAAAATCATTATTCCTTAAATAACCTTTTCTCTAATACACATATTAAACCCAAGGGTGGTAGTTCCATTGATATCTTCCAAAATAACCTTTATTATGATAAAATTCCATCATATAAAACCACGAAAGTGGTATCCATGCCATTAAATTTATGATCAACCTTATACTCATTAACACAATGCACTTTAGATTATCCCATATCACTATTCTACATCGTAGTTCTCTATAGGTTATATTATCTCATTCAGAATAATAGTTTATAAATAAAATGTGTATCATCCCAATCATTTACCCTAGGAGTGTCAAACAAGGGGAATAGTAAGGGAACAATAACTACGCACCAAAATGAAGGCATAGATATACTCAGCCAAATATTTTTCGGGTTATTACCCCTAGACACATTTTTCTAAAACCACATCCACTTATTGTATCCAGATAAGTATTTATTGCTAAGAAAACCACATAATATCTATCTTAACATAAATTTAGGATGTTATCTTATACTTAGACTTATACTAAAATTTATTCATAGAGTTATGTTCTCTAATCTACGTTTTCCTAAATCTAGTTCCTAATATTTCTACTAAACCTACTCTGATACCAATTATAAATACCTTGGAACTAGTATCCAAGATTCAGTGGTTACTTTATTACATTGACATTAGATATAAGGAATCACATCATGAAGGACTGAATAGTTTTCTAGTCTTTGTAAACTAGATACATATTTGAATCTCAAATTATATTTGAAAACATAAAATATAAAAAATTGTGAAAGTAAAAATTCTGCATCCTTGAACTCATTCAATGATTCCTTCTTTATATCATAAGAAAAGTAAATAAAATAAGGGTGATATTATATTCCTATTAAGGGTCATGTATAGTGGAATATATCATGATTAAATAAATTATAATCAGTATGGAAAGTTAAGTAAATGAAAAAATTTGTCATTTAATCTATAACTTGATCATAAAGAATAATATGGTAGGATAAAATAAATATCAAATGATTCCATATAAATAATCACCTTAGTTTAAAACTTATCCGTGGATATTGTTTAAAATAATTTCATGGATATCAATAACAGATTTCATAATCTTATGATGTGTAATGTTGGACATATAAAAATTATCATTGAGACCTTATGCCAAGATAGTTTAACATATGGGTAGTAATACACTAAAACACATTCAATAAAGAAATTCAACTAGTTGGTATCATGAGACCTACCGATTCGTCGAGGGGATATGTAATTTCAAGCCCAACACGTCACTTAATAAGTCTAATTCCTTCATCATATGAATAAATATTATAACTTAATCAATATGCCCTATTCAAAAATCATCTATATAGGAAAGAATAAAAAATAGAATAACAATACTTTCCTATGCCAAACTTGTCATAAACTATATATATAAAGAATAATGACAGTATAGTTGTAACATATTCCTAGTTGATAATTAAAGGGTTGTTTCATTAATGAATAAAAATACTATAAAAAGTTAATTAAAAAAATTCCTAAGGAAAAAACCACTTTCAATTTGAAATTCACTTTTAAAAACTAAAAATATCAAGAATATTAGGGAAAAGCTTTTCTTTGATAATAACTATGTAAACTTTTAAATTACTCTTAAAATCATTGTGCAGTCATGATTATGGGAAATTTCATTCATATTGATTACATTAAAATAAACATTCCTTTCACATTTTTGGTAAAAAGTCAATAATTACCTTGTTCTGAAAATGAAAAAAAATTATTCCCTATAAAACATTTTTTAAGAATTCATCCATAGGTAAAGAAAAATTAAACAATCATAGATTAAAATTAAAAACATTCTTGAATTTTTTTTAGAAACATGGGAATGGAAGAAAAAGATTTCCAACTAATGAGGAAATAAAGTCTATTTTTCTAATTTTTTTTTTATTTTGAGTACTTAAAATTGGTAAATGAAAGGAAAACTTATAATTTTAAAAAATAGCCACTTAAGAATAAAATATATTGGGTTTATGATGGAAGACTATATCATTCCCTGGGTGAATACTTTAACACAAACAATCTCAAATGATGACGAGATTGTGAAATAAATCCTTAAATATTTTTAACTTTTAAATCATAATCCCAATGGAAGAAAAAACATCAAATGAATATTTAAATAACATGAATATAAAGTGAATCATGACATATCATATCAAATGGGTAGAAGATACACCTCATAAAATTAGATAGGTGTATAACATAACATATGTCCTAATGAAGAAAAATTGAGATGATGAACCCTTACAATGATAATAATATTGAAGTGGGAATTAATCAATGAAGTGATTATAGGTAAAAAATAAAAATAAACACAAAAAAAATTAAAAATAAAACATAAATAAAAAAATTCCATTTCACACAAAATCTTGATTTAATATAATAAATGAATAAGTGATATTAACCAATGAAGGAAAATTGAGTTATGAAACACTTACTACTTGGTAATATTTAATTCAAATCCTATTGGATGAAATAATATGAATTAAAGCATAAAATACTAATAGTTATAATTAATTTATTATATAACATGTAAAAGGGGTAACATATACACCATATAAAATAAATTTTGTGCATAACATTAGAATATGCCTCAGTGAAAGGAAATTGAGATGAAATTCATTCCCCAAGTCTGACTCATCACATGCATTATTTATCTTAATAAATAATAAACTAATAATGATCATTTAATTTATTAAGAAAAATGTTCAATTTTATTTTTCATTTTATTTTATTTATTACCATATTATATTTATTTACTTAATCAATTAAGTTCACGTCACACATTTTAACGATATTCGGTTCATATGTCCAAAATGACTTCAGTAGGTTGATTATGGTAAAAGAGGTAATTGTGACATAATATCCATAATAATAGTCATGAAATATTTTTAATTTTTATAAATCAATTATACTTTTAAAATCAACCATGAGATATGGTTATGAAAAATGAACTACGTTACAATTATGGAGATGGTTGATCGTACATACGCATGATTAACGTATCCATTTTATAACAATAATGAGAAAAAGAAGGTAAGGGTTATTTTAAATTTATATAATGATAATTATGTAATAAATATTATATCATTTATTTAAATATACTTACATATACCATCCATTTGATGCATTAATGAAAAAAATTACATCGCTTCATCGAGGTGGCAATCCAAATGCAAACACAAACAATGTTATCCTATTTAAATAAATAGAAAGGAAAAAAATATGTGATATATTAAATTTAAATAATGATCAATATTTCATTAAAATAATATATATACATTAAATAAATCATTATAAATTTCAATGATATGCGATGATGGAAAAAGAATCACATTGGATTGTGAGGGGGTAGTCTATCGTACCCACAAATGATGTTTTTATTTTCCATTTGATGGAAGAAGAGATGTATGGATGTTATAAAATTAACATAATAACATATTATTATGTGAGATATAATTATTTTATTATATCATTATGGTTGAATAATATTTTAAGTTGTTGTAAAAAGAAATAAAATAAAAATGCTCAGTTAAGAACGACACCTCCTTTTCAGAAATCCTCTTTAGGTTTACACCAAAAGCCTTCCTATGGGGGTTTTATAATAAATAAAAGGAATATAAGAAATGGGAATAAAATAAAGGAATGTATTTATGTATTTATTTCCCAAAAACAATGATTCATTAAGTGTTAATTAAGGAGAATAAGAGGTTCCCTTTTATAAATAAGGGAAGGGGCACTTTGGGAATTTCATAAAATTTTAAATTAATATAAATTATTTTTCATGGAGAAAAGGATAAAAATGGTATAATTTGAATATAGGATGATTATGGGTCAAAATAATATCATCCAATAAAATTTGGACAAGTTTAGATGAGGTTTTTACCCTTATCTCTTTGTTTTAACCAGCTTTAATTTTTTTTACAATTATTGTGATAAAAATGTTTTTACTATTTAGGGGTCAAGATAGTCACTGTAAAAGGATAAATGGTAAATAAATTGAACATATATGATATTTTTTACCATATTTGAGTTAGTTGTTCAAATATAGCATTTTCATGCATTTTAAATCAATTAATAAAATATATTTTTTTTATAAAATATCATTAATATAATTTTTGGAACTATTAATTTAATTTGACATTGAAAACAACATGATAGAAATATAATTATTTTTTAATAATTTATAAATTCACTAAAATGTTATATTTATATAAAAAATTCACGTAACACAACACTTCATTCAATTTATATTACTTTTAATATTTTTAAAATCATTTATTTTATTTTTATATTAATTGAATAAACATCGTTTCACCATAGCATAATTATTTATGGTAATTATTTCCTTAATAAAATTTATAAATAAATTACCCTGATAAAAAATAATTTATATTTCAAATGTATATTCAGAACTAAATATAATTTGTTTTTATCTCTGTCACAAAATATTATAGTTATATTAAGTAAGAAAATGACATTTTTGTCTTTATCTTTTACTTTAATACTATAAAGGTAAAAATAAAAGAAAAATGGAAAAAGTGTCCATATATTCGATAAATGGATTTACATTTATGAATTCCATTCATCTAATTGGATAAAGGCAATTTTTATGGTCAATTATTAGTCATTATCATATTATTTTTAACCATAATTATTCAATTTGCCCTTACTATGGTGATAATTATTTGCTATAGTTCCTATTCATAATGAAAAAAAATGAAATGACCTATTTAAAAATTTTGAAACTCCTGATTAAAAAAATTTAATTAGTTTTTCAATATTGAATTCACATAAGTTTAATAATTTAATTTAAAATTAAACCTCCAAAATGAGATGAAAAGCATTTTTCAATAAAATTCTTTTTAAGTTGAGAAAAAACATATACCGAAATATAGTATAAAGATATTCCAAATGTAATTAATTATCTTAAATATGAATAAATAATTATTATGTTAATTTGAAATAAAATTCAAATCATAATGAGACTTTTAGTCTACTTAATTTATAAAAAAGAAATAACACTTTTACAAAAAACAATATTTTTTCTATTCACTAAAAACATCACTCTTTATATAAAAGTGACATAATTTCACCCTAAGATAATTTTTATATTATTATTTGAAAAATCCTTTCAACTTTATCAAATAAAATTTCTAATGTTCCACAAATTAATTATAATATTTTCTCATGAAAAAAATAAAATCAATTTTTAAAGAAAACTTATTTATGAAGAATAAAATTGCTTTACTAAAACTTGAGTGATTATTTAATAATAATTTATCAATAAATTTATATTTATAATTAGATTTATATATATTTTATAAATTAATTAATATTTTTCATATAATCCAATCTAACAGCTAGGTTATAATGGTCATATTTAACTAATAAATTTCGCGAGTCATTCAAGATTGGTGTTACATTTTTTGTACGCTATCGAACATAATGTTCTTAGTTTAAAATATTAGTGTATTAAAAGTATATTATAGATAATTATAGTAATTTATAGTATTTTATAACAACTTAAATCAACTTAGATATAAATTAATTGAAGGATTACAACATTATAAAATTTTTATTATATTGTCTTTACCCTTATGAATTATTTTCCATTTAATAATGCATTTCATGTATAAATGATTTATTTAAAAAAAATAAAGACCATTTATCAATATTTAAGGAAATTTATCATTCAAAACTTTCTTATACTTTCTAGATTATTTTATCATCACTGTTGTTTCAAAATCTTGTTCATATAATTTTGACAACTTCTTGAGTATTTACATCACCAGTAAGAAACAATTTGAATTATCCATCACCTTTTTATCTCTCCCAAAAATTTGTGGGTCATGGTATTTTTTTATTTTATTTCAAAATATCAACTATTCCTTCACTCTCAAAAAATGGAAATACCACAAATTACTTGACCATTTATTTTGTTGAAAGTTGGGAATCATGATGACAGATAAAGGGAATATTAAGAAAATCCTTATGTATGGATTTAAGGCATGAATACTTTTCTTATGTTTAAAGCATGAAATAGTATTGGGTTTATAATTTATGAATCATACTGAAAAAATTTACATATTTTATTTATATAAATTAAGTATTAAGGAATAAGATTACAAAGTATTGTTAAATATTTAAGAAGGATGTTGAATGAAGGTTGTGTTTATGTATCATGTTTTCAGAATTATGATATAGTGTTATTTTATTTTTATATAATCTAAAATTTATGTGAATAATGAAATACCTAAGTATTATTCTATTATAGGTTTTGTTTTTAAAATTAGGAAACGTATGTTAGATGAAATTGGTACATTTGAAAACTGGTTTAATGAAAATGTGATAATTTTTGGAGGCATTCATTCAAGGATATATGATCGAGGGATAAATAAAACATTGGGTTAAAATGTTGTTTATGTTAATGAAACAAAATTCAATTAATATTATTTAATTCAATATAAAAAAATAAGTTTTATAGAAAACCTTAGAGATTGAAAAGCGATTTGAGGATTAATGTAATTTTTGAGAATGTTCATCACATTTTTTGGAACATTATAGACCAAGGTGAATTATGAATATGATTATCACATAATTTTTTCCTTTTATAATGTAATTATATTAATATATTTTTAGAAGAAGAAAAAAACAAAAGTTAGGAGACAACACATCACATATGGTAAGGCCATAGTGCTCGAACCCACGACTGATGGGCGAAAGGGTGAAATGCCTACCACTAACCTACGTGATGTCCAGGTTAGTATGAATTTTTTTACTTAAATTATTTTATAGATATTGATTAAGTTGATCAAAGGAAACATATTATTGGATTAATTCCTTTTGTATTTATATGTATTTTTGGGTGGTTAATGATACTTTGGGAGACATTTAGAGATGTTTTAGATATATTTAACCCATAAGTTTAACATGTAAAAAATTTATTTGAGGGAGAATGCCTTTATATTTTTTTGAAATAAGTTTAAATGTATTGATAACACTTTAAGGTTCATATTTTATTTTATTTTGTGGTAATTATGAATTATAAAAATTTGGGAACCAATGTTTTATCATATAGATAACAATGGGATTGAAAAGTGATTTAATGTTTAAATGATTAGTGTTATTTTAGAAAAATATAATTATATCTTTGGGGAATGTTATATGATTATGTTAAAAAATATATTTTGAGAAAATATGTGATTTTATTTGAGGAATAAAAGTTGAATTGTCTTTTAGAAATATGTATGATTTAAAAGTGCATTTGTGATGATTCATGTTATTTATGGAAATAATTAACATATTTTTGAGATTATATGATTAGAAAATATAATTTTTCAATATATGACTTTAATAGTGACTAATTTTGATTGGAGATAAATGTTAAATTAATATTAGATGAATATGCGATCAAATCCTTCATTTTTTTGGTTTCTAACCTGTTCGGGAATATTTTGTATAATTTTATGTTTATTTATAAATTGAATGATATAGGTTGAAATTTTGGAGTTATTGTTGAGGTTTTGGGGGTTAATATTGTATTTTATCATATGAAGGTTTATTAATTTTGGGAATCATATTACCTTGTGCTGACGATTTTTGTTTTGGTTTATTTCTAAAGATAGAATGAATAGCTTGTTGTTATTTTTTGCATTATGTGATCCCATAAAAGATGATTTTAGTGCTTTAGGAATGAATAATTCATCTTGTATACTCATCGTTTGGATAAAAAGATGAGATTTTGGTGGAAATTGATTAAAGGATGAAATTATACTTGAAAAGTATGTATATTTTCTTATATTGTTATTCTATATTTTAAAGAAATTATTTAACTCTAGGAAAAGTATCTTGAAAAAAAATATCCTACAAACTCTCTTTCTAATGAATCGATGGTCTTTTTCACATCTCTTTGGTTTATGGTTTTTTATTTACTTTCGCATGATCTTTCAAAATCTTGTCATCAATGATATCTATCTTACTCCATAATTAATTGGACATAATGTTTCCTCCATGTACATATTTTTACTCCCACTAATTTTCTTCTATTTTGAAACCTTGTTATGTTTTATTCTAATTGTCCTTTGTATTCCCCTTTCCCTCTTCTCAAGAGGAAGTTTTATTATCCATTCTTATAATGTGTGGTTTCAACAATCGTATTTTAAAATGTCGATCCCTTGTTCACTGATCTCAAGTTCAATTTTTGTGAATGAAATTTATTATGTGCGGGGATGTAATATCTGGATATTTTAAAAGAAATCTATGTTATATAACATATACAACAAGAAACAATGATCTTAAACGAACCATAAAATATTATTATTTAAATTTTATAGTTATAACCTAGCCAATAAATTGGTGGGTATTAATAGGATTAAACATATTATGAAATATATATATATATGTACAATGGTCCTACTGATTAAAAATTTATTGACTAATTGTTAGGAAATAACAACACAATTCTGTAGTAAAGTCATTTTATGATTCAAAAATATGTTTTCCTAAAAAATGGTTTTTATTTATTTTTGTGAGAGAATATTATAATTAAATTATAGAAATTTTTGAAATTTTATTTGATAAAAAATATATAATTTTGTAATTCATCATTATAAAATTAGATTAGGATTAATTTTTTAGAATTTTCAAAGTTTGATTTTTCAACGAATTGTAAAAACTGTTGATTTTTATTGAAAATTATCATTTCTTTTCATGTACTTACAAAGTCGGATTCTATTTTGGATTAGTTTTAAAATTTATTTAGTTCATTTTTATTTTAAATAATAAATTAAATTTTATTGGAATCAATAATATATATGAATTTGGTATAACAAAAATTATACTTAAAAATCTATTTTTCTAGAAAATTAGTTTCTATTGCATTTTACTAGTTTAATTTTAAATTAAAATCTACCATTTATATGAATTTAATTTGAAAAAATGGATTCCATATTTTTAATTATATTAATTAATATTACGTAATAATATTAACTTATTTTTTGGTCAATATTTTTTTAGTAGAATGAGAACTCTTCCAAAAGGAAAAGTATCATTTATTGAATAAAAACAGGTTTTATAAATTCTAAATGAATATTTTTTACAATAATAAGTTTTAGAAAAATAGAAAATATCATCAGGAACATTTTTACACAATATAGAATCCATATAATTTACCCCGTTATTATAAATCCCGTTATCTAGGTAATTTTCCCCAATATGTGTGTATGATGATATATTTCATAGATGAAAGTAAATCCATAAATTTAATCCATATTATAGTAAATTTATGGGATAAATGAATGATTTTATACTTGATAGAATGAAAAAAAGAGGTGGTATCATAATCAAGTCACAAATTTGAGTAAACTTACTACTTTTCAATTTCCACCACATTGATAATACCGAGCATTTCTGCATCAAGGGAGGTGGTGATACCACAAGGTCATAAAAGCATCTCATTACTTCACCCTAATGATTTTGAAAAATAACAGCATAACCTAAAGAACTGAGATTTCTTATTGATGCACCATCCATGTTTCATTTTATCTAGTGTGTAAAAGGATAAATCCATATGAATTCCAAGGTATCATAAGGTGGATGATAATTACATGTAATTCTAAATAATTTAAGCATAGAAAAATCAAGAATAGAGTTATTAAAAAAATATATTTTGACTATAATTTGTATATTTCACAAAAGAGAATATATGTGATAGATTTATCTGAATACTAGAATAATCTCCCCCAAGAATCATTTTATTCAGACAATTCCATATGGAATGAACAACCTATGATCTTGGAACTATAAAAAGATTGCGCAACTACTATGAAATTGGCAGAGAGATGCATGCAAGAAGATGATCTCAGAATCTGAATGTATTGGGTATTTTGATTTCAAAACAATCATTTTTTGTAGTCCATAGAAGAGAATTAGTTGCACATACTAAGGAAATATGTTCAATGCATTCTCTATGATTATGAAATAGTTCACATATAAATTAAAGATTAATATCAAAACCCTGCACAAAATCATCAGTAGGAAGTTTGTAGTACACGAGTATACAAACAAAAAAAGTCAAAGGAAGAATTAAACCTTTACTCAAAGCATTATCCCAAATTCTAAAATCTTCATTAATAACCATATATATATAAATAATTTTAATAAAGTATCTAATTGGAGGAATGTTACCAAACAATAGTATCCTCTCATTTCATAAAATCATAATTCAAAACCAATTCCTTGATCTCAAAAGGGAGAATATCTAAGGAAATTTCCAATTTCTATTTGATTGACATATTTTTATCAAAATAAGTGTCATTAAAGTTAATATAGTTGATAAGAGGCATACCTATCCAATTATATAACCAAAAATTCAAATAATAATTGATTCTTTATAACCAGATAGAATTAACAAAGATTAGGTAGAAGTAATTCTTGAAGGCAAGCTAAATAGAAGAGTCCAAATAATTAAAATTTCCAACTTTAAGCATATTTAAAAATCTAGAACTCAATAACTCAATATATTGTGACTTCTAATTAAAAAGTATCCACATGAAATTAGCCTACAAAGAATCATTGAATTTTTAATGATTTTTAATTTCAAACCCACCCTGGTCAATATTCTTGTAGAATTGATTCCAAGAAACCATTGCAATTTTTCTCTAATTAATGCTTCCACTCCAGATAATTTTTTTATGGAGGTAATAATACTTTTTATATGATCTATTGGCCATTTTTATACCATGAAAAAGTAAAAAAAAACTAATACAATCAAAAATTTGACCAGGCTAAACCTCCTAACTATCAAGAGGGTCTTACCTTTCAAGGAAGCTAAATGATTTCTAACCTAGCTAACAATATAAGAAAAATGTTCGACCCATGGTTTCCCCTAAAACATAGGGACCCAAAGATATATGAAAGGAAACAAACCATATATAATAATCAACCCACCAATGGTGTCAATTTTCATGGTAGAGGTTATATTTTTTCCAAAGTATAAAAAAGAATTATCCCAACTAATCTACCACCTCAATACTTTAAAAAAATAAAGAAGAGAAGATTTGATGTTTATATTGTTTCTTTTATCAAAATCAGTGAAAATAATGATTTCATCAGCATAAAATAAGTGTGTGGGTGGAACAAGTCTTATGGAAGCTCTGATGGACTTGAATTTATTATTTCCATCCATATTGGGGAAAATCCTTCTTAAGTAATCATTAGAAATAAAGAAAATGATCACTGAAAGAGAATCAACTTACTTGAAACCTCTAGTACATGTAAAATATCCCTCATGTGAGCCCTTGATAAGAACTGAGATATGTTCTTAGCCTAGGAGTGTGTGATCCCAATTAATGAAGATGTCATCAAAGCCAAAATTACTTACAACTTTTTAGATGAAACCCCTATATAACATATCGAAGGCTTTTTTAACATCAAGATTAATAACAATATAACCTCCCCTGATGAACTTCATATGAAGATTCATGAATTCATAGGTAGTAAAAAGGAAATCTTGAATATTTCTACTTTTGATGAAACCAAACTCATTCGGAGAAAAAATTCTATTGGAAATACTAGATAACAAGTTTGAAAGAATTTTACCAATGATTTTATAAATTGTATTATTAAGAGCCACAAGTCTAAAAAGGTGAATCTCATTATCGTTGTACACTTTAGGAATGAGTGCTAAAAATTTAGTATTAATCCCATTATTCAATTTCCAACCATTTAAAAAATGTCTGATAAGACTGCATACATCACAATGAATAATCTCCCAAAACATTTTGGGAAAAAGAGTTGGTGAACCCATATAGGTTGAGATAGCTACTAGATTTTAATCCAAATACAAAATCCTTAATCTCAAATTAAGGGTAAGATCAATAAGGCTATAATTATCTTTATGAGTGAAAAGTCTTAGAATAATACCTTCCATAAGATAAATACTAGAAATAGGTGAATTAAAATATTCTTTTAGAAAGAAAAAATACAAGCAGTAAAATCCTCTCATTTATAAAGAAGCACACCATTATCATTGAGAATAGGTAGTGGTCTATGAAGCTTCCTGATTATTTGTAGAGAGTCAAAAAATTTGGTATTCTAGTCTCCTTCATTGATCTATTTGATTTTAAAATCCTATCTTTGCATGAATTCGTTGATATTTAAGAGATTATTGAGATCATAAATAATTTTATTTTTCTTCTCAAGAACTGATGGAAAATCATCACAAGTATCACTCTCTTGAATAATATAAAGTTGGGATTCATGCTGAGTAATATTATCCTTCGGATAGATAAGTTGATCAAGACTCCAAATTTTAAATCTTTTTTAGAACTTTGAGCTTAAGAACACATGATAAGACATCATTCTTGTAATTTAATGAATTACATATGTCTTGAACCATTTTTTTAATTCAGGAAGAAATGTCATATAATTGTTAAATAGGATTGGTAAAGGAGGTTTAGCCTCTATAGTGATAAGATTCATCAAAATAGGATGATGGTTTGAGTTAATTCCTGCTAGAGGAGATTATGAAATGGAGTTCCAAGTATTAAGGGACTCCTCATTAACAAATTCTCTATCCATTCTGCTATCCACAAATATATTCAAGTGATTCCTATACCAAGTATATTTAGAACCCACAAGATTAACCTCATGTAGATCACTATCCTCTATACAAGTCATGAATTCCCTGGTTGAGGTATAAGAACTAACCATGCCTAATTTTTCATCTGAGTTGAGAATAGTATTAAAATAACCAATAAGAGACCAATAATAATTAGTTGTGTAGTTTAAAGCAAGGATACTCATCACTGAAGATCTTTTTTTTATAATCACTTTAGGAAAGAATGAATGATCAATATTGTGTCATTCACAAACAATTATAGCTAAGGGTAACCAATTGCTCTATATAATTACAAAGGCATACTTTGTCAAGTCTAAAATGAGAAAAAACTAAAAGTATTTTTGTATCATTATTGGACTAATTAATACCAATCAGTTGGTATCCCATCTTGGGAAGTGTAAATCTTTCAAAAAAAACTTTTGGGAATAGAAATACCAAGAATTTAGGTATGTTATTACTAAAAAACATAAGAGAGCTAACTATTTCATGGTTATCCACTACCTGATAATTCTAGACCATAATATTAATTTAAACATGGTTTCAGACCTAAAACACCATTTTTTATTACAACCAGATTGCTTGTTCCCTGTTAATCTTCTGAAACTCACCCCTTTCTTTCCATCCTTACTTGAGAAAAAATTGTCCTTGTATAGATTTTTTGTATTGGGAAAACCCTATTCCCTTCCATAGTCAGATACAAATGTGTAAATTCCTTTTGGTCTACCTTAAAAAGTGGAACAAACAATGGTATTAATCTGACCAGTACTACAAGAATTAACACCATTCTGAATTATAATTTCATAACTAACTATAGGATTAATAGAATAAGTAGAACTTTATATTAATATTTCATCAGGATTTGGATCCTTTTTAATTTGAGGGACCTTATTTTTTAGACATCCCCCACTGTGTAAGGAATTATCCCTATCATTTTCTCTATAAGGTTTTACTAGAAGCTTCGTTATCAAAAAATTTGATGAAAGAGGAGTTTGATCAGACATGTTTACAAAATACAAAATTATCCCTATCATTTTAGATTATCTTTTAATAGGGTGTAATTTTCCTCCTCTATAGAAAAACTATCATTAATACTAAAATTAACAGTAGATGGGTTAGATGGTTGTACCTTTTTCAGGGAATTATTAGATAGAGAAGTTTGTCCTTGCCTATTTGCAACACATATACCTTTAGAATCCAAAATTATTCTAGTAGAAATAAATTTTTCATTACACAGGGTGTTACTTCCATGTATACAGATAAATTATTCTGAGAAATTTATTTCTTGGATAAGATTGGTTCCGGTTTATCAGAAAAATTCTAGACTGCTAATCCTATAAAGATTCAATAAGAGTATTAATATCTTGAGAAAATTAAAAATAGATGGAATCATCCTCATTCTCCATAAATCCACTACCTTCAGCATCACCACTAATATCCTATAAAATAAAACCTTCAGTGTTATTACTTGGTTGAGAGGATTTAGGTTTAATAGAGGTGATATTACAAAATCAACCAGATGAGAATCAACAAGGCACATAATATCATTTGAAAATTTCATATAAATATCATCATCCTCACAATTTTAAAATTCATCATGATCCATACTCCTACTAGAAGGAAAAGGTAATGATATATTAAAATTTTTATCCCCATCCTCTTCAAGAAAAGGGATGCCCAAGATTTACCATTTATGTTTTTAACATCATAAGTACTTGTTTGTTTTTCACAAATTTACTAGGATCATCTTTTCTATGTGGATTATTTTTTAGGGTTTTGGATTTTCTATTCTTCCTCCCATTAACCTCTTTCTAAGAATTAACATCATAAGGGGTCATATCTTGCTTCTAAATAACCATGAAACTAAAGATTTTGTGTCCCACAATTCTGTAGTAATCAAAAAACAAGGGAACATATTCATACTCAGCCTCAACATTAATATTTCGATTATTGGAAATGAAGTTGATATATTTTGGAATTTTGGTATCAATATTTAAATCAACCAAAATTCTGGCATATAATCCAAGATCTCCATGAAGAGTACATTGATCCAAATTTAAAGGATTTCCAATACAGGTAGTAATATTATTCAAGATTGTAGGTTTCCAATAAACCCAATTAAATCAATGTAATCTAACCCAAATTTCATCCCTTGATTAATTTTGATATAAAGTATCGAAATTAATATACCATTTAGGATTCCTTAATGTTCCAGGCTTCATATTGACATTACCAATATTCCAAGCAGATTTGATGTCATCCTTTCTCTTCATCAGGATATTGAAGAAACCTCTTCCAACCAGGATCATATTCCATTTAGTGCCATATCATAAATGTGAAATCCTTGATTTTATATCATTACTGGACCACATTTTTTCTACTTTGGAATAAAAAATACATTTAATAACTGAGAGTTTACACTGATTGAGTCTTTGTTGAAGGGCTTTCAGATTAGTGATGACCAAGAAATCACTATCATCTGATTTTCTTTGAAACAAGGAGGTATGGGGAGGTCATCCTTGACGAAATTTACACCATTAGCATTTCCATAAAAGAAATTCCTTTATTTTTCAAGGTTATTGAATCTCCTGTAAGATTTAGTTTTTCAGTCAGATGTTTCTTACTTTTTGAAGACTCACATACCAGATCCTTGAAAGAGAGTTCCCACTCCGAGTGAAATGCATCCATGATAAGAATAAAAATTAGCACTAATAGAAATCATTATAGTAATTCTCCAAAATAATTGAAGAAATTTCCACAAGAGAATCCTTTTCGTTAAGAATGAGCACCATCCCACGACCCATCACATATCAATCAATAATCATTAAGGATGATCAAAATAAACATTTAATCTCCTTTAATGATCTTTCACAAATGAATCTATCCAAAACACAACCTATATTTAGTTCTTATTAACCATCTAATCATTTTAATCTTATTTGGTCAATATAAATAGTAATCATATTAATTTTTTTACCACAATAGAGGTAAATTGGGTAAATTGGGCTAAACAATAATGTGGTAAGGCTTTAAATTCATTCAAACACTTTCATTAATTTTATTAGATGATTATAATTCATCCAATATCATAAAAAAATAAAAAATATGACCTTTTTTCTATTTAAGTTTTATTTTGACCATTATAATATTTTAAGTAAAGTATAAAGCCAAAAATATCACTCTTACTTTTAATATTTTTAATGATTTTTGAAATGGATAAAAAACTTATGTTCAGTTATAAATGGTTATTTCAAAGATATTTTTTTATTATGGTAATTTATTTTTAATTTTTAATGATGAAATAATTACCTTAAATTCTTATGCACTCATGACACGGTGCTTGTGAAACAATATAAAAATAAAGTAAATGATTTTAAAAACCGTAAAATTAATATTCTTAGTTTGAGTTATAATGTCCCATGAATTTTATAGATCAATATAAAATATGATGGGATGTTTAAAATTTTTATATTCAAAATAAATTACTATATTCTTTTCCTTTAAAGTCAAACTAAATGAATAGTGTCAAAATTGAGTTAATGATATTTTATGTTAAATAATAATTTTTTAATTTTTTTAAAAATTAGGAAAATATTGAAAAGGAAAAATTAGGGTTAAAATGATATAAAATTTAATCCCTTATCCATTTATGATCTATTTTTCAACTTATAAGTAAAATTATAACACTTTAATATTAAACACTTCAATACCATGATTAGAGTTAAAATTGGTTAACCAATGGGTTAAACCAAAATATAAGGTTTAAAATGATATATAAACCTATCTAAATTTTAATATATGGTTATATTAATAACATAGACTCCATATATTTAAATAAATTCCATTTTGTAATAATTTTAAATTAGTTAGACACATATTATATTATAATATTTCATGAATTCCCAAAAGTGCCCCTCCCCTCTGTTATAAAAGGACACCCCTTCTTTCCTTTCTTCCGTAGTGACTCAGATTTTCCTAATTTTTTTTAAAAAAAAATTGTGAAAATTATGAGACCATCCAATGAGACGACATACGATTCTGAGGCTTAGTGTGTCCAGAATGGTCTGACAAAAAATGTTAAGTTTTTAAAATGTACAAGTGAGCAGTTTTCCTGAAGAAGTAGAATAACTCTTAAATGGGTGCACAGAACCAAAATCCAAGGGCACCGTTACATTCCGAATGGTGGATTTACCATAGGTATGACTTAAATTTAGTTGGTGCGGGATTCTAGTGAGAAAACCAAAAAATGGAACAACCGTAAATAAAATAATTAAATAAAATTATTTTATTTTTAAAATCCTTATAACACATGAACGGTGCCACAAATTGAAGATATGAGACCACTTTTGAGCTCGTGAGGGTGTTCTCTCCTTAGACGGATCCTAATATTGGTCGTCATGGACCAAATGTTAAAAGTAATTTTTGGGACATGACCATAAATAAAATAATTATATAAATATTATTTTATTTTTGAATCCTTATAACTCATAAATAGTAACTTGGATTGGAAATATGATATTACTTTTGAGCTTGTGAGGGTGTTTTTTCCAAAGGTGGGGCCTAAACTTGATTGGCGTGAGTTAATTTTTGGACGTTTTAAAGAAAAATAAAATAAACTTGAGAAAGATTATTTTATCCAAAGATGTTTTTCTACAATGAAAAGTCGATCCATCTATTTCATTTCATAAATAAAACAGCGTAACAACACTGTAACTCAAGCATAATAGAAATGCTATTTCATTTCATAAATGAAACAGCGTAACGACGCGACGACTCTGCATAACAGAAACATTGAAATGAATTTCTTCCATTAAGTTTATTAATAGAGATACAGGATCAGGAGAGTATCCTAAAGTTTGATCTAAATCCTTGGAGGAAATTCATTGGTGAATGATGAATGACGACATATCAACAAACATATTCAGATCAGACATCAGCGGATTGACGAACGATGAATCCAAAAATTGCCCTTGCTCAGCGATCGATCCAAACCCAGGTAGGGGTTTGATTATAAGTGAATTTCTTTTTCCCCCATTCATGGATTTTAGTGACTAATGCGGGTCAACCCATGAACGGGGTGACCTATGGTTTGATCACTTATGCAGGAGGGTTTCTAATCTCAAGATTTGAGTTAGAGTTATCCATGTTTAATTCTTAAATATCCTCCTGATTTGTTTTTAAATTCTAACACAGAGGGGTCGGGCCGACATGAACAAGGATCAGATCCCTCTGTTGGAGGCGTTCTTTTGTTCCTTGTGGCCAAACCTCCAGATCAGCGGTGAGACAACTTGGAGTATGTAGTAGTGACGGTGACGACCTGACGATCCCGAATTCACTTATGGATCAAAAAACAGACCATCGGAGTAGGTCTAGAAACCCATAGAAGAAACCGTCGGTGCCTTGCGATGACGGATGAGGCATGCGGCAACAACCATCATCGGTGTCAGTAGACGCTGAAAGTCACGCTGCTTCACGTCAATGGACCACACTGGTGGACCCCACGGTGACCCGCGAGGTGGAGGGAGATACAACGGGTGCCGCGTCTCAGGCGGAAAAAGTCGACCCGCTCATGGAGAGTATTGAATTTGTGTGAGTGTGATTCCTAAATATCAAAAATTACATATGGATCATTTTTATAAAGTATCAAAACAATCCGAATACATTTTCTTGGTTTTGAGTATGTCACTTCTCATTTTTACTAAAATTAATGTTAATTCAAAATAAAAAGACACACATGGAGTCATAATGTTCACACTGGGAGTCAGATTGAAGTGAGTTTAATTACTACACACCAAAAATTACTTAGGGATCATTTTACAAAAGTAAAAAAACAATATTAATTTGTTTTCTTGGTTTTTATTATGCACTTGTTTTTTGTACTAAAATGTCATTTTAAACTGGAAACACACACTTTGAGTCATACCGGTCACATCATGTGTTGGTTTTACATGAGAAAAATTTTTAAATATAAAAAATAACTTATGAATAGTTTTAATAAATTATTAGGACAATCTGAGCATGTTTTTTCTATTTTTAGTGAGTGACACTTTTTGAACTAAAACGTCAATTTTAAACTAATAGCAGACACTTTGAGTCATACCAGGCACATATTGTATCAAATTGAGGTGGGGATGATTCATAAAAGTCAAAAATAACTTATGTATATTTAAAATAAAGTATAAAAGTAATATGAATGTGTTTACTTGGTTATGAGTATGTCAGTTATCTTTTTTACTAAAATTAATGTTAGTTTTAAATAAAAAGACACACATTGAGTCATAACGGTCACAATGTGCATGAGATTGAGGTGAGGAAAATTCCTACACATAAAAAATGATTTATGGATACATTTACTAAAGTATAAAAGCATTCTAAATCTATTTGTTTGACTTTGAGTATGTCACTTATATTTTTTTATTAAAATGTCATTTTAAACTGGAAATAATAACTTTGAGTCATACCGGTCACATCGTGTGTCACTTTGATATGAGACTAATTCCTTCACATCATAAATGAGTTATGAATCATTTTCCAAAATTATAAAGATAATCTGAGTGTTTTCGGTCAGTTTTTAGTGGGTAATACATGATTTGAACTAAAATGTCTATTTTAAATTGATAAAGGACACTTTGAGTCATACTAGGTACACCATGAATCATATTGAGGTGAGGCTAATTACTACATGTCAAAAATGACTCGTGTATAATTTTCCTAAAGTATCAAAATAATAAAAATGTGTTTTATTAGTTTTAATCATGTCACTTATCTTCTTTATAAAAATGTCAATTTTAATATCAAGACACACTTGGAGTCATACCAACCACATCATGCATAAAATTTATGTGATAATGTTTCATACATATAAAAAATGACATATGTATTATTTTCTAAATTATAAATATAATCAAAATGAATTTTCTCATTTTTGAGTATGTGATGGGTGTTTTTAACTAAAATGTGAATGATTAACTAAAAACGTATAGTCTGAGTCATACCAAGCACATTGTATATTGGATTGAGGTACAACTGATTGAGTATGTTATATGTGTTTTTATTTCAGTTATCTTTAAAAAACCATAAAAGAGAGAACATGTTCTATTCTAATGGAAGATGAAACCTCCTGCTACCTCACACACTTCATGTTTCAGGCAGTAAGGGGTTTCCTCTTCCATTAGAATGAAACATGTTCTTTCTTTTCTGGATTGTTTTAGATAGTTGAAATAAAAATATGACTTTCCAAAATATCTATGAAAAAAACTAAATAATTATTAGACAAAAATTATAAGGAAATTAAATTATAAATAGTGGATAAAATGATGACAAAATCAATTAAATAAATAGTAGGAATTCAACTTATCATGTTGATTGTATACATTATTGACCCATTTCCTTATTATCATTATCTCAGTTGAAGCCTCAAAGTTCAATATCTCATGGACATGAGAAACTTTGAACAAACCACCCCAACTCGAGAAAAATAATCCAAATGTATAAGAAAACAATTATTATTATTATAATATAATAAAGAAATAAATTAAACATAAATATGAAACAACACGTTATGAAAATATCAATCTAAAATTGAAATCACACAATTTGATTCATACCTGGTTTATCATGTATCACATTGCGGTATTTTTTATTCCACTTTGTCTTTTTATCATACAATGCATTTAGCAGTCTGGGTCATCTAAAAATATTACAATTTCATAACTCATAATGTTGAATGCATTGGAGAATAAAAAAATGCATCATAATGAGTGCATCATCCTTATTGAGAGCATGATCATAGTACATGAGTGAATAATCCTTTTTGAAAAAGTCATTTCTTCAAGATCTCTATGAAAATTAACAAAAAAAAGTATTAGATAAATATGATGAAGAAATTCACTAAAAAAGTACATAAAATGATGATAAAATCAAGTACAAGGAAATTTTTTCTTTTTATATATCATTAAAATATAATATAATTATTCTTGATCATGATAAACTAAAATAAAAATAATTTATTCAATCTTTCATGACCTTTAAAGAAATACATTGGATCATCTAATATGAAATTAAACTTCCTTTAGTGGTCCTTACCACATGACTTTAAACTGTATGAAATACCATCCTACATAAATGATGATTACCTATATGATATTTCTTTATTTAAATCTCTAAACTATAAATCTCATCATAAAGTATTGTTTTTTCACACTACATTTTCTACATTAAAATATTTTTTTCTATCATCACAACTTTAAATTATAACACTCATTTTTCAAATATAATTGGAATTCCTTGTACCATTGTTTTAAACTATGATTCCAAACTGTTACATTTTCAATTTACCCCCTTGTGGACACATATGAGATATTTTAGAGTCTCTATCCCAATAAAAATATATATTTAACCACTTTATAATAATGAAACATTCACATATTACAAAAAAATTATCATAAAAACTTTTCTTTTTTTGGGTTTGTGTAAAACTCATATGTAAACAGTTTCCTTCGTATTTTCTATAAAAAAATATCATAAAAATTATATATTCATAGATTATAATAAACATTAGTGTATACCTTTATTTATTCCTAGAAAACATTAACCATTAGTGTAAACCAATTAGTGTTCATTGATTGAACTAAAATAAATATTTAAATTTTATTTTTTGTAGAATATAATAAATCCTTCTTTCTATTTCATCAACATAAAGAGTACAAACTCTATGATAAACCATTTATCCTTTTTGATGTAAAAACTTTAATGTGACCCATTATGTATTTTAAAAATATTCTAAACTCCATTATAAATTTTTTACCCCTTTTTTAGTATTAGAAATTAGTATATAGCTTTATAGAATCCAAAGGACACAAAAATATAGCTCATCCATTATGTATTCCTAGACTATTATATAAATTAGTATATCATTTTAAATATTCTAGTTGATGATAAAATCTAACATAACATCATCATTATTTTTTCATCAAAATGGTAACATCCCTATTCTCAAGTATTTTTTATTGATAATGATGATGAGTTTTTTATTAATGATCTTGTGAACATGGATCATTTTACATAATGAATTTACATAGTCATATTAGTGATGAACCAATGGACACATTTTTTTATGGTGATCTTGTGATCAAGTATTAATATGTATAATAATTATTGGTTAAACACCTCTACTAATGTAATGATTGTGAGATTCTATGTGATATAATTGTGGGATGATTTAATTTAACATCATGTGCATTCAATAGAATCAATTTTAGAAAATCCATTTCACTAATGTAAACTAGATGTGTTAATTGTAGGGATTTAAAAAGCATTTTTTATATTATATCATGCATCTAATTGATGATAGAATAGCCCAAGTAATTCCACCACCAACCTAAGTGAAACAACTATATTGTTCTTTTATTTTATCATTTTCCACCACCCATGATGGAACACTAGAGAGGGAATTAGTCAAATTTTCTTCTAAAGATGATAAGTAAATTAACTAAAAATGCTGAAAAAATGATTATAAAAATAACTAAATTAGTAGTGGGAAATAACCACTTCAGGATGCCAATATACATTCTAATACCATGTTTTCTGCTCATTTATAAACAAATTGATTTTCTTTATTATACTTATCCTTGATAAAAAGATCCAAAATAATATATAATCATTATGATACTAATGCTCCATACCCAAAATGTATTTCTAAGATTATAACCCATAAAATATCACAAACATAGCACGTAATCACTAAAATTTGTAGTCATAAAACATTCTGACACAATATATGATTCCCACTAATCACTAAACAAATTTAATTATTATTTTGAGTATGATGGTTCTTGGAAATCTTGGTATTACTAATAAAATTTAGACAAAAAATGATTAAAAAATATTTTAAATGAAATTTTATTTTCCTTTTGAAATTACTTATTCAAGGATGATGGTCCTTTCATGGTTTATGATATCTCTCATGAATTTTCAAATATAATATCTAAAATTGTTTCCATTATCTTTCTTCAAACACTACAGAAACATTGAGCAAAATAAGTAAATTTTTATGAAATATGTTTTGACGTTTAAATCTTTCAATATATACCTTAATATTTTTCCATTTAAATTAAACCAATAGCTTTTATGTTCAGTCATCAACTTCATTCCATGATTTAACCTATATTTAGCGATCTCCCTGTTATAAAAAAGTTCTTGGTAAAACACATAATGAAACATATAATTCAAATTTATCTATAAAATGTTGATTGAATTGTATTAAAAATTCACAATACACATCATGTGTGGTTAGTTTGTTTTATATCTATGAATTAGATCCAAAATAAATAAATATTTGTGGTATCGGGATTGAGTACGATCAGCATCTAGTGCTTCCTAAAAAAACATAAACAGATAAGTGATGAAAAAAATATTTTATGTGATTAGATTATGGAGTTTTACTCCTACAATGTAGGAATCAGAAAGTGTATTTATTCTATAATTTTATTCTCTAATTCATTGTATAGATCATATTTTTTCTTATCAATTTTTTCCTTCTCTAGCGAAGTTTTTTGTATAGAAATGATACATAGATTAATGAATCTAAATTGTACATCACATAGTTTTACCTTTATATAGTAGTAATATAAATTCCTATAAAAAATACGAATAGTTATTAACTTTAATAAACAAATTATATCCCAATTTGAATATAAATATTATGAAAATATATCTTATGTATGTATTCACGACTAAGACTCTCATCCATTTAAACTTGATAATATCATTTATACTCTTGAGACCAACTATGTCGGTAACAAAAGTTATGAATATTTCTTCTTTGTATAGAATGTAAGACATAATTTCGTCTTTAATTTTGGTCTCTAAATGAAGTTATAATGAAAATAAATTTTGATGTGGAACTAGCAAGGAGAAGGTACTCCTAGATAGTCCTTTTGATTTCTTGGTTGATTCACTAGATAATCTTCTTTCAACCTTTTGTTTCCCCGTTGCTTTATCTGTATATAAAATTTTACCCCAATTCTGGCCTTTTTCATCAAATTTCATTGGTTTTTCCTAGGTAAAATTTTGTTAAATACATGCATCATGTATCTTTATAAGATTATATGGACATGCTATGAAATTTACAATAGCATCATTAACTGTTGTAATATATAAATCATCAAGTGGAAAATGAAACTCAACATTCATCTGCAGAGCTACCTTAATCCCTAATCTCATGTGATATTTTGGGAGTTCTTTATTATGTATCTTTTCTCCTAGGATATTATACACTATACCCCTCACAATAAGGTGGTTCATTGGTTTTTATATACAGAAATCACATACAATTTTACCCTACAAAATTTTTGTAATGTAAAGTTATCATAAGTTGTTTGATTAATAATTAGAAGAAAGTGTAATGAAAAAATTGATTACCTCAGGTAAGGAATGAATTTGAGGGGAATAAATAACCTCAAAGCTAGCGTGGTATTTTGGATCTTTATGTGTAGGTCTTTATTCCACTATAGGACCGCTTTGATCCTTTCTCATATATTGAAATGTCAAACCAGATCGAACAATAATAACATAAAAAGAATATTTTATTTTCCTACAATCCTTTCATCATATTATATATATCTTCTTGTGGTTTTATCTCCTCAAAAATATTTTCAAGGATGCACTCCAAAACCCACTCCTCTAACGCTTCCATATTGTTCCAGCCACATTAAAGCTACCAAAAGTAGTTTTTCTTCTAGTACAGTCATAGCCAATTATTTTGTTTAAACCACATAAAAACATATGAACATAAATATATATTTATTTAATACCATTATAAATCATAAAAAATTACTATTATTCCATACTTAAACATTTTCCCCTATTGCTTTGGTGTTTTGATCAACTATTTACCCTCCTTGTTTATGATATCCTCGTTCCATAGAACATGAATTGGGATTGAAGTGGACTCAGATTTTGATTCATCAATATGAATATAAACAAAGGAACACATGTTGTATTATATCACATAAAAATTTTATTGTTGATTAAAATACATACCAATTTCTCATATTTTGAAGCGTACCCCATCCTTACTTTGTGATAGGGGTACATTTCTTTTGATTCACTTTATTTATTTTCATCACTCTTTTTCTGTTTCATAAATTTACAATTTTGAAAAAAATGGGATAAAATAAATAATTTCATATAATATATCATTGACTTCAATTCACTTGAAATGATTTATCATCATAATTACTAATTAAATCATTCAATGTTTCCTACTTTATAACATGGTCATAACTAATTGGTAGGTGGGGATTTACTTTCCCCTCAACATCCCTAAGATATAACTTGGTAAGAATAGTATATAAGCCTCTATGGGATTTTCCAGTGGCCATTAAGACATATTTCTTATAAATTTATTTTAAATTAAACGAATTCTGTAAGGAATAATAAAAATTATTCAATGTTTATTTGTATAATTTTTCAGTAAAATAGAAAAATTATATCATAACATTACCTTTATATCTTTCTAAAGGGTTTCCTTTTTTACAGGATAGATGTGACACCATGAATATAAATCAATTGACACGTTCATACTTGTTGTGACCCCAACATAACTAATGAACATTGAATTATTGGGGTCAATAGGTTATCCACGTTGATTCCATTCAACCTCAAATTTTATACCCTTACTTCATGCATTTTAAATTTTATTCAACACTTTGATGTTTCATCATTCTTGTTTTTTTCATCAACATGCTATTGATCCCTTAATAATTATACAGTTTCAACATCAATAGTATGTTCTTCCATGAGATTGGTAACATCATCATGTGCATAATACATTGTTTGCATGAGTAGTTAAACATTTAATTTATATTATGTTAATGTTTTATGGGATATATAATATTTTTAGGAAAATCATAGTATATTAAAAAAACATTAAAAAGATCATTGAACTTGGTTTTTTTCTTTAAAGGTTGAAGAGATTTCGCTCCTCTATTAAGAATCCAAATCCCCTCTTTGTAGTCACCCCTAACATACAAGACAATGTCTGCATTGGGATAGATATGAAATGATTTTGATCACCCAATGAAAGGGTCATGATTGATTGAATTTTCATCTAAACCTACAGTCCTTTTGGTCACCGGTAAGATAATCAACCAATTCTTCTTTACTGGATCTAAGATATAAAATACTTGCACTGCTTGTGATGAAATTATGAACAGATCATCCCTTCCCCCTTCTACACTAAAATTCACCTTCATAAATACCATTTAATCAACTTTCACTGCACTCCTATTGTCAACCCATTTGTAATAGAAAGTTTGCACTTGAAATTTTTTACAATAAAACTTATATATCTATTGGATAATTCCAAAATATGAAATATTCGCATAAATTGAATTTATATCCTTAGAAAAAGATATGTGATTCACTTTCTCCACAACCGCATCTCTAGTGTTTTTCATCATACAGTAGTCATCATGTTCTTCTGTATAGAACATATAACAATGGATTACAAAACCATTTTAAGATAGAGAATTTTCATTTGGTCTCGAGGCTAGCCACCAAAGTCATTTGGAAATTGAATTCGAAGTTTCAGATAACTCCTTATAAATTTGATCTTAGAATCATCCAATAAACTACTGATTATATATATTTGATATCCATCCTTTAGGGCTTGATGGATTCAATTTTCTAAAAATTTATTTGTGGGCTTAGATGTATGGATCAATATCTTCACTATTATGTAAAATTTAAAGGTACACTTGCTTCTTCTCTATGACAGAAGTTGTAATAGCATCTCTTCCAGAAATCCATTCGCCCATAAGGCGTCCTCTATGAAGAGAAGTTGGGATACCGATGTTGTAAAAATATGATTGGTACTCAGTATAGAATTTAATAGCTTCTTTAAAAACATATAATTCTATAATAAAACCTTATGGATGACTTAGATTCTTAACACACTTTAAAAAATTTCAAATATCATTCAATGTGGTGCATACATCAATAATAGATAGGACCACCTAGTTGAACCTCTCTAACCAAGTATTCCATCAAGTAGACCATTATATCAAATAATTATGGTGGGAAGAACATCTATAATTCACATAATATGGCTGAAACCTCCTTAATCACTATTGAAAAATTCACAAGGTATCTAACTTTATAGCATATGGCTTTGAAAAAAAATTATATTCTGGTTACATTATGTCATACATTTTTAGGCATAATGTAAAATAAAAAAATAGGCATCAAGTATGCGATCAAAACATGAAATTCATGTTATTTTAGTCCCTATAACTTCAAATTAGTCATTGAAGTGACATTTTTTAGGATGAATACCCCTATGGAACTTTTACACCATTAAGAAAAATGAAAAATTATAATTTTTTCTATAAAGATAAAGTTTAAGCGCTAGAGGAAGAAAATTATGCCCTTTACCCTTCATTGGTGCCAAATATTCCCTTATCCCCATGTCAACAATGTCCAACCTAGACTTGATTATATATTTCATTTTTTCAGGAACATGTAGTAATATGTTAATAACCCTATCAAATACATTTTTTTCTATATTCATGAAATCACTAAAATTTCTAACATACAAAAAATTTCAACATCGTAATTCAAAGAAAATTGATCACTTTTTCCAACCTGATTTCTTAAGGTTTTTTGAAAATGGTTTACTAAAATAGTGTTAATATTTTTTACTTTATCTAATTGTTAATCTCCAATTAGTGAAGATGGTGTTGTATCTTTTTTAGTATTCCCATCAAATGTTTTCATCCAGGACCAGTATTCATGTCATCAATGTAAAAAATCTTGATGTCCTAAAAAATTGGTATTCAAGGAATGTTGAAATCGAAATGAGTGTGTTTATTATTCACAAATGGGACACCCAAATATTCCTTTAATGTTATAGCTTATCAAATTTTCATAAACAGGAATGTCATTTATCATCCCATACAAATGGCCCTCAATGTGAATTCTTCACTTCTATGATCATCATACATTGTAACACCTATATCCCACATCAATTTCAGATATTCGATCAATGGAGACAAATAAATATAAATATCATTAGCAGTTTTCTTTGGTTTAGATAAAAGTAGAGACAAAATAATGTATTAGATCTTCATTCATAACCATAACAGCAAGTTATAATTTACCAATATGATAGGCCATGTACTATGAGTATTAATTTATAGAACAAAAGGATTTATACCAAATATAGATAACCCAAGATAAAATTTTCTCATCTAATTTTTAAATTCTAGATAATCATAATCAATTTTCTTCCATTGAGGATAATCTACTAGATGACGTAGGTTCTCATATTTAATTATTGCATCCTAATGCCATGTCAATTGTAATTTGGGTTCTTGAAATCCATATATTCTTCTAAACCATGAAATTATATGGAAGTACCATAAAGATTTTGAAGGACTTGATTCATTTTTCTTGTACCAATCCATGCCACACTTATGTAATTTTATGAGTAATTTATATTCCTTGCGAAATAATATGAAATAATTTGGAAAATAAAGTATTTTATTAGATATTATTTACATTGAAATTAACATTCTTTTACTGTCATATGTTCATCATGGAAGTTCATTTTCTTCTAATATCATATAATTTAGGAGATAAAGTAGATTTATAAGGCTGGTGTCACTCCATCTATGGATAACTTTCAAATTATATAACTTTAATACAGCTGAAAATTTTGTGTATGGAGTATAGGTATTATGTAATAGTCCCTTAGAATTTCTTTTTGATATCTCAAATAGATTTGGACAATCCTGAAGTTCATCTTCAATTGACATTTTCATTTATTCCATGAAATCTCTATTATCATTTACACTAGTATTCATATCAAAATACCCATAAACCAAAGTATCATCCCAATTAGTGTGAATGTTAATTTTTCCCATGTTTAGTCCCATATTTAAAGCTCTAATCTATTCCATGAAAAATAAATTATTCTTCCAATGATTATAGTCTAATTTTTCTTAAATAACAAAAACATAAACCTGATCAAAGGATTTGAGAAGGGCCATATGCATGATCTATTGAAACTTTTGTGAGTTATTTAATTCCATATTCATAATATTTTATCATAAAACTTGCATGAATCCATTTTTCATTCATATCCATCCTATTAGGTTCATAAAATATTCAATTTGTACAAAAAAATAAATAAATACACAAAAGATATTCATTATCAAATGTGAAAGTTAAATATAATTCCAATAAGGGGAACCCAAAATTTGATTATTTAAAATAATTTCAGTATTCTTTGAAGGAAATGGGTAATGAAATTTAAGGAAATAATTACTCCACTATGGTAGGTTTTATTATCTAAATTTATCCAAAATGATTATCGACACCTTGTATGGGATGACTACTTCTCAAATTAGTTCCAAAAACATATGTGTTTGTCCAGAAGAGATGGGGGATGAGTATTAAGAAAAAAAATTAAATAATAACTATTTGGGTGATGAAGCTGATGAGGATGATAGTTGTAACCTTAAATCTAAATGTTCTTAGGCTGGGAGTTAGAGAGGCACTGAACAGCATTTCTTAGTTTGTTTCCTAAAGCTGAAAAGTTTCTCAGGCCCGCAAAGGTTTGATAGATTAACTGGTCATACAATAAATCTTCACAATTCCCTTACTCTTTTATACCCCTTTCCCCATTCCCAATGGGTTGAGAAACCTGATCACCATTTCTTGAATATACAAGAACCACTTTCACTTGAATAGTAAAATTATTACACCAAGACTATAATATGATCTTCTAGGGGAAACAGATGCCTGATTTCAAAGTCCCTCTTATTTTAGACATTATAGTGAGGCTCATAGTTGGTATAAAAGGAGTAAAACAAAGAAATAATATTCCTTATAATTAATGAATTAATAAGTGTATGACTACAAAAAAATAGGTCTTGAGAAAGATATTAATGAATAATAAATTAATTATTTTATGACTATGAACATTTTCCAAATTTCATATTGAAACCAAACTCTTTACAAAACACTTTTCAAGAGTCCAAAACATTTTAAGTTACCACATCTTGATTTAAAGTTTCAAATCTCATCTTAAAATGAATTTTAAAATTAAAATGTCTGCTTTTGAAATTTTTAGAACTCTTATTCAAATCCATTTCATTAAAATTCTACCGGAAAATCAACTTTTTTTTTCAAAACACATAATAGGAAAAAAAACCCATTTCTATAAAAATTGTTAGCATCCAGTGAAAAAATTTAAAATCATTTTCAAAAACATTAACAAAAAATTAAAAGTTAAAAACCATTTCCATGGAAAGATGTACACATGGGTTATACATTATTTTTAGAACATGAAGTCAATGGTTTGGATCTAATTATTCCTCTAATATAATAACATCCCAAAATAAACCAACAATAAAGCCACAACTCTAACATCTCCATGTGACCCATGGTCACATACCTCCACCAAAATTTGAATAATGGACTACATGAATGACATAAAAAGTGAGATCATAACCTCATGAGATATTTGAAAACATAAAACCTATATATACCCATATGGGTGTGTATATAGGGTGTGATTTAAATAGGCCTACTAATATTTCACCAAATGGTAAGTTGAATTTCATTTTTAAAAATTTTCTTAAAAAAATGATTTGAACACAATTTAAAAAAAATGTTTCAAAAAAGGAAAGTATAAATGAATGAAATATCATACATTTATACTCATGTAGATAAATAAATCATTAAAAATAATTCTTTAAAAATCTAAGTTTTACCAAAACATAAGTGGAATCATAAATTTAAATGTGAAAAAAAGTATTAAAAATTTGGAATTTAGAGATTTTCAAAATAAATCAAAATCATTTTTATTCATTCAAAACATTTCTAAAAACACATTTTATAATAAAAACAAAAATTAAACTCAACCATAAATTAAGGATAACATATAGATCAAATGATATCCATTATAATAATGTTTTATAATAATAGTAAACAAAAATAAATGGTTGCAACATGTCCATGAAATGTAAAAAGGGATAAAAGAAATGTGTTTAGTGGGGATCTCTAATCTAATATCATCAAATGAAAAATCATCATTGGAATATCATTGGATCATGGGGTGTGACAATATAAAAAATATACAAGTAGGATCAACAACTCAAGAGTTCTCATCTATAATAACACCACCAGCAAAGAATTAAGTCTATCAAAACCCTAACACTACAGGTGAAGCAACATGGATATTACATCACTAATGGTATGGGAAAAGAAATAATTACATCATTTCCAAACACTATGACACACAAAATACCACTAACATAGTTTTCTTTAGTTCGCATGTCATAGTAAAATTTAAGGTGAGAAAAAAATATAAACATGATCAATTTATAAATCAATTACAAAACATAAGAAATAAACCTCATCTCACCTCCAACAAAATATCAATAAATTTCCACTTACCACATCATAAAAGCATCACATAATAATAATCAATGCACATACCATAAAAGGTAAATAGCTAATAAAAATACTAACCCAAGGGTTTTCTAATAAGGGAGATAAAATCATAATTATATTTTTTTAATAAAGTAACAACAGGCATTTAATAACTAGATGGGTGAAAATATTGTTACAAAACCATCCTTTTTATAAACTAATTATACCATTTATCAATTACCAAAAGTCCAAAAAATCATCATGTTATAATTATCCTTTAAAAACATAATAGGTATCAACACATTGAAAACAAAACATTCAACTCATTGGATTAAACTAATAATCATAAAAATTATTTTTTGAACCCTCAAATCATTGGTTAAATCCTTTGAAACCATATTGAAAGGATGATTGGGGAATGTGGAATCAGTCTCCACAATGCGAAGGATCCATGATGGCTCAGCTTGCTTGGGACATTATCGAAGGCAGATATCTATGGGAATACATTATAAATTACCATTATGGAGATGATATGAGGAGATGTGATGGACATTCATGGTGGCTCTCATGGTTGGAAAGGTTCGTGAAGGGCCATTTAGAGTGCTTGAAAAGCAGTTTCTGATGGGTGGTGGGATGAGGTGATCTAATTTTTTCAAAGAGGTGGCCCTTTTTCGTACCTTCTTAGACACTGATCTTAATATAGAGTAGAAGTATTTTCATTGGATTATCATGATGGTGGATGAACCAGATAGGTGCCTCTTCATGGGCTCGTCCTCGGACACCTTCCACAGTCGTGAATTTTGTGATATGATTCATGAATCTATCAGTATTGATGAGTTGTCACCAAAACTATGGTGCAAGAATATTCCTACCAAGCTCAATTTTTTGGATTGTTGGGTTAGAAATCATTTGCTTCTAATAGAAAATAATTTCCAGAAGATAGGTGTGGTTGTGGCCTCTCATTTTCATTTTTTTATAAGCCCCCACTCAGAATATTCATGGTGTTTATTTCTTCAGAGTGAATGGGTGAGAGGGATTTGGAATTTCATGAGACTGGGGATAAATATTAACATTACTTATGAGTCCGTACAGTTTGTACTAGAGTCTTGGTTCTATAGATTTGTACAACAAGGGGTGTATCTTAAGGTCCATCGTATGATATTTTCTACTATCTGTTGGACTCTTTTGGAAGCAAGAAACAAGGCGCGTGAAGGTGGAAGTATCTCTGATATCTATTTCCAGGTTCGTGTGAAACTGATGATGGAGGAACTGGGGGCTAACATCAAGGTAGGGATGTGTGTGGTTACTTTTAGAAGGCTAATCCCAAGTATTAGCATGATTATGGTTATAGATAGAAGAAGGAAAGGTAGATGGGTCAGTTGGAATCCACCAGACCACAGGCTAAAATTGAATGTCAAGGTGATGAGGTCTGGAAGACTAATCCACAGCAAAATAGGTTTGTTTTTCCTGGGATTCAGTGTATTTTATGGTATGGGGTCCTCCATTAGAGTGGAGGTAAGATAAATGACCATGGGTATATACCTGTGAAAAACCTTCAAAATTTATGTGACGGAAGTAGAACCAGTTTCTGTAGAGCTTGTTCGATTACTGTAAGAACAGACCAATACAATATGGGAGTTGACCTACTTGATTAGGAATTGCAAGATATTTTTCATCAATAGGGTGCATGTCCCACATACCTATATAGAGGGTAATTTTTAAGCTCACACCTTAGCCAAAAAAGGGAGTCCTGATGATATCTTGATTGTCTACACACATTTGGGATCTCTTCCTAATGGCTTTAAGCTGATTGTTCATAGTGACTCCCTCATGCTTCATCATTTACACCCACCATGAGCTGGTGTGTCTAGTCTGTTTACTTTTTTTCTTTTTTGTGTTTTTTTGTTTCCTTATCATTCAATTTTATTCAATAAAATACAATTTTCATTCGTAAATCAACAATTTTATAAATAAGGTTCTAATCCCTATTAAAAGCCTTTAAGGCCTATACAGGAAGCATAGTAAAATATATGAATATATTGATAAGATGAGAATTTATATAGATGAAGTCTTTCATGACATGTTCGATAAATGAGTTTTAATAAAACAACAACCTTAATCACGTGGAAACAAATTTTTTTCAGAGAGAAATTACATCATCCCCTGAAATGTCCTCTAAAAGGAAATAATGAAAAGACCCAAAATTTAATCAACCCAAACCAAAAAATTTACCCTCACAGGAAAATGGGTTTTTTGGTGAAAATAAAACTAAGAGAAAAATGATGTTTTGAGGATAGGAGAAGGATAATAGAGAAGAAAGTAATTATTTACCTTCAAGAAACCATTTAAACCCAAGGTATGAATACACAGAAAAATAGAGGAAAATGGTGGAGGTTATAAGATATTTCTTCTACATTGTTCATGTGATATAGGGTGGAGAGGAGATAAAAATTGAGTTAAATCGAGTGGAATAAATTCTCAAGCGGCTGTTGAAGAAGAAGGGAAAGCAGTGTCCACGTTGAAGTAGTAAAAGGGAATTGAGATTTCCTAAAATGGAACCAGAGTAGAAAAAAGTTAATGAATAGTGATATAGAATAAAAAAAAGAATGTAAAAAGAACCTAAAATGGGGAAAATCTTAAACGACCCGGTTGTTGAAAAATATATAGGAAAACACACCTTACGTGGAACCCATAAAAGCAATCAATGAGTGAAGAGGAGGGGGAGAAAATAATATACCTTATATTCAATCCTTGATTCATCCAATACAAAGCAGAGGATGAATGCCAACAGAAGGGGATATTCACGAAAGCTTGAGAATCACGACTAAATCAATTGCAGTTGGGGTTCCTTAAATAGATTGGGAGAGTTTTATGAGTACTTACTAAAAAATTCAAATAAACATACCTTTTATCAGAGTTAAATTAATAAGCACTAATAGAAGATATCTTTATAAGTGCTAAAGAAATGTTTATAAAAGATTTATAATTACAATTATAAATAAAATATTGTAAATATATTTATAGATATTTGTATATGATTATAAATGTATTTATATCACTATATATATTTATATAATTATTTATATACATATTAACTATATTCATTATTTAAATATATTTATTATAATTTTATAATTATTTAAATATATAATTATTTATTTATAATTATATAAATACTTTTAAAAAATTATATTTTTTATTTTATAATAATAATATATAATTTTATAAATATAGTAAATATACATTTATAAATATATTTATAAATAAATATATTTGAAAATATATTTTTAAGAATTTATTTGTAATTATAAATATATTTATATGATTGTATATATTTATATAATTATAAATATTTATATAATTATATATATATACATACATAATTATATATATTTAATAAATATATATAAATATAAATGTATTAAATATATTCATTATTTAAATATATTTATTATAATTTACTAATTATTTCAATATATAATTATTTATTTATAGTTATATAAATATTTTTTTGAAATAATATTTATATATTTATATATTTATATAATTATATATATATTTATATAAATATATATATATATATAATAAATATATATATACATAAAAATATAAATATAAATATAGTAAATATATTCATTATCTAAATAAGTTTATCATAATTTTATAATTATTTAAATATATATAATTATTTATTTATGATTATATAAATACTTTTTTAAAAAATAATATTTATTTATTTATAATTATAAATATATTATTTAATAAATATAATAATATACATTTATGAATATATTTATTTATAAATATTTGTTTACAAATAGATTTTTAATTTTATTAATGAATGTATAATCTTAAATTCATGCACATTAAAAATGAGTCAAATTGAATAACTAAAAATGAGTACACTTTAAAAATATTGAAAAAGTGGATACATTTTACTAATAAAATAAAAAATATTAAAAAAATTGGATATGTATTGAAATAAAGATGAATAAATATTGAAAATATTATAACATAGTATGTCACGAACCAGGCTGGCTACCCTGGTAACCTAATACCGGAGCCTATACTGATATGGCCCGAAGGGCATTCCCGATATCCATGGGTTGGAGACTAGCACCTAGCATTATACAAGATAAAAAGGGGAAAAAAATTTCACAAAAGCAACGAAAAATAAAGATACATATCAATATGCTCAAAAACTTCAAAAGGAGACAGTACCAGAAACCAAACAGGTTTATCAAAACTCAAATAGTACATCATCAAAGTACTCAAAGTCTGACAAGGAAAACTCATTGTCCAAAGGACATGTCACTCCAAGCCCCAAGGGATCAAGAACATCCACCTCCTCCAAGAGGTGTCTTCCCTTTTCTTAGACCTAGCTGGAGAAAATCTACAAATGCCAGAAGGAAAAGATAAGGTTCGATCTAAAAATCTTAGTACGATCTCACCAATTGTTCCATAATAAGATTCCAAAAATAATAAATCAAAACATGCTTTCAATTTTAATAAAACTGGGAATGGAGTTACAATTTCATATTTAAAACAAAACATGATTTTCATTTCAGATTAATGGAAAACATTTAAAACATGGATTAAATAAACACTTTATATAAATCATTTAATGTAAATCACTGGGCATGAGTAAAGTAGTTTCACAATAAATAGAATTTATAATAAAAAATCATCATAATGACCACCATAGTCATATGCCTTGTGGTACGATAAATTTTAGTTATGGAATCCTCACACATCTCATGCCAGTGATCAGAACAAATATGTGTACACACTTCCCTTAGGATCACACTGTATAGGACTCGTCAAAATACCATCAGGGATAAGAACTACCAAAATATGTTTTTATTAGAGTTTTCATTGTCAATACATTTTTAGGAAATTATCATCCCAACGTGCTTGTCCCTAATAACCCAATAACTACTCAGACTCGCATGTTCTCAATTAATCAATTAGAAAAGGAAAAATCATTTTATTTCACATAAATCATAATTCACAATTCAATTTCCTAATATATTTTTTCAAAATTTCTATTCACATTCAAAACCAAATCATGGTTTTTTCATCATTTTATGACTTTTCTAAATAAAACCAATTATTGGTTTTTATCAATTCAATTTAATCCATTTTTCTCAAATTCAACTCTCAAATCATTTCACAATTTCCACCAATTTCAAATTACCCCACAAATTCCAATTCCATTGAAACTAGAATTAGGGTTTTTTCCAAAATTACATTTCAAATAAATTTAAATCCCAATTCACATTGAATTGGGTTTTCAAGAATTAATTGAAAGAAATTTCAATCAATAAGAAATTCAAGGTTAAATCAACAGACCAAGCCTAAATAGAACCATCCAACTTTAATCCTGGAAAGAAACACCCGCAATGGGACTCATCGACATAGGGCGAAGGTGTAGGAGATCTAGGAACTCAACCTAGAATAAAGATTCAACAATATGGAGTTTATATCAACAAATCCCAACATGATCTATTAAACTACAAGGGGAAAATAGAGAGATGTGGAAACCGATTACCTAGAGTGATGTACCACAACCAACATAATGATCAATCATTGAATGGATGATCTAGAGGAAGAGAATATCACAAAAATTGTCTAAGAAGATCTTCTTGGCTGAGAGTAAGGAAACATGGAGAAATGAAATGAAAATGTGAGCCGAACTTCCTAATTAAAACTGACACTTGGGATTTTACCTGGCATGTAACCCAATTACACGTCATTTAATTGAAGAGTCCAATATACACCAAAAAACCTGTCATATTTTATTAAAAGTATAATTTTTAAAATTTAAATTACATGTAAGATATATTTGGAATATAACTTTTCATTCTATGTAACCATTTCATGGAATCTTCTAGGTGATGATTATATGTCATGTAACCTCATTACGCGGCAAGTAAATACGCATCAGACTGCAGAAATTGTTGATTTTATGCTAAAAATTACAACACATCCCTAAATTCACCATTACAAGTATCCTCCCAATTCCTTCTCAGTATTACTCGACCAATTAAAATGAGAAACTAAAAAAAAGGTTAGAACATACCAGAAATAAAGTTAATGGGTTGTTATAACCTCCCCAATATAAAATAAAATTCCCCAGAAATCCGGTCAAGAATCTTCCATATAAAAAATGTGAGGCCACCACTCTCTCATCAGTTCCCCATTCTCCCACATCTCATGGGAATAAGAATTGTGCTTCCATAGTACTCAGACCAAAGGCATCATCCTCCCATGATGTACCTTGGTCTCAAGATCAACTATCTTGACTAGATTCTTAGTCCTGGATAAATCAAACTCAACATTAAGATCACTCCAGCTCAAAACAAGATATAGATCAGAAAGACACTTTTGTCGCTATGATACATGTAATACATTATGTATCAAATAAAATTTTAGAGGAAGTGATAAACAGTAAGATGTATTCCCCACCTACTCAACAACCTTAATCATCCCACAAAATAAGGAGACATATTCCCTTTCCTCTCAATCTTTCGATGAACTAAACAAGGTTAAACTTTCAAGAACACATGGTCACCCACTAAAAACTCCAACAATCTACATTGATGACCAGTGTAAGATTTGTACCGGACCAGTTCCTTCAACATTATTTGATGAATCAAATGGATTTTTGTTGTTGTATCTTGAACTATGATTGGTCTAACTAGGGAACTTTCACCGCTCTCTGACCAACACAATAGATATTTACTTGGATGACCATACAAGGCCTCAAAAAGATCTATTTTGATCAAAAACTTGTAACTATTGTTATAAGAAAACTCAACCATCCCCAAATAGTCATCCCAAGACCCATAAAAATCAATTACATGTACACAAATAATATCCTCAAGAATCTCTATATCTCTCTCTTTCAATTCATCCATACGTAGTTGGTATACCATACTCAAATAAACCTGATATCATATTGCCTCCTAAATGCCCATGGAAATGAGAGAAGTGAAACGGGGATCCCTATCAAAGACTATAACTGATGGAACTCCATAAAAATTAACATTATCTCTCACACGGATACTTCCTAGTACCTCAACTTTGGTTTCATTAAAAATAGGTATAAAGTGTGATGATTTTGTCAGCCTACTTATCACAACCCATATCACATTCTTCTTTCTCTGGGTATATGAAAAAAAAACCAAAAAGTCCATAGAAATATCATCCCACTTCTAATTAAGAATTTGAAGTGGCTAAAGCAAAATCACAAGTCTCTAATGCTCACCTTTGACCTGTTGGAAAGTATAGCAACATGAAACAAAGTCGGCGAGGTCTTGTCATATACAGAGCCACCAGAATCATCATCGCATGTCATAGAACATATTTTTAGTTTTTGGGTGAGCATCCCATTATGAATTATGGAAAAACACAATCACATCTTATCTTATGGATTAAAACATGAAAAATCAATTTTAAAAACATATAACACCCTTTATGGAGAACGACCAATAAAAAACGGTCTCCGCACTATAAATAGAGTCTCTAATGCTATATAATTTTTTATCAAGATGATAATATAGAATAACCATCTTGGGAAGAGTAAAGGTCAACTAAACACTCACTAAGATAACCTCTACCCCTATTTTCCAAACTCCAATATCAAACTGTGAAAAAATATCCATCAAATTCCACTCTTCTCATGATTCTTTCATGGCCTAGGTTATAAGATTTCTAACAAACACATTAGAAATGACATTACTAGGAAATATCAAAATATAAATATTTTAAGTACTTCACCCAAAGCCTATGAAGGATATTCAAATATTTTTTAGAGAAGATATAACTCCAGATCTTGTGGCCAGAATGCATAGTAAACTTTTCTTAGAAAAGGTAATGTCGCCAAATCTTAAGTACATACATCCCAACTTCAATTTCAAGGTCATGGGCCAGATAATTTTTCTTATGTGTCCTAATATTCCAAGATTCATAGTTAATGACATGATCAACCTACATAATAGAACATCCCAAAAAAATGAACTCAATGCATCACAGAATACCACATAGCCCTGCATGGCCTCTAGAAGAGTCAACGTTGGTGAAAATTTAAAAAGACATTTCAAATAAACAAAATAACTGTGAAATTTCTCATACCAAATAAACTTTACTCCTTTCTGAGTTAGAATGATCATTAAAGAATCCAACTTTGATAAATACTTTAAGAACTTGTGATACTATCCAGTTAAACCCAAGAATCTCTGAATCTTAAAAACATTATGTGGTTTCTCCCTTGTTATAAAAGCTTTCATGTTCTCAGGATCAATTGAAATACCATATTCTGAGACCACATGTCCCAAGAAATTCACTCCCCAGATCCAAAAATTACATTTTCATAGCTAGGCATAAATTTAATGATTTCTCAAAAATTCCAAAACTACTCTCAAATAACTCACTTGATTCTCCTCAGACGTAGTGTAAACAAATATTTCATCCACAAGGACCACCATGAATGTATCAAAATACTCATAAAAAATCTTATTCATAAAATACATAAATACCGTAGAAGAATTAGGTAGACAAAATGGAATGAAAAGGTACTCATAATGGTCATATCTTCTCCAAAAGGAGGTTTTCTAAATGTAAGTTTATTTTATTCTCAACTGGTGATAACCAAACCGAAGATTAATCTTCAAGAACTGCTTCTACCCTTTCAACTAGTCAAAAAAATCATCAATACGTGGTAAATAATACTTTTCCTTTATCATAACTCGGTTGAGTTTTCAATAATCAACACATAGGAGAATTGTTCCATCATATTTCTTAGAAAATATAAGAGGCACCTCCTGAGGTGACACACTCAAGTGTATAAAGCCTTTCTATAACATATCATCAGGCTAAGTCATCAACTATTTCATTTTAGCTGGTACTATATAGTAAGAAATAATAGATAGGTGCTGAGTATGATGTACAAAATCAATAGAAAACTCTACCTCCCATACCAGTGTAAAACTAGAGATGTTGGAAGAAAAAACATCAGGAAACTCAATGACGGATGGAGGGAGATAATTGATCAAGGATTATTTTTCTATATAAACAGAAAATGCTAATATTGATTTCCTCAAATCTAAATAAGATGGTCTTGCTCTACTCGACCATGGGTCCCATTCTCCATGAAGGATACATCTCACCCCATTGGGAATGGTAAAGGATACACATCGAAGATAAAAATCAATTTGGGATTTATTATAAATGATCCAATCCATCTGGAAAATGACATCAAGTGGTTTTATGTAGAGTACCAAAAAATCCATTACAATATCAATCTCTAATAAAGAGAACACACAAGTAGGAAAATAGAGACCCTGCTCACTCTTCATTTCGAGGGGTGTAGTAATATCCATGACATAAGAAAAAATCATAATAGGAAGGTTTAACAAGTTCACAATACGAGTTGATGTAAATGAGTGAGATGCACCAGTATTAAGTAAAGAAATCACTAAAGATGAAGCTATAGTGATGGTACCCATCACAGTCACTAGACCCATATCTACTTCCTCTGGAGAATCTTCCACTAGATAAAGAATCTTCGTTCTGGGTTCTTTTGATAGGAAATACTTAGATATTAATGCATCTAATTTCACTGTATTACTTTTTGGGTTTGATGAGACCATGTCACTACATGGATAATAATATATATAACAAAATTTATACAAGTGTCTTGAATGACCACAAGAACCACATATCTTTAGTGACTCAGTGGAAGACCATTTTGAATTCCCAAGATTACCACACTGGAAGAAAGTCAATATTCCTCTACCAAGAACTGCAATTGGTCTATAAGGACCTTTCTACTGAGATCCACCATGATTATCATCATGAGAAAAAGGAACTCCCATCAATTCTGAATTACTAGCCATATCAAGTTCAACCATCAATGCCTTGTCTAGCATGTTATTATAAGAAGAGCGCTTTAGTAAGAAAACTTGAGAATGAATATTAGATCTAAGTCCCATCTAAAACCGTCAAGTATTCATATTCTTATTAGATACTATCTCATTTGAAAACCGCACAAGCTCAGTAAATTAGTTCATATATTCTTTCATGGTCCTATTAGCTAGCTTGGGTTTGAAAAACTCTATAGACTTGGCCAACACCATAGAATCTAGATAGAACTGGTCCGTAAAGGTAAATTTAGAGTCATTAAAATCTAAACCCACATTCTTCTTTGTTTTCATCATTGAGTCCCACCATCTCCTGCTAGGCCCCTCCATCTTAAAGGTAACATACTTCACCTTAATTTCTTTTAGAGTTTCCAATAAATCAAATAAAATATTGATATTTCTCAACCAATCCTTATCCTCTTAAATATAATTAGAGACTTGGAACGTTGGTGGCTTCTGGAAAAGGAACTTAGGATCATGATTTCGGGATTCATCCCTCAAAGGTTCCACAACTGGAGCCTGAATGAGAATGGGTGCAGGTGCCTATCCCAGAGCTTTTACAACACGCACATCAACCTCAACCAGATTCTTATCCATGAGAGGATTTTCTCATAGAGGTTTATTAATATCATTCTCATATATCCTATTAACATGTCTTATCGGATGCATGATGCTACACAATATCATAAAACAACATGTAATACATCATAAGATTATTCAGATCAATACTCAAAATAGAGAAAGAGTTGAAATTAATCCCATCAAACATGAAAAAATATTTGCATTTATATATATCCAAATAAAAAGTAGGAAAAATACTATAAATAATCCTCAATATTAATTTTCCAAACCACACATGGTGACCTAAGGCTCATTACAATTAGAGATAGCTAGGTACTCACTCACAACAACCTCCTAAGTCCCAAAAAGCTCTCAAACTACATACTGACATCAAGTAAAGATGCTTATGATAGGAAACCCTTAGAGTTTAATGCATATAATTGCACCGTAGTACTTTTGGGGTTGTTGAGACCATGTCACTACGTGGAGAAGAATACATACAACAAAATTTATGAAAGTGTATTGAATGACCACAGGAACCACATATATTCTGTGCCACAGTGGAAATGAATTTCGAATTCCTAAGCTTACCACACTAGAAACAAGTCAATAGGCCTCTACCAAGAACTGCAATAGGTCCATAAGGACCTTTATATTGAGACTCACCATGATTCTCATCATGATTTCTCTTACCATTATAGGAGGATAATAGAGAAGAAAATAATTATTTACCTTAAAGAAACCATTTAAACCCAAGGGAGGAATACATAAGAAAATAGAGGAAAATGGTGGATATTATAAGAGATATCTTCTACATTGTTCATGTGATATAGGGTGTAGAGAAGATACAAATTGAGTTAAATCGAGTGGAAGAAATCAGCAATTGGCTGTTTAAGAAGAAGGAAAAGTAGTGTACACGTTGAAGTAGTAAAAGGAAATTGTGATTTCTTAAAATGGAACCACAGTGGAAAAAAGTTAATGAATAGTGATAGAGAATAAACAAAAGAATGTAAAAAGAAACTAAAATGGTGAAACTCCTAAATCAACCAACTGCTGGAAAATATATAGGAAAACACACCTTACACAGAACTCAAACAAGCAATCAATGAGTGAGGAAGAGAGGGAAAAAATAAGATACCTTGGATTCAAGCCTTGATTCATCTAAGAAAAAGTAGAGGTGGAACACTGGAAGCATGGGACATTCATGAAATATTGAGAATCACGACTAAATAAATTGTAGTTAGGGTTCTTTAAATATATTGGGAGAGTTTTATGAGTACTTCCTAAAAATTTCAATAAAGATACCCTTTATCAGCGTTAAATTAATAATCACTGATAGAAGATATCTTTATCAGTGATAAAGAAATCTTGGTAAAATATTATTAATTATAATTATAAATAAAAAAATTTAAATATATTTATAAATATTTGTATATGATTATAAATGTATTTATATCACTATATATATTTAAATAATTATATATATACATATTAACTACATTCATTATTTAAATATATTTATTATTATTTTAAAATAATTTAAATATATAATTATTAATTTAAAATTATATAAATACTTTTTTTAAAAATTATATTTTTTATTTGATAATAATATATATATAATATTATAAATATAGTAAATATACATTTATAAATATATTTATAAATAAATATATTTGTAAATATATTTTTAAGAATTTATTTATATTTATAATTATATTTATATGATTATATATACGTATATAATTATATATATTTATATAATTATATATATTTATATATTTATATATATTTATATAATAATATATATTTAATATATATATAGTATATATATTCATTATTTAAATATATTTATTATAATTTAATAATTATTTCAATATATAATTATTTATTTATAGTTATATAAATATTTTTTTAGATAATATTTATATAATTATATAATTATATATATTTATAGAATAATATATATTTATAGTTATATATACAAAAAAATATTAATATTAATATAGTAAATATATTCATTATTTAAATAAGTTTATTATAATTTTATAATTATTTAAAGATATATAATTATTTATTTATGATTATATAAATACGTTTTTTAAAATAATATTTATTTATTTATAATTATAAATATATAAATTTATAAATATAGTAATATATATTTTTAAATCCATTTATTTATAAATATTTTTTACAAATAGATTTTTAACATTATTAATGAATATATAATCTGAAATGCATGCACGTTAAAAATGAGTGAAATTGAAAAATTAAAATGAGTACGCTTTAAAAATATTGAAAAACTGGATACATTTTATTAATAAAATAAAAAATATTGAAAAAATATTGATATATATTGAGATAAAGATAAATAAATAATGAAAATATTATAACATAGTATGTCACGAAGCGGCCCGAATACCCTGGTACCCTGATACCGGAGCCGGCACAGACACGGCACAAAGGGCGTTCCTAATCCCCACAGGGTGGAGACTAGCACCTATCATTATACAAGATAAAAGGGGAAAAAAATTCCACAAAAAAACAGAAAATAAAGATACATACCAATATGCTCAAAAACTCTAAAAGGAGACAATACAAGAAACCGAACAAGTTTATCAAAACTCAAACAATGCAACATCAAAGCACTCAAAGTCTGATAAGGTAAACTCAATGTACAAAGGACACGTCACTCTAATCCCCAAGAGATCAAGAACACCCACCTCCTCCCAGATGCGTCTTCCCTTTTCTTGGACCTAGCAGGAAAAAATCTACAAATGCATGAAGGAAAAGATAAGGTGCGATCTAAAAATCTGAGTAGGTTCTCACCAATTGTTCCATAATAATATTCTAAAATAATAAATCAAAACAAGCTTTCAATTTCAAAAAAACAGGGCATGGAGATATAATTTCATATTTAAAAAAACATGATTTTCATTTCAGATTGAGGAAAACATTTCAAACATGGATTAAATACACACTTTATATAAATCATTATATATAAATCACTAGACCTGAGTAAATCATTTTCAAAATCAATGGAATTTATAATAAAAAATCATCACAACAAGAACCATAGTCATCTGCCTTATGGTGTAATAAATTTTAGTTATGGAATCCTCACACATCTCACGCTAGTGATCACAAATAATATGTGTACACACGTCCCTTAGGATCACGCTAAATAGGACTCATCAAAATACCATCGAGGATAAGAACTACCAAACCCTATTTTTATTAGAGCTGTCATTGTAAATACATTTCCAGTGAATTACCATCCCAACATGCTTATCCCAAATAACCCACTAACAACTCAAACTCGCATTTTCTCAATCAATAAATTGGAAAATGGAAAATCATTTCATTTCGCATAAATCATAATTTACAATTCAATTTATTAATTTCTCTTTTCAAAATGCCCATTCACATTCAAAACCAAATCATGGGTTTTTCATTATTTCATGCCTTTTTTAAATAAAACCAATTTTAGTTTTTTATCAATTCATGTTAAGCTATTTTTATCAAAATTAATTCTCAAATAATTTTACAATTTCCACCAATTTAAAATTACTCCACAAATTCCAAATCCTTTAGAATTGGGTTTTTTTTAAATTCCATTCCAAATCAATTTAAATCCCAGTACACATTGAAATGGGATTTCAAAAATTAATTGAAATAAATTTCAAACAACAAGATAATCAAGGTTAAATCACCTATCCAAGCTTAAATGGAACAACCAACCTTTAATCGTAGAAAGAAACACCCACAACAGGACTCACCGACATAGGATGAAGGTGTAGGAGATCTAGTAACTCAACCTAGAACCAAGATTCAACAACATTGAGTTTAGATCGAAAAATACCAAGATAATATATTAAACTACAAGGGTGGAAAAGAGAGATGGGGAAACCAACTACCTGTAGGTATATACCATAAACAACATGATGATCAATCATTGAGCGGATGATCTGGAGGAAGATAATATCACAAAAATTGTATAGGAATACCCTCCAGGTCGAGAGAAAGGAAACATGGAGGAATAAAATAATAATTTGAACCAAACTTCCAGATTAAAACCAACACTTGGGATTTTACATGACATTTAACCCAATTACACGTCATGTGATTGATAAGTCCAACATATGTCGGAAAACCTTTCGACTTTTTTTTAAACTATAATTTTTAATATTTGAATTATTTGTAATATATACATGGCATGTAACCTTTAATTCTATGTACCCATTTCATGGAATCTTTCATGTGATTATTATATGTCATGTAATCCCATTATGCAGCATGTAAATACCCATCGGACTACAGAAATTGTCGGTTTTGTGCTAAAAATTATAACAAATCCCTGACTTTGCCATTAAAAGTATACTCCCAATTCATTCTCAGTATTGCTCAACCAATTAAAATGGGAAAACAAAAAAATGTTAGGAAAAATTTGAAAGAACGTTAATGGGTTGTTATAACCTCCCCACTATAAAGAAATTTCCCCAAAAATCTCGGCAAGAATCTTCCATATAAAAAATGTGATTCCACTACTCTCTCATTAGTGCCCCATGCTCCCACATCTCATGGGAATAAGAACTATTCTTCTATAGCACTCATACCAAAGGTATAATCCTCCCATGATATACCTTGGTCTTAGAATCAACTATCCTAACTATATTCCCAATCATGGATAAATCAAGCTCAACATCAAGATCACTCCAGCTCAAAACAAGATATGGATCATAAAGATACTTTTGTCGCTACGATACATAGAACACATTATGTATTAATGAAAATTTTGGAGGAAGCAATAAATGGTAAGACACATTACCCACCTTCTCAACAACCTCAATTGTCCCCCAAAATGAGGAGAAATATTCACATTCCCCCCAATATATCGATGAACTAAACGAGGTTAAACTTTCAAGAACACATGGTCACCCACTGAAAACTCCAACATTCTATGCTAATGAACAATATAAGATTTGTACTGGCTCAATACCTTTAAAATTTTATGATGAATCAATTGAATCTTTGTTGAGGTCTCTTGAACCATGATTGGTCTAACCAAGGAACTTTCACCACTCTTCGACCAACACAATAGAGATTTATTAGGCTGACTATACAAGGCCTCAAAAAGAGACATTTTGATCAAAAAAATAGTAACTATTGTTATAATAAAACTCAAACATCCCCAAATGGTCATCCAAAGACCGAACAAAATAGAGGACATAGGAACAAAGCATATCCTTAAGAATCTCTATAGCTCTCTCTTTTTGGTCATCCATATGTGGTTGGTATACCATTCTCAAATGAACCTAAGATCCTAGTGCCTCCTGAAGGACCATCGAAATGTGATAAGTGAAATGGGGATCCCTATCAAATACTATAGCAAATGGAACTTTGTGAAAGTGAATATTATCTCTCACGTGGAGATTTCCTAGCACCACAACTTTGGTTTCATTAAAAATAGGTATAAAGTGAGCTGATTTGGTTGGAATATTTATCACAACACATATCACATTATTATTTCTATGGGTACATGGAAACCCAACCAAAAATTACATATAAATATCATAACACATTCAATTTAGAATTGGAAGTGGCTAAATAAAACTCATAGGTCTCTAATGTAACATCCCAAGTAAGTAATGAATAATATATATTTTTATCTATGTCTATTAATGATTAAGATAGTGTTATAGAGGCTTAAAATGAAAATAAATCCAATCTTAAGCATGGAATACACTAATATTCTTAAAAGATTGTTTTACTGCCTTATGATGAAAAACCCTTTTTGAATCTATATTTTGACAATTTTATAAACTATGTTTGTCAAAATAAACTTATCCTTTATTATTGGGACATCAAAATTTACCTTGTGTGAATTTTTGGTATTTTTCTAACAATGTTCATTTTTTAATGAATAGTGAAAAATACTGCATTTTACATCAAAACTGCTTTTTAATATAATTTATTTATATGATTAGATTATGTTTTGAATTGGTTTTGAAGTTAAATTAGAATATATTTTTACCATTTTATCCAATGGTAGTCATTGGAATCAATTTCACTTTAAATTAGACTTAAACTGGTGTCAATCTTTTGATACTTATTGTTTTGTAAACACACGCTATTTGCTCTGGCAGCGGGAATTAATTATTAAATTAATTAATGTGACTTATATGATTTGAATTTTGTAAAATAGACTTCATTTTTGAATTCGGAATATCAAATATAGCTTAGGGTGAATTTTTGGTAATTTTCTGAAAAACTTCAATTTTTGATGAATAGTGAAACCACTAAGTGGTAATCAAGCAAACTGATTTTTCAGTTAAATGAAAGTTTAACACTAATGTGTATTGAATTTTGAAAATCCGACATACATGGTTGTCATTAAGAAGTAAAATGTAGTTCAATGAGATTAAAATAATTTTTTGGTGAATAGTAACTTATTAAGTTCTTAATCGCGATTAGTGGTAATTAGGGTAGTTTAAGGTATAAATAATGCTTTAATAATATGAAATGACCTAGACACATGTCCCAACCTTATTGGTTGTGTCATGGCCGACCAAGACAAGACATGGGTCAACTTGGGGACCCCATGGAGACATTTTGGTTGGGAAATGACATAAATAACTTTTTATTAAATGTTAAAGTAAAAATGACACAAACAAGAGATGTTTTACGAAAACAATTTTTAAATGGGGTTATAAAGATCATATTTTTTATTATAAATAGTCATTGGAAAGCTAAAACGATTTCCAACATCATAGTATTTTTTTTATGATTTTTAGACATTAAATAAATTAAATGTTTTATGACATAATAATGATGCAGCGATGACATCATTATTTGACGATTTAAATAAAATGGAAAGATAATATAAAATCTATGAACTAAAAATGTCCAAAACCAATTGGATGAGTGAATTTAGAATCCTTATCACCTTATCCACGAATTATATCAATGTGGGACCTTTTGAAAACCGAAACACATTTTCAAATAAAGTAATATTTGTTTACTTTCCAAAAGTGCCCCTCCTCTCCTCTTATAAAAGGCCCCCACCTCTACCTCATTTCACACACTCCTCAAGCCTTTGGCTCGGCCAACCCCTGCCCATTTGCTCTCTCCACATCCCTCTCCTCATCCTAGAGGATTCCCTTTGGGCAGAATCCTTTCAAAGGAAGCCTTTAGGCTCAAATCAAAAGGAGTTACACTTTTAAAGGTAATTCATTCTCTCATGTTCATTTGTTTTATTTTGCTTCTCCAACCCCCTAAACTCTTTTTATTTACTTCCTTTGTAACAAAACCAGTATATTAAATATACTAGGATGTTTTTATAAGATTTATTTGATCTACACTCTCACACAACTACATCAAATGGTTAAAGAACATACGTTTTCCGTGGATGGCGAAATTCTGCCTCCCGAAACGATGATTGTTCAACACTCATTTAACACCTTCAAAGGTGGCCATTATGATGTCACTATTTTTATATATGATATATAATATGTTTATGTTTTCCTTAAGCTTCTGTTTTTTTCATTTTGGTCATACCTTTATGGTTTCCATTATGGGTAAACACGATATCTTCATTTTAGGAAGTGCGGACTACCGCCCCCTAAAAGTGATTTGATTCGTTAATACCATATGTGGGATGTGTAAAGGATAAAGTTAATGATGTTATATATGTTATTATACTGGAATTATAATATACTGTTATATCATTATGATTCCATTCCAGAAAATATGAAATAGAAATGGAAGTAGCGTTCATGCGTACGTACGGCTTACCGTCTCCATGAACGGTGCATTTCATTTCTTACCTCTAAATGTGATGTAATATTATAAATGCATGTATGTACTGGATATATATGACATATATGATATCTACATCATGAATACCATTCTGGATATAATAAACCTTTGACCAAATTAACAACATGTAAGTGTAAGAAGTCTATTTTTGACTTAAGAACCAAATACCGACAAAATGAACATTATTAATTTAAATGATTACATGATGTTCATAACATGGTGTAAAAGGAATAATGAACTTGAAAAAGATTCATAAGCAAGTATATATTAACTCAATTTTATTATTCAGGAGATTAAAGAACGGTCGGGTCAAGTTGGATACGAGGTATGGGACTTCGTCTTAATCTCCTTTCATTGAGGCATATCTTATTTTATACACAACCTTCTTTTATACGGTGAATAAAACCCTTTGACTTTTACGTTTATTCAAAAGGAATCTTTTTTATACGAAGCGTTTACTAAACGACAAAAGGGAATGTTTTTGTCGTACGTATGCGGCGACAACGACTTCTCCGCCGTCGTGACCGTTATTTGAGTTTCGGCTTCCTCTACAAGCCATACCTTCTTTTTAAAAGAAAGATAAATACCATATTTTACTTTTCTTTTATTTTGGTATTGAAAATGGTTTTCATAATGTTTTTATATCAATGTGTTGTATTGATATCTCGTGATTGAAATGTGGAAATTTTATGTTTCCTTTATGCATGTTTTATGTGATATGATTATGTTATGGTTCTTGGGCATTATTATGAAGACGGGTGGTTCCGTGATAAACTAAGGGCGGGTGAGCCCGTTATAGCTCTCCAATGCATTGGGTAACGCGAAGGAGTGAAACCTTAAGGTTTCTCCGAAGATATTTTAGGGAATATACTGTGATGGGTATTCCAAACGTAACCAAGAGGGTTACTCCCTACGTAAGAATGTTATGAATGCCTCAAGTTACCTTTATGTCTTATGATTTCTATGATTTATTCATGATTTTATGAGGTATGTTAAAGTGCCTATGTTTTATGGGTAAAGTATGATTTCATTCTTATGTATATATGAACTCATGTTTCCTTTCCATGTTTTTTTTATAACCCATACTGAGTTTTTATGCTCATCCCAAGTTTTTGAAATGTTTTTCACAGGTCAAGGGAAAGGTACATGATATGATGATAGAGTCAAGGATGTGTCAAGAAATAATCCATGTTTTATTTTAAATGTGTTTCCATTGATGGGAATGAAGAATACTATCTTTATGTAACCACTTTGTTTATATGTGGAATGTAATGCAAGTTTTATGATCTAATTCTCTAAAACTCTAAACCCGAAAAGATCCTCAATGTGTAATCTTGTAATAACTCAAGATTAAGTAAGGTTTAAGGCTGGGGCCTTATAGTTGGTATCAAAGGTCGGTTTAGATAACTTTAGGAGTTAGAATTCTATTAAATGATTATCCAAAAATATATTTTTTTCGAAATGATATAGCATTTAAAGATTACCATGTTGCTTCATCTAAGACATGTTTGTTCAGAATGGTTTTCCGCAGAGGAAACAGGGAAGCTGTGCTAGGAAGGCATACAGAAGGAAATAACCTTCCGAATCAGCATCCTGAGATGGTCGGAATTGGAACTGAACAGTTTGTTGCAGTAATGGCGCAGTTGAATCAAGCGATAAATGGCGGTGGTATCCATGCACGAGATCAGCTAGATCAACCGCAGAGGAATATGTCAGTGGTGGAACATTTCATGAGGCAACATCCACCATCATTCAGAGGATCATCTGACCCTGTGCTAGCTGAAGGGTGGATTAAAGCACTGGAGAAGATTTTTGATGTCATGGGGTGTTCAGACAATCAAAAGGTTAGTCTTGCTATTTACCGTTTGGAGGGTGAAGCAGATCAGTGGTGGTATATGGTTAAAAATATCAGGGATGCCGAAGAGATTGATGCTCTTGACTGGGATGAATTCAAAGGTATGTTTCCTGAGAAGTATTTTCCTAAGGATGTTTGACTTAGGATGGAAAAGCAATTCTTGGAATTGAGGCAAGAGGAAGACTCAGTGGATGGCTATGAAGAAAGGTTCACTCGATTGGCAAGGTATGCTCCAAATTTTATCCGGGACCTTGATAGTAAAATCAATCGTTTTTACTCAGGATTAAAGCCAAAGTATCGAAGGGCATTATCTTCTCGTGAGTTTAAAAGTTATGAAAAGCTTGTTCGATGTGCTGAGAAGGTGGAAATGGAGTTTGCCGATGACCCAGTGTTCTATAACAACCAGCAGAAGAAGAGACCGAGGTGGCAGGAGAAAGGTAAGAATTCTTCAAAAAAGTCTGATGGTAAGAGAACTAAGTTTCCAGTTTGTGATAAATGTGGCAAAAGGCATGCTGGGGAATGTCTTCTGAATTCTAGGAAGTGCTACCGATGTGGTAAGATGGGACATAAGGCTCGTGATTGCACTGAAAAGGATCAAGGTGAAGGTAAGAACAAATTTGACTTACAGTTAGTGAAATGTTATAAGTGCAATGAGATGGGTCACTATGCAAACGAGTGTCCGACAAGGAGCTTGAGTGATGGGAAGCAGTTAGACTACAAGCAGAAAGGGGTGGTGAAATCCTTTGCAACTACTTCAGCAGATGTCGGTCCATCAAATGAAGTCGTATCAGGTACTTTGTTTGTTTTTTCAGATTATGCCAGTGTGTTGTTTGATTCGGGGTCTACACATTCTTTCATCTCTGAAACCTTTTCTAGTAAAATGGGAATACCATCTCAAGAAATGACTCCTGAACTTTTGGTAAAAACACCTGGGGGAAGTGTCGAGGCAAAAAGAATTTATAAGAATCTTCCTATCCTTATCTGCGGAAAGAACCTACTTGCAAACCTTATTGTTCTACCTCTAGTAGAGTTTGATGTTATCTTGGGTATGGATTGGCTCTCTATTTACCATGCTAAGATTGACTGTAGAGCTAAAGAAGTTTCTTTTCAGAAAGACTTTCAGTTTGTTTACAAGAATGAACCCTTACTTTTGATAACATATCAAGAGGCCGAGAAACTTGTGAAAGATGGAAATGAATGTTACCTTGCACATGTCGTTGAAAAAAAAAGGAATTGTTCAGATTAATGATGTGCCAGTGGTAAATGAGTATCCTGATGTTTTTCCTGATGAGTTTCCTGGAATAATACCAGATTGGGAAGTTGAGTTTACTGTTGACTTAGTTCCTGATGCTAAGCCAATTTCAAAACCCCCTTATCAAATGGCACAAATTGAACTTTTAGAGTTGAAGGAGCAATTGTAAGATTTATTAGAGAAAGGTTTCATTAGACCTAGCACATCACCATGGGGTGATCCTATTTTATTTGTTAAAAAGAAAGATGGTTCTATGAGACTTTGCATTGATTATAGAGCCTTGAATAATATCACTGTTAAGAACAAATATCCTTTGCCTCATATCGATGATTTGTTTGATCAGCTCCAGGGGGCTCAGTTTTTTTCAAAGATTGACTTGAGATCGGGGTACCATCAGCTGAAGGTTAAGGAGGCAGATATTCCGAAGACCGCGTTCCGTACGAGATATGGCCATTATGAATTTGTAGTAATGCCTTTTGGGCTAACCAATGCACCTGCTGTATTCATGGACTTAATGAATAGAATTTTCCATGAGTTCTTGGATAAGTTTGTGGTGGTTTTCATTGATGATATTTTGGTGTTTTCTAAAAGTAAAGAGGAGCATGAAAAACATTTAAGGGTTATCTTGCAAACCTTAAAAGAAAAGAAACTGTATGGGAAATTCAGCAAGTGTGAGTTTTGGTTGCAACAAATTTCTTTCCTTGGTCACATTGTTTCTAAAGATGGAATAACTGTTGATCCTGCAAAAACAAAAGTTGTGGAAGAATGGACAAGACCCACAAATGTAACCAAGATTCGTAGCTTCCTTGGTTTGGAGGGCTATTACCGAAGGTTTGTTAGAAATTTTTCACGGTTATCTAGTCCAATGACTAAGCTAACTCGGAAGGGTGTTAAGTTTATCTGGACAAAAGAATGTGATGATTGTTTTCAGGAATTGAAAAGAAGATTGGTGAATGCTCCAGTTTTGGCACTACCTTCCAGGAATGGTGAGTTTGTTATATACAGTGATACTTCATTGAAAGGAATTGGTTGCGTCCTAATGCAAAATGATCAGGTAATTTCTTATGCTTCACGACAGTTGAAAACTCATGAGGTAAATTACCCTACACATGATTTGGAACTAGCTGCTGTTGTTTTTGCTTTAAAAATTTGGAGGCATCATTTGTATGGAGTAAAGTGTGAAATATATACCGATCACAAAAGTTTAAAGTATATATTCACTCAGAAAGAGTTAAACATGAGATAGAGGAGATGGCTAGAATTAATCAAGGATTATGATTGTACAATTCATTACCATCCGGGAAAAGCAAATAAAGTGGCTGATGCTTTGAGTTGAAAAAGTAATGCTTCATTAACAATGTTGCGGTTGGAACGTGATCCTTTGGTTAACGATTTGATGAACTTTGTCATAGAAGTTGTTGGTGCAGGAAGTCCTTCTGTTTTGTTTCAGGTATCAGTGAGATCATCTCTATCAGATAGAATCAAGCAAGCACAGAAGCAAGACAGTGAGTTGCAGAAAAAGGTAGAGCTGGTTCAGAAAGGTAAGTTGCCTGAATTCAACATTGATAGTGATTGTGTTTTGAGATTTGGGAAGAGATTGTGTGTGCCTTGTGATTCACAGTTGAAGAGAGAGTTGTTATGTGAAGCTCATAGTTCTCCGTTTTCAGTTCATCTGGGCAGTACTAAGATGTATAGAGATCTGCGGGAGTGTTACTGGTGGGATGGAATGAAAAGAGATATTGCTGATTTTACTGTGAAGTGTTTGACTTGTCAGCAGGTTAAAGCAGAGCGGCAGTTACCGAAAGGGATGCTTCAGCCTTTACCAGTGCCAGAGTGGAAATGGGAGAATATATCCATGGACTTTGTTGTTGGATTACCGAAGACATCTCATGGTAATAATGCAATCTGGGTTATTGTTGATCGCTTGACCAAATCTGCTCATTTTCTTGCTATACGAGATACTTTCTCTCTTGATCAACATTCCCGTTTGTATCTTAAAGAGATAGTCAGGTTACATGGAGTTCCTCTCTCCATTGTATCGGATCGTGATCCCAGGTTTACTTATAACTTTTGGAAAGGCCTTCAGAAGTCGTTGGGTACTGAATTAAATTTTAGTACAGCTTTTCATCCTCAATCAGATGGGCAGTCAGAACGAACAATTCAGACATTGGAGGATATGCTACGAGCTTGTTCTATGGATTATCAGGGAAGTTGGGACCAACATCTTTCTTTGGTTGAATTTTCATATAATAACAATTTCCATTCCAGTATACAGATGGAACCATTTCAGGCATTATATGGGAAGCGGTGTCGAACTCCAGCTTTCTGGGATGAATTGGGTGAAAGGAAGTTGATGGGACCAGAATTGGTAGAAGAGATGGCAGAAAAAGTTCAGCTGATTCAGAAGCACATGAAAACAGCTCAGAGTAGGCAGAAGAGTTATGCGGATAACCGGAGGAAGGATCTATCTTTCAAGGTAGGTGATCATGTTTTTCTCAAGGTTTCTCCTTGGAAAAGTGTGATGAGATTTGGTAAGAAAGGAAAGTTGAGTCCAAGGTTCATTGGACCATACGAAATTCTAGAAAGAGTTGGATCAGTTGCAGACCGAGTGGCTTTACCTCTGAGTTTATCTCTGGTACACAATGTTTTTCACGTTTCGATGTTGAGAAATTATATGCCAGATCTATCTCATGTTTTGAGTCCAGAGGTAGTTCAGCTGGAAGAGAACCTATCTTATGAGGAACAACCGGTCCAGATTCTCGACCACAGGGAGCAAGTGTTACGGAATAAGGTGATTAAGCAGGTAAAGGTTTTGTGGAAAAACCACATGACTGAAGAGGCAACATGGGAATCTGAAAATGCAATGAGGGATAAGTACCCCCATTTATTCGATAAGTAAATAAATTGCGGGGACGCAATTTTCTAAAGGGGGGAAGGATGTAACATCCCAAGTAAGTAATGAATAATAGATATTTTTATCTATGTCTATTAATTATTAAGATAGTGTTATAGAGGCTTAAAATGAAAATAAATCCAATCTTAAGCATGGAATACACTAATATTCTTAAAAGATTGTTTTACTGCCTTATGATGAAAAACCCTTTTTGAATCTATATTTTGACAATTTTATAAACTATGTTTGTCAAAATAAACTTATCCTTTATGATTGGGACATCAAAATTTACCTTGTGTGAATTTTTGGTATTTTTCTGACAATGTTCATTTTTTAATGAATAGTGAAAAATACTGCATTTTACATCAAAACTGCTTTTTAATCTAATTTATTTATATGATTAGATTATGTTTTGAATTGGTTTTGAAGTTAAATTAGAATATATTTTTACCATTTTATCCAATGGTGGTCATTGGAATCAATTTCACTTTAAATTAGACTTAAACTGGTGTCAATCTTTTGATACTTATTGTTTTGTAAAAACACGCTATTTGCTCTGGCAGCGGGAATTAATTATTAAATTAATTAATGTGACTTATATGATTTGAATTTTGTAAAATAGACTTCATTTTTGAATTCGGAATATCAAATATAGCTTAGGGTGAATTTTTGGTAATTTTCTGAAAAACTTCAATTTTTGATGAATAGTGAAACCACTAAGTGGTAATCAAGCAAACTGATTTTTCAGTTAAATGAAAGTTTACCACTAATGTGTATTGAATTTTGAAAATCCGACATACATGGTTGTCATTAAGAAGTAAAATGTGGTTCAATGAGATTAAAATAATTTTTTGGTGAATAGTAACTTATTAAGTTCTTAATCGCGATTAGTGGTAATTAGGGTAGTTTAAGGTATAAATAATGCTTTAATAATATGAAATGACCTAGACACATGTCCCAACCTTATTGGTTGTGTCATGGCAGACCAAGACAAGACATGGGTCAACTTGGGGACCCTATGGAGACATTTTGGTTGGGAAATGACATAAATAACTTTTTATTAAATGTTAATGTAAAAATGACACAAACAAGAGATGTTTTACGAAAACAATTTTTACATGGGGTTATAAAGATCAGATTTTTTATTATAAATAGTCATTGGAAAGATAAAAAGATTTCCTACATCATAGTATTTTTTTTATGATTTTTAGACATTAAATAAATTAAATTGTTTATGACATAATAATGATGCAGCGATGACATCATTATTTGACGATTTAAATAAAATGGAAAGATAATATAAACTCTATGAACTAAACATGTCCAAAACCAATTGGATGAGTGGGTTTTGAAGCCTTATCACCTTATCCACGAATTATATCAATGTGGGACCTTTTGAAAACCGAAACACATTTTCAAATAAAGTAATATTTGTTTACTTTCCAAAAGTGCCCCTCCTCTCCTCTTATAAAAGGCCCCCACCTCTACCTCATTTCACACACTCCTCAAGCCTTTGTCTTGTCCAACCCCTGCCCATTGTCTCTCTCCACATCCCTCTACTCATCCTAGAGGATTCCCTTTGGGCATAATCCTTTCAAAGGAAGCCTTTAGGCTCAAATCAAAAGGAGTTACACTTTTAAAGGTAATTCATTCTCTCATGTTCATTTGTTTTATTTTGCTTCTCCAACCCCCTAAACTCTTTTTATTTACTTCCTTTGTAACAACACCAGTATCTTTAATATAATAGGATGTTGTTATAATATTTATTTGATCTACACTCTCACACAACTACATCAAATGGTTAAAGAACATACGTTTTCCGTGGATGGCGAAATTCTGCCTCCCGAAACGATGATTGTTCAACACTCATTTAACACCTTCAAAGGTGGCCATTATGATGTCACTATTTTTATATATGATATATAATATGTTTATGTTTTCCTTAAGCTTCTGTTTTTTTCATTTTGGGCATACCTTTATGGTTTCCATTATGGGTAAACACGATATCTTCATTTTAGGAAGTGCGGACTACGGCCCCCTAAAAGTGATTTGATTCGTTAATACCATATGTGGGATGTGTAAAGGATAACGTTAATGATGTTATATATGTTATTATACTGGAATTATAATATACTCTTATATCATTATGATTCCATTCCAGAAAATATGAAAAAGAAATGGAAGTAGCGTTCATGCGTACGTACGGCTTACCATCTCCATGAACGGTGCATTTCATTTCTTACCTCTAAATGTGATGTAATATTATAAATGCATGTATGTACTGGATATATATGACATATATGATATCTACATCATGAATACCATTCTAGATATAATAAACCTTTGACCAAATTAACAACATGTAAGTGTAAGAAGTCTATTTTTGACTTAAGAACCAAAATACCGACAAAATGAACATTATTAACTTAAATGATTACATGATGTTCATAACATGGTGTAAAAGGAATCATGAACTTGAAAAAGATTCATAAGCAAGTATATATTAACTCAAGTTTATTATTCAGGAGATTAAAGAACGGTCGGGTCAAGTTGGATACGAGGTATGGGACTTCGTCTCAATCTCCTTTCATTGAGGCATATCTTATTTTATACACAGCCTTCTTTTATATGGTGTATAAACCCCTTTGACTTTTACGTTTATTCAAAAGGAATCTTTTTTATACGAAGCGTTTACTAAACGACAAAAGGGAATGTTTTTGTCGTACGTATGCGGCGACAACGACTTCTCCGCCGTCGTGACCGTTATTTGAGTTTCGGCTTCCTCTACAAGCCATACCTTCTTTTTAAAAGAAAGATAAATACCATATTTTACTTTTCTTTTATTTTGGTATTGAAAATGGTTTTCATAATGTTTTTATATCAATGTTTTGTATTGATATCTCATGATTGAAATGTGGAAATTTTATGTTTCCTTTATGCATGTTTTATGTGATATGATTATGTTATGGTTCTTGGGCATTATTATGAAGACGGGTGGTTCTGTGATAAACTAAGGGCGGGTGAGCCCGTTATAGCTCTCCAATGCATTGGGTAACGCGAAGGAGTGAAACATTAAGGTTTCTCCGAAGAGATTTTAGGGAATATACTGTGATGGGTATTCCAAACATAACCAAGAGGATTACTCCCTACGTAAGAATGTTATGAATGCCTCAAGTTACCTTTATGTCTTATGATTTCTATGATTTATTCATGATTTTATGAGGTATGTTAAAGTGCCTATGTTTTATGGGTAAAGTATGATTTCATTCTTATGTATATATGAACTCATGTTTCCTTTCCATGTTTTTTTTATAACCCATACTGAGTTTTTATGCTCATCCCAAGTTTTTGAAATGTTTTTCACAGGTCAAGGGAAAGGTACATGATAAGATGATAGAGTCAAGGATGTGTCAAGAAATAATCCATGTTTTATTTTAAATGTGTTTCCATTGATGGGAATGAAGAATACTATCTTTATGTAACCACTTTGTTTATATGTGGAATGTAATGAAAGTTTTATTGTCTAATTCTCTAAAACTCTAAACCCGAAAAGATCCTCAATGTGTAATCTTGTAATAACTCAAGATTAAGTAAGGTTTAAGGCTGGGGCCTTATATCTAATGCTCAACTTTGACATGTTGGAAAGTATAGTAGCATGAAACAAAGTCAGTAATGTCTTATCGTATACCAAGCCTCCAGAATCATCGTGAAATGTCATAGAACATCTTTGTGGTTTTTGGGGGTGCATACCATTAGGAATTATGAAAATCCACCATCACAGCTTATCTTATGGATAACAATATGAAAAAACGATTCTAAAAATACATCACACGCTCTGTGGAGAATGGCCAATCAACAACAATCTCACCCCCCCCATAAATAGAGTCTCTAATGGTACATAATTATTTATCAAGATGATGCTCTAGAAGAACCATCTTGGTAAGAGAGAAGGTCAAATTAACACTGGCCAAAATAACCTCTTCCCCTATTTCCCGAACTCCAACATGAAACTGTAAAAAAAGCTGCATCAAATTCCACACTTCTCATGATTTTTTCATGGCCTAGGTTTGAAGTTTCCTACTCAACACATCAGCAACGACATTACCTTTCACGATGATATAAAAAATATTGAAATAAAACTTTTTTAGGTACTCCACCCAAAGCCTATGGATGAGATTCAAATATTTTTTAGAGAAGATATAACTCAAGATCTTTTTGTCATAATTCATAGTAAAATTATCTCAGAAAAGGTAATGCCACCAGATCTTAAGTGCATACATCCCAGATTCAAGTTCAAGTTCATGGGACAGATAATATTTCTCATGTGTCCTAATATTCAAAGATCCATAGTTAATTACATGATCACCCTACATAATAACACAACCCAAAAATGAACTTGATGCATCACAGATGACCATATAGCCCTGCCTGGCCTTTAGAACAGTCAACATTGGTGAAAAATTTAAAAAACATTTCCAATCAACAAAATAACTTTGAAATTTCTCATACCAAATAAACTTTACTCATTTTTGAGTTAGAACAGTCATTGGAGAATCCAACTTTGAGAAATACTTTAAGAACCAGTGATATTATCCAGCTAAACCCAAGAAGCTCTGAATCATGAAAACATTATGTGGTTACTCCCATGTCATAACAGCTTTCACCTTCTCAGGATCAAATGAAATACCATGTTTTGAGACCACATGTACCAAAAAATTCACTCCCAAGATCTAGAAATTACATTTTCATAGCTTGGTATAAATTTAGTGATTTCTTAACACTTCCAAAACTAATCTCAAATAACGCACATGATCCTCCATGTACTCAATGTAAACCAAGATTTCATCTACAAATAACACCATGAATGTATCAAAATACTCATAAAAAATCCTATTCACCAAAGTCATAAATATTTTAGGAGCATTAGGTATAACAAATGGAATGAAAAGGTACTCATAATGGTCATACCTACTCCAAAAGGTGGTTTTCTAAATGTAAGTTTATTTTATTCTCAACTAGTGATAACCAAACCGAAGATAAATATTCAAGAAAAGCTTTTACCCTTTCAACCAGTCAAACAAATCATCAATTTGTGGTAAATAATACTTATTATTTATCAAAACTCGATTAAGTTTTTGATAATCAACACATAGGAGAATTATTCCATCATCTTTCCTAGAAAGGATAAGAGGCATTGCCCAAGGTGAAAAACTCGAGTGTATAAATCCTTTCTCTAACATATCATCAAACTGGGTCTTCAAATATTTTATTTTAACTGGTACCATATAGTAAGAAGGAATATATAGCAGTTGAGTACTATGTTCAAAATCAATATAAAACTCTTCCACCCTTACCAGTGGAAAATTAGAGAAGTCGGAAGAAAAAACATCAGGAAACTCAATGACAGATGGAGGGAGATAATTGGTCAAGGATTATTATTCTATATAAAAAGAAAATGGTAATATTACATTCCCAAAATCTAAATAAGATGGTCCAGCTCTACTCGACCATGGGTCTCATTCTCCTTGAAAGATATATCACACCCCATTGGGCATGATAAAGGATAAGCATCGAAGATAATAATCAATTTGAGATTTATTATCAATGAGCCAATCCATCTTGAAAATGACATCAAGAGGTTTTATGTAGAGAAGCAGAAAATCCATTGAAAGATCAATATCTAATAAAGAGAACACACAATTAGGAAAATAGAGACTTGTCTCTCACTTCGTTCCGAGGGTTGTAGTAATATCCATGACATAAGAAAAAATCTTAATAGGAAGGTTTAACAAGTTCACAATATGAGTTGATGTAAATGAGTGAGATGCACCGGTATTAAGTAAAGCAGTCACTAAAGGTGAATCTATAGTAATGGTACCTAACACAGTCACTAGACCCATATCTACTTCCTCTGGATACTCTTCCACTACGTGAAGAAGCTACGTTCTAGATGCTTATGATAGGAAACCCCTATATATTAATGCATATAATTGCATCATAGTAATTTTTGGGTTTTTGAACCCATGTCATTATGTAGAGAATAATAGATGTAACAAAATTTATGCAAGTGTCTTGAACGACCACAGAAACCACATGTATTGAGTGCCTCAGTGGAAACCCATTTTGAATGCCCTTGCTTAACACATTGGATGCAAGTCAATAGTCCCCTATCAGGAACTTCAATAGGTCAATAAAAACTTTTATTTTAATATCCACCATGATTCTCATCATGATTTATCTTCCATTTATAGGAACTTACAAAACTTCCAGTGGGAGAAAAAATAACTCCAATAAATCCCGACTTAACAGCCAGATCAAGTTCGACCATCAACGCCTTATCCATCATGTCAGTATAAGAAGATATATTCGGTAAAAAAACTTGAGAATGAATATTATATCTAAATACCATCTCAACCCATCAATTATTAATATTCTCATTAGATATTATCTCATTTTAAACTTAAAAATCTTAGTGAATTAGTTCATATATTCTTTCACAGTCCTATCAGCTTGCTCGGGTTGGAAAAACTTCATAGCCTTGGCCAGCACCATAGATTCTAGATAGAAATAGTTAGTGGAGGTAACTATAAAATCCTTAAAATATAAAACCTAATTATTCTTTTATTTCATCATCAAGTCCCACAATCTCCTCCTAGGCCCTTCCATCTTAAAGGTAACATGCTTTACCTTAATAGAATAGAGAGTTTCTAAGAAATCAAACAAAATATTGATCTTTCTCAACAAATCCTTAGACTTTTAAGGATCATTAGAGACTTGGAATGTTGGTTGCTTCTGGAAAAAGGAACTTATGATCATGATTTCTGGATTCGTCCCTCAAAGGGTCCATAACTAGACCCTAATTGATAATGGGTGCAGGTGCCTATTTGAGAGCTTGTACAACAGGCACATCAACCTCAACCAGATTCTTATCCATGAGAGGATTTTCTCATCTAGGTTAATCAATATCTTTCTCATGTATCCTATTAACATGTATTCTCAGATGCATGATGCTACACAATATTATAAAACAACATGGAATACATCATAAGATTACTCAGATCAATACTCTAATAAGAGAAATAGTTGAAATTAATCCCATCATACACGAAAGAAATATTTGGATTTATATCTATCCAAATAAAAATTAGGGAAAATACTAGAAAAAATCCTCAATATTCATTTTCCAAACCACCAATAGTGACTTAAGGATCATTAAGATTAGATATAGCGAGGTAATTGCTCACAACAACCTCCTAAGTCCCAAAAATCTCTCAAACTACATACTGACATCAAGGAAAGATGCTCAACTTGCACCAATAATACCAATTTGTCATGAACCTGATAAGATGTCATGATACCCAAGTTGGAACTAACATGGATCGAAGGTAATTATCAATCCCCATGGGTTGGAGACTAGAACCTGGCATCATAAAAGATAAAAGAGGGAACAAATGTTCCAAAAAATAGCGAAAGATAAATATACATATTAGTATGCTCAAAAACTATAAAAAGTGATAGTAATAGAAACCAAACATGTATATCAAAAACCCAATATTACATCATTAAATTACTCAAATTCTAATAAGGAAAAATCAATGTCCCAAAGGACACATCACTCCAATCTCCAAGGGATCAAGAATACCCACCACCTCTAAGAGGAATATTCTCTTTACTCATACCTAGCAGGAGAAAATCTATAAATACCCCAATGAAAAGGTAGTTTGTGAGATAAAAATCCCAGTAGGGTCTCACCTTGTATTCTATAATAATATTCAAAAAACAATAAACCAAAACTTGATTTTAATTTCAATAAAATGGGGCATGGTGATATAATTTCATATTAAAAATAAAATATGATTTTCATTTCAGATTGATGAAAAAAATTCCAAACATGTATTAAATACACATTTTATATAAAACAGTTTATATAAATCACTAAAAATGAGTAAATTAGTTTTACAATCAATTAAATTTATAATAAAAAATCATTACAATGAGTGCCATAATCATCTTCCTTATGGTATGATAGTTTCTAGTTATGGAATCCTCACACATCTCATATCATTGATCATGGATAATATGTATACACACATCCCTCAGGATCATACCAAATAGGATTCATCAAAATCCCATCGGGGATAAGATCTTTTGAACTAGGTTTTTGTTAGAGTTGTCATCATCAATCCATTTCCAGGTAATTATATTCAAGTGTTTTTTTCCCAAATAACCCACTAACTACCTCGGTTCTCATATACTTAATAAATCAATTGGAAAATAGGGAAATTATTTCATTTCATATAAATCTTCATTCATAATTCAATTTTGTAATTTCACTTTTCAAAATTCCAAATCACATTCAAACCCAAATCATGGGTTTTCATCATTTTATGTGTTTTCCAAATAAAACCAATTATAGGTTTTTATCAATTAAATTTAATACATTTTCTCAAAATCAATTCTCAAATCATTTTATTGTTTCTAAAAATTTATAATTACCCCCCAAATTCCAATTCCATTGGAATTAGGGTTTTTTCCAAAATTCAATTCCAAATCGATTTAAATCCCAATTCGCAGAGAATTAGGTTTTAAAAAATTAATTGAAATAAATTTCAAACAATAAGAAATTAAAGGTTATATAAATTCTATAGTCTTAAATGGAAACACCTACCTTTAATCACAGAAAGAACACCCACAATGGGACTCGCCAATATAGGATGAAGGCACAAAAGATCTAGGAACTCAACCTAGAATCAAGATTCAAAAACACCGATTTTATATCCATCAATCCCAAGATGGTCTATAAATGCTCAAGGAGGAAAGATAGAGGGTTATGGAAACCTCTTACATGAAGAGATGCATCGCAACTAACATGATGACCAATCACTAAATGGATGATCCGGAGGAAAAGGAGATCAATAAAATCGCCTAGGTTGAGCCTCTAGGGTGAGAGTAAGGAAACATGGAGGAATGAAATAAAAATTTTAGTCAAACTACCTAATTAAAACTGACACTCGATATTTTACATGATGTGTAACCCAATTACACATCGTGTAATTTTTGAGTCTAAAATACGCCCAAAAACCCATCGCCTTTTAGTAGAAGTCTGATTTTCAATATTTACACAGTGAGTATGTTGTACATGGCATGTAACCTTGCACACTATGTACCCATCTCATTGAATCTACTAGGAGGTGATTACACATCGTGTAACCCCATTACATGACATATAAATCCCTAGAAAACTGTAGAAACTACAGGTTTTATACTAAATATTCTAACAAATCATTGACTTCACCATTACAAGTTTCGTGCCAATTCCTGATCGATATTACTCAACCAATGAAAAAGGGAATAAAAAAAAGATTAAAATATTTATTACATAATAAATAAATAAATATAAATAAATATTGGGAAATGATTAAATTCCAAAAAAATAAAAAATAAAAAATATTAAAAATGAATAAATAATACTTAACTTTAATAATATTAAAAATAATTAAATACAATTTATCAATTAAAAATATAATATAATAAATGTATCATGTTATATTGAAATTATAAAATGAATACTAAAATTTTAGTAAATTACATAAATATTAGGTGTGTGTGTTTCTATATTAGATTTCATTAATTACATAACTACTTGTGTGTGTGCATGCATTGTATATAAAAATGCATTAATTACGTATATGTATGTGTAAAATCAATGTAACACAAATTTAATATATGTTAAATTGAAAAATCAAACAATATTCAATTATGTCCACTACTTGATGCAATTAGTCGATAATTTTAATTAATATTAATTTTTAATTATAAACCATTCTTCACTAAATATATGACTTATTTAATGTGAGCAACAATATTTGGTATTATATAAATCATACTTCTGGAAATATTATATATATTGATATGTACATATATTGAAATATATGTGAATATATTTTACTATTTAATGTATTAATGAATAATTATGTATAAAAACCATTAAAAATGAATAAGACATTAATATGTTTTTAATTATTACATTTTATTAATTTTCTATATTTATATTTAATATATATTACTTATTAATATTTATAATTAATATATATATATATATATTAAACATATTTATTTTTATTAACAATTGTTCCATTAATAAATTTTTTAATAAATTTTTAATTTATTCACTTGTGATTTTTTGTTCAATTATTAGAATTTATTCTTTCTTAATTTTTATATAATTATTACAATTTATTGATTTTATATATCTACATTTATTATATACTATTTATTAACATTTATAATATATATATATATATATATATATGTATATTAAAATTATTCATTTTTATCAATAATTATTTAATCAATAAATTTTTTAATATTTTTCTTAATTTACTCATTTTTAATTTTTATTTATTTAATTATTTCATTGTATTTATTTTAAATATCTATATATTTAATATATATTATTTATTAATATTTATAATTTATATATATGTATATTAAATTTATTCATTTTTATCAATAATTATTTAATTAATAACAAATTTAATGTTTTTTTAAATTTACTCATTTTTTATTTTAAATTGTTTAATTATTTCATTTTATTCAGGACGTTTATCAGCGCTAAAAAAGCACCGATAAAGGTTACCTTTTATCAAAAAAAATTTACAGCTCATAAAATCTACCCTTTATCGATGCTATTTTTAGCGCTGATAAAGGGAACATTTAGCAATGCTTTTTTCTAGCATTGATAAAGACAAATGCTATTAAAGGACTGTTTTATAGTTGTGTCGGAAATGACATAAGAAAACACCCTCTTGTGTTATCTATTAATAAAATGAATCCTTTGAGTGTGAAAATTAACAATTATAGTACATGGCTGATTATATTGAAAAATTATAAATTTACACCATGGTTATGTATGAAGACAAGTAAATTATGTTGTCTCTATTTTTATCACGTTCAAAAAATCCTGGTAATGATATTGAAGTTTATTTGTTTCCATTTATTGAATATCTAAAATTGTTGTGGGACATAGGTGTTATATTTTATGATGCTTATTGAAATGAACAGTTCACATTGAGATTCATGTTGTTTGGGATGAAAATTGACTTTCCTATTTATGTAAATTTGTTAGGACATAACATTAAAAGAATGTTCGGGCATCCTTTGTGAATAAGGTATAAACTTAGTTATGTTAAAACTGTAATTCCCTGACCCCATAAACCCAGATCCTATGCATTATTTTTTTACATTATCATAGATACAAGTGTCGAATCCCAAAGGATCGATAAGTTTAGCGGTCTTGGAAAATAGATTACATAGATGAACCATACATTATAATTTCATACATAAAATACAACAAAGATAATCCTTTGAAAATACCATTATTCTCCCTTAATATCATTCATAATACACATCTTAGCATCCTATGGAAACAAAACATAAGAAAGGGGTGATCTCAGATGCTCAGTAAGGGTAAATAATAAAGCAAAATCCATTATAGATAAACATTAAATTTTAAGGCAAGGTATATAACTGAAAACACAAACCCTTTAAACAATATCTTGAGAATAATATGGCAAGAATAAATCAAGTAATTACATATAAACATTCACTTGGATATTCTACTAGTCGAATAATTACATGTAATATCAATAACTAATCTCATAATTAGGGAATACATAATGTCGGACATCATAAACATACTGTCAAGGATTTGGCCAAGACACCATACATAAATAGGTAAAGACCCAAACTAGTTTGTCTCATGATACATAACGGTGTATCAAGGGGCTATATAGGACAATGCCTGACACTTACTAATTCCAATGCATTCCTCATGTGAAAAGCGTGAAACATAACCAATATAAACATTCTCATTAAATCTAGCATATAAAATGTTAATATATTGACCATAAAACATGAATGGTATCAAAATAGAACATCCACAGTAAAAGATATCATAAACCCTTTAATAAAATAAGGTATATTTTATCCTAAGATATCAACCTCAATTAATCATAAAATCCAACAAATTATGTTGACATATATGACAATAATCTTGTAAAGTCATTAAAAGTTTCTTGAGAGAAATACCCCTTTTTTACTTTGAAATCATTTAAAAGCTGCACAATTATAAAAGAAAATATTTATTTTTAAAATAACCTTATAATCTTGTATGGAAATATTCAAAATGTTAAGTCATCTAGATGACGAAAAAAAATCCTCTCACACTGTATAAGTTAAAAAAAACATTCTTACCGTTGAGAAAACTCATAAATTACCTTGTTTGGAAAATTACAAAAGATTCCTTTCAAAATGTTTTATAAAAACTCAAACATAGGTAAAAATTAATTTAAAAAATTATAGAATAATATTAAGAAAATTTTTAAATACATTTTTTATAAACATGTAAATGGATGATAAATATGTCCCAATAAATACTAATGGATAAACAATCACGAATAAAAATGGGATTGCAAAATTAACCCTTACCTTAGGTCTAATTCCCTCTGTATGAGAATGAAAATACTATATAGTAATTTTTAAACATATTATTAACTTCTACCATAATCATAATAATATTTATGATATCATATATTATTCATTTATTACTTTATATTACCCTTTTATTAACAATTCCAAGTAAAAGCAATGTTTCGGGAAATAACCGCTTTGTTTATCGTATGTGTTTTGACTCATTATTATTGATCCTATTAATTATATAATGATTTAATCACTCCAGAAATTTAAAACATTATTTAAATATCTTATATATTTAGCATATAAATATTTATAAAAGATAGATATATGAAATGGAATACAAAATTCATGGAGACGGTAGGTCGTATGTACGCATGAATGTTTTTTCCATTTTCTTATCGTATTGAATAGAACAACTTAAGTGAAATGTGTGTATATATATATATATTATAATAGTAAAATTATGTCATAAATTTCAAATTTTTTCATTACAAACATTTTTATAATCAATTTTGAATGGGTAACGTGGAAGATGAATCTCATCGCGTTGTGGAGACGGTAAGCCGTACATATGCACAAGCGAGAATATCATTTCCCTATTTATAAAAGGGTGAGGAATTATATGGTATAATAATTATATAGAATAAATTTAATTTCATATTTATTATTTATATCAGTTATATCAATCATTATACCCATCCAAATAAAGTGGCGATGAAAAACAAATTACACTATAACATGGAGATGGTAAATCATATGTACGCACACATGGTGATATTGTTTTTCCTAGGATGTATTAAAGGATAAATAAGGTTATAAAATAATAATTATAACATCTCAAAATATATATGATACTAGTGTTATTATTTTAGAATGGAAATAGCATGTGAAGAGAAAGTAGAAGAAGAAATAATTTTGAAGGAGTTGGTAAAAACGATTACCTCTTCCTTAGAGAACCTCCTTTGGATCACCTCTTAGGGAGGATAAGGTTGGTATTTTGAGAACACAAGAACCTATAATATTATTATAGGTAAGTTTATAATATATATTTTTAAGTTTTTGTTGATCAAGAAGGCTCAATGTGGTGTGAGAAAGTGAGGGACGAGGTGCCTTTTTATAAGAGAGGGGAGTGGCACTCTTGGAATCCCTTAAAATATTAAATTAATATAAATTTATTTTTTATTTAAAATAAATAAATAGTGAGTTATTTATAATATAAAATGATTATGGGTCTAAATACTATCAAAACATAATTTTTAGATAGGTTTAGGATATATTTTACCCATATCTTTTGGCCTTAACCCTAAATTAATTCTTTTAACTCTTACCATGGCAACATGTGTTTCTATAAATTAAGGGTTAATATAGTTACTATAAAATTCAAAATAAATCTAAAATGGATAATTTATGACATATTTACACTTATTATAGTTATTTTAAAGAATTTTAGATTTTTATAAATTTTATTTCATTTAATAAAAGATTAGTTATTTTAATCTATCATTTATGTCAATTTTGATATTATTCATTACTTTTATTTTTAAAAATATCATAACGACGTGATAACTTGGAAAAAATACTTATAATATATCACTAAAATTCCTAATTTGTCTATTAATTTTTTTATGTCGTTAATTATGTCAAATTATATTTATTTTAATATTTTTAATATCATTTATTTTATATTTCCATTGATTAAACAATTTTTTCATCAATATTATGAAAGCCTTTAATTAAATTATTTGTTATCTAAAAATTAAAAATAAATTATTAGGATGAATATGAGTTTATTAGATTTAAAATTAATATTTATAGTCGAATTTATCTACTATATAACCCTATATTAAAAATTGTTTTTTTATTAAAAATATGAGTATCACCTTTTTAACATATCTTTAAATAAAATATAATAAATATTATATTCTTGACTAAGTGGCTTAAAAAGCATATAATTTTGTCCCAAGTTACTTTTTGGTCGAAACACACTAATTAAATGAAATTGTGACAAGTGTTAGGGTAATTGTTTAATATTATAATATTATTTTTACCTTTAATTACCTGATTTACCTTTTACCGTTGTAAAAAAATACGAAGTTACTATTCACCAAAAATTAATTTGATCACATAAGACTCTAAATATAATACTTATCACAACCATGTATATCCATTTTCCTAAATTCAATTCACAAAATTGGTGAAGTTAATTTAAACACTAATACCACATATGTGGCGAGAAGATGGGTAAAAGAAAATGTTCAAAAGATCAATAAGTTTTTATATATAATTTCAATATAAAAATGATTCTAATAACCTAAATTAGATTAATATATGTATTATTTGTACATTTATACTTTAAAAACAATTTAGTTTATAATAATTATTTAAATTAAAAGTCATTTTTTAACTCCAATGTGGTATGTTTCATTGTTCATCAAAAAATGAAAAATCTCAGAAAAATACAAAAAAAATCAGAATATGATAATTTTGACATTCTAAATTCAAAGAACAAGATTATTTTGTCATATAAAAATTATAAAAGTGTCAAAAATTATATTTAAAATGGTTTCTCCATTAAAAGGTATTAGTATTACCATTTTTGAAAAATGTTTCTTTTATGTAAAAATTTTGATTTGTTCTTATATCATATCAATAAAACATATAAGATGAATGTTAAAATTATTTGTAATATATATAAATTAATATTAATTCCCACTATTTTTACATCTAGGTTATATAATGTTAAATAATAATATTTTAATAATATACTCTTGTTCAGTAAAACTCAGTCTTGCATATAACATAAGCTATCGAAGAAAGTCTCTCTTGCATGTAATACAAGCTAACTCAGTGTTTCATACATTAAAATATATATAATATATTAAAAAAGAAAAAATGTTGTAAATTCTTGGGGTGTTACATTCTCCCAATCTTAATTAAATTGCATCCTCAAAATTTAAACTTGATCTTAGTAATCAAGATCTTGATATTTGATAATTCTATTATTTAAGAACACAAATAGTAAATAGGGTTAATAACACATATTCTTAGTAAGTAGGAAAAGGAAATGTGAAGATCACAAAAAACCAGGATTTCTAATAGGAGAAAATTATTGCAAAGTAGAGATATGTATATGGAGATAAATTATAAATATTTGTAGGGAGTGATTGAGGTCATCGATTATAAACAGGTGAATGATCAATGAAAAATTGAGGTCCTCAAAGCCATAAATCTATAATGATTTAAAATCCATTGGTTCAACAAAAATTAACATTTCTTTAGATCCTTTTTCTAAAGTTGATTAATTTGTTCACTATATAATATTGTAAGTAAAATATAATTACTTGATTAGTTTCTATAAACACAATCATATTCTTTGGTTATGCCTTGATCTATTTTCACTTTATTTTGTACACCTAAAGATGGATATTCAAGATGAATTTTTTGTTAGATTTGGTGTCCTGAGAACCAACTGTTTATACTTTGATTACATGTATGTACACTTATTATATATTGTTAATTGTTCTACATGACTATAATATAATAATATCCTAGAATATTTTTTACATTAATAAGGTTATGATAGATCCCCGCTATGATGAGAACCTTGAAATGATATAACAATATTCTTAAATAAAGTACTATGGTTGGATGACATACTATGAATTCTACACCTGGATACGATCTAAGGCGGATAATACAAGCAAAGGCTTCTTCATGCTAGCACCCAGAGATTCCTTTGGCGACATCCAGAGATACGTGGTGCACATGTGGATCACCACTAGAGGTAGTCTACACTTGGCTTCTACGATGCAATGATGAATCACATCGGAATGTGATCAGAAATATCAATGAAGAAAGAACTCCATAAAAGGTACTTCTTGTCAAATAATTAATTTAATTATAATCAACTTGTGATGATCCTCCTTTGTGGTTCTAGGACTATTCTTATTCTTTATCTATTTATGTGATTCGATCCGTGAAGTCTATCATTTATCATCATATTGATCCCAGATTGATCATTGTTAATGAAAAAAAGTCTAGTGGGCACATCCACCCACAAGCTTCTGCTGTGCTTGAGACCTACAAGTGGTATCAGAGGGGTCATAGTGTTGATTATAGTTATTTAATTTTCATTTATAATTTACACATTTATATTTGATTCAATTCAAGATAAATCGTTCTATAAAACTAAATGAATGAGATCTGTTCTTCCTCCTTCGTTTATCGATTCACATCATAGAAATGACCTTTTAATTTTAATTTTGATTAAAATAAAAATGAGGAACTCATCCGGAGGAGACGCTCATTCTGTCTGTACAACACAGGAAAACACATTGTGTAGTGAAATCTACACGTCATGTAGTTAGGTTCAACGAACCGATAATAGTCCGCCAAACCACGCCGTGTGAATTGATCATACCTATGTTTTTTAAAACACCATGTTGACCAGAACTAAACGGTGCATGGAAACTGGAATACACGGTGTGTATATTGAATCAATACGTCGTGTAGTCCGATCTGGACTAGGAGAAACTATGTATAAGGAGAAGTTGTGTAACCGCGTACACGGGATTTCCAGGCTGGTAACCGCGTAACAAGGAAGTGCATGTTGAGTTATATTAATCTACATGTTGTGTACTCTAAAATTTACAAAGTACAGAAAACACGCCAAAGCCCCGAGTGTGTACTTTGGATAAAGGCTGAAAACAAATACACGTTGTGTAATATAACCTACACGCCGTGTAATTTCTAGAAATGGAATTTCACCAGGTTTCCTCCAATGTACAAAGACCCGTACAAGGAATATGGACGAGAAGAATCTAAAGGAAATTTAGAAAGGAATTTAAGATAAATAATTGATTAATTATAAGATTATAATTAATTGAATTCAAGAGCGACTTATCTTGAATAAAGGAATGATTAAAATAATTTGACTACTAAATATGCGTAAGTGTCGTTGCATGCTATGTATGATCATGAGCTAAACCAATGACCCTTTGTGTGTGTATGGTTTCATTTAAATTTATTTAATTTAAATTCGTTGGCCTGTGAGCCCTCTTATAATAAAATGTAAGGCCTCTGTGCCCATGGTTTCTTTAATGTAAACCCCATGTAATAGAGGATCTCCCAAGCCAGAGAAGACTGTTCAAAATCTGAATCTAGGGTGAAACCAACTCAAGAAGATACAAAGGTGGATAGGTGGGAGCTGCAAAACACGAACCATCAAGTTCAAGGTGTTTTTCCCTAGGTCAGGTTTAGCTTATCAAAACCGCTAGCTAATATAACCAATAGAATCTCATGATCATGCCATCTTATTTTATTTCTATCTGATTGCCTGGTTTATTTTTTATGTATTTGTTGTCTTGATCACATAGTAAATGAAATATAAAATCATGCAAAGATGGAATAAAATAAAAATCGGACTATGCGTAAACATTATCAGAACATGGTTAATCACTTAAGCAAGCATCACTTAATATTAACAAGCATGTGATAATTTGAAACTATGCATAAAGGATTGAAATCCCTCAAATACCATACTAAGTAAGACCAAGCCTTCCGTTACTTGATTAAGGGCAAGACTCAATAAAACTATGTGTTTGACCAACCCTTGTTGGGACACTTACTTTTATAAAGGAAGCTCTTATGAAAGTTTTGGGTTGAATTAAACATTTTACATAAAGAGGAGTAGCCCTTGCTAGAATTGTTGTAAAATGGAGGCAAGTGTTGAGGAAATCCAAGTCAGGATTTCAGGATTGGGGAGTCCACTCAACAGATCAAGGAACTATAAGCTCACAGTTGGAAAAGACATGCCTACCTAAATACCTTTAAATAGCTTGACCAACCCTTCTTGGGGTTATGTTAAGGGGAATATGGATCCCTTCCACTAAAATGTCATAGAAACTAGGAATTCCACATTCAATGGTGGGGGCCATTGGGACATGACAAAATAGTGGGAGAATTAATAAATTCATTTATTATTTTTCATAAAATGTAATCAAAAGGCATTGATAAATCTGCTCTTTTAATTTGTAGAATCAATATGACAAACTCTTCAACCACATTTTCTCAGTGATCAATTCTGGATAAAGAAAATATCCTCACCAGTAGTAACTTTCAGGAATGATTTAGGTGACTTTGGGTTATTTTACCCCATGAACAAAAGTTTTACATGCTGGAGTCCTCACTTCCTGATTCTGCTGCCCAAGGGGTGAGTGATGGAGATTTCCTAGTCTATGGTCAACATTTGAATGATGCACTCGACATTCAATGTTTGATGTTTTCATCAATGTCTAGTGAGCTCGTGAAGTCTCATGAAGACATGGATGCCTATATCATGCTCGAGCACCTCTGTGGTCTATACCAGGAGAGAGAAAGATATGAAATTTTTGAGATCTCCAAAGCTCTATTTCAGAGAAATCTTGGAGAGGGTGCCCCAGCTGGGCCTCATATATTCAATCTTATTGGATATATTGAATTCTTGGCGTTTTTAGTTTTTAAAATCCTTGAAGAACTGGGTACCGATCTCATTATTGCATCACTCCCCCAGAGCTTCTATAACTTTGTTGTAAATTTCAACATGAACAACATTGAGAATTCTCTATCTGATCTTTTATCCTCATTCTCCAAGTGGACAATGATATGAAGCGTGAAAATCCTTCTGTCTTTATGGTGATTAAAATTAAAGGGAAGGAGAATAGCTTTAAGACCAAAGCTTCTTCAAGGCCTTCTAAGAAAAGGAATGTCAAAGGGGAGGCAAGAGAACAGGAGGTTGTTTGTTTCGCATGTGGCAAGAAGGGCCACTGGAAGAAAAACTACACCCAGCCAAGGAAGCAAGGGGAAGATTCAAGTATGTTTTTTATCTAATTCAATCTATATATTTCTACCAATTGTGTATTAGATACTATTTGTGGTGCTCACATCTATATCCAAATACAGGAACCAAGTAGATTTAGAAAGATTGACCGAGGTGAGGTGGATCTGTGAGCAGGCAACGGAGCCAGACTTGTTGTTGTAGCGGTCGGAGACTACCACCTCACATTGCCTACTAGAATGGTCTTGGTATTCAAAGGGTGTTATTATGTACCCTCTTTAATCAAAAACATTATTTTAGTATCCAGATTAGATACTGATGGATTCATCTTCAATTTTTGAAATGAATGTTGATACTTTTATAAAGATAGCATTTGTTTTGGTAGGGCACATTTATATAACAGCCTTTATGTGTTAGACTACACAAACCAAATAATGGCAATCTATGACAAAGTTAATTCACATAACGCATACCACACCCAACTTTGACATCACCGGCTAGGTCATGTCAATGAGAAACATTTGAGAAAATTACATCAAGTTTAGATTCTTTCGAACTAAAACCACTTGGTGTATGTTATGTGTGTCTACAAGGAAAAATGACCAAAGCCCCATTTAGTGGGAAAGGTGAAAGTGCTAAAGAGCTTCTAGAATTAGTTCACACAGATGTGTGTGGACCATTTCTAGTTGAATCAAGGGGAGGTTTCTTGTACTTCATAACTTTTACTGATGATTTTAGTAGATATGGATATATTTACTCAATGAGGTATAAGTTAGATTCTTTTGATTGGTTCAAAGAATACAAGAATGAAGTTGAGAACCAGCTTGGTAAAAAGATTAAGAAACTCCACTCAGATAGAGGAGGAGAATATCTTAATCAGGACTTCATTGATTTCTTACAGGATTTTGGGATTCCATCTCAACTCACTCCTCCTTACACGCCTCAGGGGAATGGTGTAAGTGAAAGGTGGAACTGCACCCTGTTGGACATGGTGAGATCAATAACGAGTCATGCGAGTCATCCATTATCCTTTTAGGGATATGAATTACAAAAAATAGCACACATACTAGACTAAGTACCAACTAAATTGGTAAATGGTATTCCATACGAGTTATGGAGTGGACGCAAAGCCGTGTTATAAAATTTACATGTGTGAGGTAGTGAAGCATTTGTTAAGGCCTCTTCAGGTAAAAAACTTTCACCATGAGGCACAAAGTGTACCATTATAGTATATACCAAGTAAAAAAGGGGATATTACCTATACAACCCCTCATATAAAAAGGTTATAGTGGAAAGACACACCATATTCCTTGAGAGGGAGAACATCTCCAAAAGAGATAGTGGGAGACAGATAGACTTCCATGAATTCGAGGCTCAAGATACATAGGAGTTGGTACAAGAACTGATTCCATAAAGCCCCGTGGAAGAGAAATCTATTCCAGAGACACAAGAACTATGTAGGCTCATGAGAGTGGTGAGAGAACTATAATGATATGGTTTTCTTGTCACTGAGGATTGTGACTCATTATTGGTTGATAATGATGATCCTCTTACCTACAAGGAAGCAGTTGGAGGCATAGATGTTTCCAAGTGGCAAGAAACCATGAATTCTGAAATGGATTCCATGTACCAAAACCAAGTCTCGATTTTGGTAGATCCTCCAGTTGATGTAAAGCTTGTTGGTAATAAATGGTAATTCAAGAAGAAACTAGACATAGAGGGACAAGTCAGCACCTATAAGGCACGACTAGTTACAAAAGGTTTTAGACAGTGCCAATGAATTGATTATAATGAAACATTTTCACCGGTTGTGATGTTGAAATCCATCAGAATCCTATTGGCCATTGTCACTTACCATGTCTATGAAATTTGGAAAATGGATGTCAAAACCGCATTCTTTAACGGGAACCTCCAGGAAGATGTCTACATGACACAACCTGAATGGTTTGTGACTTCAAAGGATAAAAATAAGGTATAAAAGTTGCAGAAATCCATTTATGGATTAAATCAAGAATTAAGGTCATGGAACATTCATTTTTATGAAGCCTTAACAAAATTTGGCTTTGTTAAGAATGAATGTGAGCCTTGTGTCTACAATAGTTTTAGAGGAAGTGCAGTTGTTTTTCTAATAGTATATGTTGATGACATATTACTAATTGGAAACGAAGTTCCTGTCTTACAGTCAGTTAAGTCATGGTTGGATAAATGCTTCTCTATGAAAGACTTAGGTGAGGCAGCATATATTCTTGGGATCAAGATCCATCGTGGTAGATCCAAGAGAATGTTGGGCTTGAGTCAAAGTACACACATTGACAAGATACTGAATAGATTCAGTATAGAAAAGTCCAAGAGGGGATTGTTGCCAGTGTCACATGGCATTCATCTTTCCAAGAAAATGTGTCCTCAAACACATGTGGAAAGAAAGAAAATGGCAAGTATCCCTTACACATCCTTGATTGGGTCAGTCATGTATGTTATGCTATGTATAAGGCTAGATGTTTCTTATGCATTAAGTGTGGTAGGCAGATATCAAGATGATCCAGGAGACCACCATTGGATGGAAGTCAAGACTATCCTTAAGTATCTGAGGTGTACTAAGGATATGTTCCAGTTTTATGGAGGCGATGAAGAACTAGTCATCAGAGAACATGTAGATTCTAGTTTCTAGACTGGTCAAGATGACAAGAAGTCATAGATTGGATACATATTCAGTTTGAATGGTGGTGCAGTGAGCTGGAAGAGATCAAATAAAGGTGTGGTTGTAGATTCTACAGTAGAGTCTGAGTATATCACAGCTTCTGAGGCAGCTAAAGAAGCAGTATGGATGCGAATCTTCATCTAAGTGCTGGATGTAGTACCTAGCAGTAAAGATCCTATCACACTCTATTGTGATAATACTGTAGCAGTGTCACTTGCAAAAGAGCTAAGGTCACATCAGCAGACAAAGTACATACTTCGAAATTATCATCTCTTGAGGGATTTTTCTCAGAGAGGTGAAGTTTTAGAGATCAGTATTTCCATATAAGACAACATGGAAGACCCCTTGACTAAATCTTTGACTCAGTAGAAACATGATCATCATATGAGGTCTAACATACTAAAAGTCATAGGCAGTTTTCTCTATTCCTATTGGGAGTTTGTTAGAGTTGGCATCCTGAGAACCAATTTTTTATACTTTGATTACATGTATGTACACTTATTGTATATTGTTCATTTTTCTACATGACTATAATATAATAATGTCCTGTAATATTTGTTGCATTAATAAGTTCACGGCAGATCCCCGCTATGATGAGAACCTTGAAATGCTATAACAATATTCTTAAACAAAGTTCTACAGTTGGATGACATACTATGATAGGACACATAGTATATAGACCATCATGTGTGAGTACTCGTAAGAAGAAGAGACTCTCTCTCATGGAGTTTTCACTTGGTAATCTCCAAGATGAGAGATTATGAGATAGACCCGCCAGTAGTAATTCTGCATTTCTTGGTGTCATCGGACATTACTATATATGATAATGTGTAATGGTCCTTAGACTGGAAGATTATCATTAACTCATGTCATGACTCGCGCACTTAGATTTTCTAATAAAAACCATCATGAACAAAGTTGGTGAGAAGTAGGGTATATTGGGTGCATCACGAATGACATGTTTTTAATAGATAAGTCGAGGAAAGATTTTTCCCTTCCATATTTATTGAAGTAGATATCTTGGAACCTTTGATTAAAATAGAACTGTCACCCAAATTCCATGGCCTTTGTGTCACGATGAGTTTATTTCTAGAAGTCAAAGAATGACGGATCAAGCATATAGGTTTATGACACTGCCATGAAACCTGCTTGATGAGATATTGAGACAAAGGGATTAAATTACACGGTAAGTGTTCGTATGAGGTGACACGTCAATGCGTCATCAAATTCTTTCTCTTGGGTGCCTTGACCCATTGCTAGACAGTAATCTTGGACTTTAGGCAAGGCCGTCTAATGCCAATGAGAAAGAGGCCTAGAGGGCAACACACTAAGTGTATCCAAGTATCTCAAGTAGAATAAAGATTATTCTCGTATGTTGTTTAATAATTATTCAAGGAATCCTAAATAATTTTATTGTTCGAGGAAGAATAAAAAGAAAAAAAGATATACACATCATGTACATTGAATGTACACATCGTGTAGTTTTCATTTTTGAAAGGAAATGAAAAACTAGTACACACCATGTATTAATGATTACACGCCGTGTAGTTTTTCCAGTCAAGATTTTGAGGAAATAATATCGTTTTATTAAATGATATTTATTATAATCAACATGGGTGCATGTCAGGTAATTAATGATTCGACATGGGGTTTTTCAATAAAAGTTGATGAAATAAATAAAACTTGTAATACATTTATTTATTATCATAACTCTATAACCTCAAACCCGATTATAAATATCCTCACAACCCCAACACTTTTCCCTAATCATTTTGCACAACAATTCTGGAGAATTATCTCAAGGCCAAAAGAACTCCTTCCTCTAAGAATGCTCTCAAGATTGAGATAGATCCTCCTCCATCAAATCAAGGCAATCTAAGGCAGACAACACAAGCAAAGGCTTCTCCATGCTATCACCCGGAGATTCCTTTAGCGACATTCAGAGATACATGGTGCACGTGTGGATCACCACTAGAGCCAGTCTGCACTTGTCTTCTACAACGCAATGACGAATCAAATCAGAACGTGATCATAAATATCAACGAAGAAAGAATTCCATAAAATTTACTTCTGTTCAATTAATTAAATTAATTATAATCAACCTGTGATGATCCTCCTTTGTGGTTCCTGGACTACTCTTCTTCTTTGTCTATTTCTGTGATTTGATCTGTGGAGTCTGGCATTTATCATCATATTGATCACGGATTGATCATTTCTAATAAAAAAAAGTTTAGTGGGAACATCCACCCACGAGATTCTGTTGCGCCAAGGACCTTCATTTTTATGCATGAATCACTTTTTATGAATCTTAAGTTTTTCAAGTATTTCCTTGATCCTCTAAATATTTATTGAAACCAAAAGGGTTAGCATAAAGTATCAATTACATTATAATTTAACCTCAAACAATAATATACAACATTCAACTTAATCCATTATAACCTTAGGACTCATCTAAAATACGTATTTCCAAAATTATAAATAAGGTCACTAAATTTCCAAAATCAACTTAACAACATATTTCCCCCCATACAATATAAAGAATATATTTTTATCAGATAACAAATATATGAATACCATTATCACATTTAAAACCTTAATTATAACATGAATTCTTCCAAATCATTAAATAAGTTTCACCGTAGTACAATCCTTATATTATTCTTTTAACCATGATATCATAAAATAGATCTTTAATTCCAAAATAAAAATACACTAATTATTCCACTTCAACTGTAGTAGCATCAAAAGCTTAACCTTGATCCATTTGCTTTTCCTGAGCTATATTTCCTTGATTCTTAGAATATTAATGGGCATAGTTTCCCAGGTCCCTAAAATTGTAGCACTACACATTACTAGATTCTTTATTTTCCTTATATTCATGAGCCTTGTGACCTTTCTCCCCACACTTGTAAAAAACTCTCATTCTCTTCAGGAAAGTATCGGGGTGCTTCTTACTAAAATTATCATGTGTTAGGAAATCCTTCTTTCCATATTTACCTTTATTCATCTATTGATCCATTATTCTCTTCTTATCTTATTTTCCCATAAATTCATAAAACTTAGAGATTTATTTCTCTATCTTATTAGCACATGAGACTATATCTTTATACAATGAGAAAGTTTGGGAAACCAATGAGTTCAGGAGGATTGTATTTAACCTATAAATGAAATGATCAATATTACTCCTTGGGTTATATATGTAGTTCATATCATGCCTTTCTAACCATGTAAAGTTGGATTCATATTGAGAAAAAATATTTTCCACCTTTTGCCTCAGACTCAAAAATAGACTCTCCATACCCGCTCTCTGTTCACGAGGAAAATATTTTTTGATGAAAAGTTTCTCAAAATCATTCCATTCCATTTTTTCTATTTCCTCATCCTTCTTATTGTTTTGAATCAACAACCACTATTGATTTTCATCTCTTGAGTGATGACAAACTTCCATGACAATATTCTCCCTTTCATTTCTTCCCAAAGAAATAAATATCTTCACTAAAGAACTTATCCATTATTTAACTACAAATGGATTTGTAGTCCCATTGAATAATAGAGGTTTTTGTATTATGAAGGGGTCTAACATTGATCCTTCGTGTTGTGGATAAGGATGATCCATACGGGTAATGTTATTGTTCATAACCTAAGTTAGTTATCCTAGTATAGTTATAAGTTGTTCAGCACCAGTTGTAGCTCCTACTCCAACATCACTATCTTGTGTGGGAGGTAAATCACTACATGGATTATGTGTGTTGATATGGTTTCAATTCCTTCCACTAGGATCCATTTCTAAAAAATGGAATACACTAGATTACGTTATGAATTATAATTATAATTTAAAAATACTAAACATAAATTGAAAAATTTACACATGTCATATCTCATAATCATAAACATGGTTTCTTTGAGGACATATTTACTTTTAAATCCTTTATAATGGATTGTAAATAAAATGTGAATTATCATAAACATATCCCTCATGAGTGGCAAACTAGGTGCATAGTAAGTCTCATTGTCGTGTACCAGGTTACCCTAAGTCAGGCCCCAGAAAACTTGTCAGAGTTGTAACCCCTAGGTACATATGTTCCAGAAGCATGTCCACCTGTATTATCCAAACAATGATTTATTTATAGGAATAAACACATAATCTATACCTTACCAAAGTTCTATGGTGTTCTTCTATACTAATCCTAAAAGTCTATCTTAGGGTTATTTTCCCTAATATTTGTTTTTAAAATGTAGTTTCCTAGGTTTATTCTAAACTTCCTCCAATACCAACTATAATTCCTCAACCCTTGAAGCTCAGATCTGGTGCATTATTTTATTAAATTGGCATAGATACAAGTATCTAATCCCAAATAACTAATCAGTTTAGCAGTCTTGAAAAATAGATTACATAAATGAACCTTACATTATAATTTCAAACATAAAATACAATAAAGGTAATCCTTTGACAATGCTATTATTCTTCTAGATTAACCCTTCATATCAGTCATAATACACATATTTTCAGCCTGGGAAAATAAAACATAAGAAAGGGGTGATCTCAAATGCTCATTAAGGGTAAATAATACTGTTTAATCCATCATAGATAAACATAAAATTTTAAAGAAATGTATATATCTAAAAACCCAAGACCTTAAAACATAATAATGAGAATAATATAGAAAGAATAAATCAAATAATGACTAATAATCGTTGAAATAGAAATTATACTAGTTAAATAATCAAATGTAATATCAATAACTAATCTCATAATGAGGGAATTCATAATGTCGGACACCGTAAATATATTGTCAGGGCTTTAGCCAGGACACCATACATAAATGGGTAAAAACCCAAACTAGTTTGTCTCATGATATCTACCAATACAACAAGGGGCTATAGCGGTCCTTGACCAACACTTACAAATTCCAATGCATTCATTATATTATATGGGTGAAACATAACCAGCATAAACATTTTCATTAAATCATGCATATGAAATGTTAATAAATTAACCATAAACCATTAATGGTGTCAAAATAGCACATCCATAATCGAACATATGGTAAACCCTTAAATAAAATAATATAGATTGTATCATAATAGATCAACCTCAATTAAGCATAAAATACAACAAAGTATGTTTACATGTATGAAAATAATCTAATAAAATCATTAAAAATTTCATGAGAGAAATATCCCTTTTTACTTTGAAATAATTTAAAAGTCATGCAACTATAAAAGAAAATATTTCTTTTGAAAATAACCTTGTAATATTGTAATGTAAGCTTAAAAACTTTAAGGCATTATTACTATGGAAAAAAATCCACTCACACCGTGTAAGTTAAAAATCATTCTTACCGTCGAAAAAAGTCATAAAGTTCCACGTTTGGAAAATGAAAAAAGATTCATTTCAAAACATTTTATAAAAACTAAAATGTTGGTAAAAATGAATTTAAAAAATTATATAATAATATTAATAATATTTTCTAATAAATTTTTATGAAACATTTACATTGATGATAAATATGTCCCAGTAAATACTAATGTATAAACAATCCCAAATAAAAATGAGATTGATAAATTAACCCTTACCTTTGGCCTGATTCTCTCCATACGTGAACAAAAATCATGTATAGTGCTTTTAAACATATTATTAACTTGTAAAATAATCATAATAATATTTATGATATCATATATGATTCATTTATGGCTTTATATTACCCTTTTATTAACAATTCCATGTTAAAGTAACGTTTCAAGTAATAACTGCTTTGTTTATCATACGTGTTTTAACTCATTATCCTTGATCCAATTACATATATCAAGATTTGATTACTTTAAGAATGTAAAAAATTATTTATATATCATATACATTCATTATATAATATCTATATATATATAAGATAGATATATGAAATAGAATACACCATTCATGGAAACGGTATGTCGTACGTACGCATGAACGTTGTTTCTATTTTCTTCTCGTATTGAATAGAAAAAATTAAGTATCATATATGTATATATATATGTATATATATATTATTCCAATAGAATTACTATTTCATGTATTTCATATTTTCTCATTATATACATTATTATAATCATTCTTGAATGGTTAGCGTGGAAGATGAATCTTATCGCGTCGTGGAGACGGTAAGTCGTATGTATGCACGAGTGATGAGATAATTTCCTTATTTTTAAAAGGGTGAAGAATTATATGGTATATTAATTATAAAGAATAAATTCATGTCATATTTATTATTTATATCCATTATATTCATCATTATACCCATCCAAATAAAGTGGTGATGAAAAACAAATTACACCACTATGTGAAGACAGTAAGTCATACGTACGCACGCATGGTGATATTGTTTTTTATTGGATGGATTAAAGGAGTAATATGGTTGTACAATAATCATAATAAAATATTTTAATATATATGATACTATTTTTATTATTTTATAAATTAAATTATGTGTGAAGATGAATTTGAAGATGAAATAATTTTGAAGGAGTTGGTAAAAATGATTACCTCTTCTTCAGTGAACCTCCTTTTTATCTCCACTTAGGGACACTAGGGTTGGTATGTTGGGAATACAAGAACCTATAGGATGTGGATATATAATTTCAAAATGAAAATTTTCAGGGTTTGGTTGATCAAGAAGGCTCAATGTGGTGTGAGGAAGTGAGAGAGGAGGTTCGTTTTTATATGAGAGGGGAGGGGCACCCTTGGAATCCCTAAAAATCTTAAATTAATATGAATTTATTGTCGATTTCAAATATCTAAAAAGTTAGTTATTAATAATATAATGTGATTATGGATCAAAATACTATCAACCAATAATTTTTATACAGGTTTAGGATATATTTTGGCCCTTAAATTTTGGCTTTAACCCTAAATTAATTCTTTTAACTCTTAGCGCAACAACATGTGTTTTTATTACTTAAGTGTTAATATAGCCACTATAAAATTACAAAAGAACCCAAAATGTATCATTGATGAAATATTTATTTTCATTCTGGTAATTTTACAAAATTTTATATTTTTATAAATTTTATGTCATTTAATAAAATATTATTTATTTTAAAGTATCATTTATGTAAATTTTGATACTATTCATTATTTGTATTTTTAAAAATACCATAACAACATGATAACTTCTAAAAAACACTTATAATATATCCATAACATGTCTAAGTTATATATAATTTTTTTATGTCATTAATTGTGTCAAATTATATTTATTTTAAAAAAAATTATATCATTTATTTGATATTTCCATTGATTAAACAATTATTGCATCATTATTATGCAAGACTTTAATTAAATTATTTCTTCTATAAAAATTAAAATTAAATTATAATTATTAATATGAATTTATTATATTTAAAATTACAATTTATTGTTTAATTTATCTCCTATATAACCCTGTATTAAAAAGGATTTTGTTATTAAAAATATGAGTGTGATATTTTCAACTTATCTTTAAATAAAACATAATAAATATCATATTCTTACCCAAGTTGATTAAAAAGATTATAATTTTTTCATAAGTATTTTTTTTTTCGAAATCCAAATATTCAATGAAATTTGAATAAGTGTTACGGTAATTTTATAATATTATAATATTATTTTTACCATTAATTGCATGATTTACCTTTAACTGTAGTAAAACCAATACTAAAGTTACTATTAACAAAAAAATAAAGTTGATCCTATTAGACTCTAAATATCATAATTATTCAACCTTGTATTTCCATTTTTATAAATTCAATTCACAGAAGTGGAAAAATTAAGTTTAATACTAATCTCGTAGATGTGGCGAGAAGGCGGGTACAAAAAAACGTTCTTAAGTTCAATATGATTTTATATCTAATTTCAATATAAAAAATGATTCAAATAACTAAATTGGATTAATATATGTATTATTGATATATTTTTAATTTAAAAATCAATTTAAATTTTAATAATTATTTAAATGAAAAGTCGGTTTTTAACTACAATGTGGTATTTTTTACTATTCAGAAAAAAATGATACTTCTTAAAAAAATACCAAAAATTAACCTTAAGATAATTTTGAAATTTTTAATTCAAAGAATAATATAAATTTTTTAAATAAAAATTATAATAGTGTCAAAAATTATATTTAAATTGGTTTCACCATTAAAATACGGTAAAATTATCATTTTTGAAAAATACTTCTTTTATGGAAAAAATTGAATTTGTTCTTATATCATGTCTATAAAACATATAATATTATTGTTAAAATTATTTGGAATATATATAATACTATTCATTCCCAATATTTTAACATCTAGGTTATATTATATTAAATAATAATATACTCTTGTTCAGAAAAACTCGGTCTTCCGTATAACGCAAGCTATCGAAGAAAATATCTCTTGCATGTAATATAAGATAACTTAGTGTTTCATGCATTACAAGCTACAGAATATATTAAAAAAAATTATAAATTCTTGAGGTGTTACAAAAACATTCTTTTAAGATAGTGTTTATAGAACATCATAAATTTTTACCCTCGTGACGTCCCTGACCCTAAATCCACTAAACCGGTGCTCTAAGTCGGGTTTACAAATTCCCTCAAGCGCGCCTACCCATATTCCAGAGGTTGTTGACTAGTAGTGAGGATATAATGGATCACATGGGGAGATTATACCCTCTTTAATAGAGTGAACCACAACATATAACATATGAATTAAATGGAATTAATAATCCAAAAACCAAAACATGAATTACCAATCAATTCCTAAATAGGGTACAAACCACAACCAAATAATAAATATTTCATGTCATTCTAATAGTTCCAAAAGTAATGGAAAACCCAAAATAAACACCAATAGTTGAATCCAAAAAATTGGTCTTGTCTCCTTATCTAGATCCACATCCATTCACATCCCAAGTATAACTCAACTCCCTAGCATAGGGTCCTTGACCTTATACTAACCTGTAACCATGAAATATGCTTGGGTACCCAATGGCGCCCAAGTAGGTTGTGAGTAAAACTCAGTAGGCCACCCCCAACGATGTCTACAAAATACCCAGTCTAAACAGATAGTGCATGCATGAACTAAATAAATAACAAGGTAAAAAAATAAAACTCATGTTCCATTAGATAAAAATGTTCACTTTAACCATTTTTATCACTTAGTTTATTTTCATCACTTCTTATTCTTCATTTCTAAATTCATTTTCATCATGTGATCCATGGGTTAGGAATTTACATCTTTTACTCAATGGATTAAACTGATTAATTACTAATCCTAATGGAATAAATCAAGTTCCCAATCTCTCTAGGGATAAACTTTTCATAAAAATTCACATCACACTTACCTTGGAGCCTTAATCTAGGTAGGCTCATCAAATGCATCTGTTAGAGGTATAGAGCCTTGATACCCTTCCCGAAACTATGCATTTTGGGGTGGTTCTTAGATCCTCAGTCTTACCTAACCCGTGAGCGTACATCCTCAAGTCCAATACCCCAAAACTATCCGTCCATGTTCACATTATTATTTATCCTTTTATCACATATACCATATCAAAAACCATACACAATCAATAAACATAAAATTCGTATATCATGATTATTCAACATGTGAATTTAACATCAAGTCTTAACCCATTAGCACATTTACCAATTACATTACATATCCCATTTAACCCATTTATTATATTCAACTATTCCCATACATTATCACATTTATCATTTCATATGCCATAAACCATTAGCACATTTCCATTACAAAATAATAAGTCCTTAGACACAATCACATTAACCCATTTAACATGTTTTATCATTATTCCAAAAATACCTTATGCCATTACTAACAACTAGTCAAAAATACCATTAGTTCCTATTTATAATTTTAAACAACATATAAAAACATTTATCATGGGATCTATTTCAATATAAGTCAATTGCATGCTTAACATTACCATGTTATATGTTTGGAAATGTTGGTGCACCTCATGGGTGTCCCTAAATTGGTTGAGTCACTCTCAATGCATCACACAAGAATAATGAGGGGTTTAATTCATCATTTTATCTACAATTTTACCAAATCTCACTCAAGGAAAAAATTATCATCAAGAGAGAAGCAATATCACAACCACTCATTCACAAATCTATGAAAATACTATGGGATATAACTTCTAGAAAACCTAACTCGAATCTAAAGATGAAACCACTATTAACCTTAGCCTTAGATACGGATTAAAGCACCCTTTGAAGCCCCAACCTAATATCCATCAGAAAAAATAGGTTTTTGGGGATTCATAAAAATAAGAACAAATCTAAAATCCCTAATCCAGAAAAGAGACGCCAGAGGAGCATTAGACTTACCCAGAGCTTTGATCCATAACCAATGACACTCCAAACTGCTTATATTTGAAGAAGAAGCACCCTTGGGAATATTTTTGGGATTGGGATCATCACTAGGGTTTAAATGAGGAGAATAGAGAAGAAAATAGGGTGTGAGACTTAAAATCCTAAGGGGACAGTTTGGTAATTTTTTACTTTTTAATGGGGTGCTGGGTTTGGCTGCACAGTTTTCCAAACCATGCACCAACCATGCACCAACCTCTTCCCAAGGGGTCCAAGTCACACAGTTTCTTGGGAATTCCACACAATTTGGAAAACTGTGCACCAATCGCGTGAAATGCATCTATCCAATGTTTCACAATTTGAACTCACCACTTGAATAGTTTTCATTAACCATACACTAACCCTGAAATATGAACATAATGGCCCAATTTCCCCTCCCTTCATGTCTCGAACCCCTGGAACACCCACGAGCTTCCTCATAAACTTGGTGAACATTTATTCAGCCAAAATTAAGGGATTAAAACCAAAATTTAAATGAGAGTGCACCTCTATGATCTATAATATGAACCAGTCGCCCTTTAAATGGTGCATCTACCTCAAGTTCAACATACTCAACATCAATAACATAGAAGGGGTTAGGGTGATACTTTTGAAGCTAAGAAACATAAAAACCCCATGCATAACACTATACCACTACAGAAGAGCCAATCGGTATGCCACCAGCCTGATCCACTCCAGAATCTCAAATGGCCTCACGTACCTAAGCACCAACTTACCATGTTTCTGAACTCAATGGTGACCTAAGCTTGGAAACATCTGAATAAATACATGATCACCCACCACAAACTCAATAGGTCTATAATGTTGATCCACATATTACTTTTGCTTACTCTGATCCATTTCCATGCATTTCTAAATCAACTGAACCTATTATAATGTCTCCTATATGAGACTTGGTCCAAATAATTTTGATTCCCTAGATTATATCCAAAAAATGGGGATCAACATGGTCTACTATATAGAATCTCAAATGGTGCCATCATAATCGTAGCCTAGAATCTGTTTTTGTAATAAAACTCAACAAGTGATAAGTTTTTTTCCCACGATCCACCAAAATCTAGAACACATTCCCTCAAAATGTCCTCTAGAACTTGAATAGTATGCTCTGACTGTTCGTCTGTCTATAGGTAGAAGGTTGTACTCAAAAATATCTTAGCAACAAGTGCTCTATATAATACCTTCTAGAAGTGAGACATAAAGTGAGGATCTTGATCTGAAACTATAGTTTGTGTTACTCCATGCAATCGCACTATTTCCTGAACATACAACACAGCCAACTGATCCATAGAGAAAGTTTATTAGATTGGTAAGAAGTAAGCCACCTTATTTAACTAATCCATAACTACCCAGATCACATAATTATTCAATGGCATCCTTGGAAGACCCACAAAAAATCCATCATCATGTAATCCCATTTCAATTATGGGATGGGAAATGACTGCAACAAACCACCTGGTCACTTATACGTATCTTTCACCTATTGATACCTAAGTCAGCGCACCACAAAACCTATAACCTCTTTATTTAACCTTAGACACCAATACTGCCTAAAAATATCATAATACATTTTGGTAAAACCTGGATACACTTCCCACTTTGATGCATGAAACTCATTCATCAATTATTCTCACATACACATTGGCAAAACCACACAGCAATAGACATAAATGATCACATCATCTCCAATGGTCCACCTAGAAGGTTTCACCTCACCTTTAAGATTTCATTTCAAGGATAAACACTCCTGATCTTCATGCTGCCACTCCTTGATCCAGATAAAAATTGTGAAATCAAACACCAAGGATGTCGGGGTCAACTTCCGATGCCCATCCTATACCTGCAGATGCATCTTAGAAAATATTTCCATCATATTTCCCTCTGAACTTGATTCCTGAATCACCTGATTCTGAGTCTTCTGACTCAAATCATCTTCAAAACTTTTTATCTTTCTCGATGTGTAAAGTTGATCAAATTTAGAGGGTTTAACATATTAAACCCATCTTCAATGAAGAATATTCAAATCATTATAATAGAATATGTACTTTAGTATTTTATGATAAGTATACACCATAAACTATTCCCCCAAGAAGTAATGATGGAAACATTTTAAGGCATGAACCACCACAGACAACTCAAGATCATGTGTAGGGTAATTTCTTTCATGAGGTCTAAACAATCATGGACCATATGCCACAACTCGATCATCTTGCATTAATAACACTCCAAACCCAACACCAGATGCATCAAAAAACAAGGTATATTTCTTACCTGGCTTAGGTGAGCTCAGAATAAGTGTGGTTGTAAACCACCTCTTTAATTCCTGAAAGGAATCCTCACATGCCCATGGCCACTCAAAATTTATAAACTTCTTGGTCAAACCTAAAAGTGGCACTACCAAATGGTAAAATTACTTAATGAACCTTTGGTAATAGCTAGCCAAACCTAGAAAACTTTTAACATCAGAAACACTTTTGGTATGCTCCCAAGACAGAACTACCTTCACCTTCTCTGGATCCACAAATACACCTTCCTCTAAGATTATGTGTCCTAATAAATTCACATAATTAATCCCTATATTAATTTTGGATAGCTTGGAATATAGCATATGCCCTCTCAGTGTACTCAAGATGATGTTAAGATATTTGTCTTGATTGTCAGGAGTTTTGGATTACACTAATATTTCATCAATAAATAAAAATAAAAAATGGTCCAGGTAAGGATGAAAGATTCAGTTAATTGGGGACATAAACACTATCAGTACATTTGTCAACCCAAACTGCATAACAACTTACTAATAAAACCCATACCTGCTCCTGAAGGAATTCTGCGGTATATCATAAGGTCTTACCCATAGATGATTATACCATGATCTCAATTCAATCTTAGAAAACACTATTTCACCTCTTAAGTGGTCAAAAATATCATCGATATAAGTAAGAGGGTATCAGTTCTTAACCGCCATCTGATTCGGCTTCCTATAGTTGACAAACAACTACAATGACCCATCAGTTTTCTTTGTAAACATCACTGGAGATCCCCAAGGTGACATACTAGAGTGAATGGACCCCATATTATCCTATTACTATAATTGATATTTAAGATCCTAGATTTATTCTAGTGCCATTTTATATGGTGGAATGAAAATAGTTTCTACTCCTGGTAGTAACTCTATCATGAAATCCACATCCCACTTGGGTGGAAGCATTAAGAAATCCTATGGAAACACATCCTGGAACTAATCCACCATAGGAGTAAATTCAATCTAGTCTACTCCCCCATAATCAAGCATAAGTCAACTACTGATAAACTGACCTTGCACGGCCTTCCCAAACATCTCATTGATAAATATGGATATACTTGTCTCCCTCAAGAGACATAAAAATTATCGTACATCAGTAAAAATCAATATGGTCTTGGTATAAAATTATCCATTACATGACCAAAATCATATCAAAACCCAATATCTCAAGAAAAAACAAGTCCCATAAGAAATGGTATCCATCAACCTCAAGTGTACACCCCCTACACTACCTAATATCCTTTGTTTTCACTCCTAATAGTGTATCAATTGATATAACCCCACAGAAAATTTCACCACTAGACCCAACACAAACACAAACTAAGTAAAAACAAAATAATGTATAGACCTTGTGCTAAATAAAGCACTATAAAGTGTGTAATATACAAGGACTATACCTCAAACTTTTGATGGCCTAACTTTAACACCTCTAAGTGTAGTCTAAATTTCAGGAAGCTGACCTTCCTCTCTACCCTAGATCTGAGCCTAATTCCCTAGTTCTATATTGCATTACTAGTATGGGAACTCTCTCCCCAGAGTACCATGTCTTCCACCTCAACTTGTATATTCAATCGAACTCCAAATGTATGGCTGATAAGAGGTAATTGATACCCTACCTTGACTCGGGATTGGCCCCGATCCTCCATTTATACCCAACTATCAAGGATTCCAATAGAACCTCTTCACATGCCCATTATTCCACACACACAGAACTCAACTAGTGGTCAGGTACACTGACCACGCATGTGACCCGACCTACCATGTGGATAGAAAAACACCTGGTCACCACACTAAGTGGTTGTTCCTTTCTTTGTACCACTTTGTGCTCTTCCACCCTAATAAGTATTTCCAAAATGACACTTCCTGCCCTTAGAATTCACACCACGATTCCATGCAATTAGAGCCACAGACCCACTACTTGAATCCTATGTTAAGTTACCTTCTGAAATAAGGTCATGATCCACCACTTTTGTAAACCTATTTAAATATAAAATGTTTACCTAAGACTTAATCTCATGTCTAAGCCCATCCTAAAAATGTATTGTCATCATGACCTCATCTTATGCCAACACTGGAATAAAGCGTTCAAAGTATATGAAATGTCCTTCATAGTATATCACTAACATCGTTCCCTAGTTAAAACTCATAAACTCTATATCCCACTCATGTCTCAAGGTATCTAGATAGAACTATTCCAAAAAACTTATCTTGGAAGTTCATCCACAACATACCATATGTCTGTTGGGTCTGAACCAAGATATCCCACCAGTGCTTCATTAGTCCTCGCAAAATATATATTTACAACTTGACTCTCTTCTCTACAGGGGTCTCTAAGTGATCCAAAATTTTCTGGATGGACTCTATCTAGAACTCTACACCCTCAGGTCCACCCTCTCCAGAAAATGTTAGAGGGTGTTGCAACTGAAACTCTCTGGTCAGATCAAACATACTCGGTAATTCCCACCTTGGGTTCCATTCCATCATATGAATAAAATGAGTGAAGTTCTCATAGAACTGCTACTCTCCTTGATTACCTTAAACTACCATAATCTCCTACCTCGCTTTGGGGGGAGATTTCTCAATGACGTTTTCTTTTCTCCTAATCGACAAACATCGATGTGGCGGCATCTTCTATTCCAACAAACACCATCATGTCTAAAACACTACCCTAGACCATCCCTACCACGGCTCATAGATAATGTGGTTAAAACAATACACATAGACACAACCCTTTCATTAAACACCTTTTTAAAACTACTTCCTTAGTCACAACATATATTTTCCTCTTAAACACATTTCCCATTTCATAATTTGTACAACCAATATATTAACTCATTTACAACCCCTTATTAAAAAAATTATCTAGCCATTTATTAATATTATTCCTTTTTACCCATTTGCATCATCTTTATTAGACATAATTTTCTTCAAATTTTCAAGAAATTATACCCTCCATGTCTTGCACACCCATCTCGTGTGTGCCTATCAGCATCCATGCCACCTATATCCCTAGGTGCCAATAATAATGCATGAATGAAAAACCTCATGTCATTTTTTCTATGAGAAAAACATCATAAAACAGTCACATCACATAACAAGTGCATCAATCATTGGTTAAAAACCATTCAACAACAAAAATACACACCAAGAACAACAATCCCACTCTAGGTGACTTGGGTTTTCCCTCATACTTGATTTAGTTTCTCCCAAGAATGAACTCATTTACAAATCCAACACATCCTAATCTCATTTATACCATTACAAATAGTAGGACCATAGAAAATAACCCTATTATAACAATTTTTAACATCCTTGGACTTAAATACAATAAATTGGTGCTTGAGCTAGGTCACCACATGACCTCAAGTGTGCCTCCCCATATGTCATAGGTTGGCGACTAGTAGCGAGGGTCTAATGTATCACATGGAGAGACTATAACCTCTTTACGAGAGTGAGATACAACAGATAACAAATGAAATAAAGTAAATAATAATCCAAAAGCCAGAACATGCATTACCAACTAGTTTCCAAATAGGGTAGAAACCACAACCAAACAATAAATATGTAATGTCATGCTAATAGAACCAAAAGTGAATGAAAACCCAAAATAAATATCAACAATTGAATCCCCAAAGTGGGGCCTGACTCCATGTTTGAATCCTCATCCATGCACATCCCTAGTCCAACTCAACTCCCTATTATAGGGCCCTTTCCCTTTTCCTAACTTGTAACCATAAAATCTGCTCGGGTACCTAATGGAACGCATGAAGGTTGTGAGTAAAACTCAATAGGATACCACCAATAGTTTATACAAAATATCCAATCTAAACATATAGTGCATGAAAGAACTAAATAAATAACAAGGTAAAAAAATACAACTCGGATGCCAATAGATAACAATGTTCACTTTAACCATTTTTATCACTTAGTCCATTTTCATTACTTAACCTTCTTCATTTCTAAATTCATTATCATCATGTGCTCCATGGGTTAGGCATTTACATCTTTTACACAATAGCTTAATCCAGTCGATTACTAATCATGAGAGAATAAATAAAGCTTCATACCTCTATAGGGGTAAAAATTTTATAAATATTTACATCACACTTACCTTGGGGACTCAGTCCATGTAATCTCATAAAATGAATTTGTTAGAGGTATAAAGCCTCGACCCCCTTCCCTAACCCATGCATTGTGGGGTGGGGTTTAGAGCCTCGGTCTAACCCGACCTGTGGGCATTGATCCTCATGTCCAATACCCCAAAACTATCAATCCATGTGCACATGCTTATTTATCAATTTACTATATATACCATATCAAAAACCATACACAATCAATATACATAACATTTCCATGTCATAATTATTCAACATGTGAATTTAACATCAAGTCTTAACCCATTAACACATTTACCAATTACATTACATATCCCACTTAAATCATTTAGTATATTCAACTATTTATATACATTATCCCATTTATCCCATTTATCCCATTTATTATTTTATATTCCATAAACCATTAGAACATTTCCATTAAAAATTTGTAAGTCATTTGAAACATTTACATTAACCCATTTAACTCATTTTCTCATTATGTAAAACAATCCCTTATGCTATTACCAAAAACTAGAAACAACTACCATTAATGCCTCTTTATAATTTTAAAAAACTTATTAACACATTTATCATGGGATCTATTTCAATATAAGTTTATTTCATGCCTAACATTACCAGGTTCTATGTTTAGGAACGTTGGTGCACCCCATGGATGGCTCTAAATCGGTCTAATCACTCTCAATGCATACCAATGGGATCATGAGGAGTTTATTTCATCATTTAATCTAAAATTTTACCAAAACTCACTCAAGAAAAAAATACACATCAAGAGGGAATCAATATCATAACCACTCATGCACAAATCTATGAAAAGAATATGAGATATAACTTGTAGACAAACTACCTTGAGTCCGAAGATGAACACACCCTTAACATTAAACTTAGATCAGGATTCAAGTACCCTTTGAATCCCCAACCTAGGATCCACAAGAAAAAATGGTTTTAGGGATTTGGAAGAAGAAGAAAAAATCTAAAGGCTCTAATCAGAAAAAGATAAGTAAGAGGAGCATTAGACTTACCCAGAACTTTGATCCATAACCAATGATACTCCAAATGGCTTAGAATTGAAGGAGAAGCATCATTGGGAAGATTTGGGGGCCTAGGTTCATTACTAGGGTTTCATGGGTGAATGGGGAATAAAATTAGGTGAGAGACCTAAAATCCCGAGGGGAAGTTTGGTAGTTTTTCACTTTTTAATAGGGTTTAAAGTTTTCCCACACAGTTTTACAAACCATACGCCAACTATGAACCATCCTCGACCCAAGGGGGTCCAAGTCGCATTGTTTCCCAGGAATTCCACATAGTTTGGAATACCGTTCACCAACAATGAAAAATTCCTTTATCCAAGGTTGTACGGTTTGGCCTCACATCTTTCACGGTTTGAGCTAACTATGTTTTAACCCTACAACATGCATAGAATGGCTTGATTTCCCCTCATTTCATGTCCTTAACCCCTGGAACACACCCGGGCTTCCTCGTACACTTGGAAAACCTTTATTTAGCCAAAATTAATGGATTAAAAGAAAAATTTAAATGATAATGCACCTCTATAAAGTCAAGGATCTTAAAACCCCAATGATATAAGTTCAAATCTTGGAAAACATCATTGTATAAGAAATTAGAAGAAGGTACAAAACCTTCTCTAGCAATATGTGATGAGTAGTTTGAGAAAGTAAATGAAATTATCACTATTTTTTATAAACACTTTTCAAAAAACCTTACAAAAATGGGTTAGAAAAAGATATAATTTTTTTGAATTACAATATTAGAATTGTTTTTATTCCAAACATTATCTTTATTTCATGCATGTATAAAAAAATGTTTGTGATAATTCTATTGGAACGTTACTAAAGGAACTTGAAAAACTAAAATATAGAATTTAGGATAGGTTATACATGATTGATATGGGTATAAGGGAATATTTTTCACCAATTAAGAGTGAAAATTGAATTTTATTCCTTCGGTGTCTTAAACACTTTCTAGGGAAGAGTAATTTTAGATTTTTAACTTCCTGAATCATGTAAAGGTTTTAGAGGGGTATTTATAAAATATTTAGAATATCATGCCAATTGATAATTTAAATTTAAAGGGATTAAAATAGAATAACCATCATCTTTTGTTATAATATTTAATGTATGTTTCTTTATATTTCATTATATATAAAGAAATTTTAAACACATTAACCATATTTTGATTATTTTTAAATAATATATGTAGTAAATTTATAGACTTAGAAAAGATGCTAAATATGGAAAAGTAAATTGTCATATTATGTGAATTAGATACATTCTTCCCACCACTATTCTTTAGTATAATGGTTCACTTGGTTAGATATATCTAACTATGTAGTCTGGCACATTATATATGGATATATCCCTTTGAATAGAATATAAATATTTTGAAAGGGTGTTCAAAAATTGAATACAAACAAAAGGTTTCATTGTAGATTTATATATTATCAAGGAACTAATTAAATTCTATACTAACAACCTATTTTATATGGATAGTATTGGTATCCCAAAATCTCATCACAATAGGCACTTTTTGTTTGAAGGAATTTCTAAAATAGATTTTATTTCAATTAGTAATACATAGTAAGAGCAGGATCAAATTCATGTTTTACATAAAAATATTGAGGTTGTGCTATATTTTTCAAACTCTCAAAGTAATTATAAGGTATTTGAATATATCAAGGGTTGAAATATAGATATCAAATGCACATAATAAATAGTTTATAGGATAGTTTCAAGACTATGTTTTAACAAGTTATTTTTAAATCCAAATTCAATTTTAAAATGACTTTGATAGATAGATAATAGACCAATTGTACATGTATTATCATATTATGGTTATATAATTAACATTTATACATCCTATTAAAAGGAACATGATGAATGTAGGACAATGAAAAATAGTTAGTTACTCTTATGGAAGAAGGATTCATGTATCTGGTACCAAGGATAAAAATCCAATTTACACAATTATTTCATACTTTTTAATTGTAAAAAAATATGAGATTTGGATTATAAAACTTCCCAAGTGAAAAAAAATCAATAAAAATGGGTTGATAAGAGGAGTGTAGTTAAAATTTAAGAATAAGGATTAATGAAAGTGAATTTTATTAAGTAAAGGTAAAAAGGGATGGTTTGTTCATAATGGAATCACAAAACGTAAAAAAAATTTATTCCCCAAATATAGAAAATACAAATTGTTCAACTGTTCTGATCCTAACTAAAACTGTTGTAGGATCAAATGAAAATTAAATTAAGGAAGAAAATTTCATTAGGATGGCACAATATTTTCATGGTGGTCCTAATATAGATGGAATATTGTATGTATGAGGGGACCAGTAATATGGGATTTTGGTACTTGATTGAGGTTCTAAATCCCTTAAACCTTTAAAGAAAAAAGAGTTTGATGAACAAATCAAATATATTTGATTATATTTATAATGTGTTTCCTTTTAATATTATGGGTTCAATACTATATTTACATAATCTAAATTAAATATTTATCTACTTATATAGATAATAGCCTCTAAATCTACTAATTCTATCAATATTAATGAATAATATATAGGAAATGTTGGGATTGTGAAAATGTTATAAGGTGAACAACATTCTAGGGCTGAGCAACAACCTGGAGGTGATCAATTAATAAAAAGTGATATGGTTAAAAACAATTAGTGTGTAGTGTGACAATGTTAGTAAAAAATATAAAATAAATAAGTAGATGTATAAAATTTGAGATTTTATAGAATGCACATGGTCAAATAATTAACCTTATAAAGTCCATTTCCATTAGTTACATTAGGGTATATACTCGAATGCAAGTGAAAATTGATATAGATACATGGAATGATGTTTCTCTTGCATTGAAGTCAATAATTTGGGAATATATTAGGGTAAAATTATGATATAATGTTTCCATTTTACTGAAAAATAAAATAATGAAACCTCGATTTACTATTCATTATCCCCTAGAGAGTTTATTTATAATAGAATATTATTAGATTAAATTTATACTAATGGTTTTTGGAAAGGTTCATAGAGAATTTCAAACACTTCGTATGAAACATCATCATAGGGATGCTGAGGGGAAATTAAAACCCCACCCAATAACCATATATGCACACATAAGAAACCAATAAATGGGGGATTATTTTATTGAACATTGGGAGGAGGAAGAATTTAAGGTAGATTTTAGTTGGTATAATTTTATTTGACATTTCATGTATTAATCAATTTTATTTAGAATTATTGATTTATGAAATAGAAAATGAGTGTAAAAAATAAACATGAATTGAAACCACCATACCTATACGATTAATAAAGGTTGGGGTATTCTTTTCTTGATCAAAAATGGAATGAATTTTAAATCTATAATAAAACTTTTATGTGATATAAAACAACATTATAATTATGTTCCCTTGTTTATATGAATATTTATGAATCAAAATTTCAATAAACTTCCATAACACATAATTTGTTATGGAAGGAGGCTTTTATAAATAAAAATAACTGAATTGTATATAAAAACACATAGAAAGTATGATAATAATGTGTTTATATGACATAATAGAAATTTTTTATTCTTTAAAATAGTATTATATAAAAATGAAACTTTTTTTACCATTTTTTCAAACGGTTTATAAATAATAATATTCATATACTTTATCTAATGAACAATTAATTTGAGTTGAACTATCCAGAATAGTATGGTTGTTTTAGAGGTGTAGGTTTTTTTAGTGTTAGTTTGAGAATAATTTGAGAAAGAAAATACACAAGGGGATATGTATGATAAAATGAAAAAGATGCAGACATAAATATATGATCTCGCATAAAAAGTTAGTTGGTAGGATGAAGTGATAAAACAATTTCGTTGGAGGGATCACAGGGAAGAATCAACAAAATAGAAACCACAACACGAAGATCCACTCTCCTATTTTTCAGTAAGCCCAAAGTATATCTTACATTGTCTGAATTGTTCACTCTTACTATCTATTAAATTGAGGATTAAAATATATACTGAAACTTAACTCAGTACCCATTAACTTTTTAAGTATTTTCCAAATATTTTCTGTAAATCTGATATCATAATTAGATACAATAGAGAGACTGACCCCATGTAATTTTACTATCTATTTAAGATAAATTCTAGAAAGTTAATCGAAAGACATAGAATCTTGAATAGGAAGAAAAGTAAACTGATTTAGAAAAACAATTAGCAATAACCCAAATTGAATTATTACCTTAATATGTATTCGGTAATCCCACAACAAAAATTTATTAAAATATTCTCCCATTCTCATTTAGGCACTGACAAAGGATGAAGAATACCCATCGGTAGTTGTTTCTCAGCTTTAACTTATTTAAAAGTAAAACATTTCACAGTAAAATTAGTAATATCTTTCTTCATACCTTTCCACAATTAATATTCCCAAATATCTCTATACATATTAGTATTGTTGGGATAAATGGAAAGCGAAGAGTTAGTAACTTCACTCAAAAATTGATTTTTCAATTGGGAATCACTTTTCACACAAAACCACTTACTAAACTTGACAACACCTTCTTTGTTAACAATAAAGTGAGGCAATTTATCTTTTTTAATCAATTATACATTTTCTTACAATTCATTATCTTCCTTTTGAGCCTTATTAATTGATTTAGATAAGGATTAATATGTTAAAACCTGATCCAAATTATAATAATTTTCTACATACACAATTTCTAGGATGATATTCATTAAATCATTAACCAAAGGATCATGTTCTTGACATAACATAATTAATGATACATTATATTTTCAAATCAAGGAATCACCTACCTTGTTTTATTTAACTAGATAATAGTGAATCATGAAATCATAATCCTTTATCAGTCCTAACCATCTTCTCTTCCTCATGTTCAACTCTTTTTGAGTAAATATATACATTAAACTTTTATGGTTAGTATATATTTTACATTTTACCTGATATAAAATATTCCTCCAAACATTTAAATCAAAATCCATCATTGAAATATCAAGATCATACATAGGGTAATTTTTTTCCTAGATTTTCAATTAACATGAATAATATGAAATTGAATGATCATCATGCATTAATACTCATCCAAGTCCCTTCAAATAAGCATCACTGTAAATAAAAAAAATCACCATTTATTGTTGTTAAGGATAATACTAGATTATTAATGAATCTTCTTTTCAATTACTGGAAATATACATCACATTCCTTTTTTCATATGAATTTAAATCCTTTCTAAGTTAACTTAATTAGGGGGCTAGAAAACCAAGAAACTTTTTCAACAAATTATTTGTAGTAACTTGCTAATCCAAGAAAGCTTTGAATCTCAGTAACATTTATAGGCCTTGTCCACTCTTACATCACTTTATCTTTAGTATGATCAATATTTATTCCATATTTAGAAATAATATTCCCAAGGAATTAAATATAGTGTGGCTAAAATTTACATTTAGTTAATTTTCTATACAACTTGTTTTATTTTAAAGTCATAAAAACAATTCTTAGGTATTTCTCATGTTTCTTATAATTTTTAGAATAAAAAATAATTTCATCAATGAAAACCACTATAAATTTATCCAAATAATCATATAAAAATCTATTCAAAAGATCCAAAAATACAGCTGGTGCATTTTTTAACTTGAAAGACATAACTAAAATCTCATAATGACCATAACTAGTATGAAATGTATTCATCCTTCAAATTAAAATGGTGATACATTAACCTATGATCAATCTTAGAAAAATACTGAGTACCATAGATATTATCAAACAAGACATCGATATGAGGCAATGGATACTTGTTATTAATAGTGATGTTATTAATGTTAGGCCCCAAGTTGTGTTTTGGTTGTATTTTTTGTTAATCGATTGGTATGATGAAGAAGGAAAGGATGTTGAGAAGTTTTTTGAATGGGAATTCAGATTTAAAGGGATTGAAAGAAATAAGTTTTGTGGGTGATCAATTTTTCTGATAAAAAAAAAGGTATTCTGGATCATTTTGTTTTCAATAAATATTGTATTGGTTTCAAAAAAATTGTATTAAACTTTGTTTTCAAAAGAATCAGATCCATGTTTTCAAAAAAACTGGATCCATGTTTTCAAAAGAATTGGATCCAGGGTTTCAAAAGAATCATACTCACTATGAAGGTCCATCATAATGAGAAGAAACTATTTTTTAGGAAAAGTTTTTTGATCGGACTTGAATTAGGTCGGGAATGAAAGTGAATACATCTTTCTAGAAGTAAATGTCATCGGATTTACTCTGGAACTGACATAAATGAAGTGGATGTTTTGAATCAGAGTTTCTATAGATAAGATTGAATTAATTTTGATGATTCTTTACTAATTTGTATTTCATATAAATCATAAGTTTAATTGAGAACTTGTGATGCAATCTTGATGGAAGAAAGGGGGAGTTAAAGAAATGATGCCAATATGAAAAAGATTGTATCCAGATTTATCGTATCTGAGTGTCTAAGAGAAAGAAGTGATGTTGATTGTTTTTAAAAACAATCATATTCAGGTTAAAGAAGAGTGAATATTTGTGCATATTTAAAAAGTTGGTTCTGATTGAAGAGGTGGTACCAATTTAAATGGTGGTGTTGATGAAAAAGGTGGTGCCGATTGAAGATGTGATGTGTAAAGACCCGTAAATTTCAAGGAAATTTTTTTTCTTAACTTTCTTTGGAATTTTACAAGAGCGCAGTTTCTGACGGCACCTGATTCCGAGGCCCGGTATGCCCGGAATCATTTTCCGAAGTTTGGCTCGGGTACGTTCAGTGAACGGACGAGCGGGTTTTTCTAACTTTTGAACCGGTGCCCGGAATCGAATTCTGAGGGCACCGATGAAATCGCAGCACCGGTATTCGCATAGAAACGCCTCTTCCGGAGATGCGTTTGCTCGAGTGTGGTTTTTAATTTTCAGGCTTAAAGTTGAGAAATAAAATAATTTTGCGACAACTTTATTTTATTTCGCTTAAGCCACTTGGAAGCCACTTGAGGCCACTTAAAGGCGGCTTGAACTGAGTTGAACCGGATAGGATGCTATCCAGAAATATCCTACCCCCTTGGTAGGATATTTGTGAGGTGGGGCCCGCACGAGCCCCGTCGTTTCTTTCCGCTAAGAAACGCACCCGCGAAAACCCGTCTTAATGAAAGTCAACTGACGCGTTTCTTAAAAATCTTAACGGACCATTTAATTGGGCGGTTTATTTCGTGAATTAAATGGGCTGTTTCTTTCGTTGAATTAATTCAACGAATTAATTCAATCGTTTCTTATCCTGTTTTCGTGTGTTGGCATGTTAATAAAATAAGACCAACCAAAACCTTTTGGGGGATTACTGGTTGAGACAGAATCCTTGTTCCTCTTCCTCCTTCGCGAAGAACGCGAAGAACGCGAAGAACGCGAAGAACGCGAAGAACGCCGAACCCGGAAATTGATGACGCGACGCCGTGATCCGCAACGCCGACAACGTTCTTCTGCGACATCTCTTCCTCCGTGACGGATCTTCGATCGGCTTCTTGAGGTAAGAGTCTCAGACCTTCCTTTTTTATCTCCTTCGTGGTTCTTAACCAGAAACACGGATTTAATTAATTAAATTAAATCTGTTGTTTCATGGTGCGTTGAGTTCGCCGACTCAACACCGGATTCCGCGACGACGCGACGCCTCCCCGCGACGACGCGACGATCCCTCTCTTCCGCGACGAGCTTTTCCGCGAAGAACGCCTGCGCGCGACGATCGACGAGGTAGGGATTTTATAATTTGGAATACACCTCTTTATTCCCGTGAACGTTCTTTAAAAATTAAAGAACCAGTTTCTATTGAACAATTTTATTTTATTAAAATTGTCGGTTCATGTGTTGAACAAATTTCTCCCGGTTGTTTATCTCTAACGCGGAGGGTGCGGGCCAAACGAACACGGCCCGATGACCCTCTGCCGTTCTTCTTTTTGTGCGGATTTGACGGGCGACGACGGAACATGCCGCAACGGATGTTTGATGATTCCGCAGTGAAGGACAAGTCCCGGGAGGAGCAGCGGCGCAGGCGGGAACAAAATCGGACCACCGGAGCGATACCGGTGGCCCGCGGAACTCGCAGGCGGCGCGGGTCGCCGGCGCGGCGGCGCCGGCAGCTGGGAGCGGCGGCGCCCCGGCGCGCCGCCGGACAGGCCGCCGCGACTCAGCGCGGCGGCGGCGGCACCCGCGGACCCACGGCCGCGCGGGTCCGGTGCCCTCGGATGCGGCTGAAGCCGCGTCCCGACTCAACGCGGCCCCACGCGGGGGGCCGCGGCACCACTTGGCCGCGGGGGGCGGCGCCCCGCGTGCCTCAGCCGTTCGGCCGCTCGGCCGAACCGGGCCAGGCCGGTCCGATCGGCCGGGCTGGGTCGGCCCGGGCCCGGACCCCCGTCTTTAGACGGTTTTTCGTTCAAACGCCCGTAACTTGAGCTACGGGCCTCCGAACGACGCGCCGTCAGCGGCAACGCGATCCTTGCATCGAGACGGTCGTTTCGATATACTATACTCAAGGTGCACCTTCCTTTTCGGGAGCCTACGTAGTTAAAACTCCGTAGTTAAGCGTGCTTGGCCTAGAGCAGTGATCAGGATGTGTGACCTCCTGGGAAGTTTCCCAGGGTGGGTGTGAGACGGAAAGACCAATAACTAACAGACCGGGCGTCCGATTGATGTGCCGTCTGTTTTGTTGTTTTCCTCTAAGTGAGACGGATCTTTTGGCATACTCTTCCCGAGGTTTGGACGCATGTGGAGTACGGTCGGGTTGGTTTTTCCTTAAAACCAACCGGGCCCCTGGGACGAAAAAGCCAATAACTCTCAGACCGGGCGTCCGATTGACGCGCCGTCTGCGACGTTGAGTTCCTGTTGTCGATACAAAACTTTTGGATACATCAACTTCGGACTTTGTGTCAGTTGATGTATCAGCCTCTCGGCTCGTGGAGCGGACCCTCCCGAACGAGCTGCTGTGTGCGGGAACCCTAGGCTGGCTGCGACTGCTTCTTCGACAGCGACGACTGTGCGGAGATCCTCCGTGGACTCCGACGACGACCGTGCAGAGATCCTCCGTGGACTCCGACGACGACTGTGCAGAGATCCTTCGTGGACTCCGACGACGATCGTGCAGAGATCCTCAGTGGACTACGGCGATTACTGTGCAGAGATCCTCAGTGGACTGCGGCGACGACTGTGCAGAGATCCTCAGTGGACTGCGGCGACGACTGTGCAGAGATCCTCAGTGGACTGCGACGACTACTGCACTCAGCGATCCTATGTGGATCAGTGCTACCGATCCTGTGTGGGTCCGATCCTGCGTGGGTCAGCACTCAGCGGTTCTATGTGAGCCAGTACCTACAGGTCCTGCGTGGGCCCGGTCTTGTGTGGGCCCGATCCTGTGTGGGTCACTGCGAGGTCAGTACCTATCGATCCTTCGTGGGTCCGACGACTTAGATGGATCAGTGATCATCTTTATCGTCATCCGAAGAAGTATACCTGTGTGAGCTGAATCTTCTGTTTACCTTGGGCGGTGGAGCGCTTGGTTGTAGCAGCATATCCTTGGTAGTGGAGCGCTCGGTTGTAGCGGCAGACCTGCGATACTGGAGACGAGCGTACAGAGTACGGAGACCGTGTAGCCGGCTGAGACCTGAAGACTGCTCGACCGACTTGACTTGGAGTGAGTCGAATAGCCCAGTGGACGGAGCGCCCGGTATTCGGCGGCAGACCCACGGCGGACGGAGCGCCTGGTAGTTGGCAGCAGACCCGCGGTACTCGACTAGAGGAGTGCCTATGTAGGCTATTTGGGTGAGCGCCCGGTATTTGGCAGCAGACCCTCAGCGGACGGAGTGCCCGGTAGTTGGCAGCAGACCCGCGGTACTCGACAGGAAGAGTACCTCAGCAGTCTTAGGTTAGTGAGCAGTACCTCGGAGTCGTGACAGGACCACTGTACACTTCAGAGATGGGGCTCTTCAGCAGTTAGGGTTTCGATAATGAAAATCCTGGTTTGAGTTGAGTCAATGATCCTTGTGTTTCTCTCCTTTGTGGATTGTGTTGAGCTATCCTGTGTGGATTTACTGTCTACTCTCCTTTGTGGATTGTGTTGTTCCATCCTGTGTGGGTTTACGTTTGCTTTCCTGTGTGGACTGGGTTGTCCTTGGGCTCGGACGTTGGAGCCGAACGGGAATTGATGACTTAGGTATATGTATGGGCGTATACCTAAGCCGTGTCAGATGTTACTTCGTGATTGTATCCTTCCTTTGCGGATTATCCTTTGTGGATTTCAGGAGACCTTCGGGGGTCTCGGGGTCCCTACTGAGTAGCTTATACTCACCCCTGCACGGGCTTTGCCCGCACTACGTTGTGTTGGTTGCAGGCGACGGACAGCGCTGATCGTGGTGGAGGCGTGCGGAGCAGGACGGTACCTGGAGGTGGACCACTGGGCGGGACGTACTCTGAGCGGTCAGGTGGACCCGAGGAGCAGAGGAGGCTATCTGTACCCACCCTTCAGGTGGGATTTTCCAGAGGACGGCTCGATGCTGTAGTTTTCCCTTTCAGTTGCTATTTTTCCTTTCAGTTGTACTGTACTGTTGGGCTTGTATTTCCGGCCCCTTTTTCTTTCAGCACAGCTTGTACAGTTTTTACTTAGTGTTTACTTTTCCGCTTGCTTACTCTTAGTGCTTGTTTACTTTTCAAAGGAAATTTCTTCCCTTTTTGTTGGGATTTACGCCTTGGTGCTAGTCGCCAGCCCCTGGCCTATGGAAGGCGGGCTTGGGGTAGTCACGGCACGGGCCCCGAGGATGGGTCGTGACAAATTGGTATCAAAGGTGGTCGGTTCTACCACAGACTCTGATCTTTCTTCTATGTGAAGCAATAGTGTTTAGCGTATTGAGTGTGGTTATCAGTCCAGGGAGTCCAGTGTTGCAGCGGCGGCCGACGTATCCATACACCAGGACCCTGACTTCTGATTTCTGACTTAATGCACGAAAACATTGATTGCATGTGTGTTTCAAGTTTTCTTCGTGATTACTTGTGTCAGCTCACCAGGTATACTGTTCTGACCGTGGCACACTTGTTTCCTTTTCAGGATGGCACGACGACAGCAGCCAGCTAGGGTTCCTAGAGTAGAGCGCGACGACAGCCCACTGAGCGACGAGGCCTCGGTACAGGGCCCGTTGACCGCAGAGGCACCGGCGGTACCTTTACCCGCCGAGCCCCCGATGCTTCCAGCACTGGCAGCTGACGATGCACGACGCCTCGGAGCTCTGCACGAGTTCCAGCGCCAGCGACCACCCACGTTCCGTGGGGAGTCGGACCCCCAGGCAGTCGAGGACTGGCTGGAGGCGGTCGTCCGAGTTTTCAGGCTAGTGAGGACACCAGCAGACCTCATGGTGATCCTCGCGGCGAGCCTACTGCACGCAGCAGCAGGGCGATGGTGGAGCCTGATGCTCCAGGTACACGATGAGGCCTCCCTCATCTGGACGGACTTCGAGAGCCTCTTCCTCTCAAAGTTCGTCCCGTCCACCCTCCATGCGGTGCGCATCCAGGAGCTTCTTCAGCTGCGGCAGGGCAGCTTGACGGTCGCCCAGTACGCGGCGAGGTTCACCGACCTTTCTCAGTACTCGACAGACATGGTACGGGACCCCTTCTTCCGGGCCCGGACCTTCGAGAAGGGATTGAGACATGAGATCAGGGCATCTCTGATCTCCCTCAGTATCCCGACCCAAGCAGGAGTGCTAGAGCGAGCCCTCCTGATCGAGAGCTTCCTGGCTGAGTCCACAGCAAGACCTACCGCAGGGCGGCAGATAGCGGAGTCTTCGGTAGCAGGTAGCCGACGGATGACTCAGGGTTCCAGGCAGACTAGACCTACCGGTGGCCGACTGCATGACTCAGGCTCAGTTGTGCGGGGGAGCCGGGGTGGAGTCAGAGCCAGGCGTGCCGAGAGTGGGCAGTGTTACTCCTGTGGCGGGATTGGTCACATGGCTCGTGACTGTCCGACCCGCCATGCTTTTGATCAGCAGTTAAGTGAAGAACCTCCCAGGCAGAGGCAGAGGTTCGACCGTGGCGGTCCGCAGGGAGGAGGCGGACGAGGCAGAGGAGCTGGCCGAGTAGCAGGTGGTGGGCGACGCTTTGAGGCTCTTCCACCACCACCACCAGGAGGTCCGCCCCGACCACAGGGAGTAGGTGAACATGCGAGAGCTCAGCTTCAGGCAGCCGAGGCCTTCGATCATGGAGCTCTGGGAGCAGATGGACAGGAGCAGAACTAGTGGATACGTCCTTTGTACTTCTAGTTCCTTGTTGCTATTGTGTAGCGTCTTTGTATTATGAGCTGCAATAATAAAAGACGCATACCTTTGTGATATTTTCATCCCTGTCCTCTTTCGTGATGTTACTAAGAGGTTCCAGTTTTGGCTGTTGACTTGACCCTCACTTGTGAGACATCTACTGGAGGAGACCCAGTTACCACACACTGATGCCGACAGTGTAACTCAACCCTTGGAGGCGAGAGTAACGGTTGGATCTCTTGCTAGTAGCGTCGAGGCCTTACGACGTCATCCTTGGTATGGATTAGTATCATCCATGTTAGGATTGACTGTATTAGGCAAAGAATGTGGTTCATCCAGGGGATGGGACCAGACTTCTCTTATCGGCAAAGAAGAAATCTTGCAGCTCTTGTGGGACCTGAGATGGTCCAGGTCATCCAGGGGCGGATAATTACAGCTCAGAGCCGACAGAAGCCTTATGCTGACAGGAGGCGGAGACCACTAGAGTTCGAGGATGGAGACCACGTCTTCTTGCGGGTCTCACCTCGGCGTGGTTTGCAGAGGATTGGCGAGGTGGCTTATCGCCTGGCTCTGCCACCTCAGTTGCACCGGGTGCACGACGTCTTCCACGTATCCCAGCTGAGGAGATACGTGAACGACCCGACGCACATCATTGACTATGGGGAGCTAGACGTGGATGATGGGGTGACTTTTGCGGAGGTCCCAGTGGAGATAGAGGATTGAAAGGAGCGGTCCTACGTGGGCGATCGATTCCTCTTGTGCGCATCAGATGGCAGCACGGGAACTTCCAGGAGAGAACTTGGGAGCGGGAGGCTCAGATGCGTGCTCAGTACCCACCTTTGTTTCCCTAGTTTATGATGTATCTTTACGGGGACGTAAAGTCCGGAGGTGGGAGTAATGTAAAGACCCGTAAATTTCAAGGAAATTTTTTTTCTTAATTTTCTTTGGAATTTTACAAGAGCGCAGTTTCTGACGGCACCTGATTCCGAAGCCCGGTGTGCCCGGAATCATTTTCCGAAGTTTGGCTCGGGTACGTTCAGTGAACGGACGAGCGGGTTTTTCTAACTTTTGAACCGGTGCCCGGAATCGAATTCTGAGGGCACCGATGAAATCGCAGCGCCGGTATTCTCATAGAAACGCCTCTTCCGGAGATGCGTTTGCTCGAGTGTGGTTTTTAATTTTCGGGCTTAAAGTTGAGAAATAAAATAATTTTGCGACAACTTTATTTTATTTCGCTTAAGCCACTTGGAAGCCACTTGAGGCCACTTAAAGGAGGCTTGAACTGAGTTGAACCGGATAGGATGCTATCCAGAAATATCCTACCCCCTTGGTAGGATATTTGTGAGGTGGGGTACGCACGAGCCCCGCCGTTTCTTTCCGCTAAGAAACGCACCCGCGAAAACCCGTCTTAATGAAAGTCAACTGACGCGTTTCTTAAAAATCTTAACAGACCATTTAATTGGGCGGTTTATTTCGTGAATTAAATGGGTTGTTTCTTTCGTTGAATTAATTCAAAGAATTAATTCAATCGTTTCTTATCCTGTTTTCGTGTGTTGGCATGTTAATAAAATAAGACCAACCAAAACCTTTTGGGGGATTACTGGTTGAGACAGAATCCTTGTTCCTCTTCCTCCTTCGCGAAGAACGCGAAGAACGCGAAGAACGCGAAGAATGCCGAACCCGGAAATCGACGACGCGACGCCGTGATCCGCAACGCCGACAACGTTCTTCTGCGACGTCTCTTCCTCCGCGACGGATCTTCGATCGGCTGCTTGAGGTAAGAGTCTCGGACCTTCCTTTTTTATCTCCTTCGTGGTTCTTAACCAAAAACACGGATTTAATTAATTAAATTAAATCTGTTGTTTCATGGTGCGTTGAGTTCGCCAACTCAACACCAGATTCCGCGACGACGCGACGCCTCCCCGCGACGACGCGACGATCCCTCTCTTCCGCGACGAGCTTTTCCGCGAAGAACGCCTGCACGCGACGATCGACGAGGTAGGGATTTTATAATTTGGAATACACCTCTTTATTCCCGTGAACGTTCTTTAAAAATTAAAGAACCAGTTTCTATTGAACAATTTTATTTTATTAAAATTGTCGGTTCATGTGTTGAACAAATTTCTCCCGATTGTTTATCTCTAACGCGGAGGGTGCGGGCCAAACGAACAAGGCCCGACGACCCTCCGTCGTTCTTCTTTTTGTGCGGATTTGACGGGCGACGACGGAACATGCCGCAACGGATGTTTGATGATTCCGCAGTGAAGGACGAGTCCCGGGAGGAGCAGCGGCGCAGGCGGGAACAAAATCGGACCACCGGAGCGATCCCGGTGGCCCGCGGAACTCGCCGGCGGCGCGGGTCGCCGGCGCGGCGGCGCCGGCAGCAGGGAGCGGCGGCGCCCCGGCGCGCCGCCGGACAGGCCGCCGCGACTCAGCGCGGCGGCGGCGGCACCCGCGGACCAGCGGCCGCGCGGGTCCGGTGCCCTCGGACGCGGCTGAAGCCGCGTCCCGACTCAACGCGGCCCCACGCGGGGGGCCGCGGCACCACCTGGCCGCGGGGGGCGGCGCCCCGCGTGCCTCGGCCGTTCGGCCGCTCGGCCGAACCGGGCCAGGCCGGACCGGGTCGGGTCGGCCCGGGCCCGGACCCCCGTATTCAGACGGTTTTTCGTTCAAACGCCCGTAACTTGAGCTACGGGCCTCCGAACGACGCGCCGTCAGCGGCAACGCGATCCTTGGATCGAGACGGTCGTTTCGGTATACTATACTCAAGGTGCACCTTCCTTTTCGGGAGCCTACGTAGTTAAAACTCCGTAGTTAAGCGTGCTTGGCCTAGAGCAGTGATCAGGATGGGTGACCTCCTGGGAAGTTTCCCAGGGTGGGTGTGAGACGGAAAGGCCAATAACTAACAGACCGGGCGTCCGATTGACGTGCCGTCTGTTTCGTTGTTTTCCTCTAAGTGAGACGGATCTTTTGGCATACTCCGCCCGAGGTTTGGACGCAGGTGGAGTACGGTCGGGTTGGTTTTTCCTTAAAACCAACCGGGCCCCTGGGACGAAAAAGCCAATAACTCTCAGACCGGGCGTCCGATTGACGCGCCGTCTGCGACGTTGAGTTCCTGTTGTCAATACAGAACTTTTGGATACATCAACTTCGGACTTTGTGTCAGTTGATGTATCAGCCTCTTGGCTCGTGGAGCGGACCCTCCCGAACGAGCTGCTGTGTGCGGGAACCCTAGGCTGGCTGCGACTGCTTCTTCGACAGCGACGACTGTGCGGAGATCCTCCGTGGACTCCGACGACGACCGTGCAGAGATCCTCCGTGGACTCCGACGACGACCGTGCAGAGATCCTCCGTGGACTGCGACGACGACTGTGCAGAGATCCTCAGTGGACTGCGGCGACGACTGTGCAGAGATCCTCAGTGGACTGCGGCGACGACTGTGCAGAGATCCTCAGTGGACTGTGACGACTACTGCACTCAGTGATCCTACGTGGATCAGTGCTACCGATCCTGTGTGGGTCCGATCCTGCATTGGTCAGCGCTCAGCGGTTCTGTGTGAGCCAGTACCTACAGGTCCTGCGTGGGCCCGGTCTTGTGTGGGCCCGATCCTGTGTGGGTCACTGCGAGGTCAGTACCTATCGATCCTTCGTGGGTCCGAAGACTTAGATGGATCAGTGATCATCTTTATCGTCATCCGAAGAAGTATACCTGTGTGAGCTGAGTCTTCTTTTTACCTTGGGCGGTGGAGCGTTTGGTTGTAGCAGCATATCCTTGGCAGTGGAGCGCTCGGTTGTAGCAGTAGACCTGCGATACTGGAGACGAGCGTACAGAGTACGGAGACCGTGTAGCCGGCTGAGACCTGAAGACTGCTCGACCAACTCGACTTGGAGTAAGTCGACTAGCCCAGTGGACGGAGCGCCCGGTATTCGGCCGCAGACCCACGGCGGACGGAGCGCCTGGTAGTTGGCAGCAGACCCACGGTACTCGACTAGAGGAGTGCCTCTGTAGGCTATTTGGGTGAGCGCCCGGTATTTGGCAGCAGACCCTCAGCGGACGGAGCGCCCGTTAGTTGGCAGCAGACCCGCGGTACTCGACAGGAGGAGTACCTCAGCAGTCTTAGGTTAGTGAGCAGTACCTCGGAGTTGTGACAGGACCATTGTACACTTCAGAGATGGGGCTCTTCAGCAGTTACGGTTTCGATAATGAAAATCCTGGTTTGAGCTGAGTCAATGATCCTTGTGTTTCTCTCCTTTGTGGATTGTGTTGAGCTATCCTGTGTGGATTTATTGTCTACTCTCCTTTGTGGATTGTGTTGTTCCATCCTGTGTGGGTTTACGTTTTCTTTCCTGTGTGGACTGGGTTTTGCTTGGGCTCGGACGTTGGAGCCGAACCGGAATTGATGACTTAGGTATATGTATGGGCATATACCTAAGCCGTGTCAGATGTTACTTCGTGATTGTATCCTTCCTTTGCGGATTATCCTTTGTGGATTTCGGGAGACCTTCGGGGGTCTCGGGGTCCCTACTGAGTAGCTTATACTCACCCCTGCACGGGCTTTGCCCGCACTACGTTGTGTTGGTTGCAGGCGACGGACAACGCTGATCGTGGTGGAGGCGTGCGGAGCAGGACGGTACCTGGAGGTGGACCACTGGGCGGGATGTACTCAGAGCGGTCAGGTGGACCCGAGGAGCAGAGGAGGCTATCTGTACCCACCCTTCAGTTGGGATTTTCCAGAGGACGGCTCGACGCTGCAGTTTTCCCTTTCAGTTGTTGTTTTTCCTTTCAGTTGTACTTTACTGTTGGGCTTGTATTTCCGGCCCCTTTTTCTTTTAGCACAACTTGTACAGTTTTTACTTAGTGTTTAATTTTCCGCTTGCTTACTCTGAGTGCTTGTTTACTTTTCAAAGGCAATGCCTTCCCTTTTTGTTGGGATTTATGCCTTGGTGCTAGTCTCCAGCCCCTGGCCTATGGAAGGCGGGCTTGGGGTAGTCACGGCACGGGCCCCGAGGACGGGTCGTGACATGATGCTAATCGAAAGGTGATGTTGATTGAAGAGGTGGTTTCAATTGAAGAAGTGGTGTTGATAGAAGAGTAAAATATGGTGCCATTTTTTTCAGAATGATTGTACCCATAAATTATTGAATTATGGAAAATAGTATCTAGGGAAATCATACTCAGAATGATCGTACCCAGAAAATATCGTATACTGGAAAATTGTATCCAGTGAAATCATACTCAAAATGATTGTATCCAAAATTATTATACCCTAAATGATAATATCCAGAATGATCATACCTAGGATGATCGTATCCAGGCCAATTGAATTATGAAAATATCATACTTGGTTTGAGAATAAAAGAATGTAGCTTTAATGAATGGAAGGTTACAATACTTTCCAATTCAAGTCAGACGATGCTAAATATGTTCTAAAGTGAATCTAAAGTCATGATGGAAGTCATTATACAAGAATAAGAATCTGAGTGAAGTTTTATTTAGGTGGTTCAAGATAAGAGAAGTATATTTCTGAATGAATTATCAAGGAGAAGTTGTATATTCAAATGAAATATTTGGATTCAAATCGGTTCTGAGAATCGTATTCAGAAAAATAGAGTGGTATCCATTTCATTATACATTTTTTTTCAATTGATATAGAGATTTTTATTCGAGAAATCATATTGAGTAAAATAAAACTCATGTAATTAAATCATACTAATGATTCAAATTAAATTTTAAAGAAGGATATGAATTTTGAAGAAGAATCAAGAAGATTTGAGAAGCGTTGATGAAGTCATAATTGCTTCGAGATTTTAGGAGAAACTGAAATGTGGTTGAATTTGTGTGAGCGGGAAACATTTTTGGATTCCCACCCAAAACTCTCTTGGGTATCCTATAAAAGTTAGAAAGTATATGGTACTTTTCAGATAACAGAGTACTATTCACAGTAGTAGAGGGAGAAGCTCTGAGTTTCTAGAGAGAAGAGTAATTCTTCATATTGATCTTGTATTTAAGAGGTGTTGATGGAGAAGTGAAAGAGAAAATACAATATTGTGATGATTGTATTCAGCTGATCATCATACTCAAAATTTATCATACTTAGTGGATCATCGTATTCATCTTGTCAATTATATTCGGCTGATGTTGGTATCAGGCTGAATTGATCGAAACATATTTTTTCATATTTCTTATCTCCTTATTAGATATTTTCGGACTGAGGAAGTATCATACTAAGTTTTATCATACTCAAGTATTGAAGTTGTGTTGATTCATTTGTATTGTATTCTATAAGGAAAATCAGATTTGGAGAATTTTATTGGAATAATTGGACTTAGAGGAATCAGACTTGGCAAATCAAACCCAGGAAAATCGGACTTAGTTTTCATAACAAAGTCTAAAAGGTTCTTACCCTTCTTTTGGGTAAGGAATTGAAGAATTGTATTTAAATTGAATATATTTGCAGAATTGAAAAAAGAAAAGGTAACATGAGTTGTTACATAACAATTTTATTACCCTATTTTTGTTAAGAGGGTGCACACACACTTTTTTATTGTCTTCAAAGTGCTACACGAGTAAAAGGTCATATCCTACTCGTTGTAATATAGGGATTATTTTCTAGTGGATTGTATTATACTGAATTGTCTCTAAAGTGCTACATGATTGAAAGGGAATGTCTTACTCGTTGTAATCCCGGGATTTTTTTCTAGTGGATTGTCTCCAAACCATACCAATGATGTAACTATTCATATCAAATAGTGAACCTTATAAATACCTATGTTCTTGTGGATATGTGTTTGTTTTGTTTTCTTCTGAGAATTGAAACATTAATAGGAGATAAAGGTTATTTCAATTGAAAGGAAACATAAAAGAAAAACTATCACTGATTCACCCCCCCCCACCCCTCCCCTCAATGATACAAATACATTGTTAGGGTGCTTGTAATTGTTATCAGAGCTAGAGGTTCCCTTCACTCATTCTTTGCTTAATCATTTTAAGAAGAAGTTGTTATGGAGAATTTGAGTTGTGTGAACATTAAGGGGATTATGATCTTAAATGATAGTAATTATCATATATGTAAATTAATAATGTTTCCATATCATATGTCTCTTAGGTATGTTGTTTTAAGAGCTGTTACATATGTTTTCCCTCCTTGTATTGATAATTCTCCTCGCACAAAGGCTAATAAGAAAAATCATGAGAATGATGGAAGAACCAAGAATGATTTACTCACATCACTTTCTGAAAGTGAGTTTCTAAGAGTAAAAGGATTTTCCACTACCAAAGTAACCTGGGATAAGTTGAACAACATTTATAAAGGCAATATAAAAGTGAATAAGGAAAAGTTATAAATCTGGATATTGAAGTATAAAGATCTCAATATGGGTGAGCATGAATCTGTTAATGACTTCTTTACCAGGGTAAATTATATTTTCAGAACTATTAAATGTCTTAGGGAAAGGTTATAAGATTCTACTATTTTTGAAAAGATCTTTAGAATTATTCCTGATAAGTTTGATGCCAAGATTTCTTCATTGGAAGATAGAGATCCAGAAACAATGTCTCTGGATGATTTTCCTAGTACTCTCATTACTAATGAAATGAGAAGGGAGAATTATATTAAAGGAAAAACAAATAGATAAATGTCCTTCATGGTTTTCAAGAAATAAAAGTCAAAGAAGATACTTGAATAAGAAGAATCTTGAGATTCTGATTCCAAAAATGAGCTATGTAAAAATCTTGATGCAATTTTATCCTTGTTTTCTAAGAATGTGAAAATAGGTACAGGAAGGTATAAAGGGAAACTTACCTTAAAGTTCTTTGGATGTGGATATGTTTTGAATCTTTTTTCTAATTTTACTTGAATAGTTAATGAAGAAGATAATAATGAAGAAGATAGTGAAAAAGAGGAAAGGAGGCCAAAAATATCTTGGAAGAAAAAGGGTGAAAAACAAAAATTATATTCAAAGAGGGAAGATAATAAGTTCTACAAATCTAAAAGGAGAAGATTTTTTTATAAGGAATATGGTAGTGAGGAGGTTACGAATGATGGTGTAGACAACACATTTTTTGAAATAGTTAATGTATAAAGTTCTTCTAGTTGTGAAAGTAGTTGTTCTGAAGAAGAAGATGATGAAGAAGAAGAGAGTAAAGATGAATCCAAAAGATCTGTTGAGCATGCTGGTGAAAATACTTTTTTTCAATAATGAATGGTGAAGATTTCAGAAGAAATGGTTCTGATTAAGAATAAAATCAACTCTAAATTCATTTTAAAGAAGATTTGAAATAATTTTAGAGAAAGATCAAAATACTTGAAAATAGAAATGATAAGTTGAAAGATAAAGGTTCCTCAAAAATTTAAGAAATATTTTCAGATGAGAATAACAAGATTCTGAAAGAATTTGATGACTTGAAGAAATATCTTAAGGAAGAGAATAATCATTATGATCATCTAGAATTCAAGTTGAAATCAAAAGAAGAAGAGTTCGAACTTGTCAGAAAAAATCTATCTAAAGTTGAATTGAAGAATAAAAGTCTCCAAAACTCTATTACATAAGTTGGTGAATGTTCTCATAGTGAGAAACCTAAGAAGGTTTGATAAAATTTACCTTCAAAGGGTGAAAAGAAGAATGGAAGGGTTTCTAAAAACAAGAATGATAAGAAAGTCATATATGTGGCCAAAATCAACAAGGATGGGAATTCAGAAGTTACAAAATTCCCTAATTCTAAAAATGTTTTGAGATAATATGAATCTGTAAAGGTTTACAATAATTTGGGTTCCAATAATGTAGTAAATAAAAGGAATAATCTGATTGGTAATAGAAAGGTTGGTGACTCAGAAAATAACGTATTCAAAATTCTGGACAGTATGGAAGTTTCATTGGAAAATAATCCTTCTATGACTATTTCTCATATTATGGGGGATTCAGACACACTGTTAATATGTGTTGGTTGAACCAGAAACACTTCTATTATCCCATAGTTTATGTAAGTAAAAGGTTTATGGGGGAGTGAATCTCCTCAAAGAAAGAAGTTTGAGAAATTTGTTTGGAAGAAACATGATAGGAATGAAGTAAAGATTGAAAATAGGTTCTAACTGTTGTAAACTGTTTTTGAAAGATGTGATCAAGATGGAAATCTTGAAAATGGATGGCTTATTTTGTTTCCGGCACAACAAAATGTTTTAAACAAATCTTAGAAGTTGGATGTTTTGGATTTAAAGAAAGACATATCTATTAAGTCCAAAAATAAATACTACTTAGTTGTCTGGCCAGAACACCTTGACTTGGTTAGGAAATTGGAGGAAGCACAAAAGAAAGTGAAAAAGGAGAAGAATAAATAGGCTTCTGAAGATAAAATAAATGGTGATAGAAAGGTATCAGTAGATTTCAAATATGAGAAAGAAGGGCATGATATCGAAAGTTGTTCAACTATCTTTCTAAAATAAAATATGGGAATGGAAAACATGGTACAAACTAATTATAACAAATATTTTACCAAAAATGAATAAAATTCAAAATCCTCATCAAAAGACTCTACATATAAGAAAAAGGTTTTTACAAAAGATGAGAATGATGAATAGAAGGAATAAAAAATTACCAATGAAAAATTTAAGAAGAAGAAGAAGCAAGAAAGAATGAGAGAGGACTCTCAGCCCAATTATTGTTTCTAAGGAACAATCTAGGTTCCTTCTTATTCCCAAAATATTTGTATACTTATGCTAACTTTCAAGGAATTTAAGGAGTATAAATAAGTAAGATGGAATTGATGAGTCTCTTACTTTTTTTATAAAATAAAGTAATGAGGATACAAGAATTTTGTTTTGTAAAGTTGTGTTTTTATACACCTGAACTTTTTAATGTGTTTGTTGAGATGTGTATAGGTAATTTTTATCGTAAAAAAATTCATTCAAGGTTTTCCCCCAGTTGTGAGAATTTTGGAATAATGATGGAAAAGGTATTACATGAAATTTGGGTTATGGACAACATTAATCACCTTTATTATACACTATTTTTTTCTACATTGGGTTAGCCCACGTAGACTTATAGTTGTCTAATTAAAGGTTATTTATTAAGAAAATCATGTGATACCCATGTTGAAGAAAAGTCACAACCTCTGGAAATGGATATCATTTTCCAATAAGGTTGAATCTTATCATGATAGCCCATTTGTATTTTATTATCAATAAGGGGGAGAGATAAGAGAAAGGGGAGAGATAAAAGAAATAGGGGGAGCAAGAATGGAATAGAGACAAAAAAATTAATAAAATTTTCATGTGGTTAAAGTGATTGAAGTGGGTATTGACGACAAATACAAAGGGAGAGATTGTTAGGCCCAAGTTGTATTTTGGTTGTATTGGTTATTAATCAATCGATTTACTGAAGAAGGAAAGGATGTTGAGAAGTTTTATGAATGAGAATTTGGATTTAAAAGGATTGAAATAAATAAATTTTTTGGGTGATTGGTTTTTCTGGGAAATAAGAAAGGTATTCTGAATCTTTTTTTTTCAAAAATATTGTATTGGACTCAAAATAATCGTACTGACCTTTGTTTTAAAAAGAATCAGATCCGTGTTTTCAAAAAACATGGATCCATGTTTTCAAAATATTTGGATCCATGGTTTCAAAATAATATTAATCATTTTGAAGGTCTATCATAATGAGAAGAAGTTGTTTTGGAAGAAAATATTTTTGATCAGACTCAAATTAGGTCAAAAATGAAAGTGAATACATCTTTCTAAAAGTAAATGTCATCAGATTCACTCTCAAACTGATATGAATAAAGTGGATGTTTTTAATTGGAGCTTCTATGGCTACTATCGAACTAATTGTGATGATGCTTTTCTTATTTTTATTTTAAATAAATCATAAGTTGAATTGATAACTTGTGATGCAAGATTGATGGAAGAAAGGGGGAGTAAAATAGATTCTTCCAATCAGAAAAAGATCATATCCAGATTTATCATATCTAGTGGTAGAGAGAAAGAAGTGATATTGATTGTATTTCAAAACAATTGTATTTGGGTGAAATAAGAGTGAATAGTGGTGCAGATTTGAAAAGGTGGTGTCAATTGAAAAGGTGGTGCTGATTGAAGAGGTGGTACTGATTTAAAAGGTGGTGTCAATTGAAAAGGGGGTAGCCTATTGAAGAGGTGATGCCTATTGAAAGGTGATGCTGATTGAAGAGGTGGTTCTAATTGAAGAAGAGATACTGATAGAAGAGTAAAATATTGTGCCAATTTTTTTCAGAATGATCGTACCTAGAAAATATCATATTTTGGAAAATTATATCTAGGGAAATCATACTCAGAATGATCGTACCCAGAAAGGATCATATTCTAGAAAATAGTATCTAGGGAAATTGTACTCAGAATGATTGTATCCATAATGATTGTACCCTGAATGGTCATATCCAGAATGATCGTACCCAAAATGATCATAACCAGAATAATTGTATTCTAAAAATATTATACTTGGGTTGAGAATAAAATAATCTAACTAGGATGAATGGAAAGTTACAATACTTTCCAATTCAAGTCAGAAGATTCTAAAGATATTCTTAAATAAATTTAAAGTCATAAAGGAAGTTATCATACAAGCACGAGACTGTGAGTGAATTTTTTTTAGGTTGGTCAAGAGAAGAGAAGGATATTGTTGAAACAACTATTAAGGGGGAGCTATACATTCAAACGAAATATTTTGATTGAAATCGGTTTTGAGAATCAAATTCAGAAAATTAGAATGGTATCCATTTTTTCATACATTTTTTTCAATTGATACAGTGATTTGTAATAGATAAATCAGATTGAGAAAAATCAGACTCATGTATTGAAATCATACTAATGATTCAAATGAAATTTTTAAGAAGGAGGTGAAGTTTGAAGAAGAATCAAGAAGCTTCGAGAAGCATTGACTAAGTCATAATTGCTCTGACATTTTAGGAGAAATTGAAATGTGGGTGAATTTTTGTGAGCGAGAAAAATTTTGGGATTCTTGTCCAAAACCCTCATGGGTCAAATATAAAAGGAATAAAGTATATGGTACTTTTCAAATTACTATTGTTCACAACAGTAGAGAGAGAATATTTTAGTTTATATAGAGAATAGGAAGTCTTCATATTGATCTTGTATTGAAGATGTTATGATGGAGAACTAAAAGAGAAGAGACAAGATTGTGACAATTGTATTCAGTTGATCATAATACATAGAATTTATCATACTGAGTGGATCATTGTATTCATCTTTTCAATTGTATTCCGCTGATGTTGGTATCAGGCTAAATTAATTAGAACAGGATTTTCCATATTGGGTATTTCTGTATTGAAGATTTCCAAACTGAGGAAGTATCATACTAAGTTTTATTGTACACAGGTATTAAAGTGGTTTTGATTCATTTGTATTATATTCTATCAAGAAATCGTATATGAAAAATTGTATTGGAAGAATCAAAATTAGAGGAATCGGACTGGGAAAATCAGACCCATCAAAGAAAAAGTATCACTGATTCAATTGGTATCATAGTTGAAGGTTCCGTTCTCTCATTCTTTGCTAAAGCATTTGAAGAATAAGTTGTTAGGAATAATTTGAGCTATATGAACATTTAGGGGATTCCGATCTTAAATGATAGGAATTATCATATCTGTAAGGTAATAATGTTTCCATATATTATGTCTCTTTAGTATGATGTTTCAATATCCATTATATATGGTTTCCCTCCTCTTATTGAGAGTGCTCCTCTCACAAAGGCTGATAAGGAAAATCTTGAGAATGATGGAAGAGCCAAGAATTATTTACTCTCATCATGTTCTAAAAGTGATTTTATAAGAGTAAAAGTATTTTACACTACCAAAGGAATATGGTATAATCAGAACAACATTTATGAAGGCAATACAAAAGTGAAGAAGGAAAAGTTACAAATATGGAGATTGAAGTATTAAGATCTTAAAATGGGTGAGCATGAATCTGTTGATGACTTCTTTACCATAGTAAATGATATTGTGATCACTATTAGATGTCTTGGTGAAAAGTTATAAGATCCTAATATTGTTGAAAAGATCTTGAGAATTATTCATAATAAGTTTGATGCCAAGGATTCTTCAATTGAATATAGAGATCCAGAAACATTGTCTCTGGATGATTTCCATAGTAATCTCATTAATTATGAAATTAGAAGAGAGAATTCAAGGAAAGGAAAAAAAGTTAAGATAGAAATGTCTTTCAAGGCTTTCAAGAAAGAAAAGTCCAAGAATATTCTTGATGAATAAGAATTTGTAGATTTTGATTCTGAAATTAAGGCATTTAAAATATTGATGCAATTTTATCCTTGTTTTCTAAGAATGTGAAAAGAGGTATAGAAAGGTACAAAAAAAGGAAACTTCCCTTAAAGTGTTTTTTATGTGGAGTCTTTGGGAATTTTGTTTCCAATTTTCTTCGAAGAGGTAATGAAGAATAGAGTGATGAAGAATAAAGATAAGAAGAGGAAATAAGGGTAAAAATATCTTAGAATAAAAAGGGTGATAAAGAGAAATTATATTCCAAGAGGGAAGATGAGAAGTTATCCAAATCCAAAAGGAGATGATTTTTTTCTAAGTAATATGATAGTGAGTAAGTTACAAATAATGGTGAAGACAACACGTTTATTTCAATAGTTAAGTATTAAAGTTCTTCTTGTAGTGAAATTAGTTGTTTTGAGGAAGAATAATAAGAGAGTAAAGCTGAATCCAAAAGATATATTGGGAATACTAGTGAAAATAATTTTATTACAACAATTAATGATAAATATTACAAAAGCATTAGTTCTGATTAAGAAGAAAATAAAATCAAAATGTATTTGAAAGAAGATTTGAAAGAATTTTTTAGAAAGATCAGAAGACTTGAAAATAAAAATTAGAAGTTGAAAGATGAAGGTTCCTCGACAATTCAAGAAATATTTTCAAAAGAGAATAACAAGATGTTAAAAGAGATTGATGACTTGAAGAAATATCTTAAGGAATAGAAAAATATTTATGAAAATCTATAAGAAAAGTTGAAATAAAAATAAGAAGATTTGGAACTTTTCCAGCAAAAGCTATCTAAATCTAAATTGAAGAATACAAGCCTCTAAAATTCTATCATAGAAGTTGGTAAATGTTCTCGTAATGAGAAACCTAAGAAGGTTCAACAAAAGTTACCTTCAAAGGGTGAAAGGAATAATGGAAGGGTTTCTAAAAATAATAATTCTAGGATAGTCATATATGTGTCCAAAACCAACAAGGTTTGGAATTAAGAAGTTACAAAATGCTCTAATTCCGAAAATGTTTTGAGACAATATAAATTTGGAAAGGTTTCCAATACTTATAGTTTTGAAAATGCATGAAAGAAAACGAAGAACCTGATTGGTAATATAAGGGTTGGTTAATCAAAAAATAAAGAGAAGAAGGTGAATGAAAAATATATTCAAAATTATGGATAGTATAAAGTTTTATGTGTAAATACTTTTTCTATGGAAATTGTTGGTATTGTGGAGGATTTTGATACATTGCTAATATATGTTGGTTCAACTAGAAACATTTAAATTATCCCATAGGTTATGAAAGGAAAAGGTTTAGGGGGAGTCAATCTCTTCAAATAAAGAATTCTGAGAAGGTTTTTTGGAAGAAACATGAGAAGAATGAAGTAAAGATTGAAAATAGCTTTCAATGATTGGAAACTATTTATGAAAGATTTGATCAACCTGGACACCGTGGAAAAGGATGAATTGTTTTTTTATCGACACAACAAAAGTATTTAAACAAATCATAGAATCTGGATGTTTTGGATGTTAATAATGATAGATCTTCTAATTCTAAAAAGAAAGAGTGCTTAGTTGTCTAACCAGACACATTGACTTGGCTAGGAAATTGGAGGAAGAACAAAAAAAAGTGAAAGAAGAGAGGAATAAATAGACTTATAATGATAAAAAAAATGTTGAAAAAAATGTATCAACAGATTTATGATTTAAGAAAGAAGGGAATGATATCAGAATTTGTTCAACTATATTTCCAAAACAAATGATAGGAATGGAAAACATGATACAAACTGATTGTTACAAAGATGTTACCAAATATAAATAAAATTCAACATACTCATCAGATGAATCTACAAATAAGAAGAAGGTTTTTACAATAGCTGATAAGGATGAATAGAAGGAATAAAGAACGACCAATGAAAAATAAAAGAAGAAGAAGAAGAAATAAATACCGAGAGATGATTCTCAGTCCAATTATTATTTCTAAGGAACAATCGAGGTTCCTCCTTATTCCCAAAAGATTTTTATACTTGTGCTAACTTGTAGGTAATTGAAGGAGTAAAAATAAGGAAGGTGGAATTGATGAGTCTCTTACTTTTCTTAAAAAATAAAATAATGAGGATATGAAAAGATTGTTTTGAAAAGTTGTGTTTTTATATACCTAAACTTTTTGATGTGTTTATTGAGATGGGTACAGGTTACTTTTATCCAAGAAAATATCTTTCAAGGTTTTCCACTAGTTATGAAAATGTTGGAAGAATGATGTAAAATGTATTGCATGAAAGTTGTGTTATGGAAAACATTGATCACCTTGATTATACACTCTTGTTTTCTACATCTGGTTATCCCACGTAGACAGTTTTTTAGTTAAATGTTCTTTGTTAAGAAAATAATTTGATACTAATGTTAAAGAAAAGTCTCAACCTATGGGAATGGAGATCTTTTTCCAATAAGGGTGAATCTAATCATGATGTCCCCTTTTAATTTTATTGTTAAAAAGGGTGAGAGATAATAGAAATAAGGAGTGAAAAAAGAAATAGGGGGAGAAAGAAAGGAATTGATACAAAAAAGTAATAAAAATTTCATGTGGTTTAAGTGATTGAAGTGAGTATTGACAACAAATATAAAGGGGGAGATTGTTATAATCAAGTTATGTTTTGGTTGTATTTGTTGTCAATCGATCGATATGTTGAATAATGAAAGGATGTTGAGAATTTTTATGAATGGGAATTTTGATTGAAAGGGATTTTAAGAAATAAGTTTTTTGGTTGATCAGTTTTGTTGGGAAAGAAGAAAAGTATTTTGAGTTATTTTTTTTTAGAAAATATTTTATTGGTTTCAAAACAATCGTATTGGCCTTTGTTTTTAAAAGAATAAGATCCATGTTTTAAAAAAAATGGATCCATATTTTCAAAAGAATCGGATCCTTGGTTTCAAAAGAATCGTACTCACTATGAAGGTCCATCGTGATGAGAAAAATATTTTTTGGAAGAATTTGATTAGACTCGACTTAGGTCTGGAATGAAAGTGAATACATATTTCTGGAATTTAATGTCATTGGATTTACTCTAGAACTAATATGACTGATGTAGATGTTTTGAATTGGATTTTCTATGGCTACAATTTAATTAATTGTGATGATGATTTTCTGAATTTTATTTCATATAAATCATAATTTGAATTGAGAACATGTGATTAAATCTTGATGGAAGAAAGGGGTAGTGAAAGAGATTCTACCAACCTGAAAAATATTGTATCCATATTTATCATATCCTGGTGGTAGAGAGAAATAAGTGATATTGATTGTTTTTCAAAATAATCGTATTCGGGTGATAGAAGAGTGAATAGTGTTTCATATTTTAAAAAGTTGTGATGATTGAAAAGGTGGTGCCAATTAAAGAGGTGGTACTGACTTAAAATGTGGTGTTGATTGAAAAGGTGGTGCTGACTGAAAGGTGATATCAATTGAAGAGGCAGTGTGGATTGAAGAAGCGGTGTTGATAGAAGAATAAAAGATAGTGCTAATTGTTTTTCAGAATGATCGTACCTAGAAAAGATTGTATTCTAGAAAATCGTATCTAGGGAAATCGTACTCAGAATGATCATACCCAAAAAAATATCATATTCTAGAGAATCGTATCTAGGGAAATCATACTCATAATGATTTTATCCAGAATAACCTTACCTAGAATGATCAAATCTTAAATGATCATACCTAGGATGATCGTATCCAGGCCAATCGTATTCAGAAAAGATCGTACTCAGGTTGAGAAGAAAAAAAATTCTGGAATGAATGGAAAGTTATGATACTTTCCATTTCAAGTCATATGATGCTAAATTTGTTCTCAAATGAATTTAAAGTTGTTAAGGAAGTCATGATACAATCACAAGACTGTGAAAGAAGTTTTTTTAGGTGGTTCAAGAGAATAGAAGGAGATTTTTGAATGAATTTTCAAGGGGTAGCTGTACATTCAAATGAAATATTTTGATTCAAATTGGTTCTGATAATCATATTCAGAAAATCAAAATGGTATCCATTTATTAATACATTTGTTTTCAATTGATATAGATCTTTGTATTGGAGAAATCAGATTGATAAAAATCAGACTCATGCATTGAAATCTTACTGATGATTCAAATGAAATTTTGAATACGGATATGAAGTTTGAAGAATAATTGAGAAGCTTCGAGAAGCATTGATGAAGTCATAATAGCTCCAATATTTTAGAAGAAATTGAAATGTGGGTGAATTTTTGTGAGCGTAAAACATTTTTTGATTCTTTCCTAAAACTCTCAGGGGTCACTTATAAAAGATTGAAAGTACATGGTACTTTTCAGATGATGGATTACTGTTCACAACAGTAGAGAGAGAAGCTTCAAGTTTCTAGAGTGAAGAGGAAGTATTTGTATTGATCTTATATTGAAGTTGTTCTAATGGAGAGGTGAAAGATAAGAGACAAGATAGTGATGATTGTGTTAAGCTGATCATCATACTCAGAATTTATCATACTCAACAGATCATCGTATTCATCTTGTCAATTGTATTTAGATGATTTTGGTATCAAGATAAATTAATCGGAATGGGTTTTTCTATTCTGGTTATTTCTGCATTGAATATTTCTAGATTGAGGAAGTATCATTCTGAGTTTTATCATGATCAAGTATTGAAGTGGTGTCAATTCATTTGTATTGTATTCTATTAGGAAAATAAGATTTGAAGAATTGTATTGGAAGAGTCGAACTCATAGGAATCAGACTAAGAAAATCAAATTTGGGGAAATCAAAATTAGTTTTCATAAGAAATTCTAGGAGGTTCTTACCTTTCTTCTGGGTAAGGAATTGAATAATTGTATTTCAATTTAATACGTTTGTGGAATTGAAAATAAGCACAGGTAACATGAGTTGTTACATAAAAATTGTATTACCCTATTTGTGTTCAGAGGGTGCACACACAATTTTGGATTGTCTTCAAAGTGATACGTGAGTTAAAGGTCATATCTTACTCATTATAATCTAGGGATTATTTTCTAGTGGATTTTATGGTATTATATTGTATTCAAACCATACAAAGGATGTAGCTACTCATATCAAATAGTGAACCTTGTAAATACCTTTGTTCTCGTAGATGTGTGTTTGTTTTGTTTTCAGTAGGGAATTTAATCATTAATAGGAGGAAAGGTTGTTTCAATTAAAAGGAAACATGAAATTAAAATTATCATTGATTTGACCCTTCCCCCTCTTCATGATACAAATACACACTCTGGGAACTTAAAATTAAGTGCTTTATAATTAATGAAAAGTTTCATCAAACCATACTTATTTTTGAAAAAAAAACATGATAACCCTGAGGTGAAGTGATAGGGTGGAAGATACCCTTATCAAGTAACTCCTATAACTTATTTTTCAATAATAACAACTCAATAGAATCTATTTGATATTTGAAATTTTATTAGCATCAGGTACTAAGTTTATAGTAAGCTCGAACTCCTAATCAGTAATTACACTAGGAAAATCTTTAATAAATATATCCATATATCCATTTACCACTGGAATATCACTAATTTGAACAATTCTGTTCTTTTCAACGATATGTGTATGATAATTTTTACTTACATCGTTTATTATTTTCTCAGATTCTCGATATGTTATCAAAGTTATGAACTCATTCTTATATATAAATTTAAACTCACTTTATATATTTAATATGACTTATTTATTTCTGAAATCTATCTTAGAATGATAAATTGAAATCCAATCATTACCAAGAATAACATCGAACTCTACAATGAAAAAAAAATAAGGTTTTAATAAAAAACTGTAACGACCCAAATTTTTCCAATGGAAATTCCCTTATTATAAATATGTCATAAAATAACATGAAAACACAACAAAATGAACTACTAAGTGATAAGTAACCTTTAAACATAAGTTTTTCACTTCTATGTTTGGAATTTTGAAAATTTGACATTCACGATTGTGTTCAAGATGATTTTTGGAGTCTAATGAAACAAAAATAATTTTTGGTGAATAGTAACTTACCCTTATGAACAGTAACCTACCCTTATGAATAGTAATATGACCCTTATGAATAGTAAATAAGAGTAACATTACCTATGAATAATAAAATAAAATTTAGACATCTTAGAAAGTGACAATTTGACCTTAGTAAACGTTTTTGGTATTTTATAAGTCATAAATAATTAATTATAATTAATTAATTAATTTAAAAGAATATTTATTTCCCTTAAATGTACTCATAAATTATAGAATCAATTTCTAATAGTTTTTAGATAATTTTATGAGACCCTATGTAATTTTTGAAAGAACTATAAAATCAGTTTTAATCTTAAAAATTGTTTTTTTTAAGTAAATTATGATTTTAATTGAATATTAAATTAATAATATTTAGAAAATTATTTTTAAAAAATGGACTTCATTTTTGTATTCTACACGTCAAAAAATGGTTGGGGTAAAATTTTGGGATTTTTCTGAGATACTTGAATTTTTGATGAATAGTTGAATCCGATAATTCACAATAAATGCTAAATAATGTATTAATTGAGTCATCGATGATGTTCTGATGATTTAAGCCCAATTGGTTATATATTAAATTATAAAATTACTATTCTTGGTCTTTCAAGACTCACTATTCCTTGTCTTAGGTGAAATTAATAAACTAATCAATTTTATATTAAGGAAACCCCTCTCCCCTCCACTATAAAAGCCACCCTTCACTCCCTCTTTTACTCACACCTCTCAAGATCCAAGACTTCTCTAAAATCTGCCCAAACATCTTTCCTAGCACCTCCCCCACGTCCAAAATCTTCTGGTCTCATCAAAAGATCAAGACTAGCTTCCTTAAGGAAGATCTCAAGAGGAATATTTAAGAGGTAATTTCCCTCCCTCTTCTCCTTTAATTTCCTTTTATGTTCAAGTTCCTTTCTTGATCTCTCCCCACCTATATTCATCCAAATTGTTTTGTAACTCTAGTATTATAAATATACTGTAATTTTATGATTCTAATGGGATATTATATCACCCCACACCATTTCCCTCTTCCTTTTATTTTATTAAAGAGAACGTTGTTCATGAGGTGTTAATTTATCACCTTCAAAAACGACATGCTCTCTTTTTCCATTTCTACATTCAGATCTAGTCATGAAACCATTTTTATGGTTGAACCAGAATATTTTATATGTATTATTTTCTATTTTATGTTCTGGAAATAACCTATGTCTATATTACTAAGTTAAAAGTTAAAACAAGTTCGTTGTGATCCAAAAACCGCTCAAATTAACCCAAATAACCATCATTAAATTCTTATCTAATGATTCGTCCACATGGATATAATATAATTAATTAAAAAATTATTAAATATACTGTAATATCATTAATAACATGTAATATCAGTTCTGGATTTTTACCCATGATCTACCCAAACTTCAATTTAAGAATACAAGTGAACCACTCAAGAAAACCATAAAAACGAGCATCCACGAACAATGTTTTTAAACTCTATAATTCATCCCAAGGAACATAATATGACATAATGAAACCAGAATGAACCCTGTTAACGTACACATGGTTCTGGATTTCTAATTAATGAATATAATGTAATTATATAGGACATTAAAGAGAAGGACGCATTCGGGTACAAGGTAAGGGGAAATTCTCGAACCCAACTTTCATCCTTCGGGTTCTACCTCTTTCACTCCATTTTTGATATGGTCACTCCTTAAAGATCATTTTCTCATTATTGTATTTCCTTTTCTGGGATATACATGTTTTATAATTAAGTTTATGTCAATCCAAATGTTTTCTGAAAGAACTCTTCTCTTATGAGCTCAACTTTTACCTCTCATTCAAGGTTGATGATTCTTGTATCAAGTATGTTGTTCCCTCTTTATTTTGGGAACCCAAAGTTTCTGAATGTGTTCTTATGAGATTAAACCCATTCCTTTTCATGGGTTATTTATGTTCATGTTATATTTTCATTGTGGCATGCATGATAAATGATAATGTTATGATGTGACGGGTGCGCCCGGAATTATATAGCGCAATATGAATGTTTAAATGTGATGGGTGCGCCTGGAATTATACAGGGCTCCAATGCATTGGATAAAGTGATGAACCTCATGAGTAAATGTGAAATGATGTGTGAACAAGATGATAGCTTGGTTCACAAGTATGTGTGGTAGTTAACCACTAATACATGATGTTTCAGTTTTATGCATTGCCACATTTCAAGTCTTTTATTTATGCTCCTCTCATGTTCATGATCTTTTACCTATGTTATGATTATGCTCACCCCATGATATATTGTTCTTATCTATCCTATTACTGGGCTTTTAGCTCACCCTTTTTGATGTATATCCTCAGGTGGCTAAATGTACTACGGAGAGGACACGTGCCAATCAGAAGCAATAGAAGAAGAAATTAAATGAATGTTTATGCTTGAAGTTGTATTTGTTTTGTATGGTCCTAGTTTTCCCAAGACACTAAACCTTTGGATCCTCTAAGTGTAATACTATTATGTTGTTTATTTTTGAAACGATGTAATAGTAAGGTAAGAAAATGTTGGGTCGCTATAAAAACCATTCCACATATGATAGTGGGAATATTTCATTAAATTCTTATTACATTCTTATCACCCCCATGAGTTTTTACCAAAATTTATGACTTCATTTCTTGAGATTTTATTTACATTTTACTTAAAAATATATAAGAAAAAAAAATATTGTGTGGATCCTAAATCAAAAAAGACCTTGGAATAATATGAATAAAAAATTAATACACTTAAACCCACTTCATTTCATGGCCCGACATCTGTCATAGTAGTAGCAAAAGACTTTTCCGCACCTTTCTTATTTTGATATTGATGATTCCCACCTTGAGTAACTAACTTTGTGCATGCATTAGAATAATTTCCCAAATTGTTGTAACTAAAACCTATCACCACTGGCTTACTAACTTTTCTTATTATTGTTCTGATTAGAACTATTTTCCTTGCAATGACATGCCAAATAATGGAGCTCACTGCATCAACAACACTTTCATGATCCTAGAAACAATTATTCAAAATTTCTTTTACCACATTTGAAACATTTGGGATATTAAATCTAATTTATTGGTTGACTACTTCTCCATTACTTTACACCTTGAACACAAATAAGTTTTTTCACAAAGTATATATGTATAAAAAAACTCGATCTCGTCTTTCTGAGCATAATAATCATCTTCCTCATAACTTTTAAATTCATGAGAGGTAAAATATATTTGTAAACTTGGTTTTAGACCTCTAAAAAATCTATCAATTTTACTCTCATGGTCCAGAATGAAATTTAGTGAATACACAGAAAGTATGGTAAAATTTTCCACATAAGTAAGAAATGAGTCTTCTTCCTTTGGATTAAACTCTAGAAATATTATTTCCATTCCAATCCAAATAACTTATGGAAAATACTTGTCAAGAAAAAGATATTTCAATTCCATCCACTCCATGGCATAAATATCATCTTTTCCCTTGGTATTTTTAATTAGAGACCACCATTTATCAACTTCACCTTAAAAATGATAAATATCAAGAGTTTACATTTAATGTTTGTATATCTTGAAACATCAAATATCTTCTCAATTGAATTTATCTATCCTTCATCTTACACTGATTCTGAAGATCCATCAAAGGCCATAGGGTGCTATTTCATGAAATTATTCACTATAAACATGTTCCACTATAAATAAATAAATCGCTCTCTTTCATGGGTTCCATTATTAATAGCCTATATCAACTAAGTCAAAACTGCCAAGGAAATGCTCTATTTCAATTATTTTTGGTTGTTGATTCAAAATTTTATTATCCTTTTTATGTATTTTTACCTCATCTTTCTTATTCCCTTTCTATAAAACCATTATAAATAGACATGGATTAAATTATGCAACATGAAAATATTTAACAGTTATCTCAATATAATATAACCATAAATTAGAGTCTCTTTAAAGTGTCTTCTAAAATTCCCATAATCTATAAATATATCCAAACCTTTCCTTTGATACCAATTATAACACCCTATAACTTAAACAATCCATAATTACATGGTTTATAACAAGTATTTCACTTTCTAATATTTCAAGTATCTTTTTGGTTTATAGTTTTATGGAATCAGGAAAAACATTACATTACATAGGGAACATTGAAACACAGTGTCTATTTTTTCCACAAAATTGGATTATTAATTTTAAACTGATATTTCATTCAAAACACCTCTTTATCTTTCATGATGAGTCATAAAAGTGGAATGATTTACTTTTCTCGAGTTCCTATACATCCCTAAATCTTGTGAAAACATTTGAAAACTTGAGATTAGAAAAAAAATCAGTAATGGATATAAAAATAAAGTAATCCCATTAGTCTAGTGAAAAACATGAATACCCATGAGGACATTTAACTTTTCCAAAATAAAAATCAGAGCACATAAATAAAATATTTCCAAAAGTGAAAAAAAAAACCTTGATCAAAGAATATATTTGAAACCCATTAGAAAGAATAGGAAAAACCATGAAGGAATCCTGAGGTAGGTGGGAGTACATGAAAATGTTCCTCTAAAAAACAAACCCTTAACTTTTAAAAGTTCATAAACATTCATTGCCTCATGAAACAGAAGTGTTTCTATAAAATCCCTTTTTGAAGTAATAATATAGGTATCTTAGAGAAACATAATTTTAACCTATTTTCACTCATTTTTAACTAGTGTTAAAATAACTAAAGCCCGATTAATTCTATAAGATTAACCTACCCGGTTATCGCCCTCATTTTTCTCCTTTGAATACTATTCATTATCTAATGAATTGGATAGCCATATAGTAATCAACCATTATCATGAGCTATATTAGGCTCACTAATCATCATATATAATTATAAAGTAACAAATCATGAACAAATAATTTGAAATCTCTCACTTTTTTGTCCTAAAACAATTGAAAAAATTATTTGAAACTATAATCAAAACACTTTATATTTATTCATAACCATAAATAGAAATATCATTTTTCTTTTAAAACTATTAAAATTGAAAAAATATTAGAAAATAGGTAATATTTACCTAACTCAGCCTAATGGGACTCAAGCTGCAACCACCCCAATCCCTCCTTCATTGGCTAGTGTCTAGAGATAATCACTGAAAGGTATAACTAATATGGGAGGCCTTTTCCTAATGTAACTATATGCATGCACCCAACCATATCCATGTAGAAGTGTAGAGGAATAATAATAAAAGATGAAACGTCTAGAGAATATCCATAAATATAAAACCTATAGGAAGTACAAGAGTGTTATAGTGTAAACTGAAAAGTAAAGGGGAAAATACACACCTAGCTAGAAATATGTCCCAACCTAAAAAAACTAAAAAATTAAAGTACTGAGAGATCCTAGCTCCATATCTACAAGCCCCAAAAACCATGTGTGGTCTAATGCACCGTTGTATCCCTATTATCCTTTGTAATCCTCGTCGACCTATATGTAGACTACATAAGACATTACACATGTGTAAAAAGACCATACAGGGGTGAGTATATACATACCTAGTATGACACCCCAAAATATGAAGGCGGTGCGGTACGAGGCATGATGGGAATAGACAGATCAACCCATAAGAAGAGAGTAACGAAAATTCAAAAAAACATGGATATAGATATATATACTCACAAAAGAAACCAAAATGAGAGATAAATGGGATCTCCATCTCACAACCCATCCCAGTGAAGAGTTCTAATAGTTCTAAGAGGTCCACCAATTATAACCATCATCTCACGTGTATGTTCATATAATTAACCATGTGGGGGCTCATGCTTCACCACTTTGTTGAATATTCAAGAGGCATAGTCTTTAAGTAGAGGACCCATGCCCTGGTTCATCAGGGGGTTCCTCTCAATAGATAGAGGACCTGCACCCTCGTACAATAGGGGTACCACTCAATAGATAGAGGACATGCACCCTGGTCTATTAGGGGGGTACTACTTAGTGTAAGGAGGACCCATACCCTATCTGATTAGGGGTACCAATCAATAAATAGAGTACTCAAGCCCTAGTTCATCAGGGGAGTACCACTCAGTCTAATAACGACCTGATCCCTATTATATATAGTGTACAAATCGATAGATAGAGGACTCGTGCCCTAGTTCATCAGGGGATACTGCTCAATGTAAGGAGTATTTGTTCCCTAATTCCATAGGGAATACCACTCTAATGATATTTCTTGATCACTACCATCGTCGAGAACCACATAAATAAGAGTCACACTCAGAAAATCTCACATCGTATCTCAATATCAACTAATAAGGCCACTGTTACATTCTATATGAAAAATACTCATGATAGGCTATTCGCATGCCAAAATCCGGGTCCAAATGAAGGAGATATGAGTGGTTTAATTTACCTCAACATGGAGGATACATGGGGTGTAAGGAGACCCACATGGTGTGTGGTCCCTCTCTACTTCCTGGTCATGTCATTCACAATTACACAACACACTACCCATGTATCTCTACACGATGTGTAAGGGGACTACATGGCATGCCTTAGCCACCTGGGGTCCTACCCATACTCCTAGCCATGTCTGTGTACCTTAGTTGTGTCTGTGTACACTGGTTAGGTACTCTAGCCATGCATGCCATGTATTATGATACATGGTATGTCCTCTCGCATGGAATCCTTTCCATGTGATTCTATCACATGGCATGTCTATCTAGGGAGGGTCACATGGCATGTGTCCTAGCCACCACTACTACAAAACTAGCCATTAAAAATGCTGGTATTTATCAATGCTAGAAAAAATAATGATAAATGGCATATTTATCAGCATTTTTTAGTGCTGATAAATGGAACCTTTATCAGTACTTTATTTTTAGCGCTTATAGAAAAACTCTTATCAATACTTTATTTTTAGTGCTGATAAATATTTATTTCATCAGTGCTTTTTTAGCACTAATAAAGGTCCGAATAAATAAAATGACATAATTAAATAAATAAAAAATTAGTTTATTCAAAAATATTACAAATTATACTAATTAAATAATTATTGATAAAAATGAATAAATTGATTATACATTATTAAAAATTAAACATTTTATTAATTAGATAATTATGGTAATTAATTTTATTAAATTGTATATATTAAATATATAGATATATATTAAAGTATATAAATACGATTTATATATTACAAAATATTTATGCACTTTACATTAAATATTCGTTTATTTATTGAATAATGGTTCATAATTAAAAAATAATATGAATTAAAAATATTGATTAATTGTATATTACTCGATATATAATTGAATTTCGTTTGATTTTTCAATTTAACATAAATCAAATGTGTGTTATATTGATTTCACATATACAAAATTAATGCATTTTTATATACAATGCACACATGCAAAAATTATCCATTTTTACAATATTTTTAAGTGTACTTATTCTTAATTTATTCAATTTCACCCATTTTTAACATATATGCATGCACTTAAAATTAGATATTCATTAATAATGTTAAAAAAATATTTGAAAAAACTTATTTATAAATAAATATAATTATAAATGTACATTTACTATATTTATACAATTATATATTTATAATTATAAATAAATAAATATTTTATAAAAAGTATTTATATAATTATAAATAATTAAATATATATATGTAAATAATTATTAAATTTATAATAAATTTACTTAAATAATGAATATATTTAAAAAATTTATATTTATATATATTTATTAAATATATATATATGTATAATTATATATATATATATAATGATATAAATATTTTTTAAAAAAAATCTTTAATTATTAACAAATAATTATAAAATTATAATAAATATATTTAAAAAGGAATATATTTACAAATTTTATATTTATATATATTTATTGAGTATATATAAATATTTACAATTTTTATTTATAATTATAATTATAAATCCTTTATCAGCACTTAAGTAATAAGTGCTGATAAAATCATCTTTATCGGAGATTTTTTCACGTTGATATATATGAGGCTTTATCAGTGCTAAACAATGCGCTGATAAAGACCAACCTTTGTCATCACTAAAAAATCTCAAATAAAGAGTCCTTTTATCATTTATTATTATTTAAGCACTGATAAAAGTGTCCTGGTGTATTTAAAAAACCCTAACCATTTCTGAACCCGCCGTGATATCATAAGCTTTATGTAGAATCCACCTATTATTGGCGCTCCTCCTTAGTGAATCAAAGCTCGAATCACACCACTCGACTACCTCTAGTTGGTCGAACATCTCATCTAACATCTGGTGTTCGATTGCAGTTAAGGTTTACAAAGAGAGTCTCAGATTTTCTTCATTCTAGCAAGGTAGGCCTTCTAATTTTCTTTGTGTATTTTTTGTTTTATTTTTTATTTATTCTTCGATGATGTTATTTGTGGTTCAGTGATTTTATACTATTTTGATTTTATATTATGAACAAAATGATTTGTTTATGATCCATTTTTTTATTGACTACCGATGTATTGACCCTCTCAATATATGGATTTATTGGTTATATCTGGCATTGAACCTTAGATTTATTCATTGTTGTTTTAATTCTATGTTTTATATCTTCTTAATAAATAATTTTTTCATATATGTGTATAAATGTGTAGATATTTTTATGTATATTATTTTTTATTGTCTACTGATTTGAGGCACATTGGTGGTTCCCTAATGATTATATATATGTTTACACCTTTCATGGACACCTCACTCGACATGAAGCTTTAGATTCTATTTTTAAAAAACCAAGTTAGTGGAGTGATGTATGTTCCTATATTGGTTATATGTATCATAGGATATAGTTCCTTTTAGAATTCACTATGGTCCTTAGTTTTCTTATAGAGTATATTCAAATGGGTTATCCTCAGTTAAGTGTGTGAGGTTCTATCACATCAAACCTTCACTTTTTGAATCATTAAGGTACCTTTAGTTCATGTTAGATTTGAATATCAAGTTTTTATCTATTTGATATTTCTTATAGATTGTAAGTGTGTTTCTATACATGACATGTATGTGTGTCTACATAGCTATTGCATCATTTATTTCCATATTTGTTTTTCTAATAGGTATGCCTATATCGGGTAATTATGATTTTGTGTCTGCATGTCCATTGACCCCAAGGGTCATGCAAGAATTTTGTTTGTCCTCTGGTACTAATTGTTTTTATTTGGGGGGGGGGGCATATCCCATTTATGGTTTTTTACACCCAAAGTTTAAACCATACTTTAGTGACTTTGAGGTGTGTTAGAGGTCATGTAATGATCTGAACTGGTGTTTTTTGGGTAATTCATGCTAGGGTCATTACACTATCCATATTCTGGTTTACACTTACAAATTTGTGTGGTAATATCATTTATTATTTACCTTTATCTCCCTCTCATTATCATATTCTTTGAGATGATTCAACATAGTGTATTTATCCATGTCTTTATCATGTATCCTTATATCAGATACACAACTAATAACATGATTCATTAGAAATATGACGCATCCCTTATGTGCCTTCTATAGGTGACCTTCTCACCCTCACTCTCTCTATGTGGTTGATAATCAGATATAAGGAATTCCAACAAATTTAACTTCTATTCCTAGTATAATATAATGAGTTAGTGTATTTACTACTTATAGAAGTCTTCACTAGATATGATATTCTCTTTATCCAATTTAGTTCATAAAGAAAGTGATGTAGTCAAGTAACTTTCCATTATCTAAAAAAATCCAATAATATTTATTACATTTCAATGATTACTGATTGTGATGTTATTAATTATTATATTATATCTCCCACTATTTTTAAAATCTCAACAACCCTTATTATTGGATTTGGAATATCTAGGTGCTTAGATATTCTAGTATTAATTATCCATATTTCCCTTCATCGAAGTATTAATCTCCTCAAACCAAGATTTATTCTCTTATTTACAAATGCACAAAAATGCTACAAAAAGAATGATTGTTCTATACCCTTCATCATTAGCATTATTAACCACTGATCTAGTTGATTGATTGAGAGTTTATTATTTTTGTCTATCATATTTGAGTTTCTTATTACTCCTTAATTTCCTATATTATATTTTCATTTGTTTAGGGGATTTAAGAAAGATTTGATGTGGATTAATTCTTTTCTTAAATTCAATTACCCATTTTCTTCAACATACTGAAATTATTTGAAATAATCAAATGTTTAGTTTCCCTTATTAGAATTGTCTATATCTTTCACTTTTGATAATGAATATATTATGTGTATTTATTTATAAATTTTATAAAATTAATCTTTTATGAACCCAATAGGATGAAAATGAACTAAAAATTGATGTGTGTTAATCGTTTGAAAAATGAATATGGAGATGGAGTTAAAGAGTTCATCATGTTTTCAAGGGAGCATGCAGATGACCCTTCTAAAATCCAATGTATGTGTTTACATTGTTGTTATTCAAGATAAATTAGTCCGGATGAGTTATAAGAACATTTGATTTGTCACATAATAGATCAAAGCTATAAATTTTGGACTAAACATGGGGAAAAACTGAATGCGGAAATCGATTGGAATGATACTAGGGTTTATGAATCATTTTATATGAATACCTTTGTAAAATATGATGAAGATTGAGTGGATGAAATGACAATGGCAATTGAAGAAAACCTTCATGATTATAAAAATTTGTTTTAGGAGTCAAATAGTTGTTCCAAGAGACCATTGTATACTGGTTTTACTAAATACACAACATTTTCAACTGTATTGAAGTTATATAATTTGAAAGTTGGAAGTGGATGGAGTGACACCAGCTTTACATAACTATTTGGTCTTTTGAAAGATATGATACTAGAAGAAAATGAACTACCATGTCAGACATTTGACACTAATAAAATTTTATGTTCAATGGGAATGATCTATAAAAAAATACATGTTGGTCCAAATGATTTCATATTGTTTCTCAAGGACCATGAATCACTCTTAAAATTCCATAAGTGTGGCACAGATCGATACAAGAAAAATGAATCAAGTCCTTTGAAATATGTATGGTAATTTCCTATCATTCCATGGTTTATAAGACTATATAGATGTAAATAAACCATGATACAATTAACATGGAATTTCGATACGTGAATTAAAGATTAAAACCTATGTCATCCATAAAATTCCCCTCAGTAGAAGAAAATTGATTATGAGTTTACTGAATTTGAATATGAGATAAGAAACTTTCATCTTGAGTTATCTACAGATGGAATAAACCCTTTTGGTGTATAGAGTAGTACTCATAGTATATGGCCCATCATGTTAGTAAATTATAAATTTTCACCATGGTTATGCATGAAGTGAAAATATATTATGTTGTCTCTAATTATATCTGGACCAAAAGAAACTCGGTAATGATATTGATGTCTATTTGGATCCATTGGTCAAAGATCTGAAATTTATTTGGGATATAGGTGTTCCAATGTATGATGCTCATAGAAGTGAATAATTCACATTAAGGGTCATGTTGTATGGAATGATAAATGACTTCCCCGCTTATAGAAATTTATCAGGCTATAGCATTAAAGGAATATTGGGGTGTCCCATTTGTGAAAAACTCACATACTTAGTTATGTTAAAACATTCCTTGAATACTGTGTTTTTAGGACATCAGAAATTTTTACATTGGAAACATAAATACCAATATTGGGTGACAATATTCGATGGGAATATCAAACAAGGTACAACACCATCTCTAGTAATGGGCGATCAAATATAAAAAAAGTAAAAAATATTGACACTATTTTTGGTAAACCATTTTCTAAAAACCTTACAATATTAGGTTGGAAGAAGAGATCAATTTTCTTGGAATTACTCTATTGGAATTTTTTTTATGTCAGACATTTTCTGGATGTCATGCATGTAGAAAAAAATGTATTTGATAGTGTTCTTGGAACATTACTAAATGTTCCTAACAAAACCAAAGGTGGCATCAAGGCTAGGTTGGACTTGATTGAAATGAGGATAAGGGAATATTGGCACTGATGAATGTTAAAAGGCATACTTTTCTTTCTCCACCAACTTACAATCTATCTAGGAAGGAAGAATTACAATTTTTCCTTTTCCATGCTAGTGTAAAAGTTCCACAGGGGTATTCATCAAATATCAATAATGTCATGTCAATGACTAATTTGAAGTTATAAGGACTAAAATCACATGAATTTCATGTTTTGATGCAATATTTAATTCCTATTTATTTTTGTTGCATTCTACTTCAAAATGTATGACATACATTAACTAGACTCAGCTTATTTTTCAAATCTATATGTAGTAAATTTGTAGACCTGATGAAGTTTCCCATCATGAATAAGGAGATTGTATTCATATTATGTGAATTAGATATTTTCTTCCCACCATAATTCTTTGATATAATGGTCCACCTAATGGTTCACTTGGTTAGATAGATTAAACTATGTGGTCTTTTCAATTACAGATGGATGTACCCTATTGAATGGTATATGAATATTTTGAAAGGGTATATCAAGAATCAAATTCATCCATAAGGTTGTATTGCAAAACAATATATTGTTAAAGAAGTTGTTGAATTCTATACTGATTAACTATTAGATGTTGAAATCATCGGTCTCTCAAAGTCTCGTCAAAGAGAAAACCTTATGGGATAAGGGATTTCTAGAAGGGATGTTGTTACAATTACCTTGACAGAGTAGGATAAAGAACATATTTACATATTACATAATAGTAAAGATATTGATCCATAAATTTAATCCCACAAAGAAATTATTATAGATTTGAATCCATCAAGGGATGAAGGAATAATATAAAATACACATAATAAATAATTTATAGGATGGTTTTGAGATCTAATTTATAAGGAGATAGCTAAAATTCAAATTCAATTGTCAAACGACTTCAATGTCTATCCAGAGGACTGAATGAAAATGTTATATCTTACACTAGTTTTTTAATCAATAGTTATACATTATATACAAAAAGAACATGATGACATTAGTATAATGAAAAATAGTGGTGTTACACTTATGGATGAAGCGATGCACATATCTGGTTCCAAGGATAGAAATCCAATTTATGAAAATATGTCATATTTTGGCATTATTGAACAGATATACGAGTTGGATTATACAACATTTCAAGTGTCGCTTTCCCATTGAAAATGGGTTGACAATATCAGTAGAGTGAAAGTTGATGAAATGGTATTTATGAAGGTGAATTTTAGTATAGAATGGGAAAAAGTTAAGTTGTTCATAATGGAATCACAATAAGTGAAAGTATTTTATGTCTTTGATCCAACAAACAAGAATTGGTTTATTGTCTTGTTGGAAACTAAAAAAATGTTGATTCAGATGAAAATTCAATCAAGGATGACCCTTTTATTGGGACATCAAAATCAGTTCATACCGGTCCCAATGTAGACAATGTATTGTACATCAAAGGCACCATAAAGAGGGGATTTGGATTCTCAATAGAGGAACAAAATCCTTGAAACCTTTAAAAAAAGAAATAGGTTTCAATGATAAGGTAAAAAAAAATTAATATATTATGTTTTTTCTCATAATATTATATATTCTCTACTATATTGCCATAATCTAAATTAATTGTTTGACTAATGATACAGAAAATTTCTTCTACACGTGATGATATTACCAATCCCTCAGAAGAACAAACTATAATGGAGAAAACCCTTTGGAAATTTTAAAAGGTAATGTTATGATATACTTTCTCTATTTTATTGAAAAATTATATAATAGAGCATTAATTTAATTTTCATTATTCCTTGTAGAGTTTGTTTATTTTAAAATATTTTTTTCCATGTGTCATGCCTTTTTAAGAAGAGCAGTAATTCTTTCTCTGCTCAATCACATAGGTAATATTGATGTTTGTATAGTAAAATCATTGTCAATAGAATTAATGTATTATTTCATATTTATGTTTTATTTATTTATTTTTAGTATTACTCACATAATAATTGTTTTCTTATGAAGGTGGATTCTTTTGTTTGAGTTGGGGTGCTTTGTCCATCTTTCATGCCTTTTTCACTAAAACTTCCATAGACTTATTCTCTCTAAAAACCATTTCACCCCTATAGTGGTGTATTTATCACTTTCTTTCAAGCTACCTCCACTTCCTTTACAGGAAGAGAAATGATGCTACCTCTGCTAAATTAGAAAGGTAATCTTGATGTTTGCACAATAAAATCATTTCCCATAGAATTAATTTATGGTTTCATATTTATATTTAATTTATTTATTTTTAGTATTACACACATAATAATTGTTTTCTTATATAGTTGGATTATTTTGTTCAACCTGGGGTGATCTATCCATCTTTTGCATCTTTATACGCCAAAACTTCTACAGAATTATTCTCTTTAAAAACATTTTAACCCCTGTAGTGGTCTATTTATCACTTTCTTTCATGTTACCTCCACTGCCTTTTCTAGAAGAGCAACGACACTACCTATGGTCAATTATAGAGGTAATCTTGATGTTTGCACAGTAAAATCATTGTCCATATAATTAATGTATTGTTTCATATTTATGTTTAATTTATTTATTTTTAGTATTACTTGTATAATAATTGTTTTATTATATAGGTTGATTCATTTGTTCAAGTTGGGATACTCTATCTATATTCCATTCCTTTATACACCAAAACTTCCATAGAATTATTATCCCTCAAAACCTTTCACCCTAGAAATGTTTATATTTATCACTTTCCTTCATGTTCCCTCCACTTATCAATCATAGAGGTAATCTTTATATTTTCATAGTAAAATCATTTTCCATATAATTAATATATTATTTCATATTTATGATTAATTTATTTATGTTTAGTATTACTCATAATAATTGTGTTCTTATAAAGGTGGATTCTTTTTTTCAAGTTAACATAGTTTGTTCGAATCCACTCATGAAATGTTGGAAGTTCAATAAATAAATTCAATGGAAATTTTGGTAACATTGAGATTTGGGATTTTTTGAGACCTTGGGACATGTAGGAATCAGCCGCACCTCAATCTGACACATGATATAATCAGTATGACTCAAAGTACTTATTTCTATTTAAAATTGAAATTTATTTTTGTAAAATAGAAAAATAAAATACTCAAAACTGATCAAACATACTCATATTATTTTGATACTTTAAGTTAATGATCCATAAGTCATTTATGACATGTACTAATCAGTCACACCTCAATCTGATATACAATGTTTCGGATATGACTCAATGTGTCTGTTATTAGTTTAAAATCAATATTTGACTTTAAAAAGTTTCACTCACTAAAAACCAATGAAATTTTCTCATATTTTTTTGATAATTTAGTTCATAGATTCATAAATCATTTTTTACATGTAGAAATTAGTCTCATGTCAAACAGATATATGATGTGATCTGTATGTGTCAAAGTGCATGTATCAAGTTTAAAATGATATTTTAGAAAAAAATACAATAAACATACTTAAAACTAATAAAACATATTCATATTATTTTTATAATTTATTAAAATGATCCATAATTCATTTGGGATATGTAGGAATCAGCTACACCTCATTCTGATACACGGTGTGATTGTTATGACTCTAAGTGCGTCTTTATTTAAAATTGACCTCAATTTTAGTAAAAAAAACAAAATAGACCACTAAAAACCAAACAAACACATTAATATTGTTTTTATACTTTAGTAAAATGATCTGTAAGTTATTTGAGACATGTATGAATCATCCATACCTCAATCTAACCCACGGTGTGACCGGTATGACTCTAAGTTCATGTTTTTATTTAAAATTGACATCAATTTTAGTAAAAAGGCCAACTAACATACTCAAAACTGACCAAATTCATTAAAATTGTTTAAATACTTTAGGAAAAACAATTCATATATCATTTGTGATGTGTAGGAATTAGACACACCTCAATATGATACACAATTTGATCAGTATGAGTCAAAGTGCGTGTTTCAATTTTAAAAAGACATTTTAGTAAAAAAGACAAGTGACATACTCAAACTAAGAAATCACATTAAGATTGTTTTTATACTTTATTATAATTATCCATAAGTTATTTGATATGTGCATGAATCAGATGAACATTAATCCAACACACGGTGTGACAGGTACGACTCCAAGTGTGTGTTTTTATTTAAAATTAAAATCAATTTTTTTAAAAGGCCAACTGACATACTCAAAACTGAGAAAATGCATTCAGATTTTTTAAATACTTTATAAAAACGATCAATAATTAAATTTTTATGTATAGGAATTATCCTCACCTCAATCGGATACAAAATGTGATCATTATGAGTCAAAGTATGTGTTTCAATTTTAAAATGACATTTTAGTAAAAAAGAAAAGTAATGTACTCAAAACCAATCAAACATAGTCAGATTGTTTTGAAACTTTAGGAAAAAAATACATAAGTCATTTGGAACATTTAGGAATTATTCTCACCTCAATCTGGCGTACGGTGTGACCAGTATGACTCAAAGTGTGTTTTTTTATTTAAAATTTTCATCAATTTTAGTAAAAAGGCAAACTAACCTACTCAAAACTGATTAAACACATTCAAATTGTTTAAATTATTTATGAAAACAATACATAAGTCATTTATTATGTGTAGGAATCAGTCACACCTCAATATGATACACAATGTGATCAGTATGAGTCAAAGTGCGTGTTTCAAATTTAAAATGACATTTTAGTAAAAAAGAAAAGTGATGTACTAAAAACTGATAAAACACATTCAGATAGTTTTGTAAGTTCATTATAAATATTCATAATTCATTTGGGACATGTAGGAATTAGCTCGACCCCAATCCGACATATGATGTGACCAGTATGATGCAAAGCGCGTCTTTTTATTTAAAATTGTCATAAATTTTTGTAAAATGCACAACTATCCTACTTAAAACTGAGAAAATACCTTTGTATTGTTTTGATACTTTATAAAAACAATATATAATTCATTTTTTACATTTATAAATTAGTCGCAACTCAATTTGATACAAGATATTCTTGGTATGACTCAAAGTGTCCGTTATCAGTTTAAAATTGACATTTTAGTTCAAAAAGTGTCACTCTCTGAAAACCGATCAAACATACTCATATTTTCTTGATAATTTAGTAAAATGATTCATAAGTCATTTTTGACATCTAGGAATCCATTTCATGTAAAATTGATGCATGATGTGATCATAATGAGTTAAAAGTGTGTGTTTCTTATTTAAAATGAAATTTTAGTAAAAAGGACAACTAATGTAATCAAAACTGAGAAAACACATTTAGATTGTTTTGATACTTTAGGAAAACAATCCAAAAGTCATTCTATATGTGTTGGAATAATTTTCACCTCAATCTGATACACGATATGACCAATATGACTCTAATTTTGTCTTTTTTATTTAAAATTAACATCAATTTTTGTAAAATTAACACTTTATTAATTTATTTATTTACATTGTTACTAACATAAGAATTTTTTCTTATACAGGTATGTTATTTTTCTTGAGTAGGGGTGGTTTGTTTGGAAATTTCATGAGTCGGGTCTGGATTAAAAGATAAAGGACCATTAATGTTTTTTAATGTATATAGTAATTTGTATTTATGTTATTGAATAAACCAATGTTTGAAATGTATATAATATAGTGTTTTTTTTTCTTTTATTTTCATTCTAAATTTCATTTTATTTAAATCCTTTATTGGTACTTATTTCTGTTGATATCTGGTGTATTTCTAGCACTATAGTGTGCTATTACAGCACATTGCAGTGGTGTTGTAGTGTGTTTTTGAAGAACAATATAGTATGGCCCTTTATCAGTGCTTTTATAAGCATGGATAAAGGTATAACTTATCAATTATTTTATAGGGGCTAATAAATGGTTCCTTTAGTGACTCTAAATTAAAGCGCTAATAAAATTACAGGCATTTTAAACTTTCTCAAGGAGTCAGCACTTTTTCATCACTGATAAAGTCCATTTCTAGTGTTGTTAAAAGCCAGTTTAGTAGTAGTGCACATGTCATGCAATCCTTAACCTTTACAAATCCCTAGGGGTACTACATGACTTGTGTCCATCCCAATACTTTCTATGTAGTCAGGATTTTCACAGAATCTTAGATATATTCCCCTTATTCAAAATCTGCACTCACCGCCATGAATCCCACTATTTTACCACCCAAAATCTGTGGATATCGCCTTCAGCCTTTGTTTTCAGCTGTCTGTCAACTAGAAAAAGAAATATTAATCACCCATACATACCCACCATGCATTGTCATGTCTTCAGCCATAACTCGTCACCTCACCAGATTCTTAATCCATGGTGGAATCACCTATATCCCATAAACTATATGAATATATCCCAGATTCGTCAATCTATTCATCACACATGAATCCTCCATGAATCTGGGGGGTCCGATCATGCTTGATCCTACCCAGTAATGTTGAACTGAGACCCCATAATCCAATCATCAAAGATCACAAAAAATTATGGGGTAAACGCACATAAACCAAAGGTTAAATAATCATTGGACAAGTTTTCTGGGCCAAAAAAATAGATTGGGGATAACTAGGGTGAGAAACAATTTAACAAACAATTTAATTTTTTTGCTTGGGCACATGTGAAGTTTCAGTTTAAAGTAGATTAAAGAATAATAATTCACCATGCTCAATCATTTTATCACATTAGTAGGAAACCAAAAATGATGATTCCTACCACAGGATTGGATCATATTATGATGAATAATGCACTCACTAACTAAGGAGGAAGATCTGTTGTGTTCACTGTGATTCAATTTTCCTTGATCCAATTACTCATTGTCATCTAATATCAATTCACCAATGATGGGTAGTATACCTCTCCTCTCAAAAATCCTAGTGTTATGAGGCTAAACCTATAGATTCACCATAATTTAATGTTTATAGATGGTTTAGTATTATTTCATTTAAATTAATTAATTAAATTAATTAATTAATTAATTTAAATGATCCCTCCAACGGTCACTCTATCTAAATGCCCTGCGCCGACCAACGTTCAATAGTTCTTAGGGTCAACCTCACATTCTGGATTCAACCATGGTATCAGATTTGTAATCTGGGACTCCATTTAATAGTTATCCATTTTTTCTTTAAAATCATGTGTGAAAAATATAAAATATTTTTAATATTTTTATAAAATTAATTCCGAACATACTAGGTCTCAGAATCGCACATCGTCTTAGTTCCTCGATCCAAAAATATTTCTTGATATATTTCAAAGTCTTAAAAATAAAAACCAAGGTATCTAAATTATTCTATCCTTCAATATTTTCTTCCTATAAAAGAAAAAACTAAATAAAGAGGTTAGGATATTGATCCTATATCTGGTTCTCCCACTCCTAAGATCTCTCCTACATACTTCTGTGATGTCACAACACATAGATCAAGGAGATGGTTTGTCCATGTAGGATCCTCTCCTACTTATCTTCAATCACCACAGGGTGCTTTGTAAAAGTGGATCCATCCATAATGTTCAGATCACCCCAGTCAATAATGTGCACGGGGTCATGCACATATCTCCTCAATTGTGACACATGGAAGATTCCATTCACCCACTACAACTATGGGGTAAGGCAAGGTGGTTGGAAACCTCATCGACCCTCTATAGGTTCCTAAATGGAAGGATAAACCTTGGGGATAACTTTCCTCCCTATCTAAATATTAGGAAGCCTCATCAATATCATTCCAGAAAAATGGTGACCTGTAGGGTCTCCCATATAGGGCCTCAAAAGGTGAAATGCCGATAATAGAGTGGTAGTTATTATTGTATGCAAACTCTACCAAGTTAAAGTGATCCTCCTAGATTTTTATGAAGTCTAACATGAAAACCCTCATTATATCCTCTAGTACCTAGATAGTGTGCTTATTCTTCCCATATTTTGGGGGTAGAAGGTTTTACTCATCCTCATATGGTTCTTAAATGCCTCTTGCAGGCCTCTCCAAAACCGTGGCATGAACCACGCATCATGGATGGAGAAAATAGTTTAAGGAACCCCATGAAGGAGAAAAATATCTCATACATAAAACTGTCTCAAAATCTCCACCAAAATATACTCTTGAATAGAAAGGAAGTGTTCCAACTTCTTAATTCAATCAACTATCACCTAGTTGGCATCATGACATCTCACTATCTATGGAATCCCTATCACAAATTCCATGGATATTCCATACCGTTTTCACTATGAGATCTCAAGATTCTACAATAAACCTGTCAAAACCTCGTGCTCATCCTTCACCTACTATCAAGTGAGGCACTGAGAGATGAACTCATCCATTCTATATCTCCTGACTGCCTGCAAAAAAATCTGATGAAGTTCTATATACATCTAATCCATATCTAGATTTATAGCCAAATAATATGTGTGAAAATCCCTCATCACCTCCTCCCACATCATGATCAAGGCCATCATTGATCCCTAGAAAAGGATGATGTGATTCTATCATTCAGAAAATACATCGGATGAATCTTCTAAAAATATCTGGTTATGTAAGACCTCATAGTCAATATCTCCCAACTAGGATTATCTCACACATTGAAGAAGTGGTGGTGTAAACACTATCAATAAAAGAAAATTTTCACCCTCTTCCTCAACCATGGTCAGCTAAAAGGAGGCCAGAAACTCAAATTCCTCCTCTAATAAATGAGCCTAAGACTTCTTGTAAATGTAATATACCACCACATTTCCCTTCCTAGTAGTATAGTATATCTCAAAGTCATAGTCCTATAGGAAATACAACCAGTACCTTTATCTCATGTTCAAGTCTCTCTATGTGAATACCTATGAATCTAATTGTATGAGTAAATAAAAAGGTGATCTTCCAGAATATAGTGTCTCCACATTCATATAGAAAATACTACCACTTTCAAATCCATTCCATGAGTCATGTAGTTATACTAATTGGGTCTCAAATTCCTTGAACCATATGTGATAATTTCCTATATCTGTGTAAACACACAGCTAATACTAACTCCAGATCCATAGCACTATGCTATGTACTCTACACTCTCCTCTGATAGTCTTAAAATAGGATAAATCATTAGCCTCAACCTCAAATCCATAAAGGATCTCTAGAACTACTCATTATAGGTAAAAATATGCCCTTTCCAGGCTAGGTTTGTCAAAGGAGATACAATATTAGATAATTTTTTCACAAACCTCTTGTAGTACCCCATAAGGAAACTATACACCTCTAATATGATCTTGGGTGACTCCCAAGAAATCATTGCATCAATCTTCACCAGGTCCATAGTTAATACATGCTCCAAAATGACATGCCCCGGGAAGTGAACCTCATGGTTCTAGAACTGGAACTTCAAAATCTTACCATAAATTTAGTGCTCCCAATGCAAGTCTAAGACCATCCTCAAGTTCTCCACATGCTCCTCCTATAAAAAAGAGTATATGAGTATGCAATCGATGAATAAAAATAAAAATCAGTCCAAGTACAGATGAAATATCAAGTTTATAAAATCCATAAACATAATAGGGGAATTTTTCACACTAAAAGGAATATCCAGAAACTCATAGTGTTCATAGTGACATCAGAATTACATATTTTGAATATCAGCCTCACAAAATCTCAACTAGTGGTAAAAGAACTTCAGATCAATATTTGAGAACCATCTCACATCTCACGGCTGATTAAATAGGTATTTAATTCTCATCAAGTGGTACTTGTTCTGTATCTTCACCTGGTTCAGGTGATGATAATCTACACAAATCTGCAAGATCCCATCCACTTTTTTTACAAACAACACCGGTGATGCACAGGGGGACACACTGTTTCTGATAAAACCCTTATCTAAAAGGTCCTCCAATTGAAACCATAGATCCCATATCTTGGTATGGGCCATCTGATATGCTGAAGAATATATTGGAGTTGTTCCAGGGTTAAAGTTGGTGCAAAAATCCATATCCTTCCTAATAGGTAGTCCAAGAATGTTCTCAGGGAGTACATACATAAAATACTCCATGATTCAAGGAATCTAGATGCCTAAATATCCTTTTTTTGATAAGGGATAGACTCATTAACCGATGGGTGATGGGTTTTAGTCTTCTACTCGAAAAACTCACTCATCCTTAAATGAGATCTCTCTCTCCCAAAAAGCAAAATATCATCCCATCAGTAAGAAGGAATCTGACTGATTTGTGATGACAGTCAATTTGGGATCAAACTGTGAACAACCAATCCATACCCAATATGACATCATAGGGTCCCATTGCGATGATAACATTTCCCAATAGAATTTTTATTTACCAAACCATAGCTCTAACTACTGGTAGATAAAAGGTATAGAAGAAGCATTCCCCGTAGGAACCTCAAGACAAAGGTGTTGGGATAAAGCCTCAATTGGGATCTTGAGCTCTCTGCACCAAGAATAAAAGAGATGAATAAATGACTCACACCTATGTCTACTAGTACTGAAGAAAGAGTAGAATCAAAAAATATCATACCTCTAATCATATCATGCATTGTTGGGTCATACACATCCATAACCTTTAGCTTCATGCAGCCCCGACCACCATCTCCCTGAGCCTAATGTGTGCTACCTGGTGGTAGTGGTGGAAGGAGCTCATATTGTTTTCCACCACCCATAACTCCTCCACATTGAGCTCTACCTATGGAATCCTGACTTTTCTTACATAAAATTTTCATTACATTATACAAAATAGAAAATATTTTAAATTTTACTTTCATGGAAATAAGGTACATGATACATGAAAATTTAAAACATTCTTCTAAAAAACATGAAATTATTCTTCATTGGTTCATCTTAAGAAATTTTACTGCATCTCATAACTTAGGGACATACATCAAAGGAAAGGGTTATCATAAGTCTCAGTTAGGGAAATCAAGGGAAATCGTTTACAAGTTATCATGAGAAATTATCGATAAGAACTTGAAGACTATCATAAAGTTGTGAGAAAAGTAAAAGGATACATATCATAGAAAAAATAACATGAACTGTAACATGAAAATATGGATACGAAATTTAATTTAGTTGTTCATAAGCATATCACCAAGGTTTATAGATAAGGTGTCATAAAAATTACCAAGGCTATTCACCAAGGTATCGTAAAAAATGTCATCTATAGAGACTAAATTCCTTACCCAAAACATTGGAGTGATATTAGGGAACACCCTTTATATATCTTGATTAATGTGATCCACATATATCATAATAAAAAATTTCATAAATAACTCGTGGAGAATAAAAGAAATGGGTTTCATATCAAAATCATGGAATTTTTAAAAAGTGCCTAAAGATAAGATCTTTATGTCATTCTTAACCCAAGAAAAAGGTGTAGAACCCCAGGAAGCCCTAAGAGGGGAGGGGTGAATCAGGGTGTCAACTTTTTAATTTAAATTATCTGATCTTGTTCCCACGTTGGTAGGAACATGTTAAACCTATATGATGGATAAGAATGGAAATTAAACAATCACCTGCAAAGATACCACACCACACTTTTACTTGGTTCACCACAATGGGCTACGTCCAAGGAGTATACGCCGATAGTGTGTCGATCATACCAAAATCCACTAATATTCACTATTTGTGGAGTACAAGAGTTAGGACATAGTCACTATGTGCCAAGAACACTGCCTTTACAACAATTTAGGGATAGGTCACTACATCCCTCAGTAAACTTCCGTCGACTACCCCTTGCCCACTACCATGGGAGAAGTCTTACTCAGTTTATTGACTAGAGGGTCTCTTCAACAGATTTGCATTGAAGTATTTGTCTCAGTCTAGCATGAGACATTGCTTGCATCTAATTCCTGAATTAATGCACTTGAAATCCCTAAACACAAAAAACAGATATTCAAAAGCCTGCTAGAAGATTAACACTACACTTGCACACAATACCTGAACATGCGTGCAAGATTTGGGATTTGTCACGCAAGATGAATTTTGCGCAACCCCTTACTTTCCACGTAACCTTTATCTTTTGCGCAACTACAATGAAGGGTTAACTTGGTCTTTTAAGAATAAAGGATCACCTTGCATGAAAGATTAGCTCTCTGTAATTCTTTTGCGTGCAAATCTTTCGCGCAACTACAACCTTTACATGAAACTTCAACTTTTATGTGCAACTACCATTTTTACACGCAACTTTTACATTTTTTTGCAACTATTTTTTTGCACAAGGTTTATGTGCATCAGGTCTTAGATATTTTTAAGTCTTCAGTTGTCTCAAATGAGGGGGTCACCTCTTATTTATAGGCATTTCCGACCCCTGCGTGCAAAACCCACCCTATCACACAAAAACTCTCATTCTACATGCAATTATTTTCACGCAGGAACCATTTTTCATGCACATCTCCATATTTTTTATGCACCACTCCAATATTTCATGCACCTTCCTTTTCCAAAAACGCATATCTCCATTTTCCGATTTTTAGGCCCAAAAATTTGGCAAACACTGTAAAATGGTGCCACCTACAGTATTGTTTCTTTCTTGAACTGTATAATCCCTTTCCTAGAAAACTTTCTGAACTTCCAATGAGGATGGAAAAAAAACGCAGACCATACTCCGTTTCTAGCATCGGTCATGGTTCCAACAATCTCCCCCTTTGGTTTTGTTGTAAATATATAGATAAATTCAAAAAAAACAACATCCACTATCAAAACCTGAAATGCAAGAATCAACTTAGCCAACACTCTATGTCTACGTGAGAAATGATTGATGTAGAAAACAATAGGGGAATCTTGAATTGGGTTCCCATGTTTTGGAATTATTAAAGATTCCAAATATATTCTCTTGCTATGTCACAGAAGCATTACATGACCTAAATGTATTCCTTCTCCTCCTAACACAAAATTCTCATCATGGCACAGAAGCATTGCATGTCCATTACATTACTTGAATGTACTCCTTCTCCTCCTAACACCGAATTCTCATCCTGTCATAGAATAATTACATGTCCATTACATAACCTGAATTTATTCCTTCTCCCCCATTGAAAATAAACTCAAAGATCGGTATTTTTTTATTGTATAGCTCAAAACACCCCCTGGATAGTATCTCCCCCATAAACCTGAATCACATCCACAAATAGATTAACATAACTGAGGAGAGGGGAAATTTGTACCCTCCTCATGCACTAGGATTTGGCTAAACACTGAGGATCAACTGATGTTTCTCAAACACTCCCTTTGATAGCAGCTTGGTCATAATGTCATCCACTTTCTCATCTGTTCACACATGTTCCATGTTGATCACTCCTTGTTTAACTTTTTCCTTGATGAAGTGATATCTGATTTTAATATGTTTCATACAAGAATGTTGAACATGATTCTTCATAAGTTCAATTGCACTATTTTTATCACAGTAAATCACCACTGGTTATTTTACCTCAGCAGTTATGTTAGTTAGTTGCTTCTTTATTCTAAGTAACTGAGTACATGCCTTTTTAGTAGATATATATTCAGATCCAGCAGTGCTAAGAGAAGTACTTTCCTGTTTCTTGCACAACCATCCCACAAATTTATTTCCAATATAGAATGCTCCACCACTGGTGGATTTTCTATCCACTACATCCCCAGCCCAGTCAGCATCTGAAAATGCAAATAATTCATTATATTTTCCTCTAGAAAAGAATAATACATAATTTTTGGTACCTTGAATATATCTCATGATTCATTTAACTTTCTTCATATGTTCTTATTTTGGATTACTTTGAAACAGGACCACTAAACAAGTTTCAATGAAAATATCTGGTCATGTTGCTATTAGGTATAGTAAGCTTCCAATGATTCTTCTATAAATTGTGGGATCCATAGACGTCCAATCCTCATGCTTTATGAGTTTTGTTCCAATCAAAATCGGAGTCCCCATTGGTTTGAAATCTTGCATATTAAATTTCTTCAACATCTCTTTTTCATAATTTTCTTGATAAATGAAAGTGTAATCCTTCTTCTGAATCACCTGCAGCCCAAAGAAGTATGTGAGTTCTCCAATCATAGACATTTCAAATTATGAATTCATGTGACTAGAAAATTCTTCAACTGATCCATGCCTGATACCTCTAAAGATAATATCATCCACATAAAATAGCACAATGAACTGATCTTTCTGATAATTCTTCACATAGAGATTATGATCTACTCCTCCTCTTTTGAATTCCATCTTCTTGAGATACGAATCTATCCAAGAATACCATGCTCGTGGTACCTACTTTAAACCATAGAGGACCTTCTTTAGTTTTAAAACCTTCATTTAATCATTACCAAGAAAGAATCCCATGGGTTGTTCAATGTATACTTCTTCTTCCAAGACTCTATTTAATAATACTATCTTTATGTTCATTTGATACACTTTATATTCTCTTTGGATTGCCATGGAAAGAAACAGCCTGATTAACTCTAGCCTTTCTACTGAAGAAAATGTCACCTCAACATCAATGCCTTCAGTTTGTGAATATCCTTTACAGATCAAAAATGCCTTATTTCTGATCACATTTCCATGATCGTCAAATTTGTTCTTGAAAAACCACTTTGTACCAATCACATTGTGACCTTCGAGTCTCTTGACAAGATCCCAAGTCTGATTTTTGTCAATCTGATCTAACTCTTCATCCATTGATTCCACCCAAGACTCATCCTTTGCAGATTCTTAAAATTAGGATGGTTCCACAACTGATAGAAATGTAGATTTTGCATTATTCCTCATTATATTTGTTTAGGTAGGTGTAACTAATCCCCAATAATGTTGGAATGATCAATCTCTGCTCTTCAATTTCTCTTTTGGAGTTCGATCAAATTCTCTCCAACTATGGATTTCTCTTCTGAATCTTCTTCTGAGTTAATATCATGATGTGTCTCCTAAGAGTTTTGTACACCTCCCTCTACCTCTATATTAGCATTTTTTCCATGTTCACATTCTTCATCATTTTCTATCACATCAGCATAATAATTCCTTTAAGCATTCGTGTTTTTCTCTTCAATGATCTTAACATAACTGAATTCCAAAATTCTTCCCAAGCACTTATTGAAACACTTGTGGTCTTTTCTATTCATTGAGTATCCAGGAAATATTCCTTCGTCTGCATTATCTCCATACTTCCCTTGATTTACTTATTTGTTTCGGATTAAACATTTGCTTCCAAAAACACAAAAATATTTCAAAGTGGGTTTCCTTCCATGCCATGATTCATATGATTTTTTTATCTTTCCCATATATAGCCCTGTTCTATTTTGAATATACACAGCAGCTTGAACTACCTCTTTCCAGTAATGTTGAGGAATATGAATCTCAATCTATATAGTTCTGACCATGTTGTTTAATTGTCAATTCTTACACTCAACAACTCTATTTTTTGTGGGGTTCTCACAGCATCCACCTCATTTTATATCCCATGCTTCTCTAAGTAATTTTAAATTCAATGAACATGTATTCCCCCCATTATCAGACTGGAGGACTTTGATCTTCTATCCAGTATCATTCTTGGAAATTCATCGATAGTTTTTCATGAAATAAATCACTTTTTGCTTCGTGTGAATGATGATCACACATGCCATTCTACTATAATCATCTATGAAAAGAACAATGTACATTTCTCCATGTGTTATAGAAACATTTATCGGCCCACATATGTCTATATGAATGAGATCAGGGAGATTAGATTCTCTTTTCTTCTTTGGCCAGTAGGAACTACAGACCAAGTTCCCTCGCATACAAGAATCACAAGTATTTCTCGTTCACACTTTAGATCAGGGATATCCATGATTATATTCAGCTTAGATATATTTTCCATGTCCTTCTGATAGATGTTCCCCAATATTTGATTCCACGGATTGTTTTCTGCTTTAACTGTTATGTAGAAAATGTTCTCTTTACTTTTGACCTGATATAAGTTTTTATATTTTATACATACTTTTATGAGAGGATTCTTAGACTTTCCACTTATAGTACACCCATTCTAATTTAATTTCACAATAATACCTGAGTCATACAGATGACTCACACTCAGAAGATTATAACGCATACCATCCCTATAAAGGACTTAAGTTTTCTTCAAATATCCATTAGCTAGCTCAGTACTTCCAAATCCTTTTAACTTCAAAGAACCATCGTTACCAAACCTCACTATTTCATAGACCTTTTTCTTAACATCCATTAATAGGTCTACATTACCCATCATGTGGGACGAACATCCTCTATCAAAAATATAGGTGATGTTATTATTTTTATCCTTGAGGGCTACTTCTACAAGATTGGATTTTTCAATTTTCCTATTTTGTTTCCATGATTTATTATGTTGAGTGTAAGACATTGATGACATTTCAACTCTCTCTTCTGTGTACATCGGTTCTTCATATTCAAGATATTCTTCTAGAGGAGAAAACTTATTTGAAAGAGCACCACAGTCTTGTTGATGAACATTCACTTTTCTATGACTTTGATATGAGGTGTCCATTTCACTCCTCTGCCTAAAATAAATAGCTTTATAGCCAAAGTTAGAACAATGAAAACAATATACATCGAAATTTTTTCTTCTAAAATAATTAGGATATGAATTTTTTCTCCTTTTTTGAACTCTCATCTCTTATCCATTCAAATAGCTCATTGCCTCTACGCAATAAGGCATGGTATGGCCCAGATATTCATAGAACTGATACTTCATGAGAGGAAATGTCTTCTCACTTCTATTTATCCTCATTCCTTCTTCTGTGGGATAATAGTTTGACTATCTGTTATACCTAGAGGCTCGAGGATAGTCTTTTGTTCATCTTTCATATTGAATTGGGGGTTTCTTTTTCAGCACTTTAGGTTACTTTTCCACATGACCCACTTTCATCTTGCCTTTATTTTGGTCACCTTTATTTGTAGAATTTGACGATTCATCCTCACAAACAATTCCACTATTTTCCATGTAAGTTGGTATTTGATCATTTAGAATCTTTTCAAATCTATTAGAACTGCATTTTTCTCTCTCCAATAGCTCAGTATCTAAGAAAATTCTAAATTTTATTTTCTTACTTGATTCTTTTAAAATTTATTCACTCTCAAGTTTACTCCTAAGAGTAACAAATTCTTCTTCAATACCCTCAGCAGTCTTGGACTTTTCTTCCAGAATAGAGGTGAGTACATTGATGACTTTTTCCTACTCTTCAATTCTCAACTTCAGATCCACTACATCATCAGTTCTTTCAAGGATTTTAGACTTTACTTTCACAAGTTCTTCCATTCATTAAATTTTAGCTTCAAGATGATCAACATATTCATATGATTATTCTATAATTGATTTACACTTATTGCAACTCTTATATTTAATATTAATCTTACTAAAAACATCCTTAAGTTGAAACTTATGATTGGAATTAGTTTTCAAACTGATTATCTCCACTATTATCTTTTGATGGTTCTAATTTTTCAACAGTGACCATCATGGAAGCGTGTTTTCCATATTTAAATCTGGGTTCCTCTTCCTCATAGAAATCATTATCCTCATCATTTTATTCAAAAAAAAACTCTTTTTCTATAGTTTATTTTCAAATTTTAAGTTTCCCTTTTTGAATAAACTTTTATGAGGCTTATCAATTTTTTCAAATTCACTCTCTTCATCATCAAATTTCCTTGAGCACTGAGAGGCTATGTGCCCAACTTTACCACAACAAAAACACACCACAGGTATCTTGCCTTCAAATTTTCCTTTTCCCTTCTTGAATTTTAATGCAATGAGAGAGATAATTTTTTTTCCTCATAATCCTCATGGATACTATCTCTAGAAATTTTCAGTTTTTCTATAGCTTTGAATTCCATTTCCTTACAAGAGTTGTAGCATCTTCTGATTTGACTCTCATTTCATAGGCCACCAAGCTACTTCTCAGATCATCTAGAGAGAGCTTGGAGAGATATATTTCCTCTAGGGATGACACCTTTTCATTGTAAAGTAGTGGAATTATTATCAGGATTTTCTTTACAATGTTGATGTCTTTAATTTATTCACCCATTCCCTGAATTGCTTCTACAAATTTAGTAATTCGATAGAAGGTGTATGAATTATCATCAGGGTACATCTTCATATCATAAAACTTGTTGTGCAGTAATTGGAGATTTTCCTCCTTCACTTTGTTGTCTCCTTCATAGATATTTTCAATTGTATTCCACATAGACTTTTCTAAGATGCAACTTATCACCTTTAGATAAATCTGATATGAAAGAGCTATGGCGAGAGCATTTTGCGCTTTAGCATATACATCAAGAATTTTTCTATTTGTCTCAGCCATATCCATCCATGTTGGATTAGTGACTTATATTCATTTCACATTAGCATATAGGACTTCCATTCCAAGAGATATTAGATGAGATATCATTATGTTCGACCAAATATGAAAATTATTTCCATCAAAGAGGGGGACTCCCCTGACATGGGCTGAATTCTCCGTGATGGAATTGAACAGATCTAACACAAGTAACCTACTTCTGATACCACTTGTAAAACCCTAGGATTCCCTGAGAGGGGAGGGGTAAATCAGGGTGTCAGCTTTTTCTTTTAAAGTATCTGATCTTGTTCCCATGTTTGTAGGAATGTGTTAAACCTGTATGATGGACAAGAACAATAATTAAAAAATCACGTGAAAAAAGACCACACCACACTTTTACTTGGTTCACCAAAGAGGACTACTTCCAAGGAGTATATGCTGATAGTGTGTCAGTCCAACCAAAATCTACTAATATTCACTAGTTGTGGAGTACAAGAGTTAGTACATAGTCATTGTGTGCTAGGCACATTGCCTTTATAGTAATTTAGGGATAGCTCACTACGTCTCTCAGTACACTTCTGTTGACTCCCCCTTTATCACTACCATGATAGAAGTCTTACTCGGTTTATTGACTTGAGGGTCTCTTCAATAGATTAGCATTGAATTCTTTGTCTTAGTCCAGTACGAGACACTACTTGCAAAAAATTCCTGAATTGATGAACTTGAAAGCACTAAATACACAAAATAGATATTCAAAATTTTGACAGAAGCTTAAGAATACACTTGCACACAATACCTAAACATGCAAAAAATATTTGGGATTTTTCACACAAGATGACATTCGCACAACCCCTTACTTTTCTTGAAACCTTTATATTTTTCAAAACTACAATGAAGGGTTCACTTAGTCTTTTCAGACTAAAGGAACACCTTGCACGCAAGATTATATCTCTACAATTCTTCCACATGAAAATCTTTCGTTCAAATAAAACATTTATGCCCAACTTTAACTTTTACCCGCAACTACCATTTTTACGTGCACCATTTACGTTTTCGCACAACTACCTTTTCAGGCAATGTTTATGTGAATTAGAGATCGGATCTTCACTAAGTCTTAAGCCATCCTGAATTATGGGGTCACCTCTTATTTATAGGCGTCACCAACCCCCATGCGCAAATCCCACCGTTTCACACAAAAATTCACATTCTGCATATAATTATTTTCATATAGGAACTATTTTTCATGCACATCTCCAGATTTTTCGTGCACCACTCTAATATTTCGTGCACCTTCCTTTTCCAAAAACACATCTCTCTATTTTCTGAATTTCATGACCAAAAATTTGGAAAACACTAGAAAACAGTGCCACCTTCAGTACATTTTCCCACTTGAACTATATGATCACTTTCCTGAAAAACTTTCTGAACTTCCAATGAGGATTGACAACAAACACAAACCATACTCCATTTCCTGCATCAGTCGTGGTTCCAAAAAATGAATGAGGGTTTCATGCATATTAATACCAGAATAAAATAGATAATTTTCAAATATAGGTGAATACCCTTAGAAAAGAAAGTGTTTTGGGTATTCACAAAATAAAATAAGAGAATTTCTTGAGAAAAAGAGATAAATTTTGAGAAGAAATTTTGGCAGCATAACAGGTATGAAACATGGTTTTATAAAAAATTAAAAAGAGAGGGTATAAGGGTATAACATTACTAAAGACTATTAATATAGTAAATGAATAGAATAAAATGGACAGAAGAACTTCTTATGTAAATTTTAAAGACATACCCAAAAAAAGGGAACTTGAAAGGAAAAGAGAAGTTGAGATTTCCCTTACCTTGAAGAGTAACTCATAAAACTCAAATATTGGGACCTTGGGGTCTTGATGAAACCTTGTTAGGAATACATGGGTGGTAAAACTATCAGATCTTAGTGGAGGATGAATTAGTAATGAAATATAATGGATAAATGGGTGGGTATTTATAAAAAAAATAGGTGGATTTGTTTAATAATTTTCTTGGACACCTAGGTAGTAGTCAATTCAAAACCATGGTCTTTCCCATGATATTGTCCAATTGGGAAACTTATTATTTTATTATAATACACATTATTCAACCATAATTTTATATTACATATTACCTTATTATGATGTTAATAAACATATCAAAAAACTAAAAACTGTGTTTTTATTATTCACCAAAAAAACAAAATATTTTAGAAAATTATCATAAATTCACCCTAACCTAATTTCAATGTGATGATTACAAAAATGATTTTTATTTTATCATAATAATAATCTAATTATGATAAATTTAACTTTTAAATATAAAAATCCATATTTATTAAAAATAATAGGTGATAGAAAATGTATAGTAAAATTTTTGACACTTGAAAAAAACAAAATTATTTTATAATTTAAATTTAAATAAGAGAGTTTTAATCATAAAATTTCATTAAAATAAAAAATATTGATAATAAATTAGTTTATTATAATAATTATATCTTTTTTAAAAAGTACAATCTCGGTCTGAAAAATCAATTTATCAAATTCTTCATATTTTTAAGAAAAACTATTCTCAATATGAAATTAATGGAATAACAATTTTATTTATACAAAGGGATTATACATTAAGTAACTAAGGCCTTGAAACATAACCCCTTATAACACATATATACAACCTAAGGGTAAGTTTTTTTATAGTGATAGATTCATGGGGAAACTCGACTAACATCGCCTAAGTGGTAATTTCCACTAACTTGAACTTCTCCCATAGGTGATTTTGTTCAAGACTAACATGTTGAAGCTCAACTGGGGATTGATCAAGAGAAAAGCCTAGTGACACCAACTCCCTCCCAAGTTCTGAAAAATGGGATTTGTATGGCATGACTCTACTGGATGAGGCCATCAACTCTTCTTTATTCATTAATTTTCCTTTGTCATTTTTACTTATAAACAATAATTATAACAATAAAATTATTATTAAGAGTATAGTTTACAACGGTCATATTAACTAATGGTCATAATTGACCACCATTCATATACAATCGAAACCTGATGGTCACATTTCAAAATATACTCACTTAATTATTAGATATATATAGTTTTTTTGTGTATAAAATAATATAACACACATTTTCAGGGAACAATTATCATTCAAAAAGTTCAGGCCGTTACATTCTTCCCCCTTAAGATATTTCATCTCTAAAATTTCATCTTATTACCATGTATGAGAAAAGGTGAGGGTATTTTTACCTCATGTTTTCTTATAGTTCCCAAGTGGCTTCTTCATATTCGTGGTTCCTCCATAATACTTTAACAAGGTGGGTAGTCTTATTAGGTAGAACCTTATCTATATGGTCCAAGATCTCCACTGGATGATCCTTATAATAGATGTCATGTTCTAGTTGTACCACCTCGGGATTTAGTTCATGCGAAGGTTCAGGTATGTACTTTATCAAGCGAGATATTTGGAATGCATCAGGAACTTGATCTAGATTTGGAGGAAGTGCAAGCTAATAGGACACTACTCCTATGCGATCAAGGATTTCATAGGATCCAATGTACCTAGGGATGATATCTCCTTTATTCCCAAGCTTCATGACTCTCTTCCAAGGTGAAATTATAAGGTAGGCTTTATTTCCAACATTAAACTCCAATTCCCTTCGACCATTGTCAGCATAGCTCTTCTGTTGACTCTGAGAAGCCTTTATGTATTGTTAGATGGAATGAACCTTTTTTGTTTTCTCTTGCACAAGATCATAACCAAGAAGCTTTCTCTCACCCGATTCTTCCCAACAACTAGGAGTTCCACATCTATTTTTATATAGAGCTTCATAAAGTTCCATTTGAATACTCTAATGGAAGATATTGTTGTATGAGAACTCAAATAATGGGAGATGTTGATCCCATCCACAATTAAACTTCATTGAGCATGTTCTTAGCATGTCCTCAAGTGTCTAGATAGTCTTTTTAGATTGAACATCAGTTTGAGGGTGATAGGCCGTACTAAAATTCAATTCATTATTCATATCATATTGAAGAATTCTCAAAATTTTGATTTAAACCTTGGATATGGATCAGAAATGATAGAAAGTGGAACTCCATGCAGCCTTACCACTTCCTTCACATATATCTTAGCAAGTTGATCAAGATAGAAATCTTCTAAAATAGATATAAAATGGGAATTATTGGTGATATAGTCTACTATAACCCATATCGCATTTTTTTCCTGGGATGCTCTCGGGAGACCAGTGACAAATTACATTGTGATATTATCTCACTTACATCCTAGTATGGGCAGTGGTTGTAATACCCATTTAGGAATATGTTTATCTGCCTTCAATTATTAACACACCAAGCACCTTTTAGTGTATTTGGAAATGTCCCTTTTCATGTTATCCCACCAATAATTATCACAAAGTTCCCTATACATTTTAGTGCTTCCATGATGTATTGAGAAAGTAGAGATATGAGCTTCATCCATCAGCTCCTTTATTTCTAAAATGGATGGAACACATAGCCTTGTACAAAATTTTAGTACACCTTCTTAATCAATATTAAACTTAGGAAACTTCATATTCTTCATAGCATCTATCTTCTTCTATAGAAAAAGATATTTTCTTTGAGATTTATTAATCCTCTCTAGTAATGATGGTTTAAAATCATTTGGTATAGGGTTGATGATATCCCTTCCCTTACGATTCCCATTTCCAGTTTTATTATATCTTTGCTCAAATGATATACTTGAATCCTCATCATTTCCAATACAACAAGGTCTTTCCTAATTAATGCATTAGTGACTTTGTTTTCTCTTCTGAGGTGATAATGAATTGATCAATCGTAGTATTTAAGAAGATCCAACCATTTCCTCTATCTCATGTTTAATTCCTTTGTGTGAAAATATACGTGAAACTTTTTTGATCTATGTATATATTACATTTCACCCCTTAAAGATAGTTCCTCCATATCTTCGTATCAAAAACAACTACAACTAGCTCAAGATCATGCGTAGGTTAGTTCTGATCATGAGTCTTCAACTATTGAGATGAAAAATTAATCACCTTTTCATTTTTCATAAGGACACACCTAATCCCTTTTAGAGATGCATCACTAAAAATAATGAATCCTTCTCCGATAGAGGGTAGAGTTAACATGGGTGCAGTAACTAATCTCTACTTCAGCTCTTGGAAACTTTATTCACACTCCTTTGTCCAGATAACCTTGACCCCTTTTTGAGTTAACTTAGTTAGCAGATTAGAAATTCATGAAAAAAAATTCAAAAACCTCCTATAATATCTTACTAATCCAAGGAAACTAAGAATCTTGGTTACTGTTGTAGAATGAGGCCACTCCTCTACAACCTTTTTCTTTATAGGGTCAATTGAGATTTATTCATTGGTTACAATGTTCTCCAAGAAAGAAACTTGTTGTAACCAAAATTCACATTTTTTGAACATTCCAAATAGCCTATCCTTCCACATAGTTTTCAAAATAAACCTTATATGATCCTCATTATAATGAATTTTGTAATATATCAGAATATCATCAATAAAAACTACCACAAATTTATCAAGGCAACCCTTAGAGACTTTATTCATCAAATCCAAAAAAAATAGCAGGAGAATTAGTCAATCTGAAGGGAATCACAACAAACTCATAATGCCAATATCTTGATCATAATCTAGTCTTTGGAATATCTTATTTCTTCACCCTCAATTGATGATAACCAGATCAAAGATCAATCTTGGAGAATAATTGTGCCCTGAAGCTGGTCAAATAAATCATCAATTCTTGGAAGAGGGTGCGTGTTCTTCATTGTGATCCCATTAAGTTATCTATAATCAATGCATAGTCACATTGACCCATCCTTATACTTCACAAATAGAATATTTTCTCCCCAAGGAGATACACTTTTCTGAATAAACCCCTTCTTCAAAATATCTTGGAGTTATTTATTTAATTCATCCAGCTCCAAATTTTCCATTCTATACTGGTTCTTTGATATCATCTTGGATCTAGGCATGAGTTCAATGAAGAACCCTACCTCTCTTTCTGGGGGAGCTCCAAGTAACTCCTCAGGATGTATTTCTGAATGATGGATATATTCTCTATTCGTATACTTGCATTTCCTTCTTCATATTCACTGATCATCTACATAAAGAAGGCTATGGGTGGTGATTCTAGAAAAACCCCAGGTCATGATATCTCTCCTTTGAAAAAAACTTTACGTTGTCTATTAAAGACTACTAATATTTACTTTCTTCTATATTTTATATTATAATTATAATTTTAGAGCCATTCTATCCATAGTATATTGTTGAATTCCAACATGGGAATGAATACTAGATTTGTGATGAGATTGTACTCACCAAAGTGAATACTATAGTTTCTATACACTATTTATGCTTGGATAATCCCTCTAGGATTCTTGACTGATAACTCTACTTCTATAAGTTAAATGATTGATTATTTATTCTTTACAAACTTGGGGGAAATAAAGGAATGAGTAAAACCAGAATCAAATAATGTACTTTCTAGCTTTTGAGAGAACAATGAAATTACCAACCACCACATCATTTGGAGATTCAACTTCATCCATTATGATAGAAAAATCATGACCTTTCTCCCTTGTCTTATGATGAAGTTTATGGTTATTCCCCTCTATTAACTTCAGATTTGGATAGTTCCCCTAATTCTTCTTCCCATATTTGTTGCATGTGGAAAGTTTCACTATCTTTCCTCCTCTTCCTTGATCAATGATCCTCCCCAAGTTTAGCTTCAAATATCTCTTATTTTTTATTAGATATATGGGACCACAAAGTCTCTCCAAACTCTAGTTCAACTTTAATAGCACTCCTCATGATCTACTCATATTTTTCATAGTCTCAGTTAGCTATATTCTTCTGTAGATGCGGTCTTAGTCCACCTAAGAATCTATCAATCATCCAATTATTATCCATGATAAAGCTAGAGGTATAATGGGAATGTCTTGGGAATTTAATCTCATAACTTCCCATATATTCATTTTCCTAATACTTTAGCTCTAATAATTCCTTCACCATTTTTATTCACATATAACAGAGGAAATATTGTTTGAAAAAATTTCCCCCATACTCCTCCCACTCTATAGCTTCAATCTCCCCTCTTGGATTCATTTTTTTAATCAGTTTCCACCATTGATCAACTTTTACCTCTAAGTGGTACACATTCAGGGTGACGTTCACTTATTTTGAACAATAGAGTATATAAAGGATGTTTTCTATAGATCTTATCCATTTTTCAGCAATCAATGGTTCGATAGATCCACTGGAATAAGGTGGTCATTGACACATAAAGGAATCAACTAAAAGTTGTACCATTCGAGGTGAATCTGGAATCTTATCTTGATTCAAGTTATTTCTCATAACTTGAGTCACTTGATTCATTATTCTCATGAATTTTTCCATTCCAGCTTCCATTATAAGTTCATCAGCACCTAGTCTATTGCGATCACCATTTACATGGTTTCTCTTATTTCCTGCCATTTTTTAAATGAAGAAAACCTTAGTGAAAAATAGGTTTCATTTAATTGTACTATAACTTTAAAGAAATTTCATGTCTTAAAAAATCAGGCTTAAATATGTTATTTTTTAACAATAATTATATTTTATATAAATCCTTCATAATGTTTCATAAAAATCTTGTGATTAACAAAACATATCCATGGGAGTGTCAAAGCAAGAGTGCAATAAGGCACATTATTGTGTACCAAGTTACGCCAAGTCAAGCCTGATGCACCTTTTCATAGTTTTTACCCCTATTTACATTTGTTCCAAATCCATATCCACTTGTTTATATCCAAATAGTGATTTATTTTCACATAAACCACTTAATATTTCACCTAAATACAATGATGTTTTTCCTATATTTAAAAATTTTTATAGGGTTATTCCTAAAGTTTTCAAATCATAATATCCAAAAATAAATAAATTTTTCTTTGATACTAACTATGGAAACCCTCCTTTTATTACATAAAATTTTCATTACATTGTACAAAATATAGGATCTTTTAAAGTTTAGTTTCTTGGAAATTAGGTACAAAATACATAAAAACATACAACATTCTTCTAAAAAACTTGAAAGGATTATTCATTGGTTCATATTATGCACTATTAATACATATCATAACTTGGGGACATACATCAAAGGAAAGGGTGGGCATAAGATCCAATAATGGAAATCAAGGGAAACAGTTTACTAGTGATCAGGAGAAATAATCGATAAGAACTTGAAGAATATTGTAAAGGCATAAGAAAAGGAAAAAGGGAAATATCATAGTAAAAATAACATGAATCATAACATAGAAATGTGGATAAAACATTTAATTGAGTCATTCATAAGTATTTCACCAAGGTTTATCACTGAGGTGTCATAAAAATTACCAAGTTTGTTCACTAAGGTATGGTAAAACATGTCATCTCTAGAGAATAAATTATTTACCCAATGAATTCGAGTGCTATCATGGAAAAACCTTAAAATATATTAATTAATGTGATCCATATATATTATAATGGAAAATTTCATAAATAACCCATGGAGAATAAAAGAAATGGGTTTCATATCAAAATCAAGGTGTTTTTAAAAAAATGCATTAAGACGAGATCTTCATGTCATTATTAACCCATGAAAAAGGAAGGAGGGTTTCATGTATGTTAATACCAGTATGAAATATATCATTTTTAAATATATTTTAATACCCCTATAAAATAAATATGTTTTTGTTTTCACAAAAGAAAATAATATAATTTCTTGAGAAAAAGAGAAAAATTTTGAGAAGAAAATCTGGCAGCATAATGAGTATGAAACATGGTTTTAGAAAACATTAAAAAGAGAGGGGAAAATGGTCTCCCATTCCTAAAGAATATTAATAAATTAAAGGGATAGGATAAAATTAACATAATAACATAGTATGGAAATTTAAAATACATACCATATAAAAAGGAAACTTGAAAGGAAAAGAGAAGTTGAGATTTCCCTTAACTTGAAGAGTAACTCCTAAAACTCGAAGATTGGGACCTTGGGGGCTTGAGGACACCTTGGGAGGACTCTTGGGAGGTAAAAATATTATATATCCATATAATATTAATTGGGAATGAAATATAATGGGGAAATGGGTGGGTATTTTTAGAAAAAGAGGAGGATTTTTTTAATAATTTCCTTAGACAACTAGGTGGTGGTAAATTCAAAACCAGGGGCTTGCCCATGGTATTTTCCCAGTGTATTTTCAACTAGGGACACTGATTGTGTTATTATAATCCAAAAGAGTTGACAAAAATTTTATATTACATATTAAATCATTATGAATTCATTAAACATATCGAAAAACTCAAAACTATATTTTTACTATTCACTGAAAAATAAAATATTTAAGAAAATTATCATAAATTCACCCTAACCTAATTTTGATGTTATGATTTAAAAAATTATGTTCATTTTATCATAATAATTTTCTAAGTATGATAAATTTAACTTTTAAATATAAAAATACGTATTTATTAAAAATAATAGCGGATAGAAAATGTATAGTAAAATGCATAGTAAAATTTCAGACACTAGAAAAAAATATTTTATAATTTAAATTTAAATAAGAGTGTTTTAATCATACTATTTAATTAAAATAAATATTATTAATAATACCTTAGTTTATTATAATAATTTTATCTTTTCTAAAAATTACAATTTCTATCTGGAAAATCAATTTATCAAATTTATTATATTTTTAAGAAACCTATTCTCAAAATAGAATTGATGGAATAAAAATTTTATTTATAAAAAGGGATTGTACGTTAAGTAACTAAGGACTTGAAACATAACCCCTTATAATACCTACATATGGCCTAAGGGTAAGGTGTGTGATGGTTATATATTCATCGGGTGACTCGGTTAATATCGCCTGAGTGGTAATTTCCACTAACTTGAATTTCTCCCTTAGATGATTTCATCCAAGATTAACATATTGAATATCATATTGGTATTGGTCAAGAGAAAATCCCATTGATGCTACTCCCTCTCATGTTCTGAAAAATGGGCTTCGTACAATAAGACTCTATTGGATGAGGTTATCAAATCTTATTTTTGCATTAATCTTCCTTTGTAATTTCTACTTATAAACAATAATTATAATGTTAAAATTATTATTAAAATTATAGTTTCCAATGGTCATATTGAACAATGGTCATAATTGGCCAATTTTTATATAACAATCAAAACTCTATGGTCACATTTCAAAACATACTCACTTCATTATTAGAGAGATATAATTCTTTTGTTTATAAAATAATGTAACATACATTTTTAGGGAAGAATTATCATTCAAAAAGTTTGGGACATTAGACCACATGCTCCTCAACCAGCTCCACCTCCCATGGGGCTACCCTACCTTTGACTATGAGATCCATCATGGAATTACATCTACCATGGTATTCCATCCACCATCTGCCTTCCCTCATCAACATGTCAGTTCAAGAAATCATGTTCCATGTAACATCACCCATAACATGCATAACACCACCCCTCTCTAGGATTCTCTGGTCCTCTATGTGATCCTTGTACCACACAACCACTTGTTTGAGTCTGGTCATGGGGAGTTCTCCTAGGTCGAGATCCTGTCGATTGTCATCTACTAGATGTTGTAGATGAATCAGCCCTATAATGCCCAATACCAGCTCTATCTGCATGGCATATCTCTAAAGGGAATCTCTCTATCACCAGTGTCTTCCCCAATACCATTACATAGGTGGGGATGCACGAGGGTACTACACTGGCACGAATATCTCTACGGATACTCTGCTCAAACTTTCTTGCCTGGAAGTATCCATATAGAATCATATCGATGGAGTGTTGTGTAAGGTTTGTGATCCTCACAGCATACTCAAAAACTATCATCCCTCCATACAGCAACTCTAGAAGCTCTTGAATCTTAAATGATCACAAACATGCAGGGTAGTAATTCTCATGAAACAGTAGCTAAAATTCAGGACATGAGAGTGTCGAATCATCATGAATCTATGTAATTATAATCTACTTGCGCCTAGATGCTCTATGGAAAGGGTTGTCTTCCAATACAACCACCTATTCAGCTGGTGTTTGGATAATATTGAAAAATCATATCACCAAATCTAGTCAATCCTCTATATCATAGGGTTCTAGATCACTATGAAACCTTAGTGGGCTCTGGAATTGGAACTTATGGAGTGTTCTAAGCCTACGCATAGCCTTATTCTACTCTTACGGTATAGTCTGCTACTCGATGGGTGGGGGTGTTGCTTCCTATCCACCGAGAGGAACATTCTTGTGTGATGGTCCCTGAATTCAGGCCTCATCACTCATTGGATCATCATCATTATTAGGAATCAATATCTTGTATTATTGTCTTTGCGAAGGCATCCTGAAAATTTAATCATGATGTACCATGGTCAGATGAGAATATATGTATATATGGGGATTTGACTCAAGTAGGACAGCCAAAATACTCATTCCTATATGATCCATGTACCATTTATCCCTGTAACCAATATCTTGGTATGCTAAGTCAACAAGCAGGTAGTTAGAGTCATGGTGAATGGATACATCGACCGTCACACCGACACTAGGTTCTCTGGCCTGAAAGCCACACTCAAAACACTTTGACATTGATTTCCTAAATCACAACCAAATCCTCATAAGGGGACTACTCCAAACATCATCCCAAGGAATTAACTTCTCTTATACCAATCTTTCATGACCCAACCCAATGGGGCTCGAGCTGCAACTACCCCAAGCCCACCTCCATAGTCTAGGGGCTAGCAACAAGCGCTGAAATTCATAACTAATATGGGATGTATTTTCTTAGTGTACCTGTATGCATGAACCCAACCATTTCCATAAAGAATTATATAGTAATAATAATAAAAGATGAAACGTTTAGAGAATAACCATGCATGTAAAACCTTTAAGAATTATAAGACTAAAACACCATAAAATGAAAACTAAAGGGGAAAAATACATGCCTAACCAAAAAGATGTCCCAACCTAAAAAAAACTAGAAATGTAAAGTGTTGAGAGAGACCGGCTCAAGATCTCCTATACCCATCCACCATATGGAATCTAATGCACCAGGGTATCCCTATTCTCTGTAATCACCTCTGACCTATCTATCATTAGTATAAGATATGACATGTGCAGGAAAATACCATGTGGGGGTGAGTATATAAATACCCAGTGAGATGCCCTGAAAGATGAAGGGGGAGAAGTAAGATACATGATAGGAATAGACATTTCAACCCATAATAAGATTGTAAAAAAAATCTAGTAGCATAGATATAGATATATGTTCTTGAAAAAGAAACCTAAATGAGAGAGAAAGGGGACTGACATATCATATCCTAGCCCAAGGAAGAGTGTCAAAAGTTCCAAGAGGTCCGCCAACTATGTCCAGCATCTCGCACGTCTGTCCATAGGAATAACCATGTGGAGGGCCCACACCTCACCATTGTGTCACACAATAGAGGGGGTATAATCTCCATGTAGAGGATCTGAACCCTAGTGTATCAGGGGAGTTCCACTTAGTAGATAGAGGACTTGTTCCATAGTATGAAAGGGGATACCACTTAGTAGATATAGGAATCACACCCTAATCTATCAGGGGATACCACTCAGTGTAAGGAGTACCCATTCCCTATATAATAGGGGTTCCACTCAGTAGATATAGGACTCACACCCTAGTCCATCAGGGGGTACCACTCAATGTGTAACACCCTGAGATTTTATGAGAAATATTACTTTTAATTTCTTTGATGTCTTGTGTTGTACGCTACACCAAGATTATCTTTCTCTATACGCAACACCGTATTAGCCTGTAGTATACTCAACACTATTCTTTGTTTTTGTTACACACAAGAGTAACCTTCCTCGACAGCTTGCGTTGTACGCAATACTGAGTTTCACTAAACAACGATATGTTATAAAAATATTATATAAACTAGCCGTTATGAATAGTAATACCCACTTTATAAAATTTTATAAATTTTATATTTCAAAATGGACATCATTTTTGGATTCATAATATTTAAATTATCCTAGGGTGAAGTTTTGGTATTTTTTTGAAAACTTTCAATTTTTGAGAAATAGTGAAAAACACTAAGTTATAGTTTAAAACCGAATTTTTATTTAAATAATTATTTATTTTATTTAAATTTATTTTAGATCAAAATTGATAAATAATACCTATATAAGTTCAATTTAATTCATTGGATTCATTTTATAATAATTTTAGATATATAAAAATTTTATTGAACTTTTCACCGTCTTTTACACACCTCCTAGGAGAATTTGAAAATTTACATAAAACTTAATTTTACCGCTTCTGTGAGTGGAATTTCTAAATTTCTAGAGACATGTTTAATATCAAGGAGTAAAATGTGGTTCAATAAGATAAAAATAATTTTTGGTGAATAGAAACTTTTTACTTTTATTAATCACGGTTAAAAATAAATAGGGTAATTAAGGGTAAAAATGATATTATTATTAACCTAACACATGTCCTAATTCTATTGGATAAGTGTAATCCGACCAAAAAAACCTTAGGAATAAAATATTAACCTTTATATCCACTTGGATTAGGTTAGAACATTTATTATTATTTTATTTAATGAAGAGTTAAAATAGTTAAAATCAAAGTTTAATAACTAAAAAATTTAATATAGAGTTATACATAAGATAAATTTGACTATAAATATTCATTATAAAGATAAAAATATTTCTTAATAATGGTGTTTTATTTATAATTTTTAGACATTAAATAATTTAATTTATTTATGACACAATGGTGATGCAGTAATTACCTAATTAATGAAATATTAAAATAATTAATATTATAAATACCCAAATAAATGTAATTTGAGACTCTTTATGAATTAAACTAATTCTATAGGTTAATATAACATATTAGGGTTAGTTATATGAATTTTTTTCAAATTAATAATTCTGTTATGAATTTAGAGAAAATAAAATACCAAATAGTGTCAAAATTGACATAAAATATTTTTTAAAACAAATATTATATTATTAGTTGATATTATATTCCTAAAAATCTAAGGTTCGGCCAAAAGACTTATATAATAATATATATGACATTAATGAACCAATTTGGGTTCGATTGATAGTTTATAGTAAGTTTATTAACCATATAGTGTAAGAATACAAGAAGACACGGTAAAAGTTAAATTATTTAACCTATAGTTAAATCTAAATGATAAGGTTAAAATGGTAACCTAAACTTGTCTAAAACCTATTGTTTGAGAGGAATTAGACCCATACCCACCCTATATTTTAAATAAGTCACTTTGGAGTCATTATAAACCGAATATGAATTTATTATAAAATAATATTTTAAGTTTTTTCTAAGGTGCCCCTCACCCCTCTTATAAAAGGGCACCTCCTCCCTCTCCTCTTCACAAAAATTTGATCCTTAAAGCTAGGCCAAACACTGACCATTTCACTTCTCCAATTCCATAGAAACCTACTAGAGTTTCAGGTTATCTTCAAAGACCAAATTTAGCTCCCTAAGAGGAGGTTAAGAGGAGGCGCATCGAAGAAGAGGTAATCTCTTCTACCGATTTTTTCAAGTTTCTTTATTCTTATACTTCCTCTTCTTTAGTTGTTTCATTATAAAGTAATGACATAAATATAACTAATGTACTGATATTTTATTATAAATATTAAAAAAATCCATTTTACCTTCTATCCATCCTACGGAAAATGAAATCACCGCGCGTGCGTACGTACGGAATACTATCTCCAAGTCGTGGTGTAATCTGTTTTTCCACCACCACCTTACTTGGAAGGGTATACTGGTGTAAAGAATAACTATATATGGTTATTATAACATCATACTGATTCTGAGATATTATATCATCCACTCCAATTCCATTCAATAATTATGGGAACGATATCATCGCTCATGCGTACGTACGGATTACCATCTCCACGACGCGATGAGATTCATTCTCCATATTAACCATTCAAGAATGATTAAAAGTATATATAATGAATAATAATGATATATGTAACATAATAATTCTAATGTATTTATGTATATATATATATGTCATCTACTTACTTTCATTCAAGTCAATAAGGAAAGGAAAACAGCATTCATGCGTACGTACGACCTATCGTCTCCATGAACGGTGTGTTTCATTTCATTTATCTATCTACTATATATATATATACTGAATACATATGATATATAAATCATGTTTTACATTCTGGAAGTAATTAAATCATGATATAAGTAATAATAATATCAATAACAACAAGTCCAAACACGTATGATAAATGAAACGATTTTACCCAAAACACTTCTTTAACATGGAATTGACAAAAGAACGGGTAATATAAAGTCATAAGTGAATCATATATGATATCATAAATATTATTATGATTCTGTTACAAGTTAATAATATGTTTAAACCCACTATATAGGAGTTTCGGACACGTACAGAAGAAATTGGACCTAAGGTAAGGGATAATTTTTCAAATCTCATTTTTATTCGAGATTGCTTATACAAAAGTATTTACTGGGGTTATGTTTATCATCCATGTCCATGTTTTCTAAATATGTTTTCCTAAAATGTTTAATATTATTACATGTATGTTTAATGTTATTTTTACCCTTTTTTGACTTTTTACCACATTGTATGGAAGGAATCTTTCCTTTGGTTACCATATAAGGTACTTTTTGACTTTTCTGACAAAAGTACGAGAAGAATGTTTTTTTAACTTATACGGCATGAAAATATTTTTATGTTTTCATAAAACCTAATTTTCATGAAGATTCCTCTACAAGATTTCATGATTATTTTCAACAAAAATCATTTTCTTTTAAAATTTCATTTCATTTTGTAAAAAGAAAATGATTTTGAAGAAGAAAGGATATTTTCCTCAAGAATTCATTTCAAATGTTTTATCAAAACTATTTTCCATCTAAGGTGGCATTATTTATAATGTTTATGTTTCAAGTATAATGCCTCTATGATTTACATGGTTTAATTTTTCTTATGAAGAAATGATATCCATTTATTCTATATGGATTATGTTATGATGGGATGATGTTTATGAAACCCATTTTATTCATTGGGTTATGATGAATTATTTATGTTTATTTTGTGGCACACAAAAGAATGATTTCATTATGAGATGGGTGGGACCTATATCTCCCTCCAATGCATTGGGTAAATATTTATATCTCATGATATAGACATGGATGGAACAGAAAGTTAATTTGGTTTAGTGATACAGGACTAGAACGAGGAGTGAACTCAATTCAGAAAGGGACTTTGTCCACTATGATGGTCTTGGCAGCAATGCATTGGCTACTATGGAAATCATATCATGTGCTTAATGGTTTTCCACAATTACATGTTTTATTACCATGATATTTTATCATGATTTATGTTCCATTATGATCTATGCCTTATGCACTACCATGTTTAATGCCATTGCTCAAGATTTTGATGTTTAAACTTTATGTTCATGTTTTTAAGTTCAAATGTATATGGGTTGTTTTATTTTCTCCATGATTAACCTTACTGATCATTTGAGCTCACCCTTTTTATGTTTTATTTTCCCCCAGTATATAAAGGAATGTTTTAGGTATAAAAAAGAAAGAAGATCTTTATGGGAGATATTGAAGATATTTCACCGTAATTAGAAGATTATGTTCCGAGTTTCCAAAGACACTAAAATAATACGGTCATTGGGCCTTTGTTTTTTAATGTATTAAGTATTCCGCAAAAGTAATGTAATGTATATGTATGTCAAGTATGGGTCTCTATAGTTGGTATCAGAGCGAAGGTTTAGTTAACCTTTGGAAACTAGGATGCGATAACTTTAGTGAAATCCCTAGAGATATTTCTAAGGTATGTCTAGGGATGTCTCTAAGGTTAAGTATATGTATAGGTTATAGTCCTAGAATTAAGGTAACGATCATAGAATTAAACCTAATATGTTAGATATTGAAATTACTCCCCCTTTATTATGTTGTTTTCCTAGCATGATTTTTTCCTCTCACACTATTCTTTTTGGGTTTTAGAAAATGGATAGAAACAGGAAGATTCACGATAATGGATGATATGATGGACAATGGAATGATATTCTTCATGAGCAACCAAATGAAATAGGATTTGGAAGTTCAAACATCGTTATTATGCCTAATCAGAAATCTCATAATATGATCAATAATCTCAACTTTGGTAAGTATCTCGACTAAGCTAATAAGAGAAAGATGGAGTTTCATGATGATCATAGAGGAAAGAAAGTTCAATTCCCCTCATGTAAATAATGTGGGAAGAGGCATCAGGGAGAATGTTTCAAAGGAACTGGAAGATGCTTTGGGTGTGGAAAAGAATGACACAAATCCAGTAATTTCAAAGGAAAGGGTTTAGTTAACACCATGGACAAGGATAATGGTATTTCTAAGACATCAACAACTGTTAAATGTTTTAAATGTGGAATGTACGGGAATTATTCAAACCAATTACCTAAGGGAAAGTCTCATGAACAGAATCATCATGGTCGTATGGGTAGTATTTATATTGATGATGATGAAGAAACTACAAATGATATGCAAGATGAAAGAATTGTTGAATCTCGGTCAATGGTTTAAGAAGGTAGTGGAATGATTTATGTTTATCAAGATTTATGATGTATAGGTAATGGTACTATAGAATAAAGACATATCTAAGGATTGTTACACTATTGTTTCTCCTAAAGTATTTGAAAGTATATGTTGAATGGTACTGGTAACCATGAAAGGATATTCAAATATTTTTGGAAAGTATATGATATGCTCATAATAAATGGATAAAGAGATAATGAGATGTTTGATAGTATTAATGAGCTCATGACTCATATAAGGACAATGTGATATCATGGTTTGAGTATATAGAATTTTTGGAATTTTGGTATGTGGAAAGAGTTAACTTTTTGACAGCATTCATTTTTTCACTAAAGTTCAATGGGTATTCATTTTTTAAGAGAATACATAATTAAGGTATTCACATGTTTGTAATGTGACCAACAACAAGATATATCTTATGATATATAGGGGATAAATGATGGTATTCACATGCTTGTTATGTGACCTTTCCAGTAATCATTTTCTTTATACTATGAGATTGGACAGATGTATTTTGGATAAGTCTAAAGATTAGAAAGGATTATATCAGACATCAAATAGTATTGTTTAAGGATAGAACTTTTTTTTGATATTATTTCTGTAATGTTATAATAGTGTAGTTTTAGAAAAAGGACAACCTACAGGATGGGCGACAACCCGTTGCATTGGACAAGGTTACAGGAATCAAACCCACAAACGAAGTGCAACAGGCCTTTATTGCCTACCACTGGCCTACAGGAAGTCCCTGGTTAGTAGAAACTAGTTTTATTTTATTAAGTGGTATGATTTATGAACTATAAGTCCATTTTTGGGATCATATATGATTAATCTCACCATAGATGGACTTTTGTATATTTAATAACTTTTTCTAACCTTTTGTTTGAAACAAATGGAATAACCTATCATTATATCGCATGATCTTCTAACACTTAATGAATGACAAATTCAACTTCATTTCTTTAAGAGATGAAGTGTAAATTGTTCAAGGAATGACCAATGGTGAGATTGTACCAAAATCAATTATGTATTTTTTCTAATTCCAATTTTTTTCAACTTTAGGGAAATGATCTTGCAAACCAAAAATATTGTCCTAGATGGTACCTTATATCATCAAAAATTTATGGCTTGGGGATTGTTGTATTTTTTATATCCATGTTCTCTACCACTCTCCATCAAAACTTTATGGTTAGATTTCTCTTCCATATCCATATTTTCACTTATGTTCTTCTATGTGGAAACCCAGTGATGAGTTAATTTGGGTAACCATTAAGTTTCATATTTTAGTTTTTAAAGTTATGTTTTGGTATTCCTTTTTATTATGTGGGTTTCTATTAAATAAACTTTAAATTAGTAAACCATTTATAACCTAATGAATTTTGAGGGTGAAATTTATTTTAAGGGGGGTAGAATGTAACACCCCGAGATTTTATGAGAAATATTACTTTTAATTTCTTTGATGTCTTATGTTGTACACTACACCAAGATTATCTTGCACTATATGCAACACCGTATTATCTTGTAGTATGTGAAACACTATTCTTGTCTTGTGTTACACGCAAGATCAACCTTCCTCGATAGCTTGCGTTGTATGCAATACCGAGTTTCACTAAACAACGATATGTTATAAAAATATTATATAAACCAGCCGTAATAAATAGTAATACCCACTTTTTGAAATTTTATAAATTTTATCTTTCAAAATGGACTTCATTTTTGGATTATTAATATCAAAATTAGCTTAGGGTGAATTTTGGTATTTTTCTGAAAACTTTCAATTTTTGATGAATAGTGAAAAACACTGAGTTATAGTTTAAAACTGAATTTTTATTTAAATAATTATTTATTTTATTTGAATTTATTTTAGGTCAAAATTGATACATAATACCTATATAATTTCAATGTAATTAATTGGATTCATTTTATAATAATTTTAGATATATAAAAAATTTATTGAACTTGTTACCCTCTTTTACCCACCTCCTAGGAGAATTGGCAAATTTACATAAAACTTAATTTTACCGCTTATGTGAGTGGAATTTAAAAAATTTGAGAGACACGGTTAATATAAAGGAGTAAAATCTGGTTTAATAAGATAAAAATAATTTTTGGTGAATAATAACTTTTTACTTTTATTTACCACGGTTAAAAGTAAATAGGGTAATTAAGGGAAAAATGATATTATTATTACCCTAACACATGTATTAATTCTATTGGATAAGTTTAATTCGACCAAAAAAACCTTAGGAATAAAATATTACCCTTTAGGTCTACTTGGATTAGATTATAACATTTATTATTATTTTATTTAATGAAGAGTTAAAATAGTTAAAATCAAAGTTTAATAACTAAACCATTTTTAATATAGAGTTATACATAAGATAAATTCAACTATAAATATTCATTAGAAATATAAAAATATTTCATACATAATGGTATTTTATTTATAATTTTTAGACATTAAATAATTTAATTTATTTATGACACAGTGGTGATGCAGTAATTACCTAATTAATGAAATATTAAAATAATTGATATGATAAATACCCAAATAAATGTAATTTGAGACTTTTTATAAATTACACTAATTTTATAGGTTAATATAACATATTAGGGTTGGTTAGATGAATTTTTTTCGAAGTAATAATGCTTTTATGAATTTAGAGAAAACAAAATATCAAATAGTGTCAAAATTGACATAAAGGAGTTTTTAAAAAAAATATTATATTATTAATTAATATTCTATTCCTAAAAATATAAGGTTCATCCAAAAGACTTATATAATAATATATATGACATTAATGAACCAATTGGGGTTTGATTAGCAGTTTATAGTAAGTTTATTAACCATATAGTGTAAGAATACACGAAGACACAGTAAAAGTTAAATTATTTAACTTATAGTTAAATCTAAATGATTAGGCTAAAATGGTAACCTAAACTTGTATAAAACCTATTGTTTGAGATTATTTCGACCCATCCTCGCACTATATTCTAAATAAGTCACTTTGGGGCCATTATAAACCAAATATGAATTTATTATAAAATAATATTTTAAGTTTTTCCTAAGGTGCCCCTCACCCCTCTTATAAAAGGGAACCTCCTCCCTCCCCTCTTCACAAAAATTTGATCCTTCAAGCTCGGAAAACCCATACCCATTTCACTTCTCCACTTCCATATAAACCTACTTGATGTCCTTCTATTCTTCAAATACCAACTTTAGTGCCCTAAGAGGAGGTTAAGAGGAGGCGCGTCGAAGAAGAGGTAATCTCTTCTACCGATTCTTTCAAGTTTCTTTATTCTTCTACTTCCTTTTATTTAGTTGTTTCAGTATAAAGTAATAACATAAGTATAAATAATTTACTGATATGTTATTATAAATATGAAATAGCCCCATTTCACCTTCTATCCATCCTATGCAAAACGAAATCACCGCGCGTGCGTTCGTACGGAATACCGTCTCCACGCCGTGGTGTAATCTGTTTTTCCACTACCACCTTAATTGGATGGGTATAATGGTGTAAAGAATAACTATATATGGTTATTATAACATCATACTGATTCTGAGATATTATATCATCCACTCCAATTCCATTCAATAATTATGGGAACGATATCATCGCTCGTGCGTACGTGCGGATTATCGTCTCCACGACGCGATGAGGTTCATTCTCCATATTAACCATTCAAGAATGATTATAAAGTATATATAATGAATAATAATGATATATATAACATAATAATTCTACTTTATTTATATATATATATGTCATCTACTTACTTCCATTCAAGTCAATAAGGAAAGGAAAACAGCGTTCATGCGTACGTACGACCTACTGTCTCCATGAACGGTGTGTTTCATTTCATTTATCTATATATTATTTATATATATATACTGAATATATATGATATATAAATAATTTTTTACATTCTGGAAGTAATTAAATCATGATATAAGTAATAATAATATCAAGAACAACAAGTCCAAACACGTACGATAAATGAAACGATTTTACCCAAAACGCTGCTTTAACATGGAATTGAAAAAATAACGGGTAATAAAAAGTCATAAGTGAATCATATTTGATATAATAAATATTATTATGGTTCTGTTACAAGTTAATAATATGTTTAAACCAACTATATAGGAGTTTTTGACACGTACGGAAGAAATTGGACCTAAGGTAAGGGATAATTTTGCAAATCTCATTTTTATCCGAGATTGCTTATACGTAATTATTTACTGGGGTTATGTTTATCATCCATGTCCATGTTTTATAAATATATTTTCATAAAATGTTTACTAATCTTCCATGTATGTTTAAAGTCATTTTTACCCTTTTTTTACTTTTTATCACGTTGTATGGAAGGAATCTTTCCTTTGGTTACCATATAAGGTACTTTTTGACTTTTCCAAAAAAAGTACGAGAAGAATGTTTTTTTTAACTTATACGGCATGAACATATTTTTTCGTTTTCATAATGCCTAATTTTCATGAAGATTCCTCTACAATATTTCATGATTATTTTCAACAAAAATCCTTTTCTTTTAAAATTTCATGTCACTTTGTAAAAAGAAAATGATTTTGAAGAAGAAAGGATATTTTCCTCTAGAATTCATTTCAAATGTTTTATCAAAACTATTTTCCATATAAGGTGACATTATTTAATATGTTTATGTTTCAATTATAATGCCTATATGATTTACATGGTTTCATTTTTCTTATGATGAAATGATATCCATTTATTCTATATAGATTATGTTATGATGGGATGATGTTTATGAAACCCATTTTATTTATTAGGTTATGATGAATGATTTATGTTTATTTTGTGGCACACGAAAGAATGATTTAATTATGAGAAGGGTGGGACCTATATCTCCCTCCAATGCATTGGGTAGAGATTTATATCTCATGAGATAGACATGGCTGGAATGGAATGTTAATTCGGTTCAGTGATACAGGACTGGAACGAGGAGTGAACTCGATTCAATAAGGGACTTTGTCCATTATAATGGTCTTGGAAGCAATGCCTTGGCTACTATGGAAATCATATCATGTTCTTAATGGTTTACCATAATTACATGTTTTATTACCATGCTATTTTATCATGATTGATGTTCCATTATGATCTATGCCTTACGCACTACCATGTTTAATGTCATTGCTCAATATTTTGATGTTTAAACTTTATGTTCATGTTTTTAAGTTCAAATGTATATGGGTTGTTTTATTTTCTCCATGCTTACCCTTATTGAGCATTTAAGCTCACCCTTTTTATGTTTTCTTTTCCCCCAGGATATAAAGGAAGGTTTTAGGTAAAAAAAAGGAAGATCTTTATGGGAGATATTGAAGATATTTCACCATGATTAGAAGATTATGTTCTGAGTTTCCAAAGACATTAAACTAATACATTCATTGGGCGTTTGTTTTGTAATGTATCAAGTATTCAAAAAAATTAATGTAATGTATATGTATGTAAAGTATGGGTCTCTAAACAATGTAAAGAGGACATGCATCCTATCTAATAGAGGGTACCACTCATTAGATTAGGAATTGTGCCCTAGTCTATCAGGGGGTACCACTCAGGGTAAGGAGGACTTGTGCCCTAATTCCACAGGGGTTTCCACTCTAATGATCCTTCCTGATCACTATCATCTTTGAGAACTAATTAAATAAGCATCATACTTTGAATATCTCACATCATAACTCAAAATACACTATGATGGACACCATCATGTTCTATGTGAAAAAACACTCAAGATAGGCTATTCATAGTCTAAAATAAAATTTCAAATAAAGGACTTATGAGAGGTATATATTTCCACAAAATAGAGGGTACATAGCATGTAAGGAGACCCACATGACATGTGGTCCTACTCCACTTCCTGGTCATGGCCTTTTCTAGTACACAGCTCACTTCTCATGTATCCCTACATGGCATGCCTCAACCACCTAGGGTCCTGCTCGTGCTCCTGATTGTGTATGTGTACCTTAGATGTGTTCATATACATTGGATGTGTAATATGGTCATGATCGTACCCATGTATTTTTATACATAACATTTCCCCCCATGCGGGTTCCTACCCATGTTCTTATATCACATGGAATGTCTATTAGGGTAGGTTTATATAGTGTGTGGTCCAACCACATGACATGTGATCCTTAACCTTTTAAAAACCCCAATGTTGCTATATGTCATGTTTTCATACCAGTACATGCCATGTAGTCAGTATTTTCACAGAATATCATATTTGTTCCCCACATTCCAAATTCATGCTCAACATTGTGAATCCCACTGTTTGACCACCTGAAACTGATGGATATTTCCTATGACCATTGTTTCCGGCCATCCATTGGCTGGAAAAAGTAATCGGAATCACTTGTATGTACCTGCCATGCACTATCACCTCTTCGGACTTCACTCATCACCTCATTGAATTCCCGATCCATGGTGGAATCACCCACATACCACAAACTATCTGAATCCATACCTGATTCATCAATATGTTCATCGCAAGTGAATCCTCTAAGAATCATGGGGTATAATCATGCTTTATCCCTCCCATTAATGTCGAATTGAGACCTTGTCGACCAATTGGAAAAGATCACAAAGAACGATGAGGGAAAACTATATAAACCAAAGGTGTAGTCATCATTAACCAATAATTCTTAGATAGTGAATTATATGGGGGATGGTCGGGGTGATAAAAAATTTAATTCATTATGTGGTCACGTGTGAAGGCTCGATTTAAAAAATATCAAAGAATAAAAATTGATCATTCTCAATAATTTAATCACAAGGGTTGGAAACAAAAAATGATGAGCTCTACCTTGGGATTGGATCATATGAGGATTAATAACATACTCTCTAACACAAAGTATTAAGATATGTCGTGTTCTCTATGCTTCGATTTTCCTTGATCCAATTGCTCATTGTTGTCTAATCTCAATTCACCAACAATGGGTTATAGAAATATCCTCTCAATGATCCAATGGTTATCTGGATAACCCTAGAGATCCACCATAATAGATTATTTATTGAGGGTTTAGGATTAGGTCATTTAAATTAAATAATTAAATTAATTAATTAATTAATTTAAATGCACTCGCCAATAGTCGTTCAATCTGAACACCCTACACATACCAACTTCATGTCGCACCTAGGGTAAATCTCACATTTTGGATTCAACTGTGGTCTCAGATTTATGATACGGGAAAAAATTTAAGAGTTATACCATTATTTTTGAAAAATTCTCACATGTAATATAAAATATATTTAATCTTTTTATAAAAATAATTCTAGGAACATCGGGCCTCGAAATCGCATGTCATCTCAACACCTAGATCCAAAAATAATTCTTGATATATTTCAAAGTATTACAAAGAAAAATCAGGGCCTCTATAAATATGATCTACTTTGAAAACTATGTTAACTAGTATAAAAATATTGATAATGAATAATTTCTATATTGGTGGGAAAATTCAGTCAATCCATATAAATTAAAAAAGGCATTCTTTTTGCACTTTTTTAAAAAGTCAAAAATAACCCGTAAAAAACATTGAAAGGATTCATTTTTAAAACTTTGTAAAGAAAGTCAAATATGGTTGAAAATGACCTTTAGAAAACATTGAAGCGTAAATAAGAACATTATAGAAAATATTAAAATCATTGATATGGAGGAAAAATATTTTAAAACATTTAAAATAATGTTTTAAAAAAATATATTACCTTAAGTCCCATATAGCTTCGTATGTTCGCTAACTCTTCTTCATTGGAAAACCACCTTTGGATTACACCTTAATCTATATAGGTTTAGTATTGTGGTAGGAATATGACCTCTAGGATGTGTGGATGGGTGTTAGGGATAGATTTAGTTAAGAATTGTCAAAGCTAGAGTGCTTAAAATGTATAATGAAAAGGGTAGAGAAGCTTCCCTTTTATAAGTGTGCGGAGTGGTACACTTATAATTATTCAAAAATTTAAATTAATATTAAGTCGTATTCATGGTTAAGTGGCACCAAGGAACCCCAAATTCACATATAAGATGTTATAGAGTTGAAATATACTCAATCAATTACATTTAGAAAAGTTTTAGATATATTTTAGGTCTTATATCTTAGTTAAACCCCATTAAACCCATTTTAACCTTAACCATAATAATTTAAATTTTTATTATGATAACTTAATTATATGACAAAAAATAAAAGGGGAATTCTAACCAAATTTGGAGATAATTATTACAAATATAAAAACTATTTTATCATATTAAATTTTTATAGTTATAATAAATTAATTTTAATATAAGTATTCAATACACATAAAAAATAATTTATATAAAAATATCTGATCTAATTATAAAAATCAGTTTACCTTGAAATCAAGTATAAAGTTTATTAAGACAAAAAAAATTTATTTTATAAAAAAATAATTATTTTTTACATTTATATAAATACATAAATGAATTTCACCTTTCAACCATACCATTAAAATAAAATATTCAAAAACAATTTTTTAATTCAAATAAAATATAACTTATGTTCATAAAAGAAAAGCATGAGTATAAAAATTCAAAATTATTTTTTGAAATAAATTATTTAACTACTAAAATATTTATTTGACTAAAAAATGGTCTATAATTTATTAAGTCATGCTTATATAATAATAATGTCTTAAAAGAGATAGTATTTGAAAAATCTGTATTTCCACTATTCACCAAAAAATAAACTATTTAAGAAAAATCTCAAAAGTTCACACTATGCTCAATTTGAAATATTGAATAAAAATTGAAGTAATTTTAATTAAACAAAAATATTAAATTTACGAAATTTAACCTTTAAATAAACCAAGTAATAAGTGGAAAAATAATTTAGTTAAATAAAACTATTTATGTATCAATTGAAAAATTATTTGTAAAACTATAGTGAATATGAATCCATAGAAAAAATAATTATAAATAATAAAATTTATTCATTACTAGGATTACCTGGGTTTTCACATTATTCCCTCCATTAAGAAATTTCATCCTTTTAATTTTACTCATTACTTAAACAGTTGAAGGAATTTTTCCCTCCTAGAATTTTATGATTCTCATGTTGCTTGATCAATCCTATGATTCTTCCATAAAACCTTTACCTTTTGAATCACCTTATTTTTCATCATATTCTCTCGATGATCCAAAATTTTTACTAGATTTTATGCTTATGAAATATTCTATTCTAACTAAACCACTTCAAGGATAAAAACATGAGACGCGTCATGTAAATATTTCCTTAACAACGACACATGAAATATATCATATAACTAAGATAAAATCAGAAGAAATGCCACTCAAAAATAAATAGAACCAACTTTCTCCAAAATTTCATACGATTAAATAAATTGAGGTCTTAACTTTCCTTTTTTTTCAAAACACGTCACACCTTTCCAATGAGATATTTTAATAAAAACATGGTCACCTACCTAAAATGAAATATATTTCCTCTAGTTATCTACATAACTCTTCGCTCTACTATGAGATTCTCTCATATGTTTCTGAATCATTATTACCTTCTCAACCATCTCTTATATCGATTCTAGTCTCAAAAACATCCTTTTATTGACTTCATATCAAAATGATGGAGTTTGACACCATATAATGCCTCAAAAGGTTCTAAATATATAATGGAATGAAAACTATTATAATAAAAAATCACCGAGGATAGATGTTGATCCCAACTTCCCATATAATCCAATGAGAATGATCAATGCATATCTTCCAAAGTGTAATTTTTTTTTTCTTACTGTCCATCAAATTAAGGATGAAAATGTGTAATAAAACTTAACTCGGTACCCATCGAATTTTGATTTCCTTTCAAAAATTTGTGGAAAATATGAGATCAGGATCATATACAATAGAGAAAGGGAACCCATGTAATCTTACTATCTCATTATGAAAAAGTCTAGAAGGTTTATCCAAAGACATAATATCTATAATATGAATAAAATGAGTTGGTTTATTAAAACAATCAATAATAACCCAAATCATATTATTACCTCCAGATTTATTTGGTAATCCCCTCCATAAAATCCATAGATATATTATCCCATTTCCATTCAGGAACTGGTAAGGGATGAAGCAACCCCTTCAGTAGTTATCTCTTAGCTTTAACCTTTTGAAAAATCAAACATTTCATGGTAAAATAAACAATATATTTCTTCATACCTTCCCGCTAATAATATTCTCAAATACCACTATACACATTAGTACTTCCATGATGAATAGAAAATGAAGAGCTATTAGCTTCACTCAAGAATTCCTTCTTTAAATAGGATTAACTTCGAATAAACAACCACTTTATAAATCAGAAAATATGTTCTTTGTTAACATTAAAGTGAGGTAATTTACCTTTGTTAACCAATTCTATATTTTCTTGAAAACCAAGATCTTATGCTAAGACTCCTTAATTCTATCTGACAAGGATGAATGTATAGATATCTAAACCAAAATAGAAGAAGTTTCTGCATACAAAAATTCTAGGACAACATTTATTAAATCATTAACTAATGTATCATGTTATAAACATATCATGGTTAATGATACATTATCTTTTCAACTCAAGGAATCAGATACCATTTTTTCTTTACTTGGGTGATAATGAATCATACAATCATAAAAATTTATTATTTCCAACCATCTTCTCTACCTCATGTTCAACTCTTTTTGAGTAAATATATAATTTAAAATTTTATAGTTAGTATATATTTTACATTTTACCCCATATAAAAGATACCTCTAAAATTTTAAATCAAAAACCACCACTGCAAGATCAAGATCATGCATAGGGTAATTATTCTCATGGAGTTTATATTGATGTGAAACATATGCAATTACCCATTCATATTTCATTAATAAATAATCAAGTCCCTTTAAAGAAGCATCACTATAAAAAATCACCATTTATTATTGGCATGGATAACACTGCAGAATTAACCAATATTATTTTCAATTCTTGGAAACATTCATCACATTACTTTATCCATATGAATTTAACCCTTTTTCTTGTTATATTAGTTTGTAGGATAGATAACCAATAAAAGTTTTCAACAAACCATTGGTAGTAACCTACGAATCCAATAAATCTTTGAATCTTAGTGACATTTGTAGGCCTTTTCCACTCTACCTCCACTTTAGTTTTATCTGGATCAATAGTTATTCCATCTTTAGAAATAATATTCCTAAGGAATGAAATCTATTTCTATAAAAATTAAAATTTACTAAATTTTCAATAAATATTATTTTATTTCAAAGTCTACAAAAAAATCCTTAGGTTTTTCTCATATTCCTCATAAATTTTATAATAAACCATAATTAATCAATGAAAACCACCACAAATTTATCCAAACACTCATGGAAAAATCTATTTATAATATCAGAAAATACAATGGGTGAATTTTTGAACCAGAATGGAATAACCAAAAACACATAATATTTATACCTAGTATGAAACTCCATCCTCAAACTATCTCCCTCCTTCACTATAACATCTCGCCCCTCCCCATTGGCTTGATGAATGATGGGGGAGATTTTAGGCCTTAAGTGAAATCCCCAAGACAACAAAGTCCGGTAGTAAATTCCAAGGGGATAAAAAACATTTGGGGTATAATTTTCCATTTTAAATTTAAAACATCCAAACTACATAAAAAATTACCAACCAAACCATTATATGATTCATGGGTATAAAATACTGCTCAAACATAACTGAACCAATAAACCATGTCAAAGCATAAGTATAAACCAAAATGAAATAACCATAAAATTGTAACCAGGATCCATGATCTAAGATACCCTAATGACATAATCCCAAGCAACACCTGAACAACATCTAAGCTCCAACTCCACATTTCAAGCCCATGGTATCAAGAAACATCACTAAATAACCGAGATACTTTTCCTTTATCTGTGTCTTGATAGATGAAATCTGCAAGTGAACAATAGATCCCAATAATGGGGTGATTCTAAACTTAATAGTATTTCTATAATGACTTCTCAACTCACACCACTAGGAAAAACTTGTTAGAAAATTTTATAAAAAAATATTTTTAAACATTAAAAATAGTTTATAACAATTCCATAAACAATTTTCCATGGAAAGTGATAAATTAAGAATAAAAAATTTTCACAACCATATGGAATACCCATAACCATGTCTCCACACACACTATACATGCCTAGGGGATAGTTCCATACTCATGAGTGGTCTATTATTGATCCACCAAGTCATCACAATGTAATCAATACCAAGGGATCCAATATCACATGCCACTTTCACTGGGTCATGTCAAATGAAAATGAACTCACACAAACCATGTATGCCAAATCCATATAAAAGAATTCTAAAAACATTTATTTCCTTAAGGAATTTAAAAAAAATTGTATGCATCAAAACAAAATCATAATCTTAAAATAAAAATTTTAAAATTATAATACAAAGTGGTTTTTCAAAATCCAACAAAGTTTTCAACAATTTTCCAAATCCAATACCAAATTGGGATTCCAACCAAAAATCACACAAGGGTTTAACCACAATTTCAATCAAAAAATTTAATTAAAACCAATCCTTTAATTTATAAATCAAGTGGATATAAGAGAGAATCCACCTACCTCTCAATAGTTAGTGAAAATGAAGAATAACACTTATATATTCTAGATATGATCAAAAACCACATTCCCTTCACTAGATTCAACATGATCTCATAAAAATTTACATCAAACAACATAGGTCTATCCATAATGGACAGGATCTATAGTTCTAAGAGTGAAAACAAGAAGAGATCTAAGAAAAACGATGAAGAACTGGTACTTACCAATGAATCTAGGTCTCCAAAATGATTTAATTTTCCTAGTAATCACTTTCAAATCGAAAGGAAAAGACTCTCAAGTCTTGGGAGTAAAAGTAAATTGGGTTTTACAGAGAATAGGGGATTAGAGAGGGTCCAGATTTTTAATTCATATTAGATCCACAATTTAAGGAGGGTCAACCATTTGCTGTAAGGTTAGGCTATACAGTTTGGAAAATTATATGCCAACCATATTGTGATACTATCTTAAGGAGACACATTGCATGGATTTCTTGAACGATTAGACAAACTGTGTTCCATCCATGCATTTACCTATGTTTTAAGATGCATGGTTCCCTTGGGCACTCACATGGTTTGTCCAAACCATTCACCAATCATGCACCAACACAGTTCCTAGTATCTTACCTTACATAGTTTCCTAGAGATGGTTCAAAGTTTCTACTAACCATGCCCAAACTATGCACCTCCAAAAAATTCTTCAAAGCATGGAAAACCCCTTAGAACCTCCAAAAACCTAACTAGAACATTACATAGACTCAAAATAAATGAATAACAAGTCATGTACCTAAAAATTGGGTGATAATTTATCCCCACCATTGGAATTTCTGTCCTCAGAAAGTAGAAAACCCCCACTGCCTTGGAAGAGTTTGAGACACTGCTCTAATATTTCTTTCTCATGCTCCCATGTTTCTTCCTAAATCTAATCGTGTTTCTATAAAACCTGCAATATATTAATACTTTTCCTACTCAATATATTCTCTTTCCTATCTATAATTTATACCGGCACATAAATCAACATAGAATCTGGTTCTAGGTCAACATGATCCCATCGAATCACATGGTCAGGATCGGGATTGTACTTCTTAAACTAAGATACATGAAACACATTGTGCACCAAAATATACCTTGGAAGAAAAACCAACTGATATGACACCTTAATAACCCTTTAAAGTATCTCAGAAGTTCTTATGTACCAAAAATAAAACTTTCCCTACTTACCAAAATGTTGTTTCCCAAGACTTGGAGAGATTCTAAAAAACACATGACCACTCACCTCAAATGATAACGGTCACCAATGATGATCTGTATATGATTTATAACGACTTTGTGTTGTCTCCATTATATTTATGATAAACTGAATTTGATTTTTTATCTCTTAAGTAAGGATGGGTCCAATTAGTGAAGTATCACCAGTTTCCACCCAAAAAACTGGACATCGATAAGGAAAATCATACAATGATTCAAAAGAATCCATATGTATCGAGTCTTGATAACTATTATTGTACGCAAACTCCACTAATGGTATATTATCATTACATGAGCCACTAAAATCTATTACACAAGCCCTAATAATTTCCTCCAATTTTTGGATTTTCCATTCATATTATCCATCCTTTTGAGGATGATAAGTCGTACTCATTTCCAACTGTGTTCCAAGGGCTTTCTATAAGGATTTCCAAAAAATAGATGTAAACCTTGGGTCTCTATTAGATAAAATTGAGATTGGGATTTTACTTTGAGGTACGAGTTTCTTTTATTCTTTTTCCTTTGATTTATTTTTGAGAAAACAGGGGGAAACTAGGAAAGTACTAGAATCATACTATCACATGGCTTGACTTAAGATTACACACCATTTAATACTAAGTACACGTCATGTAGTCATATCGTCAAGTCCTGGAAAGTAATTTGATAGAAAACAGACACCAAATGGACAGTAAATGATATACACACCCTGTATATGGAATTACACACCCTGTATTTTTTTTTTCTTAAAAATGGGCAGTATCCCTCCTATAAAATTCTGGACAGATTGGGCTCATCGGGTTTCACAAACAGCAGTGTCGAACCTCCAATCTCCTCCCAAATCTTCGTTCGGACTCCAATTCAGTCACTGTCAGAAGTGTTGGAACCGAATTGGTAATATATCAATTACTCTTGATCCTTTATTTCAGATTTCTTCTCATGAATGAGTTATTTAAGGTTGATTATTTATCCTTGTTTTGTAGATCTAATTCATTCTAGCTTGAATTGGAGGCTAACCCTGGACGAGTGGAGTCACACGAGGACTAGGTAGGTGGTCTTGTGCATTTTGTTAAATTTTGGGTTGTTTACATGTGTCTTAATGTCATGCACCCATGTTTAGGGTATCTCTTGGTTGAGAATTTGACCTATTTTAATACCTAATGACGTTTAGGTGATTGATTAAATTAATTTAAGCATGTTTGAGCTTGTTTGGTTTGAGTAAGGGCCACCCCATGGGTGTGTTTCCCTCATATGACCAATGTTTATCTTTTTGTGTTAGGATTCCGATGGGCAGGACTTTGTTTCCATATTATGGGTTATTTAAGATGAAATTGGTTAATTAAATGTTTGCCCATGTGAGATAATAAATGTTGAAGCTTTGTGATAGTTTAATTCACATGTTAGTCTGGTTATAAAAATTTCCCATGTGAGTTATTTAATGTTAAAGATGTTACATTGTTTAATTAGCATGTGTTGCTTGATAAATAAAATGTGCCATGTGATTTGATTATTGAAAACCATGTAATAGTGTAAATTACATGTGTTGTTTATTATATGAATTTCCCACATGAGCTGTTAATTTGTTAACCATGTAATAGTGTAATTTGCATGTGTTGTTTACCATGATGAAATGCTGATATACTGGGCTTAACCCTGAAATGTGTTGAAATGATGATATACCAGGCTTAACCCTGAAATATGATGAAATGGTCATATACTGAGCTTAGCCCTAAAATATACTGAAATTATTATACATCGAGCTTGGCCCTGAAACATGCTGAAATGCATATACACCGGGTTTTACCTTAACACATGCTGAAATGTTGATATACTCGGCTTGTCTCTAATTTTAATATGTTGAAATGCTTATACATCGGTCTTGGCCTTGATACATATTTAAATGGAATGACTTATGACACATCTTCCAAGCCAAATCCCAAGCTTGGATTTGGTTTTCACTTATTTTTGTTTAGATAGTCTGTTGAGGTATCTGTTGTGGTCATTTTACCTAGGGGATTAACAAACTTAGAACGGATTTTGGGACTTATAAAACTCAATGAATTTGAATTGATTAAAGAACATGAGATAAATGTAAATTAATTCGAGTGCTTGTAGTATTGTTTACTTTTGAGTACTACCTATTTTACTGCTTTCACAATTGTACACTGAAGTGTATCATGTTTTGGATGTTTTTTTAGAAATAACATGTTGCAGCATCTTTTGTATGGAATAATGTTGGGTTACTTATCTTGTCAGTCTTCCGCTATTTACTTCACTTGTATATTGTTTATTGCTTCTCTTATTGTATATTATTTCTATATTGTGTTACACTCTTTCAATGAGGGCATAATTTTCCCAATATCGTACCTCAGGCCCTCGCTGCTAGTCAGTAGCCTCTGGCGTTTGGGGAAATGCTCTTGAGGCCATATGGCCAACTGGGTATGGGGAACCTTTTAGTGGCATCTGGATTCAAGATGATACAAAGTGGTATCAGAGTATTTCATTTCTGGTTTACTTTACTATTTGGCAATGAAATAAAGGATATGGAATTTGGTAATTAATTGTGCCCAGGAGTAGCTACCTCGTGTATAGGGAAAATCCAAATTTCCTCAAATTAAATTGTGCTTTTTTATTTTGAGCTATTTCAGTTGATTTGATTTCACCATTAGGTGACGCACTCATATTTGTGTTGTTGATATTGATCTTATTGTTGGTTCTATTGTGTTGCAACCCAATGAGATGATGGTATACCATCTCATGCATCATATAGGAACTTGTTAGAAATCACATGTCATGCATACTTTCCATGCCATTTAGGGAGCACTAATAATTGTATGTTGTCACTACGCCAAAATTTATATTTAGCGGTAGTTTTTTTCGTTTAGTGGCGGTTTAAACCGCCGCAAAATCATTCTACGATGGTTTCGGAAAACTGCCGCTAAATCGTGCGTCGGGAAATAATTAGCGGTGGTTTTTTAGCGGCGTATTTTTTTTAATTTTTTTTAATTTTTTTAATTTTTTAATTAGCGGCGGTTTAAACCGTCGCTAAATCATTTCTAATTTTTTTTTAATTTTTTTAGTTTTTTTAGTTTTTTTAGTTTTTTTAGTTTTTTTTATTTTTTTAATTTTTTTAATTTTTTTAATTGTTTATTTATTTATTTTTTTATATTAGAAATTTATTTATTTGTTTATTATTTATTTATTTATTTATTTATTTATTTATTTATTTCTTATTTATTTCTTATTTATTTATTATTTATTTATTATTTATTATTTATTTTCATAATTTTTTTAATTTTTTTATTTTCATAATTTTTTTAATTTTTTTAATTCTTTTAATTTTTTATTTCTTTGTTTTTTTTATATTAGAAATTTATTTATTTATTTATTTATTTATTTATTATTTGTTTATTTATTATTTATTTATTTATTATTACCACGCACATGCCCATCCATCTCCATGCATAATGCCCATGCACATGCCCATGCCATATATATAAATTTTGCGTTGGGTAAGATTTGAACCTCTTACCTCTTGCTTATTCTTCAAAGACTTTACCACTCCAACAGGCTCTTTATGGGGTCAATAAATCAAATTTCATATACTTATACATATATATATATATATATATATTAATTAGAAAAACAAGTAATACACAACAAATAGATACAAACTAAATAATTATTAATCAATAATTATTAATCAATAATCAATAATTAATAATTAATCATATATAATATATAATATATAATATATAATATATAATATATAACATACAATATATAATACATAATACATAATGCATAATATCTAATATCTAATATCTAATATCAAATATATAATATATAATGTATTATATATAATAGATAACATATAATATATATTTTATAATATATATTATATATTATGTATTATATATTATATATTATATATTATATAATAGATTATATATAATACATAATATATAATCGATAATATATAATAGATAATATATAATATATAATATATAATATATAATATATAATATATAATATATAATATATAATATATAATATATAATATATAATATATAATACATAACATAATTTATATAAGTAATGTATAAATTATAAATTAATTAAAATTTAATTTAATATATAATAAATAAATAATTAATAAATTAATAAATAATAGATAGATAAATAAATAAATAAATAAATATTAAATAAATAAATATTAAATATTAAATATTAAATATTAAATATTAAATAATTAATAATTAATAATTAATAATTAATAATAACTAATAACTAATAATTAATAATTGATCATTAAGAATTAATAATTAATAAATAATAATTTATATTCAAAAATTTATAAATAATTTATAAATAATTAAAAAATTATTAATAAATAAATAATTATTATTTAATAAATATTGAATGATGAATAAATAAATAAATAAATAATAAATGAATAATAAACTAATAATAAATTAATATTTAGTAAATTAAAAATAAATTAATAAATAATAAATAATAAATAAGAAATAATAAAGAATAAATAATAAATACATAAATACATAAATAAATAGATAAATAAATAATAATTAATTAATAGTTAATAATTAATAATAACTAATAATTAATAATTGATAATTATAAAATGAATAATTTTTAATTAATAATTAATATTTTAATTTTAATATTTAATATGCAATATTCAATATTTAATATTTAATAACTAATTAATATTTAATAATATTTAATTAATAAATAATCAATAAATAATCAATAATCAATAAATAAATACATAAATAAATAACAAATAATTAATAATTAATTACTAACTAATAATTAATAATTAATAATTATAAAATTGATAATTCTTAATTAATAATTAATACTTTAATTTTAATATTTAATATGCAATATTCAATATTTAATATTTAATAACTAATAATTAATTAATTAATTAATAATAAATCAATAATCAATAATTAATAAATAATAAATAATTAATAAATGAATTATAAACTAATAATAAATTAATATTTAGTAAATTAAAAATAAATAATAAGGAATAAATAATAAATAATAAATAATAAATAATAAATAATAAAGAAATAAATACATAACTAAATAAATAGATAAATAAATAATAAATAAATAAATAAATTAAGAAAATAAATAAATAATAAATAAATAAATAAATAAATAAATTACTAATATAAAAAAATTAAAAAATTAAAAAATTAAAAAAATTAAAAAAATTAAAAAAAATAAAAATGATTTAGCGACGGTTTAAACTGCCACTAAAAAACCACCGCTAATTAAAAAAATTAAAAAAACTTATTGGGAGTTTTTTCATGGCGGTTTTAAAAACGGCCACTAAAGTTTTGATCGAAAAAAATTTTGGGGCGGTTTTTAAAACCGCCGCGAAAAAACTGCCGCTAAAACACTGTTTTCTCGTAGTGTGTTGTGATGGATGTCGTGCTAGAGATGTATTTTTTTTGTGATAATACCTTGATAGATATGCCTACTATTGTGATAGGTGTACTGGTACGTGATATGGTTCAATTTTTTTGGATGCCAATCTTTGATCCTTGAGGTTTATAGGCCCTCTTGGATCGAAATTTGGTGGATCGTGTTTCAACCATGTGATATGAATTGTATTTTTTTTTTGCTAAAATTGGATACCATGATTTGATTGGCGGGGAGTATGGGCCCCCGTGGATTGGAATTTGATACACCGTTGCTTTATTTATCATAAATAGGGGTTCCGGGAAAGTTTTAGAGGGTTACTGTCCAGAAACCCAGACAACACAGCATGTGATTCTATGAACACATGTCGTGTGTTCTTCTATTCGAGAAGAATGTTTTTTTAAGTACACATTGTATACCTGTGTGTACACACCGTGTGGATATGACCGTGTTTTAAGCCATGTGAGAGACAACACAGGATGATAGTTTTTGGGAGGTGCATGTTGTGTTCTTGTTTTACACATCATGTAGTTCCTTTTTGTCAGAAATTATAGGGTATTTTCCTATTTTTTGGCACTTGAACAGAAAAACCATGATAATGAAGTTGAACAAAGGTGTGTACATGACCTTGTAGAGTCATGCCTCCACAAAGACCTCCATTTGTATGGTAGGAGAGTGGCAATGATCATACCCCAGAGATGGTAGGCCATGGGATACCAGTGGATCCTCCAATCGTGCCAGTCAAGGTACCAGCTGTTATACTGGATGCAGGTGCAGATGCATAGTTCTGTGAAGGCTTTATGAAGTTTATGAAAACTTTTCAAGGAGCAACAAAGCCTGCCACGTCTATGGAAGGGTTGATGCGAGTGTTCCAGCAGCAGCATCCGCCTACCTTCCCAAAGGATGGTGGACCACAGTCTACAGAATCATGGATGGAGGCCATGATTTATATCTTCAAACACTTGGAGATGCCTCTTGAGAGGAGGGTCAAGCTCGCGACTTATATGTTGTCTGATTCTGCCAAGATATGGTGGGATGTTATCACTCAGGTAGGGTTTCATTGGGATATGATATGGGAAGACTTTCAGGTGACACTCTATGATTATTATTTTCTAGAGACTCTAAGGGCCGACTGAGCCTGGGAGTTCATGCACCTGGAGCAGGGAACACTGTCATTTATGGACTATTATTCCTAGTTAACTGGGCTTCAGTGATTCACGCCTATTTTGATGGGTGATGATGTACCGAAAGCTATATGATTCAAGGATGGTCTCAAGTTCAACATCTGATCATAGGTGAATTTTCTCAAGTTGCCTTATATCTATTCTATTATGAATTAGGTGCTAATTATCGAGCATAACCTATGAGAATCTAGAGGTACTAGCCAGGGAGGTTCGGCACCGAGATCTGGTACTATTTCTACTAGCAAGAATAAGCATTGTCTAGAGTTTTCTCATGGTGTTAGTAGCAGTCATAATGTATCTTTTAGTAGCCAGGTGAGGTGTTACCAGTGCGTAAAGGTTGGGCATACTAAACCTCAGTTCCCAATGGACCCAGTCAAGTGCCAAGCTTGCAGCAAGATGGGCCATTTACAAAATTTCTATATGACGTTTCCACCAACATCTAGTGAGATAGGGTCTACACCAACTCCACATTCTGGATCAAGGTCAACAGTTTCTCACCAGTCAGGGAACTGGAATATGTCAGGTCATTCAGACTGAGGTGGTGGTCCTGGTCATGGTATCCAGACCCTAGGATCTCAGCGATAGCATGGCGGGTCAGCTCAGGGTAGCCAAGAAGTGTTTCAGGTCAGACTTATACAATGTAATAGACCTAGAAGGATCAGGATCCCAGACCTTCTATTGTCAGAGGTACTATTCTAGTCACCTCCATTTTAGCTTCTACAATTTTTGATATAGGGGCTTCTCATAGTTTTATATCAGTTCTCGTTGTGGAGAACCATGGGATTTGTGTTTTTACTTTTGATAATGTTATGATGCTAGACACTCTGTTAAGAATAAGAACGGCAGGTGTACGTCAGTGTAAGGAGTTCCCCCTTGAGGTTGGTGGGTGTCACTTATTTTGGGATCTCTAAATCTTGGAGATGATATGATTTTATGTTATACTTGGAATGGACTTTTTAGCCTCCTTTCAAGTCTTTTTCGAATGTTATCACTATAGGGTGAGTTTTACACCACCAAATGGTGGATCATTTCTACATAAGGGTGAATGGGATTTCCAAGAGAATCGATCTGGACCCGATCATCATGGGTTGGGTGGGATGACAACCCAGATTGTGAGTTTATATATGGATAACTAGGGAATATGTCAAAAATATTTCCTTCCATTGGTTGATCATTTTAGGGACATTTTCCCAAATGAATTCTCAGGCTTACCTCCAGTCAGAGAGGTGGATTTCACTATCGAGCTAGTTCCAAGAGCTTTACCGGTATCCATCCCCCCTTAGAGGATGGATAAGATGAAGTTGCAATAGCTCAAGAGGCGGTTGGAAGATCTGGAAGCTAAGGGCTTCATCTGACCCAGTACTTCCCATTGGGGTTCACTGGTCCTTTTCACAAAAAAGGTAGACAGTACCCTTAGGCTATGCGTGGAATACCAAAAACTAAACCAATTGATGGTTAAAAACCGATATCCCTTTCCATGGATAGATGACCTGTTTGATCAGCTTTGGGGAGCTCAAATGTTCTTGAAGATCATCCTAAGGTCAGTATATAACCAGGTATGTGTTCGACCATCATAAATACCTTGTATAGACTTTTATTGTAGGTATGGTCTATATGAGTACCTGGTTATGCCGTTTGGTTTCATGAACGTGCCAGTAGTTTTCATGGCGCTGATGAACCGAGTGTTTCATCCTTACCTAGATTCTTTTATGGTGGTTTTCATGGATGATATCTTGGTGTATACTTAAAATCAACATGACCATGCCAAGCATCTTGAGATTGTTTTGAATACACTGAGATATCATTAGTTATATGTTAAGATCACAAAGTTACACTTTTGGATGGATCAAATTCACTTCCTAGGTCATATCATCTCAGAGACAGGACTATTAGTGGACCTAGAGAAAGTGAGGGTGTAGTTTCCTGGGAAAAACACAAGAACTGTTTTGAGATAAGGAGTTTCTTGGGGCTAGATGGTTACTATAGGAATTTTATACATAAATTCTTGTGCTTGGAAGCACTGCTGATGGGATTGACTAAGAAGGGTGTGAATTTTTTATGGTCAGATTCTTGTGAGACATCCTTTCAAGAACTGAAAGGGTGTTTGACTTCAGGATTGATACTGATATTTCTAAAGTCAGGCAAGAGTTGCACTGTATACTATGATGCATAAAGTATTGGTTTGGGAGCAGTTCTTATGAAGGAGGTTCGAGTTGTTGTGTATGGGTCTCGGAAGTTGAGGCCACATGAGAGGAATTACCCTATACACAATCTGGAGTTAGCTGCGGTTGTTCATATCTTGCACTGTTTGAGACATTACTTATTGGGAGATCATTTTTTGGTGTACATGGAACAAAAAAGCCTAAATTACATATTTATTCAGTGTGATCTGAATTTGAGAGAGAAAAGGTGGGTGAAATACCTTCAGTACTTTGATTTTTATCTTGACTATATGCCTGGAAAAGTCAATATAGTGGCTAAAGAACTGAGAAGGAGGGCTCAGATACAGGCAGTGCAGGAGGCTAGTGATTAGTGTAAGCTTATGGTGTTGTTCTCTAAGATTCATCTAGAGGTGCATAACAGAAAAGGACATACTTTTCTTTCATATTTTGTTATTACCTCTGCCCTACTAGACAGAGTGAGGATGAGGCATTTATCAGATTCCGAAGGCCTAGTTCTATGGGAGAGTTTGGCAGGTGAGGACCCTCCTCCTGGATGGATGGTAGGCGAGGATGAGGTTCTATGTATCCATGGGCGTGTGTGGTTTCTAGGGGATATACGTGAGGAGTTGATGTGAGAGTTTCATGCTTCAGCTTGGGCAGTGCACCCCAGAGTCACCAAGATGTACCATGACATGCGACGTCAAAACTGGTGGCCAAGTATGAATTGAGAAGTAGTTAGATTTGTTATGAGGTGTTCCACTTGTTAATAGGTGAAGGTGGAACATTAGAGACCAGTTGGTATTTTATAGTAGTTACCTATTCTGGAGTGTAAATGGAATGATGTCACTATGGATTTCATGACTGGGTTACTGAGGTCACATTGAGGCAACGATGTTGTGTGGGTTGTAGTTGATAGGCTTATTAAGGTCTCTCACTTCCTTCTGATCAAGGAGACCTTCTGTGTTGATGATCTTAGAAATATTTATATTCATGATGTGGTATGCCTTTATGGGGTCCCTCGTTCTATCATTTCAGATAGGGACACCCACTTTACATCTCATTTATGGCAGAGTTTTTAGAGGGCATTGGATACATAGGTGCTTCTGAGCACAGCATACCACCCTCAGACTGATGGAAAGTCAGAGTGTATGATACAAGTGCTATAGGAAATGCTGCAAGCATGTATTTTGGATTTTGGGGGATCTTGGGAGAAGCATATTCCCCTGGTTTTATTTTCCTATAATAACAGTTTCCAAGTGACTATAAAGATGGAACCATATGAGGCTTTATATGGTAGTACATGTCATTATCCCTTGTGTTGGTTATAGGTAGGTGAGGCAGCTTTACTAGGACCTTATCTTATGTAGGAGACTTATGAATAGGTGCAGTTGATTCAGAAACAGATGGCTATAGTGCAGTATCATCAAAAATCTTATGTCAATTGCTACAGATGAACTCTAGAGTTCAAGTTTGCAGATCGGGTTTTCTTGCATGTTTCACTGAGGTTGGTACACTAGCATATCAAAAGATAGGGTAAGCTTTCACTGTGATATGTTGGGATGTTTAAGATTATATATAGGGTCAGGTTAGTTGCCTATCGGTTACAGTGAACTCATAGGTACTGAGCCATGCATGATGTCTTCTATGTATCTTAGCTATGCTAATATCACTCAGACTCATATCATGTTTTTTAGCTTGATGAGGTTGAGCTTTAGGTTGATGCATCCTTTGAGTAGCATCCTATTCGTATAGTTGACAGGAGCATGAAAGTTCTCCAAGGAGGTCAGTTCCTCTCTTACTTTGAGGTACGGATTTCTGTTATTTTTTTCCCTTTGATTTGTTTTTGAGAAAATAGGGGGGAAATAGGCAAGTAATAGAATCATACTATCACATAGCCTGACTCAAGATTACACATTGTGTAATACTATGTACACGTTGTGTAGTCATGTCAGTAGGTCTTGGAAAGTAAGTAGGTGGAAAATAGCCACCAAATGAATAGTAAAATGATAAAAACACTGTGTACATGGACTTACACATCGTGTATATTGTTTTTTTCTTAAAAAGGGTAGTATTCATCCTATAACATTCTGGACAGAAGGGGCACGCCGGGTTTCACAAACAGCAGTGCCAAACCTTCAATCTCCTCCCAAATCTTCGTCTGGAATCTGATTCAATCACCATCGGAAGCGTTGGAACCCAATCGGTATGTTATCGATTAATCTTGAGACATTATTTCATATTCTATCTCATGACTGATTTATTTAAGGTTGATTTTTTATCCTTGTTTCATATATCTACCTCATTTTAGCTTGAATTGGAGGCTGACGGTGGATGAGGAGAGTCACACGAGGACTAGGTAAGTGGTCTTGTGCCTTTTTTAAAATTTCAGGTTGTTTTCATGTGTCATAGTGTCGTGCACCCATGTTTGATCCTTGTCTCTTAGTTGATAATTTGACCCGTATTAATAACTATTGACGTTTAGGTTATTTATTAAATTAATTGAATCATGTTTGAGCTTGTTTGGTTTGATTAAGGGCCACCCTGTGGGTGTGTTTCCCTCAGATGATCGATGTTTATCTGCTTGTACTAGGATGATGATGGGAATGCCTTTGTTTCCCTATTATGGTTTATTTAAGATTAAATTGTTTAATTAAATGTTTTCCCATGAGAGATAATAAATGTTGAAGCTTTTTGATAGTTTAATTCACATGTTAGTCTTATTATATAAAATTTCCCATGTGATTTATTTAATGTTAAATCCATGCCATTGTTTAATTAGTATGTGTTACTTGATAAATGAAATGTTTCATATGATTTGATTATTAAAAACCATGTAATAGTGTATATTACATGTGTTTTTTATTATATGATTTTCCCACATGAGTTATTAATTTATTAACCATGTAATAGTGTAATGTACATGTGTTGTTTGCTATGCTGAAATGCTGATATACTAGGATTGACCCTGAAATATGTTGAAATGATGATATACTGGGCTTGAACCTGAAATATGCTGAAATGATTATATATCGGGCTTGGACATGAAATATGTTGAAATACTTATACACCGGGCTTGGCCCTGAAACATGCTGAAATACTTATACACCAGGTTTTACCTTGACACATGTTGAAATGATGATATATCGGGCTTATCCCTAATTTTAATATGCAGAAATTCTTATACACTAGGATTGTCCCTGAGAAATATTGAAATGTAATGACTTATGATGTGTCTTCCAAGACAAATCTCAAGCTTGGATTTGGTCTTCACTTATTTTTGTATAGATATCTTGTTGAGGTATCTGTTGTGCTCACTTTACATAGGGGATTGACAGGGTTAGGCTGGATTCTGGGAATTATAAAATTCAATTAATTTGAATTGATTAAATAACATGAGATAAATGTAAATGAATTCCAGTGGTTGTAGTTTAGTTTAATTTTGAGTACTTCCTAGTTTTCTAATTTCACTGTTGTACACTATAGTGTATCATGTTTTGGTTGTTTTCTTAGAAATAACATGTTGCATCATCTTTTGTGTGGAATAATTCTTGGTTGTTTATCTTATCATTCTTTCACTGTTTACTTCAGTTGTATGATGTTTACTACTTCCTCTATTGTATATTATTTCTCCGTTATGTTACATTATTCCAATGAGGGAATAGTTTCCCCACTATCTCACCTTAGGCCCTCACTGCTAGTCAGAAGCCTCTAGCGTTTGGGGAAATACTCTTGGGGCTATGTGGCCAAATGAGTACGGGGCACCTTTTAGTGGCATCTGGATCTGGGATGTTACACCATGCATATTTATAATCTACAAAATTTAGATTTTTGACAATTATTTCACCTTATCAGTTTCACGAATCAAGATGAAGTGTGCCAAATTTGTGAGACTATCCACAATCACCCATATAGAATCATGTTTCCTAATTGTCCTTGGTAGAAATATTAAAAAATACATGGCTATCTTCTCCCATTCCCACATGGTAATTGGTAAAGACTGCAACATACCAGCTGGATGTTGATTCTCTGCCTTGAACCACTCATAGGTGAGGAATCTCAAGACATATTCTACTACTTCTCTTTTAATGATAACCCACAAAAATAGTTCTTTAAATTCTTTATACATCTACTAAATCCCAGGGTGAATATCCCATCTCAAATGGTGGTAGGAAATAAAAATTTGTTCCTAACAAGCCAAACGTATGACCATCGGATCTATAAACTGCAGCACTGAATTATCATCCATCTTCCATCCCTCAATAATATCCCCAACATTGAGTTTTGACCTTATAGCAATGCATTTATAATTGGATTTATGAGCGGCTCAAATATTCTAAACCAAATTATAAATATATGGAATGGAAAGAAAACTACAACATCACCTTGGTTCATGCAATCTAAATGCATATCTGTTATTATTGACATTAGTTTCCACTACTCCAAAGACTCTTTAGCCAAATGAGCATATGACTTCTTACTCAATTCATACACCGCAGAGTTCCCTTTACCCAATGTATACATAAAATATAAGTCAAATATCTTTAGATACTCTATCCATATAAACTTCTTTAAATTGAAACCACTTTGTGAGAAAATGTGTTTCAAACTCTTATGATCCATAAACACTATAAATTTATCACCAAAGATATTTGTATACTGAGTATTCAAATCATGTACCATAGTAGATAATTCCAAGTTGTGTGTTAGGTAGTTCTTCTCATGAAACTATAATTACCATAAACCATAAGCAACAACATGATTTACCTTCATGAGAACACATCCCAAACCATATCCTAATGCATCACAATAGACTACATATCCCCATAAAAAATCTAGAAATATAAGGATAGGTGTTGATGTAAGTCTAACCTTAAGTTCTTGAAATAATTTTTGGAATTGTTTATTCCATTGGAATGGAACTCCTTTCCTCGTCAAAGTTGTCATCGGTGATGCCAAATGTGAAAAATAACATACAAAATATCTATAGTATCCCATTAACATAAGGAAACTATATATATCAAAGAAATTATTAGTTGGTTTCCAAGAGATAATATATTTTATCTTTTTAGAATCTATATAAACACATTTTTTAGAAATTAAATGTCCAATTAAATGCACATCTTCTATCTAAAAAACACACTTTTATAACTTGGCATACAAATGATGCTCCTAGAAGATACCCAACACTATAGTCAATTTTTTATCATGATCCAATTTTTTCCTAAAATATGCCAATATATAATCACAAAACACCACCACAAAGGAATCCATATACCTTTAAAAGATCTGATTCATCAATTCCATAATGATGGCTAGTGCATTAGTAAGACCAAAAGGCATAACCATAGATTTGTAATAGAAATATCTTCTTATAAAATCTATCTTCAAAATATTCTCCTTCCAAAACTCATAATTGATGATACCCCAAACATAATTAAATTTTAGATAACTATTGGGATCCTCTATATTGATCAAAAAGATCATCAATGCATGGAAGAGGATGTTGATTCTTTATCAGACTTGGTTAAGCTTACGATAATATGCAAAAAATCTAAGAGTTCCATCTGCCTTATTCACAAATGAAATTGGTACTGTCTAAAGAGATGTTCTTGGTAAAAATTACCCTTTTATTTACAACTCTTCCAAATAAACTTTAAATTCCCTCAATGTTATTGGTTTCATTCTATAATACGAAAGGGAGATAGGACTGTTCCTCGGTAGGAGATCAATTGTAAACTCCACTTCCCTTTTGGGTGGAAACCCTAAGACATTTTTGGGGAAAACATAAAGATATTTCTCAACAATTATTGGAAAATATCTATCCATAATATCACCCACATATGCCAAAGTCGGTTTTGTCATATGATATGAGATGGTTCTAACCACTGTTTCCAAAAGTCATATTCTACTTGCCTTTACATCCCAATCTCCTATAAAGATATGCTCGATGCCATCCAGAGATGTGAAACTAACCTTTAAAGCATAAAAATTGATGTGGGACTTGAATGATGTCAACCGATCCATACCCAAAATCAAGTCATAGACATCCATCTCAAGCATAGAGAAATCCCAAATCAACTCAACCCCATCGATAGTTATAGAAAGATCTTTTCACATAAAGGCTCAACACACTCTTTGGATAAAAGGATTTTAAAGTTTCAAAATAGAAGGCATCATCTCAACATGAAAACCCATATGATTAACAACACAAGAAGTAATAAATGATTGGGACATTCCTATTTCAAAAAAAAATATTTCATAAGGGTAGAATTCAAAAGAATCACACCACTCACCATCGAAGGACCATATTGATCATCCACAATCACTTACTAAGATCCATATAGTTTCTTACTCACTTAACTTTTCTATTTATTACCATGTTGATATTTCACTAGTTGAGGAGTCATGGTGTTCCTAGAATCAATTTGGCTCACTCAATTATAATTATGACAATTATTATATTGTACTCATCCCCTCGAATCATATGTTTTTTAGGAACCATGACATGTGTATCTAGCACCCAACCTTGTAGAATTTAAGATGTCCCATATATTTGAAATTGTTAAAAACTCTAGGTGGTTCCATAAAATCTCTCTTTATATGGTTGAAAGAATCGGATTGAAAACATCCCATCTTACTTTTCAGTCAAGGAGGGATCTTTACAGATCCTGTGATCTAATTTTGAGGTGTCTTTCCACTCTGGAAGTAGGTATCCCTCTTCTTGTTGTTACCAATATTAGAGTTCCTAGATGTTCTTTTAGGAATAAACATTCTCCATAAAATCACATTTCCTAAGATATCCCTTTTTTTTGTAGTATCTCTATTGACCATATTTGTATAATCTATTATACAAAGCATGGAAATATTTGAGATAATATCAGTCCTCAACCCCAACTAAAAAATGTATCCCTTCAAGGATGCACTTGAAGCAACTTCTAGGGAAAGCAAAACTAAAATCATAAATTTAGCTGCATACTCTGTCACCAAGATATTCTCTTATTTTAAACTAAATAATTCTATTGTTATTGAAATTTGAAAGGTATGTGGATAAAATCTTTTGTTAAATAATCCTTAAAAATCCTTTCATGTCATGTATGTTCCAAATTTATCCTAAACTACTAATTTTCATAATTATAGATCCAAATACACTAACATATACATTAACAAATTTACTTTAAACTCTACTGGTGTTCCAAGGAAATTTAATCCTCAATTCATCTAATTTAACCGTAGTTCTAATTTTTATGGCTCATAATACCCTTGAAAGATGGGTGGATTCTACTTTTGAAACTGAACTGAATGGTCCACTTACAGAAATTTATCATTCTTATTACCCTTATCCACAGTCTAAAAAACCTAGTCAATGCTTTAGACTAAATGTCGTTTCACCTATAGCTCAAGTGAAACCATATTTTCATAAGCTTCCTATGTTTGATTTCTATGATGCCTACACAGCACCATTCTCTATGAACAAAACAAAAACTCATTTAGTCTCACTCATTATAAGCTAAAGTCTTATACATTTCAATTTAACACATCAACACATATCACAAACACAGTTTTCCACAATTCAACCACCATTAATATTTTAACCGTTTTTTAAAACACTACAACCATGAATTTCAAAACAACCATTTTCACTATTTTCAAAAATCAACACTTTTTGTCCATTTAATAAACCATTAACTCGGAATGAACAATAAAGTAATATTATGAGGTCTTAATACCAATGCATTCCATTCAACTCTCATCAGCTAAACTCATGATGATGAGGTGAAAAATCTCCTAGAATTTTCTTATAAAACCCGTGTACTCAAACATGATAGTAACTTTAAGTTCATCATAAATAGGTTAAATACTCGTTTTTATTCTATAAATATCAAGTTTCAACAAACCTATCTCCATACTACCATCCTAAGAGATAGAGTGATACCATTTCTAACAAAAATATGAAAAAAAACTAAAATCATTTATCCCAAAAAAATAGATGGACCGAACAAAGCTCTGATAAAATTTATAACATCACGCCCCTCCTTATTAGCTTGAGGTGATATGGGAGCTACAATTCCTTAGGTGACTTCACCAAGACATCAAATTCTTCCAATAAATTCCAAGGGCATCAATAACATTTGGGGATGATTTTCCCTTTGAAAGATAAAACATCCAAACTATATAAACAATTAAAAACAAACTTCTATATGAATCATGAGTATAAAATAGAACTCAAACATAACCAAACCAATAAACCATATCAGAGTATAAGTGGAAACCAAAAGAAAATAACCATAAAAGGGAAACCAGAATCCAAGATCCAAGATACCCTGATGAAAAAATCACAAGCAATACCCAACCAACCTCCAAGCTCTAACTCCACATGATAAGCCCATGATATCAATAAGAATCACTAAATAACTAAGATACCTTACCTTTACCTACGTATTTATAAATTACATCTATAAACACACAATAGTTTACAAGAATGGGGTGAGTGTAAACTTGGTAGGATTTCCCCAATAACTTCCCAACTCACATCACTAGGAAAAAATTGTTATCACAATTTATAAAAAAAGTTTGCAGTAGTAAAAATAGTTTATAACATAGTTATAAACAATTTTCCATGGAAATTGACAAAAGAATTGTAAAACTTTTTTAAAATCATTTGGCATACTCACAACCATGTCTCCACACACACTATGCATTCCCATTTGCTAGTTCTATATGCATGAGCGATCTCTCGTTGATCCACCAAGTCATCACAAGGTGACTAATAAAAAGTGACCTAATGGAATACGCCCCTTCCATAGGGTCACGTCCAATAAAAATGAACTCACACAAAACATGTATTCTAAATCCATGTAAAACCATTCCAAAAACCTTTATTTACTTAAAAAAATTCAACAAAAAATTCCCATGTATCAAAACCAAACCGTAATTTTAAAATTATAAACCAAAGGGGTTTTTTAAAATCCAAAAAAAATTTAAACAAATTTCTAAATCCAATACCAAATAACAATTCCCACTGAGAATAACATAAGTATTTCAGAAAAATTTCAATAAAAACATTTAATTAAAACTAAACCTTCAAGTTCTAAATAAAGTGGAGATAAGACAAAATCAACTTACCTCTCAACTATTGGTGAAAATGAATAACAATACCTAAATCTTATAGATCCAATCATAAACCATGTTTCCTTCACTAAATTCAACAAGATATAATCAAGATTTATATCCCACAACTTATATCTATCAATAATGGACTAGATATATGCTTTTGAGAGATATAGAAAGAATATATCTATGAATAATGATGAATAACGGATATTTATAGATGAATTAGGGTCTCCAACACACTTTGATTGACCTAAGAATTGCTTCTGGGTCAAAAGAAAAATTCTATCAAGACTTAAGAGAAAAAAGAAATCAGGTTATGGAGAGAATAGGGGATTAGAGGGGGTAAAAAGGATTAATATGGATTTGATCCACAATTTAATGTGGGACAACTATAATCCAAATGGTTAGGCCACATGATTTGGAAAAACATACACCAGCCATGTGGTGTTGCTGTCTTAAGGCCACGGCTTTCATGGTTGGATCGCACAATTATAAAAATCATGTGCTAGCTATTAATTTCCCTCTATCTCAAGAATCGTGGTTTTACCTATCCACACGCATGGTTTTTCCAAATAATTCACCAATAATTCACCTACCTAGTTCCCATTGTCTTCCCTTGCATGGTTTTTTAGAGATGGTGCATGGTTTCTACTAACTGTGCACAAACTTTTTACCTCCATAAAAGCCTCCAAAACATGAGAAAACCAATCATAACCTCCTGAAACTTAACCTAAACATTATGTTGAATAAAAATACATGAATAAAGGGTCTTGTACCTAAAACCATGTGTGATATATTCACCTTCATTTGGTGATACATGAACTTAAGATCAATATTTAAAAAATACCAAGCACCCTAAAGGTGATAAAACAAGTCATCAATCTAAGGAAATGATTACTTTTTCTTATTAGTGATGTTATTGTTTTCCCTATAATAAATGAAAAGTCTCATGGAACCATCATTATTTTTTTTAAAAAAATGTAACACCCCAAGGTGAAGTGATAGGGTGGATGAAACCCTTATTAAGAAACTCTTGTAACTGATTTTTTAATTATAAAAACTCAACTGAATCCATTTGATAAGGTGGTTTTGAAATTTTATTAGCAATATGAACTAAGAAAATAGATAACTAAACCTCACAATATAGAATAACACCCAATAAATCATCAAAAAATACATCCATATATTCATTTACCACTGGCACATCACTAATTTGAATAGTTTATTTCTTTTCAACAATATGTGCAAGATAACTTTAACTTCCATATTGTATTAGTTTCTTATCTTTTTGATATGTTATCAAAGGTATGAACTCATTATTATATGTGAACTTAAAATCACTATAGAAATTAAACATTAATTATTTAGCTCTGTAATCTATCTTAGCATCATAAACTAAAAGTCAATCCATACTTAGAATAACATCAAACTCAATAATGGACAAAACAGCAATGTTTTTAGGAAAAACCATTCAATAGATGATAACATAAATATTTATATAAATTATTTTTACCTTTATACTACCCTAAGGAGTTTTTACCAAAAATTTTGGCTTCATTCCTTGAGATAGTATTCCATTTTACTTGTAAATTTCCCCAAAATAAAAGAATGCATGGATTCTGAATCAAATAATAAATTTGAATAATCTGAATAAACAAGTAATGTACTTGACACCACTTCTTTTTATAGTTCATTATCTACCATAGTAGTATAAAAATACTTTTACACACCTTTATTCTTTAAATAGTGATGATTACCACCTTGAGTAACTAACTTTGAACATGAATTAGAAAAATCAACCAACTCATTGCAACCAAAACATCTCATTATTGACTCACTTTTTGTTTTTCCATTACTGGTGTGATTATAAATATTTTTATTATAGTCATGATCCAAATAAATGATCTTACAGCATCATTATCACTTCCTTGTTCCTGCCAAACATTCTTAAAAATTTATTTTACCACATTTGAAACATTTGAGTGGTTAATCTCAAGATTTCTTGGTTGATTGATTCTCCATTTCTTACCAACTTTACTGATTCATAATTTTATTGTCCCAAAGTATATATTTTTTTAAAAAACCCATCTCAATTTTCTCAACACAATGAAAAACAACCTCATAACATTTAAATTCAAAATATACCAATGCTCTTTGTAAAATTGATTTTAGAACTATGTAAAATCTATCAATTTTACTCCCATTGTCTAAAATGAAATTTGGTGCATAACAGACCTATCTAGTAAAATTTTCCTCATAAGTGGACATTGAGTCTTATTAATTTTTATTCAATTCCATAAATTTTATTTTAATTTTAAGTTGAGGAACTTTAGAAAAATACATTTCAAGAAAAATATTTTAAATTGTGTCCACTTCATGGAATCAACATCATATTTTCCCTCAGTACTTTTAATCAGAGTCCACAATTAATCAAATTCACCTTCAAAATGATAAATAACATGATTTACCTTTTTATTTTCCATACATTACAAAACTTCAAATATCCTCTCTATTGAATTTATCCATCCTTCAGCTTTTACTGGGCCTAAAGATTCCCCAAATGTTGAAGGGTTCTATTTCATGAAATGATCTAATATAGAAACAATACTCTATATAGAATTTGGTCACTCTCTTTCATGGGTTACACCATTAATATCCTACATCAACTGAGTCAAAGATACCACAAAATTCTCGGTTCTAATCATTCCAGGTTCTGAATTTGGAAGTTTATTATCCCCTGATGTCATTCTACCTCAGCTGCCTTTTTTATTTGTAGAAAATCATTCTGAATAGATATATATTAGATGAAAAAACATGTAAATATATAAATTATCTCTCATGATAATATAACTATAAATTAAAGTCTCTCTAAAGTGTATTTTAAATTTCTCCAAACCTCTAAAGGTATCTAAACCCTTCGGTTGATACCAACTATAACATCTTGTAACTTAAACAACCCATAATTACATGGTTTATAAAAAGTTTTTTACTTTAAAAAATTTTGATGATATTTTAATTTTAAAGTTTTAAGAAATTAGGAAAAATATAACATTACATATGGAACACTAAAACACATAGTCCATTTTTTCCATAAAACATAATTCTTAAATTTAAACTCTAGTTTCATTCAAAAGACTTCTTTATCTATTATGAAGAGTCATGAAAGTAGAAATATAGAATCTGATATAGTTCGTACACATACTTAGATCCTTTTAAAAACATTTAAAAACTTAGGACGATAAAATGAACTTGGAAAGGGATATAAAAATAAATAAATCTTATTCGTATAATGGTTAACATGAACACCCATGAGGATGTTTAACTTTTTGAAAATAAAACTTTGAGCACATAAATAAAAATTTTCCATAAGTGAAAATTTATCTTTGATCAAAGAAAACATTTAAAACCCATTAAAAAATAGGAAAAATTATGAAGGAATCCTAACACATGTGGGATCTCATGAAAATATTCCTTTGAAAACACACCTTTCATCTTTAGAAGTTCATAAACTTTCCCTACCTCATGAAATCAAAAAAATTCCAGAAAAAAACCATTTTTTCAAGAATAATATAGGTATCTTGGAGTATCATATTCATGAACCATGTTCATTAATTTTTAAATTGTTTCAAAATAATTGAATCTCATTTAATTCCATAGGAGTAAACTACCTGTTTATCTCCCTCATTTTCACCTTTAAAGATAATTCATTGTCCAATGAATTTGAGAGATTTATAAGGCTCTCCTATCATCATGAGCTTTATTGGGCTCACACATCATCATCTATAATTCTTAAGTATCATATCATGAATAAATAATTTTTCAATTTTCAATTTTTCATCATAAAACCCTTGAAAGACACATTTGAACCCATAATAAAAATACTTTCTATTTTTTCATAACCATAAAGAGAAATATCCATTTTCTTTTAAAGTTATTAAAACTGAAAAATTTCCAAAAGAGTGGGAATATAGACTAATTTTAAAAACCATGTTAACTTTTAGAGGATACTTGATAATGAATAATGGATATAATTGTGGTACATTTCATTCAATCTCTATACATTAAAAATAATTCTTGCACTTTTGTAAAAAGTAAAAAATATCCCATATGGAAAACATTGAAAATATTCCTTTTTAAACCTTTGTAAAGAAAGTTAAATATATTCAAAAATGACCTTTATAAACCATTTAATCATAAATAGTAACATTTTTGAAACATTTTAAAGAATATAGATATGGAGGAGAAAGAGTTTAAATCATTTAAAATAACATTTAAAAATATATTTTCCCTTAAGTCTCGTTTAGTTATTGGAGTTGGTGTACCTAGGACCAACTATTTATACATTAATTACATATATATTCGATGTGTTGAATATTAATAAAAAATCTAATTACATATTGTTCATTATTCTCTATAACTCTAATATAATAATGTCCTATAGTATACATTGCATTGATAAGTTAATTGAAGTTCCCCGCTATGATGAGAACCTTGAAGTGATATGATGATATTATTAAATATATTTCTATGGTTGGATAATGTACTATTATGGTATACAAGGTATATAGGTTGTCAGGTGTGAGTACTCGTAATCAAATGAGGCTTCTTCTTATAAATTCCACACTTAGTAATGTCTAGTAAGGGAGATTATGAGAATAGACCCATCGGTAGGAATTCCAAATGTTTTTGTATCATTGGATATTCCTATCTATGAGAATGTGTAATGGTCCTTAGAATTTAATATTATCATTAATGCATTTCATTAATCATGCACTTAGATTTGCTGATAAAAACCATGATTCCATGTGTTCGCAGCGAGGTAGGGAATGTTTGGTGTGTCGCAATTAACATATCATTAATGAATAATATGAGGAAAGATTTTTCCCAAACATATTTATAGAATTTTATATCTTAACCCTTTGATTGGAATAGAACCATTGTATTAAATTCCATGTCCATGGTGAAATAATGCATTTATTTCAGATAGTCAAAAAAAGATGTATCGAGCATGTAGGTTGGTGACATATATGTGAAATATGCTTTATTAGATATTGAGACAAAGGGATTATATTACACAATGAGCATTAATATGTGGTTTTCATTATTGAAATATTAAGTTTTTTCTATTGGGTTCCTTGACCTGTTGCTAGACAATAATCTTCAACTTTAGGCAAGACCACCTAATGATAATGAGAAAGAATCTTAGAGGGTCACACACTAAGTTTTTTTTAATGATCTTGATTAAATTATATTTTAATTTAATTAATTGAATAAATATTATTATCAAGATAGAGGGGTAATTTTATTCATGTTTTATCAATCAAAAATATTTTTTGAAGAGTGAAATATTTAAATTAAATATTTATTCAGGTGTTCAATAAATGCCTGAGGAGTTTGAATGGACCAAGATTGTGTCTGGTGACAAATATTAATTTACAATCCTATTGAATAATATTTATTATTACACAAGTTGGTGTGAATAATAAAATATTAATATTATTATTATTATGTGTTATGAGTTTTATTAAAGGTTTTAACATTTTTTAAGGGTTAACATGCAATAAAATAATATTTTAACTGAAACCCTAGCTCTATAAATAGACGTTTATGTCTATTGTGTAGTGTAGTAAATTGAAAATAGAGAATTTTTGCACACAATGAATACTCTCTAAAATCCTAATTCTCTATCCCTCTCAAGAATGAGAAACACAAGAGAGATTCATTCACGATCGAAGGACGAGTGATCAACATGAATAACGCAAGAAAATCTCTTCACCACGCTAGCACCCAAAGATCGATTAGCATTACTCAAAGATAAAAGGAGAACATGTGGATCACCACTAGATGGATTCTATCCTTGGATCCATATAGTGAAATGAAGAAAAACTGAAAGGGTCTTTTCAGATGATCTACATCTACCTCAAAGAAAGAATCCTCAGATCAAGTATTCATTTCTTCCAATCTAAATAAATTAATTATAAATTTTACATGCAAGATCTTAACTAGAGATTTTGGGAAACTCAATATTAAATGAAATTTTAATATATCACCCACCAACATATGCTTCCGTTGTACCTAAAATCAACAAGTGGTATCAAATCGTTCATGTTTAAATTTATAATTATTTATTTGATTGTTGATCCATACACAATCATGGTTGAATTTTCATTTCACATTATTTGTTCTTTAATACAATTTGAATTAACCTTTTATCAACATATTAATCATATTTTTATTTTCTTAAAGGTCTAATAATATATAAAGAATTATTGGAGATTCCATCGGGAACTGCTAATTTTTTGCGGGTAAGATAGAGTTATACGGCGTGTGGTCAGAGTACACGCTGTGTACCCTAATATACTGAACCTGGACATGCTACAGGAAACATGGAATTCCACACATATATTACATGTGGTGTATAATTTTTGTTAACTTCCAACCTGGAACATGATTTTTGGATTACATGGAATTTATATGGCACACACATTGTGTAGTTTACATGGGTTAGCAGCATAAATTACAAAATCCATGGGGTCATTATACATGGTCAAAACGTGTGAGACTAATAGCTTGGAGAATTTATGATATAAATGATGTTTATGTGGTGTAAAAAACATGTAGTTCGTCAATTTTTTCATCTGAGATACACACCAAGTTATCTGGACAAATGAAATTATAGATACATAGTGTGTAGCTGGCAGCACACGTCATGTAGTCTCACGCCCGAGAATACGTCCAGTCTTTCAACAGGTTGCATGGGAATAAGTCATTTAGACAACATGGTATGTATTTGGCCTATACACATTGTTTGATCCCACCAAGATACACACTAAAGACCCAATCAAGTATCTCAGTTGCACAGAAAATGAATATACATGATGTAACTGGAATGTATATGTTTTGTAGTTTGGTCATGTCAATATGTTGAAGCCCCGAGTGTGTAACCCAGATACATGGACACAGAGGTGAACAACATGTAGTTGGGTAGTACACACCATTTAGTCTCCCAATTAATGGTATAATTAAATTATATTAAATTGATAATTGCATCATCAAAACCTTATTGCTTTGATTGGAAATTTCAGTATTTGAAAATTTAATAAGGGTTTTAAATAATTTTAAATGCTCAATTAATTTAATGTAATAAATCTAAAAATATCAAATATACTATTTATTTTCCATTAATTCCTTTATGATAGTTATCTTCAAGAGGATTAGAATGGTTATTAAGATGAAAAGGAATTATTTAATTAATTATTTAATGCAAGCGCATTAATATTAATAAATAAATAACAAATAATAAATGAATGTTAGCCATTTACTTTTTTTTATATGTTTCATGTATGACAGTTTATGGGATTGACATGTGTTGGATGTTTTAATTTAATTTATTACATAGGTTTTCAATTATTTATTATTAAATTGAATATGATAGCCTATGAGTCATCCCTCCCTCCATTATTATGTTGGACCTACGTGTCAAAAAATATTTATGTAATCATTCTTTAACCAATCCTTTGGTTCCCCTCACCTAAGTGTGAGTTATAAATACTTGTAATTAATGGAGTTACCCAAATAATGTGAAGGTAGTTAAAGATGAAAGCATAATAATGTCAACTCGGATGTTACACAGGTGGTGTAGTAGCCCCGGTTTGAAGTATGTAACCCTTTTTTTAAGCCTTTTTATGTATGTAAAGTGGTTGGTTATTTTTTGGGATAGTTTTTAAGGGTTTTGAAAAGGGTTGGACTCTTTTATAAGGGTGCATGGTTTGAGTACAGTTAATGGAAATCGTGCAGAAACTCCAAGAAAATGTGCAAGTTGAGACAGTGGGATTTCACATGGTCGGTGCATGGTTTTTCTAATGGTGTGGTCCAACTATGTGAGGTACCTCTTGAGGTAGTAGCAGGATCATGGTTAGTGCATGGTTTGTCTAACCCTATGCGGATTTAAAAATGGTGTTTTTAAAAATAGGGCCACTCGGGATTAACCCTAAACACCCCATTTCTCCTCCCATACAAACCCAACTCGGGGTTTACTCTTCTCAGAGGTAATGGAACTTCTTCCACTCATTTTGGAAGTGAATCGATGGTTTTTATTAGAGTGGTAAAGTCGATTATTCTCTAATAATTCTCCCCTCTTAATTATTTATTGGTTTTACTTAGATCTAATTCTCTCTCTCTTAGTTTTCTAGATCTACATCCATCGCATGGAGATTGAGGGTTTTGGTTGCCTAAAATGGTGAGATTTGAGCTTATTGATGCCAGGTAAAGGGATCTAAGGCAATTTTGTAGAGGTTTCACCCGGTTTCAGTGTTTGGTTGTGCGTTGGGTCAATTTCACCAAACCCTAAGGTAGGTGTCCTCACTCTCATCTCCATTTTGATAGAACTATAAGGATTTAATTTCAAATTAATGGTTATTGCTTTAAATTGGTGATTTTTTTGATGTGCGGATCTTGTTTGACACCCATTTTGTGATGTTTTATGGATTTGAGGAAAATGGATTATTGTTGTGTGATGTTCTTGATGTGGGATTTTAAAATGATAATTTTAAAATCATTATCATGGAAGATTTTTAGGAATTGATTTGCGAAAATTGTTTTCAATAAAAAAGGTTGTTTTATTGAAATGATATTTTGCATGGATGTGGTTTAAGGGTGTTTTTAATAAATGTTGATTTATTAAAACGGTGATTGCTTATGTTGGAATTTTGGATTTGATTAAGGTATTTTTTAGTTTGGAAATTGTGTATTGATATGGTTTTGGTAAATATTTATTGTTATTGTTTTTTGGATTATATGGGATAAGCATGGGTTGGATGAGATAAACAGTGGGCGTGAAGGACCACCATCAAGGATTTGAATGTGGGCCTAAAGTACCACTATAAAAAGGGGATAGGGTTGGACATGAAGTTACAAAATCAATGGTAACACTGAGCTCGAGTGTGTGTGTGGAACTTGGTCACATGGTTGGTATATGCATGTGGTCATGATAGTTGGAATGAGTTTGACATTGTGAAAGGGGATTTGGGTTAATGACATTTTCAGTTTCATTGTTTGGATGCTTTCCTAGAATTTTGGTGTTTTGTGAAAAAGTGGTTGTGGTAAGGGTGTGTCTGGATTTCTAAAAATTATGGCATTGTATACTAGTTTCATATAATTATTTTATATAAATTGTGCTAACGTGTTCTATCCTCATGGCATGTGTAGGGAATTAATTTGGGGAAAACCTGCTAAGTATTATTACTCACCCCCTGCTTTGGAACTTTAGTGTTTTTGTAGATATTGTATTCTAAGACACATACAAAGGTAAATCTTCTCCATCCTTTGGTGGTTCATCATGATGCTTGGGTGGTATTGTGGTGCTTGTAGAATGGAGATTGGTGTGGAGCTTTGGAGTTGTTTCATAGCTTCTTTTAGTTTTTTGTTTAGTCTTACACTTAGTACATTGATTATGGATTATTGTGGTTTGGTTGTATTGGTATTTTAGTCTTGTTGAGTTGTGAAACATCATTGTAATGCATCATGTAGTTGTTGTGGTATTGGCATGTTTAGTTTGGTGTTTTCTTTTTAAAATGTAAAATAATCCCCCACCGTTCATGAAGCCCTCAGAATTTATTGTCAGCCTTTGGCACCTAGGGTATGTATCCTAAGGTCAAGTAGCACCTTCACCTAAACTCAAGCCAATGAGAAGGGGTGGGATGTTACAAGTGGTATCATCTTGTTCATCCCTTTAAGTACAAGTAAATTAGGTCTTGTTCAGTGTTGGCATTGGTTGTCGGTCATGGTGTTGACATTCGTTCTCGGTGAATTACTTGAGTTGTGATAGTTTCAAGGAGTAGGATTATTGTAACTTGAAATGTATATCATAAAAGGATGTATCTAAACCTTTTATGCTAAACATCAAGTTACCAGAGAATTGGGAACATAAGTTTTTTAGAGACACTTATAGGAGTGCGACCTCATTATTCTGGGTGTAGCCAATGAGATGAGCATGGAATTCATAGTAGAAATTAATTCCCACCAGGATTTCATATTTCATTTGGCATGATGATTTATGTTTTTTCTATAAATGTGTTGAATTTTGAAAATATTGAAATTGTTTTCAAATGTGTGATTTTGAAAAACAAATGGTTGTGGTATTTCAAAAATGTTCGCTTTTCAAAACCTGGTGTATTTTTCAAAAATGGTTGAATCTATGAAATGTTGGATTTTGTAAAGCATGGTTGTGATAGATGTAATGTAATTGAACTTGAAATTATAAGCCTTCAGTTTTTAGAGAGTGAAACTTATGATAATTCTTGTGTAGATATAAATGGAACCAGGTAGATGTCGTAGAGACCAACTGAAGGATGTTTTAGAAAATGTGGTTGAACCTAATCCTCAAGTGAACTAGTAGCTAGTTAATATCACATATAAAGTTTTCTAAGCTTTGGAAATTGGGAATAGAGTCGATGATCCAAGGTATGTGGATCACTTGATTCGGTTTCAAAAGCATAATCCACCCTTTTTCAGGGTGATTCGAAACCAAAATGGGAGGAAGAGTGGATAAACAGGACGAATCGAATCTTAAATTTCCTAGGCATTCTAGTGGGGTTAAAATTGAAGCTAGAAATGTACATGTTGGAATATCTTGAATTTCAGGGGTGGGAGTTGGCAGTCTAGTCTAGAACAGACCAAGGTATGACATGGGAGGGTTTTGAGGAATTATTTAATAAATAATTCTACCCTCATATGTTCAAAATTTAGCACACAATGGATATTTTCAATTTGAAGTAGTAGAACCTTTCAGTGATGGAATATGAAGCCAAGTTTAGGAACTTAGTGTGACTTGTTCCTGAGGTTGCTTCTAGTGCATCCTTGAAGGTGCAGATCTTTGAATCGGGTTTGAGGTAAGAAATTTATTCCAAAATTGTGGTGCTATGTATAAGTGATTATATATGGAAATGGTGAATATAACATCATTGGATGAAAAGGGATGTATTTGGGGATACATGTGGGGGAATCATGTTGGTACCCATGGGGAATAGTGGGAACTCTGGTGTGGGGCTCAAATAGAATAGGGGAACTTATTTCCAGGGTGGGAGTATGGCTCATAATCTGATTATAGGATCAGTGAATCTTCCTCTAAAGCCTTAGAGTAATCCAGAATGTTTTCAGTGTGGTTCTACAGGCCAAATAAATCAATATTGTACGACACAGCCTCGATCATGTCATAATTTCAAGAAGATGGTTCATATTTAGCATTATTTCTACAATGCTTTGAGGTCGGGTGTTTGTGACACTCCTCAAGGGTCGTAGGCATCTTATGCCTCCGTGGAATGGGGGTAGTATCATACCCCTCAATAGTAGATCCAATTTAGTTATGGTGATTCTATGAATACCACAACTCCTCAATAGGGTAAGTTTCAGTGGGGTAATAAAGAACAAAGTGTGGTAAGAAAGTAGTTGTTTGAAACTGAGTAGGTTGTGGTGGATAATCAGTCGAGACCATCCATAGTGTGAGGCATGATTCCTTTGAATTCTACCTTTATGAAAGTATTGTTTGATACGGATATGTCTCATTATTTCATTGCTTCTCATGCATTTGATTTTCTTGGTTTAAGCATCAAAATGATGCCTTCTTTTAAAACTTCAAACTCCTCTAGGTCAAAGAGAGTGTCAAGCCTTCGAGTGTAGAGAATGTTGTATAGTTGTGGATGAGTTTGAGTTGATGTGGGATTTCTTAGTGCTTGAGATAGATGTGTATGATATAATCCTGGGTATGGATTGGTAGATAATGTTTAATTCCCACAATGACTATTATGCGCGAATGGATAGTTTTACAATGGGTGATGGTGTCGAGCATCTCTTTAGAGGAAATAATAATGAAAAGGTGGGTGAAACTAGATTTTTGGAACCAGAAGCTGGGAAAATTTCATATAAATTAGAGGCATTGTATTTTTCATCGATGGAATAGGTTGGTAGAAGTAGTTTTTCAATAGTGGTTGATCAGTTTATAGATGTATTTATTGAATAATTTTCAAGGTTTCTACCCATGAGAGAAGTGGAGTTTATGATTGATCTCCTTCTGGTGGCTAGGCCTATCTCACTTATGTCTTACTAGATGGAACCAATAGAATTTTGGGAATTGAAAGTGTAGTTAGAGGAGCTATAAAACAAAGGGTTCATCTAGCCCAACACATCTCTATGGGTAGCGCAGGTTTTGTTTGTTAAAAACGTTTATGGAACTCTCTGGATATGTGTTGATTATCATAAGCATAACCAAGTTATGATAAAGAATTGATATCCACTTCCATGTATTGATGAACTATTCAATCAGTTGATGGGATCTCACTGGTTCTCCAAGATTGACCTACGATCAGGATATCATCAATTGCGATTGTAGAAAAATGATATTCCCAAAACAACATTCAGAAGTAGATATGGCCATTATGAGTATGTATTTATGCCCTTTGGTCTTAAAAATGCACTAGTGGTATTTATGTCATTTATGAATCAAAAATTTCAAAGATATCTTGATTATTTCATGTTGGTATTCATGGATGATATACCGGTATATTCAAGGACAAGGGTGGAGCATGAGAAACACTTGGAATTGGTGTTGGGAATCTTGAGAGATCATCAGTTGTATTCCAAATTTTCGAAGTGAAATTTTTGGAAATAATAAGTTTTTTTACTTGTCCATGTTATTTATTATAAGGGTGTTTCAGTGGATCTGGAGAAGATAGAGGTCGATATCTCTTTGCGACCATCGAAGAATTTTTTTGAGATACAGAGCTTCCATGGTCTAGTTGGTTATTATAAATGATTTGTTCATTACCTCTCATGATTAGATTCACTAATTATAGCTTTAAAAAGAAATAATATTCCATTTAAATGGAATAATAAATGTCATAAATATTTGTAAGAGATTAATGATTGTCTTATATCATCACCAATCTTGGTTTTTTCAGAACTAGGGAAAGGGTACGTGGTGTATTGGGATGCATCGAGATCAGGTTCGGGTGTGTTCTCATGCAAGTGGATCATGTTTTAGTGTATGTCTCATGATAGTTGAGTTTTCATGAGAATAACTACCCAAAAAATGATTTAGAGTTGGCATAAGTGGTGCATGCCTTGAAAATGTGGCATCATTATCTCTTTGGTGAGAAATTCACAGTGTATACCGATCATAAGAGCTTGAATAATGTTTTCTCTCAAATGGATATAAATTTGAGATGAAGGGTGTGGATGTAGTATCTAAAAATGTTTAAATTTGACTTTATTTACACACCCATTAGTAGATGCATTAAGTATAAATACATATGCTCAAGTGCTAAAACAAGCATCGGATCAGTGTCAGTTGATGTCGATTATAGCCAACATGAGGTTAGAATGTGAGTACGGAGGTGATGTATCCATTTTCTTTCTAATATCATTTTTTCTTGAATTCGTTAGTTTGGTTAAATAATAGAACATTTCTTATTCAGAATGTGTGATTATGAGGTCGAAACTCAATGGTGGGGAGACTATTGAGGTCTGGAAACTGGATGGGAATTTAGTGTTGTATTTCCCGAACTAGTTGGTTTTACCAGTGGACTTTTTGGAGAAACTTATTAGTTATTATCATTATTCCATATGGGTTATCCATCCTGAAATTCAAAAAATGTATAAGGCATTAAAAGCATAGTTTTGGTAGGTGGGTATGAAAAGAAACGTGGCCTAGTTTTCATCAAGATGATTGACTTTTTAGCAAGTCAAGGTGGAGAATCATATAACAACAGGTATGTTGTAGTATTTACCTATACCAATGTGGAAATGGTAGAAAAGAGTGATGTATTTTGTAATAGGTCTCCCAAGAATAGCCAGGAAGCATGATCCCATATGGGTGATAGTTGATCGGCTCAAAAAGTCGACCCATTTCATACCTATTTATGAATCTCATATGGTGGAAGATCTATCTAAAATCTATATCCAAGAGGTGGTAAAGAGGCATGGTGTTCCAGTTTTGATTGTATCATATAGAGATCTGAGGTTCATGTCTTATTTTTAGAAATCCTTTTGGTAATCCCTGGGGACTCGGTTGAAGATGAGTACAACATATCATCCTCAAATGGATGGTCAATCCAAGAGGATGATATAAACATTCAAAGATATTTTGTGGGATTTTGTGATGGATTTCGGTGGCTAATGGGAGGATCAATTTCCCTTGGTGGATTTATCCTACAATAAAACTTATCAGGACTCCATACATATGGATCCGTTTGAAACTTTGTATGGATGTTAGTGTCCTTCTCCACTGTGTTGGGTGGAAACTTGTGAGACTTCAATGGTTGGGATGAGTCTTGTAAAAGAGATTATGGAGAAGATTAATTTGCTTATGAAGATAATAGAGATGGATCAGAGTTGTGATAAATTTTATGTATACCATCGTCGATGTTAATTGTCTTTCGAGGTGGGTAATCATGTGTTCTTGATAATATCTTTGAGTTTGGGACATTATCGATTTAGAAAGTAGGGAAAGTTATATTTGAGGTATATTGGATCTTTTGAGATACTTGAGTGGGTTGGAGAGGTTTCTTATCAATTGGACTTGACACCACAGTTCAGTGTAGTTCATAATGTGTTTCATATGTCACAATTAAAAAATTATTAGTCAGATCATGGCCATGTGATTTATTGGGATCATTTTGAGTTACAATCAGATGCTTATTTGGTGCACGTGCCAGTGCAGATTTTCGTTAGGTAAGAAAAAATATTGAATGGTAAAAGTATCCTTCTATCTTGGTTTTTGTGTCAATATGGTCAAATTCAAGAGGAAACTCGGTAGCAGGAGGAAGATATGGTCGAGTAATGGCCTGAGCACTTTTGGAAAAGTGATGGTTCTCTACCTTATGAGGATGGAAAATCCAATGGTGGGGAGAATTTAGTACCCCTAGTTTGAGGTATATAACCCTTGTTTATGCCTTTTATGTATGTAAAGTGTTTGGGTAATGTTTGGGAGATTTTGGAAGGTTTTTGGAAAGGTTGGAGGCTTTTCTAAGGGTACATGGTTTGAGAATGGCTAGTGGAAACCGTGTAGAATATCAAGGAAACTGTGCAAGACGAGATAGTGGTATTTCACATGGTTGGAACATGGTTTGTCTAACCATGTGGTTAAACCATGCAGGGTCCCACTTGAGGTAGTAGCAGGATCATGGTTAACGGACGGTTTGTCTAACCGTTTGAGCTAACCTGCATTGCTTTAAAATGGGGTTTTTAAAAATGGGGCCACTCGAGATTAACCCTAAACACCCCATTTATCCTCCCATATAAACATAACTTAGTATTTACTCTTCTCAGGGGTAAGGTCACCTATTCCACTTATTTTGGAAGAAAATCAAAGGGTTTTCTTAGTGAGTTATAGGTGATTCTCCTCTGATAAGTTTCCCCTCTTGGTTGTTTCTTGCTTTTCCTTAGATATAGTTCTATATCTCTTGGTTTTCTCGATCTACATTTGTCACATGTAGATCTAGGGTTGTGGGTGTTGGTTCTTAGCGCAGTAGAAGCGTGGTTGGGCCGACACCCAACTTTGATTTTTACCATGATCAATGATTATTCCGGGATCAATATGATGATGAACGTCAGTCTCCACAGAATAGAATCAAATATTTAGATAAAGAAGAAAGAGGCATGAAACCTTTATAGAGGATCTTTCACATCATGTTTATAATTAATTTAATTAATTTCATAAAGAAAATAATACCTGGATTTTTAGTATTTTCTTCTTTGATGATATTGATCGTCCAGTATGACCCTTCTGGATTAACTTTTTGTGCTTGAAAGCATCCAAACTAGAATCCCTCTAGCGTTTATCCACACATGATCCTATGGCCTCCAATCAACATTGCTCATTCTCCAGGTGCTAGTGCGGATAAGTGAGTGTATTGTGTCAGTCATTATTGATCGCTTGTTCTTCGGCCTTTAAGAACATCTCTCGTTCTTGAGAGGGGCGGGAAGAGGATTAAAGAGATAAATTATTTAGATCAACAATTCTCAATTCACCGGGTGTGCAGTTTGGTAAATGGCATAATAGACATATGTGTCTATTTGTTGACATGGGGCTTCAGTTACAATATTTAATTGTGTAATAGCAATTAAATACATTCATAACCTTATAGAAAACCCATGATATTAATAATAATACCACATCATTATTTATGGTGTGCCAACTTGCGCAAAACAAAATTATAAATAAAATTCCGCATCACAAAATAATAGCTGCATTATTTTAATTTGTTCCAACTAGTTAAATATTTATTTATCATCTTGAAAATAATTATTTTACTATCAGACTGGCCTTGTTCCTATCAAACTCCACTTACATTTATTGAACACCCAAATAAATAAATAAATAATTTATTCTCTTAAATAAATATTTTATTTAAAAACTAGTAAATAAATATTTATTAAATGTTTAATAAAATAAATAAATATATTTCACCCACAATCCAGTGAATAAATATTTATTTAATTTATGCAATCATTTTAACTTGATTAAAATTATTCCATTGTATTGAGAATAATATTTATTAATTAAATTCAAATAGAATTTAACCGAGACCACCAGAAACACTTAATGTGTGACCCTCTAGGATTATTTATCGTTAGCATTAGGTGGGCTTGCCTAAATTCCAAGAGTACTGTCTAGCAACGGGTCAAGGAACCCAAGAGAAAGAACATAAAGTCACAAAAATGACATCCACATATGAATGATCATTGTGTAATATAATCCCTTTGTCGCAATATCTCATCAAGCAGGTTTAATGATAGTGTCATCAACTTTTATGCTTGATACGTCATTCTTTGACTACCTAAAATAAACTCATCGTTACACCATGGCCATGGAATTTCATGTGACGGTTCTATTTCCATCAAAGGGTCGAGATATCAACTTCCATAAATGAAAGGGACAAATCCTTCCTCAAATTATCCATTAATAACATGCCACTCAGACACACCCAACGTACCCTACTTCCCACCAACTATTTGCGTGACGGTTTTCGTCAGTAAATCAAAGTGCGTGAGTCATGATATGTATTAATAATAATCTTAAATTCTAAGGATCATTACACATTCTCACAGATATAAATATTCGATGACATCAAAACATGTGGAATTCCTACTAGTGGGTATGTTCTCATAATCTCTTCTCTTAGAGATTACCAAGTGTGAACATCATGAGAGGAAGTATCATCTACTTACGATTACTCACACCTGACACTCTGCATGTTATGTGTTCTATCATAATATGTCATCCAATCGTAGAACTATATTTAAGAATATTGTAATATAATTTCAAGGTTCTCATCATAGTGGGGAACTTCCATGACCTTATCAATGCAATAAATACTCTAGGACATTATTACATTATAGTCATGAAGAACAATGAACAATATGTAATAAGATGTTTAATATTTAAATACATTAAATATACATGTAATAAAAGTACAAACATTTGGTTCTAGGACACCAAATCTTAAAAAATCCCACTTGGACTAGAGCCAACTGCCTATGACTTTCAGTCCGCTAGACCTCACATGGTGATCATGTTTCTATTGAGTCGAGTCTTTATTCAAGGGGTTCACCACGTTGTCTTCTGTGGAAATACTGCTCACTGCAACTTCACCTCTCTGAGAAAAATCCCTCAAGAGATGATACTTCTGAAGTATGTGCTTCATCCACTGATGTGACCTTAGATCTTTTGCGAGAGCCACCACTACAGTATTATCACAATATAGTGTGATGGGATCTTTACTGCTAGGTATCACATCCATCTCCTAGATGAATCTTCATATCCAAACTACTTCTTTAGCTACCTCAGAAGCTATGATATACTCGGACTCTACTATAGAATCTACGACAACACTATGCTTTGAGCTCTTCTAGCTTACTGTGCCTCCATTCAAAGTGAAGATATATCATGTTTTCGACTTCATGTCATCTTGATCAGACTATAAACTAGCATTTTCATATCCTCTAATGACTAGTTCTTCATCTCCACCATAAACCAGGAATATATCCTTAGTATGCCTCAGATACTTTAGGATGGTCTTGACTTCCATCCAATGGTAGTCACCTAGGTCATCTTGATATCTACCTACCGCACTCAATGTTTAGGCGACATCCAACTTAGTATAAAGCATGGAAGACATGACTGGCCCAATCACTTATGTGTATGGAGTCCTTTCCATTATCTTTCTTTCCTCATGTGTATAAGGACACATTTTCTTGAAAATATGAATGCCATGTGATTCTGGAAACAATCCCCTCTTGGATTGTTCCATACTAAATATCTTCAATATCTTATCAATGTATGTACTTTGACTTAGGCCCAACAATCTCTTGGATCTATCACGGTGAATCTTGATCCCAAGAATATATGCCATCTCGCCCAATTCCTTCATGGATAATCATTGATTCAACCATGCCTTAATAGACTATAAGACAGGTATCTCATTTCCAATAAATAATATGTCATCAATATATACTATTAGAAAAATGACTGCACTCCCACTAAACTGTTTGTAGACACAAGGATCACATTCGTTCTTGATAAAACCAAATTTCATTATGGATTCATCAAAATGAATGTTCCATGACCTGGATTCTTTCTTTAATCTATAAATGGATTTTTGCAACTTTCATACCTTATTGGCATCCTTTGGAGTAATAAATACTTCAGGTTGTGTCATGTAGACATCTTCCTGAAGGTTACCGTTAAGGAAGGATATTTTGACATCCATTTTCCAAATCTCATATTCATGGTAATCTGCAATGGCCAATAGAATTCTTATGTATTTCATCATTGAAACTAGTGAAAATCATTCATCGTAGCCAATTCCTTGATGCTATTTGAACCCTTTTACAACTAGTCATTCCTTATAGGTATTGAATTTTCCTTCCATGTCTAGTTTCTTCTTGAATACCCATTTTCAACCAACAGGCTTTACATAAACTAGAGGATCTACAAAAATCCATACTTGGTTTTGGTACATAGAATCTATTTTAGAATTCATGGCTTCTTGCCACTTGGAAACATTTGTACCACTTACTGCTTCTTGTAGGTTAGAGGACCATTATTATAAACTAATAATGATTCACCATCCTCAGTAACTAGAAAACTATACTATTCCAATTCTCTAACCTCTCTTGTACTCCTACACAGCTCTTGTGTCTTTGAAACAGTTCTTTCTTCCACAGGGCTTTGTGGAATCTGTTCTTGTACCAACTCTTGTGTACCTTGAGCCTCAACTTCATCAAATTATATCTTTCTCCCACTATATATTTTGGATATGTTCTCCCTCTTAAGGAATATGGAATTTCATTCCACTATAACCTTTTTGTCTAGGGGGTTTTATAGGTAATATCCCCATGTTTCCTTAAGGTATCCTATAAAGGTACACTTTGTGCCTCGGGGTGCAAGTTTATTACCTGAAGAGGCCTTAACAAACGCATCACTTCCCCACACATGTAAATTCGATAATTTAGATTTATTTCCACTAAAAAACTCATATAAAATACCATTTATTGATTTTGGTACTTGGTTTAGTATGTGTGTCGCTGTTTGTAACACATATCCTTAAAAGGATAATGGAAGACTCGCATGACTCGTCATTGATATCACCATGTCTAATAGGGTGTGGTTCCTCCTTTCACTCACACCATTCCACTAGGGAATTTATGTAGGAGTGGGTTGGGATAGGATCCCAAACTCCCATAAGTAATTAGTGAAGTCTTGATTAAGATATTCTCCACCTCGGTCTGAGCAGAGTTTCTTAATCTTCTTACCAAGCTGGTTCTCAACTTCATTCTTGTATTCTTTGAACTTATCAAAATAATTTTACTTATACCTCAATAAGTAGATATATCCATATCTACTAAAATCATCAGTAAAAGTTATAAATTATGATTACCCTCCCCTTGATTCAACTGTAAATGGTCCACATACATAGGTATGAACCAATTCAAGATGTTTTTTTATCCCTTTCACCTTTCCCGCTAAATGGGGCTTTAGTCATTTTTCCTTGTAAACATGCATGACATACACCAAGTTGTTTTAGTTCGAAAGAATCTAAATATCCATCATGATGTAACTTTGTCAAGCGTTTCTCATTTACATGACCTGGTCGGTGATGCCAAAGTTGGGTGTGGTATGAGTCATGTAAAGTATCTTTGTTATCGATTTCCATTACTTGGTTTGTGTAATCTAACATGTAAAGGTCGTTGTATAAATGTTCGCTACCAAAAAAAATACTATCTTTGTAAAATAAGCAACATTAATTTCCAAACTTGAAAAAAAATCCATCTGTATCTAATATGGATACAAAAATAATGCTTTTAGTAACAGACAGAACATAATAACAACCCTTTAACACCAAGATCATCCTAGCTGACAACATGAGGTGGTAGTCCCCAACAGCTACAACAGCAAGTCTGGCTCTAGTGGCTGCTCGTAGATCTACCTCCCCTCGGTCAATCTTCCTAAATCTACTTGGTTCCTATATTTGGATATATATGTGAGAACCACACGATGTATTTAATACCCAATTTATAGAAACAGATAGATTTCATTCAATAACAAATGCACTTGAAGCTTCCCCTTACTTCTTAGGATGCATGTAGTTCTTATTCTAGTGTCCCTTCTTGCCAAATGTGAAACAAATAGCCTCTTGTTCCCTTTCCTCCTCTTTGATCTTCCTTTTCTTGGAAGGTCATGAATAAACTTTTTTCTTAAAAATATTCTCCTTTTCTTTCCTCTTATTCACTATAAGGACAAAAGGATTTTCATGCTTCATATCTTTGTCTAATTGGAGAATGAGGATAAGAAGATCAGATAGATACTTCTCAATTTTTTTCATATTGAAATTGATAACAAAGTTAGAGAAGATCTGAGGGAGTGATGCGATAATGAGATCGGTGCCCGGTTCTTTGGAGAGTTTAAATCCTAGAACCTCTAGGCGCTCAATGTATCCAATGAGATTGACTACCTGAGGCCCATCTGGGGAACCTTCTCCAAAATTACTCTGAAAGAGTGCCTTAGAGATCTCAAACCTTTCTTATCTTTCTTACTCCTAGTAAAGACTACGGAGGTACTCGAGCATGCTATAAACATCCATGTTTTCATGAGACTTCATGAGCTCACTAGACATTGATGATAGCATAAAACTTTGAACATTGACCACATAATTCATATGTTTCTCATAGACTAGGAAATCCTCATCACTCGGCTCTTTGGCAGGCAGATCAGGTAATGCTAACTCCAGCACGTAAGACTTCTATTCATGGAGTAGGATAACCCGAAGGCATCTAAACCATTCCTGGAAGTTATTGTCAGTGAGGATGTTATCTTTATCCAGAATTGATCACAGGGATAGTGTGGTTGAAGAGCTTTTCATTTTTATTCTATAATTAAAATATCATATCATTAGTACTTTCTTGATTATATTTTATGAGAAATAATAAATTTTATTAAGTCTCCCAGTATTTTATGAAGTCCCAATGGCCCTCACCATTGAACTCGGAATGTCCGATTTCCATGAAATTCTAGTGGAAAGGATCCATATTACCCTTCACATAACCCCAAAAAGGGTTGGTCAATCTATTATAAGGTATTTAGGTAATTGGATCTTTTCCAACTACGGGCTTGAAGCTCCTTTATTTGTTGAGTGGACTCCCCAATCCGGAAATAATGACTTTGGATTTCCTTAACTCTTACCTCCAATATTACACCAAGTCTAGCAAGGGATACTCCTATTGATGTAATATGGTTAAGTTAACCTGAAACCTTTCATAAGGGCTTCCTATATAAAAGTAAGTGTCCCAACAAGGGTTGGTCAAGCACATAGTTTTATTGATTTTTTCCCTTAACCAAGTAACAGAAGGCTTGGTATGACTTAATATTTTATTTGAGGGATTTTTATCACTTATGCATGAATTTCTTATTATCATTATCACATGATTGTTAATATTAATTAGAACTTACTTAAGTGATTAACCATGTCTTGATAATATTTACGCATAAGTCTGGTTTATTTTAGTTCCATCTTGCAAGATTATTTAATTCATTAATTATGTGATCATGAAAACACATCCATAATGATAAACCATGAAACTAATAGAAATAAAATAAAGTAAAGTTCATGATCATGATATTTTATAATGGTTAGTTTATCAAACAGTTGATAAATTAACCCTAACCTAGGGGAGAAACACCTTGAACCGTTTGGTTTTGTGTTTACAGCTTTCCACATTTCCACCTCTATATCTCCTGGGATTGGTTTTATCTCGGATCCATCTTGAACCGCCTCCACTAGCTTGGGAGTTCCATCCATTACATATTCCTTTTTTTAACTCACATGCAGATGAGGGGTAAAAAGGGGTTTTACATAAAAGAAACCTTGGGCACGCAAGCCCTACATATTAATGAGGAGAAGGCTCGTAGGAAAAAAAATTAATTTAAATAAATAAATTAAAAGAAACCATCCACATACAAAGGTCTTGGTCAATCACATGATCATCCATACATGCAACGATATTTACGTATAAATAAAACTAGCATTCAATTCTTTAATCATTCTTGTTTAAGATAAATCACGCTCGAATCAATTAATTGTCATCTTTAATTAATCAATCCTTTTATCTTAAACCCTTTTCTGAATTTCCTTTATATTCTCATCCATCATAATTTTAAACAAATAAATTCATTTAAAATTATCTTTGTATGTAACTTGTACCTTGGAGGCAACCCGGTGAATTCTTATTCATAACTAACCAATGAATAGAAATGAACATTATGCAGATGTTAAATTAAACACACACTACTGGAATCATAGGTATTTGCGATGGGATATTTGTGATGGGATCCCATCACAAATAGGCTTTAGTGATGGGGCCTCGTCGCAAATAGCTCGTTGTAGAAAATGGTGTCGCAAATATTATTTTTTGCGATGGGCCCGTCACAAAAAAACTAGTATTTGCGACGGGACAAGTCCTCGTCGCAAATAATCCTTCGATTATATACATTATATATAAACAAAACTTTTGCGATGGGGAACTGCCCCAACGTAAATAAGCCTCCGATTATATACATTATATATGTAAAAACTTTTTACGATGGGCCCGTCGTAAATACTAATTGTGACGGGTTCGTTGTCCCGTTGCAAATACTAATAATAAAAAATTATATTTAAATTATTTATGATGGGAGCCCATCGCAAAAGGTCACGTCGTAAATACTAAACATAATAAAAATATATATTTAATAAAATTATGATTAATGAAAAAAAATATATATTAATATTATTAAAATAATAAAAAAATAAAAAAATTATTATTAGTAAAATAAAAATACATTAAAAAATATAATACTAAAAAAATATATTTAATAAAATTATGATTAATAATAAATTAATATTAATTTTATTAAAATAAAAAAAATAAAAAATTGTTACAATTCTCAATATTTACAAAAACAAATATAAAAAATCATAAAATGTTATTATTATTAGTAAAATAAACAAATATTAAAAATTATAGTACTAATAATAAATAATAAAATATTAAAAAAAATATGCAATATTTGTACCAATATAAAAGACAGAAACTATAAATAATTCATATTACAATAAATCTTCAATTCAAATGTTTTTAACATAAAAAACAAATCACTGGGGGGTCATCTTCTGGAGGAGGTGGAGGAGCTGTAGGAGATGGTGGATGAAACTCCATCCCTAAACTATGAGTCAGACAGCGCATGTATTTCATCTGCTTGTGATGCTGGTGTTGTTGCTGCTACTATCATCGATGCATCTCCTCCTCATGTTGTTGCTGCTATTGCTTCTGCCACCAACACATCTCTTCATGCTACTTCTGCAAACTCTCTATAAGCTCAGACTGAGTTCGCAACTGCTCCTGATACTGTGAGGCAGAAGATGATGCCTCTCCATGAGCTCCTCTCGAGCTAGACATTGACATCACAATAGTACCATAATAAGTACCAGGAGTCAAATGAGATCTGATACCAACTACTCGGCCCTTCTCAAAGCCATATTGCGTCACCTATATCCATGTTGCCTCATCGAAATAGTGGGCACTGGTCTGCTCAATCGTCTCGTCCTGACTCTCAGTCTGTGTCTGAGAGGTCGTAGCCTCATATGACTCCTTCAATTCCAATTTGAAATTAAAATGGTGAAAATATTATATGCAATTAATTTTCAAACTGAAAAAATAATAATACTAACCACAATCCGATGTTGGCGATCACCTCTAATCTCTCCAGTGGTTGGATCACTGTACATCCTCCGATAAACATCAAAGTCCGTAATATCGGGATGCTCGACTACCTACAGAAATATAAAATAAACTGTTTATATTTAAAGTTATATAAAATATTTAAAAAATAAACTTACCAAATGCTCTCTATGTATACTAAATGTACGGCTGCCAGCTCGATGCATCACCTCCTGTCTCCCCCGGTTCTATCATCCCACTAAAGATCTCCTTTGAAATCCACCACCCAACCAATGTAAACATAATCCATCCCAAATGTGAGAAGAAATATACACTGGTTGGTGAGCTCTATATGACTCATCAAATTCTATCACTCATGCTTTCTTAATGGATGTTCTTCTCAAATTGTGCAAAAACTGACAGAAACGGTCACATATAGAACCTGTCATGTTGTGTGGATAGCGTCATGCATGCTATCATCGATCAAATACCATAAACCCTACAAATAATTTATAATATCAAGTTATTAATAAAATAAATTTTAAAATAAATCTTTTTTATTTATGTACTAGCCAATGATTGAACATGTCGCACCACACATCAACGGGAATCTGTTCCCATGTGATCCATGGTTGAGAAAAATAATTGCACAAGATAGCACTCCCCTGTCCAATAGCTACATGTGCAAAACTGTGAAAAATGAATAAATAATCAAACAATTAGTATATATATAAATAAATTAATGAAAGCTAACTAAAATATACAGGTTATCATACCTCTGTGTGCATGAATCAAATCCAAGATGTGGACATCACTCGGGGATAGGGTCATGAATCATCAGTCACGTAAGACCGCACCCCCTCCACGTACCCCCTGAACTGTCAGTAGGCTGAGGGTCATATAGTCCACAATCCCCCTCATCCAAAGGTAGATCAGCCTCCTGCAACTCGTGAAATAGATCGGGATCCATCTGAAACATAAAATTATTATTGTTAGCAGATAGTTGAAAATAACTATTATATATAGATATATATTAGTTATGATTATAACCAGCATTTAACTGTGTCAATGTCCATCTTCATCCTCATCTTCATAGTTGTCAATGTCAATGTATTCATCTTCCTCCTCGGTATCATCAATATTCATATGAGTTTCAGTTTCATCATATTTTGTCATTTCAAATTCAGTTGTAACATCATTAACATCCTCTTCATCATTGATCCTTAATTATGGAGTGACATCATTGATATTCACGTCTCTTTGTGAAAAATATGGATTTTGAGCAGTCTCTTGAAAATTTTCAATTCCTTCTACTTCAGTGGAACCACATTCAGTTTGAGTAAACTGATTTTACCGAGATTTCATTTTTATTATTCTCCACCAATCACACAAGTATCTTGAAGTATCACAGTACTTTGTGTAATAAATTTTATGTGCCTATTGAGCCAATAAAAATGGTTCATTTACTGTAAGAAGAATTTTATATTTAATATTGACAATTCCATGAATTGGATGAACATGCAATCCTCTCTCAGTATCCAACCACTAACATTTAAACATCGTTATGTAATTCTATCCTAGATAACACAGCTCAATAATTTCATCCAGAATGCCATAAAAGTCAACTTCAGTTTCTCTTTGATGCAATCCTTTCAATAAAACTCCATCGTTCATTGTTTTTTTATTCCCTATATGCACGTGTATGAAATCGAAAACCATTCACCATATATGCATTATAATATTTAACTATTTTGGATGGTGGGTTACTCAATATATACAGTCGCTTATCAATTTTATCAGCATGTTGAGACACCTGAAAATTTGTAAAAAAATTATCAATATGATAAATAATAAACAGAATTGATATTAAACTATCAATAATTTATGTCACCAGTTTTTAAAACCATTGAGAAAAATTTTCTTTGTCTGCGTTCTTCAAGAGCAGCTGCTGTAATTTTTGGAAGTTGTTATTTAGTATAATTATCATATAACCTACAAATAAAATAATTTTACATACTATAACATAAATTATAGAATAAGTGATAGAATCACTCATAGTATAAATGATGTCATTTCTTCACAGTTGAGCAGAACATATGTATGAGCTCTGTAATGTTCATCATCTGAAAGTCATCATACATGAACTCCAAAAAAACCAAGATTTGGATGATTAAAAACTAATAATTTATTGTCCATTTTGTCATTAAAATTCCCCTTGTTTCGTTCCATGAGATTGTGTTTTGAGGGATATTGAGATTCAAAATAATGAGAGTAGAAAAAAGAAATTTCCTCTTGTAATAAGCTTCAGCAATAGAGCCTTCAACTGATGTTTTGTTACATACTTTTTTCTTTAATTTCTGCATGCATCTATCGAATGGGTACATCCATCGAAACTATACTAGACCTACACATTTAGATTCATGTGGAAAATGAAATATCAGATGTTCCATTGAGTCAAAGAAAGCTAGCGGAAAGATTTTTTCCATTTTGCATATAATTACAGTAACATCTTATTCCAGTTTTCTTAGCGCATCGTATTCTGTTGTCACAGAATAAATGTCTCCAAAAAAATATGATATGTCTATTATCGAATCCCAAATCATAGAATTCAACAAACCTCTGAATCCAATTGGAATAAGTCTTTCCATTATAATATGAAAATCATGACTTTTTAATCCGGTAATATAACCATTCTTAACACATCTGCCCAAATTGGAAGCATAGCTATCTGGAAGTCTCAAATCTTTAATCCGCTGAAAAAATAGTAAGTGACTCTCTTTGGACAGTGTATAAACTACTTTTGGCTTCATTAACCTCTATGATCTAACATTTTCAAATAGTTCAAGCTCTGGTCGCCTGCAAATTTGGGAAAGATCTAATCGTGCATTTATAGTATCTTTGGTCTTACCTGGTGTATCCAAAACTGTATAAAATAAATTATCAAAATAGTTCTTCTCAATATGAATGACATCCAACATGTGGCGGACCAATAAATCAGACTAATATGGAAGATCCCAAAAAATGCTTCGTTTTATCCAATTATGTTCTTTCTAAAAGCCATGAATTTTCTGTTGGTTTACTGTTAGCCTAAATGTGATGAGAGGTAATGAAAATACAACTGATTTTAACTCTATACATGAGATCATTTTTGGAGGTTCATCCCTTTCAATTTCACCTTTTCTGAAATGAGATTTGTTCCTCTGAAAAGGATGATCGGTTGGAAAAAATCTACAGTGACAGTCAAAATAGCAAGGTTTTTTTCCATTGATGAGCATAAAGGATTTGTTGTCTTTCATACAATAAGGACATGATTTCAGACCATGTGTACTCCAACCAGATAACATGCCATATGCCGGAAATTCACTAATTGTCCATATCAATGCAGCTTTTAATATGAAATTTTGTTTCGCAGCAACATCATATGTACTAACACCATCACTCCATAATGCATTTAACTCATCAATCAATGGTTTCAAATAAAAATCAATATTCTTTTTTGGATGTCTTGGGATTAATAATGTTAAAAAGATATAAGGATCCTTCATTAACATCCATGGAGGTAAATTTTACGGAGTTATAAAGATAGGCCAACATGAATACTGACTACCATAAGAACCAAATAAACAGAAATTGTTAGTAAAAAGACCCAATCACACGTTTCGGGCTTCTAAAGAAAAAGATGGATGGAGATGGTCAAAAAATTTCCATGAATCACCATCAGATGGATGATTCAAGATTTTATCAGTCGAAATCTTGGTTCTGTGCCATGACATCATTGACGCTGTGTTCTGAGTCATAAATATACGATGCAACCTAGGTGTAAGGGGGAAATATCTCAACTATTTTACTGGAATCGATCCAGACTTCCCTGGTTGAGCTTCTTTATACCTCGATTGTCCACATGTGGGACAACTATCCAACGAATCATTTTCACCAGAATATAAGATGCAATCATTTGGACATGCATGAATCTTCCGATAACTAAGGCCCATATTATGAACTACCCTCTTGCTCTCATAGTAATTTGCTGGCAACACATTTCCTTCAGGTAACAGTGTTTTAATCAAAGAAAATATCTAATCAAAATAGTTATTTGACATTGCATTATCTGATTTAATAGCCATAAATTTTGCAACCGCTTCTAATTTTCTTATCTTGCAACCAGGATATAATGCATCCTCAGCAAACCTCAGCAACTCATAAAATTCAGATGGTGCCAACTCAGGAGTTAAATCAATATCATCTTGAGTTTCAGTTTATTGAACAGATGGACATGCAACATCGTGTACTAAATTTTGAAACCATTATGGATCTGGAATCAAGTTATTATTATCTTCTCTGAAACTGCGTTCACTGTGTTGATACAAAAAAACATAATCTAGTTGAAAACCAAACCGCAAGAGATGTCCCCCAACCTTGTCAAATGTGTCAAACGTTCTTAGAGTACATTTTTTACAAGGACACTTTATTGTGCCTTCTGAAACATATTCTGGTTTTGATTATGCAAATGATAAGAAAGCTTCAACACCCTCAATATATATAGGATTTAAACCAGAACTGTTTGGATTTCTAAGCTGATTTATCCAAGTGAGATCATCTAATAATGATTGTTTTCGACTTCCTTGTTCTATATTTTTCTATAAAATATAAATTCATTACTATGTTTGAATAATTTGAAATTATAAAAACACTAGACAAAAAAAAAGATAAATAATTACAACTACTTCTTAATAATTACCATTACTTATGGGCGACACATTTTCCAGTGGATTGATGGCTCCTCTTTTGTCCGAGGGCTCATTTACTTGAAAATTTCTCACACAGAAATCACAATGAAGAATCTGCTCAGAGGTACCCATATTCATTCTCCTATACACAAGAATGAATATGCATACCTCCGAGAAGATTCTTCATTGTGATTTCTGTGTGAGAAAGTTGCAAGTAAATGAGGTGTCGGACAAAAGAGCCCCCTTTTCATCGATGAATCATCTTCTTGCGACTGTCACCACCTGAACACATTATAAAAAATGTGGTCCGATGAATGCATATTTGAACTCGTGCATACGAGATTAGATATGCATACGTAAAAGAATACTTTTCATAATTTTTTGAGTCGGTGAAAGTTGAAAGGAGAAGAGTCATCGAGTAAAATGAGTGTCGTCAATCCATTGGAAATTGTGCCAAGTTATTACAAGTTATTACAATTTATTACAATTGATTACAATTGATTTTCTTCCTAATTATTCCTATTTTTTACTAATTGTTACTAATTGTTACTAATCATTACTAATTGTTACTAATTGTTACTAATAGTTACTAATTCCTCTTATTTATTCATATTTATTGCTAATTCTTTCTATTTATTGCAAATTATTATTATTTATTGCTAATTCTTACTATTTATTGCAAATTCTTATTATTTATTGCTAATTCTTACTATTTATTGCTAATTCTTACTATATATTTCTAATTTTTACTATTTATTACTAATTCTTACTATTTATTTCTAATTCTAACAATTTATTGCTATTTATTACTATTTATTCCAAATTATTACAAATTATTCCAAATTATTACAAATTATTCCAAATTATTACAAATTATTCCAAATTATTACAAATTATTCCAAATTATTACAACTTATTCCAAATTATTCTAAATTATTACAAATTATTCTAAATTATTACTAATTATTACAAATTATTACAAATTCTAATTATTACTAATTGTTACTAATTGTTACTAATTGTTACTAATTCTTTATATTTATTCATATTTATTGCTAATTCTTACTATTTATTACTAATTCTTGCTATTTGTTGCTAATTCTTCCTATTTGTTGCTAATTCTTACTATTTTTTTCTAATTATTGCTATTTGTTGCTAATTCTTGCTATTTGTTGCTGATTCTTCCTATTTGTTGCTAATTCTTACTATTTGTTGCTAATTCTTACTATTTGTTGCTAATTCTTACTATTTGTTGATAATTCTTACTATTTGTTGCTAATTCTTATTATTTGTTGTTATTTCTTCCTATTTCTTCCTATTTCTTCCTATTTCTTCCTATTTCTTCCTATTTCTTCCTACTTCTTCCTATTTCTTCCTATTTCTTCCTATTTCTTCCCATTTCTTCTTATTTCTTCCTATTTCTTCCCATATCTTCCTATTTATTACTATTTATTAGTATTTATTACTATTTATTACTAATTATTACTAATTTTTACTATTTATTACTATTTATTACTAATTATTACTATTTATTTCTATTTATTTCTATTTATTTCTATTTATTACTAATTATTACTATTTATTACTATTTATTACTATTTATTACTAATTGTTACTAATTATTACTATTTATTGCTATTTATTGAAATTTATTACTATTTATTACTAATTATTACTAATTATTACTAATTATTACTAATTATTACTAATTATTACTAATTATAACTAATTATTACTAATTATTACTATTTATTACTATACAATTTATTACTATTTATTACTATTTATTACTATTCATTACTATTTATTACTACTTATTACTAATTATTACTAATTATTATTAATTATTACTAATTATTACTAATTATTACTATTTATTACTATTTATTACTATTTAATACTATTTATTACTATTTATTACTATTTATTACTATTTATTACTATTTATTACTATTTATTACTATTTATTACTATTTATTACTATTTATTACTAATTATTACTAATTATTGTTAATTATTAATAATTATTGCTAACTATTTCTAATTATTACTAATTATTACTAATTATTACTAATTATTACTAATTATTACTATTTATTACTATTTATTACTTTTTATTACTATTTATTCCTATTTATTGCTATTTATTCCTATTTATTACTAATTATTACTAATTATTACTATTTATTACTATTTATTACTATATTATTTATTACTATTTATTACTATTTATTACTATTTATTACTATTTATTTCTAATTATTAATAATTATTACTAATTATTACTAATTATTATTATTTATTACTATTTATTACTAATTATTACTATTTATTACTATTTATTACTATTTATTACTATTTATTACTAATTATTACTAATTATTACTAATTATTACTAATTATTACTAATTATTACTAATTATTACTATTTATTACTATTTATTACTATTTATTTCTATTTATTCCTATTTATTACTATTTCTTCCTATTTATTCCTATTTATTACTATTTATTACTATTTATTACTATTTATTACTAATTATTACTATTTCTTACTATTTCTTACTAATTATTACTATTTATTACTAATTATTCTTATTTATTATTAATTATTCCTATTTATTACTAATTATTCCTATTTATTACTAATTATTCCTATTTATTCCTATTTATTACTTATTATTCCTATTTATTCCTAATTATTCATATTTATTCATATTTATTCCTATTTATTCCTATTTATTGCTAATTATTCCTATTTATTGGTATTTATTCCTATTTATTGGTATTTATTACTATTTATTCCTATTTATTCCTATTTATTCCTATTTATTACTAATTATTACTATTTATTACTATTTATTACTATTTATTACTATTTATTATTATTTATTACTATTTATTACTATTTATTACTAATTATTACTAATTATTTCTATTTATTACTCTTTATTCCAATTCATTACAAATTATTCTTATTTATTACGAATTATTACTATATATTACCTATTTATTACTATTTATTACCTATTTTTACTAATTATTCCTATTTATTACCAATTATTACCTATTTTTACTAATTATTCCTATTTATTACCAATTATTACCTATTTTTACTAATTATTCCTATTTATTACCAATTATTCCGATTTATTACCAATTATTCCTATTTATTACGAATTATTTCTATTTATTACGAATTATTCCTATTTATTACAAATTATTCCTATTTATTATGAATTATTCCTATTTATTACTAATTATTCCTATTTATTACTAATTATTCCTAATTATTCCTATTTATTGCTAATTACTACTAATTATTCCTATTTATTTCTGATTATTCCTATTTATTGCTATTTATTCCTAATTATTCCTATTTATTCCTAATTATTACTAATTATTACTAATTATTACTAATTATTACTAATTATTACTAATTATTACTAATTATTACTAATTATTACTAATTATTAGTAATTATTACTAATTATTACTAATTATTCCTATTTATTACTAATTATTCCTATTTATTACGAATTATTCCTATTTATTACTAATTATTCCTATTTATTACTAATTATTCCTATTTATTACGAATTATTTCTATTTATTACAAATTATTCCTATTTATTACGAATTATTACTATTTATTACGAATTATTACTATTTATTCCTAATTATTATTAATTATTTCTATTTATTGCTATTTATTACTAATTATTCCTATTTATTACTATTTATTTCTATTTATTCCTATTTATTACAATTTATTCCTAATTATTTCTATTTATTACTAATTATTACTAATTATTACTAATTATTACAATTTATTACTAATTATTACTAATTATTACTAATTATTATTATTTATTACTAATTATTACTATTTATTACTAATTATTACCAATTATTACTATTTATTACTATTTATTACAATTAATTACTAAAATTCAGATAACAAAACAATTTAAATCTAATTTAATTACAACTGATCAACAATAATTAAAATTAGTATAAAAAATTAAATAAATACTAAATTAAATAAAATATAAATACCTTTAAACTTGATCTCCTATTGATGTAAGCGCCGTCACAACTTCTCCGTAAAAAAAATTAACTCAGAGAAATTTTCACTCTAAAATTCCAGTTTAGAGAGAGAGAGGAAGTGAGAAATGAGAGGAAGAGAAAGAAAAACGGAGGGGGTATATATAGGTTGGACTAGTTGCGACGGGCTTACCGTCGCAAAAACTACTTTTTGCGATGGGGTCCGTCACAAATACCTTTACCCGCATTAATTGTTGTTGGTGGCTAAAAGGGTATTTGCGACGGGCCATGTCGCAAAAAGTGACCTGCCGACACACCTTTTGCGATGGGACAACATCCCGTCGCAAAAACTCATTTACCACCTCCAGTATTTGCGATGGGTCTCGTCGCAAATACCCTCCGACCGACAACTATTTGCGATGGAGAGATCCCCCTGTCGCAAATAACCCCCTCGCGCTTTGGCGCGCAACCCGCGCCAAAGCGCTCATTACCTATTGCGACGGGACCCCAAATCCCGTCGCAATTAACCTCTAGGATGGACTATTTGCGACGAGATTAATTCTCGTCGCAAATACCCCGTCGCAAAAGACAGTTTTTCCGGTAGTGACATATATATAAAACACATATCACATGTTGTGCCTCAGCTTTACGCCCACAAGATGGTACACATATCAAGGGTTTGTATAATATAATAACAAATTTTAATAAATCTATGGGATTTGGATGAGTACACGGCTTGTGGTTACAACTACATGGCGTGTACTATTTTTCATCGTCCATCTGAAGTACATGCCTAGGGAAACGGCGTGTGAGTGTACTTCGGAAATCTTCGGAGTACATGGTGTGTCCAGTGGGTCACATGCCGTGTATTTCCTTGTTACACGGTCTCCATCCAGGCAAGCAGTATATGGGGTACATGGTCCAACCTTAACCTGAAAGGACTACAGGTTGTGTCCAGTGAGCCACATGGTGTGTAATCTGGAAACCGCGTGCCACCTGTTCCTAGTCAACACATGGATTCATTAAGACTTAGACAAACTCCAATGACACAGCTTGGTTTAGCGGACCAGACCCGGTGCATTGAACCTTGGCTTCACAGTGTGTACTACCGAAAACACATCGTGTGTTTTGTTGTTGTACGGTCAGGAACCTTTGGCACCTTCGGATGATATCCTCTGTTTTATTTTAATCAAAATTAAAAGAAAATATCGTTTCTGTAAGGTGAATGAGAAACGAAAGAGGAGGAACAGATCTCGAGATTCAGATTTGCAGAATGATTAACTTGAATTGAAACAACTAAATTATTAAATGCGTAAATCATCAATGAAATATTTAAATAATTATAAACTATTATGTAACTGCTTTGATACCACTTGTAGGTTTCAGGCGCAGTGAAAGCACGGTTGGGCCGGCACCCAACTTTGATTTTTACCATGATCAATGATTATTCTGGGATCAATATGACAATGAACGTCAGTCTCCATGGAATAGAATCAAAGATTTAAATAAAGAAGGAAGAGGCCTGATACCTTTAGAGAGGATCTTGCAAATCATGTTTATAATTAATCTAATTAATTTTATAAAGAAAATAATACCTGGATCTTCAGTATTTTTTTTCTTTGATGATGTTGATCGTCTGGAATGACCCTTCCATATTATCTTGTTGTGCTTGCAAGGATCCAAACTACAATCCCTCTAGCGGTGATCCACACATGCTCTGATGGCCTCTGATCGACACTACTCGTTCTCTGGGTGCAAGCACGGAGAAGTGAGTGTCTTGTGTCGGTCGTTCGTGATCGCTTATTCTTCGGCCTTGAAGAAAATCTCTCATTCTTGAGAGGTGAGGGAAGAGGATTCAAGAGAGAAATTGTTTAGCTCAACAATTCTCAATTCATCAAGTGTGTGGTTCGATACATGGCATAATAGACGTATGTGTCTATTTGTTGAAATGGGGCTTCAGTTACAATATTTAATTGCATAACAGTAATTAAATAAATTCATAACCTTAGAGAAAACCCATGATATTAATAATAATACCGCATCATTATTTATGGTGCGCCAACTTGCGCAAAACGGAATTATAAATAAAATTTCACCTCAAAAAATAATAGCAGTGTTATTTTAATTTGTGCCAACTAGTTAAATATTTATTTATTGTCTTGAAAATAATTATTTTACTATCGGACCAGCCTTGTTCCTCTAAAACTCCACTTCCATTTATTGAACACCCAAATAAATAAATAAATAATTTATTCTCTTAAATAAATATTTTATTTAAAAACTAGTAAATAAATATTTATTAAATGTTCAATAAAATAAATAAATATATTTTACCCACAATCCAGTGAATAAATTTTTATTTAATTTATGTAATCATTTTAACTTGAATAAAATTATTCCATTGTATTGAGAATAATATTTATTAATTAAATTAAAATAGAATTTAATCAAGACCACCAGAAACACTTAGTGTGTGACCCTCTAGGATTATTTCTCGTGAGCATTAGGCAGGCTTACCTAAAGTCCAAGAGTACTATCTAGCAATGGTTCAAGGCACCCAAGAGAAAGAACTTAAAGTCGGAACAACAACATCCACATATGAATGCTCTCTATGTAATATAATCCATTTGTCGTGATATCTCATCAAGCAGGTTTCATGATGGTGTCATCAACTTTTATGCTTGATACATCATTCTTTGACTACCTGAAATAAACTTGTCGTTACACCATGGCCATGGAATTTCGTGCGACGGTTCTATTTCAATCAAATGGATGACATATTAACTTCCATAAATGGTAGGGACAAATCCTTCATTGACTTATCCATTAATAACATGTCACTCATGACACACCCAACGTACCCTACTTCCTGCCAACTGTCTGCGTGACGGTTTTCGTCAGTAAATCAAAGTGCGTGAGTCATGACACGTATTAATGATAGTCTTAAAGTGTAAGTATCATTACACATGATCGCATATAGAAATATTGGATGACACCAAAACATGCAAAATTCCTATTGGCGGGTCTGTTCTCATAATCTTCTGTCTTGGAGATTACCAAGTGCGAACATCATGAGAGGAAGTCTCATCTACTTACGAGTACTCATACCTGACGATCTTCATGCTATGTTTCCCAATATAGTATGTCATCTAACCATAGAACTATATTTAAGAATATTGTTATATCAATTCAAGGTTCTCATCATAGCGGGGAATTTCCATGACCTTATCAATACAAAAAATACTCTAGGACATTATTACATCATAGTCTTGTAGAACAATGAACAATATGTAATAAGATGTTTAATATTTGAATAAATTAAATATCCATGTAATCAAAGTACAACCAGTTGGTTCTAGAACACCAAATCTTACATTGGGTTCCTAAAATGGTGAGATTTGGGCCTTCTGATCTAGGGAAAGGGGTCTAAGGAGATTTTTTGGAGGCTTCACCCAGTTTCAGTGTGCGGTTGTGTGGTAGGTCGATTTCACCAAACCCTAAGGTAGTTGGATTCACTCTCATCTCCATTTTGATATAACTAGAAGGATTTAATTTCAAATTAAATTTTTTTCATTAAATTGATGATGTTTTTGATGTACGAAGCTTGTTTGACACCCATTTTGTGATTTTTTGTGGATTTGGGGAAAATGGGCTATTGTTGTGTGATGTGTTTGATGTGGGATTTTAAAATGATAATTTTAAAATCATTGGTATGGAGGATTTTTTGGGAAATGATTTTCAAAAATGGTTTTCAATAAAAATGGTTGTTTTATTGAAATGATATTTGGAATGGACATGGTTTGAGGTCATTTTCAATAAATGTTGATTTATTGAGATAGTGACGGCTTGTGTTGGATTTGTGGATTTTCTTAATGGATTGTTTTGTTTGGAAATTGTGTGTTGATATGGTTTTGGTAAATATTGATTGGTATTGTTTTTGTATTATGTGGGATAAGTGTGGTTTGGATGGTATGGATAGTGGGTGTGAAGGACCACCATCAAGGATTTGAATGTGGGCATGAAGTAACACTATAAAAATGGGATGGGTTTGGATGTGAAGTTCCACCGTTAATGGTAACACTGAGCTTGGGTGTGTGTGTGGAACATAGTCACGTGGTCAATATACGTGTGTGGAAATACTAGTTTGAATGAGATTGAAATTGTGAAAGGGGATTTAGGTTAATGAAATTTTTAGTTTCATTGGTTGGTTTCTTTCCTAGAATTGTGGTGTTTTGTGAAAAAGTGGTTTTGTTAAGGGTGTGTTTGGATTTCTGAAAATTGTGGCATTGGTTACTAGTTTCATATAATTATTTTATATAAACTATGATAATGTGTTCAATCCTAGTGGCATGTGTAGGGAATTCATTTGGGGAAAACCTACTGAGTATTATTACTCACCCCTTACTTTGGCACTTTGGTGCTTTTACAGATGTTGTATTCTAGGACATAGGCAAAGGTAAATCATCTCCATCATTTATTGGTGCATCATAATGCTTGGGTGGTATTGTGGTTCTTGGAGCATGGATCTTGGTGTGGAGCTGTGGAGTTGTGTCATAGCTTCTTTGGGTTTTCTTGTTTAGTCTTCCGCTTAGTACTCTGATTATGGATTATTTTGGTTTGGTTGTATTGGTCTTTTGGTCTTGTTGAGTTATGAAACATTATTGTCATGAATCATATAGTTGGTGTGGTATTGGAACATTTTGTTGGGGGTTTTCTTTTAAAAAATGAAAATCATACCCCACTGTTCCTGAAGCCATCGACATTTGTTTCTAACCTTTGTCACCTTGGGGATGTCACCTAAGGCCGAGTAGCACCTCCACATCAACTCAAGCCAATGAGAAGGGGTGGGATGTTACAGGTGGATATGTGGAATCCTGTAACTCATGCCAAGACTGGAAAAAGTAGTTTTTCCCCTGGGTCATAGGTTAATTTAATGTCCTCTCATTAAATCAACCATTAGATAAATCACATGAATTTTCCATTTAATTAATTAATTATTTTTTTATATGAAATCATTTATTTTATATATGCAAGACCATGATCACATAAATAAATGAATTACTTTACAAAGACAAAAATTTAAATAAATGGATTATGTGTAAATGTTTTATCTAGTATAGTTAATTAATTAAGTAACGTCCACTTAATATTAACAAGACATGTAAAATATAAAACATGATAAAATTTATACATAATAAATTAAAATCCATCAATTAAATATTAATTTAGACTTGGATTTCCATTACTTGATTGGGAATGAAAGCCTTGAAACTAAGTGTTTGACCAACCCTTATTGGGACACCTACTTTTAACATAAAGTTATAATGAAGGTTATGGGTTGACTTAACCATCATAAATCAAGAGAAGTATCCCTCTATTGACTTTATGTAACTTGGAGTCAAGTGTTGAGGAAATATAAGTCATGATTTCAAGATATGGCGGTCAAATAAATGAATCAAGGTGTTGCAAGCCCATAATTGGAAAAGACTTTCCTACCTAAATACCTTTGAGTAGCTTGAACAAACATCATTGGGGTTATGTGAAGGAGCATGTGGATCCTTTCCACTAGAATGTCCTAGCAACTAGACATTCTGAGTTCAATGGTGAGGGATATTGGGACTTGATAAAATAGCATTAGATTTAATAAAAAATCAATTAATTTATTATTTCTCACATAATTTGTATTCAAGAAAATTACTAATAATATACACTTTAATTGTAGAATAAAGTGTAATCTCATCATCCACACTATCCCTATAATAAATATTATATAAAGACAACCTCCTCATTGGAAGTCACTTCTAGGTTTGTTTTAGATTCCTTTAGGTTATGTTATTCCATGAATGAAAAGCTTATATTCTAGAATCCTCAATGCCTGATTCAGTTACTAAGGAGGAGAGTGATGAATATTTCCTTGTCTAAAAAATCATTTGAGTGATGCGGTTACCGTTCAATGTTAGATGCTTTCATCTATGTCTAGTGAACTCTTGAAGTCTCATGAAAACATGGATGTGTATATCATGATTGAGCACCTCTATGGTCTTTACTAGGAGATAGATAGATATGAATGGTTTGATATTTCCATGGTAATATTTCATAGAAATCTTCAAGAGGGTGACTCATTTGGGCCTTGTGTAATCAATATCATTGGATACATTGATATCCTAGAGGTTATGGGGTTTAAACTCCCCAGAGAACGGGGCACTGATCTTATTCTGGCATCACTCTCTCAGAGCTTCTCCACCTTTGTTATAAATTTTAATATGAAAAACAATGAGAAGTGTCTTTTAAATCTTTTTACTCTTATTTTCCAAGCAGATAAGCATACAAAGAAAAAAATTCCTTCATTCCTTATGGTGAAAAAATTGAAAGGGAAAGCAAAGAGATTTAAGACCAAATATTCTTTACACCCTTTCAAAAATAGGAAGATCAAGGGGAAATAAAGGGAATGGTATATTGTTTGTTTCACATGTGGAAAGAAGGGACATTGGAAGAAAAACTACACCCAACCAAGGAATCAAGGGGAATATTCGGGTGCATTTTTTATCAAGTAAAATTTATCGATTTCTACAAATTGGGATTTAGATACAAATTGTGGTGCTCACATATGTATTCAAATATAAGAACCATGTAGATTTAGAAAAATTGATCGAGGGGAGGTAGATCTATGAGCATCCAACAATGTTAAACTTGTTATTGTATCTATCAAGTACTACCACCTCATGTTGATGACCAAAATGATCTTGGTTTTTAAGGGTTGTTATTATGTGTCATCCATTAACAAAAACATTATTTCTATATCTATACTTGATATAGATGGATTTATTTTCAAATTTTGGAATAATTGATTCTTATTTTATAAAGATAACATTTTTTATGGTAGGTAACATCTAAATAATATCATTTATGTGTTGAATTACATGAACCAAGTAATTGAAATTGATAATTAAGTTACTTCACATGAATCATACCACACCCAACTATGGCATCACTAGCTAGGTCATGTAAATAAAAATCACTTGACTAAATTATACTAGGATGGATATATAGATTCTTTTGAACTAAAACCACTTGTTATATGTCGCACATTTTTATATGGTAAAATGACCAAATACCCATTTAGGGGGAAATGTGAAAGGGCCAATGATATTCTTGAACTAGTTAGTACAGATGTGTATGGACCATTTATTATTGAGATAAGGGGTGGGTAATCATATTTCATAAATTTTAATAATGATTTTAGTAGATATGGATATGTATACTTAATGAGGTATAAGTCAGATTTTTTTTGATAAATTCAAGGAATATAAGAATGAAGTGGAGAACCAGCTTAGTAAGATAATTAAGAAAATTCACTCAGACCATAGTGGATAATATCTTAATCAAGAATTCATTGATTACTTTTGGGATTTTGGGATCCTATATCAACTCACTCTTCCTTATACACCTCATTGGAATATTTTAAGTGAATGAATGGACTACACCTTGATAGACGTAGTGAGATTAATGACGAGTCATGTGAATCTTCCATTATCTTTTTGGGGATACATGTTAAAATAGTAGAAAAAATACTAAAACAAGTTACAACTAAAGTGGAAGATGGTATACCATACCATTTATGGAATGTAAGAAACCCATGTTGTCATAATTATATGCATGGGGTTGTGAAGTGTTTGTTAAGGCCTCTTTAGATAACAACTTTCACCCCGAGGCATAAATTGTACCTTTATAGGATACCCTAAAGAAATAAGGGAATATTACCTATATGGACCCTCAAAAAAAATTAATAGTGGAAAGACGTTCCATATTCCTTGAGAGGGAGAACATGTCTAAAATATATAGTGGAAGAAAGATATACTTTGATAAAGTTGTGGGTCAAGGTGCATAAGAGTTAGCACAAGAATATATTCCACTAAGCCCTATGTAAGAAGTTGTTCCAAAGACACAAGTACTACATAGGAGTACAAGATAGGTTAGAGAACCAAAATGGTATGGTTTTCTAGTCACCAAGGATGGAGAATCATTATTAGTTGATAATAATGATCCTATAACCTATAAGGAAGTAGTAAGTATCACAGATGTTTCCAAGTGGCAAGAAGACATGAATTATGAAATGGATTCCATATACTAAAACCAAGTTTGGATTTTGGTGGATCTTGTGATGGATGTAAATACCTTTGGTTTCAAATAGGTGGTTAAGAAGAAAATAAACATGGAAGTACAAGTCAGTATCTATAAGGCGTGATTGGTTGCAAAAGGGTTCAAACAACATTAAGGCATTGACTATGACGGAACCTTTTCACCAGTTAAAATGCTAAAATCCATCAGATTTCTACTTTCCATTATAGCTTACCATGACTATGAGATTTGGAAAATGGATATCAAAATAACCTTCCTTAATGGGAACCTTCAAGAATATTTCTATATGACACAACCCGAAGGGTTTGTGACTCCAAATGATGACAAAAATATATGAAAATTTAAAAAATCCATTTATGGATTAGAGCAAGAATCCAATTCATGAAACATTCATTTTGATGAAGCAATAATGTAAGTTAGTTTCATAAAGAATGAATGTGATCCTTGTTTCTACAAAAGGTTTAGTGGTAGTGAAACTGTCTTCTTAATAGTATATTTTGATGATATATTACTTATTGGAAATTAAATACCAGTCTTACAGTCTATTAAGGCATGGTTGAATAAATTATTATCCATGAAAGACTTAGGTGAGGTAACATATATTCTTGGGATCAAGATCCATCATGATAGATCTAAGAGACCGGTTGAACTAAGTCAAAGTATATACATTGACAATATATTAAAGAGATTCAGTATAGAACAATCTAAGAGGGGATTATTTCCAACATCATATTTCATTCATCTTTCCAGGAAGATGTTTCCTCAGACACGTGAGGAAAAAAATATAATGGAAAGGATTCTATATGCATCAGTGAATGGGTCATTCATGTATGTTATTATATGTACTAAGATATATGTGGATCACTACTAGAGGGATTCTATCTTTGGATCATCATAGTGCAACAAATGTAAACTAAAAGGGTCTTTTTTGATGATCAATATCTTCATCGAAGAAAGAATCCTTAGATTATGTATTAGTTTCTTATTATCTAAATAAATTAATTGTAAATTTTACATGAAATATCATCGCTCAATGTTTTGGAAAACTCGATATTAAAATAAATTTTAATATATCACCCACCACTTCACGCTTTGATTGTTCCTAGAACTAACATTATCTTTGTATGTTCTCTAACTCCTCTTATTTTGAAGACCTCATTTGGATTAAGCTTTCTAGGTATGGTTATTTGGTAAGACTGTGACCTCTAGGACATGGGAAAATATGTTGAGGGTATATTTGAGTAGGTCTATTCTATGCTAAAATTATCAAAATGTGTGAGTAAGAGAGGAGATGAGGTTCCCTTTTATAAGTGAGGGGAGTGACACACTTGGAATTATTCAAAGTTTTAAATTAATATTATGTCATGTTCAAGATAAAGTGGCACCAAGGCACCAAAAATTCATATATAATATGTGATGGGGTTGAAATAAACTCAAATAATAATATTTGGTCAAGTTTTAGAGATATCTTAGGTCTTATACATTAATTAAATTCATTTTAACCTTAAACATAATAACTTAACTTTTTACCATGATAAATTAATTATATTACCAAAAATAAATGGTGCCTTCTAACCAAATTTTACATGATTATTCCAAATATGAAATAAATTTTTTGAAATTCAATTTCTATAGGTATCGAAAATTAATTTTAATATAATTATGAAAAACACATGAAATTTTTTTTTAGAAAAATATGTGATTTAGGAGTAAAAATCATTTTACCTTAAAATCAAATATAATGTTGATTCCCATATTTTTTTATTTAATAAAAAGGTAAGGGTTTTGAATTTTAGATCAATCCATAACCTAATGTATCCTTCCAACCATACCATTAAATTTAAAGATCTAAAAGTAGTTTTTTAATTTGAATAAAATATAGATTTTGTTCATAAAAGTTAAGAATGAGTATATAAATTCATAATAATGATTTAAAATACATTATTTAACTCCTTAAATATATATTTGGTCAATAAAAAAGTTTTAAATTTTATTATTTCATGTTTATATCATAGTAATTTCATAAAAGTGGTTGAATTTGAAAAATCAGTATTTTCACTATTCACCTAAAAATCAACTATTTTAGAAAAATATCAAAAAAACACCCTAATATAAATTAGAAATTATAAATAAAAAAATTAATTAATTTAATCAAATAAAAATTATAAAGTCATGGAATTTAATATTTAAATAAAACCATGTAATACGTAGAAAATTAATTTAGTTAAATAAAACTATGTCTTTCTCAGTTGAAAATTTATTTATAAAACTATGGTGAATATGAATCCATATAAAAAATAATTATAAATAATAATATTTATTAATGACTAGGATTACCTGGGTTGTTTCAATATTTACATCAATAGAAAACTCATTATTCATTGAAAACCATTGACATCAAATATAACACATAATGTGGGCTCAACACATAGATAATTAATGATACCTTCAATAAGAGATAAATAAAAGATCACACGAAGATATTGGAGGCTAATTCAAAGTGTAGAAATTTGTGGAATAGATAAAATGAAATATATAGGAGATAATATCAAGATACAAGATACCAGATGAAGATATTTTTGGGGTGCCTTGTCTATAAATAATAGGATTTGTATCACATGGAGGAGATCAAAAACTTAGAGGTTCTAGAAGAGAGATTGGATCAGCCACTATAGTAGTTTTGTAGTTGGTTTTTTCTTTCCTTTTTATTTTTTTCATTTTATAATAGTGGAATGCATGCATGGTTGTCAAAAGAAAAATCAAGTAAGTGTTTCGGATTTATTCATCACTTTTATTTTAGTATATCTTTTTATTCCCCCTTCTATGGTTCTAGTTTATTAATGGTTGATGGAAACTCTATTATGAGGGGCTAGTATAATAATAGGGGGTAGATTTGGTTGAAGGGGGTGTGTATGACATTTCGTAATTCTTCTTTACTTGTGAGGTTTTCATATTTATTCAGTATTTCATTGCACCTGATTATATATCTTATTTCCAAGTTCCTATAAAGAGTGAGGGTGATTATGGGATGAAACCCAGTGTAATATTGGGGAGTGGGGAGTGATATATGGCTGAACTTCTCCTTCAACTTTTGAGATAGATCTTTAATGCATCTATGTTGGTTATAGTGAGAGGGGTTGGTAGGCCTAGTTAGTTCTAGTTTATGTTGAGAGGTAGATTTAGATACCCCAAGGAGTCTCATAACTAATGATATGATTTATTTTACAAGTGAGGCTGATTTATTCTTAAATAAATCAAAATCATCCCTATATATTGATTTTATTACCTTCATCCTTTCTTTTTGGTTTTTGAGTCTGTATATTCTTTCACCTTCAGTTTAGTTTAGTTTTGTATTAGTTAATCATGATAAGTTATGTCTAATTAATTCTAAGTTCATATTCATCAAGGATTAAACCTTAGGACTTGCATATATTATACTAATTGTTAGTACTTTTAGTGATTTTTAGTTTCATGCTTATAAATTCTAAATTGATTCAGGGTCATAGGAAGTAATGACACATGTGGGCTTGGTCATTATGTATTATGTCATCCTTTTTATTTATGCATTATGTTTTATCATTGATGTTGTCCTTTTTATTTATTTTTTATTTATGAATTATTGCATCATATTTATGTTTCATTTATTTCTTTATATTATTAGTAAAATAATTATTATTTCTTATTGTAGGAACACACTACTTTTGTCATGAACCAATCCGGTACACCATCCAACCCGACGCCAGACCCGATTTGTAGCATGGACCAAAGGGAATTCCTAATCCCCATGGGTTGTCAACTAGTGTATAGTTATCAACAAAGTACTTTGGGAATTATTTTACCTGGTCACGTAAGCACAAACATCCAACAATAATAAATAAACCAAAACTAAACAATCATAACCAAACATGGCCTAACAATTTTTCAGATTCAATGTTTGGAAACCTTTAACAAACCCCAAAGAGGCTACAACAAAAAGGGAACAAGATATTATCCCAAAATCCACCAAGAAATAAGAGGATTATAATCCTCAAGCTTCCACCACAACACCTACAAGGGGAAACCACTAGCATCCTAAACCACCATCTCCAAACATATTGCCTTTACCTATGTCAAACATAACCAAGTATACTTATACCCAAAGGTGTAAGTAGGGTATGAGTCAAAGCCCAGTAGGATTCCACCCAATAAAAAGGTTCCATGCTTTAAACATTATAATATAAATTAACATTCATGTTTTATAAAAGGAAACTAGGAATGTATTTATGGAAAACATTTAAAAAGGGGAAACATGCTTTTATTTTGAAGTAACCAACCAAGTTCATCGTATGCTAATGGTAAGATCAATATCACAAAAGATAACTATGTCATGGTAAATCCCTATAAGGACTAGCTAATGGGACACTAGGTACCCCGTATCTTAGTGAAATTTGGTATAAAACCACACTAATCATTGCCCTTGTGCACGATCCACTAGAGAGAAATCTATCCAAAATTCTATCAGTCTTAAACCATCATAGTTTAGTTAGTGTTGTGTTGTTAATAATACTAGAAATAACTGGGCCTCGGCCCAGCTGATCCAACTAGAATACTAGTCCTAGTCTTCCCACCTAGATATCCAGGTTTCCCTTTCGTACTCAATTTTCATTCCACATGTCATAAGGATCGCAACAACTTACATACACACATGCCAAACCAGGTAAACACACTTTATAAATCACCATGTTCATAACCAAACCCACTTTAAAATCCAAATTCACACCAAAATCATCCCAAAATGTGTTTCACACCACTTTCATAATTTATTAACATATTTCCTAAATTATAAAATGCATTCAATAATCACAACAATGGTTTACACATGAAATACACCCAATTTCCTTTAAAAATCATTTTCAATACATATACATATCAAAACCTCTCAAAACACATTTCACACCACACACAAAAATCATATAACACTTTTAAACACTCAAGAAAGAATATAAAATTCATAAAATAATGTTTAAGAACAAAACCACCCACCTCAAGTGAAGAAACTTTTGGAATCCGGTGCAAAACTTCAACTGCACCTCAATCGCACCCTATAGAGAAAATATTGAACCTTAAATATCAAGATTAATCTCTAAGAATCAAGATCTAACCCTACATTGGATACCCAACCTGTTGGAGTTGTGAAACCCCAAAGAAAGTAGAGGAAAGCCCTAGAAAAGAGGGAGAAATTAAGAGAGGAGGGGACTTACTTGAGAAATCTTGAAGAAACTACACCAAATCTACCAATAAATTGAATATCCAAGGGAGGTATAGGAATGGGGGAGGAACCTAGGGTTAATAATCCTAAAGGGGGAGAAAAATGGGTGTTTAGGGTTAAAAATTGTGGGAGAGAAAATGGAAAATTTCAATTTTTAATGACTTGGATAGTCCGCACGGTTTGACCGCATGGTTTTCCAAACCATGTGGAAATTGTGCTTCCATTACTGTCCAAGAAGGACATGTCGCACAGTTAGACTTCATAGTTTACAATCCATACGCTAACTGTGTAATAATACTCTATCCAAAAAGAACACTTAATCACACGGTTACCTGGGCAAGGGCGCACGGTTTAGAAAATTGTGTGCTAACCATGCACACCATGTTGTAAATCCCAAAAACATACTTTTTTACCAGAAACACAGAAGTAATCCAAAGGAAAAAAGTATAGACCAAAAATAAATAGAAAATTATCTCAAAAATAAATCATTGGTGTGACAATTCTCCCCACCATAGAAACTTTCCTCCCCTAAAAAGTCAAGTCAAAACTTGATCAGAGAATAGAAATGAATACTCTTTTTCAACCCACGACTTTAACTCCCAAGTCTCATGCTCATCATTAACATGTTTCCAAAGAACTCAGACCAATAAAATAGACTTTCCCTGAAGCACTTTCTCTTGGGAATATATAATCTGCACTGGTCTCTCAAAAATTGAAAAATCTTATTCCAACTCCAAATCTTCCCAATTTAACATGTGAGATGGGTCTGGGTTGTACTTATTCAATTTGGATACATGAAACACATCATGAATTGAAATAAATGATGAAATAAAATACAACTTGTCTATCACCCTTCTGATTCACTCGGTGATCACAAAAGGTCTGACATACCTTGGAGTTAGCTTTCCTTACTTTCCCAAATAACTGTGACCCAAGTGAGGTGAACCTTTGAGGAACACCCAGTCACCCATAGAAAAATAAAGTTCTTGATGCCTCTGATCAGCATAAGACTTGTGGTAACTATGAGATTTCAATAACTATTTCCTGATTAACTTGACCTTCTCATATTTCTCTTGCACTAAACTCAGTCCTAGAAGTGAGGTCTCACCCACCTCAGCCCAACATAGTAGATACTGACACATCCGACCATAGAGTGCCTCAAAAGGATCCATTTGAGATGAGGAATGGTAACTATTATTATATGAAAACTCAAATAATCCCAAATGGTTATCCCATGATCCTCTGAAGTCCAAGACACGTGATCAGAACATGTATTCTAGAATCTAATTTTCCCACTCTCTCTGACCATTCGTCTGAGGGTGGTATGTTGTACTCATTTTGATCTGTGACATCATCACCTTTTTGAAGGCCTTACCAAAACTGAGAGGTGAAATGGGGGTACCTATCTGAAACAATTGTTGACGGAACACCATGAATCCTTACAACCTCCTAAACATATATCTTTCCCAACTCATCCACCTTCATTGAATATCTAATTGGAATGAAGTGGGCTGATTTGTTCAGATGATCAATCACCATCCAAATAGAATCACTTCCCTGGGGTGTATGATTCAAGATAGAAATGAAGTCTATGGAGATCTCATCCCACTTTTAGATAGGAATATGTAGCGGATGAATCAAACCATAGGGTCTTTTATAGTCTTCTTTTACCTGATGACATGTATAACACCTCGATACGAAGTCAGCTATGTCATGTCTCATACCTGACCACTAGAACTACTAACTCATATCATAATATATCTTGGTAGCACTAAGATGAATATCCCACTAAGATTGGTGACTATCATGCATCACCAATTTTCTCAATGAAAATGTCACTACAAAGCGGCCCTTAAAACATAAAACTCCCTTGGGAGACAATGACTAATCGCCAGGTGTCTCCCCACCATGAAAATACTGTAGAGACCGCTGGTAGAGCTCATCACTAGGATTGTCCCACTAAATCAGCTTCAGAAGGGAAGGATATAACTTAACATTGGCCAATAATGCACCTCCACTGTGCTCCTTTGTCTCTGGATGCATCTAAGAAAAACGCTCCATTAAGGTCCTCTCATCACTTGACTCTTTCAACACCTGCCCTAGCACTTTTCTTCTCAAAGTGTCTGCCATAACATTACCTTTTCCCAAGGTATATACGATATCGAAATCAAACCCCTGAGGATACTCAACCCACCAATGCTGCCTCAAATTTAGATATTTCTGGGATAAAATATAATCCAAGCTCTTATGATCAAAATATACTACAAATTTATCCTCAAAAAAAGATAATTGTTCCACATATTTAGGTCATGCATCACCGCTGCTAACTCTAGTTAATGATTTGGGTAGTTCTTTTTATGTGTTCAGGGTTAGAGAGAACCATACACCACCATATGGTCATCCTGCATAATCACACATTCGAGAACCATACTTGAGGCATCACAATAAACCGCATAGCCCTTTACAAATTCTAGAAGAGCCAAAATAGTGGCAGTGTTCAATCACTATTTAAGTTCCTAGAAGGATGCTTGGAATTCTAGGATCTATTAGAACTTTACCCCATTCTTGGTAGGCAACATCATGGAAGAATCTAGCCTAGAGAAATCCTGAATAAACTATCTATAATACCCTACCAGGCCTAGAAAACTTATGATCTCAAAAACATTCTTTGGATACTCCCATCACATAACCACACTGATCTTCTCAGGGTGCACTAAAACTTCTTTCTATGAGATCACGTGACCCAGAAACTTCACCTATATAATTTAGAAGGTGTATTTTGAAAACTTGGCATATATACAATGATCTCAAAGAGTTCCCAAAACAATTCTCAAATGATGCTCATATTCCTCCTCAAATTTGGAATAAACTAGGATGTCATCTGTGAATACCACAATGAAGAAGTTGAGATACTGGTGGAATACCCTATTCCTGAGCACCATAAAAACCGTTGGAGAATTCGTCAACCCAAAAGGCGTGGACAAATACTCAAAATGGTTATACCTTCTTCAGAAATATGTTTTTGGGACATAATCCTCTTTCACCCTGACTTAGTGGTAACCAGAATGAAAATCTATCTTAGAAAATCACATTTACACTTTTAACTGGTCAAATAAGTCATCAATTCGGAGAAAATGATACTTTTTCTTGATGGTTACCTTATTCAACTTCTTTTAATAAATACACAACTAAAGGGATCTGTTGGCCTTTTTATCAAATAGCATAGGTGCGGTCCAATGAGAGATTCTCAGGAGAATTAATCCATTGGATTCCAAATTGTTTAGTTGTACCTTTAATTCCATCAATTCAATGGGGGTCATACGATATGAGGGAAGAGATATCAACTATGTTACCAGCGCCAAATCAATCGAGAAATCCACATCCTTCTCTGGAGGAAAACCTAAAAAATACTCTGGGAAAACCTCTGGGAACTCATACACCATAGGAGGTAACCCACTCTCAGGAACACCAACACCATCCTCCAACATGAGTGGAAATAACTGAAAGACAAGATTGCCCAATTCTGGGAGTGGAGGTCCATAACAACTTAACTGAGGATCTCATTCTCTATAAAATACCCAGTTACTTCCATTAGGTTACACAAAGCTTACACGTCACCTATAGCGATTGATATACATTTGTAAGCACATCATCTAGTTCATGTTGAGGATCACATTAAAGAGGTCCATATCCAAGACCAGGAAATCCCATTCTAGTTCAACCTCTGACATGGTGAGTGTGCATTACAGACACCTAATACCCTACTCTCTCTTCTTACCAAGATTCATTACTAACTCCATCGCATAAGATATAAGCTTGGTTGTAAAATTCAACAATTTCACAAGGTGGGCAGAGATAAATGAAACAGAAGCACCAGTATCAAAGAGAGAAGTAACCAAGGATGATGTAATAAGAATAGTACCTTGAACTATTGTAGGTCTCACATTTGATCCTACTGGTGCCTGGTACACAACATGAAGATTTTTTTCTCATCATGAGCCTTAGAGAGACCATTATCCTACGACTATTCCCTAAACTGACTTTGCTCAGAAGATGATCTAGCCATGTCATCGCGACTGCCAAAACAAGAACCAACTGACTTAGATGGATCTGATTTGGCTGATATTCCTCTAGAATCTAAAAACCATACACCACTCTTATAGGAGAAATTTTCCCTACAAAAATGTTACAAGTGTCCCATTTTCCTACACCGGTGGCAAGATCTAGGTAGGGCTAGACATGTCGACCGCACATGCCCCTGGATTTCCACATTTGTGGCATACACCTGATCTAGGATATAAAACCACTAATGATGAATGTCAAGAAGGATGGCCCGATCTACCACCACCCTTCTTTCCTTTCTCATCATGCTTCCTCTTCTTCTCTGGTGATTTACCACTACCCATAGATGACACAGATCCAGGGAATCCATACTTTTCTTTTTGATCAATCTCAACCATGAAAGCACGATCAACCACCTCAACATAGGTATTCAGCTTAAATAGAAAGACTTGAGAATAAATATCTGGCCACAACCCCATCTAGAACCTCTAAGATTTCATCAGTTCATTGGAAACAATATCAGGTGCATACCGAACTAGCTTAGAAAAACGGCTAGCATACTCCATCAAAGACTGGTCACCCTGGGTAAGGTCTATGAACTCCTGGGATCTGGAATAGGACAAGATCTTAGGATAGTATTGCTCATTGAAAATAATCTTGAATTCTTTCCCACCCATATGCTCATTTTTTCCATCCTACACTACTGATTCCCATCACCTTCGATTGGGACCTTTAAACAAAAACGAAGTGCACTTCACCCTAAAAGCCTTAGGAGTGTCAAGAAACTCAAAATTTCTCTCTATATTCTCAAGCCACTCCTATGCTTCCAAAGTTTCTGCATTGCCCTGGAAATAAGGAGGCTTGTTCTTTAGGAACTCCTAAGCTTTGTCCTTTACAAGACCTGGTTCAGCTTCTCTAATCAGAGATGGACCAGAACCCGCTCCCTGTCCCAAACATGGACATCTCAAACCAAAACCTCCACTAGTATCTGATCAATTGGTGAGGGAGAACTCTCTTCGGCCTCTTCCTATGGTTGCACAGGATGTCTCTAGGGAGGCATGTTTCTACAAGAAGCAATAATCAAAAGAAAATTCATCAATACGACCATTCTTAAATTTTTTAGCAATATCAAAAAATACCAGAATTCCGTAAATCTAAAGAAATAAAATCTATCACAATAATAAGACAAATCAAAAAAAGCACTCCAACCCCATCCAACATTCGTATATAGTCTACATCCTTTACGTCTCACATGGGGGAGAAGTCAAAAAAACCCAACATCCCAAGGCAACTCGAGTCCTATCATGAGGTGTGCTGGCTAGACACCCTACTCGCAACCAGAACTTCAAGCATCAATAGTCCTAGATCCATTCTATCCAAACTCATCCCGAATAACTTGAACCAAAAGAGAGAACATCCTCTGATACCATTTTATCATGAACCAATCTGGGACACCATCTGACATGACACCCGACCCGGTCCATGGCATGGCCCAAAAGGCATTCTTGATCTCTATGGGATGGAAACTAGTGTCCGGGTATCAAAAAAATACTTTGGGAATGATTTTACCCAATCACATTAGCACAAACATCCAGAAATAATAAATAAAACAAAATTGAACAATCATAACCAAACATGGCCTAACCATTTTTCAGATTCAATGTTTTACAAACCTTAACAAAACCCAAAGAGGATACAATAAAAAGGAAACAAGATGATATCCTAAAAACACCATGCAACAAGAGGAGAATCATCCTCAAATCCACCACCACAACACCTGAAAGGGGAAACCAGTAGCATCCCAAACCACCATCTCCAAACATCTTGCGTTTACTTGTGTCAAACATAACCAAGTCTACTTACACCCAAAGGTGTAAGTGGGGTGTGAGATAAATCCCAGTAAGATACCACACAACAAAAAGGTTTCATTCTATAAACATTACAAGATAAATTAACATGAAAGTTTTATAAAAATAAACTAAGAACATATTTATGGAAAACATTTAAAAAGGGAAAACATGCTTTTCTTTTGAAGTAACCAACCAAGTTCACCATATGCCAACAATAAGAGCAATATCAAAAAATAGCACTATGTCACAGGAAATACCTATAGGCACTAGCTAATGGGACACTATGTACCTTGTATCTTGGTGAAATGTGGTATAGCAACCACACTGATCATCATCCTCGTGAACAAGCCACTAGAGAGGAATCTATCCAAAATTCTAGAAGTATCCAACCATCATAGTTTAGTTAGTGTTGTGTTTTCAATCCCGCTACAAAGAACTGGGACTCATCCCTTCCGATCCAACTAGAATACTAGTCCTAGTCAGCCCACCTAGATACCCATGTTTCCCTTTCATGATCAATTTTCATTCCACATGTCACAAGGATCACAACAATTTATATGAACACATGCCAAACCATGTAAACGCACTTGATAAATCACCATGTTTACAACCAAAACCACTTTCAAATCTAAACGCACACCAAAACCATTCCAAAAATATGTTTCGCACCAATTTCACAATTTATTAACATCTTTAGTAATTTATAAAACACATTCAAGAAGCACTACAAGGGTTCACACATGAAATACACCCAATTTCCTTTATAAAATCTATTTTCAAGCTATATACATATCAAAACCCCTCAAAACACCTTTCGCACCACACACATAAATCATAGAACACATTTAAACACTCAATAAATCATATCAAATTTTTCAAATAATGTTTAAGCATGGAAACCACCTACCTTAAGTGAATAAACTTCTGAAATCTTGTGCAAAACTTCAACTGCACCTCAACCACACCCCATAGAGGCATGATTGAACCTTAAACATCAAGATTAAGAACTAAGAATGTTGATCTAATCCTAAATCAGACACCCAACCTACTGGAGATGTGAAACCCCAAAGAACGAAGAGTAAAACCCTAAAAAATAGGGAGAAACCGAGAGAGAAGGGGACATACTTGAGAAATCTTGAAGAAACTACACCAAATCCACCAAGAAATTTAAGATCCAAGGGAGGAAGAGGGTTGGGGGAGGTGCCAAGGGTGAAGAATCCTGAAGGGGGGAAATTGGTGTTTAGGATTAAAAATCAGAGAGAGAGAAAAAGGAAAAAAACAATTGTTAATGATATGGATAGTCCACACAGCTTGTCAAATCGTGTGGTAATCGTGCTTCCCTTACTGTCCAAGCAGGACATACCGCATGGTTAGCCCACACAGTTTACAAACCATGCGCTAATCGTATGATAAGCCTTTGTCCAAAAATACCACTTGGTCACACAGTTACCTAGGAAAGGGTGCACATTTTGGCAAACTATGCACTAACCATGTGCACCATGCTGTAAAGTCCAAAAACATCCTTTTTCACTAAAAACAAAAAAGGTATCCAAATAAAAAGAAGGCTAGACCAAAAATAAAAAAAAAATAACTCAAAAATAAATCATGGGTGTTCGAGCTAGGGGTGGTATGTTCGAAAACTGGCAACATGATCAAACTCTATTGGAAGGGGATCTCAAGGCTAGTGGAATACGAGGCCACCTAGTCTCCTATGGGTTGTATTTTTTTAGAGTTATTAGTTGGAATTGTAGATGTTTGTAATAAATTGTGAAGTTCCCATGCTTGGATTGTATTTTTTGTCTATAAGGAAGAAAACCATGATAATAAGAAGGTTTCAATATGTGTTGGGTGATGAGAAAAGAGATGTGTAAGCTACTTCCATCCTAAATGGAAAAGGAAGTTGAGGTGGTTTTTTGGAGATCTCGCTTGGATAGATTCAATATAGTATCCCTTATTGTGAAAATTAATGTATTGATCTTTTTATCAAAGATAAGTACTAATTACATGGAAGCTTTGTCTATAGAATTTGATAGAAGTTGGAGGAATCCAGCTAGTATGGAGACTGGAGATATTTTTTGAGAAATTAAAAGTCTAGTAAAGGTGAAGAAGATCCATCAATTGTAAAAATAATCCTTTAGATGAGGTTTTGTGAAGCATTATTTAAAGATAGAATTAGAAGTGTAATGGGACAAATTTAAAACACTCAATGAGGAATACATATGTTGCAAGTGACTTTGGAATGATGACTGAAGTAGTATGGAAATATTCTGATATTTACAAAAGTCACTTAAAGTCAATAAAAATGTTTTTAAGAAGATTTTAACTTCCTTGAGGTGTATTGGAATGATTCTAAGTTTAATTGATCTTTTATCTAGAATTATGGTTGGGGAATATTTTTACCTAAGTATGACTCAACATGAGCCATTTCAGCATCGGGGATACAGAGAAATGGAAAAATTCCCAAAATGCATATGAGTTATCGACATCTGTGTATAAATCATTTGAGACCATCAGAACTATATACTTGTCATTTTATCGATCAGTATATGAGTCATCTGGATCAATATAAGAGTCATTTACTCTGACATGGTGAAAATTTTCAAAGGAAAAAAACCAACATATGAACCATTGGACTCAACGTATAAGTCATTGTGATCTATGTATGTGTCATTAAGACCTGTGTATGAGTTATTTGGATTCACGTATGAGTCATCCAACTCAACGTATGAGTCATTGAACTCAACATATATGTCATTTAAGATGTGTATGTGTCATCAAGATTTTCATACGAGTCATTTACTTGATGAAATTCCTAGAATGGTGAGACTTGAAAATATGATAATTTCATAATTATATATTTTGAAGAATTTAGAGATTAATTCAAATGATGCATGGTGTTGATATTAAGGAAACAATCATCACAATGGGAGATTGTGATCATTGCTGGAGTTTGAAAAGGATTCCATGTTGCATGTCATAGTGCCACATCACACTGTATGATGTCATGTACACATGGATGAAGAATTCCAATGAACTTAAAGTATGAATTTTTTTGAGATAAAGAAGGTATGATATTCAAATATTGCATGAGGAAGGAAATACTTGAGTCCTAAGGGGGGTTTGAATGAATACATTGTCTTAGATTAAATGGGTTTAAAAGTGAGAAGACTTGTTGTGAGTGAAGATCAAGGAGTTTCTATAATTCAAATATGGAAATAATATTATTCATGATGAACACTATGAATTTAAAAATGCATGAGGTAAATAAGGATGATTGATCGAGTGTTGTGATTACAAATTGAGTGGGAACTCGATATTGTTGTCATTGTGAAGAATTATTCATGTTTTGAAGGTGAAATTGACTTCATATCCGTGACATCCCTATTCGTCAAGGATAAGAAGGAGCCTACGGTACAGTTGTATCATAGATGGTGATTGAGAAGTTGTGAGAGGCAGGAACCTCTTCTCGCAACTTGTGATATCATCATATCATTAGGAGGAGAATGAGAGTAAGTTCTAGTGATCTTGCTAAACATATGGATGGGGGACTTGATGATGAACAAGGTTCATACACATTGCACTAGGAGAATGGAGTATTCAAAGACCTATTTAAGGAGGGAGTTTAGGATAACCCTTTGAAGAACTGTTGGGAGAAATCATATAAAGATCCTAATGGGAGATAGCTGAGAGATAACTTCAACTGGCAGGATCATGGTATAAAGAACCTATGGGGAGTTAGCTGTTGTATTCACTTGTGCACCATACATTTAGGGAGATTGTTTATCAAGATTTTTCGGAGATATCTTGTACTTGTATTCACAATGATTTATAGCGGAGAAACGAGGTCTCAGAACTTGACCCGAACTTGGAAAAGAGTAGGCTTGCATGTGCTTTCTTCACTTTTTCACCTGCTTGCATACAAGAAAGGGTGAGGCTAAGGGTGTAATTTTGGCCCGGCCTGGCCCGACTTACCCTGCAAAAAATCAATCTGCTGACCACTATTCGGTCTAGGTCGGGCCGGCCCAAACAACCTCATGAGGCGACCCGAGCCCAGCCTCGGGTCGGCCCAAACTATCGGGTCGGGCCGGGCTTTTTCGGGTCAGGCAGGGCTTTTTCAAGTCGGGTCATGGTGGGCTTTTTTTATTTTCAAAATAATTGTTTGTTTTAAAACTTTTTTTAAACATTTTTTTAACATTTATTTAAAAAACTTTTTTACATTTATTTTTAAATGCATGTTTTTTAGATATATTTTTTAAAATGATTAATATGTTTTTTGTAAAAATGTTTATTTTATTTTTATTTTAAACATTTTTATTTAAACTATTTTTTAACATATGTTTAAAACATTTTTTTACATTTATCTTTAAATGATTAATTTAAAATGTTTTTTAATTGTTTTTAAACGCATGCTTTTTACAAGTTTTTTTTTTAAACATTTAAATCTTTTTAAAAAAATTAATATAAAAAGTTTTTTAAGTGTTTGTTTAAAAAATAATCATTTAAATGTTTGTTTTAAAAACTTTTTTAAAAAAATTATTTAAACTATTTTTTAACATTTGTTTAAAAAAAATTACATGTATTATTAGAAATTTAATTTAAAACATTTTTTTAATGCATGTTTTTTACATGTATTTTGTTTAAACATGTTTTATGTAAACACATTTTTTATTAACATTTTTACAGTGGGTGGATATGTTATTTTTTTCAAAATAGATTTATATATGTATGTAAATTTATATATATTATGTGCAAATTGAAAAAAAAATAATGAGGAATTGGGGGATGCGCAGCAGTGGGTGGGTTTAAAGTGTTGTCATTTAAACATTTTTTTATCATTTATTTAAAACGTTTCTTACATTTATTTTTTTAACATGTTTATGAAAAGTATTTTTAAGCGTTTGTTTAATTTAAAACATTTTTTTTAAATAATTTTTAATTTTTTTTAAACGCATGTTTTTTACATGTATTTTTATTAAGTATGCAACATTTTTTCTATAAGAACGTTTATTTTCTATTTTATTAACATTTTACAGTGGGAGGATATGTTATTTTTCTTCTAAACAGATTTATATATGTGAATCTATATATATTATGTGCAAATAAATAATGAGAGGTTGGGGGGTGCAGCAGTGGGTGACTTAATTTTTTTCTAAATAGATTTATATATGTATATATAGTATATATAATATATGCAAGTTTCATCGTATTTAAAAAATAATAATGAGGTTGGGGGGTGTGCGAATATCGTTGGGTAATTTTTTTTTTTAATATATATATATATAATGTGAAAATTTTAAAAAAATAATTAAGGGTTGGGAGATGGGTCATCGTGGGCGGGTTAATTTTTTTTCTAAATACATTTATATATAATACTAGTACTCGCCCGTGCAATAGCACGGCTTATTTGGTTAATGGTTGTTCTTTTAATAAGAATTAATATTTATAATTGTTGAGAAGAAACAATAATGTTGACTAAAAAGTGAAGGGATTGATTAATGGTTTTACTTTTAAAAAGAATTTTTATTTATAAAAGTTGAGAAGAAACAAAAATATTGACTAAAGAGTGAAAGTCAAATCCAACATAAGAGAGTGATTGTAAAAATAAAACCGACAAATGTGAAAATGACTGAAATAAATATGGTAAGATGAGAAAACCTACAGAACATAAACTAATGAAAATCAGTCCAGCAAAATGAAAATAATCAAAAATGAGCAGAATGAAAACATGGATTTCCCAGCCAGCATTTTGAAGAGCAGTTCAACTGTAGAGGTGTTGTCATCCTATTTGGAAAACATGGATTTGATCCAAAGAATGATTTGAAGATAGCCACCTGAAAATGGAAATAAAATTATGAAATGTATTAAAAAATTTAATACCAATAATGATGTGAGTGGGTTACTCATGATGGAAGAAAATGGAGTTAAGACTAAAGATAACGAAAATAGAAGATGCTGGAATGGGGGAGGCGAAGTTCAGAAGGTGTGAAATTTACAAATCTGTTGGAATAAATTGATCTAAAAAATTACTACTTACTATAAATATGACAACCTCTCATAGCCCTGCCCCTCCCCTTCCCCTCTGCCCAGCCCCCCCTCCCCCTGCCCAGCCCCCTCCCCCTACCCAGCCCCTACCCAGCTCGCCCCCCCTCCCCCTGCCCAGCTCCATCCCTCCCCCTTTCACCTGCCCAGCCCCTCCCCCTGCCCACCCCCACTAAAACGTACCCTTATAAAAGTAGTGGAAAGCTGTTTAAATTTAAAAAAACGAACCACGAGAAGAGATATCCAAATCAGTTACAATGAATTCCTAATATGGTTATTGATGAATCTTTAAACAGTGAAGACGGATGCAAGAGCAGGAGTAAATATTTTGTATACCTCAATAATCAGCCAGGGCCAAAACTGAGAAGCACCTCCACAACCGAGCTGCCAACCCAGGCCTAGTAATGCGAAACGGGCGGGCCGGGGCGGGGCGGGCCAAGCCCGCACGGGTTTGAGCCCACGCGGGTTTGTTCGCAAAAGCCCGCATATAATGCGAACAAAAAATTTCAAGCCCGCCCCACCCCGCATAAACCCGCGGGTTGCCCGCGGGTTGCCCACGGGTTTACCCACCTTTACAAAAAAAATACTATTTATAATCATTTAAATACTCTATTTTTTATCATTCTTAAAGGTATTTGTGGGGAGAAGTGTGAATTAACAATAACTAGAGCTTTAAAGAATGTGATGGAATATTTTTGTGTGTGTTAATGGTGGCATGCAGTAATGCTGATGTGGTGGTGAACTGTTGCGATAGAAAGTAGGTGAGTGATCGGTGATGGACAATGAATGATAATGTTGGTTGTGTGGTGATGTGAACAACTAAACCAGTGAATGAATGAAGTTTCTCCAGGTAACAATTAGTTTCAGAGGAATCTATTAGTGTTTTCACGAGGTTCTATCCCATTCTCTTAATAACAAAATTAAATTAAATAATAACAAAATTAAATCAACCTAAAAAATATTATGATTATAATAACTCTTATAGAATTGAAACCATGCGCAGAGGCGATGAGTTCCATTTTTTTAGAGATGGGTTGACACACCATGTGAATATGGTTAATAAATACTATACAAATAACATAATATCATATTAAAACAATAAATATATGCCTATTTAAAATTCACATGTGAATAAATGGTGAATTAATATGACCATTACGGTGAGAAATCATATGTCACCGTTTAACCATTATTTTTTATTAAAAAAACTAAAATGTTAAAGAAACATATATTGTAAAAATAATATATATTTTTTTAAATCAGGCCTGTGGGCAAGCCCGCACCCGCGCGGGCTCAACCCGCATTAGCCCGCACCCGCACTGGCTCAACCCGCATTGGCCCGCACTCTAAACGGTCAAAATTTTCAGGCCCGCCCCGCCCCATATCCGCCCCATACCCGCAAAGCCCGCGGGCCGTGAGCCCGCTTTGCATCGCTACCCAGGCCGAACAGAAAGATATGTTAGAAAAACAAGATAGTGGTAGGTAATATTTAAACAGAAAGATAAACTTCTAAGAAATCATAATAACAGTAGGAAACATATATGACTAAATGAAAAGGAATAAAATATAACCCCTCCCCTCTGCCCAGCCCCCCTCCCCCTGCCCAGCCCCCTCCCCGTCCCCCTGCCCAGCCCCCTCCCCCTACCCAGCTCCCTCCCTCCACTTGCCCCTGCCCAGCCCCCCTCCCCCGGCCCAGCTCCCCCCTCCTGCTGCCTCTGTCCAGCTACCCCCCCCCCTCCCCCTGCCCAGCTCCCCCCCCCTCCCCCTGGCCCTGCTAAGCTCGCCCCCTCCCTCTGCCCAGCTCCCCCACCTCCCCCATCCCCTGCCCAGCTCCCCCCTCCCCCTGCCCCTGCTCAGCTCCCCCCCTCCCCCTACCCAGCTCCCCCCTCCCCCAGCCCCTGCCCCTGCTCAGCTCCCCCCCTCCCCCTACCCAGCTCCCCCCTCCCCCAGCCCCTGCCCAGATCCCCCCCTCCACCTGCCCAGCTCCCCCCCTCCCCCTACCCCTGCCCAGCCCCCCTCCCCCACCCCCACCAGACCCCTCCCCCACCAGCCTCGTGCCCAGCCCTGCCCCCTGCCCACCCCCACTTAAAATTACTGATGTTAAACTCTAGCGGGTAAACAGAAAATAATATCATAAAAAACATGTACTTGTAGACACCACAGGAGCATTGGAAGACCGTAGTACCATCAATACCATGGTGTTGAATAACAACAACTATATGTAAACATGAACTTGTACAGTGGTCTCATTTTTAGAGGCCTTTAGTACAATTTCTAAAAACATGAGACTTTCATGACGTAGTCACTATTTCCGTACCTAATGAAAACTCTACATTTAGTAAATCATGTACAACATTTAGTATTACCTTTCATATATGCTGAATATATCAGTCAATCTTTTCTGCTTTGTCCTTTAATTTATCAGTCATTCGGACTGCCACATTTTTTGCCTGACTTGTTCTACCGACACTTTCAGGTGAGATATGATGAGATTGCTCAGTAAGATCATTATTTATAAATTCATTCAGTAGGTTTTTCTGCATATAAAACATAATTAAAAGAAGCATCAAATGAAGGAACAATAACAATGTAGGCTTAAAATAAAGCCTTATAATGCAAATTCTAAGGAAGAAAATATATATATACCTGAATAGCTGATGATACCGCAGACGATTTTTCAAATATTGAGTCATCCTTTGCACAGAGTCGAAATGATTCGGCACTCTGATGATAATATTATAGAACAATAAAGCATTAATCCAGTTGCATCTTCTTTACACGGAGGTAAGTATTGAATGTTATAATGGATTATATTATACTTGATTATGTTCTTCGACACTACTTACATTTGTACAACCTATGCTTTGACGATGTTGTATATAAATAATAATAGAAATAACTTTGTGTAATCTATCTATATTAAAGAAAACAGGAAAATGTAATAGAATGTACCTGAAAATCTGTGAAGTTGTCATTGAACATGGTGATGTAGTTTTTGTTGTCGGTAATGAAAAGTACCTTGTATGAGTTTCGTTTTACTGGACGGTTATGATTTTGTATATTAAAATTTAACACTTCAATTGACAGGAGAACCTTTTTTGATTTGAAAACAGTCAATTCGGAAGGAAAATCGTACTCGTCATTAGCCTTATTTAAAAAATAAAGTAGTTGTTAGTTTAAATGAAGCGAACATATTTTGCCAGCATGCTAGTTTATTACGTGGTAGTACCTGAATCAAATAATCTCGCAGATCTAAATCAGTTTTTCTCACAAATTGCATTACTTGTTTATCGAATAAGACAACTGACAAGCAGTCTGTGGTATCTGTCACAAGCAACTGCACTCTAAATCTGCTGATTTATAAATATTAAATAACTAAAATTAATTACTATTGATATATAAAATAAGTAATAAACTGTTAAGGAGAAGAACAAATAATAACCTGGGAACGGTGAAAGTTACAGATATTTTTCAATTGTTACACATAATTTTTCCATCATCAATACGCACTTTTTCATGCAAGAATTGCATGATTCGTAGAACCAATTGTGAGTTGTTTGAATTTTCTTTATGGTAACAGAAATCAAGCACTTTGTAGGTTGTCCAACATTGAGAAAAATGTAGATTATGAATTTATATAGTATTGTACTGGTACACCCAGATTAAGAAAGTTCACAAAATTAATTGTTAATTTTCCATATATTACATACCTGGTCACAATTCTTCACTTCAGAAAGGGTTTTTTTATTTTCCCAAAATAGCAATGGTGTAGAGGAAGAAGATGGGTTAGTTGATGCTGGACTTTGATTCTCTGAATCCATTATAAACGTACATCTGAATATTGAAAAATGCAACTCAAATGTCAAAAATAATATGTACATCTATCATATAGTAATCAGTGGACATCATATAAAAAAATCAGAATTAAATAAATTATGCAGAGCACCTTTTTTTGAATGATTCAACATCTTCGATATCAAGATTGAAAAGGATTTTCATCGCATTAATGGCAGTTGTAAGTATGAAACAGTCTGAAATGGTTTTAAAACAAACTTAGTTGGAATACTGGGTTAAAAATCATCAAAGATTTGAGTAAATGAAAGGGCAATAAGGAATTATGTTATTAGAGAGAATACTATTCAATTTCTTAACTCTGAAAAGTTTCAATATTAAAATAATTGGTGAACCGATATTTTCTTCCAAGTATGATGACGTCTGGTTAGCATAGTCACCCCATAAACTACATTTAAGTTGTAACCCACTACCCAAAAAATATGTACCGCATGATGTTAAATATAAATTGCAGGTCAGAGAAATTAAAAGGCCATAATAACTAACCTTTCATCTTGTAAGACAATTTTCATCCTCGAATTGGAACTACCCAATGCCTCAGGAGGATGTGAGCAAAGTAAGTATCCAATAATTTCTAAGACAGATTACAAAAAAGAAAAAGCACGATAATGTTAGATAATAGTATATAAAACCAATCCATAATATTCTGTATTGATCATTATAGAATATTTAAAAGCATTAAACTTATGTGTCAGGAATCTTAAGAAACATCTACCTATTAAATGTTGCTCTGGAACCCTTCTCTGAATTATGTCTTCGAAGGAAGTAAAATCGAAACAGAAATGTGGAAGCGGCGCATCACAAGGCCGGACATGCAATGTTGATGTGAATAGTAATCGACATGCATGTCTACTTCCTAAGTATGTACCTTGATTAACAGTTATCTGACAGTTATGTATGAAATAGAACATGCCTTCACGCAATATATTTTTGAACTTAGATAGAATTTGATGCCCAGTAACTGTACAGTGTATCTTTTTTTTCTGTAGAAATAAAGATCTAATAATGTCAAAAATATAAAGACATATCAATGTAGTTGACAAATTTGTCCTATACTTGAAATGAGAATATAAGTGAAACAATATAAATATAAAATTCAGTCTAGTTTTAATTTAAAATTTACATGTAAATCACCAAGAATCATATCAATCGCAACAACATCATTGGAGTACCTAGATGTTGTGTTGGACCACAAATTCAAAATTCGCACTTGTATCTTCAATGTCTCATCGGTATCAAGTGTGATATCATTTAAAGGGGTAATAGATCGCGACATCTTGGTAATAGTGTGATGTTTTTTCTGTAGAAAGAGATCATAATCAGATATATTGAGATTCATAAAATCATACAGAAATAAGATGAGCAGAACCAAACATTGACAATTTAACATATAATTTGACATATACCTAACACAATCTATGAAATATTTCTTTATACACAATATTTTGCGTTGATTCATGAGTTGTGGGATTATTATCACCAACAATTATTTTCAAACCTAATGGTGATGTGACTCTAGATAGAGCAACATATAATTGACCATGACAAAACACAGGTTTTTGAAGATATAGCCCAACATTAGATAGTGATTGTCCTTGAATTTTTTTAATAGTCATAGCATAAGAAACAGTCAAAGGATATTGTCTTCTTTTCATTTTTAATGGCTATCGATAGTCGGAGTGTGTCATATTTAATCTTGGAATGAAAGAAATATATCCTGAATTACAACCACATAATATTCTTGCTCTGATGACATGATCTCCCAAATGCGTGATAATCAAGTGAGTCCCATTACATAATCCCATAGACTGATCTACATTTCGAAGCAACATGAAAAGTACCCCAATTTTGAGTGTAATCTTATGGGCATCCATCCCTGAAACATTAATCCCATTTAACATATCAGAAGTGTAAATGTTTTCCGGCCTATCGGTATCAAAACTTACATCACAAACTGAATCTGAGCTGAAATAATATTTGCATTCAGAACAGGTGAGGGACATCATGTACGCATTTACTTCTTCAAAAATATCCTGAGTTGGAGCTAAGATGGTATGGTCTTTAAGATAATTAACATCATCATGGTTACTCATGAAGTTGGGATAAGTATGTTCAACAACTGCACAAATAAGATCTGTAGTCCAAGCAAGAAGATATGCAGATGGGATTGGAATTAAATTTTCACCATCATTTGGTTCTGCAATGCGACCTTCACCAATATCTAAAGTCCATTTGGAAAATTGAAGAAGCTCATCTGAAATTGTAGAAGAATTGGAAAACAATATCATGTTCCTTGTCAGTTTCAGAACACGACAATGTTTCCATAAATATGAAGAAGCTATACTTGAAGAAACTATATCATTTCTGTTTCCACCTGGTACGATAGGTAGTATTTGCCTGAAATCCCCACCCAACACAACTGTTATTCCACCAAATGGCAAGGTTGAAGCATTCTCATTTTTTATTGACATTATATCTTTTAAAGTACGATCAAGGTCTTCAAAGAAATTCTTATGAGTCATTGGTGCCACATCCCAAATAATTAGCTTTGTTAACAGTAGAAGATCCGTGACATCATTGCCTTGTTGAATATTGCAAACAGAATTTTCAGAAATAGATATAGGAATTCGAAATTTAGAATGTGTCGTCCTTCCACCAGGTAGCAGTAATGATGAAATTCCACTGGATGCAACTGCCATAACAATATTACCTTCTAACTGTATTAAATATGTTAATACTTTCCAAATGTAAGTCTTACTTGTGCCTCCATAACCATGCAAGAAAAATAAACCACCGACGGATGTAGTTAACGAAGACATAATTGCAGTCATCGCGTCGTTCTGTTCATCCGTAAGATGACTTTGCAAAGTCAGATACTCATTCCGAAGACTGTCTCTGTTATGATTTAGTTCATCAGCTACTAAATGATTTCGTTGAGAGACAATATCAGAATCTGGAACTGGCATTGGTGGGAAAGAATGAAGAGATCGACCATTCCTCTGAAGTATATTCTCTATTTCAATCAAAGCATACATTTTTTTTATGATCTATGAGTGTCAAATCTATATAGAATCATGAATATTGTTATTCAAGTAGTATAATGGATTCATAAAAAAGTAAAAGTTCAATGAACCAACAACTACATAGATCACATAGTATAGATCGAGAAATTTTACAACACATACCTGGCATTTGAAGCCTATTTTGTTGCGCATAGAGGATGTCTTCACTGAGGAGCTCCCATGTTTCATGCCACACAATGTCTGGGCGGGACATATTGTTTAAGAACAAAATGCTGGTAAATAGTCTGTGCATAGACTATCTTGTAGCCCAAGTTGACACCTCCTTTATTGCTTCAATAAATTCTCTGTCATCAGCAAGAAGTCCCAATGTAGAACATGCTTCACGAAAAGTACCATGGATAATGTTGTTCACAGTTCTAATACTTTCAAAAGAAGTTTCACCTCTGATATTTGTGAGCATTAATCATAGGTAATAAAGCTCTCCAGTTGTCGGTGGCACATAATAAAGTCTACCAATACAGAACCCCTACTTTCTTGGACACCATCTTTTTTCTCATTGGTGGAATACAAATCTAGTTGGATATTCTGCGAATGAGAGACACCTTCCTTCTGGGTAAGCAATATTATCTTGAAACCAAGCCGTAAGCATTGAATCAGAAATATTACTCTTACTCAACACATCCTCAATATGATCAGTGTCAGTGTACGTAACAATATTCTGGCCTGGTAAATGGAAATGTAACCTTTCAAATGGAGGATATCTATAGTGGATATCATATGAAAATATCCTCCAAGAAGCCTCGCAAGGAGAGATGTATCGGCAATCATAATACATTTTAATCTCATCAACATTATTGCCTGACTGTGTTGCACTGTTAGTTTCATACAAAGATGTTGTGACACGATCATTACCTTTGCTAATATACTTAAACAAATATTTGATGGAAGTTGATTGATTGCAAACTTGAATATTCAGATGAGATTGATAATTCATTAGCAAGAAAGGATTATATGGTACAACAAACCGATTATCCAATAGGACACCATTCTTCACGATCGTGTTTCCATCATTTCGTCGTCGGTATAGAACATACCCATCATCATCAACTGTTGTACTTTCATCAAATTTTTTTGGAAAAAATTTAGTACACTTGCCATTTTTCATACAAGGTGATCGATGATTTGTATCACCACAAGGTCCATGCATCATAAACTTCTTAACAGCCTCATGAAGTTTTGGGAAGTCACATTTGTTTGGAACTTCAGCAGAAACACATTTGTCAATGCAGGCAGGAGTACCTACTTTTCTCTCTCTACATAAAAATAGTAAAATGTGTACATGAGGCAGTCCTCGTTTCTGAAATTCCACTGTATGAACAACTGCACAGAGAGTAATGATATAAATGACATAGTTCAACAACAGATTCAGTAGTTAAGATAAAGTATGTATTATAAAATAATTTGTATTAAAGCAGGTACCTGCTCGTGACTTTCCAAAGAAACATCTGTCTCGTAAATCTTTCATCAACTGGTAAACCTTAATATTGAAAATTCTAGATAAAATGTGCGGACAGTCTGAAGGGAGAAGATTGTTAGATGATACAAATCTTGTGATCTCAGGCCATAGTGGATTGCATGTAAACGTTAAAAACAAATCTAGATATCCTGCCCAATTGCATATTGACATAGCATCTTGGTAATTTTGAATCATATATCTGGGACCACCAGTAAATGAAGATGGTAAAATGATTTGCTTCCCACATGCAGAACCATCACGGTCACCTCATAGAAAAGAATCTTGCAACCCATTGTACAACTCAACCCTCAAGCGTTTTTGATTGAAGCGAATGAAGGATAGTCTCTGAGACTCTATCATTGTATATGCATCAACAATAAATTGTTGCAACAGTCTTCTCAAAAATTGTAATATTGACCTATCACTCAAACGACACTGCAAGTGATAAGAGAAGTATTCACGCATTGTAACTTTACGAACCTTTGTACATGTACTCATAGATATAGATCTATGTAAAATGTTGTCAGCGTATCCATCCTGGCCATTTGTGAAAATAAGTGGATATTGCAACGGAAGGTACAAGGGATGATGCTCATCAATCCGCTGCAAATCACCACTTATACTCTGAATAATAATATCTCTATCATAGTTGAGATCTTCAATGTCACCGACAATAAGCATCGCAATCTCAGAAGCTGTAGGCAAGTTGTATGTCGTTGCATCTGTTTGTCTTCTCTTGAGAAGACGCAAATTTAAGTTTGCATGTTCTTGATGATCAAGAACATCCTTTGCACATCTGAACTGATGAGCTAAAACATTTGTTTCATGTAGAATATTTTGTAAGTTGACAACAACATTATAATTGACTGATGTGTTTGAATTTGCTCCGTCATAACTGCAAATTGAATTAAGTTACGAATGAAGTGAAAATATGACAATCACATAAACGTGGTAACCGTCATATTAAATTTTACCTGACATTCAGAATCCTGTTTTGAGACTCGTTTGCAGTATCATAAACATATAATTGGGCAAACCTAGGTGGTTGTCCCTCAGGAGGACACAAACTACCTATGCGGTGGTAGTTTTTTCCATTCAATCTGAATATAGTTGGAGGTCTTCCATCATTGAATGATCTGTCAACCTTACCACTCATTGACGTGAATGAAAACATATAATTGTAAATATGCATATATTCCTGGAATCCTCTTGCCTCCACAGAGTTTTGATTATAGACCAACGTTTGAAGTTATGGAGGGCAGGACGGTAGTAATTTCAAAGAGACTTTACCAAGCGCGCAGCATATAGAAAATCGTGGGTTATCTTTGGTGTTGCTTTTAATATTTCTCTCATCAAACCAAAATATAGAACCACAGTGTTGACAAACATTAGAGGTATCTCCACTATTCAAATATTCTGTAGGTGAATAATGGTTAAATGAATGGTGTTAATAAATTTGGCATTATAAATTATGTAAAACCATCAGGACCTGAACAACAGTAGTTAAAGATAAAAATAGTACGGTGACCTGCAGTTTCTGCAATGTGAAGTTGATGCATGCTTTCTGCAGCAATGTTTTCATTTAGTTAGTAAGAAAATTCATACGAAATTCCTGTTTAGTAACAAATGATTATGTATTTGTTCAAACCTAAAAACTCTCTTCGATGATTAAATGCAGCATTGATTTCACCAGTTGTTACATCTCTTTCTGAAATGACATGAGTCAATTTAGATGACACATATTTTTGAAGTCTAAATAATGCATTAAAAGTACATGGAAATACAGATTCATAGGAGATATGTATCTATAGATACATATAGAGAATACAACATGATTATAATATACAACACACCTGTGTAGGAAAAATATGCTTCGTTACCGGTAGTTGAAGAAGTAAAACAGTATCTGTTTTAAACATAGTATGCAACACATTACACTAAGTCATATTTGAAGATCATCTGAAAGCGTGAGCTGTGCTTACTCTGATAATGTGTCACGAGCAGGGTAACTTGGAATATGTCCCTCAATCATTATACCTACAAGAAGTAATGTAAATATAGTTTATTTTTTCAATACATGTGCGACAAAACGTGAAATCGTTCACAAAAATACGCTGATGGAGTAGATACCAGAGGGGTCATAATTTTCTGTATTAGAAGATGATATATGCTTTCTCTTGCTACTGGGCACAGATCTTGTTGATGAAGCTCCATGATGAGCTGTCAATGATAGTTAATATTTGACAAACTATACAATGTTACACCATAGTAACAAAAAAATATTTAGTCAATGTTCTTTGACAGCTTAATATAACAAACCGTTCAAAGACATAGGTGACAATGAAATGCTTGAACCTCCTGTGGTGAATAGACAGGACATCAACAAAAGTGTAACGATTAGATGTAATTTAAGATTGAAACGCTCAGATACTTACTTGAAGTAAAGTTAATACGGTTACTACTATCATTTCTAAGGCTTGTTTGAATAGTATTTGGCGAATAAGATCCAGAATGTAGAGCCACTATCAGTTCAATAGTAAAATGGGTAAATCATATGAGATTATTCACATTTAATTTGTTTACTATATCTGAAAATGTTAGTAATATAAAAAGTACTGACCATTGGTACGAATAGGTGAAACAGGTATGTGTGCTCCTCTGCTCAAGTCGGAATTCAATTGCATAGTGTCAAATGTTGCAGTAGAAAATAGTTGATGGGAGCTCATTGGTGATTTTCCTGTAATGTTACGAACCTGTAATTCAGTAAGTTCATTCATGGAATGTTTTGAAGGGAATACACTAATGTTGTACCGATTTGTCGTTCTCTCATACGAAATCTTCTTTGCAACCTTGCATCTTGAGATGTTGACGGCGTCTGCATCTTTGTTTCGATGTCTTTATGTTGAATTGTCAAGTTTTAGAATGCAAAGAAAATATGTTTATGGGTACGTATAGTCAATTTAAAATATATTTATTAGACAATCGACAGAGAATGCATGTTTTAATTCTATATGATGTATTTTGTAAATGTAATTCAAACATACAGTGTACTGTGGTTTTACTGGACGATAGTTACACCAACACGAAAAAGCATATCTATTTTATACAGAAATGATACATCTGAAAACATCATATTCAAATAAGTAGAATGCACTATGGGAAGACATCTGCAAAACGGTTTGAATGAATACCTTGGAGGGATATTGAGGTCAATTTATGCAGTGAAGAAGGATGCTCTCGCGACTAAGTATTCTCTTGTATTGTGATTTCAATGAACCACAGTTATACCAACATCAAAGATACATATATACATTACAGACAAAAAAATTCAATGAAAACTCATTATTGAATGTCACATAATGTAGTAAGAGGTACCCATAGATAAGAAATGTCCTGTAAATTTAATAAACGACACTTATACCTCTAATAACGAAGCATGTATACAGTATACAGAAATGAATTACTTGAAAATAGCATTTTCAATTAAAAATTATGCTATACTGGAATTGACTGGAGGGGAGGGAGCTGGGCAGGGGCAGGGGGAGGGATGGAGCTGGGGAGGGGGTGCTGGGCAGGGGGGAGCTGGGCAGGGGGAGGGGGCTGGGCAGGGGGAGGGGGAGGAGGGGAGCTGGGCAGGGGGAGGGGGGGAGCTGGGTAGACCTGTTAAAAAATCCGCAAATCTGCGGGTCAATCCGTTAGCTCGTGGATTAATGTGGGTTAGGGCCTTGAAAATTTAGGCCCGCAAACATTCGGACTGCATTTGATCCAACCTGCAAAACCCGCAGCCCGCGCGAACTAGCCTGCCGGGTGTCCGCGGGTCCCGTTTGACCCGCAATTATAAGTATTGCAAAAAATTATTCTTGAAAAATAAAACAAAATAACATAATATAATAAATTGACATGAGTGTGTGAAAAAAATAGTTCAAGTTTTATAAAACTGTACATAAATCATGAAAAAAATTGACTCATGTTAGATTTTAAACTTGACGGTAAGGTTGGTCGTGGGATAGATGGCGCTCATGTGGTTATTTGGAACATAATAGAATTCATGTATTAAAAATTGATACAATAATTATGAAAATGGATATACAAGACTACCATTTTGTTTATAATACAACGCTCTACTAATATTTTGATTTATGTATTTTAATTTTATTATTATAATTATATATATATATATATATATATATATTACTATGAGTTTTTAAAAGTAACTTAGAAAAAATTAATAAATAAGAAACAATAATAATAAATGTATAATAATATTATGTATTAATATATTTGAATTGAAAATCCAAACATGTATTTATTTTAAAATTTTGATAATCAAGTCTCCAATACAAATTTTCTGTGTAAAATTTCAGTGCAAATTTTGAGTACTGATTTGCACTCATAAGAGTAAAATTTCAATGCATAGAAAATATAATTTGATGATTTAAATTAGACATTTAAATGGAAATTTTAACTATAATTTTTCTAATGGAAAATTCCATTCATAGTTTCCGATGTAAATTTTCAGTATAAATTTATGATGAAATTTTATAGTTTTTATTTATGTATCATTATATTTTTATTGTAGATTTAAGTGGACGTTTCTAGTGGAAGTTTACTGTAAAAGTTTCTAATGAAAATTTTAAATGTAATTTTCCAATGAAAATTTACATTTTTCATTTATGTTTTAATGTATCTACATTGTAATTTTAATGGAAAAATCGAACTGCAGAAAACCTGTGAAAATTTGCACTAAGAATTTGTAGTGGCAGTTTGCACTGGAAAATTCAATAATAAAATTTGAGCATGCATTTATTTTAGAACTTTGTTAATCAAATTTTCAGTATAATTATAATAAAAGTCAAATGGAAATTTGTATCAGAAATTTAAGTGGAAATTTGAACTAAACTTTTTTATTGAAAATCTTTACTGAAAGTTTTTCGTGCAAATTTCCAATGAAAATTTTTAGTTAAAATTTACATTTTAATATATGTATTAATATATTTTTATTTTAGTTTTAATTTGTTGAAAAATTAAAATTTTTATTTAAATTTTAATTTATCTACATTGTAATTTTATGTGAAAAATTAAAAGGTCAATTTCCAGTGAAAATTCGCATCACAAATTTCCAATAGAAATTTGCACTGAAAATTTCCATTACGGTTCAAATTTTGAGTGTGAAATTAAATTATTTATTTATGAGTTAAAATATTAAAATTAAAATTTTAATCATGCATTTATCTTAGAATTTTGTTAATCAAATTTTCAGTATAATTATAATAAAAAATAAGTTGAATTTAACACTAGAAATTTAAGTGGAGATTCCAATTAAATTTTCAATGGAAATTTGTAGTAAACATTTGTTGTCAAAAATTTGCAATGAAAATTTCTAGTGAAAATTTAAATTTTTTATTTATGTGTCAATATATTTTCATTATAATTTTAAGTAAAGATTTGAAGTGTAGATTTTCAGTGGAAATTTACACATGTAATTTCCAATATAAATTTGCACAAAAAAATTCAATAGAAATTTTCCTATGTACATATAATAAATAATATATATTACATGTATATGTAATAAATATATTATATGTATTAAATAAATTTATATAATAAATAATAAATATTATCATATATATATATATATTAGTAAATATTATATACATGAGTTGTAGTGTTAACGAGAAGCGCAAGAGTATTGTTGTCCATAAACTGGTTTGGACGGTCAAGTTAAATGACCCACCTAAGATGATATTAATCGCATAAATCATCAAAGATATAATCTTTTAATGGTTGTTGTTGTTGTTAGGGATATTGTTAATTAAAAACTAAATATTTTCACCAAATCTCAAACATTTCTATTTTTTGTTCCACTTTATCATGGTTCATGAAGCAAAAAAAATATTTTTATATATTATTTTTTTTAAGCCCGTGGGCCGACCCGTTAGTCCGCGGGTCCCGCATGGTAGGGTCGGGTTTTTATTTTTTAAGCCCGCATTATTTGTGGACCAGGCCGGACCGCACAACAAAATCTGCAACCCGCATGATCCGCCCCGCGGGTTGACCCGCCCGCCCCGTTAACACCTCTAGAGCTGGGGCAGGGGGAGGGGGTTGGGCAGGGGCAAGGGGAGGGGGCTGGGCAGAGGGGAAATAGTATACAGAAATGATTTCCTCAGATGATTATTGATGAATCCTTAAACAGTGAAGACGGATGAAAGAGCTTGAGTGAATATTTTGTATACCTCACGAAGCACTGTCCTATTAATGCAATGAAGTATAGTCATGGCAACATGAAAGAAACAGGTGTAAATTAGACTGAAATTAGACAACATAATATGCAGTCTGAATGTATTATAATATAATGCATTAATAGGTACCCATAAATGGGTTGCAGTTGTAACTGTATTGTGCACAGTGGACAGTAAAGTGACTTTAATATATGTTGACAACAAAAACAACAAACCAGATACAGATGTAATATAAATTATATATTGTGCTAATATTAGTAGCATTTACAAGAAAGCTGCAATTAGTGGTATGCTTTGATGTTCTGTAAAAGGAAGCATACATTTATGGAATCGTAAGCCTTAATGTGAACTGTCCTATTGAAGTGAAAACCTGCTGTAGGAAAGGGAATCTGGAATTAAATAAGAAACCCATACCTTCTTCACTATAAAAAATTGGACAATAAATTTTCATATATCAATGGACAAAGACAAATGCAGGATTTCTCCACAAGATGAGTTTATAGACAAGTAAATTAATGGAAGGAAACAAAATATTAAACAAATCAACGGGCCAGAAATGACAACCTACTATTCAGACAGCTCAAAAGAAAAATCGACAAAACTTACTCTACATAGATCGAAGTATATACATTATTAAAACCCTTAGATATAGATTGCTTTGGAAACCGTAATTGCAAGCGTACCCCAACGACGACGATGCTCACATATACTTCACCAACATTCGGTCATATTTGGACTCCTTGCCGACAACCGAACTCAACTACAGACAGAGCTCGGTCGATATCTCAGTCCCTCTGTGCTCGAAACCAGCAGAGCAGGTGGAGCATCCAGATGCGGAGTTTTTAGAGATGAAGATAGAGCAACATTACGGAAACCGTGTGGTTTCTGCGGGAAGTATGTGTGGATCGGAGGAGCCGACGGTGGAGCACGCAGAGGTGGAGGCGTGGAGGTGGAGGCGTGGAGGCGGAGGATGATCGGGAAGGGGACCGGGAGATGGGAATCGCGGAGAGGATCGAGATTGGGGAGTCACAGAGAGCTGCGGGAACCCTAGGAGAAAGCCCGATGAGACCGAAGGTGGAGCACACAGAGGTGGAGGCGTGGAGGCGGAGGATGACCGGGAAGGTGACTGGGAGAGGGGACTCGCGGAGAGGATCGTCAGAGGGGATTGACGGAGGCCAGCGGGAACCCTAGGAGAAACCCCGATGGAATGGAAGTGGAGTGCGGGAGGGGGGAGACCTAATTGTGTCGCGGGATGGGGAATTGGAAGGAGAGGAAATTAGAATGCTGGGTGACGTGGAAGATGGGAATGGTGACACGTAGGCAAGGAGGAAGCCAAGTTTAGTATAGATAATAGATATGCAAGTTGCAATATACTTAAAAAATTAATGAGGTGGGGGCGTGCACCAACATAATTAGGTGAGTATGTTATTTTTTTATTAATATATAATAAGTTATTATATATACAATATTAAATCATTGATATGTATATATATATATATATATATTATTAATAGCTTTGTTTATATATATATTATATTCAATCATATATATATATATATATATATATATATATATATATATATATATTATTAATGGATTTTTAAAAACCACATTTAATTGATATATATATTATTAGTGGCTTTGTTTCTATATATATTGTATCATATCATTGATATATATATTATTAATATATTTGTTTATATATATGTATACATATATATAATATGCAATTTTCATCCTATTTAAAAAAATTAATGAGGTTGGGGGTGCGCGAACATCATTGGGTGAGTGTTATTTTTTTGTTAATATATAATAAGTTATTAAATATATATAATGTTAAATGATTGATATATATAATATGAGAAAATTGTAAAAATAATAATTAGGGGTTGGAGGGTGCGCCGCAGTAGGTGGGTTAATTTTTTTTTCTAAATAGATTTATATATGTATAGTATGTATAATATATGCAAGCTGCAACATATATAAAAAATTAATGAGGATGAGGGACGTGCGCCAACATCATATATATATTAATAGTTTTGTTTGTATATATATATTATATCAAATCATATATATATATATATATATATATATATATATATATATATATATATATTATTAATTGATTTTTAAAAGTCACACTTAATTGATATATATTATTAATGGGTTTGTTTATATATATACATATATATATACATATATCATTAGACACACACACACATTATAATTATATATAATAATAATTATATTTATATATATTATTTTTTATTAATATATAATGATATATATATACATATATCGTTGATATATATATACATATATCGTTGATATATATATACATATACACACACAGTTTGGTGATAATATAATTGGTGCACCGCTTGGGTCAGTTGGTCTAGGTGTAGTCTTGGAAACCTGAGGTAGGGGGATTGAATCTCCCTACTAGTAGCTTCCCGTTATATTTTTTTATAGCGGGCCGGGCTTCGTACGGGTCAACGAGGCGGGCTTTTTCGTGCCGGTCGGCTTGGCCCGCGGGCCTTCTTGGTCAGGCCCGACCTGATGAACCTACGGCCCGAGCTCGGCCTGGCCCGACGTGGGCTTTGCCAGGCCGGGCCGCTCGGGCTTTCGGGCCGGGCCTCTTGGTCTTTCGGGCCGCCAGACCAAAATTACGCCCATCGGCGAGACAAATAAGAATGAGGATTGAGATCCTAATCCATCACAGATGTTGATTTAAAAAAAGAAATCATGAAAGGAAAAAAGGGATCAATGATTCACCTCTTCCTCTCTCAATGATCTCAACATTAAATTGTACATATCAATTTCATTGAAATGCATTGAAATTTAAATTTATTTGTAATTCTAATTTATTACCGTGTAAATTTATTTGTAATTTATTTATGTTTTATTTAATTGGCTAATACAGTGAGTTCATGTAGCACCACATTGATGCATCTAAGCAGGGCTTTGATGAGTAAAACCACTGGTATAAAATATAAAAATCACTTTTATCGCCACGGATAACATCAGTGTAATTTTAGCATTGATAAAACCATTTTTTAACGTGTTTTATAATAGTGGAAGGGAGGTAAAAAATCATGGGCAAATATAAAGAGATCACTGTGAGTAAATGTGTGTACACTATTGCAATAAAATACAATCTGATTTTTAATTAATTGATATCAATATTAACGTTAATTAATAATTATAGAAATGTCTAAATAAGAATTATTTAATTGTTATTTAAAATATTTAGTATATTAATAATCATTTTATTTGCACACCATTGAATTAATTTTAATAACAGGTCGATATTTGTAATGAAATGAAATTGAAAATAATTTAAGAGTTGACGATAAACAAGTAAAAATAAACTACAACCACCACAAATACAAATGATTTACGGTTTTTTCAATCGAATAACAAATTTAAGACGATGGTCTAAAAAAAATTCAAAGTCATTCACAAAGGTTTTTAAAATATAAGATGTTTAACATGTGTTGATTAACTTTTTTTTATATAAATTTATGGTACTTTCCTAGAATTGACTTGATTATCAAATTATTACAACTCAAATCAATATATTTTTTATAATTTAGAAAAATGATATTTTTATATAAAAAGTTGGACGTGAATAAATAAATAAATAAATAAATGCCCGTATGTCAATGACGTGGACACGTCATCTTCCTGACTTTTCATCAAACTCTCCCACCCCTCCCTCTATTTACGATTCCCTCTCTCGCCACTGACCTCCCATGGAGTCTTGGATCTCTCTCCTTCCCCTCCACAACTCAAGCCTCTCCGCCCCTCCGCCGGAGACCTCGCCGCCGCCGTTACTTTTCCCTTCGTCCGGCGACGCCGACCTTTTCGACCTGTTCAACGGCCCCAACGCGCCTGCTCCCACTCCCTCCGCCGTCTCTCCCTCGGACGCGGAAACCGGGCCGAAGCTCCGGGCGGCGAATCCCGGAGCCCCGATTTCGGGTAAGGTCGTCAAGCGCAAGGCGCGCGCGTCTAAGCGGGCGCACACCACTTTCGTCGCCGCTGACCCGGCGAACTTCCGGCAGATGGTGCAGCAGGTCACCGGCGTGAGGCTGCGCGGCGCCGCCGGGAAGAGGCTGCCGGTTCCGCCCTTGCCGGAGCCGGAACTCCACCGTCCCGGAAATCGGCTGCAGAATTGCCTTCCCACGCTCGACACCTCTGCGTTTGTGTTGGACCGCCACCAGCTGGCCGGCGCCGCCGCGGCCCTGGCTTCCTGGCAGCACCATCCGCCGCCTCCGTTTGCTCCGGCTGCGGCTGCGGATGGTGGCTCCGCCGCCGTGGATTTCGACGGGCTCGGTGGGTTCCCGACGCTGGAATCGTGGCAGGTTATGTGATTTTTACATTTTTAGTTATCTTCTATAATTTATGTAATTTCCTTTTCTTTTTCGTTTTTTTTTTTAGCTTGGACCTGGGTTTGGTTGACTATTCTGCGTGAGTCGTGGCTGATTGATGGGGGTGTTTATTGTATTATTATTATTAGTACTACTTAGTAGTTTATTATTATTATTATTATTATTATTATTATTATTATTATTATTATTATTATTATTATTATTATTATTATTATACTCAAAAAGTTCTGAACATCAAATATATTCAGAAAAATCAATTATAAAATCATATCATAATTATTATCGAAATTTGAGAATTTTAAATAAATTATTATTTTCAAGTATTATATATTGTAATATTAAATGGCACACACACATATATATAAGTATTATTTCAAAACCAAGGATTAGTTATTTCATTCTTATATATATGTATGTATGAGAGTTTATATTTTGTGTAGTTTAAATTTTCAGATTTCTTTGATTTCAATTATGCCTGTAAGAGATTTTATTTAATTAAGTTATGTTTTAATATACTGGGTTTTATTTTTATCAATGTTATCTGCTCAAATATTTCAACCGGTTTATGCTCTTTAGGCATCATATGTCAAATTTGTTTTGATTCGATTACTAATAATTACTTCATGACGGTTTTAAATAAATAGGTACCATGTCATTATGATAGTAAGAGGAATTTATAAAAACCTATACTTAAAATTCTTTAAACTACTTTTGAAATTGATATTTTTACTCAAAACTTATTTTATCCATCAACACTGTATTTATAATGGTATTTTAATTATTTTGTGATGGCAGCGTGATCCCCTTTATGTTCCCCCACAACGTTTCTTGTTGGCCTTGAAATCACAAATTTTTATACATGAAATTCCATTCGTCTGAGAGATTTATTTTCATGAAAATTGTTTTGGAAAAACTAAAGAATTGCGATTGGGTTTTTATAAATAAATGTTATTGAATTTTCAAGATTTTTGTTTAGTAATAATGATGCAAATGTATCTTTATATATATGTGAATATATACACACATATGTCATTACATGTTAAAAACCATATATGCCCATGTATTCCTTTTTATTAAATTAATTTAAATTTTGTTTTCAAAACAAGTATATGTATATACATGAATATATATATACATATATATATGTATATGTATATGTATATGTATCTACATATAATTTTTAATAAAACAGATTTGAAACATGATGACAGTAAATACATGTATATAAACGTATGTATACATATTTCAATTTACATAAAATTGTTTTATTATTGATGTTTATAAACGTATGAATGTGCATGTCATTCTATGTAAAAGTGTTATTATTTTTAATATTGATATATATGCATGTGAATATGCAATCATGTTTTATTAAGTATCAATATTTATGTAAACAAATGTATAAATATATATATGTATCTTTTATGCAAAATTGTTACATACATGTACATGAAAGTATAATTATATATGTATTTTATTACAAAACTACTTTTACCATGATACACATATAATCAAGGAAGTTCTTTTTATGAAATGGATTTCGAAGCTCATGGTTTAAAAGAAATTCCATGGCCCTTATGATGAAAAATACGAGTTATAACGTTTTTAATTCCATATCATCGCACCTGGATAATAATAAGGCAAGAGATGGGGAGTGAACCCAAACCCTTATGAGACTTTTGTCCAAACATATGAAGGGTGCGCCTGATAGTGCTCCAATGCTTGAGTAATGTGTTAATCTCATGAGTTGTCAAACATGGTGCACGAGAGGTGTATCCTAAGCACATTATGGGATTGGAGAGTGAACTTAATCCATCATGGGACTATGTCCACCATGTATCGGGAGTGAACCGAGAATCCATGCTACGATCCAAGGTGTCTTTGAGAATTAAATTATGAAATGCTTATAAGTTTTTAAGTGTAATTGCTACAATTTTATGAATGAATGAATTTCGTTTTCCAAATGATATGTATTGAAATCATTTTGAAAAAAAAATGTTTATTTTGAGAAGTACTTTTGGTTTCATAAGCCAACATTATCGGACTTCATGACATGTTTTACTTTTTATAATGAATTGAAAAACTCTATTTGGTTTCCTTTTTTTTAAAAACCCTTACCGAGCTTTTGTTGCTCATCCCAAGTTTTAAATTTATTCTCCTACAGGTTTGGTAGAGCTTTCCGATGATGTTCACTTCAATTAAGGAGTTACCGCACACGGTGTCTTTTTGTTTGTTTTATTTTATTTTATACAGTTTTGTAAAGTTGTAAGATCTGTATCTAATTCTCCAGAACCTAGAGCAGTAAAAGGTTCTCTATTGTGTAATTATTCGGTTTCTTTTATAAAAAAAATTACACAACATCTTTCAACGCCGACTCCAGGATATTGGGGTTTGGGTCGTTACAAAGCTCACTATTGGTAATATAGTCACTATATAGTGACCATTAAGATTAGTATATGTTAAGGGTTATAAAAAAACTAATTGTTGCAGAAGAAAAAAAGAACTGACCTCAACCAGTAAGACCATACCTTATGAGGCCCATTTATTAAAGATTCTGAGGGAGATGATATCACTGAGATTCTCCCTTCACCAACCCAAATTGAGATTCGACAACTAAAACTTGACTTGAGACGTTTATGAGAGAAGTTTGAGCATATAAAGATCATCACCCAATCTATGTTCCCCGAACCACCTCAAGAAAGTACTACTATCACACACATTACCCTTAGGACTTACGCTGGAGTGACAAATGGTTTTGTATCTAGACCTTAATAGTATGAATTTGTAAATTTTCTTTTTGGAAATAAGATAATGGTTATATTGAGCTATTTTTCACTATTATTTTATATACATTGAGTATGGAATGAATTTGATAAAAAATAGATTTTGATACAAAGAAATCAAAATTTTATTTCTGGAAAATATATATAATTTCAATTAAAACACTTTTATGAAAAAATCAAGAATTTGGAATAAAAGTTATTTTAATGAAATAGTATTATTAAACACTATTTATTAAATATGAATGATAATATAATTTAATGAAGTCTCATGGAATTTTTATAAGGGTAAAAAACTTGCTGGTGACGTAAAAACGAGCATTTCTCAATAAATAAAGATTTTTCAAAAGAATAAATTCTCATATTTAGAAATTTATTTTGATAAAAAATGCAATTTTTGAAATCAACACATTGAAATTAGTCAGTGATAATTTTTTCATAATTCCTTATGATAATTAAATTTTTGGATAAAAATTAAATACATTATAAATATACGGTCAGTATTATGACATCATAATAGCCCAAAAAGTGATATAATAAATACTATAGATTCATTCTCAACTAAAAATGAATTTTCCAATTCTTAGAGTAATAAAATATTAAAAATCACCCCTCTAAAAATACCATGGTAAAAAACCATGAGATGACCAATGGTTTTGTATTTTTTATTAACTAGGTTTCCAAGGCCTAAGTTTGGAAATTAATAAACAATTCCTTCACTTTTGCTATTAATACCCACCCATTCTCCCATCACTCTTCACCCCAAAGCCTTTAATCCTGAAGTTCCTCTCATTTTCCCTTTCTAGAACCCTCTTAACGAGCTTCTAAGGTTCTAAGGAGCTCCTCCCAAGCTTTTAAAAGCACACTCTCAAGGTAAGGGATCCCCTCCCTCCTCTTTTCCATTCAAGCACTTCCTTTTTAATAAGTATTTTGATTCTCAATTGATTATGTTGCCTTGTGTTTATAAACATTCCTTTACTATCCAAATGTTTCCCAAATAATAAGAAATTACCTTCTTATCTCATTTATATGCCCAAGTGCTTTACCATGGGGTGCTCTGGTCCTCTTCATCAAGAAAAAGGACGGGTCAATACATCCTTGCATCGACTAGTGAACTCAACAAGATCATGATAAAGAACAAATATCCCATAGCATAGATTGATGACTTGTTCAATCAACTATGTGTAGCCTAATACTTCTCTAAGGTGGATCTTCAGTTGGGATATTATCAAATAAAGGCTAAGAAAGAGAATATTCCTAAGATCGATTTTTGTACAATATATAAACACTATGAGTACATAGTAATGCCATTTAGAATCACTAATTATCCAAAAAATTTCATGGATTTGATGAATAAGATCTTTAGATATTACCTTGATAAATATATGGTGGTATTTATAGATGATATTCTCATATACTCCAAAATAAAGGAGGAACACAAGGAGAATTTGAATACTATACTGAAGACTTTGAGAAAAGAGAAGTTATATGAGAAGTATAGTAAATGTGAGTTTTGGATGGATAAAGTAACATTATTAGGGCATGTTATCACCAAAAAAGGGATATATGTGGATCCTTTAAAGACATAGGTGATCTAGGAATGAACCAGAACAACATCTATAATTAAGATCCATAGTTTACTTGGATTAGATGGGTACTATCATCGATTTGTGAGAAACTTATCATGATTGTCAAGCTCACTAACCAAGAAAATTCATAAGGAAGTAATGTTTCTATGGTCCGATGAATGTGAGGAGAGATTCAAAGAGTTAAAGTGGAAGTTAATCACTAAACTTGTACACAAACTACCCACAAGTGGGGAATAATTTGTGATCTATAGTGATGCGTCCAGGGAATGATTGGATTGTGTATTCATGAAAAATGATAAAGCGATAACCTATGCCTCCCAAAAATTAAAGATACATGAACACAACTACCCAATGCATGATCTGAAGTTGCTTGCATTAATCTTTACATTAAAGATTTGGTGACACCATCTCTTTGGGGAGAAGTGTGATATATATACAGATTATAATATCCTTAAGTAAATATTCACACAAAAGGATATCGATATACACCAATGAAGGTGGTTAGATTTGATCAAAGATTATGACTGTTCAATCCATTACCATCCTAGAAAGGTGAATAAAGTGGTAGATGCTATGAGTAGAAATGATCTTGAAACCTTATCCATGATGAGGATTGAGAGGAATCTAATATTCTTGGACATGAAAAGGATGGAAATAGGAATAGAAAAAGGATTGTCATCCTACCTTGGTCAAATAATTGCTCAACCATCCATTCTCAAGAAGATCAAGGAGTCTTGAAAAGATGATGTGGAGCTATAGATAAAGGTAGAAAATATTCTAAATCTTAACTTTTCTAAATATATATTTATAAGGTTTGGAACCCATATATTTGTCTCATAAAAACTAGAACTGAAGAGGGAACTTCTAGATGATGCTCATAACTCATTCTTCTCTATTCATCCATGGATCACTAAGATGTACAAAGATTTGAAGAAAAAAATTTCCTGGGAAAACATAAAGAGGGAGATTTTAGAATTTATATGTTGATGCTTGGTATGCTAATAAGTAAAGGATGACTGATAGTAGTCTAAGGGTATTGTGAAGCCATTACCCATACCAATATGGATATGGGAAAACATAACCATGGATTTTTTCATTGGACACCCCAAGATATCTAAAGGCTATAACTTTATTTGGATGGTAGTCGATCACCATACCAAGTTAGCACATTTCATTTCTATCAAGGAAAATTTATCTCTTGAAAAACTCTCCAATATATACATAAGAGAAGTGGTAATATTTTATAGAGTACCACTCTCCATTATATATGATTGAGATCCAATGTTTACCTTGAGGTTCTGGAGAAGCCTTCAACAAGCATTGAATACAATGCCGAGTTCCAACACTGCTTATCACCCTCAAAATTATGATTAGTATGAGAGAATCATTCAACCTCTAGAAGATATTATGAGATCATGTTTAGTGGATTTACAAGGATGTTGGGATCAATACCTTCCCTAGGTAGAGTTCTCATATAAAAAAAGTTTTCATTTTAGAATTTAAATGAAATATTATAAGGCTTTGTATGAGAAGAGGTGTCAGTCTCCAACATGCTGGGATGAAGTTGGAGAGGGGAATCTGATAGGACCTAATCTTGTCCAAGAGATGATTGAAAATGCTTAAATCATTTAATGTCATATGAAATCTATGAAAATTAGGTAGAAAATATATGTGAATAATCATCAACAAGACCTAGAGTTTGAGGTTGGAGATGAGGTGTTCCCCTATATATCACCATGGAATAAAGTCTTTAGGTTTGGGAAGAAGGGTAAGCTTAGTCCTTTAACATCTTGACCCAGATGCCACTGAACTGGTGCTCTGAGCCAGTGGGTCACTAGGCCTCAAGTGCACCTTCTCGCACACTAGAGGCTATAAACTAGAAGCGAGGGAATATGGTGTGATAGTGGGGATACTATTCCCTCATATCAGAGTAGAAACAATGTAAAAATAGCTAATTATCATACACATCAAAAAGTAAACAGAGTGCAGAAGCAATAAACAACTAAAACATAACATGTTGTAATAATAAATGAAATGATGTAAAATCCCAAAAAACTATGTCATACAATACAACACTGGACACCCACTGGTCCGACCGTATAGATACAAAAGTACGGAAGAAACTGAAAGTAAAAGTACAGGGCATTACTACTAACTTCGAGCCAAATCATGTACCTGATCTCCAGACACTGTCGAATTGCTCCAGCCCGATCAGGAGAACCACTCGAGCTGCTCCGCTCGATCATGCAACATCGGGCATCTGCCCTATCCACCATGAAACTCGTGATCAACATGAAAAGTAGACATAAAGTCAACACGTACACCGAGGTTCACATGAAGGGATGAGAAAGAATCTCAGTAGGACACCCTGACAAGCAACCAATAACTATGCTACTATAAGTGTATGAAAAAAAAATGTGCTCAACCTAGCTGAAGCACAACCAAAAGGTAAGCAAAATCAACGTGATCCCACAGTCAAACCCAGGGTCCGTAATCCCTATCAATTGGGTAAGTGCCACCACATATGTCCATATCTATATATGTATACATATATAGTCCCATACCTATATATATATATATACATAAATATGAATATTCATTGGTATGTGAATCAATAACATGAAACCACATTAGCAGTAGATCCTTGGGTCCGTAATCCCAATCGTCTGGACATCCTGTGCAAGGGAATTGAGAAGGATGTCGTGCCAGTCGAGCTATGTACCATTAAGTCGATCTTTGAGTCCTTAATCCCATAGACATATACCTACTTCAGCCAAAACCATAAAGTCTCTGAGCAATCTACGTCACCACAAGGGATACTCGTCCTACCTGGGTTCACCCATACTCACCTCCAATCACCAACAAGGATACCGTATACTGATGGTCAATCCTGTAAAGATCACAACCACCATGGCCACGCTGTAATAACACAAGTGTCAGACCACGAAGGGATGGATCCAAGGAACTCGTCCAAGGAATCCTCATGAAAAGTGTGAAACACAAAGGGATGGATCCAATGAACTCATCCAAGGCATCCACATCATAAGTCTAGACCATAAAGGGATAGATCTAAGGAACTCGTCCAATGAATCCACATCAAGTCCCATGGGCGTCCTTGTGTAAACTCATCCTAGGCACTAGTTAGGGTCCTAGGAGTATGTCGATAGCACATGTCCTACGTGATACCAAGCAAGATGGATTCACAGGGTAGCAAGGCCTGAGATATCCCATAGAATCAAGACCTAAGGGGCATACTCAACCCAAGGCATCCACTACCACATTCTAGATCCATGGAGGGCAGTCCACGACATTTATAAAACCAATCAAGAATCACACACGAGTATAAACACTAATGTAAACCATTTCAAATTCCATTAAAATACATGGGTATACCTACCCAGTCATCATAGGTCGATGAGAGAATAATCATCCCCACTATATATCCCAAACCAACAAGTCCGTCCAAGGAATTCCTACATCGGGTAATCTATGTATCACTCAAGGCATAAAAGCAAACACTTAAGGCTCAATAACCAAGTCCTGGCTTCCACCTCAGGTTACCAGTAAAACATCAGAGAAGCATGGATCAAAAGCTGGATCCTAGGAGAGCACGTCTGGGCATCCCAACAAGCAAGAAAGACGCCTCATTTTAGGATCAACAGCCACCAACCAGGAAGTAACTCTGGTAAATATGTATTCATCATCAAAACCAAGTCAGATATAAATAAACAAGTGAGGGTGGCCTAAATTCCCAACCCAAAACTCCATCCATAGCCCCATGGGATTACCAGTTCGTCATAGGTTCTAGGTGACACCCAAACACCATCTCTACCCAAACCCGATGTACAACTTTGGGTCAACAAAACAATGGGCACCGCTGGGTCCCTCAAGTAAAGCACTGAAGAGGCATCCTACTCAGGATCCTCCAGGTAAACACGAGTGAAGTCATCCTACTCAGGATCCCTAGCTATAAAAGGTGAAGGAGGAATCCTACACGAGATCCTCTAATGGTAAGAAAATAAATGCATTTTACATGGGATACTCAGTACAAAATGAAATAACAGGGATCCTAAAAGGGAATACCTAGATCAATATATATGAAAAGGCATCCCTCAGGAGATCCTTAAAAGCATCAGGTCTCACAGCCTCATAGGTCAGAAGGGCATGCCTCACAAGGGGAATGTACTTAAAATCAAAGGTCATGAGAGATAGGTCATAGCTCATCTCTGATCAAGATCTCAACTAGGTTGGTCCGAACACCCAAAAGATCACTCACATTCAAGTCCCGCTTTTAGAAGACAAATTGATTCAATAAATGGAGGAAGAAACTCTCCATTTATATAAAATCCCCAAAATACCCATTAGGAGTCCTCTGAATGATCCATGGGTTTTACCATCACGATCTACGCATAAAACTACTCAGAATGGACTACTCACGGGTCCAATTCCGACACTGAGGTGAGAATATATGAAAAAACCTCAAAGGGTTATAAGAGGAAAGTACACAGGGTGTCCCCATGGGTACAAAAAATGTACCCCCGCAACCCCACTTGGGCATGTACCACCGCCGGCCTGGGCATGTAAATACCCCAGGTACACGACGTGTGAAATGGGTACACGACATGTACCCGATACGGGGTACATTCCCGTGTCCCTCAACCGGCCTAGCCAGATACATAGCCAAGCCATGTACATCTACACGGTGTGCTACCCTACACGGGGTCTGGCCGTGTACTCCACATGTTCGTGTACCATTACATGGGTAGCCTGACCGGGTACTCGGCCACACAGCCAAGTACCAGTACACGACGTGTATACCCCATACACGACGTGTACTCCTTAAAACTTAATCTTCCATGAACAGGAAGAACACACAGTGTGTCACCCCATACTACATGCAGTGTAACCTGGTTTCCCTAAATGGGAAACCCTTGGATCACCCAAAACCACCGTTTAAACCCCCCAAATCAGCAGATCGAGCACTAGGGACCGCATACAAGCACAAATAGGGATATAACAACTTGAAACAATGAATTTAAAGGGGTTTTGAAGCAAATATTAAAATCGTATTACCTTCGAGTGGAAACCGCCAAATCTTCGCTTGATTTTACCATCCACAATCGCCATACGCCGACTCAGAACGTCGAGGGCTTCACAGCGGCACCTCATTTCATCCCTCCCTCCATCTCTTTATCCCTCTCCCCTTTTCTCCCTTAGTTCATGATGAAGGAGTATCCATAGGAGGAATGCATGATAAGGAGGAGGAAAAATAGAAAAGAAGGAAAAAAAGAAAAGAAAAAAAAGAAAAAAAAGAGGGGGGGGGGGTCGGGGCCGGCCCCGACGCCCAACTCGAGTTTATGCCTTGCCTAAGATAAACTCCCCATTCCAAACTCAATGGAAGAGATAAAATCTCAATCCAATGCTCCATTAAAAAGATAATTCTGAATGAACATATACAAACAATTTAATATTTAATTTATTAAATATTAAATATTAATTATTCTGCCAAAATTCGAATGGCTTGGATTCCTACCAAACTCATCTCCCAGGGTAAACGCCCTATTCCAGGACAAATGGAGTGGTCAAAAAAATTATACAATATCATATTCTACGGGAAAAGACTATTTTACCACTTTATAATCATTTAAAAGTAGAAATTCAAATTTCTTCTCAAAACTGTAGTATGAAAAAGCACAGGTCTTTACAAACTCCCCACCATAAACATTCTCATCCCCGAGTAGCCTGGTGAAAGGACCAACAATCATGCTCCCAACCCGAGCATCTACATAACCAGAGTATCTAGACTGTCCAATGACCAATCTCATAGCATCAACAACTACCTTCTACACGGAAGACATTTAACTACGACCGATCTGGTACTCCCCATCATAGGAATACCCTTATCATCATCTCACAACCAAACTCTGAGCATAACGGCTCATAGAAATGCCAAAGTTTCAGCTGAAAACGAGGGTCACCACCCTCAAATGGCCAATGGTGTGCTCCCCACCATATGGATTACCTTAAACTGCTCCCTGAGTGCAACCTTAATAGGTTCCCCTCCTCAACGGGGAAAACATTTAGAGAGAAAAAGGAGATCGGTGTAGAGACGATGCTCTATCATCATACTCAAGATGAATCAATATAGCACATGATCATATCTAATAAGAGTAAACTAATATTCCAACAAGTCATATACAAATACCTCTGATCCATGCTTACATCCTGTCAAAACCTGACCAGGATTCAGCCAGGGTCAACCATCTCACGGTACCCCAACATTTCACGATGTCACCTTTACCTCAGAGGGACATTCTAACACAACTTCCAGGATCCAAGTCCACAGAAAGTCTTAAAAACATCGGTCTTTAGCTCACACCTGACCACTCAATGATTTAGATTCAAATGATACCACGTGCAACCAATGTGTATCTATATCACCTGACCCATACACATGGTGTCGTACCAGTCACGAGCGTCTACCCACACTCTGACTACATTATCAACAATGGAAACATTGGTCGACTAGGCCAGACACCCGAACAATCCTTCCTGTTAAAGCGAGTCTTGGGAGACAAGTACCCAAGGTGCTTCATCAAAATATAAAGGCATTAGCATGCCTATAACGCAAAAATCAAGCACCTACCATGCCTCGATCTCGAAATGAGTTTAAAACCAAGCTCACCACCAAAAAAGGCACCATAAAAACACAAGCCAACCTATCACATAGGTTGCCCTCGAACAAAACAGACATCGACCTACAAGGGTCTGAGTCAACTAAGGGTCTCTAGGTCTCCCACCTTGCCCTATAGATAAAACCTCTCAAAAGAAGGTAAAGATCATAATGAACTATGAAGGTAAAAACTGAAAACATGACCTACAAGGCCCCCTGATCCTCTCCAAGAATCCTCAGAAGAAACTGCTCCTTGGAGGTCACAAAACCAACACAGAAGGAAAACCAAACTGACACTCATCAGGTATCCACATATGATAATACCCCCCAAAGGTCCAGTTCACAAGAAAAGTCCTGGTATCTATCAGCATCATACTTAGTGATCCAACTAGATAACCACATAACTGATAAACAACACCCAAAAAAGGGTCACAAAAAGGTCATTACATGCCATATCGACCAACTAGGGTCACTGCACCTCTTGTGCATGAGGACTGAGTCGCCATCCTCAAAAAAAAATGCCTCGACATAGATCCACATAAACTACCATCCAAGTGAAATAGATATGTAAGTAGGCCCCTAAAGGCCTCAGTCGTTAGTAAAATCACGCACTAGCAGGCCTATATGATGTGAATCCTACGTGCCAAAAATGATGCATGAGACGCCTCCTACCTTTGTCGACCAAGAGTCAAAATCCATCTCTAGCCTCTTGATAATATCCGCACAACATGTGCATCTCTCAAGGTGAAAATCATATACAACTGTAACATTGAAAAACAGAACAACAATCCCATAGCTTGATAACCAAGACTTGTTACCGAAATAAGCATTCTCGATGCACCAGTCTGATATCCATCATAGGTTCTGAAACATTCCTAATAATCATGTCTACCATATCCCAAATAGTAAAGACCAGGAAAAGAAAATAGCTCTGATAACACTTTGTAACATCCCGACCCGGATGCCACCGAACTGGTGCTCCAAGCTGGTGGGTCACTAGGCCTCAAGCGTGCCTCCCCATACGCCAGAGGCTACTAACTAGCAGCGAGGGCCTAAGGTGTGATAGTGGAGAGACTATTCCCTTATATCAGAGTAGTGATATTGGAAAAATTAGCTAAGTATCATACAGAATGGAAAGTAAACAGAGTGAGGAAGCAGTAAACAACTGAAACTGAACATGCTGTAATAATAAATGAAATGCTATAAAATCCCAAAAAACTATGTCATACAATACAACATTGGTAACCCAATGGGATAAACATACAAATATAGGAGTACAAAAGAAACTAAAAGTAAAAGTACAAGACTCTACTACTAAATCCAATCCAAATCATGTAACCAATCTCCAGAAACTGTTGAACTGCTCTAGCCTGATCAGAAGAACCACTCGAGCAGCTCCGTTTGATCATGAAACACTGGGCCTCATCCCTATCCACAATGAAACACATTATCAACCTAAAAAGTAGACATAAGGTCTAAATTTACACCAAAGTGCACGTGTAGGGGTGAGAAATAATCTAAGTAGGCCACCCCAACAAGTAACCTATAACTATACTACTATAAGTGTATGTAAAAATGATGTGCTCAGCCTAGCTGAAGCACAACCAAAACGTAAGCAAAACCAACGTGAGCCCATAGTCGAACCTGGGGTCTGTAATCTCTATCAACTGGGAAATTTCCACCATGGATGTCCATATCTATATATATATACATGTATAGTCCCATACCTATATATATATACATAAATATAAATATTCATTGGTATATGAATCAATAACATGAAACCACATCAGCAATCGATCCTTGGGTCCATAATCCTAATCATCTGGACATCCTGTGCAATGGAATTGAGCTAGACGTCATGCCACTCATCCTGTGTACCATTAAGTCGATCTATGGGTCTGTAATCCCATCAAAATATACCTACTTTGGCCAACGCTGGAAAGTCTCTGAGTAAGCTATGTCACCACATGGGATATTTATCCTACCTGGGTTCACTCGTACTCACCTCTAATCACCAACAAGGATACCGTATACTGACAGTCAATCCTGTAAAGATCACAACCACCACGACCATGCTGTAATACCCCAAGTGTCAGACCATGAAGGTTCAGATCCACAAAAATCGTCCAAGGAATCCTCAAGAAAAGTGTAGACCACAAAGAGCCGAATCTAAGGAACTCATCCAAGGCATCCACATAAGAAGTCTAGACTAATAAGGGATGGATCCAAGGAACTCGTCCAAGGAATACACATTGAGTCCCATGAGTGTCCCAGTGGAATCTTGGTTTAGGAATCGGTTTGGTTACTAGGATCATGTCAACAATACATGTACTATGTGAGCCCAAGCAATCCAAATATATGGTTTAGTAAGGCATGAGAAATCCCATAGAATTAAGACCCAAGGGGCATACTCAACCCAAGGTGTCCACTACCATGTTCCAAATCCATGGAGAGCTTTCCATGGCATCTATCAAACTAATCAATCATCATACATGAGTTTACCCACTCATGTAAACCATTTCACATTCCATCAAAAGACATGGGTATACCTACCCAGTCATTACAGGGAAAGGAGAGAGCAATCATCCCCACCACATATCACAATCCAATGAGTCCTTCCAAGGCATTCCTACATCGAGGAATCCAAGAATAACTCAAGGCGTACAAGCAAACACTTACGGCTCAACAACCAAGTCCCAGGTTCCACCTTAGGGTACCAGTAAAACATCGAAGAAGCATGGATCAAAATACAGATCCCAGGAGAGCACATTCAGGCATCCCAACAAGAAATAAAGGCGCCTAATGTCAGGATCAATAGCCACCAACCAAGAAGCACCTCTAGTAAACATAGTTGCATCAGCAAAACCAAGTTAGATATAAATAAATGAGTGAGGGTGGCCTGAACACCCAACCCAACACTCCATCCATAGCCCCATGGGCTTACTAGTTCGGTACGGGTTCTAGGTGACACCCGAACACCATCTCTACACAAACTCGACGTACAACTCAGGGTCGGTCAAACAAAAAGCACCGTTGAGTCCCTTAAGTCAAGCACTAAAGAGGCATCCTACTTGGGATCCTCCAGTTAAACACAAGCTAAGGCATCCTACTCTGGATCCCTAGCTATAAAAGGTGAAAGAGGAATCCTACAAAGGATCCTCTAATAGTAAGCAAATAGAGGCATCCTACACGGGATCCTCAGTATGATACATAAGAACATGGATCCTAACAGGGACTCTATAGATCAACATATAAGAAAAGGCATCCCTCATAATATCCTTAGAAGTAATAGTTCTCACGACCTCATAGGCTAGAAGGGAACATTTCACAAGGGGAACATCCTCAAAAGCAAAGGTCTCAGAAGATAGCTCACAACTCATCTCAGATCAAGATCTCAACTAGGTTGGTCCGAAAACCCAACCGATCACTCATGTTCAAGTCTCACTTTTAGGAGACAAATGGATTTGATAACTGGAGGAAGAACCTCTCCATTTAGATAAAATCCACAAATACCCCATTAGGATTCCTCCGAACGCTCCACGGGCTTTACCACCGCAATCTATGTGGAAAACTACTCAGAATGAACTACTCACAAGTTTAATTTTGAAACCTAGAAGAGAAGATACGAAAAACCCTCAGAGGGTTATAAGAGAGAAGTACATGACGTGTCCCCATGGGTACACAACATGTACTCTCATAGCCCCACCTGGGCATGTACCACCACCAGCCTGGGCGTGTAAACACCCCAGGTACACGGTGTGCGAAACGGGTACACGGTGTGTACTCGATACAGGGTACACGGTGTGTACCCAATATAGGGTACATTCCTATGCCCCCCAAACGGCCTGGCCAGATACATGGCTAGGCCGTGTACTTCTACACGACATGATTCCCTACAAAGGGTCTGGCCATGTACTCCACACGGTTGTGTACCCTTACACAGGTAGCCATGCCCGGGTACTTGGACACACGACCAAGTACCAGTACATTGTGTCTATACCCCATACACGATGTATAATCCTTAAAACTTCATCTTCCCCAAATAGAAAGAACACACAACATGTTACCTCAGACTACATGCCATGTAACCTACTTTCCCTGAACATGAAACCCTCAGATTTCCCAAAACCCCTATTTAAACCCCCAAATCAGAAGATTGGTCCACTAGGGACCGCATACAAGAATAATAGGGATATAACAACTTGAAAAAATTAATTTAAAGGGTTTTTTGCAAAAAATATTAAAATTGGACTACTTTAAGGTGGAAACCACCAATTCTTCACTTGATTTCACAATCCATGATCTCCATACACCGACTCAACTTGTCGAGGGCTTCGTAGTAGCACCTCATTTCCTACCTCCCTCTCTTTATCCCTATCCACTTTTCTACCTTAGGTAACAAAGAATGAGGAGACACAAGAAGCATTCATGAGAAGGAGTAAAGAATAGAAAATAAAGAACAAGAAAGAAAATAAAAGCAAAAGAAAAAAGAAAAAAGAAGAAAAAATAGGGATCTGGGCCGGGCCCGATGCCCTACTCAAGTTTATGCCTCGCCTAGGATAAACTCTCCGTTACAAACTCAATGACGAAGACATAATCTCAATAAGGTTCTCCATTTAAAAGATACGTCTGAATGGACATATACAAACAATTTAATACTTAATTTATTAAATATTAAATATTAATTATTCCGCCAAAATTCAAACGGCTCAGATTCCTACCAAACTCCTGTGCTAGGGTAAACAACATATTCAGGGACCACCAGAGCGGTCATAAAAATTATCCAAGATTTTATTCTAGGGTAAAAAGATTGTTTTACCCCTTTACAATCATTCAAAAGAAAAAATTGAAATTTCTGCTAAAAAATGCAGTCCAAAAAAGCACAGGTCTTTACAAGTCCTGGATACATTACCCCCTTTGAGATTCTTGATTTCATCAGAGTTGTGTCCTATCAACTAGTGATACCACATAACCTATCTCAAGTACATGATGTGTTCCACATGTACCTCTTAAGGAATTATATAGTAAACCCCTAACATATACTAAATTCGGAGGTGGTTCCATTGAAGAATGATATTTCTTATGAGGATCATATGGTGAAGATCTTCAATCATAGAGACAAAAATATAAAAAAATACAACTCACTTTTTCAAGGTACTATGGTGAAACCACAAGTTTGAGGAGGAAACATTAGAACCATACGAAGAAATGAAACATAAGTATTCTCATCTATTTTAGGGTATAAAATGAAAATTTGAGGATGAAATTTTTAAAGGGGGGAATAATATAATGACCTAAACTTTTATAAATGAAATTTACTTTTAAAATTAATACATGCCTCATTAAGTATTGTCATTATATTAAAATAATGCACTATATTTCATTATTATTTTGGAACATTATAAAATATAGTAATAATTCATCTATTTGGTGCAAAGACTATTAAGAATCATGATCATTGATAATAAAATCATTATACAATGCCTATTAAGATTAATATATCTTAAGGGTCATAATAAAATCTAATTGATGTAAAAGGATGAAGTGATAGCCTTAACTAGTATGATCATACCTTATGCGACTCTTAGAACTCCTGAGGGAGATGGAATCACTAGGATTCGTCCTTGACCAAGATCAAGTTGAGAATTAATAATTGAAAATTGAGTAGAACCATTTATGGGATAAGTTCAAGATTATAGAGATCACTGCCCAAACTATGTTCATTGAACCACCCCAATAAAGTAATACTATTGCACTCCTTACCCTTAGGGAGCATGCTGGAGTAATAAAGAGGTTATATATCCAAACCCTAGTAGTATGAATATGTAAATTTTATTTTTAGAAATAAGATAATGGTTATATTGATCCTTTTTTCATTATTATTTTATATACACTTGAGTATAAAATGAATTTGATAAAAATTTTATTTTTATATAAAGAAACCAAAATTTTATTTTTGGAAAGTATATATAATTTCAATTAAAATAATCATCTATGGTAAATTCAATAATTTTAGATAATAGTTATTTTCATGGAATAGTATTATAAAATACTATTTATTTGAATATTAATGATAATATAATTTAATAAAGTCCCATATAATTTTTATAAGGGAAAACAAGTTGTTGATGTCATAAAAACTAGTATATTTCAATAAATAAGATTTTTTTAAGAGGAAATTATCATATTTTGAAAAAAATATTTTGATAAAAAAATGTCATTTTTAAAATTAGCACATAAAAATCATCCAATATAAAATTTTTCAAAATTTTATAGTTGTTTTTTTTGTGTAAAAATTAAATATAGTAGGCATTATGGCATCATAATAGCCAAAAAAGTGATGTAATAAATATCATAGATGCATTCTCAACCAAAAATGGATTTTCCATTAAAATAATGCCTTCCTAAAATGGAATTTCCCAGGTGTGGATTTTTCGAACCCTACACACCAAGAAACCCCCTCCTCACGAAGGGATCACTCCGGAGAGAGCCCCAGTTGGGAAGGAGCTGTTGCCAACCGAGATGGCAGAGCGTCCTAGAGGGTACGACCCGAGCGGTGATGGTTCAACTCAAAAATATGTCAGCACATGTGGGTTACAGCTCATTTCTTTAAAATAATGTGTTTTTAAATTTATAAGATTAATTTTATAAACTTATAATGAATATTCAAAAAACATGTAATGTATTTTAATTTTTTAAAAACAATTCTTTATGAACAAGAAAAACTTTCACATCATGAATGATACTATTTTAAGGTGTTAGGTTCTTTAAATAATAAAATATTAAAAACCACCCTCCTTGGAAAATTCCATTGGTAAAAACTATGGTAAGGCCAATGGTTTTGTATTTTTTATTAACCAGGTGTCCAAAGCCTAATTTTGGAAATTAATAAACAATTACCTATCTTTTGCTAAATACCCACCCATTCTCCCATCACTCTTCAATCCAAAGACTTGAAGAATGAATTCACTCTCATTTAACCTCTCTATATCCCCACCATGGAGTTTCTATGGTTCTAAGGAGCTTCTCATAAGATTTAAGAAGCAACCTCTCATGGTAAAAGATTCTCTCCCTCCTTTTTTCCATTCAAGCACTTCCTTTATAATAAGCCTTTTGATCCTCAATTGATTATATTGTCTTGTGTTTATGAAAATTACTTTACTGTCCAAATGTTTCCTAAATAACGAGATACTAAATCCCTATCTCATTTATCACTTCCATGAACTTTTATGTACACCCATTATGTTTCCAAAATTATCCCTTGATTTTACATTCCATACCTTTATATTGGGAATACCCAACCCAATTTTCATTTAAGGGTATTCACCTAGATATAACTATCTTTCATTGATTGGGTACTTCCATGTATGAAACACATATTCTTTAATATTGTTATTTAAATGATGAAATATGTTCTTATGTTATATGATCGATGTGGCACAAGTAAATTTAGACATATGAAGGGTGCATCCTGATAATGCTCCAATGCATTGGGTAATGTTTTCATATCATGAGATATTATAATGATTAAAAATTTTATCAATGAAAGTTCACTTATTATAATTATAAAACACATAATAAAAGTATTATCATCATAAATTAATAATGATATATTAGTCATAAAATAATCCAATAAGAATGAAAAATATTATATAAGTACAATAAATAGAAAATAATATGATGAGAATAGGAAAATTTGGATATTCTCGATCCACTAGAATGACCACACACATGAACAAAGTTGTAGAAATAAAATATAATGTTAAAAATATAATATTCATTTTGAAGATGAAATTATATATAACTATGATATAAAATAGAAGTTAATGGATAATGAATGAAATTAGTGGTATTTATTGAAATTAAGGAACCTATACCATTGGAATAACAACCTAACCATTTGAATAGTAATCTAACTATTAGGAATAGTAATCTGGACAATAGAATAATAACCTCACCTATTAAAGTATAAATAAAATTTATGAATCTTATAAATAAAAATATGATATATTTATATCATGGTATAATTAAATAATTTTAAAAAAAAAATGATAAATTAAATGTTGGTATTTTTATAAAATGTAAATGTTTATTTATAAATTATAATTAATATAATGATTTAAAATAAAATTAATTTTAATAAAATAAGATTCATAAATTAATATTATGTTGTATTATAATTATAATTTAATTTTATGTGACTTTAATTAATTTTTCAAAGGGTCAAAAATCGATTATAATATTAAAATCGATATTTTTTGAATAAATGACGATTTTATTTAAAAATTAAAATTTTCATATTTAGAAAATTATTTTCATAAAATAGATTTAATTTTTGAAATCTACATGTTGAAAAATGGTTAGGGTGAATTTTTGGGATTTTTCTAAAATAGTTGATATTGTAGTGAATAGTGAAATACAATAATTTACGGTATTCAACATTATAAGCTAAATACATGAAATTTTTAGTCATAGATGATGTAAAAAATCTTTGGTTTGAACTCTCCTGAACCATTTACAATATTTAGTGATAAAAATTAACACTATTGGTAGTCTTGATCCAAAATAATAAGCTAATGAATATAATAACAAAAAATACCACTCTCCCCCCATAAATACCACCCTTTCTCATCACACATTCTAAGCCTCATATATTGTCAATATTCTGAACAATTCCCTTACCAAGCCTCTCCCTCACATGGAATATTTATTGTTATCAATAAAATACCAATTCCAAGTTCCTTAAGGGGTCCTTCCAAGAGGTGACATTCAAGAGGTACCTTTTTTAAACCATCTCTTTTAATTTCATTTATTCTTATACTTTCTCCTCACCTCCTTCATCTATAAAAGAATAATAACTCCAGTATCATGTATATACTGTAATTTTATATTTCTAATGAAATATCCTATATCCACCCCTTTTCTTATCTCCTCTTATTCAAAGAAACAAAACTGTTGTTCAAATTATGGCGGTTTACCTTTTCCATGGATAATGAGTTTTTGTTTTCCATTACCACCTTCAAGACTGGTCATAAAACTATTATTATGGTTAAAAAAGATTTTAATATGTATATTATACCTTTTTTCATGTTTTGTAACTAATATATAGACATAATATTAAATAAAACGAATCTAGTTCATAATGATTGGAAAACTGCCAAAATAAACTAAACAATTATCATTAACGTTTTATCAAATAAATATTCATCATAATAGAAAAAAATGATATATGGTACCATTTGGAATTATGAAAGTACATTAATACCATAAAATTTAACTTCTATATAATTATTCCCATTTTATAGGAACTTCTATAATTTTACACAAGAAAACTGACCATGAAACCATGAAAACAAATGCTCCTGGAATGATGAAATTGAACTCTATAACTCATCAAAATGGCCATAAATGAACTAAAGAAAATTATAATAAATAAATTAAATATATAATAGGTTATTAATTAATTAATTAATGAATATAATTTTATTATTCTATACATTAATTTCAATTTCAAAATGCATTCGGACAAAAGGGAAGGGATCTCTCAGAACCTCCATATTTACTTTGGGCTATCCTTTCTCTTTATTTTACTAAATTTATCTCTTTATTATTATTATATAATTCTCTTATATTATATTTATATCTACCAAAAATATGTATGTAGACAAATCCATATTTCTTTGATGGGGAATTACATGTTTTAAAAGGTTCCCTTATGAATTCCTCTTAATAAGCAAACCCGAGTAAAGTGAACTTCTCAGTTTCTTACCCTTTTTCAAGTATACTCCATAAATTGTTTGAATCCACCAATATTTTCAAAAAACAACTCATTTTTTCATGAAAAATTATTTTATTTTATTTCTGGTTTTATGAAAACAATTATTAATTTATCCTTTTTAAGTACTCTTTATTCTTTTCCTTAAAATCATGTTAAAACGAAAAATTTACAAATACACCTAATCACTATTTTTTCATGTTTTCACTTAATTTGGACATAATTTATCATGATCTATGATTATTTTACCTTATGAATGTACTAGTATGATTTTAATCCATTCTTTCATGGGCACCATTATGATACACCCATTGTCCATGCCATATGACATGATTACGATACCAATTTCTTTCCATGTGCAACCCTTATGTTTACTACTAATGATTGTTTCTTTATGTGGAACAAATATGCATGAACATGTTATTATGGGTGCACCCAGATAACACTCCAATGTATTGGGTAATTTTTAGTCTCATGAAAAGTCATTTATGAGATTAATGGGTAAACCTAATCCATTATGGGACTTTATCCACCATGTGATATAGTCTTGGTAGTTAGCCTTGAATCATGTTTATGTAATGTTATATATTACCACCACATTCCTATGTTTCCATTATCTAATGAATATTAAATAAAAATTTCTTTTATTTTAGTTTAATTTTTTCTAATTATGTACATAGTCTTCCAAAGACACTAGACTTTTAGATCCTTGGTTTGTATTTAATAGATATTTATGCTTATAATCATGCAATAATATATATAAAAGGATAGGGTGTCTATAGTTGATATCAGAGCATAGTCTAGTTATTTTTGGATATTAGGACTAGAACACTTTAGTAATAAATTTAGGGATAATTTTATCACCATGGATAACCTAGATTGAAACATAAGGAATCACAAGTTAGGATATAATTTTAATTTATAAGTTTATCCTTCGATGTTCATAATTTTCTTTTTATATGCTCATTAGATAGTTATTCCATCCCCCTAACTATGTTTTATTTCTTTTTCTTAGATAATGGTGGGAAATAGGAGAACCTATTCCAACAATCAATGTGATAGACAATGTGATGATTTACCTAATGATATTCCAAATCTGATGGGAAAGGGATCCCAGAACTTCATAAAAACATTGAATCAACTAGACCAAGTTCTGAATAATAACTTGAATCATGTGGAATTTCCTCCTTCTCCTAATAAAGATAAAGTTGTAGTCAAATCCTTTATGTGAAAAAATCCTTTTATATTTTAGTGGATCTTCCGATCCCCTCATCGTAGAACAATAAATTAACTCCATTAAGAAGATATTTTATATCCATTAATACTAAGAAGAAGAGAAAGTCATACTGGCAGTCTATAATTTTGATGGGGAAGATGATTAGTGGTGGACACTGATCCAAAATAAAAAGTTTAAGGAGTAAATTGATTCCTTAAAATGGGAAGAATTCAATAAATTAATTTTCAATAAATATTTTCCCCAAACTCCCCATCTTAAGATGGAGAGGTAGTTCCTTAGTATAAAGAGAAAGGAATATGATTCTATCAAAGCATACGAGGAAAACTTCACAAGGCTTTCATGGTATGCTTACATCTTTTTCATTATCATTTAAAGTAAGGTGGAATGATTCTTTAGTGGATTAAAGTCAAGTCTATGAAAAACATTTAGGATTCATGACTTTGTCAATTATGAAGAGATTGTTCATTATGCCCTTAAAGTTGATATGGAAATCGGTTATTCTTAGTGGTATCATGGGACTATAGACAAGAATTGTAAGATGAAATTATCTTTAGGATGTCCAATAGAAAAATATTATGAAGGAAATAAAACCCATTATCCCACTTGTCAAAAGTTTGGGAAGAATCATCTTGGAAACTACCTAAGGGGAACCATAAGGTGTTTTAAGTATGGAAATGAGGGGCACCATGTTAATCAATGCCAAAGTAAAATGAAAAAACCTACTAATGAAGAAGTGGAAAAGAAGGTTCAGATGAACACTATTCCTATTGTGAAGTGATTTAACTACAAAGAACACATGCACTATGCGAGCCAATGCCCTAATCCAAGGGTTGTTGGGGATAATTTGTTAAAATAACCTCCAAGGAATGAAGGAAGGGAATATGCTATAACTACTACTATTTTGGATACTAGAAATGATGTGATGATAGGTACACTGATTATTTATTCAAGAATAATGAATATACTATTTGATTCTGGTTTTATACATTTTTTTATATCTTTCAAGTTTAGTAGAACTATTCAAACAACACCTCAAAATTCGAATGTTGAGTTATATATGAGAACATAAAATGGGGAAATTACTACATCTAAAGTATATAAATCCTTCTCAATTAATTTTTGTTGACTAAAATTCATAGAAAATTTCATCTTACTTCATTTGGTTGATTTTGATGATATATTGGGTATGTATTGACTATATTTATACAAATACAACATTAATTGTTGGGAGAGGGGGATCAATATTCACATCCTAAGGAATCCCCAAATTATGTACAAGTTCAAGGAGGAGAATGAATCTCATTTAGAATCATTATATCAATTGTGGATATTATTTCCTTATGAGCAAGCATATCTTGCTCAAATGATTGAGACAAAGGAGAGAATCATGCTCAAATACATTCCTTGAGGGACTACATTGATATTTTTCCTTGAAGAATTGAATGGTATTCCTCCTGACTGAGAGGTTTAGTTCTCAATTGATCTTATACCTAGATCTCTACCCATATCAAATAATCTTTACAGGATGAACACCATTGAGTTGGAGGAACTAAATAAGCACTTACAAGAGAATATGGATAAGGGTTTTATATTCCTAAGTGCTTTACTATGGGGTGTTCCGGTCCTCTTTGACAAGAATAATGATGGATCAATTCTCATTTTCATTGATTATTATAAACTTAAAAAAATCATGATAAATAATAAGTATCCCCTGCCACATATTTATGACTTGTTCGATAAACTATGTGGGGAAAATTATTTCTCTAAGGTAGACCTTCAATTAGGATATCACCAATTAAAGGTGAATAAGGAAGATATTCTCAAGAATGTATTTCAAACAATTTATAGACATTATGAGTTCATATTAATGACATTCAGACTCATTAATGCTCCTGTAATTTTCATGGAATTAATGAATAAAGTCTTTATATATTTCCTCAACAATTTTTTGGTAGTCTTTATAGATGATATTCTGATATACTTCAAGAGCAAAAAGGAACATGATGAGTACTTGAATACTAGGCTAAAGACTTTGTGAAGCGATAAAATATATACAAAGCATAGTAAATGTGAGTTCTGGATGGAGGAAGTATTATTCTCGGGGCTTGTTATCACCAGAAAAGGATTATCTATGGACCCTTCTAAGACAAAGGAAATTGAGGAGTGGTCCAGACCAGCATCTGTAATGGAGATCCATAGTTTCCATAGTCTAGCTAGGTATTATCAAAGATTTTTTAGAAACTTATCATGATTGTAAAACCCACTAACCAAGCTGACTTGAAAAGGATTAAAGTTTTTCTGGGCCAATGAATGTGGTGGATACTTCAAAGAGTTGAAAAAGAGGCTTATCACTGCATCAATACTTACTACCTGAATGGCCCGAAGGCCTTATTTTTATTTTATTTTTGATAATACACCTTTTAAAGTTTGAATGGGAACCCTTACATGGCCCATAGGTTTCATAACTTTATAGGACCCAAAGGTCTTAAAAGAATTCATTACAGACTAAGTGTACTTGAAACTACCCCTCCCTAGTGTCTGTATTGTGATAGATCTTCACCTTTTCATAACTGTTTGGTATCTTTCCTGTGAATATACGTATGGTACCAATGGTAGTTTCCATACCCTCTAATTCTTTCAATCCATAAGCTCTAATCTAGTGAAAGAGCCTGCTCTGAATCATCATCTAGAATCTATTACTTATAGTCTTTCTAGTTGCTTCTGCACATCATGTGACCCAAATTCCTTGAGGTGGCCTGAAGGACATGAGGTGGCCCAAAGGCCTTGAGGTGGCCCAAATACCTTAAGGTGGTTCGAAATACTTACTACACCAATACTTAAACTACTAATAAGTGGGTAACTCTTTGTGGTATAAAATGATGATTCAAATAAGGGATTAAACTATGTACTTATGAAAAATAATAAAGTAATACCCTATTACTCAAGGAAGCTAAAGTTCATGAGAAAAACTATCCCACACATGATCTGGATTTGGTGGCTATGATATCTGTATTGAAAATTTGGCAGCATTATCTCTATGGGGAGAAGTGTGAGATATATACTATTCATAAGAGCCTCAAATATATATTCAAAAAGAAGTAGCTTAATATGAACTGGCAAAGATGGTTAGAGCTCATTAAGGATTATGATTGTTCAATCCACTATCATCTTGATAAAAAAAATATAGTGGAAGATGATCTAAGTATAAATGATCTTGTAACTTTATCAATGATGATAATTGATAAGGATTAAATATCCTTATAATTTTAAAGGATGGATATGGTAATCATAAAGGAATTTACATCATCATTGCTTTCACAAATGATTTCTCAACCATACCTTTTAGAGAATATAAAGGATACTCAAAGAGATGATGTGGAAAATCTGAAAAGGTGGAATCTATAAGAAAGGGGAAATACTCAGAGTTCAAAATTGATGAGGAAGGATTTGTATGATTTGGTTTATGACTATGTGTACCATCAAATCTAGAGATAAATAAATAGCTTCTAAATGATTCACATATCTCAAACTTTTCTATCCACCAAGGGAGCATAAAAATGTATCGAGATCTTTGAGAGAACTATTTGAGGGGCAATATGAATAAGAATATTTATTAATATACTTAAATGTTTCTAGTATTTGATCAAGTGAAAAAAGTATAAGGGGATTATGAAACCATTACCCATATCGACATGGAAATGAGAAAACATCACTATGGGAATTTTCACTGGACTTCCAAAGACATACAAAGGAAATAATTCTATATGGGTCATTTTGGATCATCTTACAAATACTGCTCACTTTTTTATAATTTGAGAGGACTTATCATTTGAAAAACTTGTAAGAATATACATTATAGAAGTGGTAAGGCTATATGGATTACCATTATCGATTATATCCAATCATGATATGAGATTTACCTCTAAGTTCTAGAAGAGTCTCCAAAATTCTCTAAACACTGATTTATACTTCAGTACAACTTATCACCCCCAAACCAATGGTCAATATGATCAGACTATACAGAAATTGAAATATATGCTGAGAGAGTTCTTAATGGACTTCAAATGAGAATGGGATCAATATATTCCACTAGTCGAGTTATATTACAATAATAGTTTCGAATCAAGAATATAAATGGCTCCATATGAATACCTTTATGGTAAAATATATAGAACACCTGTATGCTGGGATGAAGTTCATGAACATAAGTTTCTAGGACCTAAAATGGTCAAGGAAATAGTAAAAAAGGCAAAGACAATCCATAAACACATTAGGGTTTCCCAAAGTTGATAGAATATATATATTAAAAATCATTTATGTGGCATAGAGTTTTAGGTAGGTGACATGGTATTCCTCCACATATCTCTATGGAATAAAGTTATGAGATTTGGGAAGAAAGGAAATTTAAGTCCCAAGTACATCATCCCCTTCAAGATTATTGATCACATCGAATCTGTGGCCTATCGATTAGAACTTCCACTAACAATGTATCAAGTATATGATTTATTCCATGTATCCCTATTGAGGAATCACATACTAGATCCCTTATATTCACTGAACTTAGAGGTGGTATGGCTAGAAAATGATCTCTCTTATAAGGAGGATCCAATGAAGATTTTGGACTGTAGATATAAGGTTTTGAAACATAATAAAAACAACTCACCTGGTCAAGATACTATAGAGGAACCATAAGTATGAAGATGCGATATGGGAACTAGAGGAAGCGATAAAGTAGAAATACCCTCACCTATTTTCACCTTAGTATGTAAAATGAAATTTCAATGGAAAAACTTCATAAGGGGGAAGAATGTAAAGACCGATAATTTTATCAATGAAATTTATCTTCTTATAATTATATAACACATAATAAAAACAATATTATCATAAATTAATAATGATATACTTGTTAAAAAATAATCCCATAATAATACCAAATATTATAGAAGTATAATAAATAGAAAATAAGATAATGAGAATAAGAAAATTTGGATATGCTCGATCCAATAAAATGACCGCACTCACAAAAAAAGATGCAGAAATAAAACAAAATTTTAATAATATAATATTCATTTTCATGATTAAAGTATATATAACCTTGATAGAAAATATAATTGAATGGAGAATGAAATAAAAAAGTGGTATTTAAAGAAATTAAGGACCCTATATCTTTGGAATAGTAACCTAACTGTTGGAATAGTAATCTAAAAATTAGGAATAGTAATCTATACATTAGAACAATAACCTCACCTTTGAAAGTATAAATAAAATTTAGGTATTTGATAAATGAAAATATTATATATTTATAATGTGGTATAGTTAAATAAATGTTTTAAAAATGATAAATCAAGTGTTGATATTTTTATAAAATGTAAATGTTTATTTACAATTTTATAATTAATATATTTATTTAAATTAAAATTAATTTTCATAAAATAAGATTCATAAATTAATATTATGTCGTATTATAATTATAATATATTTTTATGTGACATTAACTAATTTTTAAAAGGGTCAAAAAAAATATTATAATATTAAAATTGATATTTTTCGAATAAATGATGATTTTATTTAAAAATTAAATTTCTCATATTTAGAAAATTATTTTCGAAAAATGGATTCCATTTTTTAATTCTAAAATTCAAAAAATGGTTTGGGTGATTTTTTGAGATTTTTTTAAAATAGTTGAATTTTTGGTGAATAGAGAAATACGATAATTTATGACATTTAACATTATAAGATAAATACATGAATTTTTGAGACATGGATGATATAATAACCCATTGGTTAAAAATATCTTGAACCATTTTTTTATTTAGTGATTAGAATCAACACTATTGATAGTCTCGAGCCAAAATAATAAACTAATGAATATAAGAATAAAAAATACCAATCCCACCCCTATAAATCCCACCCCTTCTCTTCACACCTTCTAAGCCTTTTATCTTGTAAATATTCTACCCAATTACCTTCAAAAACATCTCCCCCATTTTCAAGAGCTATTGTTCTCAACAAAAGACCAATTATAAGTTCCTTAAGGGGTCCTTCAAGGAGGTGATATTCAAGAGGTACCTTTCTCAAACCATCTCTTTTAATTTCATTTCTTCTTATAACTTAACCTAACCTCCTTTATACATAAAATAATAATAACTCAAGTATAATTTATATACTTTAATTTTATATTTATAATTTAATATATTTTTTCCACCTCTTTTCTCTTCTCCTCTTACTCAAAGAAATGAAACCGTTGTCCAAATTATGGCGGTTTACTGCTCCGTGGATAATGAGTTTTCATTTTCCATTATCCCCTTTAAGGATGGTAATAAACCATTATTATGGTTAAAAAATATTTTAATATGTATATTATAACTTTTTTCTTGTTATGTTACTAATATATAGAAATAATATTAAATAAAATGAAACTAGTTTGTGATGATCGAAAAACTGCCAAATAAACTAAACGATTATCATTAATGTTTTATCAAATAAATCATCCTCATACAAAAAAAAGATATATGAGACCATTTAAACTTATATAATTTCATTAATACCATATAATTTCAAATATAGAGAATTATTCCCATTTTATGGTAACTTTCATAATTTTACACAAGTGAACCAACCATGAAACCATGAAAACAAATGCTCTCGAAACGACGAAATTGAACTCTATAACTAATTAAAATGGCCATAAATAAAATTAATAAAATTATAATAAATAAAATTCATGTATAACAGGTTCTTAATTAAGTAATTAATTAATATAATTTGATAATATAGGATATTAAGTTAAATTGAAGAACACATTCATACATAAGGTAAGAGATCTCTCTGAACCTCCATATTTCCTGTAGGTTATGCTTTCTATCTCTTTTCCTAAATTTATATATTAATTGTTATTATATAATTATCCTATATTTTTTATATATACCACACATATTTATGTATATAAATTCATATTTATTTTATGGGGAATTACCTATTTTAAAAGGCTCCTTTCTGAATTCCTCTCAATAAGAAAACCCAATTAAAGGGAACTTATCTCCGTTTCTTTACCATTTTAAAGTAAACTACATAAAATAGTTTAATCCACCAATATTTTTATAAAATCATTCATTTTATCATGATTTTTTTTCATTTATAGTTTTAAAAAAACAATTATTACTTTATCCTCTTTAAATACTCTTTATACTTTTCTCTAAAATGATGTTAAAATGATACATTTCTGAAGATACCTAATCAATATTTTTACTTATTTTCACTTTATTTGGAAATAATTTATAATTATATATGGTTATTTTCACTTATTAATTTTTAATTTTGATTTAAATCCATTCTTTCATGGATACCATTATGATATGCCCATTAGTTATACCTTATGACATGATTATGATACCCATTCCTTCCCATGGGTAACACTTATATTTATTCTTTATGATTGTTTCCTTATATAGCACACATATGCATGAAAATGTTATGATGGGTGTTCCTAGATAGTGATCCAATGCATTGGGTATTTTTTAGTCTCATGAGATGTCATGTATGGGATTAGGGAGTAAACCTAATCCATTATGTGACTTTGTCCACCATGTGATATAGTCTTGGAAGTTTGCCTCGACTCATATTTATGTCATGTTATATGTTGCTTTCACATTCCTATGTTTCCATGACCACATAATCCCATGTTTTATATGTTATGATTCCATATATTTATTCATATTCTATGCCTTTTTATGTCATCATGTTATGCCTTTCTAACTCATGTTCTAGGTTTCATTCCCATGTTTATTCCCTTACTGATATTTTTAGCTCATACCTTTTTCATATGTATTCCAAAAGTTATCCTATGTAGTTATAATATCTCAAAGGGAGTTAGTATATCAATATGAAGATTAAATAAAAGTTATTTTTATTTTAGTTTCTTGTTTTCTAATTATGTATCTAGTCTTCCAAAGACACTAAACTTTTCAATCCTTGGTTTGTATTTAATGGATATTTATGCTTAAAATCATGTAATAATATGTGTAAAAGGATAGAGTTTCTATATATACCATGTATGGTGTATGGGGGATTATCCTAAGGAAACTATGTTATGATGTATTGGTGGTTATCCTAAACTTATGCTTATGATGTCATATTTTATATATTTGAAACATTCCTATGATAACATGATTTTAAAATGGAAGGATTCCATGAAATTATGTATGATTCACACCTCTTTATGTTACCATGATATTCTTATAGAATCACATGTACTATTTATCATCATGCTATGATTTTATTATTCCCCTACTGAGCTTTATAGCTCACCCTCTTCTTATGTATGTCCCCAGTTTATCAAATGTAGTATTAAGAGTTCAAAGGAAACTATGAGCACATTATAGAGTTTTAAATAATAATGTTATATTTTATTTTAAGTTAGTGGTTTATGTGTCTAATTTCCCAAATACACCAGGACTCTTGATTTTTAATGATTATATTATATGGATATTTGTATTAAAAACCATTAAATAAAATGTATTATAAATATGAGTTGTTATATGATCACTATTAGAACATTATTGATAGAGTTCCATCAATCCATAGACCTAACCCAAAAAACACCAAAATAATATTTATTAATCCTCACTTCACACATATGATATAAATCTTGACCAATGAGACACTCTTTATAGGGGTATCCCATTAAAAAACTAATAACATTTGTGACTTTCCATGTCTTTAACAAAATATAAACAAATTTCCGTGTATAGAAGGAGAAAAAAATATAGGACGCTTTGTTACACTCAATAAAAACATACACCATTTATAGAAATATCCAAAATTTTATATTTATTATGATAACCACATCATGAATCAAAATGGATTTACCAATTAACCATTATCCTAGTGTTACATGAACTACCTCCACCACAACCCCTTAATCATTATTCCATCCTTAAGAATAAAACCAAGTGAAACTAATATTCAATGAATATTTTAGAATTATATGAATGAGAAAGGATAATTTTAACATCATCAAAGTATTTTATCTTAATATGATATCATTGTACTATTAAAAAGTAACCCATGGAATAAATTTTTTCACATATGTTCAATCAGTGTATAAAATTACTAAAATATCCTAATAACCAAAGTAGGGTTAAAATAAATTTTTTGATCCCTAAAACATATTTCATTATGCCACATATAAAAAAACTAAGGATTCCCTCAATATCTCAAATATGAAAAATATAAAATTGCATCCATGGAAAAGCCATTGATTTTACATAGTGTTATCTGGTGTGTGTTGAGCATGGATGCCTATAATGAATTAGGTCCACAACACCATCTTCACACATCTAGGAAAAAAATACTTTATTTTTAATTTTAAAAATATATATTTTCCTAATTATTTCGGTAATATTGTAAAAACCATATGAAAACCCAAAACCTTTGGTGTCATTATTTAATTTATATCTATATGTTATGTGATCGTACCACGATTCACTGTTTTATTCCACCCTTACACCGCAGTTTTAAACTAGTTTTGTAATGAATATTCCAAATATAATAATAAATTGCACTTCATGTTTTAATAAATCAATTAATTTTAATCAATATTATAATGGGAAATGTTACTTGTTTTTATTGTTTCAATGTAGGTGGAGGTGATTTGGATGGCCTTTGATGAAGTGGAAGAAAAATGGGCCAAAATTGCATGGATCCATGGACATCTGTCCACTGTTTTGCATAGTACACAACATCCGTGCATCCAAATGGGCTGAACTTTTGTGATCCTGTCCAAAATTTAATAGGATACATTTCATATTAAGGAACCCAATGCTGATTCGGCTTCTATGGGGCCCATACGAACTGATCTGTCCAAGACACCGAATTTGGACCAAGTCAAATGCGGTGTTCTGTATTTTATCAATATCTTGAGCTATAGTTGTCCAAACGGTACCAAACGTTCGGTGGAGACAGTAAAGAGGCAGGGCTACAACTTTTCTATTTTCTCCAAAGCGAGATAAGACTGTCTGAAGTCCGAAACGCGTCATGCAAGTGGATAGATGAAATCTGTGTGCCTAAAACCACCGTCCAATTTTCCTATAAAAGGGCACCTTGGGATCCTAATTTGGAAGTTCGGACAAGAGGCAAGGTGCTGCCATTTTGGAGTCCCCAAGGAGTCTTATCAACATCCCTAGAGGTTCTGGAGGCTATGGGAAGTTCTACCCCAACATCTTTATCTTCCTCCTCTCCCATGGGTTTCTAAACCCCTTGTGATCACCCGGGGAGGAATGTGATGTACATCCCGAGCTTCATGTTTGTAATATTTGAATGATCTCTTAAATTACAGATTGTTGTGTTGTTTTTCATCATCCTATATTCTTATTTTATTGAGTTATGTACTGGTATGTCATGCTCAACTCATATGATCATGTTTGGGGGTACCCATTCATGTGATGTTCCACACACCGTTCACCACTTTCTTTCCCCCTTTCAATTGCAGTGTTTGTGTGGTTTATATTGGTAAATTGAACTCACACAAGTACTTTCAAGGCCATGTACATTTAAGTCATGGTATCAAAAAGAAATAACATACAAATCTGGACAGTGCATCGAGTTTTTCATGTGTTACCTTGGTGAGTTTTGGTTATGAAGTCAAACACAATTCATTCAATCATCGGCGATGTCCGGTGAATCATTGTGTGTTTTTGACTGAACCCTAGGAGGTATCCTAGTATAAACTCAGTAACATTATACTTCTAGGTGTTACAAACCAGGGATTAAAAGATCATAACCTTATATCATGAAGCGATGAAGGATAAACATCATACGAGTACCCCGTGTTGATCACACTTAATTAATTTTGTTAATCTCTACTTTGTTTTATAGCTTCTATTTTCTATTGTCATCTTTAATCATCAAACCCAAGTATTATAAAACCCCATTTCCCTTTTTTTAATTTCATAATCAGAACCACATTTTATAATTAATGATCTAAGGCTTCGTTGAGAGACGACCTAGGGTTGCTGCTATACTGCAAAAATTCTAGTCAAAATTAAACAACTAATTTGACGCGTTCGACAATGCGGTCAAATTTTGGCGCCGTTGCTGGGGAGCCAAGATCATTTTTTTCTTTATTTATTTTTATTGGGTCATTTTACTTCTTGATTAGTACTCCTCTAAATACCCCACCCCCATTTGATTGTTTTTGTTTTGGGTTTTGTCTTTATTTTTTTGTTGTTTTTGGTGTGTTCTTTCTCTCTCTCTCTCTCTCTCTCTCTCTCTCTCTTCTTATCCATCTCACTCTCTAATTCTATAGTATAACATTCTATTCTTCTTTCACCCTTCTTAAGTTTTTTTTATCCATCTCAAATAAAAAAAATCACAACAAAAAAATCAATCAATCAAACTAGACATCATTGTTGCATGACAAGATCTGGTAAAGCAACACTACTTGAATTTGATCCTGAAATTGAAAAGTCACTTCACACACAAATCAAGGCATCTAGAGAAGGTAAATCAAGTAACATTGTGGAACCTAAAGTGGTCCTAAACAAATCCAAAATTGAACCAAATCAAACCCCAGAGATCATGGCTGCAAATAACAGAACATTAAAAGAACCGACCACCCCGAATGTGGAGTACCAACCTGCGTACATCCAATATCCTGAGGAAGCGGCCAATTTTGAGCTAAGATCAGGCCTCATCCATCTCCTTCCAAAATTCCATGGTCTTCCTGGAGAGGACCCTCACAAACATCTAAAAGAGTTTCACATAGTGTGCTTCACCATGAAACCCCAAAATGTGTCTGAGGACCTCATTAAGTTTATGGCCTTCCCTTTCTCCCTTGATGGTGTAGCCAAAGATTGGCTATACTATTTGCCTTCCACAATTGGGGGCTGGAATGACCTAAAAAGACTTTTTCTAGAGAACTTCTTCCCTGCCTCCCGAACTGCATCAATTAGGAAAGAAATCTGTGGAATTAGGCAATCACAAGGAGAGACCCTTCATGAATACTGGGAGAGATTTAAGAGACTTTGCTCAAGCTGCCCCCACCACCAGATTAGTGAACAACTATTAATCCAATAATTCTATGAGGGACTTATCCCCATGGATCGTGGAATGATTGATGCTGCAGCTGGTGGTTCCCTAGTTGACAAAACTCCTTCTGCCGCTCGTGACTTAATAGCCAACATGGCTCAAAATGCACAACAATTTGGTACACAAGCTATTGCACCAACCCGAGGAGTTCATGAGGTAAGTCATTCAGCCCTAGAACAAAAGGTAGACACTAAACTTGATGAGATGCATACCCTTCTAAGGCAATTATCTCAAGCACAAGGTAACTCACACTCTAATTATATTCCATTGCATTGTGGTATTTGTTCCGATAACACTCATTTTTCTGACCAGTGCCCACAACTTCAAGATTCATTTGAGTCCTGTGCAGCTGTGTTCCCAGGGCGTCCATTCCAACAAGCGCCTCCCTTCAAGCAAGAACCATTCAGGCCAAATCCAAACCCCGGGTGGCAAGCACAACCACAATACCAACAAGGAGGAAACTCAAGCTACCCGAAGCAGAATTGGTATCAACAAGGCCAAGGTATGAAACCTTCTTATCCTTCAACTTCGCAAAACAATCATCCTCCTCCTCCTCCCAAATCTGAACCAAGCCTCGAGGACATGGTGAAACAAATGGAAACCCAGAACCTTCAGTTCCAACAGACCACACAATCGGAAATTCAAGACCTATGAACTCAAGTGGGACAATTGGCGAACACCATAGGTGAGCTTAAGATGCAAGGTTCTGGGCAACTACCATCCCAACCCATTGCCAATCCGAAGGATAAAGGTAATGTATGTGCAATTACACTTCGTAGTGGTAAAGAAGCTTCTCCTTCTACTGATCCTATGAAACATGTATGTCCCCCTCTTGAAAACACTCCTTCCGAACCCTCAAAAATTTCATGTAATGAAAAACAAAACAAAAAGGGCAATCAAATTATCATTGATGATTCAAATGAACAATCAATTCCTCTTCCTTTCCCTCAAAGACTCTCTAAATCTAAGAAAAAATTTGATAATGAGATTGACAATGAAATAATGGATACATTTAAAAAAGTTCAAGTTAATATTCCATTGTTGGATGCAGTCAAGAAAATTCCCCGTTATGCCAAATTTCTTAAAGAGCTTTGCACCCATAGAAGGAGGTTGAAGGGGAATGAGAGATTCAACCTGGGGAGGAATGTATCAGCCTTGATTCAACCAGCAATGCCAACCAAATGCAAGGATCCCGGCACATTCACCATACCTTGTACCATAGGGGAGACCTTCTTTTCTGATGCTATGCTAGATTTAGGTGCTTCCATTAATGTAATGCCTCACTCCGTATATACTTCTCTACAGGTTGGAGAGCTTCAACCAACAGGAATTATCGTGCAACTTGCCAACCGGAGTACAACACATCCAAAAGGAGTGATTGAGGATGTCCTTGTTAGAGTGAAGAATCCCATCTTCCCCGCTGATTTCTACATTCTTGAGATGGAAGATACTCGAACCCAAGGACATGCCCCTCTCATACTTGGGAGGCCATTCCTCAAAACAACAAAGACGATCATCAATGTTCACAATGGTACATTGTCCATGGAATTCAGAGGAGAAAAGGTAAGTTTTAACATCCTTGAGGCTATGAAACACCCCGTTGAAGAGCACTCCACTCTTCCTGTCTATTCGATGGAAGTGCTCTCAAACAATGCACACACACACAATTCTCTCCTCAACCCAAACTCTAATTATTTTTTGTTTTCTTCACCCTTGGATGATTTGAGTTTTGGTTCTTCATTTGAATGTTGTGTGGGTTCAGAAAAATGTAAATTTTGTGCTTTAATTGATGAGTGTGTTTATTCTGAGGTACCCATGACTATCGATGATTCTGCAAATCTCATTTCAATAGATTCTCTTTCCTTTGAGAATAAACATGAGTAGATAGATAGTTTCATGGACCTCACTCCCCATAAATCCCCTCCCTCAATCCATAAACAACCGGTGTTTGAACTTAAACAACTTCCTTCTAATTTAAAATATGCATATCTTGAGGGTATTGACCAATTTCCCGTCATTATTGCCAATAACCTCTCTCAACAACAGGAATTGAAACTTCTCAAACTTTTGAGAGAGTGTAAAAAGGCAATAGGATGGACATTGGATGATATTCCCGGGATTAGCCCATCTATTTGTATGCACCATATACTTTTGGATGATGAGGTTAAACCCATAAGACAATCTCAACGCCGGTTGAATCCCACTCTCCTTGAAGTGGTAAAATTGGAAGTCAGTAAATTACTTGCTGCAGGGATCATTTATCCTATATCTGATAGTAAATGGGTTAGCCCAGTGCAAATTGTGCCTAAAAAAACAGGAGTAACAGTTGTGTCAAATGAAAGGAATGAATTGGTTCCAACACGTGTGCAAAATAGTTGGCGAGTCTGTATTGACTACCGTCGACTGAATCAAGCCACGCGGAAGGACCACTTTTGTTTACCTTTCATTGACCAAATGTTAGAACGATTGGCTGGTAAGTCTCATTATTGTTTCCTTGATGGCTATTCGGGTTATTTCCAAATCCATATATCCCCTGAGGATCAAGAAAAGACAACATTTACCTGTCCATTTGGCACATTTGCATACAGAAGGATGCCATTCGGTCTATGTAATGCTCCCGGTACTTTTCCGCGATGTATGTTGAGTATTTTTTCTGAGTACCTTAAGAGTTGTATGGAAGTCTTTATGGATGATTTCACGGTTTATGGTTCTTCTTTTGATGATTATTTGGAAAACCTAGGTTCTGTCCTCCACCGCTGCATTGAAAAAGATCTTGTTTTGAATTATGAAAAATGTCATTTCGTGGTTGAGCGGGGGATAGTTCTTGGGCATATCATTTCAAATAAGGGAATTCAGGTTGATAAATCTAAAATTGAATTAATTTCATCCATTCCATTTCCAAAATGTGTTCATGAGGTGCGGTCTTTCTTGGGTCATGCTGGTTTTTACCGACGATTCATTAAAGACTTTAGTAAGATCGCACTTCCCTTATCTCGGTTGTTACAAAAGGATTCTGAATTTGTTTTTGATAAAAATTGTGAGGATGCATTCAATTCACTAAAAAAGAGTCTCACATCACCTCCCATAATCCAACCACCTAGGTGGGATCTCCCTTTCGAGCTTATGTGTGATGCCTCTAACTTTGTAGTTGGGTCAGTTTTATCACAAAGGGTTGAAAAGGCTCCTCATGTCATTGTGTATGCCTCGCGTACCCTTGACCCTACCCAGGTAAACTACACAACCACAGAAAAATAACTCCTTTATATTGTGTTTTCCTTGGAAAAATTCCGTTCATATCTTCTTGGGTCAAAAGTGATTGTGTTTTCTGACCATGCTGCCCTTCGTTTCCTCCTAAAGAAACCTGAAGCCAAGCCCCACCTCATTCGGTGGATGCTCCTCCTCCAAGAGTTTGACCTTGAGATTAGAGATAAGAGAGGGGTGGAGAATGTTGTAACTGACCACATTAGTAGGATTTCCCCACCATTGGACCATCATGTTGACTCGCCCCTACCCATTGGATAATTCTTCCCTCATGAGAACCTTTGTGATGTTGTGGACCTTACCCCCTGGTATGCGGACATTGTGAATTTTCTAGAAACATCTAGGTTCCCCCCTGATTTTAGCACTTCACAATCCCAGAGACTTAAGCATGATTCTCGTTGGTACATTTGGGATGACCCATACTTGTGGAGAATCTGTAGTGATCAAGTAGTTCGTCAGTGTGTCCCTGACCATGATTTCACCTCTGTTTTGACCTTCTGCCACACTTTGGCCTGTGGGGGCCACTTCGGCTCTCAACGTACAGCTCGAAAGGTCCTTGACTCAGGATTATATTGGCCAACATTGTATAGAGATGCCCATAGGTTTTGTAAATCATGTACTCGATGTCAATTCACAGGGAATATCTCCAAGAGGAATGAAATGCCCCAACAACCCATGTTATTTTGTGAGATCTTTGATGCATGGGGCATTGACTTCATGGGGCCTTTTCCAAATTCATTTGGCTTTGTGTACATCTTATTGGCTGTTGACTATGTATCTAAATGGGTGGAAGCAAAGTCCACCAGGACCGATGACTCTCGAGTGGTTGTTGATTTTGTGAGGTCCCAGATTTTCAGTAGGTTTGGTCTACCAAGATTCATCATTAGTGATCGGGGTTCACATTTTTGCAATCGTAACATGAAAAACTTGCTTCGTAAGTATGGGGTTGTTCATAAAGTCTCCACATCATATCATCCCCAAACTAACGGACAAGCAGAAATTTCAAATCGGGAAGTTAAGCGAATCTTGGAGAAAACTATACAACCCAATAGGAAAGATTGGAGTTTGCACTTGGATGATGCACTTTGGACGTACCGTACTGCTTTTAAAACACCGATCGGAATGTCACCATATAGGATTGTGTTTGGAAAATCTTGTCACCTCCCGGTGGAGGTAGAACACCGTGCATATTGGGCTGTTAAACAATGTAATATGAACATTTCAGATGAAGGTGAGGAAAGAAAGCTGCAGATTCAAGAGTTGAAAGAAATTTGACGTGATGCATATGAAAACTCCCGAATCTATAAAGAGAAGACAAAGGCTATTCATGATAGCATGATTCACCAGCGGAAGTTCCATATTGGTGAGAAGGTCCTCATGTACAATTCCAGGCTTAACCTCCACCCAAGTAAGCTTCGTTCCCGATGGCTCGGTCCTTATACTGTTACTAATGTTTACCCTTTTGGTGCAATACAAGTTTTGCATGAGCAAAGTGGACGAAGTCTTACCGTCAATGGGCAGCGACTTAAACACTTCTATGAGGATTTTCCAAAGAATCCGGTGGAGGAAATCCACCTTCTCGACGCATCATACCAATAAAACACACCAGGTTTTATCCTTCTCACATTTTCAATTATTTCAGTGAGGACACTGCACATTCTAGGTGTGGGGGGGTGGATAAATTCCTAGGTTAGTTAGGATTTTTCATCATTTTCTCCTTTTGTTTTCTCTTTCTGGCCTTCTTTATGGTATTTTTATTTTTCCCCATCAACAATTTCGAAATTCCATGATGTGGAGACCATAAAATGGAGAAAGTAAAAATACCATAACGAAGGCTAAAAAGAGAAAGTGTATGAGTTTACCATCAAGGAGTGATTTTTAGTGAATTGGTTTTCTGTCAATGATATAAATGGTTGTATCTATGTGAAACCTTTGAGATGATTGTTTCCCTTTGTGTGAGTAGTTTTTTTTGGAAAACTGTGTCACTAATATATCCAAATTTTTTTTGCACCAAACCACAAAGTGTGATTATTTCTTACTTAATATAAGGTAAATATATGTTGGGTTAATATTTTTCAGCTTTAAATGATATTTCCATACATCTGTTCCTTATCCGATCTGTTTCATTACTGTACCAGATTGACCTATGCGTGTGTACCTAATGTCCGACTGTTGTACGCCCTCAAAAAAAAAATTTGTTGTGTCTTGGGCAGGTCAAAAACCACTCCTCCTCAACCTTTTATCTTGTTATAACTATTGCAATTAGTGTCGTGAGGAGATCAAACAAGGGTTGAGAGATGAGTGTGAGATTTGTTCCAATTGCAACTTCAAAAATAATAATAATAATAAATGAGGGGAGTGATGAAATGTGCAACATATGGGGATATCTAGGTTAGGAGCTTATGGTTTGACTTCTGGGAATGCTTAAATGACTGGGTTTTGAAATATGATTGCAAAGGATGTAGGACAGGTTCGGTGACAAAATCATTTAAGCTGAAAAATGTTAAAATAACATATATTTATTGGATATCAAGTGGAAAGAATAGCATGGAATGGTTTTCACACAAACACATGAAGATTTAGTGTCATGGTTTACTTTTGAATTCCTTTCTCAATTGGGTATCATGAATCTTTTTTAATTTCACTATGATATGATTTGTGAGACATCTTTTTCTATTTTCACTAGGAAGAACTCCTTGGTGTGGTTCGTGCATTGATCACTTTACTTTAAATAAAATTTACTCAAATGATAAATCTTTATGATGTTGGAAATATATATATATACATATGAATCATTGTATTTGGATATGTGACTTTGCCCAGGAGTGCAAATGTTTAGGTGTGGTGGTGTGATCGTACCACGATTCACTGTTTTATTCCACCCTTACACCGCAGTTTTAAACTAGTTTTGTAATGAATATTCAAAATATAATAATAAATTGCACTTAATGTTTTAATAAATCAATTAATTTTAATCAATATTATAATGGGAAATGTTACTTGTTTTTGTTGTTTCAATGTAGGTGGAGGTGATTTGGATGGCCTTTGATGAAGTGGAAGAAAAATGGGCCAAAATTGCATGGATCCATGGACATCTGTCCACTGTTTTGCATAGTACACAACATCCGTGCATCCAAATGAGCTTAAATTTTGTGGTCCTGTCCAAAATTTATTAGGATACATTTCATATTAAGGAACCCAATGCTGATTCGGCTTCTATGGGGCCCATCCGAACTGATCTGTCCAAGCCACCGAATTTGGACCAAGTCAAATGCGGTGTTCTGTATTTTATCAATATCTTGAGCTATAGTTGTCCAAACGGTGCCAAACTTTCGGTGGAGACAGTCAAGAGGCAGGGATACAACGTTTCTATTTTCTCCAAAGCAAGATAATACTGTCTTAAGGCCAAAACGCATTGTGAAAGTGGATTGATGAAATCTGTGTGCCTAAAACCACCTTCCAATTTTCCTATAAAAGGGCACCTTGGGCTCCTCATTTGGAAGTTCGGCCAAGAGGCAAGGTGCTGCCATTTTGGAGTCCCCAAGGAGTCTTATCAACATCCCTAGAGGTTCTGGAGGCTATGAGAAGTTCTACCCCAACATCTTTCTCTTCCTCCTCTCCCATGGGTTTCTAAACCCCTTGTGATCACCCGGGGAGGAATGTGATGTACATCCCGAGCTTCATGTTTGTAATATTTGAATGATCTCTTAAATTCTAGATTCTTGTGTTGTTTTTCATCATCCTCTATTCTTATTTTATTGAGTTATGTACTGGTATTTCATTCTCAACTCATATGATCATGTTTGGGGGTACCCATTCATGTGATGTTTCACACACCGTTCACCACTTTCTTTCCCCCTTTCAATTGTAGTGTTTGTGTGGTTTATATTGGTAAATTGAACTCACAAAAGTACTTTCAAGGCCATGTACATTTAATTCATGGTATCAAAAAGAAATAACATACAAATATGGACAGTTCATCGAGTTTTTCATGTGTTGCCTTGGTGAGTTTTGGTTATGAAGTCAAACACAATTCATTCAATCATCGGCGGTGTCCGGTGAATCATTGTGTGTTTTTGACTGAACCCTAGGAGGTATCCTAGTATAAACTCAGTAACATTATACTTCTAGGTGTTACAAACCAGGTATTGAAAGATCATAACCTTATATCATGAAGCGATGAAGGATAAACATCATACGAGTACCCCGGGTTGATCACGCTTAATTAATTTTGTTAATCTCTACTTTGTTTTATAGCTTCTATTTTCTATTGTCATCTTTAATCATCAAACCCAAGTATTATAAAACCCAATTTCCCTTTTTTTAATTTCATAATCAGAACCACATTTTATAATTAATGATCTAAGGCTCCGTCGAGAGACGACCTAGGGTTGCTGCTATACTGCAGAAATTCTAGTCAAAATTAAACAACTAATTTGACGCGTTCGACAACGCGGTCATTATGTGTATAGTTTTTTATAAAATAAAAATGATCACACACATATATAAAGGCTTCAAATAATAAACTGACCCCCTAACTTCGGGTTGGTTCATTTTTTAAAAATGCATAAAAAATTTATTTTTCTTTTTAAAAATTGATATATATCAAATATTTGAATCATGATAATGCTTAATCTCACAAGTAATTAGGAAATGTGTTAAATTTCACTATGTTTTTAATTAATAAAAGTATAATTTTATGGATACAATTAAGATATTTTTACAAAACATTATTTATACCAGGAATATTAAAGTTGATTAGATCAAAATTTTGGTCCTATATTGTCTTTTTGAACCTACCTCTATTAGGGACATGAAATCATTATTAGGTCATGATAGCGTTTCTAGATAATTTAAAAAGATTTTTTTGTAAGGTTTCCTTTTCTAACACGAGGTTATTATAATAAGACATCCCTTATGATTTTTTGTGTGGCTTGAAAAAGTTCCTTCAATGAACTAAAATATTTTCACACGACAATTTATATAATCCAATCTATTATTAAGATCATCCCATTTAATAGATGTGTGATGATTATAAAAGAGATCTAGGTTCATTGTTAAAAAAAGAGTTGGGAACCAGTACCTAATCTAATAAGCACTATTTTTTTGTTAAGACATAAGGTGATTAAATCATCACTTAAAATGATCATATAGTATTCACTATAATAAAACACATCAATAATGGTGTTTTTTTAGTGTTTAGAGATAGTTTTAAATACTTCTATATAATTTAATGAAAATTTATACAAATTATTTCTAATTGGAAATTCAATGTTCATTTCAAAATGTTTATAATTATTTCATGATGATTTTATTGGATTATCATGTAAAATATTTTCAGTGGTGGTTTTAGTTTATTAGTGGTGGTTTCTCAAATCATTGTAAAATACTGAATGAATTCACAAAATAATTCTAACACATATTTAGTAGTGTTTGTTTTGTGTTTAACGACACTTTAAAAAACCATCACTAAATATGATCATATAAATTAATATATAGCATAAAACTAGTGATGGTTTATAAAATAACCACTATTTTTTTGTTATATACCAAACTTAAGAATGGTTTTAACCACAACTAAATTATTAGTACTGGTTAAAAAAACCATGAAAAGAATATTGGTGGTTAAAATAACCATTATTTATGGAATTTCATCACGACCCAACCTCATTCTATTTCATTCCACACCACAAAAAAGGCAGAGCTAGTAATTTTAACACGTATTCAACAAATACAATACACCAAACTAATATATATTACATTAATACATAATATTGCATGTTATAAAATATGGAAACTAAATTTTTTCATTAATATTACAAGTCATAAAATATAAAGAACCACATCAGATTATTCACTACACTGCATCCCCTTCACTGTTCCCTAACAGGCCTTTCTATTCAGCAACTTCCTGCCTACTTACTACCTTTGGTTCCCGCATTTCAAATATTTAATCACAATTTAGTAAAAAAAATATTCAAAAAATAAAAAATAAATTTTATCAAATTATAAAATAAAGACACAAAACAATGTAACACCACTAACAATGATGTTTTTTTTAAATTGATACTTGAATTTAAACCTAACCTAAAATCAATAAAATATTTTTTTTATAAAAAGCGTAAAAAATAACCACTATAACATTTATATAGACTTAAATATTTATACAAGTCAATAAAAAATATAGAATCACCACCCTTCTTTGATTTACAAGTCATTGATCAAGGAATAAAACTCTCTTAAGATAAGAAGTAAAAATATTCATGAAATTTTTGAGAGAACTTATTGAAAATTGAACCAACCTTCAGGATAGTTTGATAAATATTATTGATAACTCATTGAAAAAAATAGTAATTTTTTTAATCAACAAATTGATTTGTTAATGCTCCATTTTTCAACAATTATTAAAAACTAAAAAATATTTTGGATATAACTGACAACACTTATTGAAAAATAAGAATAAAACATATAACCTATGATAATTAGTAAAGATATATGTATTAAAATTAATAAGTATTATAAGTTATTTTTATTTCATGTTTCCTGAACACCTCTCTCTGGATATGTTTGGTAAGAATGTTCTCATACATAGGTATTTCATTCTAGAATGATTATAAGCAGTTTTCATTAAGTGTTTCATGAACACATCTCTTTGGTGTTATGTGTTTGTGTGTTATTAGTGAATAAAATTATTCTGGTAATCAAAATTTAATAAATAAAATTCATAAAGTAGTGTGAATTTATGAAATTTACTAGTCCATAATTCCTAAGTACTGTTACTATTTCTTCCATAATACTACCTTTCATACTATGAAATTAATATGCTAATGAACTCACTAAATATAAGAACCAATAATTCAATGTTATAATATGAAAATCCCAATCTTAACCAGTATCCCTCTACCCATGAATTTCTTTTTCTGATTCAGGATCACCAAAACTAGTAACCGCCTACAACTAATGTCATCGTAAAAGATGTATGTGACATGCCAAAGACCTATGATATAGATTATCCATAAAACATAACTCTTACCCAACTATAATTCTATTTCTCTAAAATTCAATCAATAAAATCCTCCTTGGATAAAAAAGTTGACAAAGCAGGGTTGGAATCCGATGTTTCTTTGATTTTATGCTGTAAATGGAATAAAACTAATTTATCGAATAATTTAAGAACATCAACCGATAATTTAAATTTTTTACCCAAATATTTTCTATGGGTTTATTCACATAACTTTTATCCATTTTCATGTGTATATAAAACCACTTCTCCATCTACCTAACATCACGACCTGCCTCCTTTGCTTATATTTAATAAACACATAACTAACACTTTGAGAAAAAAATTAATATAAGTGTTATAGATATATATTGTAATAAATTAAATGGTATATACCATTCCATTTAAGGGTTTTATAGGGACTTATAACTTCCTAAATATAGAAAAATAATATCTAAAACACCGTAAATCCAAAAATTTATCTATACATTTGAAAAGAATACTAATGAAGAATGTTATGTGTGGTGTAACTTACTTTATCCAATCCATACTATTGAATATTTTCACAAGTGTTTGATTGATATTACTAAGATATATCCAAAAGAATAATTCTAGAGGTATCCATGGATCATGGGAATCACTCAATACTTGAGTTGGACCACTCTAAAGCCATAGTTTGGAAAAACATTGAGTTCACGTATAGAAGAGAATTGATAGCTAATAATGATATTGATTTTGAGAAGTTATATATAGTATTTCAATATTGTGGAATTTAAAAACACTTATAGGTATCGAACAATATTTTATTGGAATCAAGGAAATCAAAACATTGACCTATATTGAATGAGCGTTTCACAAAACACTCAACCATTTCAACTTTTGTAATGTTTGAATTGAATCACCATGAAGAATTCTTAATGTTTAAACATTAATATTATGTGATAAAAATCCTCATAGTTATTATCACATGTTGGTTTTAGCTAAGAATTATAGTTGGGGTAGAATTTGGAGGCTGAACCAAAGATTATTGTACAAAATGATAACCCCCTTGCATTCCCACCATGCTATAGTTTCTCACACTATTATATAGTGTACATAAGGTTAGACCATAGTGTGGTCTAAACCACTATTCTATGGTTATCCTTCTACTGAACACATCCAAAAATATTCCACTAACACTAAAATACTTATATACTTAGTTCACTTTAACTTTATGTTATATCATATGAAACAACTCATGAAACCATCTCCACAACCCCTTTTTGATATCTTCAAAATTATTTTTTGATATTTTCAATTTTTTAGAAAATATATCATCAATTCACTCTGTATCACATCACATGAATTAACTTGTGAATATTCATCTATAATTTATTCTAGATACCATCCAAAAAACTTTTGGATTAATGCTCAAATTTTTATAAACTTGATTATAATTTACATGAACATAAAGTGTTCCCCACATGACTTTGTATTATTGAAAAATATATGAATTAAAAAACACCTAAATGTAATAATGGAGTATCATCTCACAAAAATATTTACCACTTAAGCTATAAATGGATTTGGTACGATCTTTATCAAACACAACCTATGTCCACCAACTGCATTATATGTAAGTATGCATTTTCATGTGATCAATTTATCCAAAACATCAAGTAACCATGAGATATGAATAATGTCAATATAGTATATCTACTCAAACAATATTGATTCTATGAGTATATATTGACCAGGTTAATGAATAAATCACATGTCATTCACCCTTATGGACAAGCACACCACATGCCCCTTATCCAATCGATAATCACATTACGTGTTTTATCTAAGTATGGTCATACACTTATTTAGTCTATATCAATCATATGATTATATTTCATACTCATTATTTGAGAAGATAAATCCCATCATGATTAATATTTAATCAAATAAATGATCAAAAACATACCCAACCACTCCTTGATTTGCTAAGAATCAAGGATTATGTATGAAAGGTATCAAAGTATGATGGTTCCCATGTTAAATATTTCTCCAACCTTAGGTTTGGTGAAATAAAAATATGAAACATGCACCCCTATTATACCAAATAAATAGTGCATGACACTCCATTTTTCTCCAATATGGATGCCTTGGGGGGGGGGGTGAATTGAATTTAAAATTAAACTTATAATTTTCCCACTCAAAAAATTAAATTATTTGAAAGTTACAAATTATGAATGGATTATAGTAATATAAAAGTAAATAAATACATATAGTATAAATTAAACTCTTAGAATTTAAAATACTAAATTGATATAAATAAAACCAATCATAATATAAGAACAATGTAGAAATAATAAATGGAGTTCCTGATAACAATCCATAAAATTTTATAAAGGATATTATTTCTAATAGATCTAATTCATAGGAACTCTTCACTTATAATCTCAAGTGTTATAAGGATCAATATCCAGATCCAAGGAATATAAGTTCCATACAAGAAACTTTACCGATCTCATCTGATCAGAAGATATAAGTTTTTCACCTATAACTTCCTAAAAAAACCATTAATAGCATAAAACTCAGTCCATGAGATCATCTTTAATGAGTAAAATTGGTAGAAAGAATATCTATCCTCAAGATTCATCAAAATCAATGTTTGGATGATATCAATATTCCTATCACCATGATATCTTTGATCTCACAAGCAACAATTATAAAATATAATATTAAAGATTTTATAATAAGCACCTCACAACATAAGATCTAAGAAAAAACATTGAAAAAATACAATCAGAAGCACTCAAAGAAGTGAGATGATGTAATACTTGATGAATCATAACATTTTCATAATTCATTCCTTGAATTCTCAATCAAAATTTATAGATGTCATTATAACATACTCCTCTAAGTTCTTAAGGTATGGTTATAACAAACACAAAATCATATTCACTATCTTCCATTGAAATGATACTGATGAATTTACAATGTTTCAAAAATTTTATGGATCAATTCAACTCACTAGAATATAAATAATTGGAAGTTAAGTATGCACACAAAACATAAACAACCAAATTTAAGTTAACTAAAATAAAAAAGTTGTGTATTTTGATTTACAAAATAAAGGATATGAAAGAGGTTATTTGGATCAATAATCCCCCCCTTTTGAAAATCACAAGACACAAAATAAACACAAAGGAAAAAGGCCAATTTTACTTAAATATAATATTCAACTTTCTATAACTTATGATAAAACTTACCTTTAGTATAACATCTGAAGAATTCACAATTATCCCCTTTTGAAATATAAATTAACATATCATTATTAAAAAATATTTCCTTTTAATGAAAGGAGAACTTATCACACATCTCTAATATATAATATTTCTCTAATCCATGCTTCTTTTAGTAATCCCTCACCTTTTATGATTTTTAAAAAGTGAAAAACAAAAAATAGAAAAAAGTAAAAAATATAAAATCAAAAGAAGAACCAATAGATCATTAATATATTTAAATAATAACAATAATCATGTAAAATTCAAATGAAATAAAGAAAATTAGAAAAATTATTATAAATTATATACAACTTACTCTCCCATTAAGACATGTAATAATACAAAATCTCCCTTATAATTTATTCCTATTTAATTTACTAAACTTTTTCCCCTAAAATATTTCTTCTAACTTCTGTAGTAGCCCCCCCAAACTTTAGACTTCTTCTACAAGAATGTATTTTATTCCCAAAGACTTTTCTAAACTTCTCTCTACATTTGGGGTGAAAGATTTATTCTCCCCACTTTGGGATTAAATGCTTAATTTTCTTACCTTTTGAAACATAAAAACTTTCTATAGAATATAAAATGTTTAGAAGATGAAATTCGCACTTTAATCCCATTTGTATTTGGGATATACTTTGAACGTAAACCTTTCTCAAAAACTATCTCCCCTCTTGAAATATTCTTAAAAACTTATCTTGAATTAGTAGAAAAAACAAAATTTATCCCCCTTTTGGATTATCAAAAATAATAAAAGGAAAATAAAATCCTAAAAAGGAAAATTAATAAGTAGGCATAAATAATACATAATAGTAAATGTTTTTTTGATAAGAATATGTACAAGTAAAAGTTTAATCAGGAAGGATATATAAGAATAAATTATTTGAAAAATTAAAACATAAATATATATATATAAAATTATAACTTGTAATAAAACAATTCATATGTAAGAGTAAACCAAAAATATATTAAAGGGGGGGGGGGGGTCATCACTGAAGAATAAATCATATGAATTAAAATACACCTTTTAAAAGATAATTACCATTAATTTTATCTAATAAAGTAACTTTAAAAAGGTGTAGTTATAGAATATGTTTAATATATATCTTGTAATATCCATTAACACTTATAAAATATATAAAATACCTAAATGTAAAGTTGTCATAGTTCTATATAAATAAGAAATGTCCCCCCATTTTTGAAGAGTTTTCAATTTCAAGAGATAGTAAAATTAGAAGTGGTAAGAGAGCACTAAATTAACATCGATCATTCCCAACTTATGTTTAATATATTCAAATCTCTCAAAATTAAAAGTTTTAGTAAAAATATCACCATTCTGATGTTTTTTTTCGATAAATTCAAGAATAATATCTTTTTTGATGTCCTTACCCGTCTCCTGGGGCCCATGCCGTGGCTACCCCAAGCCCGCCTTCCATAGTCCAGGGGTTCGTGACTAGCACCGAAAAGGAATATCCCTAAAATGGGAAGGAATTTCCTTTAAACTTGTACAAAAACACCGAATACAACACAACAAGATGAAACCAGGAAGTAAAATTACTGTAGTAAAAGTGTGTACTGAAAGTAAGGGGCCGAAATATAATCCCAACTAAAAAGATACAACTAAAACTGAAAATATAAAATAAATCCTGAGATCGTCCACTGAGAATACTACCTGAAGGGTAGGTAAAACTTGTCTCCATAGATCTCCACGTCAACCATCATCGCCATCCACCATCAGGTCCTAGCTCCCTGAGTCTCAATCAAGGCTGCCTGTTGTCTGCACAAGACACAACGAGGTGCGGGCGAAGGCCATATAGGGATGAGTATAACAATACCCAGTAGGGAACCCGAGACACCCAAAGGTCTCTTAGAATTCCATTAAGGAAAACCACAAGCATGATCTCAATCACAAAGCACAAAGAAAAAGGCACAACTCAAACTAGGTATAACTGAGTACAATAAGACATATGATTAGTCGTAAGGCCAGATAATCATACTATATCAAGAGGCATTTCTACTGACCCACACATGATCGATAAGTATTAAACCCTAAAAGACCCACACAAGATCGATAGGTACTGATTCAGAAAGAATCACTTGGTGCTGAATCACACAGAATCGCTGGGTGCTGATTCACACAGAATCGCTGGGTGCTGATTCACACAGAATTGCTGGGTGCTCATTCACACAGAATCACTTGGTGCTGATTCACATAGAATCACTGGGTGCTGATTCACACAGAATTTCTCACAACTAATTCACACAGAATCGCTAGGTTCTAATTCACACAGAATCGCTGGGTGCTGATTCACACAGAATCACTAGGTGCTGATTCACACAGAATCGCTCGATGTTGATTCACATAGAATCACTGGGTGCTGATTCACACAGAATCGCTAGGTACTGATTCACACAGAATCTCAAGGTGCTGATTCACACAGAATCATTGGGTGCTGATTCACATAGAATCGCTCGTTGTTGATTCACTCAGAATCTCTGGGTGCTGATTCACACAGAATCACTATTTATTCTTCACATCTCAGCCAGACACAGGATTCCCGCTCATAATATGCTTGTTTCTGGGAGAAACCGCTCCTCAATCCATCAGTCATATTTCATCTGGTACGAAACCCACGTAGAAGTTACCCAATGATCTGTCATGTAATAAGGGTTCCAATGCAATAGACGGAGCGTCAACTGGACGCTCAGTCTCTAAGTTATTGACATTTTAGTGTCGAGGGCCCAGTTGGATTCGGAGTCAATCCAAACCAACCATACTCAAAATTTCTCCAAAACTCTCATTAAGTATTTGAAAATGACCATGTCACTCCAAGGATCCCAGCGCCGCAAATGGTTCATCAAACAGACGTCCGATTCACAAGATAGGGCCTTCTAAGCTTTTCTGGGCCTGAGAGGGGTCTGGGTCCGGGTTGACCCGGCCCGACCCGGTCTGGGCTGACCTGACCCGATTCTGGTCTGAACCGCCCTGGCCCACTGGCTGGGAGCAGCTCACCGGGTGGTCTGGCCCTCTGGATGGCGTGACCCGTGCGAGGGTCACGTGGTCCACCTCCTGAATGACACAAATAGCCGTTTTGTTTATTAAAGGGAGGTTCCAAGTGGCACCACCTCATCACCCGTGGGACCAACAAGGAACCGGTCCCATCCTTCTCCTCAGCTTCTTAGCCACCTCCCATTCACCACGGCACGGGACGGAGCGCCGCCTCCTGTCTTCGCGACCAGCTATTACCGGCCAACTGTCCGACCGCCACAACACCGAGCAGCGTCACCCACATTCATGGCCAGCGAGCACCAGCTGCCGCCTCTGCCACCGATGCCGGTCTCCAGTGCCGCCGCGCTGGTGCCATGCCAGAGGATTTTTTGCAGGCCACCTGGTGAGCTCCAGTGGTCCGTTCTTCCTTCCGAATGTGCCTACGGTCCTCCCAGAATGCTGCCGTTGTTGCGTGCCTCCCGGTTTCAAGGTTCCATAAAGTTTTAAAAAAAACCCATCTCTGAAGAACGTAATGAAAAACAAGCGGCGGAGGGTCTGAGCTTTGTTCGTTTGGCCTGCTCCCTTCGCGTTAGCATTATAACAAGTGGGAGTAATATATACATCACATTAAAATAATGATAAAACCCATTCAAATCCCCCCGCAATGAACAACCAAAAATTCAAGAATGAGGAGAATAATCTTGGGAAATTCTTTAATTAAATGACAAACCCTACCTCTAGAATCGTTAGAGTTGTCGCAGTGGTTGAAGGAGAATCAGTGCTTTGATGAAGCCACCGGTGTTCGTTGCCCCCAATTAGTTACTGCCCAAGCTTCCATCTCTGTCGGTGGAAGGTGTCATGTCACTGCGCGAGAGGTTCCTCACTTGATGAAGCCATGTCAAAAACTCTACCCCAATCCCCATTTAAATAGATTGGGAAAAGGGTGAGTAACGCACCGAGGAATTAATGAGATTCATTAATTGATGTAATTAATGTGCCACATTAATTACACGAGGGGTGGTTATGCAAAAAAAGTTTAACAGGAATATTAATATCCCATATTTAAAAGTCTGACCACTTCCGTGGTCCCCACCACCACCGCTCAACAGGTGGTAGGAAAAAAAAAGAAATAAAATAAAAATTCCTATGTTATTTTATTATTTCTTTAAAAAGTCATAAAAATAAATTTTTTCACCTGAACAACTGCGGTCGAAGTTAAGCCTCCCTTAATATAATCCCTGTGCTATAGATTCAACATTTACTTCAGATTTTTAATCCATGCACTGATTCAAAAGATAGAAAACGCCGCCCGTGCATTTACTGAACGTACTGTTAAAAAAATTTCAAAAATTATTAACAGTCACCCTCAACCCATGCCAGTCGAGCTTAGGCTCCACCTACGAGGAACACAACTTCACAAGCTCAATGGTACTCTCGAATTTTCAATCAGAGTTACCGTTTAAAAGTTAAGGATTCTACTATAAAATAATTGTTACTTAATTATTTTATTTGCGGCCAAAAACTAACATCCACTACTAGCCCGCGTCGGACAATGTTAAGATCTACCAAAGGAAATGATACCCTCACGAGTTCAACGGTGGTCTTAGATTTTTAATTTGAGTCACCATTCGTGAGTTATAAGCATTTGAAAAATAAAATAATTTTATTTAATTATTTTATTTACGGTTATGCCATTTTCGGGTTTTCTCACTGGAGGCCTACGCCGACTAAACTTAAGTCGTGCCTAGGTTAAAACCGCCATCCTGAACGTAATGGTGCCCTCATATTTCTGACATGAGCACCCATTTAATAGTTATTCCACTTTTTCAGGAAAACCACTCACGCACGCCATTTAAAGCTTAACATTTTTTTCGACAGATCATTTCGGGCACTCCGGGCCTCAGAATCACGTGCCGTCAGATTTCATGGTCTCGAAATAATTTCATATAATTAAAAAAAAAATATACAGAAATTACAGGACATTAAATTCTCCCCACCTTAGGGATTTACGTCCCCAAAAGCCAAAAGAAAAGAAAAGAAAATGGGGGTACTGAGCATGTATCCGAGCCTCCTGCTCCCATGTTCTCTCCTAGAGATTGTTGTGCTGCCAACAAACTCACACCATAAGAATTGACCGCCCATGAAGGACCTGATCCTATCAATCCCCTATCTCCATCGGGAACTCCGCAAATGTCACCCCATCGTCTGTCACGAACCGAATCTGGTCGCGGCCAAAACCGGAACTAGACCCAGCCCGTGACAAGGCCCAAAGGGCGTTCCCTCTCCCCAAGGGCTGGAACAAGTGCCTGGGTATCATTTATCTTGGTTTGGGAACAGTTTACCCGAATATGAAAGCATAAAACCTTAAAAATAATTCATAATATAAATTCTGAAATTTATAGCCAAACAAGTCTTAATAAAAAAAAACCAGAACTGAATACATTGGATTAAATACAATAAAAAAGGTTCAAATACAAAAGATGAAAATAGAAAGACATCCCCAAGGACTCCACACGACAAGGGGGTCATCACCCGCAAGTCGTCTCCACAACTCTGCCCCAATGATGGGGACTAACACCCAGAACCGCCATCACCCTTGGCCATTCCTTTACCTGAGTCAAAAATAATAATAAAGTTTACTTACACTCAAGGGGTGTAAGTAGGGTGTGAGCCTAAGCCCAATAGGATACCACCCAATGATTCCAAGGTGTATGCAATACAAGGTGAAAAATCAAGCAGTTTTAATATGAAATGAAAAGCGGCGACAAATTCCAAGAAAGGCTACTTTAAATTGAAAACATTTTTCAAGATAAAACTGTCAGATTGTTAACACATTTAAATAGGAATGTTATATAATTAAATATAATTCCAAAGACACCCAAATACAAGGGAAAATACCACAAAACCAATGAGCAACAAAATCAGGAACACCCCTAGGCACTAGATAGTCTCGGGCCCAATGTACCTTGTACCTCGGTGTAATGTAACCATAGTAAAATCCATTCTTGTGCACGAGCCACTATTAGGGAACATTCCCATAACTTAGTGGTCCCCAATCATCATCCACATAGTTTAGTTAGAGTTGACGTTATCCAAATGCTAAGTGAAACAGGGACAAAACCCATCCGGTCCACTAGCCGTACTAGTACAAATCCGCCCCACCTAGGTACCTGGGCTTCCCCCTTTGTGGTCAAACAATTTCAGGATTTAACACATATCCATTTTAATCTAAAACACCACTACTGGTCACATATACCAAATACAGTAGCTATTGCATTTTATATCACTTAAAACACACAACAAACTCTTTGAATTTGAATAAATCAATTTCTCAAAATCCTGTGTTGTTTTGCACACAAAACCCCTTAAGAAACCCACTTTTACACTATGTTCACACTTGTAAGTTACCAAAACAGTAAAGGCAGACCAATAAATTTCAATTAAAACAACAAATCAATTTTTAGGCATCCCCATGTTAAACAAGAAGTGTTAACTTTGTAAAACCTTCATTTTCACACAAAAGTGGAACCAAAACTTCACTTTCTTTACAAACACAATTAAAACCCATTTTTGCAGCAATAACCAAAGGGGATAAAAATTATAAACATTATTTTATGCCTTATTACATATCAATAAAAACAACTACGTATTTATAGGGAATCCCCAAATAAACAAACAAAACACTTCTTTGGAAAACCCCTAATTTCACACCAAATTGGCATTTTAAATTCAATTGCAATAGAAACATCATTAGAACCAATTTTTGTAGCAATAATAAAATTATATAAAACTGAAAATATGATAAATACAGAATGATAATACACAAATATTGCATCAACATTGGAATAACCTACCAAATCAAATGAAACCATTGAATCCTTTGTGCGAAAACACAAACGCACCACTATCGCACCTCAAGAAGGGTAGATCAAACCTAAAAATAGAAATTGGACCAAGAAAACCCAAGATTAAACCTTAGGTTCTAACCCCTACCCACTGGTAATTTTTCAATTCAATAAAAAGGGAGGAAACCCTAAAAAATAGAATGAATCCCTAATCAATTTGAAAGGGGAAATGAAATGGACAAACTTACTTGAGAAATCTAGAATGAATCTCCCCAAAACACCAGTATCTTAAATTTAAAACGGCCAAAACTCAGGGGATGTTCGCATAAGAATTATTAGGTCATTTAGGAATTGTAATGGAGGGAAAAGAGTATGAATTGAGAGAGTTATAATTGAATGAACATACCTCATCAAATCTGGCCGATTTTAGAAACCTTAAGATGTTCGTCCCTAAATCGCGATTCCTAAGAGCTCCAAAGAGGGGGTAAAGAGTCTGGGGGAGCGTCTGGGTGTAAGGGCCGAATATGAGGCTTAGAATCATCGAAAAATACTTAAAATTGAATAAGTTATTAAATAAATAAAATTAATTTTTAAAACTGGATATGGGCTTTCGTGCAGGCCCAATACCTTAAATAAAAACCCAACTAAACCTTTGTTAGGTATTTCCAAAGGCTCCAAATTTTAATTTTAGTGTTAATATATCAGGGTAGGACATTTAGGAGTTGGAATGAGTGAAAAATATTAAAAAATGAATATGTTATAAAAGAAACAAAATTTATTTTTAAATCTGGAATTGGGCTCACGGTTTGGCCCAATTCACGAAAACTCACTTATTCTCCATAAAACCATTGGAAACCCCCAAAACAAAGCATTAATGGAAATTAAAATAAAAATAAATTTAAAATAAGCTATGTATGTGACATCGTCGATGTACAGTTCGCCCCAGTCGATAACGTGTGATGGATAATGCACATACCTCCTTAGCTACAACACTTGAAAACCATTATGCACCCTATGTATCTATGGGGAAAGAGCTTGGTGGTACTCCACCTCACCAACTCTATTAAGAATCTAGAAAGGTTTGATGAAATTCGGAGATAGCTTGCCGCCTTGGCTGAATCTCTGCAATCCTCATCGGGATGAGACCTGTAGGAAGACATGTTCTCCCTCCTCGAACTCTAAGGATTTCTGTCTCCTATCAGCATAAGACTTCTACTGGCTTTGTGTAGTTTTCTCCACTCCTGGATGATCTTCACATTCTTAGTGGTAGCCTGTACTAACTCTGGACCCACGAGTGATGACTCCCCCGGGTCTGTCCAGAAAATAGGTGATCTGCATGGTCACCCATACAAGGCCTCAAACAGAGCCATGCCGTTAGTGGAGTGATAACTGTTGTTGTATGAAAACTCCACCAGTGGTAGGTGGTATTTCCAACCGTGACCAAAATCCATGACACAAGAACGAAGCATTTCCTCCAAGGTCTGTATGGTGCGCTCTGTCTGACAGTCAGTCTGGGGATAAAAAGCTATGCTCAAGCGCGATGAAACATGGTGATTAGCATTCACTTGCTGACAAGCGAGGCATCATGAAACAAACACTACCACCACTTTCTTCATCCCTAGCCACCAATTCTGATGCCAGAGGTCCAAGTACATATTCGCCACACCTAGATGTACCGCTAAAAGGGGATGCGTGAAACTCCCTCAAAACCTCCTATCACAGTGTCACTGGTACCATGGTGCATCCTCTAAAGAGGACGACGTGCTCCCCACCTTTAGAAAATATTTCAAAAGACTACCCTAAGGATATCTGAGCACATCAGGCCTTGTAGTCAATGTCCCCAAGTTGTGTCTCCCAAAATCGCTGAAGGATTGGGGGAGTGATAGTCGTAGAATGAAGGTAATCTGCTCCATCACTATCCACTGAGGATAAATTCAATGCGGCTAGCTACTCTATCTCCTCACTTAGCAACTGTAACCCAGACCTCCTGCTGAGTGTGTATGCCACCACATTCCCCTTCCCAGGAGGGTAGACTATCTCAAAGTCATAGTATTGGAGGAACTCTAGACATTACCACCATCTCAGGTTCAGGTCCTTCTATGAGAAGATATACCTGAGACTCTTGTGATCAGAGTAAACAATAAACCATTCTCCCAACTATATTCTCATCTCCCAGAGCTCCGCAGAAGCCATCCGATATGCAGTTGTAGATATTAGTTCCATCCTTGGGTACAAGCCAATGCAGGAGTCCCTCTCCCTATGGATAGGTAACCTTGGAAACATATTTTGAAAGGATGTTCCCGAACTCTTCCACTACTGTTGGGAACTGAAAACTCAAAAAACCTGCTGCCACGAGGGTAAGGCTGGCCAACTCAAGAGTGATCGGCTACACCCTTATATACACGAGTTTATCCCATGATTCTTGGGTTTCCTTTTTCGCTGACCAAGGAAAACCCCATTCCAACACTGTAGATATAACACAACCTTTTTTCCTAAAACAATCAATCTGAGCATGAACTATGGATGACCAGTCCATACCCAAACTAACGCAGTAAGACCTTGATGCTTCCACCAAGAGGTTTCAACCAAAACTCTCACCTCCAGAGTCAGATCACAACATCGACATAAGTGTGATTATCAAATATCCTTTCATAGGTATCTACAAATGTAAGGGTCAAAGTTAACTGTTTAACTGGAAACTCTAGGTCTTGAACAAGATTCATGACATGAAGGAATTATTAGTACCTATTTATATTAATATGACAACTTGTATTATACATAGAACATACCTCGAATCATTACTAGAGCCCTTTGGTCACACTCCTTGACCGCATGCAGCTACTCCTTTCCCCTATCCTTCAGCTCCCTTAAGCCTGGTGGGGACTACATTGGGGTGGTGGTTGTAACATGTCGAAAAGTATACCACCTCCTGCTGCTCTCCTAGATCCTCTTCCATACATTCTTCCCCACAGATTCATCTGTTACTATCACTTCCTATTCCCAAATAATTTTACACACCCAAGTCTTTGATACTGGAATTAGTTTCCTGCTTTCCCACTGCTAACATTCACTGGCTGTTTCGGCTCAGCAAAAGAACATTCAACCACAAAAGTTCTCTCTAACACCCTAACATAAGCAGGAATGAAAAGAGGAATAGTGCCAGCTCGGATGTCCCTAAAAACATATCACTCAGAGGTCAAAGCTCTGAAGAACCATTCGTATCGTATTCATTGAGTACCTAGAATGGTTGGTATGCCTTGACAAATACTTAGCTTCCGACATGTCGTCCTCCCGAAGCTGTAAAAGCTCTTGGGAACACATACCCCTTATATTTTTTATTGAAAGAGACCCCTTCAAGTAGGAAGGTTCTCAAGCTCTATCCATAGAAAATTCACCTCATCATAAGTTAGGGGTAATCTAAACCCTACCACTGCCCTGATGAGCCACGTAGAATGATCACTGCCAGGACCACCACCTGATCTAATGGTGCCCTAGCTAGATGACAACTCGGTATCCACCTCAGGCCAGTCCTTAGCCACCTGTGATTCGGGTTCACCTTGGAACCTGAGGGGTATTTGTCACTGAAACTCATGTAAGGCACTGAGCCTATATGTGACCTCTACCGATAGCACTGGTAGTGACTTATGACCAACAGACAGTGGTATCGTTGGTACACCACCCGAAGGTACCATATCAGGTAACATTCCTAGTACTAAAGCCTCATCACACTATGGACCATCCTCATGGACACAGATTGGAATCCCAATTGGCTATCTGTGTAGATTCATCTTGAAAGAGAGTCAAGATGAACCACAACCAATAAGTTATACCTGGTGATCTGAATCAAAATAGATCAAAAGTAAAACATTTCCAAAACACACACAATCTTTGTTTTTGTGCACCGAGTTAGAAATCAGAATTTAGGGTCCTAGTGTTTGGATACGTCAGCCGCCACACCAACATTGGACTCCCCGAACTGAAAACCGCACTCAAAACACTTAACACTATTACTACATTGGAAAGATCAGAGTCCTAGTTTTTTGGTATAACCGACTCCTCTGATACCACTTTGTCACAACCCGTCCCTCGGGGCCCGTGCTGTGACTACCCTAATCCCTCCTTCCAAAGGCTAGGGGTTGGCGACTAGCACCAGAAAGGTTTATCCCTAAAATGGGAAGGCATTTCCTTTAAGCCTGTACAAACACAAGGACTAGAACACAAAAAATGCCACCACGAAGTAAAATTGCTGTAGTAAAAGTGTGTAATCAAAAGTAAGGGGCCAGAATATAAGCCCAACTAAAAAGATACAACTACAACTAAAAATAAAAAACATCTCCTGAGATCTTCCAATGGGAATCCTATCTAAAGGGTAGGTAAAACTCGTCTCCACACCTCTCCACATCATCCATCACCGCCATCCACCATCAAGTCCTAGCTCCCTAAGTCTCAATCAAGGGTGCCCATCGTTTGCACAAGACACAACAAGGTGCATGCGAATCCCTTGGAGGGGTGAGTATAATAATACCTAGTAGGGACCCTGAGACCCCCGAAGGTCTCTCAAAATTCCACAAAGGAAAACCACAGGCATGATCTCAATCAAAAAGCACAAAGAAAAAAGACACAGCTCAAACCAGGTACAACTAAGTACAGTAGTAAAAATGATTAGTCGTAAGGCTAGATCATCTTACTCTGTCAAGAGGAACTACTACTGACCCACATAGGATCGATAGGTACTAACCCCCACAAGACCCACACAGTATCGATAGGTGGTGATTCACACAGAATCACAGGGTGATGATTCCCAAAGAATCGCTGGGTGCTGATTCACACCGAATCACTAGCTACTGATTCACGCAGAATCGTTGGGTGTTGATTCACACAAAATTAATGGGTGCTAATTCATACAGAATCCCTGGGTGCTGATTCAAACAGAATCATTGAGTGCTGATTCATAGAAAATTGCTGGGTACTGATTCACACAGAATCGCTCACAGTTGATTCAAACAGAATCATTGGGTGCTGATTCACAGAGAATCATTGGGTGCTGATTCACACAGAATCACTGGGTTCTATTCACACAGAATAGATGGGTGTTGATTCAAACAAAATCGATCACTGCTAATTCACATAGAATCACTGGGTGATGATTCACATAGAATCATTGGGTGCATATTCACACAGAATCGCTGGGTAGTGATTCACACAGAATCGCTGGGTGCTGATTCACACAGAATCATTGGGTGATGATTCACACAGAATCACTCTCTACTAATTCACATAGAATCACAATTCATTTTTCACATCTTAGCCAGACATAGGACTCCTGCTCATAGTATGCTTGTTTCTGGAAAAAACCACTCCTCAAGCCATCAGTTGTATTTCATCTGGCACAAAGTACCACGTAGAAGTTACCCAATGATCTGTCACGTCATAAGGGTTCCAACGCAATAGACATCGCATCAACCAGACACTTGGTCTGTATATTATTGGAATTTTAGTGCTAAGGGCTCGGTTGGATTCAGAGTCGATCCAAACCATTCGTACTCCAACTTTCTCCAAAACTCTCGTGGAGTATCTCAGAAGGACCGTCTCACTCTAATTATCTCAGCACCATAGACGGTTTGTCAAACGAACATTAGGTTCGCAAGATATGACCTTCTAAGCGTTTCTAGGCCCGAGAGGGGTCCGGGTCCGGTCTGACCCAGCCCTACCTGTTCTGACCCGAACTGAACCGGTTTGGTTTGACCTGACCTGGTTTGGGTATGACCCGGACCGGCCCGAACCGGCCTGGGCCGGGCCACAGACCGGCCCGACCCGCAGGCTGGCGCGACCCGCGTGGGGGTCACGTGGCCCGCCTTCCAAACGACTCAAAGAGCCGTTCAATTTATTAAAGGGCAGCGCCAGGTGGAACCTCCTCCTCACCCGTGGGATCGGCCCACCAGTTAGTCCAGCCCACTGGATAGCGCGACCCGCACGAGGGTTGCGTGTTCCGGCTACCAAAAATCTCAAAGAGCCATTCAGTTTATTAAAGGGAGACTCCAAGTGGTGCTGCCTTGTCACCCGTAGGGACCACAGGGAGTGGGTCCCGACCTTCACCGCAACTTCATAGCCGTGACCAGTTCACTGCAGCGTACGACGGTGTGCCCCCTCACATCGTCGCGATAGGCCGTTGCCGGTTGGTTTTCTGACCGTCGTGGCGCCGGTCGCTGGTGCCGCACTGACGGATCTTTTGTGGGTCACCAGGTGAGTTCCAGTGGCCCATTGTTCCTTCTAGATGCACCTACGGTCCTCCCAGAATGCCGTTGTCATTGCATGCCACCCGGTTTCAAGGTTCTGTCAGGTTGAAAAAACCCGCCTCCGAAGAACGCAATGAAAAAACAAGCGGTGGAGGGTCTTAGCCTTGTTCACGTGGCTCTCTCCCTCCACGTTAGCATTATAATATGTGGGAGTGATTTATAAATCACATTAAAATAATGATAAACCCCATTCAAATCTCCTTGCAATGACCACCTACAAATTCAAGAATGAGGATAAGAATCGTGGGAAATTATTGAATTAAATGACAACCCCTACCTCGAGAATTGTTGGAGTCGTCATGGTGGTGGAAGAAGAATCCGTGCTTGTATGAAGCCATCGGTCTTCATCGCTCTCGGTTCGTTGCCACCCGAGCTTCTGTCTTTGTTGGTGGAAGGTGTCGCATCACTTCACCAGAGGTTCCTCTCTTGATGAATCCGTGTAAAAAACTCTACCCCAAGCCCCATTTAAATAGAGGGGGAAAGGGGTGAGTAACACACCGAGAAATTAATGAGATTCATTAATTAACATAATTAATGTTCCACATTAATTACACAAGGGGTGGTTACACAACCAAAGTGTAACCAAGCAGTTAATATCCCATATTTAAAAGTATTACCACCTCCGTGGTACCCGCCATGACCGCTCAACATGTGGTAGGAAAAAAAGAAATAAAATAACAATTCTTATGTTATTTTATTATTTATTTAAAAATTCATAAAGACTAAATTTTTCACCCAACCAAACGTGGTCGATGTTAACCCTCCCCAAATATAATCCCGAAAATGTGGATTCAATAGTGCCTTCAGATTTTTAATCCGAGCACTGGTTCAAAAGATAGAAAACGATGCCTGCACATTTGATGAATGTATCTTTAAAAAAAATTTACAAATATTATTAATAGTCACCCCCAAGAAAAACTGGACGAGGTTAGGATACTCCTAAGTGGAGCACAACCTCATGAGCTCAATAGTACTCTCAGATTTTCAATCCAAGTTACCATTTAGAAGTTAGGGTTTTTACAATAAAATAATTGTTACTTAATTATTTTATTTGTGTCCAAAAAATAACTTGTACTGCTAGCCCACACTAACCTATGTTAGGATCTACCTAAGGAAATCATACCCTCACGAGTTCAAATATAGTCTTGTATTTCTAATCCAAGTCACCATTCGTGAGTTATAATCATTTGAAAAATAAAATAATTTTATTTACGGTTATGCCATTTTTGGGTTTTCTCACTGGAGGCCTGCACCGACTAAAATTAAGTCGCACCTAGGGTAAACCCACCATCCTGAATGCAATGGCGCCCTTGGATTTCTAATACATGCACCCATTTAATAGTTATTCCACTTTTTTTAGGAAAACCACTCACACAGGCCATTTAAAGTTTAACATTTTTTTCGACAGATCATTCCAAGCACTTCAGGCCTCAAAATCATGTGCCGCCAGATTTCATGGTCTCGAAATAATTCCATATAATTAAAAAAAATTATACAGAAATTCCAGGACATTAAATTTGAGTGTGTTGACTTGAAGGAAATGGTGTATCATATCTATGTGTTCAGTACATGAATGGTGTTTTGGAACCTTATATAAGGAAATAACATTGGTTCTATCACAAAGAATTAGAGACTGAGTAAAACTCATTCCAAAATTGATATCCACAATAATTGTGTGCAACAAATTCTGGACACCTTATATTCATCTTAAACAGTGGAAAGTGAAATTGAATGTTGCTTCTTACTAAACCAAGAAACTAAATATTCACCAAGTGAGTGATAAGTTCTAGAATTACTCTTCCTATCCATTCTATAACCACTAAAATCTATATCTAAAATTATTTTAATAGTAAAATTATATAAAAAAAATAGAATAGTTCATGCTCCAAATTTCCTTTAAGGTAATGGAAGGTCTATTTAACTACCTTTAGAAGAGACTCTTTCATATTTTCTTGGAATATTACACATAGAAAAAAAGTACATAATCTCTGGTCAATTATCTATAAAATAAAATAAACTTATGATTATCCCTTTAAACAATTTATAATATATTATTTATCAAGATCAAGTTTAGATTTGGACCTGATCAAATTACTTATACTAGAAGCATTAACAAAACCAAAAAATTTAAGTAAATATATGATATAATTATATTGAGTTAAAATAATTCTTTTCAGTATCTGAGTTATATAATATCCAAGGAAGTTATTAAGTTCACCTTTCATACTCATCTCAAATTAAATTTTCATAGGTTCCCAAAAAAATTCCGTAAGTGTTTTTTTTGCATGGAATAAAAAATAGTTCCATTAAAATTTATTTATATAATAATGGAGTCATTAAATAATTTTTTGATTAAAATTTTTGATATACTTTTCTCCTAATTTTTTAAACTAATAATCCAAAAAATTTATCATACCAAGATCTTGGGGATTTTTTGAGTATATAAAGTGATTTGGTAAGTTTAAAAACCTATTCTAAAAAATTAATATCTCCAAAACTAAGAGTTTGTTCAATGTAAAATTCTTCCTGAACATAAAAATTATGGAATCCACTCTTACATCCATTTAAAATATAGTAAAGTTCATAAGAGCCATGAAGACTAATAGAATTCAAATATATTTGAGTTTATCCACTATAGAAAATGTCTCTCCATAATCTATGAACTCTTCTTGGTTATAAAACTTAATAAAAAGTCTTCACTTATTCCAAACAATTGTTCCATTCTCATCACACATATTTTGAAAGACCCATTTAACTTCTATAATTTTAAGATATTTTGGAAAATGAATCAAAGTCCAAAACTTTTTTTGCTTGAATTGATTAAGATCTTATTATATAGAAATTATCCAACTATCATCACCCATGGCATAATCTATTGTTTTATGTTAAAATTGAGATAAAAATGATTGATTCTCACATTCATTTTGTGAATAACATTTGGTTTTAATAGGTTGATATACATATACAATGATATTATCAGTTGGATAATTACTTAAGATCATTTGGCTTCTAGGTAAAATGTAAAGTTATTCTTTATCTACTAAATAAGAAACTTATATTAGAATATCCTTCAAAATGTTAACTTTTGATGGTTGCAGTTTAACTTTTAATAATAAAATAGAATGTATTTCAAAAACACAATCCATATTAATTTCAAAATTTATATATTTTAACTTCATATAGGGATTTATTTCATCAAACTTAACACATACCATTTCTTCAATAGTATGTGTTTTTTTGTTAAAAACACAATATACCTTACTTGTGTTGTAATAACGAAGAAAAATTCCATCACCAGATTTCAAATAAAATTTATTAATATTATCTTTTATATTCAAAATGAATACTTTACATCTGAAAACTCTAAATATTTTTTTTGTATTACTTCCACTTCAAAATTCATAAGGCATTTTATTTGAAACTATATAAATTAAAAATTTATTAATACTTTAATAGAAAATACTAATGGATTCATCCCAAAAATGAATAACAATATAATATTACCAAACCATTATTCTCAAAATTTTTTGAAGGGTTTTATTCCTTATTTTAAGTACACCATTATATTATGGAGTTCTTAATACCAATAAATTATGAGTAATGACTTTTTCATTATATAAATTTTCAAAAGAATAATTCTAAAACTCTCCACCATGATCATTATGTATGGTGACAACATGCAGTTTTTTTGATTTTGAGAAATAATAAAAAACTTTTTAAAAAATGGGAGTGATTTTAATTTAAGGGTAAGAAAATAAATCCATGAAAACCTTGTATAATCATAAACTGATACATACAAAATGTTTTAATCTAATACTTCCAATTTTTTTTATCAAAAAATGTCCATGTGAAAAAAACTATAAAGGTTTCAAAGTTGATACTTCACTAGTAGGTTTAAATATTGACTTATGTTTCTTATTAGATTGGAAAGGGTCATAGAATTTATAATAATTAGACTTAAGTTATAGATGATACTTCAAATGACCATTAATGTTTAAATATGGTCTAAACATTTTAGTTTTCTAACCTTAAATACAAGTATTATCCTTAACCATAATAAGATAATGAAAGTTCTATCAAGTAAAGTACTCATAGTCTATATTGTAAACATTATCTTGCCTATCGATAGATCAAACATAAACTCCTTATGAACTTGTGTTGGTACATTTTTCCCTTAAAAAGTTCATGGGTGACCCTCATAACATAATTGGATTATACCAATAAGGTTGTACTTAAATCATAGAACATAAATTTCATTTGAAATTAAAGTCTCACTGAGAAATGAAACATCACCAATATCAACAATCTTTCCTTGTTCATTGTCTCCAAAAGTAACATTTCCACCTTTCACCTTATATAAGTTTTGGAAGTTGGACATGAATCCTTTCATGTTTTGAGAATAATTGATATCTACGTACCAAGTATTATAACTATTATTAGTCAACCTTTCCTCTTGAAATCAATGGAATTAAAAGTTTTGAATCCAAACATTCATGGGAATGGTAATACTAAATAATAAAACCTTATAAACCCACATCTATCCAACCCAACGACATCGTAAAACTACTATTTCTTTATAAATAAAAGACCTATAAGTTTTAAAAGATTGAACCTTGTTTAAGGAGCATATATTATTATAGTGACCTCCTCTTTGGAACTTAGTGCAAAGGGTTGAATTTTTATAATAAACCAGTTTTATAAAAACATGTGATTTTTTGGAAGTAAAAGCAATTTCAAAATATGTTCTAGATAGTTTCAACTGACTTAGAATCTTAAGAAAATTATCCTAACTGAATGAAAAATTTGAAAGAATATAATTCAGATTACTAACTTTTGATTTAATTTTTACAACCACATTACAATCATTACAAGTTAAAATAAAAATATATTTATCATATAACTTAAAAATAAGTTTAGAAATTATATATTCATCTTTATAAATATCTAAATTTGATTGATCATTGTCATTATTTGAATTTTTATATCTCTTCTCTAAAATAGTCACAAAATCTACCATATCTTAAAATGATGGAATATAATCTTCATCATTTGAAGAAAAATAAAATTTCCGATCTAAAGATAAATTCATAAGTGGATCATGAATTAACTTTCCCATGAAGATAATTTCATTTATAAGAGATTTAGCATAGAAACCAGTTATCTTTTGACTATCATCATCACTATTTGAATCATTACTACTATCAGAATACAAGTCTTCACTGGTTCCCTAAGTATCATTCATAGCTCTCACATACTTCTTCCTTTTTTTGTTCTGAAGTCCTTAATTCTTGATCCTTATTCTTTAGATTCAGACAATCAGAAATTATATGATTGGGTTTATTAAATTCAAATAATATAACATAAAATTAATCCTTATTCTCATATTTATCTTTCCCTTATTTCTAATAGTAATGTAATGAATTGGTTTGGGTCGACCTAACATGTCACCCAATCGAGCTCCCCACAAGGAATCAAGAATACCTCCCCAAATTCCAATGGCAACCAACCATCAATGAGGGTTTAAAAGAAACCATAGGGATATTATAATCTATGGTTAGAGTGAAGTAACATTGAAAAAAAACTAGAAAAATAAATAAGAATAAATATTAGAGTACATATAATAAATAAATTGGAATAGAAGAATGCTATAATAAATGAAATTCAGTATACAATTATATAGAATCAAAGCATGAAAAAAATACAACAGTCGGTCACCCACTAGGCTGACCACATATATAAAAGAAACAAAATAAAAATAAAATACATTATACTCTACTACCAAAACTGATCCAAACCATAAAATCATTCTCCACGATGCTCAAGTTGCACTATCCCAATCCTGACACTCTACATGAGCTGCTTTTCTCGATCAAGAAACACTGGGACTCAACCCGATCCATCACGCAACTTGTGCTCCAACCTAAAAGTAGACATCAGGTCTGTATGAACACCGAGGTTCATGTAAAGGGGGTGAGAAATATATATAAGTAGTCCACCCCCAATGGTGAACCTATAATTTTCTATCATAACAAGTGCATACACACGTGACATGAACAACCTGGATGAGAACTAAAACAACTGGAATAAATGAACAACTAAAAAAGGGGTTTAAACAAAAACAAATTAAACAACCAACCATGGCTTCTAATCTAACACCAGAGGTAAATCTACCCTTACTATATCCCATAGTAGAGGATTTATAGCACCTGGATCACCCATCCACATGAAAATCATAGAGTCCTCTAGATCTAAATAGGATCTCCAAGATGTATAAAGAAAACATGCCTAAATACTGGACCCTAGGGATTATCCATTAGCATACACATCAAAAAGATCATCTACCAGGATCTAGGACTACAATATAATGATTTAACTAGTGATAGGAACATCTAGGTTAAAATAACTAGAGAACATTTCAGTCCCAAAGGTCCTACAAAAATAAATTAGGCACCAGATATATACCCAACAATAGGTGGACTATATACATAAAACTGAGAGTGAAAATCATCCACAAAATTGAGAGAAAAACAACATCCATGGATAATAAAACCCACTTTGTGAGTTCCTTATAACCTCATGAACCCGAAGCCTCTATCCAGAGCACACACTCAACTAGAGAGGTGGGGTGAACTCACCTATATCATCAATTATCTCCATAATCTCATCTAACCACAACCGACTAATATAAGAGAGAACTAGATCACAACTCAGGGCCAATGGACAATCCAAAATACCAAAGGTATTCTCCTCAAACCAAAATCCTGAGTAGAAACCACATAAAACCTCTTGACTAGAGGCCAACCAAACATGGGTTGTTCCAACCTCAAACCCACCATACAAAAAGCTAAAATAATGGCACCGACCAAATCTAACACAACAATGATCGATTCCTCTCTCGACACCCTAGATCTCCGCACCCTACAAACAACCACTATGGGATCTTAGTGACCCCCTATAAGGCAAACCAAAAATCAAGGCTCTCATAGTCCCTGGGGTCATAGCATAAAGTGATGTCCTACTAGGTTCTCACCTACTGCAACCAATATATTGATCCACACCCTTCCAAATATCTAAAAAATTTCCAAAGGACACAATAAGAGTATGAAACCCTATGAAGGGTTTCTATATCTCATCTAAAAACCATGGGACACACCCAGTATAGAAATATCCTGCTCGCAGTGGCCTCCAACTGATCCTTGATCAACAACATTCCCAAAGGAGAATCCAAAATAAAAGCATGCCAACTAGGGAATTCACAACAGTCCTTTTTTCCACCTCAAAAGAAGGACCCTAAAAGGGATCCATATAAAAATCCAAACTATGACACATGGGAATTCTCAACCATTGAATACAACAACCATTGATCAATCGACTAATAACCAGACCATAAGGGAATCCTCGAGAGTCCCTCAGACTCATCTCAACCACTTTATAATACCCATCCATAACCTCCGTCCCACAATGTCAACCAAGCCTGCATGATCCAATAGCTCTGATCATCAAACCTAGAAACTAAACCTCAACTGCTTTAACCTCAAGAATCTAGTCCAATCAAATAAGGAAAAACCAATATCTACATAGAGATATTAATTTATCCCACCTTCTAAGATCCATACGAAATAACCTCTAACAAAACTGGATGTCATCTACAATTCAAGCACACTAATGATCTCACAACCGTCACCTAGGACTCACAACTCACAACCAAAATCGTAGGAGAATTCTGAAACCAAAGCTCAATTAAATCCTCCCCAAAATTCTCACCCATAAAAAACAACATTCATACAACCTTTAAATTCTAAAAATATTCCACCATCAAAATATATATGGAAAAAATCTCAGAATGGACTACTCATAAGTCCAATTACGACTCAAGAGTGAAAAATAGGCAAAAAAGGTCAAGGAAGGAAAAGTACACAATGTGTAATTTGGGAACAAGACATGTAACCCTAAAGGTCCTCTATATTCATGTGCCTCAGGACACTTGGAATGTACACTTCCAAAGTACATAGCTTGTTTCTATCAGTACATGGTGTATACCCCGAACAGGGTACCTGCTTGTATACCTTATCCCCACTCGGCGTGTACATCACCAAACTACATGATGTATACCACACATGGGGTTCCTAGATATGTACCTATCCATGGACCCACAGACAAAATCTTTCTAAGAACAGTATATGGCCACTGGAAGTGTACCTCATATGGGTTCTGGCCATGTACCTTACACAACCATGTTCCCCTGTACAATCGAAGTCACCACTACACAGCGTGTACCCTTGGTATACGATTTGTAGCCTTAAAAACCCATATTCCCTGAATAGGAAGAACATACGGTGTATGTTCTTTAAACCACATGAAGTGTACATGGGTTTTACCAAACAAAAAACCACCAAAATGGCCCGAAACTCTCGATTCCTCCCCAATATAAATTGGGCCTACCTTCGAGAAGAAGACATTGAAGCTTCACACCATATCCACCACCTGCAACTGCTGTACTCTGATCTAGGCCTTAGAAGAACCCTTGGCGATTCCTCATACCTTTCCAAATCCTTATTCTACCCCTATCACCCTCTTGGTCACATGACATAGGATCCCCAAGGGGAATGTATAGGAATAAAAAGGGAATAAAGGAAAAAAAAACTGAAATAAAAAAAATAAAAAAATGAATAAAAAAGAAAAAAGAAAAAGAAAAAAATGGGCCCTGGCCCAAATCCAGTGTCTGATGCAAGGTTATTACTCATCTAGGAAAAACCACCATTATAGGCTCAACCATAGAGATATAATCTCAATTTGACACTCCGTTGGAAGGATATCTCCAAACTAACATGTATGAATAAATTAAATATTAAATATTCCTTGAAAAATCAAATGGCTCTTATTTCCAACAAATTTCTGTCCTAGGGTACACCCTATTCTAGGACCAATAGAGTGGTTGAAAAAATTATCTAAGATCATATTATAATAGAATTTTTTATTCTTACCCTAAATAATACCAGGAACAAAAAGGTTCAATTTTCCTCAAATTTTTGCAACTTGTGATGATGTGAGGAATCACAAGATCCCTAGAAAAAATGCTTCTTTTCCCCTGAGAAGCCTCAGTGGAAAACTATAAGCCATTATCTCCCCTAACAACTAGTGAAACCAATGCTATCTCAACAATCCAAATAATGTCCATACAGTGTCCACAAATCATTCCCAATATAAGAGACATTATACCATGACCGATATGATACTCCCCACTATAGAACTATCCTTTTCATTTTTCTTTTTTCCAATGGAAAACCACACAGCCCATGCTACATCCATCACCAAACACAATGAATAGACATAGAAAAACTTCTCACACATGAGTGCCATAATGAAAATCGAAATAACCCATTCTCATTCCAGGATCACTAGGAATAAAAACATCTATTCTCGACAAACTACTTAAAAAGAGGTTCATGAACTGCAAAAACCTATGGTTCACTCCCCACCACAAGTCTTTTCTTAAACCACTCTCAAAAGTGAAACAAGAATCATGATCACATGGGCTATGTATTAAGGAAACTAAGATAACATTCCTAAAACTGTTGACCATGCTCCTCATGCAGGTCAGTTCCAATAAACCAGAGCACCCTTGGAACTCCTCTTAAAAAATGAGGAATATTTTCTATTCCTTGATCAAACACACATCTACCCTCCACTCAGGTGTTGATTCAAAGACACAATACATAGATCACTTCTAGTTTTTCACATCTCAAATACTAGGAATCCTAATTCCTAAACACACCCTAGTGATAATGGACCTCAACAACCCCACCAATGGAGAACAACCGCACCCACCCAATCCATAGGTGATAACAGTCACATGGGCCCCACTGTAAAACTCGATAGACAACACGTGGAAAGAAAAAAATACTTCACAAGGAACAAAAACCTAGTACTTAATGGAAATTACACCTTAGGGAAAATATCTCCCAATACAAACATCTTACATGATTCCCTTCCCTCATCAATCCACCAAGAGGGAACTCAGAGCCCATTACTGATCCACAAGGGTATCATGCATCCATCAATGAAGGGAATACATCTTAATCATTGACGAGCATCTTTCCATAAGTTCCACTTGGCCTTTAAACAAAATAAAATATATACATATAGTTTATTTGAGTATAATTCCACTAAGGATATATATGTGATACACCATACAGGTCATTGGAGACACTTTAAACAACTGAACCTCCATTTCTAGTGAAAACACAACATATAAGAATATGTCATGTGAATCCTACGTGCCTATAATGATGTATGAAGACTAGCCTCTTACCCATTAGGCTAAGATCTAAAAAGGAGAACAAACCATAAATTTAAAAACCCAAGTACATAATAATATGTGAAATCACAAAACCATAAAAATAGAAACCAAGAACAACAATCCCATTCCCTAACAACTTGGAATTCCTATAAGCAAAGTTATTCATGACACACTAGTCCAATATCCATCATAAGTTTTGACACAATCCTAGAACACCTGTCTACCAACTCCCAAAATCATAAAACTAGATAGATTTGATACCATTTTGTAACAAACATACCCAATTAAACCTGAAACGTCACTCGATCTGGGTCACCACAAGGAATCAAGAGTGCCTCCCTAAACACCAAAGGACACCAACCATTGGATAGGGTCTAAAAGATACCATGGGGAGACTACACCCTTAGTCCAAAGTGAAATAACAATAGAATTAACCAAACTCATACAAAGGAATAAACATCAGAGTATGCATAATAAATAAATAGAAATAGAAACATGATATAATAAATGAAATTAAGTATAGAGTTATACAAACTAAAACCTTGAAAAACATACACCATACATTCATCCACTAGCCTGAACACATATAAAAAATAAGCACACTAAAAATAAAATATATCGATCTATATTACCAAAACCAAGCCAAAACACATACACAGTCTCCATGATGCTTGAGCTGCACCAACATGATCCTAAAACTCCACATGAGTGTCTCTACTTGATCAAGAAACACTAGGATTCAACCCCATATATCACGTAACCTATGCTCCAACCTGAAAGCAGACATCAGGTCTGCACACACACCGAGGTGTCTATATAGTGGGTGAAAAATAAATCTTACTAGGACACCCTTAATGGTGAACCTATTATTTGCTATCATAAAAAGTTTATGTGCACATGATATGCCTAGCCTATCAAAAAACTAAAACAACTGGCATAAAATAACAACTACATAAAATGGGGGTTAAAAAAAGAAAAAAAAGAAGACAAAAAATCAAGGGTTCTAGTCTAACACATGAGGTAAATATGGCCCTGCTCTGGACCATGCCAAAGGATTTATAGCACATAGATCACCTATCCTCATGAAAACCAGTGTGTCTGTTAGATCTCTACAGGATCTACAAGGAGTCTAAACAAAACATGCACAAATTCTAGACCTCATGGTGTAACCATAGGAAACCACAGCACAAAGTACACATATCGAGATCTAGGACTCTAATAACATGATATGAACCAGCAATATGAACATCTAGGTTGACATAAATAGAGAAACTATTAGTCCTAAAGTTCCTATAGAATAGATTGGGCACCAGCTATAGACTTGACAATAAGTGGAATCTATACATAAGATTAAGAGCACATGACATCCAAAACATTGAGATAACAATAATATCAATGGATAATAAATCCAACTCCACGAGTGCCTCAACACCTCAAAAGACTAAATCCACTCTATCCAGGGTGCACACTCAACTAGAGGGGGATAAACTCATCCAGATTGTCTATTAGCTCCCTAATCCCATATAGAAATTTCTAGATAATGAAGGAGAGAAAGATATCCCAAATTAGGGCCAATGTATGATCTAAAATCATGAAGGTCTCCCCCTCAAAACAAAGTCTTGAATAGAAACTAACTCTAACCTCATGAACAAATGAAAACTAAACATGGGTCAGTACAACATCGAACCCACCATACAAGTTAATAAATTATTAGCATGATCGACTCTTGGAAAACAAACTACGAGACCTCTATCAGAACCTTATATCTCCTCATCTAACAAATAGCCATTATAGGCCCTCAATGCACACCTTAGGACCTACCAAAACCCAGGTCTCCCACCATCCTTGGGGTGGAAACATAAAGTGACATCCTAATAGGGACTCTCTTCCTACACCCACACTCTCGGTCCACAACCATCTAAAGATCCAAAAAATCACTGTAGGACATAATAAGAGTAGGAAATATTATTATGGGTTTTTAACTCATACAAAAGCATATGAAATGCCCAATGCGGGAATATCCTGAATGACCCTCAGTGGCCTCTAAATGATCCTTGATAATAAAGGCACCTAAAGGGGAATCCAAAAAAAATAATGCTAACCAGGGTGTTCAAAATGTTCATCATAAACACCTTAAATGAAGGACCCTATAAGGGCTCGTTAGTAAAATCCAAACCATGCCACATGATAATTCTCAGCTGTTGACTATGAAAACCATTGATCACTTCATTAGTAACCAACCCACAATGGAATCTTCAATATTCACACAATATTATATCAAAAACCCTATTACACCCAGACATAACCTCCATCCTATAGAATCAACCCATCCCAAAGGCTCCAACAGCTCCAATCCTCATACATAGAAGCTAAACCTCAATTTCTCTAACCTCAAGAAACCAGTCCTGCTATGCAGGGGAAAACCTTGATCTCCTTAGAGATAATACTCAATACCACCTTATGGGATCCATCCTAAAGAACCTAAAACAATAATGACCAACATCCACAAGACAATCCCACTAATGAGATCACAAACCTCACCCATGCCTTGCAACTCACAACCTAAACCCCCCATAGGATTCTAAAACCAAACCATAAATACATCCTCCTTAAAATTATATACCATTAAAACGAATATCTAGGAATCCTATAAACACCAAAATGATCCCATTATCATAAAATATGTTAATTTTTTTTTCAAAATTCACTACTCACAAGTCTAATTCTGACTATAGGGGAAAAAATAGATAAACCAGGACAAGGAAGGAAAAGTACATGATGTGTAATTTAGGTACATGATTTTTAACCCTAATGATCCTCCCTAGTCATGTTCCTCTATCCAATCTACATGTAATTTTACAAAGTACAGAACATGTGTCACTCAGTACACGTCGTGTACCCTAAATGGGATACCATCTCATGTACCTCATCCCCACTTAGTGTGTATATTTCCAAACTACATGGTGTGTACACCACATGGGGTTCCCATCTATATAACTTTCCATCTACTCCCACATGGGGTCTAGCTAGGAATAATACATGGCCATCAGCCATATACCTCACATAGTTTCTGGCTGGGTTCCCTACATGACCATGTACCCTTGGAACACACCAATTCACTACTACATGGTGTGTACCCATGGTACATGGTGTGTAGTCCTAAAAACTAATCTTACCCAAATATTAAAAATACATGGAATGTGTTATCTAAACCAAACATCGTGCACATGGTTTTTCCTGAATAGAAAACCCCCAAAACGACCCAAAACGACCGATTCCTCCCCAAAAGCCATAGATTAACCCTCCTTAGGGGTCCCTAAAAACCCATTAAAGGCTTTAAAAACTTAAAAAACTACACTATGTGGATTTAAGGTGAAAAAAATAAAATATAACTACATATGGGTGGAAACCGTTGAAGCTTTACCTCGAATTCACCACCCACAGATGCCACACTCTGATCCGGACCTTAGACGAACCCTCGATGGTGCCTCCTCCCTTTTCCTCTCCCTCTTATATTAATCTCCCTATCTAAGCCATGAAATGTAGGATCCCCAAGGTGTACATATAGGAATCTAAATTGGATAAAGGGTAAAATAAAAGGAAAAAAATAAAAATGGAAGAAAAGAAAAGGGGTCTGGGCCTGACCCCAACACCTAATACAATGTTATACCTCACCTAGGAAAAAATTACCTTCTAAACTCAAATTTAGAGATAAAATATCTATTTAACACTCCATTTTAATGATATCAATGAATGAACATGTATGAATACATTAACATTTAATTAATTAAATATTAAATGTTTTTAAAAAATTCAAATGACTTAAATTTCCACCAAACTTCTATCCTAGGGTAAACACCCTATTCTGGGACTAAAATATTGGTCAAAAAAATTATCCAAAATAATATTATAGGAAAATTTACTATTTTAACCCTAAACACTCCTAAGAACAAAAATATTCAAATTCCTAGGATTTTTACGACTCGTGATGATGCGATGTGTCAAAATTCATACTATTGAGTATTCTTTCCAATAATTCTATTAAAAATCCTAGAAAGTTTAGAAAAATAACCTTCACTAAGTTCAAAATTACTAATAACTGAATGATTCTTCTAATTCTTATTTGAAGTAAACGGGTTGGAATCTATGAAATTTATAAAATCAGAATTTATAACAAACAAAACTCTATTATTCATCTTCGCTTTCTTATAATCTATTTTTTTACCAAATTTCATATTGAAATAATGTTCAAATGTGATCATCAAGGCTTAACTTAGAAAATAATTTTGTATCATCTATCACTATCCTTTTCTAATCCTATTATTTTGGTAAAATGTCTGTAATATTATCCAAAATCTAATCATTATTAATTTTATTATCACCAAATTATTTAAAGTTATTCAGAGTCATCATGAATCTATAGTGTATTTGAGAAGATGATTTTCTCATAAGAAAACCACAATCTTGTAGTTAACATGCAACATCACTCTTAAAGTCTCTTGAAACTTGGAATTTATGAAGTGTTTAATATATAGATTCTTCAACTTTTTTTAACTATTTCACATGAATAAGTCCAACTATAAATATTTCACATAATTGAAAAAATAAAAGTGTCCTGGATGTTACAGTTCTCCTGATATTCCAACTTTTCATCATATGTAAAATTAAAACTTTATTTTTATAGAATTTTATAATTTATGATCATCATTTAATAATGATCAACTCTAGTATTAACCAAAAAGGTCTTTATTCAATCCATCTAATATTAATAATATTACCCATAAAAAATAAATGGTTGAATTGGATTCAAATTTCCAATGTTCTAACTGGAAATCTAGCTATAGAAAAAAGATATTCCCCATTCTACATGTTAGTGTAAGGTAAATGTAAAAAGAAATTCTAAAATCAAAAATAGCAGTAGAGTCCTTATATGATACCAATTGTATTAGAAAAGAGATATATAAAATATTTGTTAAACCAATTATACCAAATAAAATATATAGATAATATCTCAGATACCAATTGTATGAGACAAAATATATAGAGACTAGATCAAATACCAACTGTTATCCCAGTATAAATGTTTCAAGAGGGGGGTGGGTGGGTGGGTGAATTGAAATAAAAATAAAACTTATAATTTTACCACTAAATAACTTAAACTATTTGAAAGATACAAACTCCAAGTTGATTAGAGTCATATTAGTAAACAAATACAAATAGTGTAAATTAAACTCTCACAAGTTAAAACACTAAAAAATGATAAAGAAAACCAATTAGAAAATAATAACAATGTAGAAACAAAACATGGAGTTAAAGATAACAATATGGAAGCTCATATAAATGATATTATTACTTAAAGGTATAATTTAATGGAACTCTTCATTTATAATCCCAAGAGATAGGTGGATCAATATCCAAATCCAAAGAATACATGTTCTACACTAGGAAATTTATTGATCTCACCTAATTAGAAGATATAAGTTTCACACCTAGAACTTACTCAATACACCATCAAAAATATGAAACTCTATCCCCTAAATCTTCTTTGATCAGTATGATCGGTAGTAATAATCCTTATTCATGATATTCATCAAAATTAGTATTCAGAATATACCTATATTCCTATCTTCAAAATCTATTTAATATCACATGATCAGAAGTAATGATTACAAAATAAAAACGTAGATACTTTATAATAAGTACCCCACAATAGTATAATAAGTACCCCACAATAGAATCTATAAGAAAACTAACTGAAAAAAATATAATCAAATCACTCATAGAGGTAACATGATGCATAATTTTACAATTTGTAACTTTATTAGCATTCATTCCTTGAATTCTTGGTCTCCATTTATAAACACAATTGTAGAAAACTTCACTACTTTATTCAGGTATGGTTATAAGAAACATTTAAGTAGCTTCACTATCTTTTTTTGAAATGAAACTGATAACTTTATAATGATATAGAAATTATATGGATCAATTCAGTTTACCAGAACATATATAACTAGAAGTTAATTATATATAAAAAACATAAAAAACCAACTTTAATTTATCTCAAATACAGAAACAAGTGTATTTTTATTTTCAAAACAAGGGATTAAAAAGAGGTCATTTGACTCAATATCCATGTGGTATATACTTAGGAGTTCATCCAATGCACAAAATCCATTTTCCCATATAAGCATATTATATATCTCAAAAAATAATTCTACTGATTCAAACCTTAACACTTCATCACAACCTATAATACTCCATGATAAAAAATGGTTAGGGATAACTCAATGTCATACTTTGAGATTTTAATTCACTTAATATATGAATACAATAAGAAAAAGGAACTATACATTTTATATCCTTATAATCTTTTAAGAGTAATAAAAAAACTATACATAAGTGTTTGTCTAATAATATCCTATATAATAGACCCTTATATTAGACTTATGATTATTTTATTTTTCAGGTTTTGTTAAATTTATTACATATCTATGTAATTCTTACCATATATCAATATGAAAATATGATAAAATCCACCCATTAAATTTCTTTAGTGAGTAATTTTTTTTAAGTAATTAATTTTTAATAATTTATAGATTTAAGAATCATATTCATAATGTTTATTTATTTCAATATATATTCAAACTCATTTACTTCACAACATAAAATGTTATGAGTTTGAGATGGGGTGGTTAGGGAATGATTGTGTATGATCTAGTTTTATTTCACTGGGAATGTCTCCTGAGATCTCATTTTGGGAGCTTCAACTATTCTACCTCTGAGAGATCTTGGGGAGGAGGAATCGATGATTTGGAGATGGTGAAACCATCAAACCCCTTGAATATGACTTGTTTGGTGAAATCCTCCATTATTTTTTCTATTGGATGAATCCCATTGGTTGGAGTTATAGGAAGAGAATAGTTTTTTTACTATTTTTTTTTCATTATTTAATTTGTGTTCCTTATGTTTTGTTGGTTGTTCGATGGATTTAGTTTGGAATTTGTCGACGCTTTTTGTTATTGTCATCATTATCATGTCCTAGTTATTATGGTGGTGGAGGCTTTAGCTATCGATTATGGTTCATATGGAAATTGGAAGTTCATTTTCTAGAGGTTGAAGATGACACTATTATAGTGGAATTTTATTCAACATTGATGATGGGTGGATCAAGGTTCTGTACTACAATTTTTTTCATTGTAGCCATGGAGGAAAGGGAGGCCACATTTTGGGGTGTTTTTTGTGATTTTTTTTTGTTTTTTTGATGCTTTCATTCAATTTTTTCTCCTTAGACGGTCAACCGATACTACAGATCCATTTCTTGGATTGTTTGAGTGGATAGAACATCTTCAAAGTTTACATTTTTGGATTCTTTTTCTAAAGTCTTGTTCTAGTTTTGGTTGTTTGTTTTATTTTAATCTTATCAAGGGTCTTGTACTTAAACTGCTGTATATAATAAAATCTTTGAATTTGTTCCATTTTTTTATGATTTTAATAACTTATTTCATCTATTTAAAACTAATTATAATCTCATCATCACCATCATTATTCTTTTAACCTTTCTATCAAATGTTTCCTTTGGATCGTTTTGGTAACTAATGTTACTCTTTAAATAATTTATTTACCAGCACATCCTAAATTCCTTTAGAATATAAAGTGATATTATCCTATTTTAGGATATTGGATAATATTCACCTTGAATATTGATATAAATAATCTTTTATTTGTAACCCTTTAACTTCTTTAAGTACACTAGCCTCTTAGAAACTATATTCCTTTAGATATAAGGTGCACAAACTATTATTTGTTCACAAAATACCACTTATTTTATCAAAGGGGGAATGTATAATAAATAAAATGTTGAATGATATATATTATATGTTATTATATGTGTTTGGAGTATTTTCCTAAAAATATATTTCATTCTTTAAAATATTCCGATGATGCTGGTGGAATCATATTCCTCATATTTTAATAAATAACCTTGATGAACACTTTATCTTAGATAAAACTCTGTTTATCCCTATACTATTTTCAAAAAATGTCTTATAATTAGATGAATTATAAACAATGTGTATGATAAAACAATCTCATTTATTCATTAAACATCCAATATTTACAAGAATACATTATTACATAAGAGAAAAAAATGATATTTGAAATTCACATAATTTATTGAAATTCATCAGGGATTTGAAGTGATTCCCGCATCCAAGTCCTTAATGTGTAAAATCATGGAACCATTAACTGAAAGGAAACATCAATATTATACTATCAACTCTTTATCTATCTTGAACTCATATATATTTACAAAAATTGTAGACATATAGTTTGTATCATATACCTTTTTCAAAAACTAAGAATTGATTTTTATAATATCAAACCTGTCATGAACTCTATGAGTGATTTCATAAACTTATTTAGGTACTCTAGACAATTAAATTATATATAATCATCACCCATCCTTCCTAGAAATTAAAGGTTTAAATGACCTTGACTAGATATTTGAATACACCTTGTTGGACTCACCAACTAGATTTTATTCTTCTAGTTTTAACTTTTACCCACTTTTACTATCTAAACAACACCAAAACCTAGAGATATCACCCCTAATACATATCTTCTCAGTAATTTGAGAAAATAGGGTAAAAATTTCTTGTAATCATCCCTGTTTTCATAATATTTATGACCAAATGAATTTTACATCCAGAATAAGCCTTGGAGGATACCTTCAGTCTCACCTAGTCATTAGCATACTCAATCACGTTAAGTATATGAGTATAGAATAAATTTCCTTAGGTTATTTTTTATATAATGCATTATAAACCTTAAGTGAATCATTCTATTATTTTTATAATTATCTAGATTCAAGTGTTGAATAACTTCAATGGTTATTAGCTAGGAAAGGGCTACTTTAACATAAATTTTTTTATATTACTTAAGAACCTTTCTTAAGTTTTCTATCTATGAATTTTATTATACTAAGCTTATAATTTCTCTAGGGTTGATTTAAAATTAAATTTTGATGATAATGATTATAGTATTTATATATAATATAATATTTTATTAGATTAATATAATTTTGTACATGAATTTAGTAAGGAATTTTATTAAATTTTCTCCAACTAAAATGATTAACCCTTTTTAGGATTAATCATATCCATTAGTGGGACAATATCCATATTTCATCATATAAATAATCCAGTATTATATCTAATAGACAATAATTTCAATAATATCATATATGAATCTTGGATAGTTAAGTGGAAAAATCTTTTCCCAATCTATCATATGGATTATCTCAACTCGATTCCTCTGATTTCCTAAAAGTTAGAGTTTAGCAACTAAGTTACACCCAAATAAAATACTAAGAATAAGGCACTTAATTGTTAGGGTCACCTTATTACTTAATTTACTTACATAATATAATTCATGGGCACCTAATAGTTAGGGTTACCCAGATCTAATGATCAATATCTTGAATAGTGTTTACTTTGGAATGAATCTTACTCTTAGTATTTTTAACATGAATTTAATCTCACCATATTAACCCACGTTATTTTCTTTACATGTATACATGCTTTAAATTATTTAGTTTGGTATCATATTCCTTATACTAAATCAATATGTTCATACCATATTGATGTGTAACCCTTTACAAAACTCATAGCTTGTGTTACCAACCTAAATTAAAAGTCAACTATATTCATACTTATACAAATGAATCCTATACATAAGGTATATGAAACCCTTTAACATAATGTAATCATATATAATCAACAATCCCCATAAGATTAATCCAATATTAATAGATAACCAACCCTTAATTTTCTAGAAAAGTCATAAGACTCTAGGTAGGGAGTAGTCTGAACCAAATTCCCTCTAACTAGGGATACTTTACTCAAGAGATATTTCAATCCCATAATAATTATAACACATAATATGTATAAATTATAATTACCTTATTAATTCAAGATTATATCCTAATAAAATATAAATTCAAGGTAAAATAAAACTAAATCAATTATTATACACAACATGTAACTCCTTAAATGCATATATGATAGTTTATAAATAGTTTAACTCTTTAAACTGAATCATACATCAAAATTAATAATATAACACTTTATATCTATGAATGAAGTATATAATAAATAAATAGATTAAAAATTCATATATTTAAGCCTGAGATAAACAATAATGGAAAATTCATTAATACATTATAAACTCTATAATTTAGGCATGGATAAACCTGACTAATTCACTTTTATCTAATATGAATACTTCATATTATCATTTACATAGTTTTAATATGAAATCCTTAATATTTTACAATATGGGATAATTTAAAACACATTTATTATTTATTAATAAATATTTCATATTTATGTAAAAAATTTATATAAATTAAATTTCACATATTTGATTTTATTTAAAGAATTGATCATATCAACATACAAAACTAATTTTGGAATGGATTAAATAATTTTGAAATAAGGCCTTAATATAAATATTTTATATTTAAATTTATGAATAATTGAAAAAATAAATTTAAATAAATTTATATTTTTATCTTATTTTAAATTTTAAACATTTTATAAATTATAAAACAATGTAAATGAACTTTAAACTGGAGAAGGATTTGACAATTTTAACAAAAAATATTTTTTCTTTAAAATTATATTAAAAATGGATTGGATCAAATCCATTTTACTTGTTTTTTATTCCTATGAATCACCATGATCCATGACCATTTTGGTGGTCATTTTAAGACACCATTCCATTTTGTGTCATGTTCATACCATGACTACGTGTATTTTGGAAAGCTGTTTCGAGTACTATGTAAGATTAATATCTATACTAAAAACTATTAAATCTAATTAAGATTAAATCTATCATATATAAGAATAAATATTATAAGGGCTTCATAAGTCGAAAAAAAACTTGTTCTATGTTATAGACAGTCCTCATGGTGTAGCTTGATTACAACACAACAATCACTCTAGACCATGATGTAGAGCATCATCCCACGATGCTTCATTTTCAATGATTTTCACCAATTCCCATAATTCCTATTTTCCTTGGAATCTACCATGTTCTCTCAAAATCAAGAATCAAAGCACCCATTTTAAGAAGGAACATGAAGTGGTATTGAATTATCAAGAACAAAAATGGGAATTTTTTCTTCGACTATGGTGTGGCACCTAGAAAACCCATTTTTACAGTTTCTTCAACCATTTAAAATTTAAACTAAATGGGGATAGATTTACTCTAATATCACTAAAGATTTTCTAAGGTATGTCTAAAATCCTAAACATAGTGTAATAATAAATACAAATACCCATAAAACACAAAATATATCTATACATTTGAATATAATAAAAATAAAGAGATATATGTATGAAGTACCTTAGTTTAGTATATTTTACCTATTAAACATTTTTTATAGATTTTTTGATCAAGATCACTAAGAAGAATCTAAAAGCTGCCTTCCTCTAGAGGTATCCATGGATTGTGGGAATCACCCGATGCTTGGGTAAGCCCTCTCTCAAGCCATGGTCTTCTTGAACCTTGAGTTAAAAGGTGAAATAGATTATAGATCTAAGAATAATCTTGGTTTTATTGAATTATACATAGTATTTTGATATAATATAGTTGAAATCCACTTATGATTATTTAACCAGCTTATATAGGTTTCAACCTATATTGAATGAGAATTTTTTCAAAATGATCGAATGTTTCAAATTTTGTAACATTCATCTTGAATATTCATGATGAATATTTATGGTCTAAAAATACATGTTATATAATCAATATTCTCATAATCATCATCACATGATGGTTGTAACCAAGAATGATATATGGGGAAGAAGATGGAGGCTGGGACTAGGATTATCATAGAACATGATAACACCCTCATCGTAATGTCTCACACTATGATATGATGCAAATAAGGTTAGACCATAATATGGTATAAACCACCATTCCATGGTCAAAATTTTAGTTCACATATCTAATAGACATATAATTTCCTTGTTATAATCTTTAAACCAAATATGTGGTGAATTACCCACTACCCTTTATTAACAACATTTCTAAAAAAAGAACCTAAATAAATTATTTGTCAATAATAGTTGAAATATTATTAAAACATATTTATTAATACATTAACTTTTAATAAAAATATATAATTTTATTTGACACAATTATGGTCAACAAACACCTTCCACTGCTTCCCAATCATGCCTTATAGGACCTTCTCATATGTCCAAAACACTATTGGAGATGTGTTGTTAAATTCATTCAAAAACCTCCACTTGAAATATTTTCATTTATTAATTATTTTTTAAGGTCTATGGATGTTAAATCACATTTCTCACATCAAAATAGATCAATATATATAAATGAAATAAATAAAATTCATTAGATTATTTACATACTGAGTACTGATGTTCAAATTAATCATATAAAATAAATAAATAGGATAATACCCTTATTGGGATATCAAAAACTCATTATACCATGAAAAAGGAACATTTATATAATTACTATAAGTAATAGGGAGTAACATGGCATCTCATGATAACTGCCTCAATATCTACCCATAAAGGCATGCTGCATCTTCTGTAGTTACCTCAAACATGTTTAATAGGAAAACTATCTTTAAGTCAATGAAATTAAAAACATTTTGAGTGTTTATTTTTGTCTCATTTCTATTTTATATTTTTATGGTTAGTATATAAATTAGGAAATTAGTATAAATATTTAAACAATCCATGTTATCTCATTGAAATACATATTTATAATAGTGACACACCAATAGAATCTATTTGGTAACCGAGTAAAGATTTGACTGGTAGAGTGCTACAATATAAGCTAAACCACTTGATTCATCAATATTATCTATTGAAGGATAATATATAGATGAAAATATATTATGAAAAATCAAAATAGTACATAAAAAAAATATAAGGTACGTGATGAAGTGAACCCTATGTAGTAAGGGTAGAATGACTATCTAGTGTAGTTGGTGCACTCTGTATTGCATGGGAATTTTTTTTCCTATACTATAGGTGTAATATATGTATCGTTAGTAGAATAAATATTCTTTACTATTGGTGTGATCTATGTAGAAAAATTAAAATTATTATACTTCTCTATAGAGTGATGAACATCTTTAAATCTTTACGAGTGCAACATTCCAACAACAAATACCAAGAAAAAAAGTTGTCCAATTAAAGTAAGAGAACACAGAGGCTAATTATCCATTGAAAGTGGATAATATTAATTATTTATATTATAATATTCATGTTATTCATTATTCATAAGAACCATTTTAGTGCATTTTATACTTTGAACATCATTTCACATCATGATTGTAATTCTTTCTTAAAATGCACTATTATGTGGTACATTTTTGAACACCATATAAAATACTCAATGGCCTTGATTTTATTTTAATATTTTATTTTCAGGTATCCCATGATATAAGGAACAATTCATAATTTTGGATCACTTGAATATTCCATTTTGAAGACCACCAAAGTGGCTCTTGAACCAAGAACATTCTGGGCGAAGTGAATAGGATTGTAGCCCAATAAAATCACTTTAGTGGACAGGATACAAGCCCAATTATTATAAAAATTGAACTATAGATAGAATATATCATAGGTAACATTTTATTAAGAATTTTAACAAGATAATTCTGATTTTTTAATGTAGTTATAGGTGGCCCATGTTAAAGATGAAATTATGGTCTAGATTTTTCGGTCCATAAAAAAATTCCACCATTTAAATAATATATAGAAAAGAAGAAACTATTTTGGGATTAAATTTTATAGATAGATAGGGGATATCAGTATATTCATATTTTTATTATATGTCCCACCCAAATTATTCTATATAGATGCTAGTTTAGACACACCTATCAGAGGCATTCTAGTTGGATCAGATTTTTTGTCAAGGGTGGAAAAGTCCAATCTCCCTCAACTTTCCACCCACTTTCGCCTACCACCATTAATTTAAGAGACTTGGACTATTAGGGTATTGATACAAGGCTTCCAAAAATCCTATTTAAGGTAGTATTGTTAGAGGATTTAGGCATCTTTGGTTCTTTGTTTCATTTTAATGTTATGCTATGATTTTGTTGTCTTATGTTCTTCCTTCAATTGTAAGTTACTCGAATCACATTAGCTTCTTTGTAAAACTTCTTATTCTTCTCACTTTATGTTATTTTTATTAACAATTTGATTTTTTTATTAAGTTTTGAATTTATTCACACAGTGAAGAGAGAAATCCTTCACACTATGGTGGAGTGTTCATTATTTCATTTCTTTTCACCTCTTCAACTCCTCCCTCATGACTTTACTTCCCAATTCCATTGAAATCACATCATCAATAGAGGGATAAAAACTTATGGGTTGATCCAAGGGAGTATTAAGGGGATTTATTGGATGTTCTTTCTCACTCCATTAATGTCTAATCACTCATTTTAATTGATAATTCTGTTTGATGATCTTTAAACTCATTCATCCTTGTTGAATTTAAGGCTACACACTTCAACTACGAATACGAAACTTTACCTTGGAGTGCTCATAAATATGATCCTCCAAGTGTATAAGTGATTATTATTAGGGTGTGCAGGTATTAAACTAGTAAGTTATGATGTTGTTTCATCTTCTTAAATGAACCCATCTCAAATATAAGAAATTTAAATAGTCAAAAAAAAGGAATGCATCCAATACACCCCAAGTGATAACCTAGGGTCAACTCATTATTTTAAATTGAATTAACTTAAATATATTAGTGTTAACTTTAAACTATCTAAAATCAACCCAAATTTGGTAACTTAATATAAAAAAAATCCATATAATGTATGTGTCTTTAGGTTTCTTCTTAGGTCTCTGAGGATTTGACTACCCAATCTAAACTACATGCGACTGCTTAACCCTAAAAACTTGGTTAAATTTGGGTGAGAATAAATTTTGGTGCTGTTTCTGGGGACCCAAGTAATTAATCTCAAAACCTATTTTATTCTCCCTCATTTATATTTTCTCACCTCAATTTCTCTTTTCTTTTCCCCTTTCTTTTGTTTTTTACTTTTCTTGGCACATGAACGCTTATACCTATGACTAATCAGACCGTCTTGTTAGGGTGGATAGTCCTGGGTTTGGGGTGTCAAGTACACCAAGGGAACTTTTTCCATTAGATCCTAATCTTCAAAATACCCCAGAGTTAAAAATTGAGCCAATTTTAATGGAGGGTCTTCAAAGAAACCAACTCATAAACCAAGGTGGGAACCAAAATGGAAATCTAAATGAGTTAGCCCCAAAATTGGGGAATTCGGTCGATTAAACCATGAATGATTACCTCACTCCTACCTGGACCAATTCACCCTATTTCATTAGGCATGATTCCCTAGGAGAATATCACTATGTCTTCAAACCTCATGTCTAAAAACACATTCCAACCTTCCACGGGATGTAGTCGGAAATGCCATACCTTCATGTCAAAGAGTTTAATGACATTGTTGAAACCATGTGCCCACCAGATCAACTTGAGTCAGCTAAGATGAGTCTCTTTCCTTTATAACTAAATAATTGAGAAAAAATTTGGTTAAATAATATAATACATACATTATTCCACTCCTGAGACCAATTTAAAAGAGAGTTATATAAAAAATACTTCCCCCGTCACAAAACAATTTCACTTAAAAAGAGCATCCAATTTTTTTTTTCGAAAAAGAAGGGGAGTCATTTTATGAAACACAAGAGAGGTTCAAAGATACACTCAACATGGTACCTCACCAAGGATTTTCAATCCCAGAACAAGTTCGAATCTTCTATGAAGGGTTGGTTCTAAGAAAAAAAAAACAATTCCTAAATATGATGTGTAATGGAACCTTAAAAAACAAAGCCCCAAATGATGATTATGAGTATCTAGAAGGACTGGATAAACAAAACAAAACATGGGGAACATCACCTTACTATGAGAAACCACCCAAATCTGATAGAATTCAAACTCTTAGAGATGAAGAAAGTATCAGGGAAAAAATTTCTACACTCACTAGGAAGGATGAGGAGATCGATCTTAGGAAGGTCCATGAAATTCAAACTATTGACCCTATTTGTACAATTTATGATAAACATGACCATAAGAATGACAACTATCCAACCATCCCTTTCATTAAATATTTTCTTTTAGGGGGACCACCAAAGGAGGTCAATGATATGAAATTTTAAAATCCATAGTACCAAAACACTTTCAATCCAAGGTACAATGACCGTACAAGATTAAATTGGAAAGATAACCAACACCCTAGTCAGGCACAAGGACCAAACCCCTACACTCCATTTTTTTTAAAACCATAACCAGTTCTAACCAAATATAATCCAATAACAACACCCTATTATACAATACCAACAAACCATCTAGCAACACATTCAACAACCAATCCAACAACCAAAGTATCCTCTTGGGATAAACCAACCAGCACAAGCTCCTACCCAATCCGTCCCTCTACCAATCCTTGATTAGCTGTGTAAAAAACTGGAGAAAATGAAATCAAAAGTATAATAACTTATAAATAAACTAAAAACCATTAAAACTGGAAAGGGAGCCATGCCTACTCAGGTGGTACCATCCTCAACCTTAACGGGAGAATCCAATTACATACAACCCTCTCATGAACAACTAAAAGTAGTGAGTATTTTAAGAAGTGGGAAATATATTGAGAAAATTAAACAAACCATTAAAAACCATTAAAAGATTCAACAACACATGAAAATGATAAAGAACCACCCAAAGATTCTGAAAAACCTAATGAGAATGAGAAGGAACCACAACCACACCAAATAATCAAACAATCTTCTCCCTTACCTCAACGCATGAGAGGAAAATCTAAACCAGAACTGAATGAAACTTTGAGAAAAATATTCTCTTAGGTTAAGTTGAACATTCCCCTTATCTATGAAATCAAAACAATTCTAGCATAATAAAAATACCTTAAGGACTTTTGTACTTTTAAAAGGATTTTTTCACATAAAAACCAAGTCCTTTTGGCTGCTAATATGAGTACCACCATTCAAGGAACCATTCCTCCAATGTTGAAAGATCCAGGATGTCCATATAGCAATGTTGAGTTAGGAGAGAACAAAGTTGTAAAAGACCTTTTTGATCTAGGATATAGTGTGAACCTCATTACTTATGCCATGTATTGTTAGTTAGGGCTTGAAGAACTCCAACCCACATCTGTCACTCTTTAACTTGGTGATTATAATGTTTGAGTTTCTAAGGGTATTTTAAAGGATATTTTTGTGAAAGTTGAAAATTTCATTTACACTACTGATTTAATTGTCCTTGACAATCACCCAAGATTAGCTACTAGGGATCAATCCCCCATCCTCATTTTCCATCCCTTCTTAGCAACAACCAACTCAGTCATTCGAGTTAGAAATGGGAACATGACAATAACCTTCAGAAACATGAGTCTCAATATACAAATCTGCAATGAAAAATCTCAAATTGAGGATGATGAAGAGATCAATGAGGCTAATTGGATCATTATTGTTGATAGTAAACTAGATGAACATAAAGTAATTATAGAAGTATGTTTAAGTCAAGAATATATTGATTTCCTTTGTTCACATGAGGTAAATTTGTCTCCTTGGATTTAATTTGTTTAAAAAATACCCTTTGATGACTTTATCAAATTACCAATCACAGATACCATTTTTGAAATAAAAAACATAGATTCCATACCCATTCATGACACTGATTTGGCCAATTTGGTTGCTGAAACTTCTATTCAAAAGGAACCAATTCTGTTAAATTTTTTTGGAAAAAGAGGCTGAGATTGATACAAATCCCCATCCTTCTTTAAAAAGTGTTAACCAATATGATCTTGAATTTAAGGTCCTACCTTCATCACTTAAGTATTATTTCTTAGGGGAAAATCAAACCTTTACCGTTGTCATTTCTTCCTCTATTGAATCCATTTAAGAGAGGATGGTTTTTGATGTACTAGTAAAGCATAAGAAAGAAATTGGATGGACCCTTTATGATATTCCTGGGATTATCCCACTCATTGGAAGTTATAGGATTGTTCTTGAATCCGAATCCAAAAAATGTCATATATAGCGACCCATACTTTACATACATTGTTAATACTTAAAAATTGAAGCATACTTATTACAACATATAACGAAACCATGAAAGGACCATATAGGTATAGTGTCTTTAGAAACTGGGAAACATAAAAAACTGGTTCATAAAGCATCTACACTGTCTCCCATTTATTTCATCATATCTACAGTCCATTTTTTGGCATATCTTACTTAATAAACTTCTTCCTGACCTGGGGAAAGAAAACATACAAAAGGGTGAGCTCAAATGCTCAGTAAGGGTAAAAAAAAGAAATATAAATCACATCAAATTCATAAGAACATAACATTTTGGAAATCTTACCCTGCAAAAGAGATCATAATTTCATAACATGGGATAAATCATGGTAGTGAAATGTAATCCCAGTAATCATAACTTAAAACATGAAACTTTGTGGCATACACACATAATCATAGAGAATCATTTCTTATTAGTCAAGACTCATTTCCAAGACTATCTTAGTGGAAAAAGTCCATTTCTGAACCGAGTTCACTCCTCGTTTCAGTCCTGTTTCACTGAACCGGTTTAACCTACCGTTCCATCCATGTCTATCTCATGAGATATAAAATCTTTACCCAATGCATTGGAGGGAGATATAGGTCCCACCCATCTCATAATGATACAATTCTTATGTGTGCCACAAAATCATAAACCATACATCATACCATAACCCATGTAATAAAAATGGGAATCTTAAACATCATGAAATCATAAAACAATTCATATAAGATAAAGAAATTCATAAAAATATTTCCATCACAACATAATCAAATCAATGTAATAATAGGGATAGAAACAGAACCCTATATTATCTTAGATGGAAAATAATTTTGATAAAACACTTGAACTCCATTTTTGAGGAATATATCCTTTCTACTTCAAAAACATTTTTACTTTCTTAACATGTCATACAATTTTAAACTAAAAGAAGTTGATTAAAAATAAACTTGAAAACTTGTAAAGTAAGATTCTTTGAAATAATGTTTTAAAAATCCATTCATGCCATATAAGTTAAAAAAAACATTCTTCTCGTACTTTTGTCAGAAAAGTCAAAAAGTACATCGTACGAAAAATGACAAAAGATTCCCTTCATATCTTTTACTAAAAACTCATCGAAGGGTAAAATTGGATTTAAAAAATTTTAGGAGGATATAAATAATATTACATATTGAGGAAACATGGATGTGGATGATAAATATTCCCCAGTAAATTCTGAAGTATAAACAATCTCAGATAAATATTGAGATTTTGAGATTGTCCCTTACCTTAGGTACAATTTGCTTCTTAAGTGTCCAAACCTCCTATATAATGATTTAAATAATGTTATTGACTTATTCCAGAATCATAATTATTGTTATGATATCATATATGGTCATATTCTTAACTTCTTATTAGTAATATTTCATTACAGCTTGTTATTCGGGTGTTTATTACTTTTTGTTCTTATGCGTGTTTTGTCGAATAAATTCTTATTATTCTCTTTAGGTTATAGATAACTCATTTAAAGAATTGTATTAGTGTACTATATATCATATTTATTCATTCAATTCATTTATATAATCATTATGCAATTAAGATCATGTAGAACGAATCGCATCACATCGTGGAGACGGTATTCCGTACGTACGCACGAACGATGATATCATTCCCATGATCGTGGAATTTTATTGGAGTGTATGTATACTATTTCAGAATCAATACCACTTTAAAATAATCATATATAGTTATTTATTTTCACCATTATACCCATTCAAGTAAGGTGGTGATGGAAAATAGATTACACCACGGCGTGGAGACGATATTCCGTACGTACGCACGTGCGGTGATTTCATTTTCCGTAGGATGGATAGATGGTGAAATAAGGTTGTTTCATACTTATAATAACATATCAGTATACGAGTGGTACTTATTTTATTAATTAATAATGAAACAACTAAATAAGAATAAGTGGAAGAAGAAATAAAGTTGAAAGAATTGGTAATGGACATTACCTCTTGTTTGAAGCGCCTCTTTGAGACCTCCTTTTAGGGCACTAGAATTGGTCTTTAAAGAAGAACAGGACCTCTAGGATGTTTCTAGGGAAGTGGGGAAGTGAAATGGTCAAGGATTGTATGATCTTGAAGGCTCAAATTGGAGTGAGGAGGAGAGGGAGGATGTTCCCTTTTATAAGGGAGGAGAGGGGCACCTTTGGAAATATAAGAAATATTAGTTTATATTAAATCCCATCCCCACTTAAAAACTTCAAAAATGACTCATATCCAAATATTAGATGATATAGGGTTGTAATATCATCAACAAATAAAATTTAGACATGTTAGGAATTTATTTTAAACATTATCAACTTGATTTATCCTTATTTATCAATTTAATTTTATTTGCGGTAATAATATTCTAAATTTTAAATTTGTATAAATAATCACATATGTGTTGTTAATTTTCCATAATTTGACAATTTATGAAATTTTAGACCATATAAATTTTAATTTATAATTTTTAAATATTTTTTTAATTTTTAAACAATTTTATAATATGTTATTTTTATAAAATAACAATAATGTCAATTTTGACACTATTCATTTATTTGAATTTAAATAAAATATATACAGAATATATGTTCAAACTAAAAGCTTTAATAGATTCATAAAATTTCATATGTATCTAGAAAATTAGTGGATCACATTAAATAGTTCATATAATATTTATTTTAATATTTTTAAAACCATTTATTTGATATTTTAATTAATAAAATAATTTCAACATCACTATTGTGTCATAAGTAATGATAATTATTTAATTCCTAAAAATTCTAAATAAATTTCTATGATGTAGATAATTGTATTATATTTCTGGATACTATTCATGTTCGAAGTTTCATTAAGTTTATCACTAAAGTAAAATTATTATACTTATAACATTTAAGAAAGTGACATGTTGTCACATTATTTGGTTTTAATAATAATTAAATTATTTTCATGAAAAAAAGTCCATTAAATGAATCTAATCTGACCCTTAGGTGATATGGGTCTATTTTTAGTCATCAAATTGGATTTTTTTAGGTGTTTTGGGAATTTTATAATCTTATATTTACCCTTAATTACCCGATTTACCTTTATCTATGGTAAATAAAATTTACCGTAGTTATTATTCATAATGCCCAAAAATAAAAAGTAGTCTATTAACATAATTTGGACCCACTGATTCCAAATATGGAATCCATTTTTCAAAATTCAAAACACATAAGTTGCAATAATTAATTTAAAATAAATTCCGTTGTTAAAAAACGAGTTTTAGAAGTTAAAACATTGCCAAAGATTGAAATGTTTTTACCTATGAATTCAATGTGAAATTAATGATAATGGCATAAATTATATTAAATGGTAAAAATATATTCTATTTATACTTTAAAACCATTCAATATTATAATTTAACCATATAAATTATCTCAATGGAAAAAGTTGTTTTTAATTAAAAATTAGCATATTTTTACTATTCATCAAAATATGAAAGTTATCAGAAAAATATCAAAAATTTATCCAAAATAAATTTTTATATCCTGATTCAAAAGAAGAATTTTATTTTGTCAAATTTAACTTATAAAAATGTCAAAAACTAGATTTAATGTGGGTGCGCCATCAAAAGGCGACAAAACTGCATTTTTTTGAAAAATACTTATTTTACCCGAAAAATTTATTTTTTTCTCTTACCATGTTCTAGAAAATGTGTAAGATGAATAATAATGTTATAAAATTCAAAATTTAGTTAATACTATTCATAATGGCTAGTCCATAATAATATATCATTGTTTAGTGAAACCCGGTATTGCGTACTACACACGCTATCGAGGAAGGTCGCGATTGCGTGTAATGCAAGCCAAGTCCGTATTGTGTGCTCTGAAAGATTCCTTTGGTGTTGCGTATAACATAAGACATAAAAAAAATATTTCTCATAAAATATTAGGGTGTTACATTCTACCCCCCTTAAAAGGAATTTCGCCCTCGAAATTCGTCACTTCATTACAAATAGATGAGGATACCTCTCCCTCATCATATCCTCAAGTTCCCATGTAGTTTCTTCTAATTGGTGGTTCCTCCATAAAACTTTTACCAAGCGAGTGGTCTTATTCCGTAGGACTTTTTCGCTACGATCCAGAATCTCTATCGGCTGTTCTTCATAAGAAAGATCTTTCTCCAGCAGTACAACTTCTGAGATGAGTACATGTGAAGGATCAGGTATGTACTTTCTCAGGAGAGATACATGGAACACATCGTGAACTTGATAGAGATTTGGTGGAAGCGCCAATCGGTAAGTTACCTTCCCACCACGATCCATAATTTCAAAAGGACCGATATATCTAGGGCTCAACTTTCCCTTCTTTCCAAATCTCATGACCCTCTTCTAGGGAGATATTCGTAAGAACACTTTATCACCCACTTAACTCTAGGTCTTTTCTTCAGTTGTCGGCATAACTTTTTTGTCGACTCTGAGCTTCTCTTATGTGTTGTTGAATAGATCTGACCTTTTCTGCCATTTCATCAACAAGATCAGGTCCTAATAGCTTTCTTTCCCTAACTTCATCCCAGCAAGTTGGAGTCCTGCATTTATTTCCATAGAGAGCTTCATAAGGAGCCATATGAATACTGGAGTGAAAGATATTATTATAAGAAAATTCCACCAAAGGTTGGTGTTGATCCCAACCACCTTTGAAATCTATAGAGAAAGCTCTCAACATATCTTCTAGAGTTTGAATTGTCCTCTCAGACTGACCGTCTGTCTGAGGATGATAAGCAGCACCGAAACTCAACTCTGTATCCAGAGTATGTTGAAGACTTCGCCAGAACTTCGCGGTAAACCTCGAATCCCGATCAGATATAATGGAAAGTGGTACTCCATGCAATCTTACCACTTCCTTTACATATATCCTGGCAAGCTGATCTAAAGACAAATCCTCTCTAATAGAAATGAAGTGTGCAGACTTTGTAAGACGATCAACTATGACCCAGATAGAATTATAGCCTTTGGATGTTTTAGGAAGTCCAGTGACAAAGTCCATAGTGATGTTTTCCCATTTCCATTCTGGTATGGGTAATGGTTGTAACATCCCCTTAGACTTCTGTCTCTCAGCTTTAACTTGCTGAAAAACCAAGCATCGAGAGACATATTCAGCAACATCTATTTTCATTCCATCCCACCAGAAGTACTCTTTCAGGTCCCTATAAATCTTCGTGATTCCAGGATGAATATAGAATGAAGAACTATGAGCCTCATCCAGCAGCTCCTTTAATTCGGGGATGGGAGGAACACAAGCCCGATTCCTGAAATTTATTATCCCATCACAATCAAGGTTGAATTCAGGATCATTTCTCACCTTCTTTTGTAACTCGACAACTTCTTTCTGTGCCTCTTTAATCTTCACATGTATAGATGGTTGAACATTCATTTGAGAAAGATAATATTTCTCCCCTTCCATTAAAATTACAAGATCCATCCTTTGTAAATCCAAAAATATTGGATCTTTTTTGATCCTCATCATGGATAAGCTAGCATGGCCTTGTCGACTTAATGCGTCTGCTACCTTGTTTGCTTTCCCAGGGTGGTAATGAATTGAGCAGTCGTAATCCTTAATCATCTCCAACCATCTTCTTTGATGCATATTCAACTCCTTTTGTGTGAAAATATACTTTAAACATTTATGATCAGTATAAATATCACATTTTTCACCATAAAGGTAATGCCTCCAAATCTTTAATGAAAAGATTACTGTAGCTAACTCCAAATCATGAGTTGGGTAATTTTGTTCATGGATTTTCAACTGTCGTGAGGCATAAGCTATCACCATTTCATTTTTCATGAGAACACACCCCAGTCTCTTCTTGGATGCATCACTGTAGATCACAAACCTTTCTCCACTACAAGGTAGTGTGAGCACAGGTGCACTGGCTATCCTTCTTTATATCTCTTTGAAATTCTCTTCATATTCCTCCGTCCAAACAAACTTAACTCCTTTTCGAGTCAAATTGGTGAGTGGGTTAGATAACCTTGAAAAATATTTCACAAAACGTCGGTAATATCCACCCAAACCAAGAAAACTTTGGATCTCAGTTACTGTTGTTGGCCTCGACCATCTTTTGATAACCTCTGTTTTTGCTAGATCCACAGATATTCCCTCTTTTGAGATTATGTGACCAAAAAATGCAACTTTTTGAATCCAAATTTCACACTTGGTAAATTTGGCATAAATATTCTCCTTTCTTAGGGTCTTTAATACAATTCTCCAGTGATCTTCATGTTCTTCCTTTCTCTTTGAATAGACAAGAATATCCTCTATAAAGACTACCAAAAGTTGATCAAGATAGTCTCTAAAGACTCTATTCATCAGATCCATGAAGATAGCATGGGAATTAGTAAGACCAAATGACATCACTATAAATTCATAGTATCCATACCTTGTACGGAAAGCCGTCTTTGGTATATCCTCCTTTTTGACCCTTAATTGATGATAACCTGAATGAAGATCAATCTTGGAAAAGTATTGAGCTCTGCGTAGTTGGTCAAATAGGTCATCAATGCGTGGGAGAGGATATTTGTTCTTGATAGTGATCTTGTTAAGTTCTCGATAATCAATGCAGAGTCTCATTGATCCATATTTCTTCTTAACAAACAGAATAGGTGCTCCCCAAGGTGACGAACTAGGGTGTATGAATCCTTTATCAAGATTCTCTTGGAGTTGCTTCTTTAATTATCGCAACTCAATTGGGGAAATTCTATAAGGTGTCTTTGAAATAGGCAAAGCACCCGGTACGAGTTCTATTGAAAACTCAACTTCACAATTTGGTGGAAGACCTGGAAATTCCTCCAGAAAGACATCATCAAATTCTCGTACAATGGGAATATTATTAATCGTGAGTTTCTCTCCAACCATTTGAGATAAATAACCTTCATTTAGTGGAATCAAGACCCATAAGATAGAAGAAATTTACACTGGAAGGTTATGTTCATCCTTGCATCAATAGACGATCATAGATTGATCTGGAATATGAAATGTGACTTCCCTTCTTTGGAAATTGATATGAGATCCATATAAAGAAAGACAATCCATTCCAAGAATCACATCAAATTCCACTATAGGAAGTATCACAAGATTTGCAGGAAGCACTTTCCCACAAACTTCAATCGAAGAAGAATTGTAAACTTTTGATGCAACTGTTGTGCCATTAGGAGTTGTCACAGCCAACTCAACATCTAATTGTTGAGGTAATACGGCGATACCCTTAGAAAATTCTTCAGAAATAAAAGAGTGGGTGGATCCAGAATCAAATAAAACATTTTCTACTTTAGAGTTGATGGTAAGTGTACCTATCACCACTTCGTTGTCGTAATTCACATCGCCGATAGTAATTTCATGTGACTTTACTTTGTCTTTGGCCTTAAGAGTTTGTTGACGTCGATCATCATAATCAACCCTTGGATTTGGCCATTGATTGGCGTAATGACCCATCTCCTTGCACTTAAAACATTGAAGTGTAGTAGGTTCATTCTGTGTATCCATTCCTTTATTTTCATCATTAGACATCTTCTTCCCATTATTTCGACATTCAATTTCCCGATGACCTTCTTTTCCACACTTATAACATTTTATTGTCCCCTTAAGACAATTTTCTCCATATTTATTTCCAAACTTTGAGCATAAGGGAAAACTCATCTTCTTTTTAGTGTGGTCTTTAGATTTTCCTTTGAATTCCATTTTCCTCTTCTTATCAAACCCATGTGACTGATGGGTTACACCAATCTCTATCTCAACCTTGAGAGCACATCGAACAATTTCCTCGTAGCTATTGAAGTCCCTTATGGATAACGCCCTTTGAAGACTTGGTTTTAAGCCACTAAAGAATCGATCGATCTTACTCTCAGGTTGGATAATAATTCCGAAAGCGTACCTTTCAAGTGTTGTAAAATTTTCTTTGTAGGTACCAACATATTCATCATCCTTTTGCTTCAGTTTAAGAAACTCCTTCTCCATCTTTGTTCGAAGAATATGAGGGAGATACTTATTGAAAAATAAGTTCTTGAACTCGTCCCATTCCATGGACTCAATTTCATCCCTTTGCCTCGTATTCTTAATAAGATTCCACCATTGATCAGCATCACCTTCCAAACGATACACTGATAAGATGAATTTATCATGTTCAGAACATTGAAGAACTGAAAATATCTTTTCAGTGGTACTGATCCATTGTTCATCCACTAATGGATCAGAAGACCCGCTGAATGAAGGTGGACGCTGCCTCATAAAGGATTCAACAGAATGTTGCTCCTTCCTTTGCTCATTTGGAAGTCTTGCATGATTCATAGCTTGATAAAGTTGTGTGATCATGGCTACAAGATTTTGCATTCCAGCTCCCATAACATTTGGTTGCTCAGGGGGATAATCATTGCATTTCCCGTCACATTCCGCATTAACACGGTTCCTTCGGGTTCCAGCCATTGACTAAAACCAAGAAGAATAGTGTGAGAAACACTAATTATAATAGGAAAACCACATAATCAAGAATAAAATTTCACACTTAAGGTCTTATCATAGGTTGTTCATGGATATTTATAAAACACTAAGATTGGGTTCTATGCTTAGACATATCCTTAGGTTTCTTACTAAGGATTTCACATCCTAGTTTCCAAAGGTTGACTATACCTTTCCTTTGATACCAACTATAGTGACCCATACTTTACATACATTGTTAATACTTAAAAATTTAAGGATACTTATTACAACATATAACAAAACCATGAAAGGACCGTATAGGTATAGTGTCTTTAGAAACTGGGAAACATAAACAACTAGTTCATAAAGCATCTACACTGTCTCCCATTTATTTAATCATATCTATAGTCCCTTTTTTGGAATATCTTACTTAATAACCTTCTTCCTGACCTGGGGAAAGAAAACATACAAAAGGGTGATCTCAAATGCTTAGTAAGGGTAAACAAAATAAATATCAATCACATCAAATTCATAAGAACATAACATTTTGGAAATCTTACCCTACAAAAGAGATCATAATTTCATAACATGGGAAAAATCATGGTAGTGAAATGTAATCCCAATAATCATAACTTAAAACATGAAACTTTGTGGCATACACACATAATAATAGAGAATCATTTCTTATTATTCAAGACTCATTGCCAAGACTATCTTAGTGGACAAAGTCCATTTCTGAACAGAGTTCACTCCTCTTTTCAGTCATGTTTCACTGAACCGGTTTAACCTGCCGTTCCAGCCATATCTATCTCATGAGATATAAAATCTTTACCCAATTCATTGGAGGGATATATAGGTCCCACCCATCTCATAATTATACCATTCTTATGTGTGCCACAAAATCATAAACCATACATCATAGCATAACCCATGTAATAAAAATGGGAATCTTAAACAACGTGACATCATAAAACAATTCATATAAGAAAAAGGCATTCATAAAAATATTTCCATCACAACATAATCAAATCAATGTAATAATAGGGATAGAAACAGAACCCTATATTATATTAGATGGAAAATAATTTTGATAAAACACTTGAACTCCATTCTTGAGAAAAATATCCTTTCTACTTCAAAAACATTTTTCCTTTCTTAACATGTCATACAATTTTAAACTAAAAGAAGTTGATTAAAAATAAACTTGAAAACTTGTAAAGGAAGATTCTTGGAAATAATTTTTTAAAAATCCATTCATGCCGTATAAGTTAAAAAAAACATTCTTCTCGTACTTTTTTCGGAAAAGTCAAAAAGTTCCTCGTATGAAAAATGACAAAAGATTCCTTTCATATATTTTACTAAAAACTCACCAAAGGGTAAAATTGGATTTAAATAATTGTATGAGGATATAAATAATATTACATATTGAGAAAACATAGATGTGGATGATAAATATTCCCCAGTAAATTCTGAAGTATAAACAATCTCGGATAAAAATTGAGATTTTGAGATTGTCCCTTACCTTAGGTCCGATTTGCTTCGTAAGTGTCCGAACCTCCTGTATAATGATTTAAATAATGTTATTGACTTATTACAGAATCATAAGTATTGTTATGATATCATATATGGTCATATTCTTAGCTTCTTATTAGTAATATTTCATTACTACTTGTTATTCGGGTGTTTATTACTTTTTGTTCTTATGCGTGTTTTGTCGAATAAATTCTTATTCTTATCTTTAGGTTATAGATAACTTATTTCCAGAATGTTATTAGTGTACTATATACCATATTTATTCATTAAATTCATTTATATAATCATTATTCAATGAAGATCATGTAGAACGAATCGCATCACATTGTGGAGATGGTATTCCATACGTACGCACGAGCGATGGTATCATTCCCATGATCGTAGAATTGTATTGGAGTGTATGTATACTATTTCAGAATCAATACCAATTTAAAATAATCATATATAGTTATTTATTTTCACCATTATACCCATCCAAGTAAGGTGGTGATGGAAAATAGATTACACCACGGCGTGGAGACGGTATTCCGTACGTACGCACGCGCGGTGATTTCATTTTCCGTAGGATGGATAGATGGTGAAATAGGCTTGTTTCATACTTATAATAACATATAAGTATATGAGTGATACTGATTTTATTAATTCATAATGAAACAACTAAATAAGAACAAGTGGAATAAGAAATAAAGTTGAAAGAATCGGTAACGGACATTACCTCTTCTTTGAAACGCCTCTTTGAGACCTCCTCTTAGGGAACTACAATTGATCTTTGAAGAAGACAAGGACCTCTAGTATGTTTCTAGGGAAGTGGGGAAGTGAAATGGTCAGGTATTGTCCGAGATTTAAGGCTCAAATTGGTGTGACAAGGAGAGGGAGGAGGTGCCCTTTTATAAGGGAGGAGAGGGGCACCTTTGGAAATATAAGAAATATTAGTTTATATTAAATCCCATCCCCACTTAAAAACTTCCAAAATGACCCATATCATAAGATTATATGAGACAGGGTTTTAATATCATCAACAAATAAAATTTAGACATGTTAGGAATTTATTTTAAACATTATCAACTTGATTTATCCTTATTTATCAATTTAATTTTATTTGTGGTAATAATATTATAAATTTAAAATTATTATAAATAATCACATATGTGTTGTGAATTTTCCATAAGTTGAAACTTTATGACATTTTAGACCATATAAATTTTAATTTATAAATTTTAAATATTTTTGTGATTTTTAAACAATTTTATAATATGTTATTTTTATAAAGTAACAATAGTGTCAATTTTGATACTATTCATTTATTTGAATTTAAATAAAATATATACAGAAGATATGTTCAAACTAAAAGCTTTAATAGATTCATAAAATGTAATATGTATCTAGAAAATTAGTGGAGAACATTAAATAGTTCATATAATATTTATTTTAATATTTTTAAAACCATTTATTTGATATTTTAATTAATAAAATAATTTCAACATCACTATTGTGTCGTAATTAATGATAATTATTTAATCCCTAAAAATTCTAAATAAATTTCTATGATGTATATAATTGTATTGTATTTCTGGATACTATTCAGTTTTGAAGTTTCATTAAGTTTATCACTAAATTAAAATTATTATACTTATAAGATTTAAGAAAGTGACATGTTGCCACATTCTTTGGTTTTAATAATAACTAAATTATTTTCATAGACAAAAGTCCATTAAATAAATCTAATCCGACCCTTAGGTGATATGGGTCGACTTTTAGTCATCCAATAGGATTTTGGAAGGTGTTAGGGTAATTTTATAATCTTATATTTACCCATAATTACCCGATTTACCTTTAACTATGGTAAATAAAATTTACCGTAGTTATTATTCATAATGCCCAAAAATAAAAAGCAGCCTATTAACATAATTTGGACCCACTTATTCGAAATATGGAATCCATTTTTCAAAATTCAAAACACATAATTTGCAGTAATTAATTTAAAATAAATCCCGTTGTTAAGAAAACGGGTTTTAGAAGTTAAAACATTGCCAAAGATTGAAAGCTTTTTACCAATGAATTCAATGTAAAATTAATTCTAATGACATAAATTATATTAAATGGTAAAAATATATTCTATTTATACTTTAAAACCATTCAATATTATAATTTAACCATATAAATTATCTCAATGGAAAACGTTTTTTTTAATTAAAAATTAGCGTATTTTTACTATTCATCAAAATATGAAAGTTATCAGAAAAATATCAAAAATTTATCCAAAGTAAATTTTTATATCCTGATTCAAAAGAAGAATTTTATTTTGTCAAATTTAACTTATAAACGTGTCAAAAACTATATTTAATGTGGGTACGCCATCAAAAGGCGGTAAAACTGCATTTTTTGAAAAATACTTATTTTACCCGAAAAATTTATTTTGTTCTCTTACCATGTTCTAGAAAATGTGTAAGATAAATAATAATGTTACAAAATTCAAATTGTAGTTAATACTATTCATAACAGCTAGTCCATAATAATATATCGTTGTTTAGTGAAACCCGGTATTGCGTACTACACACGCTATCGAGGAAGGTCGCGATTGCGTGTAATGCAAGCCAAGTCCGTATTGTGTGCTGTGAAAGATTCCTTTGGTGTTGTGTATAACATAAGACATAAAAAAAATATTTCTCATAAAATCTCAGGGTGTTACATCATAAACCTCAATAATGATTCAATCAAAATATTATGGATGTGGTAACGAATGAAATTCTTACGTTGTTGAAAGCGGGTATCATCTACCCCATTGCTGAGAGTGAGTGGGTAAGACCAATTCAAGTCATTCCAAAGAAAGATAGAATCCCTGTGATCACTTATGAGGATGGTGAACTTATCCCCACAAGGGTCAGTAGTGGATAGAGAGTCTGCATTGACTATAGGAAGCTCAAATCATGTTCCAAGAAATACCATTTCCCCTTGAACTTTATTAACCAAATACTCAAGCGAGTGGTGGTTCATCAATTTTATTTCTTTCTAGATGGATTCTCAGGGTATAATCAAATTGAGGTCTCATTATAGGGTCAAGTAAAAAAAACTTTCACTTGTCCATTCGACACTTTTTACTTCAAGCACATTCCCTTTGGGTTATGTAATGCCCCTGGTACCTTACTGTGATGCATGATGGGAATCTTATCAGACATGGTGGGGGATTGTTTAGAGGTATCTATTCACGCCTTCTCAATATTTTGGGATACTTTTTAGGGATTAATTCTAAATTTTTAAAGGGTTTTTCCAAGATGCAAGGATAAGAATCTCATTCCAAATTGGGAAAACTTCCATTTCATGGTAAAGTAAGGACTTGTTCTAGGCCATCTGGTCTATGGTAGAGGGATTGAAGTTGATAAATCTAAGGTCTATATCATTAATCACCTTCACTCTCCTAAAACTATCAAGGAAGTGAGGTCCTTATTAGGATATGCTGGTTTCTATAGAAGGTTCATTAGTAACTTTATCTCCATTTACCAATTATTTCGTGCTCTTATGGTGAAAGTTGATCATTTTTTACGGACAAAAATCTGTGAGGAATCATTCTATACACTCAAGTAATCTCTTATATATACACCTATCATTAAATCTCCAAATTAGAAACTTCTGTTCGAGATCATGTGTGATGAGAGTGACTTCTTTGTAGTAGTAGTCTTAGGAAAATGGTGTGAGAAAACTCCATGTGTCATTTCTTATATGAGAAAATCTTTAAATGATGCAAAAATCAACTACACCACCACTGAGAAAGGGTTACTTGATGTTGTCTTTTCCTTAGAGGAATTCAGGTCTTATCTCTTAGGATCACCCATCATTGTCTTCACCGATAATTTTTCCATGAAATACCTTTTTTAAAAACAAGATGCCAAGGCTATATTGATTATGTGGGTCCTTCTTATGAAATAGTTTGATTTAACCATTGAGGATAAAAGGGTGTTGAAAATTTTGTTGCTGATCATCTCTATAGGATGGAATTCAAAGACAACTCACTCCACCTTTCTGCATCTGATTCATTTCCCAATAAGCACCTCTATTTTGTGAGTTATTTCCCATGTTATGCTAACATAGAAAACCATTTGGTGATGGGTGAAATTCCAAAATTCTTAGGGACCCAAGATAAGAGTAAATTCCTTTCTTATGTCAAAAACTATGTGTTTGATGATCTTTACCACTTCATGTTCTATCCTATTTAAATAATTAGGAGATGTGTTCCTGAGTCTAAGAAAGAGTTCATTCTAAAATTATATCATAGAGAGGCATGTGGAGGCCACTGTTCCACAAGGAAATCAACTGCAAAGGTCCTCCAAAATGGTTTCTACTAGCCTAACCTCACTAATAATTCCAACCAATTCTTCCAAAGTTTTCCTCAATGTTAAAATTTTTGATCCATTACCAAAAGGAATCAAATGACCCCCACTCCCATTCTAGTCATTGAAATATTTGATTATTGGGAAATTGATTTCATGGGACCCTTCCCGAACTCTAGGGGATACCTCTAAATCCTCTTAGCTATTGATTATGTCTTGAAATGGGTTTAGGTCATTCCCACTAATTCCAATGACCATCATGTTATGATCTGATTTCTAAAAGAGCACATATTTTCTCAATTTGGAATTCCAAGGGCTATAATTAGTGATCAAGGAACCCATTTCTACAACCATTCATTCTCTTCACTCATGTCTAAGTATAATATTTCTCATAAAGTTTCCTCTACATACCACCATCAAACCAATAGTCAAGATGAGTTATCTAATAGTGAGATTAAGAAAATTATTGAAAAAAATATCAATCCATATAGGAAATATTGGTTTAAGAAACTCTTCGATTCCCTTTGTTCATATCATAAAAAATTCAAAACCATCCTAGGAACATCACCATATAATCTGGTTTATGGAAAATAATTCCATTTACCTATTGAAATTGAGAATAAGGCCTTTTGGTTAATAAAAAAATTTAACTTTGATATTTATTTGGCTAAAAAAGAGAAAATTAGATCTTAATGAACTTGAGGAACTTAATATGGAGGCTTATTAAAATTAAAGGATAAATAAATCTAGAGGTCAAGCCTACCAATCTAGTAATATCAAAGTCAAACACTTTAAACTGAGAAAATTCGTACTCTTGTATAGTTCAAAACTTTATTTACACTCGAGAATGTTAAGGTCAAGATGGTAAGGTCCATACATAGTGATTCATGTGTACCCTTATGGGGAAGTAGAGATTCAGGATCCCACTAGTGGTCATGTGTTTAAAGTCAATGCTCATAGGTTAAAATCATTCATTGAATCATTAAATAAATAAGAAAAAAAATGAGGAGTTAATTGAGACAACCTATGAACTAGAAAAAGTTTATATATTTAGAGTCAATGTCGAGCTAACAACATTAAACAAAGTGCTTTCATAGAGGCAACCCAACCTTTACTTGTACTTTAACTCAATGATTGGAGTTTCAAAATAAATAGGTACGTTTTTTACTTTACTTTTGTTTTTGTTTATTTATAGTTAAAGGAAAATAAAGGGGTTTCCATGGTTTCTAATTTTATTGGGGTGTATGATTCAGAGGATGTTGAGATTGATGAATTTTTAGGAAAATAATATTTCTTCCAGGTGTACAAACATGAACTGTTATCTTTGATGAGGCTTCTACAAGTAACATGGAGGTCAAGAGATTGAATTGGAGTAACACAAACTTCAACTTCGAACACCAGGTGACTTCATTCCATGATTATAATTTTCAAATTTATTTTGGAAATACTATTCTCTATCCCTAACCCCTTTTGATTTTTCTTTTCTTTAAACACTAGAGACAATGTTATTTTAAGTTGGGGTGGTGAAAAGAATAAAAAAATCATGTCAAATAAAATTTTACATGTATAAATGGAAGTAAATATTTATTTAACAATAAACATGATAATACACATTGAAAACTTTTAAATTAAATATCAAATAATTTTTTATGTCTTGATTTTTATTTTAAAGAAAAGTTTAAGTTAATGAGCATAGATTTTGGAAAGTGCGGTTGTCTGATGTGATTTTCACTGTTTATATTTTCATCCATTTAATAAAAAAACACAATGCACATCCTTTGGATTGTGGGGTATCAGTTTTAATTATTGAGGTCCCATAATAAATGGCATAGGTTCAGTGATCATTTTAATTTTAATATGAGTATTAAAAAAAATCAATAAAAAAAAATAAAAAAAATTCAATCACACATAGAGAAATAGACTGACCTAATGTGTGGCTTTCAGTACTTGGGGATCGTGACTCCATAGTTTTCTAGCCTATATTTAGGAATTTTATCTCTATTTATGGTAATTTGAATTTGTTTTTGATTGAGTAAACTCGTGATGATGCCTGAGTATGTGGGATTCACATGGTTCCCTAAGGACTTTTAGCATGAGAGTTATCGAAAAATTCTCACTACATGGGTTGACTCAATTGAGTTCAATTTAAATTACCATGGAAAAATTTCAACAAAAAAGAAAAATAAAAAAAAAATAAAAAAATGAATGCTCATCATAATTTTAAAATGTGATTCTACAGAGCACTTTCATCTTTTCTCCCTTGAATAAATATGAATCCCCATGTCTATTGTGATGCACAACACATCATCTTGCTTTATTGAAATTGTATGAAATGTGGAGATGAATTTGAAAAAAATAATGGGCTTTGGATTGGGATATGCCACTAGAACTATATTGTTTTAAATTATTTTTATGGGTTTCATAATTGTTTGGTGTGCGGTCTTTTGGCGAGCATTGTGTATTAAAATGTTTTTGAAAAAGGGAATTCAAATTTCATATTTTTTAGATATATTTTGCTCGGGACTAGAAAAAATCAAATTGGGGGGTGTGATTAACCACTAAAATTGGATAATATTAATTATTTATATTATAATATTCATGTGATTCATTATTCATAAACACTATTTTAGTGCATTTTATACTTTGAATAACATTTCACATAATGATTGCAATTCTTTCTTAAAATGCACAATTACACGGTACATTTTTGAACACCATATAAAATAAACAATGGTTTTGATTTTATTTTAATATTTTATTTTCAGTTATCCCCTGATATAATTAGAAATTCTTACTTATTGAGAACTTGAAGATTCTATTTGGAAGAACACCAAAGTGAGTCTTGAAGCAAGAACATTCTAGGCGAAGTGAATTGGATAACAACCTTATAAAAGTACTGTAGAGGACAAGATTCAAGCACAATGATTTTGAAAACTAAATTGGAGATATAATAAATCCTGGGAGACATTTCATTAAACATTTTTATAAGCTAATTTGTATGTTTCAATGGAGTTCCATGCGGCCCAAGTTTAAGATTAAATTCTGGGACAGATTCTATGGCCCGGAAAAACAACCCTTCATTTAAATAATATCTAAAAAAACAGAAACTATTTTAGGATTCGATTTTATAGATAATTAGGGTACATCATTGTATTCATATTTTTCTTATATGGTCCACCCAAATTCTTCCATATATATTCTCTTTTAGACACACCTTTCAGAGGCATGCAATTTGGATCAGATTTTTTTCAAGGGTGGAAAGTTCACTCTCCCTTAACTTTCCACCCACCTTGGCCTACCAACATCAATTTAAGAGACTTGTAATATTGGGGTTTTGACTCAAGGATTCCTAAATTCCTATTTAAGGTAGTTTTTTTGGAGTATTTATCCATATTTGGTGCTTTGTTTCATTGAAATGTTACGATTCAATTTTGTTGTCTTAAGTTATTCTTTCAATTTTAAGTTGCTCGAATCACATTAGCTTCTTTATAAAACTTCTTATTCTTCTCACTTACTGTTATTTTTGTTAACATGTTGATACCATTTTATCAAGGTGTGAATTTATTCACACAGTGAAGAGACAAATCCTTCACACAACGGTGGAGTGTTCGTTATTTCATTACTTTTTACCTCTCCTATTCCCCCCTCATGAGTCTACTTCCTAATTCCATTGCAATTATAGAATAAATGGAGGGATAACCCACTTATGGGTTGATCCCAAGGAGTATAAAGGGGATATATTGTATGTTATTTCTCACTATATTAATTTCTAATCACTTATTTTAATTGAGAACTTTGTTTTATGATCTTTAAACACCTTCATCCTTGTTGAATTTACGACCACACACTTTAAGTGCTAATACAAACCTTTACCTTGGAGTGATCATAAATATGATCCTACAAGTGTATTGGTGATTAGTATTAGTGTGTTTAGGTATTAAACCAGTAAGGGATGATTTTTTTGATCTTCTTAAATGAACCCATCTCAAATATAAGAAATTAAAATATTTAAAAAAAGGAATGCATCCAATCCACCCTAAGTGATAACCTAGGATGAAATAATTCTTTTAAATTGAATTCAATTAAGTATCTTAGTGTTAACTTAAACTTATCTAAAATCAACCCAAAGTTGGTAACTTTATATCTAAAAAAAATCCATAGAATGTACGTGTCTTTAGGTTTCTTCTTAGGTCTCTGAGGATTTGACAACCCAAGCTAAACTACAAGCGATCGCTTAACCCTGAAAACTTGGGTAAATTTGGGAGAGACCAAAGGCTATTATACTATAATCACATTTCAAGGTTATAGTTTTCCTTTCACACATGTTCTCTCTAACTCCTAGGTTTCTATTTATAAAGTCCACTATATTTGAATTATGTTAAATTAACATACCCAATACCATTCAACTATAATCATCAATGAAATTTATGTAATACCTTTCACTATATAACCCTATTAGGAAGATAGGTCTATAAACATCAACATGGACCAATTATAATATATTATTTGAATTATTTTCCTTATATTTATATGTATTCCTTATAATTCATCCTTTTTGAAATGCTTTAAAAGTTTGTTCTTGATATCTATTTAATTTTTGTGTAACTTCTACAGCTCAAAATTTTTAAAATATTCCTTTAAGTATTAGTTTATATGACCAATACATTGGTTCCATAATATATTATAATGTTCCACTAAAAATAAATAGGATTCTTTTTCATTTTTTATTCGATAAAAACTACCTATTTTACTTCTTAGCTTCATTACAATAACACTATTTACCCTTTAATTGTTTATTTTGTATGATTAATGTGTATGATATTATTAGAATTAAAAAATTTACTCATAAATATAATGTTATGTCTCAATCCATCTATAAAAAACACACAAACCCTTATAAAAAATCTATTCCTAGTTTTTTTACTTCATAAAGCTATTAACCTTTAGTTATATATCATTAGAAAAAATGCATTGTTCCTGTATCCTTGTATTTAATATTATATAATAAATTAATATTATATAATAAATTAATATTATATAATAAATTAATATTTTTAGTCTTGATGGAGTTACAGATATAGTTATTTCCAAAATCCCATAAATCATATGGTATGATTTTTCCATGTCATATGGTTTTTTCATACATTAAAATATGATATATTGTATGGGTTATATTAATTAATTTTATATTGGGAAATATAAGTCACCACCATATATATTTCATGTTATGATATATAAAAATTATAGAGTATGATTTTCATTGAAGTGTTTTTATTATTCGATAATGAATTCTCTTCAGTTAATATATATATAGACTTTCAAACATCTAGTTAAAACATTATCATATTATTTTCAAGAGAGTTATAATGTACTATAATAAATACTTAAACATCAAATATTCATGGTTGGATTGAAACTATTAAATTAATATATGTTACAATGGTTGTATCATATAGAGAATATGTTAAATTCTTGAACCTGTACTCCATTATTAGAGAATCCAAGGGAACCTATATAAAGATGATAAATCCCAAACAAAGAATGAGATGAATTTATGATAGTTGGTGTGTATATAATATTATATTTTAGACTCTCATATATTATCTATTTAATTTAATCCAAGGTATTAACATACCATGTAGTGAAGAGAAATCCTTCTAATAGTTTTTGGAGATTCAAACATCCATTGGATAATTTTAGAGACAAAATTAATTAGGTTATTTCTTAGGGTTATTTGTAACACCTCAGGTCACTATTACTATTTATATTAAATTAATTTTAGGTTATATTGACATTTTTAGAGGTTTTAGGATTTAATTTTTAAATTTGTGAAGTTTTTGGGTGTTTTTTGGTTTTCACACAATTAGAAGAAACCATGCAGTAAGCATGTGATGGCACTGTAGTTTTCGACATTGTAATTTTTCATAGTTAGTGCATGGTTTGGTAAATAGTGTGATCAAACCACGTGGTTTTCTAGTGATTCTACAAAATTGGTACATGTTTTAGAAAACCATGCAACCTAAATATGTGATTTTCCTAGTTTTAGAAAAGCTTGAAGTTCTAAAATTACCCCTTCTCAAATTAAATGGGTTAGACCCACTTTTTCACTCCTTGTTCAATTGAGGCTATACTGCATGATGGAGTTTCCTCCATCCCTCCTTCTTGGTTTCCACATTCCTCAGAACTAATTTTCAAGTGGTTTCATCAAGGTAAACCTTACCTTTCAATTTACCCCTTCTTTCTCCCCCTTCACCTTTATTTTTCGGTTTCCTATCCACCCACAAACTATAGGGGATGGAATAGTCAAATTTAGGGTTTAGGGTGACCTAAAATTAGAAGTTTTGATTGTTAGGGTCCATAGAGGGTCCCTTAGTTGTTGTTTGGGTGCTCACCATTGAATGAGATAGCTTCTAACTTGATTGTTACTTGACCAAAGTAGATGTTTTTGTATATTTCATTCATTTTGAACATCATTCAGTGCCTTTTGTTTTTAAAATATCTATTTATTAAATTATACTTATACGTGATAGTAAAAATAGATTTTATAATTGAATGGATTGATTATCCACATATAATGATGATCATTTTCAAGGGGTTTTGATTTCTAAAATGACATTTTAATGCCAAGTGTTTGTAAAAAGGTTTAAATGATCTGGTTCTATAGAATTTTATTTTTTAAAGGATATTTGACACTGTATGGTTTGTGAATCATATGTATAAATAGTCTTCATGGAATAGTTTCAAATAAAATTATTTGACCTGGTTTCTAAAAGGGTTTTATAAGAGAAAGGGTTATATGTTTTCAAAACGATTTCATGAATTATTTTCAATGGGTTGATTTTAAAGAGTGATTCGAATTGGAATATTAAAGGATGAGAATGGATTGGCATACCGATTTGGGTTTTACTTAGGCTCGTTTGTCACATTTAAATTGGATTTCATGGAACATGTGTGAGACACTCAATTTAGCCCCTTGTTATTATATTATTAACCCATAGTGGTATATTATATTTCATTTGGAATATGAATGATATGATTGGGTTTGTTTCTTTTGAGGTCATCGAAGGTGATATGAGATTTATAATTATGATTTTATTGATCATTTTATGATTATGTGGTTCATTGTTTAATCACCTCTTACTATTATAATTTCATGGGTACACTAGGAACTAATATATAGGTCTAAATTTATGCTACACTAGTTTATCCTACACACCATCTAATGTACCAAAGTGTGACATGGTCCAGGATAGGGGTGTGCCCCTTAGGAAACTTGTGCGAGTGGAATTAGGTGGCTTGTGTTTCGTTTGGATGAAAGGTATGCCAAAAGTTGGTTTTGAGTCTTTGGTAAAGCCTATGACCCTCTCACCTTAGGAACAACTGTATTTTACATGATACTAGATTAAATTACATCATAGATTCCCTTTCCTTTCACCCCTTAACTTGATTATCAGGTTTGACACCATGAACTATCCTAATTTATTTACTTATAAATTATTGGTGATGTGGTTCCTTGGTGTTTTGTTTTATTATCTTTGATCTTGGGATTTATTTGTTAAATTGTTTGAAATGTGTGTTTCTAAAGTTAATTTGAAAGTGTATTTGAAATGGATTTTTAAATGAAATTAATGTTTTTATAATGATGTTTTAAAATGTTTTATTTTCGTTAAAGAAAAGGGGTGGAAAACTATATAATAATAATTATTATAGTGATTTGTTTCTTTTATACGCTTTCATATAAAAAACCTATTATATAATTTTTATTAAAAACTAGAATAAATAGAATTTATTTTGAAATTAGTCATAAAAAATCCTTGGTGATATCTTTTTAGGCTTGGTGTCATTCACACCCTACATACACCATTCAATATATGCAAATATAATGTTTCTTTTAAGTAAATTGTCTTAGGTCAGCTTCAGAATATGGGTGATTGGGTAGTTTGGTAATATTCGGTATGATATGTGGAGTGTGGCCATGGGTCATGAGTATATTGGACAATATTGGTTGGTTTTGTTTATTTTTTGGATGCTCTTTTATCATAATTGATAGCTCAAATCTCTTTTATTTTATTATTTTTATGATGTTCATCATCTATTGTTCAGTTTTTCTAACATATTATCTTTCTTTCTACATACTCTTTTTTGGATATTTTTCATTTTATTGAGTTTTATATTATTTAAAGGGTGAAATAATTCCCAATTGTGTATACATGGTACCCTAACACTTGTTACCATCTTGAGGAGAACAAGAACACATCTCAGGCCTTGCCACAACCCAACTTGGGTGCCTGGTTTAGAAGGAGTTGGGTTAGTTCATGAAATGATGTTATTATAGAAGCCTATTGAAATTTTGGGGGTGTTTCTTTGTAGAAACGAGACTAGGATCCTCATTGGGACTCTGGTGAAGGGTGTAAGGAAGTTCTTGTCCAACTCTTATTCACATTTAACCTCAATTTTATATGGTTGGTTGGGACTTGAGTTATGATTTTGAGTTCCTTTTTGAGTATCTTCAATGTATTTTGATATGCAGTGATGGTATTTTGATCCCCAATGAGTAAATTGGTGATTTTTGGGAGAATATCGAGTTTTATAGGTGAAATTGGAGAAGGAACTGAAGCTTTATAGTTATCCCTCATGGTTTGGTAAAACATAGAGAGCCTATGTAGATGGTACTTAAACCATTTCAGAGACTATTTCATGGTTGGTGCATGATTTACCATCCCATGTAGCCAAAAAATGTATAGTTATATTTCTCATTTTTTTCCAAGATTGACTATTAAATCAATCTCAATGGTATTTTAAATTGGTACGAGGATGAATATGGAATTTGTTAATGTGGAATTGATATTATTGGGTGTGGAATTATAAGGTGTTTGGGATTGTTATTTCATTATCCTTTTTAGTTGGAAAAAATTATTTCATTTAGTGTTTTATTTTCAGAAATTATCTTAAAATAGTTTTGAAGGGGATTTTTAATTATCATAAAATTCTTTATAGGGTCTTGGAATTATAAGGCGTTTTGTCTCATTATTTCATTATCCCTTTTTGTGGATGAAAAAGGTATTTCATAGAGTTTTTTGAAACTTATATTATAATTTATTTTAAGGGAGTTTTATATGATCATAAAATGATTTAAGGGGTCTTTTTTTTGAAAAAAAATATTTTAAGTTTATTGGGATATAAGATAAAAATTTATATAAGCACTTAATTTTATAAATAAATTGAGTAAGTGTTTAGAAGTAGGATTTTATTAGAAATTTTATATAATAAGTAATGGTTTTAAAACTATATTTTAAAATGAAAAGGTATGTTTTTAAATAAAGGATTATTTTCAAGGGTTGTGTGATTTTTTTTGGGAAATGGGGACTTTATATGCATTTTCTTGAGTGATTTATCTTTTAGAGTTTTTCTTATATATTATGGAATTAAGTGATTTGTTTTTTGAAACATGGTCTGATTGAGTTTCATGTATTGTGTATTTAGAATATTACTCCCAGATAATATTCAAATAAAAGTGGTAAGTCCATTCATTGGGACAATCCCCAGGATGAATTATCTCATTGTTTTAAAGTAGTTTCTTAACTTTCTGACACTACCCAAATTCAGGATCTAGTGGTGGAGATAAGATATTTCTCAAACTTAGAACCCATCCAAGTATTTTTAAATCACTAAATGCCTTCCTTTCATAGTGATTGAGGTTAACTCAAGGACATAGAGTGGATGAAAAGGATTGAGAAAATATTCAATTATCTGATAACTCTCTGAGCATTAAGGTTGAAGGCCAATGCCATTTTTATTGAAGGACCTAGTCGAGTTTTTTGGGAGACCATGGTTCCTTTTTAATTTCATGACGACATCACTTGGGAATTTTTCAATATGGAATTTATTTAGTATAATTTTCTAAAACAAGTGAAAGTGGAAAAGGCTATTGAGTTCATGAGACTTAATCATGGTGAGTATTTAATTAAGGAGTATACTAAATGTTTATCAGAGTTAGTGGTTTCCCCTCCCATGTTAGGCAATAATGATGCTTTGAAAGTTTATTTCTTTCAAATAGTTCTTTGTGCTAATTTTGGAGTGGTTATTTTTGAGCTTGGCATGAAATTGTATGTTGAATTATTTGAAAGGGACTTATTAGTGGGAGTTGATCAAACAAGGCATTACTTGGTGAGTGGTACTTCTGTTCTGAAAGATTTTATTAGGGATGTCATGTCTAGTGGGAAGTTAAATTTGATCAAGAATGAGATTTATGAAAAAGTTGGTGTTAGACAACCTCCTCCGCCTCCTCATAAGAAGAATCCTTTGGCATGCTTTCAGTATATAGCTCTTAGGCATTATAATCCACTTCACAAGAAAGATATTAATAATTTCCTTTAGTGTTTCTTCTCAGGACATCTTCATATTTTTATAAGTTGAATTATTATAATAGGATATCTTATATGTGGTCTATTTTTTTTGGATTCTATTCATTTTGTATCGAATATTTTGGGTTTGTTATTTTATGTATGGGAATGAAATGTGGTTTTGTGTGTGAAAATTTGATGGATTATTTTTTAGGATGTGTGCTTATTATATGGTAATTATGAGGATAGGTTCTTAGAAATTTCAATATGGGAGACATTTAGGGTAGTGTTTGGGTAATTAATATGGGCATTGTATTCATGCAGTTGGGAACTTGGAAGTGCTATGTTTTCTCTAGTGGGATCATCATTAGATGGTGTCCTAAATTTGAAGTCCAATTTTACACCATGATTATTGTGAATTGGGGTCTATAGGCTATTTCATCTCTTGATTAGTCTTTTTTGGAAGTTGTTTCTTATTTATTTAGTGGTTTCATATTATATTGATTTTGGTGATAATTTATGGTCTGTGGATTTTGATTCCTCTTTTGGTTCATGTTTCCTTTGATAATTTAAAATTAGTTTCGTGTATGATTATTTATGATTGATGGATCCATGTTAATTATTAGGTAATTCAGGGAGTTGGGTTCTTTTGTATGGTATTTTTTTTACAATTGGGCATATCTACCTTATTTCACCATTTTAAGTTAAATTCTAAATGGTGGGAAGACATATTCTAGGCCTCAAATACTTTTTTTTTGTTATTCTTGGTGATTATAGTGGTGATATTCTTGAAGATAATTGGGATTTTTTTTGTATTTGTTCCATCTAATTATAGGATTTTTTTCATATTTGGTGAACACTTTCCTTAGAAAGTATCTAGTTGATTACCAACTCTTCCACCTCTTTATATGAGGCGTTGTTGTGACTTATCTTCCTTTATACTCTAATTTTGGTAAATCATATAGCTAAACTGTGTAGGTATTCAATGATTCTATATAGTTGGAACATGATTTACAAATTTTTTTAGCCTAACTATGAGAGTTTCCTAGTTTTATAAAAAAATTAATGTTTCATAATTTCCCTTAGTAGAATTAAAGGATTTATACACCTTATTCCACTCATCCCCATTCAACTAAGGCTAGGGTGAATGATCTAGATTCCAAACTCCCCTATTCTTGTTTTTAGGATCCTTTAACCTCATTTTAAAGTGGTTTATTCATGTTAAACAACTATTTCCCCCTTTAACCCTTCTTTATCCCCTTCACCTTTCTCTCTTAGATTCCATTCTAACTGTAAACCCTAGGGGTGTACATGGCTGGATTTAGGGTTACTGGTGACCTAAACTCAGGTAATTTGGTTGTTAGGTATTTTTCACGGTCCCTTATTTCTTATTTTGGTGTTATCCATTGAAGGTACAAACCTTTTAATTGATTTCCACTTGACCGAGGTAGGTGTTTTTCTACATTTCGTTCATTGGTAATATCATTCAGTGATTGATGTTTTTAAATGATTTATTTGTTAAATTATTCCTATATGTGGTTGTCAAATTGGATTTATAATTGGTTGGGATGATTCTCCACTTGTAATAAATATCATTTTCAAGGGGTTTTGATTTCTAAATTGATGTTTTAATTTTTATTGTTTATAAAAAGCTTTCAATGAGTTGTTTCAAATGAATTTTATTTGTAAAGGGTGTTTGACCCTCTTTAGTCTATGAATCAGATGCATACGTAGTATTCATGAGATTGTTTTAAATGGAAGAAAGTTCTTTGTTTTCTCAAAGGTGTTTAAAATAGTAAGGGTTATATGTTTTTCAAATGGTTTTGTGATTTTTTAAAGGGTTGATTTTAAACAGTGTTATGAATTGTAATTTCAAATTATGAGAATGGATTGACATAATGATATGGGTTTTAATAAGTCATGTTTGAAAAATTTAAAAATGATTTCATGGTGAAACTATGATACCCTAGATTTTGTCCCTTGTTCTTATATTATGAACCCCATGAGGTTTGTTATATTTTATTTGGTATATTTTAGAATATGGATGATATGATTGGGTTTGCATCTTATGAGGGAATCAAAGGTGATATAATTATAACTATGATTTTATTTATCATTTTATTATTGCGTGATTAATTGTTTGATCACCTCCTGTTATTTAACATTCATGGATACACTAAGGAATAAGAGAGTGGTATAGATTTATATTAGGCTAATTTGTAACACACACTATCTACTATCCCCTAGAGAGACATGATCCTGGATAGGGGTGTGCCCCTAAGGAAGATGGTGTGAGTGGAATATGGTATATTTTGTTTGGTTTGGATGTAAAACACTTTGGCCATTGGTACCGAGTATTTGGTGTAGTCTATGACCATCTCACCTTAGGATATAGTGAGTTTCCCATAACACTAGATGACATTCCCTTAGGTAATCCCTTTTCTTACATCCCCTAAATCAGTTGGCATATTTATCACTAGTACTTGTTCTTATTGCTTGTTTACTTATACCTTATTGGTGATTTATATATGATCTTTGGATTTCTTCATTAATTTTTTTCCAAAGTGTGAGAAAGTTGTGTTTCTAAAGTTAATTTGAAAGTGGATTTGGAATGTGTATTTTTAAAGTAAATTAAAGGTTTTAAAATGAAGCTTTAAAATGTTTTATTTTATTTAAATAAAAAGAGTGGAAAAATATATACTGGGTATTATCATGATGATCTATTTCTTTTATATTATTTCTTATAGAAAAACTAATTTCCAATTTTAATTTAAAACTAACATAAATGAAATGTATTTTTAAAGGAATTTTACAATATCCTAGGTGAGATCCTACTAGAATTGGTTTTTCTCACACCCAAAATACACCATTTAGAGTATGCGACTCTGAAGTTTATTTTTAGGTGACTTGGATGGATCACTTTTGGGATTTGGGTGATTAGGTTGTTTAGTGTTGGTCGGTATGGGATGTGGAGCGAGGCCATGGTCACAAGGATGTTGGATGAGCTAGTTTGGTTTTTTTCATTTTTAGGATGCTCTTGTATCAGCCTTAATAACCCAAATGTCATTCAATTTATCCTTTTGATGATGTTTATCATTTATTATTCAATTTTTGTGAAATATTATCTTTTATACTGTAAACTATGTTTAAATTTTTTTCACTTTTTTAGGTGTATATTATTATAATGGTGAAATCATTCCCAAATATTCATCCTTGGTACTCTGGAACTTGTTTCTAGCTCAGGTCGATTGAGAATGTGACTCAGGCCTTTCTACAGGCCGAATTGGGTTATCGGTTTGAGTGTCCCGAGTTATTACATGAAAAAATTCATCAAATATTTATAAGAATTAAGGGACAACTAATAATTTTTTTGATCTTTATTTACAATTTATTATTCTATATCACTTATGGGATGATCTTGTGGTATTTTTTTATTTTTAAAAAATTGGATATATTCGATGTATATCAAAAACCATATGGGGATATATTCAGATTTTATATTTTATTTTATCATCAAGGAATATTAATAAGGTAACATAGATATCCATTTCATGATCAAAAATGATTTATCAATGAAAGAGAGCGAACTAGTTTCAATTTAACTATTGTGTGAACCTCCTATAATGATTGATGCTACATAATCGGTTTCTAAGATAATAAGTGGATACATTGGGTTTTTATTTAATTCTATATCTATTTGAAAAATATTTAGAGAGTTGTATATGGTTGAATATATTTGATGTTTAAATGATATAAATAAATACTTATAAATTGATGGTAGTGGGAGGAGGATATGATAGGGGAAGTTAGTGAAATATATGGGGGATGGAGTCAATGGTAGGGGGAGGGTGATAATGGTAGGAGACCACAAGGGTGAGTGATGTTGGTTGGAGTCAAAGGAGTAGGTTTAGATCAGAATTAGACCAAGAAGGGGAACGTAAAAGTGAAAGTATTATATTTTTTTAAAAAAAATTAAAAAGTTATTTTCTTATTAAATTAGAAATATTTTTTAACAAAATTTGTTAAATTTTATGTTTATCAATAGTTTTTAAGGTCATTTATAAAAAATAATGAAATTGATTTCACTAAATGTTTAGTGTTGTTTTTAGAAACCACCTCTAAAAAAGCATTGATAAGTTATATTTTTTCCTTTTAGTGAGTAGTATTTACATTATATTTTTGTCACATATTTTAGGAGATAAATTCATTATATATACAAACATATAAAGTTTAAAATCCCTTAATAAATGTGATTCAAAACCATGGTTGAAAATACAAATTCTTATAGATAAAAATTTCAATTTAGTGATTAAATATATGGATTATATAGAGAATCTCATTCAAGTTAACTGAAGAAAATGTTCAAATTTTATTTACATTAAAAAAATATATATCACCTATTCATTTATGAAATCATATCCCTAGTTCAAGTTTTACTCAGATAGAATAGAATATCCCTATTTTTAATTTCTCAGTGTTGATATTTTTTTATGAGAACATATCTAAAGAAAAAAATTAAATTAATTAATGTTTTTAAGTAATAATTTTGGGTATTACTAATCATATATAAAACTTGTTATGATCTATTAATAAAAAATGAATTTCCAAAGAGAATTTTTTCACCATCATGAATATTGATTACTTTTTACCAGGTGATGGTCAATTTAAACCTCAAATAATTATTAAAAAGAATATGAAGGCTTGTTTCTTATACCCAAATCTATATAGGGATTCTTGAGACAACTTTACCTAACACCCAAATAATATTACATCCTGGTTATTGACCGGAGGTGTTCCAATCTTGGGTTAATTACCCAATATGTTTAGGTATGATGATAATAACCAAGGTTTATAAAAATTCTGGGAAGCATTAACTTTTTATATATATGAAAATTTCATTATGGATTTTTTTATAAAATAAAAAAATCATTAAATATAAAAATTAGGCATGAAAATTGTGTAAAATGGACAAAAATAGAGGATGTCTAAAGGTAATACACATAACAATATGCATATAAATCAACAAAAATGTATTGATACAAATATTGTTTGACTAAAAAAAAGAAGGAAGAATAAAATATTATTTAACATCATATTTTTCATAAATTATTAATAACATAAAAACCCAAGGTTTAATCCTTAATTAATTATATCCAAAATAAAAAGGATCATTTCATATTAAAGATAAAATATCACCCACGGTCAACAACCTAACTCATGTCCTTGCTTTACACCATGGATACCTCGAAATAAAGTCATAAAAAGGTATATATATATACCATTATGTTTATATATAATAATTATATATTCCAATATACTGGGAATTTTCATGAAAAATAACTCATGATTCATGAGTTTTAAAACCCTCAATTTTCTAACAATATTTCATTTATGCGATTTATAAAATTTTATTTTATAAAAGTATTTATAATTTTCAATATATGTGTGTGTACAAATATTCATATACACACACATGTATATATATATATATATATGTATATATGTATGTATGAATGTATTAATCACACACAAAGACACACACATAGTCACATAAACACACACACACACACACACACACTATAACATCCTGAAATTTCAAGGTACATTAAGATTTATTTTTGACATAAATTGGTTGTCTTTATTCCACTTTTGAGACATGTTAGAGGTGTTTGTGGACTAAGAATCAAAATATTAAGGATTTTTTCACACGAATGATTTTTTTAGAGATAATAGGGTTCTACCAACTAGTCGGTGGATGTGTAAGAATCCTAGGAAGAACCTAGGTGTCACCGATTAGTTCGTTGGTGGGAAAGCCAATTCCTCTAGAGATATTTTTAAATGGGGGTGACGACGAATCCCACCATGAAATATCTAATTGATATCTACCTCCCTTATATCAACCCTCATTAAACCAAAATGAATGGATGGGATCTCTCTTGAAAAAAATAGCTCCCTTATCCTCTCTCCTTCATCTTTGGAAGATTCGATTGTTCTGACCACTCCCATTTGGTAAGATTAAGTTGTTCTAGCCTAAAAGTCCTCTTCTTATTTGGATAAATCATAAATATAGGTTTTCATAGACATATATATGAATTTATATATGATATAATGGTTAATTCTTGGATCATTTTATAATTGGACCCAGATATATCATGGATCAGTTTCTCTCTCTTGACCGAATCTAGATCTGTTGGTGATGGTGGTTCTCATTCGGTATGTCAAATAAAATTATAGCCCTAATAATGTTGTTTTTCTTGGATCTTGATTCTATAATCACCATACAATGAATTGGGGATGTTATAGGGATTATTGGTGCATGGTATTGATTTGGGTTGTAATTATTATCCTTGAACACAGATACTCTTGAGGTTGGAAGTCCTTACTGTTTGATGGCCTTTATATAAATTTATATTCCTTAATATGATTCATATGTGGGTGTGTAGTTGGAATGAAAGTCATTTTCTTGATATTATTTTCATGTGGTTGTGTGTGTGGATTGTGAGACCCTTGATTTATATGAAATTATTATTACTTTAAATACTATGACTTGTGTCCAAGTGAATGTATGGTTTCTCTATGGTTATTTACAAAGTACCAAGATGGTCTAGCTTAACTAGTTGTCCCCTTAGAGTGGTATTACCACCATTATTTTTAGAAGGTTTTAATTTAACCATCATAGTTGAATTTTGGAAATTTGGATTTAAATAGAGACAAATATTGGGTCAATATGTGTGAATGTGTCTTTCCCAAGATCTGGATATTGGATCAACATGTGGAAGTGTAGCTTTCCCTAGAGTTGTAAATTGGGTTGACATTTAGACACTATAACATTCTATAACACCCTGAGTTTTTATGAACCTTTTTTAGAATAAATTAAATTTATTTTATGTCTTTAATTAAACTCTATACCAAGTTAAACTTTAATTATACGCTATAAAAAGTTAAGCTTGCACTACATGCAACACTAGCTTTGCTTGCGTTACACGCAACACTGAGTTTCTATGAAACAACATTTTATCATTATTATTATTTAAGTGTGATAGTTATAACCTATCCATTAAAATTAGAAATAAGAATATTAATAATTAATTTTTAAAATTTATTTATTATGGATTTATATAAATAAAACATATTGGTAATGAAATATATAATTTTTGGTAGTATTAAAATGCTTGAAAAAAACCATTTTCTCTAAAGAAGAGCTTTTTATGACCATATTTGGAAAATAATAAAATTAATTTTATAATATTTTAGGAATTTAATTTGATAAAATAAACTTAATTTTTCAATTTAAAATGTCAAAATTATCTTAGGGTGATTTTTGGGGTTTTTTCTGAAAAGTTTCATTTTTGAATGAATAGTGAAAAATACATAATTTTAATTGAAAATTGCATGTTCATCTAATTTATTTTTACAGTTAAATTATATTTTAATTTGGTTTTAAATTAATATTATACCAATAATGCATCAATTAATCCAATTTAGTTAATTTTAATAAATTTAACATTGAAATTGGATATAAAAGCATTTTAGTATTTTGAACTTTTCGCTTTAAAAACCCATCGTCTCATCCCATCCATGGGATTAATTTTCCATTACTTTATGACACTTATATGTTTATATTTTGGAAAAATAGATTCCATATTTTGAATTAGAATAAATTATAATTTATAGTGAATTAAACTTATTTTTTTACCAAAAATATTATTGAAATTAATTAAAATTAATTACAACAATTAAGGAAAAAACGAGTTTACTTATTGGTTAAAATTTAATCTTAAAAGGATAAATGACCTATAAAATTGTCAAAAATCAATTTTATGGACATATATCGACCATATCCACCCTTTTATAGAATATGGACCATTATTGGAGGCCCATTATGTTAGGGAGACCTCTTAATATTGTTTTCCTTTTTATATTTACGAGAATGCTACTACTCCTACACTATAAAAGGGCACGCAACCCCCTCACTTATTAAAACCTATAAAACCATTTGTCTCAAAAAAACATGACCAAATATCCTAAAAAAATCTCTCCCTTCATCATAGAGGCCTCAATTTTTTCATAAATTCAACAAAGGTATCCCTTTGGTGTAAACAAAAAGTATTTACCAAAAGAAGTGGTAACATCCTTCCACAAGAACTTTTGTTTTATTTCTTTATGCACCCAATATATTATTATTGTATCAATATTATATAATAAAATAAGTATCATAAATATAATTATATGTTTTTTTGTAAATGGTTTTACCTACACTCGTCCACACTCCATGAAATGGGATATGAAATCATTGTTCATGTGTACGATTGACTACCGCCTTGCGAACCGATGTCATTCATCCATCCATTAACACATTTTAAGGTTGGTAATAATGATGGAATTACTATTTTTATATGATATATATGATATTTATTATATATTAATTATCATTTAATTATTATATAACACATACCTTCATTCTTTCTATTTTGTGAGAATATGATAATATCGTTTGTGGATGTGTGGACTACCACCTCCTCAAAGGGATGTAATTCCTTCACGCTTTACATGGAATGTATAAAGGAAGGTTTTTATATAAATATTATATATATATATTAAATAATATTTCTAATATAATGATAATATATGTATGTATATATATATATATTTTACTCTTATTTCATTCAAAAATATTTTTATATTATTATAAATACATATGTCAGGATTATATATGATATTTATATCATTTTTTATATTAAATCTTGATCTAAGTAAGTGTACTAAGAGTGAAAAGTCAAAACATGTATTAACAACAAAGTGCTTATTACCCAAAACTTAACATTAACATGGAATTGTTAATAAATTGGTAATATAAAGTCATATGTAAATCATATATGGAATTATATATATGAATATGTTTATATTATATATGTATAATAAACTTATATTTATTATATAAAACATTTTAACGAATATAATGAGAGTCAATACATAATGTAAGGGGATTTCTAGTCTCACTTTTATTTCTACACGACCATTACCTTATTCACAACTTGTTTATTTTTTGTGATGTATACAATACCCATAAATGTATTCTATGATTATTATCCTTAAAATTTTGTTTATTTACACATCTATTTAATGATCTATATTTCATGGGGTTTATAGTTTAAAAGTTACCAAATTGTTAAGTAATTTTTTATCTCAATTGTCCTTCTTCAAGACACATGTTATGTTATGAACCTACATTATTTTATGAGGTGTATATACTAAATTTAAAATTTTTGTCTCATTAATCTAATTATTTAATAAAATTTTAATCTTCATTTAATGTTATTTTCTCATGTGTATTATGATCCAAAGTTACCAAAGTGGTAATAGTTTATTCCTACAATCTCATTATTTATCATAATTTTTTATTTTTATGCTTCCATTAATGAAATATTATGATATGTATCTAAATAACACTCATTAATTTTCTTCTCTTATGTATATTCATGATATCTTCATTTATTGTTACCATTTTACCACTCTTTGGTAATTAATATAATTAATAAAGTGTTTTTAAGAAAATCTGACCTCATTTCTATCTTCAACTAGAAATTCGTTTTTTTTAAAAACCATGTTCTAAAAAATGTTTCTTTAAAAATTATATTTTAAGCCCATTTTCAAGGAGAAATTATTTTTAATTTTTTTTATGGTTTTCAAAGATTCCTTATATCTTTTCAAATATATTTTCAAAGAAAAATGTTTTCAAAAATGTTTTTTTTAAAAAGTGTTTTTCAAAGTAGAAAGAATATTTTCCTCAAGAAATGATTTAAAAAATATATTTCAAAATTATTTTCCATCTAAGATGATATACATTTGTGTTACTCATGCCTTTTTGAGAATATTATCTAAGGTTTCCATTTATATTTTCTCTCTAAATGATTTATGTTTTGATGGCATGATATTTATGAAACCCATTTCTCTTTTATGAGTTATAGGTTTATGAAACTCGTTTCTCTTTCATGGGTTATATACTTATGAATATCACTTATTTTCATAGGTTATTATTTGATGAAATGATTATGAAACCTATCTCTTTTCCACAGGTTATGATATGATGACATGTCTATGATACCCATTTAATTTCATGGGTTATGATATGATTGTTTATGATCTTGAGGAACATGTAAGATTTCATTATGAGATTGGTGGGACCTATATATACCTACAATGAATTGGGCGAAGATTTATATATCATGAGATAGACATGGATGAAATGGGGAGTGAACTTGGTTCAGTAAAGAAATTTGTTCTATAATATTTTCTTTGGAGTGAACCATGACTACAAATATGGTCATGGGAGTGAACCATGACTAACAAATGGGTTTTAGAGTGAACCCATTCAACTAAGATAACCATGGAATTAATCCTTGACTATTATGAAAATCATTTTATATGCTTATCTGCCTACCACAATTCAATGTCTTATTCCTATGTTATTATTTCACGACTTATTCTCTTGATTCCCTTTTTATTCATGTCTTATGAACAACCAATCTTTATGGAATGAATCTTTATTATGATATTTTATATGCAGGGTATGATCTTCTTTTTTTTGTCATGTTCTCATACCCTTATGATCATGATTACACTTACATATCTCCCTTGTTTACCCTTATTGAGTAGTTGATATCACCCTTTATTATGTTTCCTTTCCCAAGTTTATGAAGATATGTATTATGTATGATGTGTCTAAGAAGGGTTATAGTCATGGATAACCTAGTGGTAGATAATTTATATCACTTATATACCATTTTTTATGTTTCCATGTTTTCAAATACACTAAAATAATATGGTCTTTGGTCATCTATTTGTGTAATATATTAAATTTTCCAAAAAAGTGATGAATTGTTTATATATGATAAGTGAGTGTCACTATAATTGGTATCAGAGAAAAGGTTTAGTTAAAATTTTTAAACTAGGATGAGAAAACCTCAATGTGAACCCTTAGGACATGTCTAAGGATAAGTTTAAGGATGTGGAAAAGTATAGGAAAATGTCATATAATTTTGGTAAATGATAGAGTGAGTGGATTACTAGAAATAAATCCTTTGTCTGGATAATACAAGTGGATGTGGATTTTACACAGATGTATTTAGGGGTAACAACCTTGAAAACACTGTATTGATCTAGACTTGATGAAGAATTGGTGCATGACAATAGGCCTTGACGCACACCTAGTTTGAAAGTTTTGGGGGGATATGATTTGGGAATTCAAAAACTCTTCACGAACCATTATGAAGTTTTTAAATATAACTGTCTATGAATAACCTATGACAAACCTAAGGTTCCATAGTTTAAATAACGTGTCATAATTTAGATATCTTATAATATTTGTTTCATGATTATGTGGTTTCCCACTAATGATTATTTCTTATTATGTGTTTTTGGGTTTTAGTCAATGGATGGAATCAAAAGAAACCATGTTAACACTAAGTGTGATGAAAAATGAAATGATTTTTATCTTGAGCATACAAATTCTATGAGAGTTAAAATAAAAAACATCATTTCTATTCTCACTTAGCTTTCTTAAACGATGAACCATACTGAACTTCCAAATGAGTAAAGGTGGGAATGACGTTCTGTTGATTCCTTTATGAGGAAATGTACAACTTCTTTTAGTGGGAATTTTGATCCACTAATTTATGAAAAATTTATTGGTACCACTAAAAGTATATTTTCCATTCTCTAATGTTCAAAACATGAGAAATTCATTTTGGTTGTTTATTGTAATGACCCACTAATTCTAATTGGGTTGAGAGTAAAAGAAGTCATTAATTAGCCTTAGAAAACATCCCCAAGATGCCAAAGGCTGGAAATAAATTCCAAATGGTTTCAAATAATAGTGGGGTATGATTTAACATTTTAAAGATAAACTATAAAATGACCAACCACATTCTATAACAACTATATGATGCATGAAAAAATAATGACAATTCATAAAATCTATTATACCAAAGTGATCCCAATCAAAAGTGCTACAGCGGAGGAAAAATATAAATCTACCGAAAAACATAAGATAACTCAAAAGGAACAAAAATAAATAAAATAATCCAGGATCCACCATCTTTATGCTCCACCACCACCAGATAGCTCAACAACTCAAGTATTAGTGCTAAAACCTATTGCACCCTACCTTTTCCCACATCCCAGAAGATGACATTTGAAAAAGCACCAAAGTGGAAAAGTAGGGGTGAGTATAAAAACAATTAAGATTTTCAAAATTACTTCCCTACTTATACTAATAGGATATAATATTTATCCAAATTTATATAAAATAGTTTATATAAAACAATTTCTGAAAATAGTTTATAGCTAAATATAAACACTTTTCAAAATAGTTTAAAACTAAATATAAACTAAAATCACGTGAAAAAATTATCCATAAATATATACTCTAGGTAAAATTTTAAATAAATCTTTAAAAAACTTTCATAAAACTAATTTGGAAAACTAATAAACTCCACACAAAAACAACTACAAAAAATGCATGCATCGTTATGACAGTTCCATACTCATGAGCGGTTTCTCGTCGATCTACCAAGTCATCATAAGGTAATTATTATCCATGTTCCATTTAACATTTGGAACCAAGAACACTATCATATTTCAACCATTCCTAGTAATGAAATTTGATACTTACACCATGTTTTCCAAAAACCAGAATCAATTTCAAACGATTTCACCTATTTCGATAAAAACACCCGTTTATTAAAAAATTTCCAACAATCCAATTTCAAAACATTAAAGCATTTAAAAAACCTGTATATATACTAGAAACATTCTAATAAATCAATTTTATAAAATTCTATAAGATACATAATTTAAAAATCCCCATTTAAAATAAAAAATGAGGGTTTTTCACAAAACCCTCAATTTTCTATGTTTTCCACCACCCATCACTAAATAGGGTTTAACAATTATATAGAAGAAAAAATTTTTAATTTTCATCAAAAAATAAATTTTAAATCATTCCAATCAATTCCATCAAGGGGAGATGATATTGAATCCACCTACCTCGCTCGTTTGGACAAAAACTGACAACAGACGAAGAACGCTCAAGAGTCTGGGTCAAGATTCCAAGAATTCACCCAAGATCTCCTTACCTATCATGAAAAAACCATATATAACCTTATTTGGCCTCAAAAATTTTAGATATACCCACATGTGGCATATATCTTAAGAAAAAGTGATGAAAGTAGGAGTAGATTTAAGAAACCATGAAGAAATTGATGAATAACAGACACTTACCACATGAATCTTACTTCGATTCGTCAAGAAATGTGTTAGGATCACTTCCAGATCAATGGGAGAACTTACTTTGGCCTTTGGGGGTGAAAAAATTTGTGTTAGGTTTGATTTGGGTTAAAAAAGATCAAACATATGGACAAATCAAATTTGACCCACAAAGATAAGGAGTTTGTTTTGGCCTTGCACTGTATGTCCACACAGTTTGGCCAAATCATGTGCTGACCCTGTACCCCTTTTTTTACCCAAAACCCTCCAAAAGTACTCAAAAGTCTCCCCCAAATTCCCACATAACCTTTAAACATATGAAAAGCATCAAGGAAGGGTTACATACCAGATATTGGGGGTACTAAATTCTCCCCACTATTAGTCTTTTCGTCCCCAGAAAGTTGAAAGTGATCACTTCCTTGAAAGAGTTATGTCCATTTCTATTTCATTTCCTTCTCGCATTCCCAAGTCTCTTCCTGAATCTGACCATGTTTCCATGAAACCCACACTAGAACTATGCTTTTTTCCACACAAGACTTTCTCTTTCCTATCTACAATCTGTGTTGGGATATGTAACAACGAAGCATCCAACTCTAGGTCAACGTGATCCCATCTGATCACATGATCAAGATCAAGTTGATACTTTTTCAACTGAGATACGTGGAACACATTGTGAACCGAACTGAATCATGGTGTCAATACCAACTGATATACCACCTCACCAACCCATTCCAGTATCTCGGAAGGGCCAATGTATTGGGGAGAAAATTTTCCCTGCTTCTCAAAAAAATGATGTCTAAACCTTAGAGAGATACTTAAGAACACATGATCACTCACTGAAAATGCCAATGGTCTTTGGAGATGATACACATTTGATTTATGATTACTATGAACCGTATCCATTCTCTTTCTGATCAGCTAGATCTTCTCTGTCATTTCTTGGACAAGGTTTGTCCCAACTAATGAGGTCTCACCCGTTTCCACCCAACACAGTGGAGAATGACAAGGATTCCCATATAATGCTTCAAATGAAGCCATATGTATCAAAGCCTAATAATTGTTATTGTATGATAACTTCACCAATGATAAGTTCTCTTACCATCATCCACCAAAATCCATTACAGAATCTTGAAAAATGTCTTCCAATGTCTGTATCATCCTTTTGGATTACCCATCTATCTGAGGATGATATGTCGTACTCATAGTCAACTGAGTTCCCAGGGATTTCTCTAAGGATTTACAGAAATAAGATGTGAACCTCAGATATCTTTCATAGACTTTCAAAACTGGTATTCCATGTATCTTTACCACTTCTTGGATATAGATTTTTGAAAGATCCTCCACTGTATGAGTTTCACAAATTGGAATGAAATGGGCTGACTTGGTGAGCCGATCCACTTTCACCCATACGACATCGTGTTTCCAGACTATTCTTGGGAGACATATAAAAAAATCCATAGCTATCTTCTCCCATTTACCTACTAGAATAGGAAAAGACAACAACATACCCACTAGCCACTGATGTTCTAACTAAACTTGCTGACGAGTTATCACTTCGAAACAAACTCAATAACTTTTCACTTCATACCATTCCACCAAAACAGAGCCTTCTATGCCTTATAAATATTCTGTATCCCTAGATGTACAATCCATATCGAATGGTGGTAGGAAAGAAGAATTTGTTCCTAACAAGCGATAGGTACAACCAACGGATCTCTGAACCACAAAACTAAATTCCCATTAAGTTTCCAGCCCTCAATGGTGTCCCCACCATTGAGTTTTGAACTCATAAGCAATAATTCTGTATCATATGTCTGTTCCTCTTTAACCATTTTTACAAAATTAAGAACTACTAAAACTAAGAATAAAAATGCAACATCACCACAGTTTTCTCATTCCACATGCATATTGACTAATACTGACATTAACTACCACTCCTCTAAAGCTTCCTTTGGAAACTGAACATATGAATTCCTGCTAAAGTCTTCAGCCACTGAATTTCCTTTTCCTGGTGTATACATCAAGCCGAAGTCAAACATCTGGAGATAATCCATCTATATCCTTTGCCTCAGATTCATACCCCTTTGTGAGAAAATGTGTTTAAAGATCTTATAATCAGTGAACACAGTGAATTTCTCAGTAAATACATAGTGATTTCAAGTATTTAATGCATGAACGAATACAACTAACTCCAAATCATGTGTTGGGTAATTCTTCTCATTCATTCTCAACTATATTGAACCATAAGCAACCACATGGTCTCCCTGCATGGGAACACATCCCAACCCAGATCCCAAAGCATCACAGTAGACCACATATCTCTATCCTGGTTCTGAAAAAACCAAGATATGTGTCGATGTTAGACACACTTTCAGCTCTTGAAAATACTTTTGGTATTCTTCACTCAAATGGAAAGGAAAATTTTTCATTTTAAATGATTTCATTAGTGACGCTTGTCATGAGAAATCACAAACAAAATGTAGATAATACCCAGTGAGACCAAGAAAGTTTCATATCTCGAAAATGTTATTCAGTGGTTTCCAAGAGATAACTACTTAAATATTTTTAGGATCCACTAAAACACAATTTTTTTTGAAATCACATGTCCGAGAAAGCATACCTATTGTATTCAAAAATCACACTTAGATAGTTTGAAAAACAAATGGTGATCTCTCAAGATTTGTAACACTGTAGACAAGTGTTCCTCATGCTCATCCCTTGTCTTTAAATACACCAAGATGTCATCCAAAAACACCACAATAGAAGATTCCATATATCATTAAAATATCCAATTCATCAAATCCATGAATACCCATGGTGCATTTGTTATAACGAAAGGCATGAATACATATTCATAGTGGCTACATCTTCTTATAAAAGATGTATTGAAAATATCTTCCTTGTGAGCTCGCAATTGGTGATATCCTGATCACAATTCAATCTTTGGGAACCACTGATCTCCCCTCAATTGATCAAACAAATCATCAATGTGTGGAAGTGGATACTAATTATTTATTGTAACTTGGTTAAGATTATGATAGTCAATTCACAACTGAATTGTTCCATATATTTTCTTCACAAACAATACCGGTGCTTCCGATAGTGATATACTTGTCCAACTAAAACCTTTGATTTACAACTCCTCCAACTGTATTTGAAACTCTTTTAATTCTATTGGTTCCATCCTATAATATGGAAGGGAGATAGAATTAGTCCCCGGAAGAAGATCAATCGTAAAATACATTTCCATTATAGTTGGTTTCCTAGAAAAATTTTTAGGAAACACATCTAGAAATTAATCCAATATTTCTAGAAAACTACTATATTCGATCTCTTATATCGATTCCAAAGTCAACGCCACCAACTGATAAGAAATATTTCTAACCTCTTGTGCCAAAAAGTTTGTTGCACCTGTTTTTTAACCCTTTGTCCTCTGAAGAGATGCTCGATGCTGTCCTCAGTTATGAAACTAATCATCCCATTATAACAATATTTGTGAGAATTTCATGTTTTCAACCAATCTATTCCAAGTATTACATCAAAGAATTCCATATCTATCACTGAGAAATCCCATTTCTACTAAGCTCCATCAATTGTTAAAGAACACTATCTACACACAAAGGCTCAAAATTATCTTTCACCAAGAGGGGTTTTCAGTTTTACCACAGAAGGAATTATTTCAAGTTTCAAACTCATAAAATTAGTAGTATGAGAATTAATAATTTAATGTGTTTCATCCGTATCAAACAACAATTGCATAAGGGTAGAATTTAGTAGAATTGTACCTCGCACCATAGATGGTCCAACCTGATCATCCATAGGCCCCTGCTCTGCTACGTATAACTAGTTCTTCATGGCACTCTGCTCTTTATTTCCCTACTAATATTTACTCTATTGATGAGTCATGGTGTTCATAGAATCACCATGGCTAGATCTACTCTACTAGCGGCTCCAATTCTATTGGATTTTCCCCGTCAAAGCATATAATTCCTGCAACACCTGAGAAGTGTCCTGAGCACCCAACTTTGGAGCACTACGAAAATATTGCTAAATATGTCCAATTTTGTTATAGTTGTGGAATTATCAAGGTTTTTCTATACACTCTATTAGGACCAAGTTAGATAGAGAAATAATTTTGAAGAGTTTTCTTTTGCAGAGTATTGTATTTTGTTGTCAAAGAGAATAAATCAATTCACTTTGTAAAAGCCTTGGTTAAATCAGAAGATGATTTGTTGATTTGTATTTCAAAAATATCATAATTTATGAGAACTTATGATGCAAGAATTATGAAGTAAAGGGGGAGTAAAGGTGCTGCCAGTCATATACAGTTTTGATTAGAAGGAAATATGCTGGTGGAAGACAGGGATGTTATAGTACTTTCCATGGAAACTTGAAAGATGCTAAAGCTGATCTATCAAAGGATATATATATCCAGATAGTGGAGTTTGTGATGAAATAATAAGAGTTGTTAAAGAATCCAAATCAAAAAAAGGAAGCATGAAGGTTATAGACGAAGTATATATTGAAGGTAGCACTGTTCTCCCGTGTTTGCCAAATTTTTGGGTCTGAAAATTGGAATATGAAGAAATGTGTTTTTGGTAGATAAAGTTGCATGATAAATTCAAGGGGGTTCGAATAGTTGCGCACAATTTATATTTTATGATCAAAACATAAAATTTTGGAAAAGGCATGGAGTGTGCAAAAAATTGGGCAAAGTATGCGAAAAATGAGGCTGTCTGAAAGATTGGTTTTGTGCACAATATGGAAAAATGTTTACAATTTTGTGCACAAGGGGTGTTTTGAGATCAGAATGGGGAGAAAAATAGAAAAGGCATGAAGTGTGAGAAAAACTCATGAAAGTGTGCAAAATTTGATGTTGCATGAAAGAGTTTTTTTACGCACATGAAGAGAGTTTTATACATGGAATAATTTTTTTTGAATAGGGAAAAAATGCTTATAAAAATGAGGTGAACCCCTCTCATTTTTTAATGCTCAACACTTATAGAAATACCAATATCTGAAGCACATAAAAAAATATGCTAAGTGATTAGTGTGAAAAAGTGAGAAGTTTAGTGAAAAAGGGAAGTTGGTGAAAAAGTAAAAAGTTGTTTGAAAAAGGAAGTTGCGTGAAATAGGTATTCCGTGCCAAAAATGATTTTTTACATGCAATGCATTTGAATTGCGCACAAGATACCCTAAAGGATGCGCGAAAAAATTTGGGTTCTTCACACATATTTATTTGTGCATATGGAAGTTCTTACCAGCTTATAGGTAGGAAAGTGAAGAGTTTTACTTCATAGAATACACTTATTGAATTTTAAATAAGCACTAAAACATTGTATTTCCCTATTTGTGATAAGAGGGTGCACACGCACTTGAGGACTTTCTTCCAAGTGTTACACGAGTGTAAGGGTATATTCTACTTGTTTTATTCAACATCAAAGGATTGTTTTCTAGTGGATTATTTGGTACTGGATTATTTTTGTACCATACCAAGGACATAGCTACTCTTGTTGAGTAGTGAACCTTATAAATCTTGTGTTCTTGTGGTTGTGTGCGTTCACCAGGGAAATAACTCTTTAATAGAAGACAAATATTGTTTTAAAAAGAAAAGAAAAATAAAAGAAAAAGATATCACTGATTCACACCTCCCCCTCTCAGTGATACTTAGATCCTGACTGGGTAACTTCACACTCTCTATTGATGTGGTCGAATGAACCACACTAATAACATCCTGGTTGGCCCTTTGGTTTAGGAGGAATATTTATTGATCCATATGTTTGACTCTAATTCCCATTTCCAAATTGGAAATAGGTTTCCCTCTTTATTTTTCTCCCAAAAGTTTAGTTCCCACCATTTCTAATTAGTATCATCATTCTTCTTTCTACCATAGCTACAGAGATATCCCACTCAGCCACTAACGCCCTGTTTACCTTCTCCATATAATCTATGATACAAAGTACCACAATCTTTGACTAAATCTACCGCTTGATTCCCGACTCAAAGATTCATGCCTTAAATCTCACACTAGATTAAAATTCTGGTTAGAATTGCACTAAATTTCTGAATTTAGCCACATATTCAGTAACTGAGAGGCTATCCTGCTTCAAGCTGAAAAAGTTTATTTTTTTTTCGGATTCTGAAAGTGTGAGGATAGAATTTTTTGTTAAACAATTCTTCAAAATCCTACCAACTCAAGCCATAATACAATCCATATTTCACCACCAAATCCCAAAATTGGAATGAAATATCCTCTTGAATATAAGTTTCTAGTTTGAAATTTATGTCCACTGGTGTGTTTATGAACTCAAATATTTGATTCATCCTATTTATCTAACCCTCTTCCCTCTCTAGTTCTGAATCACCTCAAAAGATGGGTGGATTCTGCTTCTAAAACTGGATGGAGTGGTCCACCTTCCATGTATCCTCCCTTAGGTTCCCCACATCCACATATTGTAATGCTTGTAATATACTTTTCACCATATCTTGGTTCACCTGTGGCTGAGGTGCGACCACATTTTCAGCAGCTTCCTCTGATTGGTTTCTACACAGCCTATCAGGTGCCATTTATAAACAAAAAACAAATTTTGTAAGTCTCACTCTTCTAGAAATTGATTCTCTTGGCATGTAAAAATCTATAACATCAATATTACAACATTTATTTCAAAATATAACCATTTTTGGAAAAAAACCACTCTTTATTTTGAAAATAAAAACATTTTCAAAATACATCAACTATTTTCTTTTCAGATTATTTCAGTTGAAAAAAATTTTCTGCATTTTTTTCCAAAACTAAAACCATTATCCAAATCATATTTCATTACCCAAAATGAGATATGCAATACTATAAGGAAGTCATTCATCTAAAATGCATGTGATGTTGGTATCATTGGATAAACCCATGGTAATGAGACACCACTATCCTACTAGTGTTTGCAAAACACTTACGTACCCAACTCCCTAGTAACTTGAAGTTCAACATAAAAAGGTTAGCTATGTATTTTTATGCTCTAAATTTTAAGCACTGATAGTCATACTATTTTCTAAGAATACCACCCAAGAAATAGACAATAATTATTTCAACTCCAAGACTAGGAAAACTCAATACTACTTGTTCTACAGAGAAGGGACCAAGATGATACCATTTGTAATGACCTGCTAATTGTCATTGGATTGAGAGTACAATGAGTCATTACTTGGCCTTAGGCAACATCCCCAAGATTCCAAAGTTGTAAATAAATGCATATGGATTTCAAATACCTTTGGGGGACAATTTACCCTTTTAAAGATAAAATATAAACTAACCAACCACAATCCATAGCAGTTATATGATGCATAAAAAAAATAATGACAATTCAGAAAATTTTGTATACCAATGTTAGAAAAAAAGTGATACAACAGAATAAAACTATACCTTGAACTAAAAATGTAAGATAACTAAAAAGGCAACCAAAATAACCCAAAGTCTCCAGTATCCACAAGATCTGTGCTCCACCACTACCAGATAGCTCAACAACTCAATAAGTAGTGCTAAAAAGCTGATGCACCCTACCTTCGCCCACATCCTAGAAGATGACATCTGTAAAAGTACCAAAGTTCCAAAGAGAGGGTGAGTATAAAACATATTATTCTTTCTCTAATTAATTACCTACTCATTCCACTAATATATAAGAGTTATCCCCATTTATATAAAACAATTTATATAAAAAAATTTCTGAAAACAATTTATAACTAATTATAAACACTTCTCAAAACATTTTATAACTAAATATAAACTAAAACTATGTGAACCAATTTTCTATAAAGATATAATCTAGGTAAAAATTTAAATAAATCTTTAAAAAAGTTTCTAAAAACTACTTTGTCAAACCAATAAACTCCACACAACAACTACCAAAAATGCATGCATCATTATGACAGTTGCATACTCATGAGTAGTTTCTCATCGATCTACCAAGTCATCACAAGGTAATTATTACCCATGTGACATTTAAAATATGAAAATAGGTACATGATCATATTTCAAAAAATAATAGTAATGAAATATGATACACACACACACACCATGTTTTCCAAAAACCCAAACCAATTTCAAACAATTTCACCTGTTTCAATAAAAATGACTATTTATTGAATGCTTTCCAACCATCCAATTTCAAAATATTAATGAATTTTAAAAACCCATATATCTAATTTAAAAATTATAATAATTCAATTTTACAAAATTCCAAAATATACCTAATTTAAAAATCCTCATTTAAAATAAAAAACTAGGGGTTTTCCACAGAACTCCCACTTTTCCATGTTTTCCACCGCCTGTCACTAAAGAGGGTTTAACAATTGTACAGAAGAAAAATAAACAATTTAATTTTCATAAACAAAATAAATTTTAATGAATTATAATCAATTACAGCGGTGAGAGAGGAGAGTGAAGCCACATACCTTGCCCGTTTCGACATTAACCAACAATGGACGAAGAACACTCAAGAATCCGGGTCAAGATTCCATGAAACTTCCCCAGATATCCTGCACTATCATGAAAAAAACCAGATCTAACCTTATTTGGAATAAAAAATCTTATATCTACCGATAGGGGCCATTGATATATGATAAAGATATGAAAAGAAGAGTAGATCTTAAAAACCGTGATGAAAACGATGAAGAACATGCACTTACCATAAGAATCTACCTTTGATTCACCAAGTAACGTGTTTAGATTGATTCCATATCGATAGGAGAACCTCCTTTTCCCTTTTGGGGAATAAAAATTCATGTTAGGGTTGATTTGGGTCGAAATAGATAAAAAATATGGCCAAAACTAATTAGATCCACAAAGATAAGGAATTAGTTTTGGCCTTGCACGGTTTGAAGAAACCGTGTGCTGACCATGTACCCATTTTTTTTTACCCACATCCATTCAAAAGTACTCCAAAGTCTCCCAAAAATTTACACATAACCTTTAAACATATGAAAAGAATCATGGAGGGGTAACATATTAGAAATCAAGGGTGCTACATTTATCATTTAGAAGGGAAAGTGGGCCGGTGGTGGACTCTAAATAAGAATACGAGGTAACAAGATGAAATTGAATCCATGGATTGGGAAGAGTATAAGAACTTATTTTTTTAATAAGTAATTTCCTCATATTCTTCTTAAAAATATGTAGAAATAGTTCCTTGAGTTAAAGAAAAGGGATTATGAATCCTTTGGTTCCTACATGGCTAATTTTATAAGACTTGTGAGGTACACTTCTAGAATTATCGTCCAACATGAAAGTAAGGTTGATTGATTCTTTAGTGGCTTTAGAAAACTCTCAAAAGAGTGTTATCCATAAGATAATTTAGTATCTATTAAGATAATATGTGTTGTGAAGTCAAGGTTTAAATGGAGGTTGGAGTTATATATAAGTCTCATGGTTATGAAATGAAAAGGAATATGGAGTTTAAAGGAAAATATATAAACCATGAAGAGAAGAATATGAGATTTTTTTATGCTCTTTGTGTGGGAAGAATCATGGAGGAAATTGTATCAATGGGTCTAATAAATGTTTTAAGTGTGGAAGGTAAGGTCATCGGTTGTTTTATTACTAAAGTTATGGGATGAAGTTATCTAACCATTCTAATAGAAAAAAATCTACAGAGAATGCATCTCCCCCACTTCAGTGCTTCAAGTGTAAAGAGAATGGGCATTATGCTAACTAATGCCCAAAATAGAAGGTTAATGATAATGGTTGATGTTAGTAACATCTTAAGTCTAGGTATATGGGAAAATCTCATGAAATCACTATTTTTGACGAGGGGTATGATAATGACATGGTGAAAGTTACACTCACCATCCACTCTAAAACTTCTAATGTATTGTTTGATTCTAAATCTACCCACTCTTTCATATCTAAAGAATTTTCTATGGGTATTAAGATTCCACCCAAATGATTATATGTGTAATTATTAGTGAAAACCCATAATTGTATGATGATTTCATCTCAAGTCTATGATTCCTCTCCAGTTGACGTTTGTGGGAATTTGCTTCCTGCAAATATTATCATTATTCCTATAGTTTAACTTGATGCTATCTTAGGGATGGATTTGATTTCTCTGCATAATCCCCACATCAATTATCTAGTAAGGGAAGTTATGTTTTATATTTAAAACCAACCTATGATCATCTATAAATGTGATGATAAGTATGAAATTCTTATGGAGATTAAATCCAGTATATGGGTCTTAATTCCTATTCACAAGGGTTGTTTATCTCAAATAGTTGGGGAGAAACTCTTCATTGATTATATGTCTATTATTCAGGATTTTTTTTGCCTTTCTGTAAGAGTTTCCTATCTTTCCACAAAAATGTGAAGTTGAGTTCTCAATAGAACTCATACCTAGTTCAACACTATTTTCAAAGACCCCTATAGAATGACCCTGATTGAGTTACAATAATTGAAGAAGAAAGTACATGAAAACCTTGACAAGTGATTAATTCATCCTAGTGTGTCAACTTGTGGAACACCTATTCTTTTTGTGAAAAATAAAGATGGATATATGAGACTCTTTATATATTATCAGGAGTTAAACAAGATTGTGATCAAGAAAAAGTATCATCTTCCCCATATTAATGAATTGTTTGATCAACTGTACAAATCTCAATAGTTTTACAAGATTGAACTTCATCCTGTATATCATCAATAGAGGTTCTAGAAAGAGGATATACCAAATATGGAATTTTATATAAGTTATGGACACTATGAATATACAATGATTCCTTTTGGTCTTATTAATTCCCCTGATATCTAAATGGATTTGATGAATATAATCTTTAGAGATTACCTTGATCTATTTTTGGTAGTATTTATAGATTATATTATTATCTATTAAAAGATAAAGGAAGATCATGAAGACCACTTGATAATTTTACTAAAGACCCTAATGAAGGATAAATTGCTTGAAAAATTTACTAAGTGTAAATTTTGGATGAAAAATGTTTCATTTTTGGGTCATATAATCTCAAGATAGGGTATTGAAGTAGATCCATAAAAGATTGAGGCTATTTAATGTTGGCCTAGACCAACCATGGTGAATAATATCTATAGTTTTCTTAGTTTATCTAGATATTGTTGACGGTTTATGGATAATTTCTCATGATTATATAATCATATAACCATGTTAACTCATAAGGGTGTCAAGTTCCTACAGAAAAATGAATGTGAGGAAAATTTTAAGGATATGAAGAGAAGGTTAGTCAGTGAATCTATTCATACATTACCCTATAGTGTAGAAGGGTTTTTAATATATAGTGATGTATCTAAGAAGGTATTGGGATGTATTCTTATGAAGAATAACATGGTTATAGCCTATGACTCATGAAAATTAAAGATTGAGGAGAAAAATTACCCAACAAATTATTTGCAGTTAGATGTGGTAAATTTTTATATTAAAGTTATGGAGACATTATCATTATAGATAAAAGTGTGATATATATACCGATCATAAAATTTTGAAGTATATTTTTATACAAAAGGAGTTGAACATGATCCATAGAAGATGGTTAGAGCTGATAAAGGATTGTGATTGATCAATACATTACAACCCTAGGAAAGTGAACAAGGTGTAAGATTCTTTTAGTTTAAAGGATCATGTTAGATTATCCATGATGAGGGTCATAAAAGGTCTAATATTTCTATATTTTCAAAGGATGGATATGAAAATCCTGAAGGATGGGGGAAAATCTTATCTTGCTCAACTGAATTTTCAACCCTTTATCCAAGTGAAGATTAAAGAGGCACATAAGGAATATGTATAGATACAAAAGAAGTTTAGAAATTTCCCTGAGGTTAACCATGATAAATATGGAATGATAAGGTTAAAAAATCATGTATGTGTTCTGTCCATACCGGATTTGAAGAGGAATCTATTAGAGGAAGCTCATAGATGTTCATTCTCTATTAATCCTAGAAGTATGAAGATATATATAGACTTGAAATAATACTTCTAGTGGGATGAAATGAAGGGAGATATCATAGAGTTTTTATGTTGGTGCTTGGTATGCCAGAAAGTTAAGGTTGAAAGACAAAATTCTAAGTGGCTGTTACATCCATTACCCATACCAGAATGGAAATGGGAGAATATCACTATGGGTTTTTTCATTGGATTACCCAAAGGGAATAATTATATAAAGATGGTAGTTTATCACCTTACTAAGTCATTAAAATTTATCGCTATCAGAGAATAATTCTTTTTAGAACAGATATCCGAGATATATTTTAAGGAAGTGGTAAGGTTCCATAGAGTACCACATTCCATTTTATCCGATTAGAATCCATGGTTTACCTCAAAGTTTTGGAAAAGCCTTCACCAAGACCATGATATAGATTTGAGTTTTAGGATAGCTTATCATCCTCAGAAGGATGGCCAGTCTAAAAGAACAATTCAAAATATAGAGGATATGTTGAGATCTTGTTCTCATGATTTCAAAGTGGGTTGGGATGAAAAAATTACTCTAGTTGAGTTCTCTTAAAAAAATATCTTTTACTCAAGAATTCATAGGGATATTTATGAATTCCTCTATGGAAAAAAATTTAGATCTCCAACATGTTTAAATGAATTTGGAGAAAGAAAGATATTGGGAGTTGAGATAGCTGAACAAATGGCTGAGAAGGTTATAATCATTCAGAAACATTTCAAGGCAGCTAAAATTTGATAGAAAATTTATGATGATAATTGTCAGCATGATCTATAATTTTAATTTGGTGAGAATGTGTTTCTATGAATTTATCCTTGTAAGATGTTTATGAGATTTAGGAAGAAAGGGAAACTAACCCATATGTATATTGGTCCTTTGAAATTATTAATCATATTGGGACCACAAATTATCACTTTTCACTTTCAAAAAACCTCTATAAAGTACATTATGTGTTCCATGTATCTCTTATAATTAAGTAAATACCTTACCCTACACATGTACTAAACTCAAAGGTCATACCAATGGAGTAAGATCTTTCATATGAGGAATAACTAGTTGAAATTGTAGATCATACGGAAAAATTTATATGAAATAAGACCAATCACATGGTCAAAGTTTTGTGAAGAAATCATCAGTTAGATGAAGATACATGGGAGCTTTAGGACATGATGCTGCATAAGCATCCTCATTTTTTATATCATAATGATGAATTTTGAGGGAGAAATTCATTTTAATGGGGTAGAATGTAACACCCCGAGTTTTTATGAAACTTTTTTCCAAATAAATTTAATTTCTTTGATGTCTTTAATTATATTCTATAGAAAGTTAAACTTTCATTATATGATACAATGATTTAATCTTATTATACATGCAACATCGTCTTATCTTGCGCTACAAGCAACATTGATTTTATACAAAACAACATTTTATTATTATTATTATTTAAGCGAGATAGTTATATCATAGCCATTAAACTAAGTAATATAAATATTAATAATTAATTTTTAAATATTATTTATAATGGTTTAATATAAATAAAACATATCGGTAATAAAATAGATAATTTTAGGTAAAGTCTTTATATGTTTGAAAAATATTATTTTCTCTAAAGAACATCTTTTTATGTCGTTATTTGAACAATAATAATATTAATTTTAGAAAATTTTAGAAATTTAATTTTATAAAATAAACTTAATTTTTTAATTTATAATTTCAAAATTATCTTTGGGTAAATTTTTGGGATTTTTATGAAAAGTTTCATTTTTAAATGAATAGTGAAAATTACTAAATTTTAACGGAAAACTACTTTTTCATCTAATTTATTTATATAGATAAATTATTTTTTTAATTTGATTTTAAATTATTATTAGATTAATCATACATAAATTAATCCAATTGAGGTCATTCGAACCAATTTCACATTTAAATTGGACATAAAAACATTTCAAGTTTTTGAACTTTTCAATTTAAAAACTCATCGTCTCATCCCATCCGTGGGATTAATTTTAAATTAATTTCTACCAATTATGTGTCTATGATTTGAAAAAATAGATTCCATATTTTTAATAATCATAATTTATAATGTATATTATGGTCAATTTAGTTTTTCACCAAAAATATTAGTGAAATTAAATAAAAATAATTATAGTAATTAAGGAAAAAAGAGTTTACGTAGTGTTTAAACTTTAATCTTAAAAGGATAAATGACCTAGAAACATGTCCAAAATACATTATCTTGAAATATATTGAACACATTCTCTAATTTATCAAATATGGACCATTATTGGAATCATATTATGTAATAAATACCTCTTAATAGTGTTTTTTTATATTTACAAGAATGCCACTCCTCCTCCACTATAAAAGAGAACTCACCCAATCACTTATTCAAAACTCTAAATCCATTTTTATCATAAAAAACCTACCCAAATATCATCCAAAATTCCATAACTTAATTCTATAGGGATCACATTGGGAATAAATCCATCCAAGGAAGCCCTTTGGTGAAAACCAAAAGGAGTTACCCAAAGAAGATGCAATATCCTTCCACAATAAATTTTGTTTTATTTATTTATCCACCACCACTATTATTCTTATATAAATATTATATAATAACCTAATTATATTAAATATACTTATTTTTTTATGTTAAGGTTTCTACCTACACTCACAAACACTTCTATCAAATGGGATACACAATCATCGTTCGTGTGTACAACATACTCCCGCCTTACGAACCGATGCCGTTTGTTCTTCCCTTACCACCTTTCAAGGTTGTAAATAATTATGTAATTATATTTTTATATGATATATATGATATTTATTATTTATTTATTATTATTTAAGTATTATTAACACATACCTCCATGATTTCCTTTTTTTGATTATACGATAACTTCGTTTGTGGATGTGTGGACTACCACCTCCTAAAAGCGATGTGATTAATTCACGCTTTACATGGAATTTATAAAGTATGGTTTTAATATAAATATGTGATATATATTAAATATTAATAACACTAGAATTATATTATATATATATATATATATATATCTTTATTTCAAAAATATGACAAGAAAATGAAAATAGCGTTCATGCGTACATATGACTTACCGTCTCCATGAATGATATAATTCATTTCCTATTACTATATTTTTAAGATTATTATAAATAAATATATAATTAAAATATATTATATTTATATCATTTTTTACATTATTTAAATGATAAAATCATTATCTAAGTAATAGGATTAAGAATGACAAGTCAAAACATGTATGAAAAACAAAGTTGTTATTACCCAAAACGTAACATTAACATGGAATTGTTTATAAATGAGTAATATAAATTCATAATTAAATAATATATATATAATTATATATATTAATATGGTTCCATTATATATTTATAATAAACTTAAATTTATGATACAGAATGTATGAATGAGTACGATGAGACTCAAGACATAAGGTTAGGGGATTTCTTGTCCCACTTTTATTTTTACATGAATTATGCCTTATTCAGCACTTGTTTCTTTTGTGTGGTGTATATAATACCCATAAATATATTCTATTATTATTATCCTTAAATTTATGGGTATTTAAATATCTATATGATTATCTCTATTTCATGGGGTTTAAGGTTCAAAAGTTACAAAATTGGAAGATAATTTTTGTCTCAATTCTCTTTCTTTGAGACACATGTTATGTTATGCACCGACATTATTATATGAGGTATATATAATTAAATTTTAAATGTTGTATCATGAATCTAATTATTTTATTATATTTTAATCTCTATGTAATCTTATTCTCTCATGTGTATTATGAGTTAAAGTTACCAAAGTGGTAATAGTTTATTGCTACAATCTCATCGTTTATCTGGATTATTTATGATTATCCTTACATTAGTGAAATATTTTGATCAATATTTCAAGAAAACTCATGAATTTTCTTATAATCTAGTTATTAATGATATATTCATGTATTGTTACAATTTTTCACTACTTGGTACTTAAGATAATTTGGAACGTTTTTTTAAAATACTGACCTTATTTCTCTCTTCAGTAAGAAATCTTTTTTATTCGAAAACCCTGTTTTAAAAAATATTTTAAAAAAGTTTTTTAAAAATTATATTATATGATATTTTAAAGGAAAAATGATTTTAAATATGTTTTATGGTTTTCAAATATTTCATATATGTTTTCAAATCTATTTTCAAATAATAATGTTTTTATTTTTTTATGTTTTAAAAAGTGTTTTTCAAATAAGAAAAGATATTTTCTTTAAGAACTGTTCTTATAAAGATATTTTAAAATTATTTTCCACATAAGATAAAATAATTTGGTATTACTCATGCATTTCTTTGAAAATTATCCAATGGTTCCATTCATATTCTTTCTATTAATGGTTTCTATTTTTATGGCATGATGTTTATGAAACTCGTTTCTCTTTCACGGGTTATATGTTTATGAAACCCATTTCTATTTAACAGGTTACATGATTATGAAACCCAATTCTTTTCATGGGTTATGGTTTGATTAAATGATTATAAAACCTATCTATTTTCCATATGTTATGATGTGAGGACATGTTTATGATACCCATTTCATTTCATGGGTTATGATATGATTGTTTATGATCTTGTGGCACACATATGTATGATTTCATTATGATATGGGTGGGACCTATGTCTCCCTCCAACTAATTGGGTAAATATTTATATATCATGAGATAGACATGGCTAGAACAGTGAGTGAACTCAGTTCATTAAAGGACATTGTACACTAAGATGGTCTAGGTAGTGAACCTTGACTACTAATATGACCATGAGAGTGAACCATGACTTCAAAGAAGGGTTATGGATTGATCCCATTACAATAAGATGGACTTGAAATTCAGACTCAACTACTATGGAAATAATTTTATATGCTTATGCATCTGACATAATTCCATGTCTTATTCCTATATTATGCTTTGATGGATTATGATCTTGATTCCCTTTTGATTAATGTCTTATGAACTGCCAATATTTATTCCATGACTCTTGATTATGATCTTTAATATGAAGGGTATGATATTCTAATATTATAGTCATGTTCTCATACCCTTATTCTCATGATTATACTTACATATCTCCCTTTTTTACCCTTACTAAGAATTTGAGATCACCCATTCTTATGTTTCCTTTCCACAGGTTATGAAGATATGTATTATGTATGATGTGTCTAAAAAGGTTGATATTAATGGAGAACCTAGTTGAAGATAATGTTTCTCACTTATGTACCAATGTTTATGTTTCTATGTTTCCAAAGGAACTTAACTAATATAGTATTTAGGTGTCTATTTGTGTAATGTTTTAAATGTTCCAAAAATATGATGCAATTTCTATGTATGAGAAGTGAGGGTCGCTATACTTTCCCTTAAATATGGGAATGAAACTATTAATTATAGGTGAAAATGGATACATGACATTTGGATGAATATGTTGAGCTAATATATGGATTATATGATAGGGTCTAATTAATGCAATGATTTATTGTGATATTTTTCTAACCTGATGACAAGACAGGTAGGGTTGAGGTTTGTGGTAGTTTGGTTACTGAATGATGACTCACAAGTTGATTGTTTATTTATGAATTTAACTTATTTTTATTGAATACACTTATATATATTTCTACACTTATATTAAATATGCATTGGTAGTGTCCTACTGAGTTATACTCACACCCTATATGGGCATATCAATGATCATGTAAACTTTATGGTTAGAGATCCATTGAAGTGCAAGGGAACCATGTCAAGCAACAAAGTAGGTAGATCTTGGGTTATGAAGGTGATTCTAGAATTGAATTCAGATTATTTTCATTGTGTTTTATTTATTTTTATTGTTTTCAATTAGTTGATTGACCTACCACATCATGGATACCTTGGTTATTCTGTTATGACTTGTATTCCATTTGTTACAACATGGATATTATAGCTAGCTACTATTTATGGGTATGGGATTTTATCTATATTTGGATGTGCGAGTGATATATGAATTATGAAACCGATGAAATAGTCTCCCCATTAAACTATTCAAGCCCTTTCCACTAGTTGGAAGCCTCTTACATATGGGGATGCATGCAAGAGGGAATATAACATACCATCTCAGACTCGATGATTTGGGTCAAGGAATTAGAAAGTGGAATAAAATGTGATTTGTTTTTTTTCTTTTCATTTAATTCTCTGGAAAATGTTTTGTTTATGGTATAAAGGAGGTAGGTTGTGGGGAAATTGGGTTGGGGATTCACACATGTGCTTGACCAGATCATGTATAATTAACCTCCGATTTTCCTATGATGTGATTACAATTATTAGTTATGATTTTACAGTTTCATATTGATTATGAGTATCATTATACAGATATGGTTTATGTAATTTGGGTGTGTTCATACATCATGAGTAGGCCTGTAGGTTAACATGTTATTCCTATGATTGTTTGTTATTGATAGAGGTTTAATTAATTAAATTCCAGTAGAAATCTATGTCATGTTCCATCCTAATATATCATATCTAACATTTTAATTATTTTATATTGATCTTGATATAAATTGTTATATATTTTTTAATTGTGATTAGAAAGCATGTGTTTATGAGATGGACTTGAACCTTGATTGGTATTTAACTATTTTTGGGCATTTTTTCATATAGTTTTTAGTTGTTTTTGGGACTTTAAGACATTTTAAAGGAGAATTTTATCTTTTAATAAAATAATTTTAATTGGTTTTCAAGGGATTTTTATTTATAAAGTGATTTTGAAATGATGAGTGATGATGAAAATTTTAAATGGATCATTTTGAAATTAAATTAACATTTTAAAGGGTATTTGGCCTCATATGGGATGTGAAGTTGGTAAATTTATAGGTTTTCATGGAATGGATTCAAAATTGGAATTTTTTTGTTTCTCTTAATGCATTTGGATGAAAATGAAATTTCGATTTTAATAGGGTATTTAATCCCATTTGCGTCCAAAGTTGAGTAAAAATAAATGTGTTATTTTTAAGTTATTCTCAAATGAAAAAGGCGGATTATATATTTAAATAGTTTGAATGTGGTTTCCAAAATTTTTTGGTTGAATGATTGTTTTGAAATGGAATTTTCAAAGGGAATAAATAGTTTGGATTAATGAGTTTGGATTTTAATAGTCCAATGTGGATCTTTTAAATTGAAGTTTTATGATATGCGTGTGATACCTTTTTAATTTCTCTTGATTTATGTTCTTGATATGAATTGTGGTTAAAGGTAATGATTTATATTATTTGTGTTTGGTACTAGTGGTGATGTTGTGAATGTGCAGTTTGAAGAACAAAATCAATTTAAGTGGTGGACTCAGAATTGGTCGATCAGTTTGGATTATGGTGTTGCCATGTGAAGACTATGTGGCTATCTCTAAAGTGAGTAGAATGAGGTTACATGATGTAGGTGGATATGTGATCCCTGAGTGAGATGTGAACCACCTTAATGGTTCAGTTAGTGGGGTGTTGTTTTGGGTAAAGACCTATGGATTTGATGTGTTGATATATGGTTAGCCTAGATCATTGAGGCATGGATTTGAGTGTGATAGCCTAGATAATATAAGTGTAAGTATTATGGTTACACAATATGACCACTAGTTCTATACAAGTTAGTGAAATAATCAAGTTTCAAATGTTTTGGGAGGTGTGAGAGTGGGTTGTTCTTCATTTCTTGAGAGGCAAGAGACTAGGACGTTTTGAGGATATGTTAGTAGTGGTGTGTGACCTGGGCCTCATAGACCTCAGGTGCTAATTATAAATTAGTATGAGACTGGGCATTTATCCTTTTTAGGTAATGTATTGGACATAAATCATTACCCAGTGAGACTCTAAAGGAATTGGAAGTAGTTTAGAGATGAGTTCAGAAAGAATCAAACCGGCCAGTAGCTGAGGTGCTACGACTTGTAGTGGTTCATGATGTGAACCAAGTGTTTAAGAAATGAAGTGGTATCAAAGGTGGATTATTAATAAGGTTAGTATAGGTTAAGGTGGAAGGTTTAGGTTGTGGTTTTTAGTTGATACCAAAGCTATGACTTTGAGATAGATGAGACCATAGTTTTTTCACTGGAGTGGTATAAACTATGTGAGACATGGTGGTATGAGAGCGAGATAAGATGTGGCATGCTGAAAAATCATGTTTTTTTACTTTTAGGGATTTGTATTAATAGGTTTGAGTTAACTTGGGTTTTTGGAAGGGTCATTGGATAATGGACTTTGGGTGAGCTAGTTGACATTGGAAGGCAATGTTTGTGAGCAATGCTTCAGGAATGTTAAGTGTGGTTGGATGCATATTTAAAGGGTAATACCCTAGTGAACTACCTTGAGAGTGAACATTTTATGAATCTCCGTTTTTTCTTTTTGGTGTGTTATCTTAGAAAAAAATATAGGTGTTCTATGTATTTTCTATGGATTTTGTGTCAGGTTTACAAGGGAGTGTGAAATGTATGAGATGTTTTCCCATAAAATATGCTTGAGTAGTTTGTCTTAGTGGAAGCACATGAATTGTAGTGATGGTTTAAAAATGCAATGTGAAGACTCTATAAAAGAGAATTACTGGTTGAATATGCATTAAGGAATTCCTCATTTGAGTTAGGTTTTGGTGATAATGGGGCTTGTTTGTCACAACTAGAAAAAAGGCCTATTTCCATGGTTCAAAACCGTGGCAATAGGCCCCAAAAAACATGGCCGTAACCAATGAACATGGTTTCGGCCAACCATGAATACTATCTCCATGGTAGTAGGTCCTATCCCATTACCAAAATTTTGAAAACTGTGGAAAAAATCCTCAAAAAAGTCCACAGTGGTGGTAGAAATCTATTTCCATATCTAAAACAGTGGCTATAGACTTGGTAAATTGTGGAAATATCCTAAATAAAAAATTTCTCCAGCGAGTTTTGATCCATGTACCTTCCATTTAAGAACTAGCATAATCACCACTACACCACATGAAAATTCAGATATATATATATATATATTATGATATATATATTAATATAAACCTTGGGGATAGCCTCAAAACCATAGCGGTAGGTCTTCCCGCCAAATTTTTGGCACGAATATTTTTTCCCGCGGAAGTGCGGGTACCCTATTTCCACAGTTTTGAAAAATTGTGGCTAAAAGAAATTGAAAAAATTCGCTCATAGCCGTAGTTTTAAACCATGGATATAGGCCACTGAACCATGTCTATAGCCATGGTTTTTAGAACCGTGGCTATATGCCACAAAAAACTAGCTATACCCACCTATAACCACGATTTTAAAACTATGGCTTTAGGTCTTTGAAAATAGTCTCATTTTCTAGTAGTGTGCATCTCTATTATTAGAATGTGGTTTAGTACTGCATGCAATTGGGAAGCATGGGTTAGCAGTTTTAAACTACTGTAGTGTATAGTTGACATTATGGATAAGATTTGTTATGACTTCATATTTGTTTGTTCATTTGTCCAGTGATGAAGACCATGGTCTATGTAAGATAGGTAAGGGTTATTGAGGTATTGGTGTTGTAAGATCAAAAATTAACAATTTGGGTTGATATTTCCAAGTATGGTAGGTTATTAGGTGGTGCATGAATGTGTGGTGGCCTTTTGTGAAAGGGGTGATGTAAGATCCCATCTTTTTCTAGGTACATCTCTTTATTATTTTTTCTTTAAACATATTTCATTTGAGTTTTCCTCATAATTAAATGTTTGTGGCCATGTTTTTTTTGTGGATGTCTAGTTGTTTGAATAAACATAGTCATGGGTTGTAAGGAAACTTCAGAAAATTGGAGAGGATCCACACATGAAGTAGTTCAAGGATCTTGTTTGAATTAGTGGATTTCAGGAATACATGGTTCAAGTGTTATCAAGGGTTCTTGATAAGTTGAGATTCATTAAAGGGAGTTTGGTTTTGTATAATGAAAATGGGACAAAAACTATTTCCAGGACATTTAAACACAATGTAAATGGGTTACATGACATGTAAAATACACTAGACTCATGTCATAACTGATTCATGATGTGAAGTGGTTATACACCATGGAACAATTTCACGTTGTGTAATATTTGGATGAATTAAATAATTAGCCAAGGAAATGGGTTTTTCATAATATCCCTCTAAAAAGAAATACACAACATGTAACTAAATTACACACCATATAATTCCACGAGTAGTAGGTATTAAGTGTTCCGTGCATTTGATATTTCATCATACACACATGAAAATTTCTCATATTGACCTAGGGAAGTTTCCAAGAAATTTTGGTGCACCTATCTTGATTTTGGATGTCCCGATCACCCATCTAGTCCCTGGTTAGTGGTTATAGTTGGGTTTTCCCTTCTTTCCCCATAGTTCTCCAACAGTTGCGATGTAAATATCTTAAACATGTGTGTTTTTGATTTTGATATTGACTTGTTTTGATATAGGATCATTCTTTTGATCATCAACACCTTCTTCATCATGGGAGTTTTCCATTGTAAGTGTTGTTTGGTATTTAGTTAAAGGTAGGGGGTCTAAACCTTAACCCTATGGTTTGATAAACACCAAGTATGTACAATATTGATATTTCACTAAAATAGAGTGTGCTTTAACTAATTAAATTATGAAATGGATTATTCCTTGGAGTCCCTTTGGATCTAATTGATATTTACCTGGATTATGGATAATGTTTGGGTGATCTACCCCTTGATTATAAAGGAATGGTTTAATGGAATAAAGTATGTTTAACATGAAATGGGGTTTATGTGTTTTCTTGATATAGATTCACCTTGGCATGATCTAATTATTGAAGTGACTGAAATGTTATTATTTTAAGACCAAATGATAAATTAAAAGTGTAATTGAAAGATAAATGGTAATTTTCACAATTAACCATTGAACCTGATGGTGTGATATTATGATATCCTTTCTCCTATGACATGTGTTGTGAATTAAATGTTGTAATTCTTATATGGAATGTTGTGAAAGTTTACATATTGAAATTATTATATATTATTCTATGCCCTGAGATATGATAAAATGATTATATATCAGGTTATGACCTAAGACACATGCTGAAATGCTTATATACTGGGCTTGGACCTGAGACACATGCTGAAGTGATTATATACCAGGATTGGACCTGATACATGTTGAAATTATTAAATACTGGGATCATCCCTAATTAAATACTAAAATGCATATATAGAAGATTTTGACCCATATTTGTGTGATTTATACCATGTTATAGGGTTATGGTTAACATTGTTGTGAAACATGCTCAAAGACATTCCCGTATGGCACCAAGGTAGGTTATGTTTTACCATAGTTATATGGTTATGTTTGGTATAGATATGAGACATTATTAGAGAAATTCTAATATCGTTCCAAATTAGGTTGATGTGGTATTATTTTAATTTTCAAATTAATTCATACACATGTTTACTGCATTATTGCATACACTAATTATCAGACTAGTTATGTTTAGACATGGTGGTGTCGACCTACTAAGTTATAATCACACCCTACTTAGGACTCCATTTAGTACTTTAAAATATTACATGGATGCAGGTTTAGACAAATAAAAAAGGATTTCCTGTTGATTTTTTTCTTTCTGTATGGGTTGGAGTTTGGAGGTGGGACAAACATGGGGTTCATGACCAGGGAATTTTGAGTCTTTATTAGAGTCTTCTATTATTTTATTTTATTACCTCAAGCATGAAATTTATTTTCATTCCATAACATCATTAAATTATTACTTTATTATTATTGGATTATTCAATTTGATTTTATTTTTTGTTTTCTGTTGTATTATTTTGTTTCCATTCTTTTCACACTCTGATATTTGTTTATTTTTATTATATGATTCCGCTGTGTTATAAATCTATAACTAGGGGATATAGTCTCCCCATAATATATGTCACACACCCGCTACTAGTTTACAATCTCTAGTGTATGAGGATATATGCTTGAGGCCTCGTAACCAACTTGTTTTGGCCACATGTTAGAGTGCTGGATCGAGGGATATTACAAAGTGGTATCAAAGAACACCAAGTTTCTTTTCTATTTACTTTCTATTTGGTAATGGTAGAAATAATATTAGGATGTGTTAGGGCTTGGTAATGAGCTTTTACTTGGGATTAGAAAACCCATATACGAGGGAAAATTCAAGTTCCTAGGGGTGTACTATTGTTTATACTATTTTCTAGTTATTATTGATGTTATTTTACCTTAGGCGATTCACATATTATGCGAGGTTATTTTTTCATGATGTTATTGGTTCTTGATATTTATACGCATGGTTCGGTATGGAAAAGGATGAGTTTTCATGCATCATAATAGGAACATAGGGATATATATTGACATGTATTATTCATGATGGGGAATATTTATTCGATGTGATATATACTTTCATGTTTGAAATGTGATATATAATTTCCTCTTTGAAATGTGATATGAGATACTTGTTATATAAAAAAAATAAACTAAATAAAGTGTTATGTAATGATAAAACACTTGGGATCCATTTTTAAAGAGACCAAGGGTTAGTGGTTCTCTATTGTTGTCACTTGTTTTTATAGCCATTGTTATAAGGAGTTTGTTTGTCTCGTAAAGAAAATTCCTCCTTATCATCTTGGAGTTAAGTTCCAAGAGAGTGGAAATCAGAACACTCCTAATATAGATAAACCAAATATTTCTATAGTTTATGGGGATCTGATTGATGTTCAAATTCATGATAGATTTATGGGGTTTATGATAACCATGGAGATGGAGACTATTTTCATAGTTCCTTCAATGTATGAGCTGATGAGTGAGTTCTAGCTGAAGGATCCACCAACTTTCACTGGGGAGGAAGGCCCCCAGGTTGTTGAGTTATGGATTGAGTATGTCCAGACTATCTTTAAGAATATTGAGACACCCACATATAAGAGGGTGGATCTTGCTATATATATGCTTCATGGACCAACGAATCATTGGTGGGACATTCTGGAGTAGGCAGGGTAGTAGGAGGAGTCATCCTAGAAGAACTTTGAGACAAAGTTCCTGATCCATTTCTATCCTGATACCTTATGGGATGAGAAGTACCATGATTTCATGTACTTAATATAGGAGGGAATGTTAGTACTAGACTAAGATGAATGTTTCATCGACATGTAGCTCTTTGTGCTATCTTTGACAGCTGATGATATCTCTAGGGAGAGATGTTTTCAGGATGGCCTTCAATATGAGATCTGGTCATATGTGAATTTGTTTCATAAAATGATTTTTGAAGATGTGATGAATCAGGCACTCATTATGGAAGGGAATTTTATATAGGTCCCAAGAAGCAGCCAAGATGTTTTAGTAGGGAAAACTATGAGCTCTTCTTCGAGTGTAAAGAAGCATCTCTATGATAGTTTTTTCCAAGGCAGGAGTGGTCAGAGTAGTCAGGGTACTGAGAAGCCATCTCAGGACCATGTTCTATTGCTGTGCTATTAGTTTGTTAAGACGGGTCACAAATTTTCTCAGTGTCCATAACTTTATTTATAGTGTAATTATTATGGAATATTGGGCCACCTATAGAGGTGTTGTAGGGGCGTACAACAAAAAATTAGTGGTAGGGGATCTAGACATGCACCAAAGCCGAGGAAGGTGTCATATACTCCTTAGTAGACAGGTAGCTAGAGTTCTATAAGACATTCTAGTTGGGTAAAGGGATGTGGAACCCCTATGTAGGAACAAAAATACTTGGAAGAGGGTATAACTAAGGGAAGTTAGGTTGGAGCCTAGGGTAGAGGGGCTGGTCATCTATACATTATTTAGACTACTCCGGCTATTGTGGATGTAAGACTATCTATTGTTAGAGGTATGATTCTTGTATCATATACCCTTATTGGTTTTTTTTATGATTAAGAAACATCAGATTACCTTTTGTTTACTATTTTTATGAATGGTTTGGGTTTGTATTTATAAATCTTGGATGGTGTTTCTACCATCAACCCACCATTGGGAGTGTGATTGGATAATATCAAACATTGTAAGGCATGTTCTCTAGGTATTAGTGGATATGATTTCTTTTAAGAACCATTTATGCTGAAAATGATAGGCTTTGATTTGATTCATGGTATGGATTGGTTAGTTATATACCATTATCTTATCAAATGTTACTAGAGGAGATCTACCTTTTTATCTTTAGAGGAAATAAGCTATATTCACCAGGGTGAGTGGGATCTTCAGGTTGGTCATAAAGGAACAATTCAATGTAGATTGGATTATATCATGGTTCAGATAATCAGTATTCCTCTAGATAATGGTGGAATGAAGTAGGATTGTTTTCCTCCAATGATAGACCAATTTTAGGATGTTTTTCCTGATGAGTTCTAAAACTTACCGCTCAAGTGAGAGATCGAGTTTACAATCGAGATTGTACCGGTAGCAGAGTCAATTTCTATACCACCTTATAGAATGTAACCTAAAGAGATTCAATATTTGAAAGTTAATTTGGAAGATATATAATCAAAAGGTTTCACCTGACCTAATACATCTCTTAAGGGCCCTCCACGTCTCTAATCAAAGAAAGCTAATGGGTCTTTGTGATTATATGTGGATTATAGAAGATTAAACCAAATGATAGTCAAGAATTGGTATTTTGTTCCACGCATTGATGATCTATCTGATTAGATGAGAGGTGAAAAAATCTTCTCCAAGATTGATTTGAGATTTGGATACCATCAGTTGAGGGTGAGACTATCAGACATACCTTGGGCTACTTTTAGGAGAAGGTATGGCTTGTATGAGTTCATAGTGATTCTATTTGGTTTGAACAATGCACTGACGATATTCATGGCCTTGATGAATTGGACATTTCATCATTTTCTGGGCTAGTTTGTGATGATTTTTTTGATGATATATTAGTTTACTCCCTGTAAGATGATGAGCATGCCCACACCTTGAAATGATCCTAAGTATATTGAGAGAGCTTTGAATTTATGCTAAGATAAGAAAGTGACGTTTTTAGATTGATAAAGTACACTTATTAGGCCACACCATCTCAAAGGAAAGAGTGTATGTGGACCTAGAGAAGGTTGTATCCATGGTATCTTAGGATCAACATAAGAACATCATTTATATTTTTAGATTTTTTGGTTTATAAAGTTATTATCAGTGCTTTATCCGAGGTTTCTCCTATTTGAAATGTCACGACCCGAACCTACCGGTCTCGAGCCGCAACTACCCCAAGCTCACCTCCATAGGCCAAGGTATGGAGACAAGCACTGAAGGCATAACAATCTCTGGGAGGCCTTAGCCTAAGTACCTATACACACACACACAACCCACTGAATGCAGAAGTGCAGAGTGAAAAAAAACCAAAGTGTGGACTATAGTATCCCAACCAAAGCATGCATCGACCTCTAAAACAGAACAAGTAAAGTGCTGAAAAGTAGAATGACAAGTAAACTGAACAGTAAAGGGAAAAACACATGCCCAACTAGAAAGGTGTCACAACTTGAAAATAGGTAACGAGAGTAAACAGCTGGTGAGTCTCACACCTAAAAGTCCTACTATGACCACTGAACACATCCTAAGCTCATGTGTCCTCTACGATTTTCCATAGTTTCGATCAACCTATCCATCGTCTGCAAGGGCACACCAAGTGCTGGAAAATCCCAAGTTGGTGTGAGTATACAGATACTCATTAGGATTCCCCGAAAACTCGATGGAGCAACAATGGAGGCACTAAAGAGGTGAGCATTAGAAAGAACAAAGAATAGTGATAGAGTGTAGTAAAAAGAGTGCAACTCAACCCAAAAAGAGAAAGGAAGCAGACTCATCCAAATGCTAGGAGCTAGAAACAGTGATAAGACAAAATTCTCATTGATTCTTCACTACCTATAGCAGGAGAGTAGAATCGTCCAACCAAGAGGAGCTAGACAAGGAAAGCATGTGGAATACCCCGCACATCTTCGACCCTCCTAGAAGGAGAGTAAATGAACCCAAGGAGTGGGAACAAAAGTAGGGTGTATATATATATATGCCCAACAAGAAACCTGAATGAGTGTGTAAGGGGATATCCATCTCCAAGCTCAACCCAGGAAAAGTCACCAACAGTTCTAAGGATATCCATCATTGATGCCCAAATGTCCCACACACCAAAGCTGTCTCATCGCTGAATCGTACAACCAAGGGTCCCGCTCTGGTAATCATGGAGAAAAGTCACTGACTAGACTAGTAAAATGAATTGTACTTGAGAAGCCAACGGGTGACCCACTGCCCAACCCTACTAGAGGGTAAACCCTAATAAGTCAACAAGTGACCCACTACCCAGCCCTGTTGGAGGGTAAACCCCAATAAACCAATGGGTGACCCCCTTCCCAGCCTCGCTAGAGGGTAAACCCTAATAAGTCAATGGGTGACCCACTGCCCAGCCCCGCTAGAGGGTAAACCCCAATAAATCAACAGGTGACCCACTGTCCAGCCCCGCTGGAGGGTAAACCCTAATAAATCAATGGGTGACCCACTGCCCAGCCCCGTTAGAGGGTAAACCCTAATAAATAAATGGGTGAACCACTGCCCAGCCCTGTTGAAGGGTAAAACTGAAATTGGTCCAATAACTCTGCACTATAACTGACATCACAGGGTGTCACCAACATCGCTACCGTGCGTTGGTTCAGAGTGCTCAAAGGAACCTCTGACCAACACCCTTTTATGTTTCCACATTAAATGAGATCTCTAATGAGTCTCTTCACGACCAAAAAAGTTACACCGTTGCAATCCTCGCGGAAAAACACGCTGAATCGACTATTTATACGCCCCAAATGGACGTCTGGTGAAAAAGTCAGAAAACGCTGCACGCAGCTTGAATGACAGCCTGTGGGCCCACGCCTCAACTCTGGATTCAACATCTAAAACCACCCTGGACAACTTCTTCTTGATGCCAGGGTTATAACACCACTTATAGCACCTAAAACAGACTCCAGATGTGCTCACTCCATCTGAAACAAGAATCTCGGTGAGGAGCTAAATAACACTTAATGGTGGTGGCGCGCCCTCAAGACCCCATATTAAGAATTAAAAATCCCCAAGATAATCTCCAATCCTCCATATTGATTCTAGGATCACGTTTCTATATATGGAGAACAAATCCGATACTCGGTTTGAGAGTTAGAGGCGTTTAAATGCCAACATACGGAGAAGGGGTGGGTCGGACCGGTTCGGCCGGTTCACCCCTTTAGACCGATGGTCCACAGCTCGGCCGCCCAGACTGTCCGGTCCACCATGGTCCGTGTTTCACCTCACGGGTCGCGCTACTTCACCCAGACCGGCACGAGCCGGTCCGGATTTTCCCCCATGGGACCCACGTTTCGCAGGTCTCGGTCCGTTCCTAGGGTCGCGATGACCACGATCTCGTGCTGTATGCCGACCGGTGAAGCCGACCAGTGCGCCCCCGCTCGCTCGGATCACCGCTGTGCTGGGCCTCCATCTCGATCACCCGCACCGACCACTGAGGAGCCTACACCTCCACCTAGGGAGCCTGCGCCACCGCCGTCCCAGACCACATGAGGAGCCGCCACCGCTGGGACTCGCCGGACCGCTATGTGGAGCTACCAGACCACCCTGGAACCACCAGAAAACAGAGGTTTTGGCCGGAAAACTTCTCGGGGTCACCCCGGACACCCTAGGACTCAAAAGAATCATTGGAAAGCTTGGATCAAGCCCTACTCAAATATGGCCTTCGCTCGATAATTAAACAGCATTTTGACACTATAAATTGAATTCAAAGAAGATGAGGGAATTTAAAATGAAAATGCAATGATCCTACCTCGCAGGGCATAGCGCGTCACTTCACAAAAGATCCACCGGAGCTGCAACAACCTTGGAGAGGTGGGGAGAGGGGCTTGAAGAAGGTGGAGGTTCTTTTTTGGGAGAGCTTCCGCCAGAGAGATTCTAAAGGGGAAGAGGTGGGGGTGGGGGATGTGTTTAAGTAGGGAAAACTTAATTAAAATTTAATTAATTTTAAACACCCACCAGTAGGCCCGTACCCGAAATCTCAACAGGGTTGAGGTTAAGACGCTCCTGGGGTAACATCCACGTTCTAAGCGCAACGGTGGTCTCAGAATTTTACTCTAAGCCTTCATTCAGAAGTTATAAAATTCACACCCAGGGCCGCTAAATTATGAAACTACCCCTGGTGGCGTTTTCCACATAAGGGCCGTGCCCGTGAAAGTTACACCCCTCCTACAGTAAAATTCATGCTCTAGACTCAACAGTGCCCTCGATTTTCACATCTGAGAAACTGTTTAGGAGTTATTCTTTTTATTTGGCATGTATAGTGTGAATACACTTAAAATTTAATTCCGGCCACACCGGGGCTCAGAATCACATGCCGTCTGAATTCCCTGATCTGAAATAACATCAAGAAAAAAAATTCAAAGTCTTACAGGCTCAAACCCTGAGTTCTTAAATCATTCCCTCTTTCAAGTTTTTCATCCCTGAAAAAAAAACTACAAAAACACCTTGGGATACTGAGCCCACATCTGTCTCTCCCATTTCCAGGTGCTCTCCTGCACCCTCCCATGCTGCCAAAACACTCAAACCAAAGGAATGATCTGTACATGCAAATTCTGCTCCTGCCGGTCCTCAATTGCCCCCGGGTGCTCTGCAAAGGTGTCTACCTCCTCAATGTCCAACTCTACCCAGTCGATGACATGCGTGGCGTCGTGCACGTATTTCCTTAGCTATGACATGTGGAAGACATCATGCACTCTATCTAGATTTGGGGGTAGAGAAAGAGGGTAGGAAACCTCGCCAACCCTGCACGCGATCTCAAAAGGCCTGATGAACCTCGAGGATAGCTTGCCTATCCGGCCGAACCTCTATGTTCCATGCTGTGGGGAGACTCTCAAAAAGACATAGTACCCATGCTCAAACCCCAAAGGCCTACGACGATAGTCTGCATAGGACTTCTGTCTGCTCTGAACCGTCCTCATCCGCTCACAAATGACCTGCAACTTCTCTGTCATCACTCGCACCAACTCTGGGCCCGCGAAGGAGGTCTCTCCAACCTCCATCTAGCACAACAGTGACCTGAAGGGTCTCCTGTAGAGGACCTAAAAAGGTACCATGCCAATAGTGGAGTGGTAACTGTTGTTATACACAAACTCCACCAAGGGATGGTGATCCTCCCTGCTTATGCGAAAGTCTTACACTAATGCCCTAAGAATATCCTCCAACACCTAGATAGTGCGCTTCATCTACCCATCGGTCTGGGGGTGAAAAAATATACTCATCCACAACCGAGTCCCGAATGCCTCCTGCAGGAATTTCGACAAATGTGACGTAAACCGTACGTCGCGTTCGGAGACGATTGTCGAGGGTACTCCATGAAGGCAGATGATCTATCGAATGTACAGCTACCCTAGAGTCTCCACCGAGCTCTACTCCCTAATGGAAAGGAAGTACACCAACTTCATGAGTCAGTACACTATCACCCAAATGGAATCATGGCCCTTAGCTGTGCGCGGAAGCCCTATGACGAAGTCCATAGATATGAAATCCCACTTCTACTTCTGGTTATCAAGGGGCTGCAACAACCCTGTCAGAACCTGATGCTCCACCTTCACCTACTGACAGGAAGACACTGAGAAATGAACTCAGATATGATCCACTTCATTCCAGACCACCAAAAACTGCCGCTGAAGGTCTTCGTACATCTTCCCCACACTGGGATGTACAACCAAGGGAGAAGTGTGGAATTCCCGCATCACCTCCTTCCGCTTCTCCACTAGTACTATAGCTCACCCCTAGAATAGGATCCCATGATTCCCTACTTCAGAATACCCATCGGGTGCATTGCCTGTGGATATCTGATCACACAGTACCTCACTGTCGACATCCCCCAGCTATGACTCTCTCACATGCTCAAGGAGTGAAGGAGTCAACATCATCGACTATAGAAAAGTCATACCCTCCTGCCCCACAAATGTCAGCTGTAGGGAAGCCAACTGCTCTAAATCTTCCCGCACTAGACAAGCCTGAGACTTCTTGCTAAGGGTATCTTCTACTACATTTCCCTTCACTAGAGTGTAGACTATCTCAAAATCATAGTCCTACAGAAACTCTAGATAGCACCTCTGCCTCAGATTCAGATCACTCTGAGTGAAGATATACTTGAGGCTCTGGTGGTCTGAGTAGACCACAAAAAGATCACCCAGAAGGTAGTGTCTCCATATCCTCAAATCAAATACTACAGTTTCCAGCTCCAAGTCGTGAGTCACATAATTCTGCTCATGGGGCCTCAACTGCCTCAACCCATCTGCAATCACTGCCTGCTGCTGCATCAGCACGCACCCGAGCCTAGCTCTTGAAGCATTGCAGAATACCACGAACTCAATGCCCTATTCTGGCAGCCTCAATACTGGATAACTAGTCATCCTCTGCCTCAACTCCTCAAAGGCCTTCTGGAACTGATCAGTCCAGGTGAACAGTTATCCCTTCCATGTCAATGCGGTCAAAGGGGCAACAATACTTGTGAAATCTTCCATGAACCTTCTATATTACCCTACCAAACCAAGGAATCTCTGCACCTCTGACACATTCTTGGGTGGCTCCCATGAAAGAAATTCCTCTATCATTGCGGGATCTATGGCCAATCCCTGCTCCATAATGACATGCCCCAGAAATTGAACCTCAAGAATCTAGAACTGGAACTTCAAGAGCTTCCCATAAATCTGGTGCTCTTGGAGTAAGTCTAGGACCATCCTCAAATGCTCCGCATGCTCCTCCTCCATTGTAGAGAAGATGAGTATGTAATCAATAAAGACAACCACAAACTGTTCTAAGTACGTCTGGAAGATCTGGTTCATCAAAGCCATGAAAAATAGCGGGGACATTCATCATGCCAAAGGGCATCACCAGAAACTCGTAATGCCCATAACGATAACAGAAAGCCAACTTTGGGATGTCAGCCTCACGAACCCGCAACTGGTGGTAGCTGGATTGAAGATCAATCTTGGAGAACCACTTCGCACCTATCAACTGGTCAAAGAGGCCATAAATCCTCAGCAAAGGGTACTTGTTCTTTATTGTGTCCTGATTCAGGCGACGATAACCTACACAAAGTCACAGACTCCCATCTGCCTTTTTCACAAATAAAACCAGAGCCTCCCAGGGGGACACACTAGGCCTGATGAATCCCTTCTCACGAAGGTTGTCCAATTGAAGTCGTAGATCCTGAAGCTCTATGGGTACCATTCGATAATCTGTACATGATATCGGGGTAGTCCCCTACTGCAAGTCATTGCAGAACTCAATATCTCGCCTCAGAGGTAGTCCTAAGACATCCTCGGTAAAGAATTCCATGTAGTCCTCTACAACGGTAGGGATCCAGGGGCCTGTATCATTTTCTGCTCCAAGATCCATGCTCTCCAACTGATGAGAAAAAGGTCATGGTCTCTTGATCAGAGCACCCATCAGCTCTGTCACGAGGTCTCACTCACCCAGGATGGTGAACCTCGTCCCATCCGAACGCATGCATCCGACTCATCTGTAATGACAGTCGATCTGGGCATGAACCATAGAAAGCCAATCCATGCCTAGGATTGCGTCATAAGGTTCCATCATGATGACCAGTAGGCCCCATGTGAAAATATCTCCTCTGAACGATAGTTTGCACTGTATGCAAACAAAGGTCACTAACGAGGCACTTCCCAAAGAAACCACGAGGCTAAGCGTAGGTGTCAATGCCTCTACTGGGAGATCCAACTCCTGTACCAAAAGTAGTTATATAAAAGAGTGGCTGACGCCTATGTCTAATTGTACCAAAGTAAGCATAGAGTAAACACAAATATTACCTCGAACCATCTCATGTGCTGGGGGGTCACGAACACCTATAGCCTGAAGCTGCCCTTAGCCCCTACTGCCTGCTCCCTGAGCCTGGCGTGAGCTGCCTCATAGTGGCGATGGAAGGACCTCAAAAAGCTATCCCCGACCTCCAGGTCCTACCACTCTACCTGTGCTGCTTCTCTTAGGACCACCTTGTCCTCTCCTAGGAGATCCCTAGTCATGGTGCTACCTCTGCCGCTGCGGTGCACCCACTACCTGCCACAACTGCTTGGTATGCCTGTTCGGGTAGTCCCGTGCTAGGTGACCTTGTCCGTCACAAGCATAGCACTGAATCTCTCCAAACTACCCAATGCTCTATGCCACCACTACGGTGTATGACCCTGAACCTAAGTCTGCTCACAAAAGGGTCTCTTTGAATGAGGCCCTGCTCTCTGCCTTCAACCTGTTACCAAAGACTCTACTCTGAAGCGGCCTTTTCTAGGCCTTGCCAGCTGGCGTCCCTCAGCCTAGAAGATCTCTTTCACGAGCACCCGATCTAGCACCCCATGATAAGTTGGGATTAATAGGGGTACTAAACTGGAACTGATCTCCTTACGAAGATGCTCAAACTTCCGTGCTCGGAAGTAACTATCGCGGATCATACCCTGCGAGTAGCATGTCAGATCGGTAAACCAGGTTGAGTACAGTTCCATGATCATCCCCCCTGCTTCAGCTCCAGAATCTTCTGAATCCGAATGGAGCATAAACAAGATGGGGAGTACTCCTCTCGGAAGAGCTGCTAGAAGCTATCCCACATGAGAGGAGACTCGTCATGGGTCTTCGTAACCAACCCCCACCAACAGCCGACCGTCCTGAGAAAAAGGCTGGTAGCTAGGGCTACCATATGGTCCACTGGTGTTCGTAAAAGCCTGAAAATTCGGTCCATGGACTCTAGCCAGTCTTCTGCTGCCTGTGGATCCGGGTCTCCGTGGAACATCTGCAGTCACTAATGCTGGAAGCCTCGGAGCACACTCAGTCTGTGCTTAACCTTAGCTAGTGCTACTGGTACTAACTGTAGCTATCCAGATGGAGGGGATATTGCTAAATCACTGGGTGGAAGGGGATCAAATGAGGGTCCCTAAACTAACACATCGTCGCTCTCTAGGTCGTCATCATAAACTTGAGAGGGTAACCTGGATGGCTGTTGTCATAGGGGCATCCTGAAAATTATCAAGGATTACCGCGATTAGATGATAATATATATATAACAATAATAACAAAGGGGATCTGACTCAAAAAGGACATTCAAAGACTCAATCCCACCAGATGCATGTTCCAAAGCTCCCTACAACAAGTGTCTCAGCGTGCCGAGTCGACAAGCGGGTTATCAGGGTCCTAGTGAATCGATACGTCGGCTACCCATACCATCACTCGACTCCCTAACCTGAGAGACGCTCTCGAGACATGTCAACACTATTGCCCTAAATCCCAACCAATTACTTTTTAGGGATTTCTGAACAACGCCCCAAGGAACGAACCATCCTCTGATACCACTTTTTCATGACCCAAACCTATCGGTCTCGAGCCTCAACTACCCCAAGCCCGCCTCCATAGGCCAGGGGTTGGCGACAAGCACCAAAGACATAACAATCTTGGGGAGGCCTTAGCATAAGTACCTATACACACACACAACCCACTCAATGTAGAAGAGCAGAGTGAAAAGGAAACCAAAGTATGGACTAAAGTATCCCAAACAAAGAATTCATTGGCCTCTAAAATAGAACAATTAAAGTGATGAAAAGTAGACTGACAAGTAAACTGAACAGTAAAAGAAAAAACACACACCCAACTAGAAAGGTGCCACAACCTGACAACAGGTAATGAGAGTAAACAGCTGGTGAGTCTCACACTTGAAAGTCCTACTATGACCATTGAATGCATCCCAATCTCTTGTGTCCTCTACACTCCTCCTTAGTCTCGATCAACCGGTCTATCATTTCCAAGGGCACAACAAGTACGGGAAAAGCCCAAGCTGGGGTGAGTATAAGGATACTTAGTAGGATTCCCTGAAAGCTTGAGGGAGCAACAAAGAAGGCACTAAAGAGGTGAGCAGTAGACATAACAAAGAATAGTGAAAGAGTAAAGTAAATAAAGTGCAGCTCAACCCAACAAGTGAAAGGAAGCAGACTCGTCCAAATGCTAGGAGCTAGAAATGGCGAGAATACGAACTTCTCGTCGAGTCTTCGCTACCTATAGTAAGAGAGTAGACTCATTCAACCAAGAGGAGCTAGACACGGAAAGAACGTGGCATACCCCGTGCGTCTTCGCCTCTCCTAGAAGGATAGTAACTAAACCCAAGGAGTGGGAAAAAAATTAGGATGTATATATATATATATATGCTAAAAAATAAACCCTAATGAGTGTGTAAGGGGATCTATATCTCCAAGCACAGCCTAGGAAAAGTCACCAAAAGTTCTTAGGATATCCATCACTGATGCCCAAATGTCCCGCATGCCAAAGATTTTTCATCACTGAACCGTACAACCATGGGTCCCGCTTTGGTAATCACGGAGAAAATTAACCGACTAGTCTAGCAGAAGGAACTGTGCTTGAGAAGCCAACGGGTGACCCACTACCCAGCCCTACTGGAGGGTAAACCCTAATAAGTCAACGGGTGACCCACTGGCTAGCCCCGCTAGAGGGTAAAACCCAATAAACCAACGGATGACTCATTGCCCAACCCTGTTATAGGGTAAACCCTTATAAGTCAACAGGTGACCCACTGCCCAGCCCTGCTGGAGGGTAAACCCCAATAAATCAATGGGTGACCCACTGCCCAGCCCCGCTGGAGGGTAAACCCTAATAAATCAACGGGTGACCCACTGCCCAGCCCTACTGGAGGGTAAACCCTAATAAATCAATAGGTGACCCACTGCCTAGCCCTTCTGGAGGGTAAACTTGGAATTGGTCTAATAACTCTGCACTGCAACTGACATCACAGGGTGTCACCAACATCACTACCGTGCGTTGGTTCGGAGTGGGTCAAAGGAACCTCCAAACAATGCCATTTTATGTTTCCACTTTTAATGAGATTTTTAGTGAGGCTCCTCACGCCCAAAAATAATATACTGTTGCAATCCTTGTGAAAAAACACACCGAATCGACTATTCATACACCCCGAATGGACGTCTGGTGAAAAAGTTGCAAAACCCTGCACGCAACTTGAATGACGGCCCATGGGCCCATGCCTCAACTCTAGATTCAACATTTGAAACCACCCTGGACAACTTCGTCTTGAATCTAGGGTCACAACACCACTGACGACACCTAAAACAGACTTCTGATGTGCTCATGCCATCCGAAACAAAAATCTTGGCGAGGCGCTAAATTACACTTAACGGGCATGTTGCCCCAACGAGTCCCCATCTCTAGAATTAAAAATCCCCGAGACCATCTCAAATCCTCTGTCTCGATCCAAGGATCGCGTTTCCATAGACAGAATTAAAATATGATACTTGATTTGAGAGTGAGAGGTGTTTTAACACCAATGTACGGAGACGGGGTGGGTCGGACCAGTTCGGCCGGTCCACCAAGGCCCGCGGTTCACCGCGCGGGCCGCACTCCTTCACCGAGACCGGCACGATCCGGTCTAGCTTTTCCCCCATGGGACCCAAATTTCATGGGTCTTGGTCCACTCCCCGTGTCTCGATGACCCCGATGTCACGCTGCACGCCGACCGGTGAAGCAGGTCAGCGCGCCCCCGCTCACCCGGACCGCCGCTGAGCTGAGCCATAGTCCCTCTTGTCCGCGTTGACCGCTGAGGAGCCCACGCCGCCACCAACAGAGCCTTTTCCACCTCCGTCCAGGACCATCTGAGGATATTCCACCATCGAGACTCACCGGACCACCACACGGAGCCGCCAGACTGCCCTGGAACCACTGAGAAACAGGGGTTTTGGCCAAAAAACATCCCAGGGTCACCCCAGACACCCCGAGACTCGAAATTTTGATCTGAAAGAATCATTGGAAATCTAGGATCAAGACCTACTCAAATATAGCCTTATCTCAATAATTAAACAGAATTTAGATGCTATAAATTGAGTTTGAAGAATATGAGGGATTTTAAAATGAAAACTCAACGATCCTACCTCACAGGGCGTAGCCAGTCGCTTCACAAATGATCCGCTGAAGCCGCAACCACCTTGGAGAGGTGGGGAGAGGAGATTAAAGAAGGTGGAGGTTCTTTGTTGGGAGAGATTCCGCCAGATAGATTCTATGGGGAAGAAGGGGGCAGGGGTGGATGTGTTTTAGTAGGAAAAACTTAATTTAAATTTAATTAATTTTAAACACCCACCAGTAGGCCTGTACACGAACTCTCAACGGGGTCAAGTTTAAGCCGCTCCTAGGGTAAGATCCATGTTCTGAGCACATTGGTGGTCTCAGAATTTTAATCCGATCCTCCGCTCAGAAGTTATAAAGTTCACACCCGAGGCCACTAAATTACTAAAACGCCCCTGGTGGCATTTTCCACAGAAGGGCCGCACCTGTGAAATTTACACCCCTCCTAGGGTAAACGACACGATTTGGACTCAGCAGTGCCCTAAGTTCTCTCATCCAAGAACCCTTTTAGGAGTTATTATTTTTTATTTGGCGTGTCTAGTGTGAACACACTTAAAATTTAATTTCGGCCACACCAGGACTTGGAATCACACGCCGTCTGAATGCCCTGCTCTGAAATTACATCAAGAAAAAAATTCAATGTCTTAAAGGCTCAAAACCTGGGTTCTTACAAGGAAGCACCGATGTCAGGGCTGACCAAAGAGGGAGTTAAGTTCATTTGGTGAGATACTTGTGAGAAATATTTTTAGGATTGGAAATGTAGGATTACTATAGAACCTATCATCACTTTACCTATGTTGGGTGAATAATATACTATATAATGTGACACATATGAAGTTGGACTCAAAGTAGTTCTAATGTAGTAGGATTGAGTGGTCTCTTATGGATCTATACAAATGAGACCATATGAGAGGAATTATACTACTCATAAAATGGAGTTAGTAGCAGAGGTATATACCCTGATATTATAAAGGCATTATCTCATGGTTGAGTGGTTTTTGGTATACATATACGACAATATCCCCATGTATACCTTTTCTCAGCCAGACATAATACTTTGGTTGAGGAGGTGGGTTAAGTATCTGGAGTATTTTGACCTCGAGTTGGATTATACACTTGGAAAGGGAAAGATAGTTTCCAATTCATTGATCCAAAAGACACAGACATAGGCAGTATGGGTGTCTTGTGATGATTAGTGGGTAATGGATCTCTTTGCAAACTTGCATATAGATTTCCATGAGTCTCAGGGACAAGTAGCTCTGACGTCGATGTCTATCTTACCCATGATTTTGGATTGGATAAACACTAAAAAGTTATCTGATCTAGAGGTCTTAGTTATGAGAGAAAACTTATATGGTTGGGGGAAACCATCATGATGGTCTTATGGCGGTGAAAATTCTCTTATTTTCGGTGGATGAGTATGGTTTTCTAGGGGCTTTCACAAGGATCTAATGATAGAGTTTCATGATTCTATATGGGAGGAACATCCTGGTTTTACCAAGATGTATCATAATATATGTAGATAGTAATGGTGGTTAGGAATGAAGAAGGAGGTAGCCGAATTTGTGGCGAGGTGTTCACTTTTTAGTAGGTAAAATCCAAGCATGAGAGGCTAACTAATCTTTTGCGGACTTTTCCCATTTCTGAGTGGAAATGGGATGATGTCACTATGTATTTTGTGATAGGATTACCTTGGAAAAAATATAGGATTGTTGTTTTAGTGGTGATAATTGATCAATTGATGATGTTAGAACACTTTGTTTATATTAATGATACCTTCATAGTTTATGATATTAGAATTATTTACATGCACAAGGTATTTTGGATGCAAGATGTTATGAGGATTACTATTTATGATATAGATCCTCATTTACCATCAAATTTATAGAAGGGTCTTCAAAAGGATCTAGGATCACATGTTATTTTGAGTACTACCTATCATCCTTTGATCGATGGTCAATCTGAGGGGACTATTCAAGTTATAAAGGAAATTTTATGGGCCCATGTTTTGGATTTCAGTGGTTCATGGGAGAAGAATATGGAAGTAATCAAGTTTTCATATAATAACTTCTTCCAAGAATCAATATAGATGTAAAAATTTGAGGATTTCTATATAAGGATGTGCTGTTAGCCTCTTTGTTGGTCGGAGGTAGGTGATTCAATGCTTTTTGGGCCTAGTCTCATGTAGGAGATGTCTGAGAAAGCTTAGTTGATTAGGCAGTGATTTTTCATCACAAACAACATGCATAAATCTTATTCTAACCATTAGAGATAACCTATGGAGTTCAAGGTTAGTCATCATGTTTTCTTCTGGGTTTCTCCTATGTTGGGACAATGTTTTATTAGGAAATAGGGAAAGCTAGCACCTAAGTTTTTTAGGCTATTTGATATAGTGGATAGGGCTGGTCCAGTGGTGTACCAATTATCCCTTTTACATGAATTCAGTGCCATGAATGATGTATTTTATGTATTGGAACATCAAAGATATTATCCCAACCATTCTCAAGTGATAGATGTAGAAGACGTTGAGGTTAATGATGATGTATCCTTTGAGGTGAATTCAATATGGATTTTGGATCGTAGTGAGATGTATCTTCTGGTTAGGGTGATTCCTTTTGTTAGATTGTAGTGGTGACATGGGAGAGTTCAATAGGAGACTTAAAAGATGGATTCTTATTTTCACTCATAGTTATAGTGACTCGGGCGTAACATACATGGATATTATATCATATTAGATTAATATTTAGTACATTACAAAAAATACTTGCTCGAGGACCATAATAGTTTAGTGTATTTGGAAACTTGGAAACAAAATCCTCTCTCCTGGTAAAAGATCTTAAAAATATCCTATGAAGATCTCCACCATTAGTAATTATACCAAAAACCATTCTTTATAACCTATTGAAAGGAAACATCAGAAAGGGGTGATATCAAATGATCAGTTAAGGTAAATAAAGGTGATATGTAAGCATAATTATGAGAATAAGGGTATGATAACACGATCATGAAAATAGAAGATCATACCCTATATATCAAAGATCATATACATGGATAATGGAATAAAGTATGGAATTTCATTAGACATGAATCATAAGGAAATAAATAACATAATCCATGAAAGCATAACATAGGAATAAAACATGGAATTTTGGAAGACACATAAGCATATAATATGATTTACATAGTATCCAAGGCATTACCTCCAAGACCATATTGGTAGTATGAGTTCTCTCCCCATACGACCTTGGTAGTCATGGTTTACTCCCATTTACACATTAGTAGCATTAGTTCACTCCTCATACCATAATGGTAGTCATTGTTCACACCCATGTCCATCTTAGTAGTCAAGTGTAACATCCCAGTTCCAGAAGCCTCCCAGAGGTGCCCCGTACCCAGTTGGTCACATAACCTCAAGCGCATTTCTCCGAATGCCAGAGGCTTCCAACTAGTAGTGAGGGCCTTGGGTGTGATAGTGGGGAAACTATACCCTCATTGCCAGAGTAACACAGTGGAAGGAAAACAGATAACAATAGCGAAAGCAGTAATAATACCATACAACAATAAAGAGCAGAAGACTAAAAGTAAGAAACAACTAGAGAACATATATATAAATGATGCAAGATAAATATGTCTAGGAAAGAAGAAAAATAAGTCACAATGATAGAAAACTTTAATAAAACAAAGTAAAAAAGAAAACATAAATTCACCAGTAGCATCGCAATCTTCAACTTGGTTCTATACTCTATAGCTCCTCAGTAATCAAGTACCTGAAGTAGAAGGGAACTTTCCCTTATCTATACCTGCAACAATATAATCTGTTTGTTCCTAAAAGAATGACCCAAATAGGTTGTGAGACTAATCCCAGTAGGCAACCACCCAAAGATATGTGCCTAATAGTCAGTGAATATATATGACAATTAGTAAGCAAAAAGAAGCAGTAATAAGGAAGTAATCAGAAGTAAACAAACATACAGTTCTATTGAATTCAATTCCATATATTAAGTAAGCAGATAATCACAAACAAGTAACCCTATGGGAAGTACTCATATCCCTCTGGTTCAACCAAATGAACACAAGAAAACCTCTGGGAAGCACGCACAGTCTAACCCCTCTGGTTCAACTTAACACAAACTCTCTGAAGAAGTACTCACCGTCAATTCCCCCTATAGTCTCGTATCAGTAAATGATTGGCTCTATAAAGAAGCAATCAAGGTCTAATTCCCCCTGTGACCCATATCGAGGAACTACAGGCACTATGATGAAGCACTTACATCCATTCCTCCTATGGTCTTGCATCGTAATAGTAAAACAGACAATCTGGAGAAGCCCTTAATGTCCATTCTTCTTATGGTGTACTACACTAGGTTCCCACAGCCCTGTGTAAGTCAATCATGCACAAACCATATATGGAATCCAAGGTAAATCTCAAGAAATACTTGGCTAAAAAATCTATAGAATATCATAGCATTCCAGATAATAATAACTCCATCCTAACAAAACTAGGCATGGAAAGAAAAGCAATAGCCTAACAGGAAAACTAGACCAACGACCAAAATAAGAAAACATGGAAAAAACATCCACATATTAGCAAAGTTAACCTTATTCTCAACAATTAACCTCTATCTAATCAAACTAGGCATAACAGGTAAATAAAAGGGCTAGAACCATAAACACACAATACCCCAAATAAGGGTATTGGGAACTTTCGCACATATAACTCAAAGAATATCTATGTAAAGGCACAAACCACCTACCTCAGTGTCATGAGATCGATATACTCTGGCATCAACTCTTGGATCGACCTAGAACGTGGTAGATCTACAAAAACCTCTAAAACTCTTAACCAATGATAACTTGAGAAAGAAGAGAAATCAGGAGATGAGGTTCAAGAAGAAGAGACAACTCACCGATGCGATTCCAATGCAATCAAAGATGGTAAAATTGGAGGACATATGATGATTCAGGGGCTCAGTGAAGATTCATTTCCATACATATTCTCTTGGATGAGTCTGACCTAGAAGGAGGTGTTTCTTCCGACTAGACAGGACCCCGGTCCGTTTAATGAAAAAAATAAAGTACACGATGCATATTTTAAAAGTACATGGTGTGTACTTTCCCTTACTAGTCCCCGCTTTCAGTGGCCTCGAGGTCACCACACATGGATGTGTACTTGACTGTTACACAGATAGCACACGACTACGTGCGACAACTGAGTACATGACATGTACATAAAAGTACACAGCGTGCACTCCTAAAATTTCCAGAAACTCCTCTTTTCCTAAAAAACAACCAGAAAAGAAAAGCATACCTCAAAAGAAGATCAATGTTCTTACATCAAGGTTTATTCCTAATACCATCTTATTCTATCTCATGAGATATAAATCTTTACCCAATGCATTGGAGGGAGATATAGGTCCCACCCATCTCATAATGAAATCTTACAAACATGTTCCACAAGATCATAAATAATCATATCATAACCCATGAAATGAAAAGGGTATTATAATAATATAATTATATAATCATATAATAACCTGTAAAAAATATAGGTTTCATAATCATTTCATTATAAAAAAACCATGAAAAAGAAGCAAGTTTCAAAATCATATAACCCATTAAAGAGAAATGGGTTTCAGAAAGACCATGAAATTAAGCACAACCCATTCATAGAAAGAATATGAATGAAACATTTAGACCATTTCCTAAAAGGGAATGAGTAACATCAGTATATGTCATCTTAGATGGAAAATAATTTTGAAATATATTTTAAAAATGTTTCTTGAGGAAAATATCCTTTCTTCTTTGAAAAAGGCCTTTTAATACATAAAACCATTTGAAAATAATTTTCTTAGAAAATACCTTGAAAAGTTATAAAGAATAATTGAAATCATTTTGAAATCATTTTTCATAGAAAATTTATAAAATAATATTCAAAACATTTTAAAAACATTTTTATTTAAATACACTTTGAAAATTTATAAAGAAAGATTGATTTTTTTTAAAACCATTTCTTTTAAAATACTTTGAAAACTTATAAGTAAAACTTGAAAACATTTTGAAAACCATTTCTTTGAAAATAATTTAAAAACTTATAAATAATACTTTAAAATGTTTTAAAAACCATTTTCATGGAAAAATTATAAAAGAATATTGAAAATGTTTTGAAAACCATTTTTCTTGAAAATAATTTTAAAACTTATGAAAGAATCTTGAAAACATTATGTAATTTATTTTTCTTGAAAAAATCTAAAAGGATATTTATTTCTTTTGAAAACCATTAGCCCTTTAAATATGTAAATTAATCTTCACAGAAATTATGGCCAGTAAATCCATACATTTTATATGAGGTAAAACAAATATTCTTTTTTACATGGTAAAAAGGTTAGAAAAAAACCTTGATCGGAAAGCGACAAGAAGATTATTTTGAAAATTGATAAAAGGAAAAAAGGGTAAAAATTTATTTAAATGATCATAAGATATTATCGGAATATTCTTGGAAACCCTTTATAGAAAACATGGTTTTTATAGAATACAGATTTCCTACTGATGTGTGGGTAAAGTAAGGATTTCCTAAAAACACATTACTAACTATTTTATGTACCAAAGAGTAGTAAAATGGTACCAATACATTATTATATTATGAATAACCATAGGATAAGAAAATTCATTAATTTTCCTGAGATATGGATTATATGATTTCATCAGAGAAAACATAAACATAAACAATATTGAAAAGCGATGAGATTGTTTCAATAAACTCTTATAATTTTGTAACTTGGGATCATACTCACCATGTAAGAAAAAGGAAATTAAATGAATCTTAAAATATCCTGAAAAGTAGGATATTCATGATATAACTTTTAAAATGGAATTATACACACCTTTAAAAAAAATTTAGGTTCATAATAAAACACAAGTCTCAAAGAAGAAAAACCGAGACAAAACTATTTTACTGATTTGGAAACTTTGGAAACTTAAACCCCCTGAAAGAAAGGTAATAAAATGGATATGTGAATAACATAAATTTAAGAATAATATAAATTTAATACAATTATGGGATGTAAATACACCACACAAAATGAATGAGTGGCAAACATAACATGTATCTCACGAAAATAAAGTGAGATAAAATCACCTTACCTTATTGACTACCGTTGTACTCATTCAAAACACCTCTATAATAAATATAAATTTATTATAAATATTATAAAAAACCATATTATTATACATAATACCATATATTGTTTTATTATGACCTTATATTACCCACCTTTTAACCATCCTATGTTAAGGTTTCACTTCAGGTAATATTTGCTTTGTTTTTCATAAGTGTCTTAATTTGTTATATTGTTTGTACTTATACTTATACCATGATTAAATAATGTAAAAAATGATATAAATAAAATTTATATAAATTATATGTGTATTATAATAATATATATAATATATAATTATGAAACGTAATACACCGTTCTTGGAGACGGTAGGTCGTACATACGTATGAACACTATTTCCACTAAATGGTTGTGTTAAGAGAAAGAAAGTAAAATAAATATATGTATGTATATATATCATTATTAAAGTATATTTATTATATCAATATATCATATATATTCACTAAATCTATCCTCAATACATTCCATGTAGTGTGTGAACGAATCACATCTCTTTGAGGGGGCGGTAGTTCACACTTCCTTAAACGAAATTATCATATTAACACCAAATGTAAAGTAAAAATATATGTGTTTTAAGATGAAATAATAAGATTAAATAAATAATAAATATAATATATAATATATATAAATATATTTTCCATCATAATTTCCACCATGAGAGGCGGTAAGGAAAATTGAACAACCATCGTTTAGTGAGGCGGTAGTTCACCCTACACTTAAAAAGTTTGTTCGTCTCCATTATATGGAGGTGTGTGTAAGTGTAGGTGGAAAACTTAGAATAAAAAAAATCATATTATATTTATTATACCATTTATGTCATACAATAATGTAATAAATATAGTGGAGGGAGTGGATAAGGGAAATAAAATAAAGGACTTGATTGAATACATTACCTCTTAATCAAATAACTCCTTTTGGTTTGTGATAAAAGGATTCTTTGGAATAATTTATACCCAAATGAATGATTCAAGGAGGAATGGAAGGAATTTTGGAACTTATTTGATCATATTTCAGGTGAACCAAGGTGCCTTATAGTTGTGAGGAATTTGGAAAAAAGGATCCATTTTTATAGTGGAGGAAGAGTGGCACTCTTGTAAATTTTTGTAGAGAAAATTCCACCCATATTTTTCATGTTGAAAGGGGATACAATAATTATCCATAGTAGATAAAAGTTATTATAGGATCTAAATATGACCATAAAATGGGTTTTGGAAAAGTTTACAGGTCGTTTTCACCTTAAGGTTTTGTTTTAGTCCTTTTTTAATCTTAATTTAACCTTAATCAATATAATTAATTTTAATCACTTTCTCTTATATTTTTTGGTAAAAAAATACGTTGAACTTATTAGAAATTAGAAATTATTATTATTAAAAATATCTAATCCAATTTTAGAAATTCGACACACAGAAGTGGTAGAAATTAATTAAAAACTAATCCCGCAGTCGGGTCGACAATTTAGGTTTTTAAAGTAAAAAATGATCAAAAGTTTTCTAAGTTTTAAATAAAATTTCAGTGTGAAATTGGTTAAAATTATCCACATTTGATTAATTTATAAAAATATTATCTAATTAAACTTTCAAACCAATTTAAAATATAATTTAACCTTATAAATAAATTAGATGAAAAACAGTTTTGAATTAAAATCTCGCATTTTTCACTTTAATCAGAAAATTAAGTTTCTTAAAAAAACCCCAATAATTCACTCTAAGATAATTTAGAAATTATACATTAAAAATTTATGTTTATTTTATAAAATTAAAATTATAATTGTGCATAAAATTAATTTTATTATTTTTAAGATAAGGACATTAAAAGCAGTTTTTTGAGAAAATAATATTTTTAAACATATAAGGACTTTACCCAAAATCATAACTTTCATTATAAATATGTTTTATTTATATAAAAAATTATAAAAAATATTGGAAAATTAGTTATTTCTATTAATGTTATTAATTTTAATTGATAGGTTATAATTATCTCATTTAAATAATAATGACAATAAAATTACGTTTCATAGAAACATTAATGTTGCGTGTAATGTACACTAAGTAGGTGTTGTTTATAGTGCAAGACAAGTTGGTATTGGATGTAGCACAAGCCAAGTCAGTTCCAAGTGAATTAAATGTTTGAATTAGTGTTTTAATATATATATATATAGAACTATTTCTAGTATTACGTGAAATGAAAAATATCAAAAAGATAAATTAATTCGAAAAAAATAATTCAAAAAATCTCGAGGTGTTACAACAGTGGCCAGAATTGATTGCCTAAACTCCACAACGATTATTAGAGAATCTTGGGGATTATATGTTATATTGTGATGAGGTTGTAAGATCCCATCTTTTTCTATGAATGTTTCTCTCTGAGTTTTTCATTAAACTTATTTTAGTTGAGTTTTACCTCATATTTAAAACTTGGTGGTCTTGTTTTGTCATGGATGTATGGTTGTTTGATTAAACACAATTTTGGGTTTTGAGGAAACTTGAGAAAACCAGAGAGGATCCACATGGGGAGTTGTTTGGGGATTCTGTTTGAATTAACGACGTCTGTGTATAAATGGTTCCTATGTTACCAAGGGTTCTTGGTAAGTTTATAAGTATTAAAGGGAATTCAGTTTTGTATAAGGAAAATGGGATGAAAACTATCTACAGGAAATTTAGAAATCATGTAATTGGGTTACATGATGTGTAAAAGTATCCAGAAATATTTTTCAAACTAATTCATAATGTGAAGTGGTTACACATCACGAAAAAATTACACATCATGTAATATTCCTATGAATTAAATTAATAGCTAAGGCGATTGGTTTTTTTCAGCATATCCCTCTAAACATAAATGCACGATGTGTAACTAAATTACATGACATGTAATTTCACAAGTAGCATATTTTATGTGTGTCGTGTGTGTGATATTTCCTCATTCTAATGTGCATCTTTCTCCTCTCATCCCTAGTGTAGATTTCTGGTGATTTTATAACACCTCCCTTGATTCCATATGTCTTGATTATGCATCTGATCCCTAGTTAGTGGTTTTGGTTAGGTTTTTCCTTATTTACCATTTTTTCTCCAAACAATGAAGTTTAAATATCTTGACCATGTCTGTTTTTGGTTTTTATCATGATCAGTTTTGATATAGTATTATTCCTATGACCATCTTAAATTTCTTCCTCGTGGTAGTTTTCCATTAGAAGAGTTGTTTGGTCACCGGTTAAAGGTAGGGTGTCTAAAACTTAACCCTATGGTTTGATAAATTTCAAGTATGTGAAATATCAAAATTGATCCAAAATAGCATGCACTAAAATTAATTAAATGATGAAACGAATTATTACTTAGAGTCCCTTTGGATCCAATTGGTATTGAACTGGTTTATGGATACCGTTTGGGTGAGGGAACCCTTTATTATAATGGAATGATTTAATGTCATAAAGTGTGTTTAGAATGACATGGGATTTGGGTGTTTTCTTGATATATATTCAAATTGTCTTGGATTTATTATTGACATGACTGACATGTCATTGTATTAAGACCAAATGATAAATTAAAAGTGTAATTGAATGATAAATGGTAATTTTAATAATTAAACATTAAACCTGATGATGTGATATTGTGATATCTGTTATGTGATGAAATGTGTTTTGAATTAGATGATGTAATTATTCTATGGGGCTTTAGTCTAGTTTAGATACTGAAATGATTATATATCGGGCTAGAACCTGAGATATGCTGAAATTCATATTTACTGAGCTATTCCTCAAAAAACATACTGAAATGATTATATACCAGGCTTGGAACTATGACAAACACTAAAATGATTATATACCAGGCTTGGAAATGATACATGATGAAATTATTATATACCAGGACTAGAGATAATTAAATGATAAAATGCTTATATAATTGTTTTTGACCCATATTTTTGGGATTTATACCTTGGTTATAAGGTTATGGTTGGCATGGTTGTGGGACATGTTCGAGGACTTTCCAAAATGGTGCCGAGGTAGGTTATGTTTTAACATGGTTATATGGGTAAATTTTGAATGGTTGTGATACATGATCAAAGACATTCTAACATTGTGCCGAAGCTGGTTGATGTGGTATTAATTTAATTTTCTAATTAATTAATAAACATGTTTATTTCATTATTTATTACACTTATTATCAGACTGGTTATGTTTAGACATTGTGATGTCAACCTAATAAATTATAATCACACCCTACTATGTATTCCATTTGGTACCCAAGAATATTACATGAATATTGGTTTATATAATGGAAAATGACCTTGTTGTTGATGTTTTTCTTATTGGATGGGATAGGGTTTGGAGGCGGTAACGACACGGGTTTCAAGACTGGGGGGACTTTGAGTCTTTTTTGTGTGTCTACTAGTCATTTATTTTTATTACTTATAGAATAAAATTTAGTTACATTCCATCATGTCATTATATTATCACTTTATTATTTTTGGATTATTCAGTTGGATTTTATTATTGGTTTTTTCCTTGTATTATTATTTTTCCATTATTTCTGCACTATGATATTTTTATTATTATTATCAGATTACTCTATTGTATTATAACTCTATAACCAAAGGGTATAGTCTCTAAACTATACATATCACACCACCACTACTATTCAATAACCTCTGGAATTTGTTGAGGTGCGTTTGAGGTCTCATAACCAGCTCATTTCAGCCACGTTAGAGAATGATGGATCATGGGACGTTACAAGTTATGATCAACATTGAGTTTTATAATGAAGATTTTGGAAATTAGGATTGTTTTTGTTTTGAAAAAAAATAAATGGGGTGAATTATTTTTTATAGATAAATACCATTGATGATGGTCTATCAATTATGGTAGATATGGTCAGTGATTCTAATGGCATATGGGTGGAGGGTAAACTATAACTACTACTGAAATTTCTCCACGATGTAAACTTCCAAGGTTTATAGATGAGTCCTATAAATCATTGAATGATCTATGCATGTGGTGAAGTATCGGTGAAGTTATTAAGTGTGAACCTAGATTCATGGTGTTATAGGTGTGTAGGAGTATTAGTTTTTATTAGGACCAAGATTTAACCTGTTTGGGAAAAGCAATATGATTAATGTTTATTTTGAGGAATTCTTATATCTGGTGCATGATGAGAATTCAATTTTGTTTTCTCTAGTAGGAATATGTGAGGGTGTGGTATTTCATAACATCAGAGTATTTTCTTAGTGAATTCATGTGGTCCTTGAGTTGTTCCAATGTAATTTTGAGATGTGACACTTTTCAAGAGTTTTTGACAGAGCTACTGAGTGTTGATGTTTGGTTGAAAGAGGATATTTTTAAACTTATGGACCTATGGTGATGTTTTTTTACTTAGTGCACATCGAGAGTGGCATATAGGTGAACCTAACATGTGCATATATATAGTTGGTATTGTGCATGCATGTAAGTGGATGAGTTTCATTGGTAAATGAAAGATACTCATGTGAGTGTATTGATGAGACACTATCAAGATTGAATTATTGATTCCAACCTATGGAGTGAGGATTGGGTCATTACGTGAGCTTGATAATGAGATCTAGTATGGGTCATGAATTGATTCATGGGATGAATCATACAGTTAATAGTAATTAAGTGTCATTTTGGACAATGAAACTTAGCAAAGTAAGAAATTTTGGTACTATGGCTTGTAAAAATGAGTGGGATCCAGTGTATGGGTCCTTAGTAAAAACACCTGGTTGGAGGTTGCCATTTTATTGAGGAGTTTCTAGTGCATATTATTGAACAAAATTAGGAAAGGGGTATACAATAAGGTAGAATCTATCACTTTAGAGAATGGTAGTAAATGTTTTTAAGAAGTAACTTATGAGTGGGAATCAGGTGTTTGGGCTCAGTGGCCTAAGTTATTCAAGTGAGACCTATAGGTACCTTTTCAAGGATAATAATTCATTAGAGGGGGATATTTTTAATGACCTAAAATTTCAAGGTACATTATAATTTAGTTTTAATGTTACTTGGTTGTGTTTTTTCTTATTTTGAGATGTGTTATAGGTGTTTAGAGACTAAGAATCATAAGTTTAAGGAGGTGTGGGCACTAACTAGCAGCTTTGGAGCTTCTGGTGTGCCACTGTCTAAACAGTGGAGGTGGGAGAAGCTCAGGAAGAACCTGTGTTCTATTGAAAAATAATTGGTAAAGTCATTATCTCTAGGATCTACCTGGAGTTACCAACCAGTTAGGGGCCATCCACTGACCAATTGGCAAGGCCCACCAGCTTACTGGTGGGCTCCAGGAATATTTTTATTTTGGGGTGACCTAATATTTACCCCTAAAACCCCTAATTAATATCTAACTCACCTCTCTAGACCATTATTCAACCAAAATGAATAGAGGGTCTTTCTATTGAAAAAAATGGATTCTTTCTTCTCTCTCTTCACCACTAGAAGATATGATTGATATGACGACTCTTATTTTCTAAGATTAATTCATTATAGCCTAAAAATTCTCTTCCCCTTTGAATGAATCATAGATTTGGGATGAATTAGATAGATATATGTATTATTGTATGATCTAATGAATGATTCTTTGATAATTAAAGTATTGAAGCCTGAATATATTGAGGATCACTTTCTTTCTCTTGATTGGATCAAGATCCATTAGTGATTATGGTTCTCTTTGGGTATGTATAATTGAATTATAGCCCTCTTCATGTGATTATTCTTAAATATTGATTTTATATTACTCATATGATGAATTGGGGATGGTTATTGGGATTTTTGGTATATGGTATTGATTTAGGTATAAATTATTATCATTGGGAATTGATACTCTTGAGGTAAGAAGTCCTTATAATTTTATGGCATCTATATAAATTTATATGCCTTTATATAATTCAAATATGGGTGTGGGTGTGGACTATGAGACCCTTTATTGATATGATTAAAATGTTGGTATGTGTGTGTACTATGAGACCCTTTCTTGATATCACATGCTTATTAATTTCAATATTATGGGTTGTGTTTGAGTGCATCTATGGTTTCTCTATGGCTGGTTTTAAGGTACCTAGTTTATATAGCTCAACTAGTTGAACCCTTATAAGGGGAGAACTACCATTTTGGTTGGATGTTTGGGATTTAACTTTCAAAGATGACTTGTGGTAATGTTTTTCTCCCCATATTCAGATATTAGGTTGACATTTGTGAATATAGTTTTCCCTAGAGCTGGATATTGGGTTAAAATATGGTAGTGTTTCTTTTCATAGATCCCGGAATTAGGTTGACATTTAGACACCAAGAATTTTAATTAAAGTTGGGTGTAGAACCATTACTTATAGGTGTAATGTAGGTAAAATACATTTGGTTGCATCCTTTGAGATGATGTTTGGATTTCATGGAACTTTCTAAGTCATGGAATAATTTCTTCTGATCTTCTCTGGGTTTTGTGCTGAAGTTGGTGGTGCTAGGGTTCATGGAATCTTGGTTAGTGAAAGATGACTCAAAACTTGATTTTTTTTATTTATTAATTTACCTTATTTTCATGAAAAACACTTATATTTATTGTTTCACTTATGTTAAGAACACATTGGTAGTGTCCTACTGGGTTATACTCACACCCTGCACAAACATCTCAGTGAAAGCACAAACTTTATGGTCATGGATCCAATGTAGGGAAAGGGATCTATATTGGGAAGTTGAGTAGGTCTGGTTTGGATGATAGAGTTGATGATGGAATAGACTTTATATTATTATCATTATGATTTATTTATTTTCATTTCCTTAATTCACTGGATTGATCTACCACATTTGGGATACCTTGGTTATTCTTGTTTGACTTGTATTCCATTTGTTATAGCATAGATGTTATTATTATTATTTTTAATTTTCATTTTTTGATTATTTTATATATTTTGATGTGGGAGTGATTCATGGATTTTTACACCGAGGGTATAGTCCCCCCACAACACCATTTGGGTGCTCACCACTATTTAACAACATGTTACATATGGGGAGGAACATATGAGGTCATGTAGCACTCCAGCCTATACTTGATTATTTGGGTCAAGGAATTACCCACACACAAGGATAATTTTGAGAAATAATAGCACTTCAATGAATTCAAAAGGGTGTACCTCCCTAGGGTTACTAAAAGGAAAATACAGATCGATGGAATATAGGGTGTACCAAAACACATTTATCATTTTTAAACGTTTCATAGTATAAAATCTAGATATACAATAAACAAATTTAACCATGATACTTTATTTAAAAGGAATTTTTGATTATTTTAATTGTTAAAATATATTTAAATATAAAATTATCATTTTGGTATTATTATACCACTGGAATAATGAATTATCTCATATAAAAATATATGATAAATATAATTTTTTCTTAGGTATGAAAAATGGATGTGAAATTAAGATGATACTGACTTCCTAAGGGTCAATCAATCGAAGGGAAGTGTCAAGTTCTCAATGTCCATATGACCATGTGTTCACCATATCACATTGAGGAGAAAATAAATAATATATGAATGAAAATGATATATCTATGTTTTTTACTATATGACAACAAAGATGAGTCACAATCACTTTTACATGCAAATGATATTGAAAAAATGAGATTAATAGAAGACATAATAAGATTAATAATTTATAGAAATTTTAAATATAGTGTTGTATATTACCATCATGTATTATGAGATTATGATGAATTAATTAAAATATATTTTACTAGAAGATAATGTTAAATCTATAATAAGGTTCATATTATTTGAATAAATATTTTATGGATGGTAATTTTTAAGGTACATGGGTCATGAAATAACTTTAATGAGTAACAATCAATTTTTTTGTGTAAATAAAAAATTGGAATGGAAAAAATGGGTTTACAATAATAATAAATAAATAATGTATTTTTAGAAAAGAAAAAAAGATGATTCATGAGTTTGTACAAGGTAATAAGCAATAAAACTGACAACCCAAGTACAAATTTAATGTAATAAGTGGAAAAAATGCTTACCAAAGCACTTGTGTAATGTAATAAATAAAAAAATTTAATTACTTAAGTAAGTAAAAAATAAAATAAAATAAAATAAATTATGATCTAAGTGATTATATAAAATACGAGGGAAAGAATTCCACAACTATCCTGAATTTTTTTATTATGAACCAACCCCACTGGGAATCCACCTAAGTTGACAATTATACCATTTATGACCCCCATGCATGACTCCTACATGAAAGGGGTTTTTGACTATAGTTAAAGGTATATAAATTTCAAATAGGAGGAATTACCCTATATAAATGAAAACTCCATCCACCAATAAATGAAAACCATAATAAAATTATTGTTTAGAAAATTTATATAAATGTTATTTATCACAAAAACCCATAAAAGAATAATTTTTAGGAATCTATAAAACAAAGGTATACATTAAAATATAAGGTTGAACATAAACATAATTAGTAGGTTCTTCCCCTACATCGACACATGTCAATGTGTATAGATAATACTAATACATCTATTTAATAATGAGGTAAAATAAAATAAACCTCAACAGTATTCCCAATATATATCTATATGTTACCAAGAACACCCTAAATTATATATATATATTTTTGTGTGTGTATGTGTATAAAATATGACTCAAATTTTCATAAAAAAATAACAGTATCTATATACTAATTCCCACCAACTATCTAATGGATTTTCAGAATATAAAATGTCAAATCTCTAAAGATAGAATCTGGTTATGGGTGAGGGGTAGTTCAAAATAAAATACCAAGATATCCTATAATCCCCATATCCCACTAGATGTTGGTTATATTGAACCTCTATTCTTAGGTAGTGTTATCGTAGCAGATGATGGGTGCACATCATGACTCAAGTAACATAAACACACTAATATAAATTAAATTCCCAATTTAATATCTCCATAAAAATAACTCTCTATTCCCATCTATCATGAACCATTGATTTATATATACCTCTAATTAACACTATTAATAACCATAAGGTTATTATAATTAACAAAAATTTATTACCAAGTACAATAGATAATTACCTGGAAGCCTTTTTGATATCCACCCATAATTAGAATCCATTCACAATACCCATAAATTGACCACATAAAACATCCAAATCTGTATCCATATCCATAATCATATCCATATCTAAAATAATATCTGTACCTATTTCTATTATTTCAATTTCCATAAGATCTATCATTAACTCAACTTTCTTAATAATTAATTGGAACTAAAGCTCTGAAGGTAGATATAACCCCCTTATATATACCAAGAATGACCTGAAATAATTAATAAATATAATCTAATAGTTAACCATAATTATAATTCAAAATTTTATCCATATTATCATCTACACATCCTATAAGATAATCTACAATACCATATCAAAGCTGAGGGAAATCTATGAAAAATAATAAGAAACACATTTAATACCAAAATAATAGTTTAAAGTAGCACAACCCCATACAAACTCTTTACTACCTATATATAAGTCTGTCAATAAATATAATCAGTAATTAGTAAGTATCATAACCCTTATGAAGATATGAAATTCCCAAATAAATATTTCTTAAATAAAATATATCTGCCCTATAATAAAATTTTATAGAAAATTATAAATTTATAACAAAAACATTCCACCATGCACTAATGACATACCATATTGAATATAAAAATTATTCATATAATATTATATAAAAAATCTTATAACCTCATAATATCAACAATAATTGAATTATGTTATTTTAAAACAATTCTTGATCCATGAAAACTATTTCTTTTCCTTTTAATAAAATAAACAATCATAACCCTTAATTCTAATCAACCAATATATTATAATTCCCAAATATTAAAAATGATTTATCTTTATGATTAATCATATTTCATCATCAAATAATAACCTAGGTATTATTTATCTATAGAGAAATCAAAAGTTATGAAGCTAAAAAGTCACTAACCTCCATCACTCACCATGCTTTATTCCATGCTCATTATTCTCCATCCCCCATTCTTAATTATTATTCTTTCACACTATGAAGAAAATGAATAAATAAAACTATTTCTTAGAATATAAGTGAGGATTTATCGTAGTAATGAATAATCTAATGACCAATATCTTATTTTATTGAGAGGATTTCCTCCTACACCCTAAACTCACCAACACCCATAATAATACACCGTTATAGATTCATACCATTTTATACCAATGAATTTTAAAATACATCCTTCTCTATTTCCATAGTTAATCCTCAAAATCCCATATTTAATCCTCTTAAACCCAAATTCAATTCCCTTTATAATCTGTATGACTGGATTCTATGTGACACATTTAAAAAAAAAAATTTCCTCATCATAAAGTCCATGTTTTCACCAAAAATAAGTAAAATAAGATGATAGAGAATATATTTTAATTTATTTATAAACAATACCATAAAAAATTTATTTAATAAATAAATATTTCTCAATTATTTCACCAAAATTAAACCATGTCCTATTATTAACTTTTGTGTAAATAAAAACTTATAAACTCCGAGGACCAATACAGGTCTCTACATTTTCCCCACATTCAAACTTTCCATCCCCCCAAAAGACTAAACATAAATATTCCAAGAGAAAAAACATCATAAAAATCATCAAAATGATTTCATATCATTCCAATATTTTAAAAAACAATTCAATACAAAATAAAGAACCAAAACAACCTAGGGTATTGAACCTACATATGAGATTATCACTCTTAGGTACTTTCTTCCATTCAACCATTCCTCTACAGAAGTCACCTAAAATAAGTTACAATTACATGTAAAACTTTCTCCTTATGATCCTGGATCTCAAAAATATGTTCCATATATGTTTTATACTAATTAAATTCAACCTATACCTAATAAATAAAATAATATTAATTGTGAACATAATTATTAAGACAAGACACATGAAATATTTCATGAATCTTGCTCAGCTGATTAATGGATGACCACACACTAAGTAACTTATCTAATATATTATAGTATGATAAAATGTTTAATTAACTTTGTGAAAGTTTATTTATATTTCCAAACCTATAGTTCCCTTGATGATTATATACTCATAAAAATACACGGTCACAAATAATGAACTCTAATGGTGTCATCATTTAATGTATATATAAATCTAGGCAATTGTAAGTAACAACTCAGACTTTTTAAATTATATTTGTTTCCTGAATAAATGTTTGGTACATAATATATAATATTACACAGATACCAAATAAATATAAACCAAAAAATTTTATATCATTTATAAATATCATTACATTAGTCAATTATGAAACCAATTAAAATGCCAAACATTACAACTGAATAGAAAATATAAAATAGAATAGCAAAAATGGGAAAGTAAGGATTGCCACAATCTACTAGAATCATTACCACTACAAATGATATAGAAATAAAAAAATATATTAGTAAACCAATCCACATCTTAAGAAATGAAAATATAACCTTAAGATAATTTGTAGTGAATTTTGAGTTAAATAATGAAGTAGTATTTATAGGGTATAATGGGATATGTGACCATTGGTATTTGACCGTTATATGATCTTTGGTCAATATTATCACTGGTCATCATTAAAATTGGAAACTCTACACTTGGTTGATAGTTTTACTATTATAATTAGTGTTTATAAGTTGTGTTTACATAATATAATTGATATATAAAGAAGAATCGATGGCCCCAATCAATAGAGTCATGTTGTTTGAATCCCATTTGTTAGAGCTTCGGAGGGAGGTATCATCACTATTTTTTCCCTTGACGAAATCCAATCCAATCTTAAATAAGTGAATCATGAAAAAAATAGACTACGGGAGAATTTATACTTAGTTTAGATCACCACTCGATTGATGTTAGTTGATACACCACACGAAACTACATCCATTGCAGAACTTACCCTGAGGGGGTATGCATGTGTAATAAGGGGTTACATGTCTAGGACTTAGTAACTTAAATTGAAAATTCCTTTTTATAAATAAAATTTTTATTCAATTAATTCCTCTTAAGAATAGTTTTTCTTAATTAAATATATGTTTAATTGCGATAAATTTGATAATTTTATTTTTGGATGCAAATGAAACATAATTATATTTTGCTAGAAAATATATAAAATTTTTATAATAAGCCAAGGTATTATGTATAGTATTTTTTTATTAAATAGTATTTTAAAACACATATAATTAAATAATAAATTATAAAATAACTATATAATTACCAAGGAAATTTTTTATAATTTTGATAAATTTAAATGTGCCTTATAAAATTATATTCTTAAATAAATAAGGTTTTTACATTTAAAAGTTAAAATTATCATATTTATATACTTTTTATGGAAAAATCAATATCATTTTTGAAATCAACATGTCGAATTTAGGTTAGGTATAATTTATGATAATTTTATAAAATACTTTATTTTTTTATGAATAGTAAAAAATAGAGTTTTAGGGTTTTTATATATTTTATGACATATTACTTATGTAATAATTATTTAAACCTAATCCACAACCTAAAATATTTTATTTTATTAATATTAATTATTTTAATATATTTTATTCAATTTGAAAAACTATAAGATATTTTCCAAAGTCTAAATAGGGTAATTTTATTTTTAAAATATTACTTTGTGGAATATTTAATTTTACAAGACAAAATAAGTTTTAAATAATTGTGTTCAGTTATAGAGGATTAAATTATCATAAAATTTGACCCAAATGTTCAAAACCATCATAAAAGACCATGGGTAATCCAATGGTTTTTTGTTTTCTACAATCAAATTTTCTAAGACCTATATTTCGAAAATATTAAGCAAATCCTCCACTAATATAAATAACCACCCATTTATCCTTTTTCTTTAAATCCCAATGAATACACCCTGAATTTATGGGTATTTTTCTTCTGAAAGAGTAACCCAAGGATCCCTAAATCCCCCAAGGTTCCATTATCAAATTTTAGGAACAAATCTTCAATGTAAGGGAAATCTTCACTTCTCTTTTCCATTCAAGGTTTATTTTTGTGTTATGTATTCCAATTTCCAAAAAAATAAAATTTTCCACTTTATATTATCCCATTACTATAATAATTTTACTTTATCATTGAAATAACCTTGTCTCCTCTCATTTTACCATTTTCGAAAACCATGTTTTATTCCTGTCATGCTATCAAATTTACTTCTCAAAATTTATCTCTTCTCCTTAAGAAATTCTATTTTATTTTATTTATATGGATTCCCAAAAAATTTTATTTTATATGGGTATTCAAATATATGTAAAAATGATTTATTTAATTTGGGTATTTACATATATGAATCTCACATTTCCTTTTGTGGGTAAAAAATGATGCGATGATCATGTCTTTAAACTATTTTGTATGTCATGATTTTTGATAAGATACCCATTAATTATTCTCTATGGGTTATTAATGAAATGATTTATTATGTTCTATGTGGTTCACATGAAATTAATACATATTAAGGACGTTCTTTGATATCACTATAATTAATTGTTAAAGAATTTAATATCTTTAGATGACTTATTTTATGATACCTTGGTGGACAACCTTGGTAATTTTCATTTATGAATCCTTGGTGTTAAACCTCGGTTGTAAACCTCGGTGGTATGATTATGAATGTATCATTTAAATGTTTTATCCACATTTCCATGTTATTATTCATGTTTTTTATTAAGATATTCCTCTTTATCATTCCTTATCATTATGCCTTATATTCTTATTGATATGTCTCAAGATCACATGTTATATGTCTATCTTATTTATTCCCTTACTGGGATTCATGATCACCCCTTTGCTTTGATGCATGTCATGAGGTTATTAAATGCAATAAATATAACTTAGGGTGAACTATTAAAGGTTTCTTCATGTGGGGTTAGAATAATTTTTTAGGTTTTCATGTATTATGTACCTTTTTTACAAGAAAATAAACTTGAAAAGATCCTATGTTTTGTACTATGTAATGAAAAGATATGTAATAAAAAGAAATTATTTCATAGTTGGTATGAAAGTATTGTTTAGTTATTTGATTAAATTATGAATTGAAAAATTTATGAATAACCCTTGGGTCAAGTCTAAATATAGGAAAACATCATGGTATTTTGGTGAAGTATTAATTTAGTTGTTTCAAAGAAAATAAATCCCTATTTGGATATAAAAAATTAGACATGGATTAGACATAGATGTACCTAGGGATAACATCCGAATACACCACTTTAATATAGAATCAAATTGGAATTGTTTCATGACAATGGGCCTTGATACACTCCCAGTTTTACATTCACATGGGATATTTTTATTTAATCACAAGATTTTTATGAACCACAATGATGGATATATTGAAAACATAATTTTTGTTAGAGGAAACTAATAACCTTTTTAAGAATGATGGTCATAAACTACCTTTATAATTATAATATTTTTAAAATAAACATGTTTCTCACTAAGGTTTTATTTTTTCTTAAAAATGGTGGGGAATAGGAGGAACCACATAAACGATGAGTGCAACAGATGATTCACTGATGGGGTTCTAATGGAAGCTGTAATGGAAGAATTCATGAGGATGATGAATTAAATAACTTGAGTTATTAATAATAACTTGAATAAAGTCAATATATCGGATTCATCTCGAAGAGAATAAATTTCCATTGAGTCCTTCATGCATTAATGACCAACTTGTTTTAATGGATTTACCAACCCTTTGATTTTTGAAAAATTGATAATCTCTATTGAAAAGATCTTTTCTATACTCCATTGTTTGGAGTAATAGAAAGTAACCCTGGTGGTATACCTCTTAATAGGAGAAGCTGATCAGTGGTGGAAACTGATTAAAAACATGAAACCAAGAAGGAAGATTGAGATTATATAGGTGGAAGAGTTTAGGTGAATATTTTTCAATAAATATTTCTCTTGTTCTATGAAAATGAAAATGGAGAAGAAATTCTTAGAACTGAAGTAGAAGGAAATTGAATCGATGGGAAGCTATGAGATAAAATTTAAAATAAATTATCAACACACCTCTATCATCTTTATGGAACCTAAGGGAATGGTTCATATATTCTTTGGTATAATGATACCCTATATGCAGAGGAATATAACTAATAATAACTATGAAATATTTGAGGAGATAGTGTAAAGTGCTATGAATTTTGAATTGTAGTTTGGAGAGATTAAGTGGTAACATATATCAAATGAAAATAAGAGATCAATGGATTCAAACTTAGGAAGTAAGTTTGAACATGGAAGAGGAAGAAAGAGAGTGAAACTTTCCACATACAACAAATGTGGGATGAATCATTTGGGGATATGCTTGATTAGTAGTGGAAAGTGCTACAAGTGTTGATTAGATGACCATATAACTCGAAACTATCATGGTGAGGTGCAGCCTGAACTTCTCAAAACTAATGAAAAATGGAATATGGTGTATGTACATCTATAATTTCAATTCTTAAAGTGTGTATAGTTGGGTTAATTTTCTATTTGATGTCCTAGTCAGAAGATAATAGAGGGGAACCACCACCAACCTCAACATAGGCCAAGGGAGCAAGGTTAGGAATTTTCTATCATGGTGGATGAAGTTGAGACTTTTAATGATGTGGTGTCAGGTACACTCATTGTGATGTTAAATATAGCAGGTACTTTGTTTGATTATGGTTCAATGAATTCCTTTATTTCATACAAGTTTTCAAAGAATATAGAATCAATCCCGAAAATTATTGTAGTAGAGTTATCAATCAAGACACCTTGTTGAATTATCCAAGAATCAATTGTGTATAGAAACTCTAGTATTAATTTTTCAAGTATAATATCATAAAAAATCTTTTATTCATTCCCATTGTGGAATTAAAAACTATACTAGAGATGGAATGTCTCTACATGTACAATGCTAAGATCAACTATAGAAGGAAATTTTAGTATTATTGAATGAACAACCTATAATCATTTTCAAAGGAGGTATATCCTAACATGATCTTTGTCTAGAAGAACCTCCAACAAATTTATTTATGAATATGATCGGTGAATATTGATAAGGAAATGAAAGTATAAATATATAGAATGAACCCATTATTTAGGAATACATTGATGTATTTCCAGAAAAGTTACCCAAACCTCCCCCATAAAGAGAGTTAGAGTTATCAATTGAACTCATACCTGAATCCAATTTGATATCAAAACCCTATATAAAATAGAAAATATGGAGTTAGAGGAATTAAAGAAACAACTTCAAGATCTCCTAGAGAAGGGTTTTATCTGACCAAGTGTTTCTCCTGGGGTAGCACCTGTCCTCTTTGTGAAGAATATAGATGGATCAATGTAGCTATGCATTGATTATAGGAAACTTAATAGGACCATAGTTAAGAACAATCCCCATACCAAGGATTGATGATTTGTTTGAATATCTTTATGGGGATCAATTCATATATAATATTTACCTCTGATTTGGGTATCAATAATTGAGAGTGAATAAGGAAGATATTTCAAAAAATTTCTTTTAAAAAGATATGGGAATTATGAGTTTGTTTTTATTCTATTTGGATTGACTAATGCTACTGCTATATTTATTGATTTTGTTAATAGAGTCTTTAAAGATAAAATTGGTAAATTTGTGGTAGTTTTTATTTAGGATATTATGATATATTCCAAAAAGTAGTGAGGAGCATGAGGATCATTTAAGTGTTGTATTGAGAACTATTTGGAAGGAGAATATTTTTGAAAAATTTAGAAAATGTGGATTATGGTTATAAAAATTTTCATTATCAGGGAAACTTTTAACTGATAAAGAAATATCAATTGACCCTATGAATATAGAGTTTATATAGGAATGTCCTCATCCTACAATAGTAACTAAGTTTTGTAGTTTACTTGGTTTAACAGGATATTATATGAGGTTTTTGAAAAAAAATTCATGAATTTATAATCCACTAACCATGTTAACTCAAAAAGGGGATGAGTTCATCTAGACTAAGGAGTGAATGAAGTTTCCAAGAACTAAAGAAGAGATTTGATACAACATCTATGTTAACTTTAATCTCTATCAGAGAAGGATTATTTATTTATAGTGACACATCTATGAAAGGAATTGGGTGTTACCTCATGAAAAATGACATGGTTATTGATTATGCATCTCTATAGTTGGATAATAAGGCGAATAATTATTCTCTACATGACCTAGAGCTAGCTACAATTATTTTTTCTATGAAAATATGGATGCACTATATTTATATAGAGAAATGTGATATATAAACATACCACTAGAGTTTTAAGTAAATTGTCATGTTGAAGTAATTGAACATAAGACAAAGGAGATGGTTGGAAATTATTAAAGACTATGATGGTTCAATTAATCATCATCTCAGAAGATAAAACAAAGTCACAAATGCATTAATTAGGAGATACTCTATTATGATGGAAATGATGAGGATTCAAGGAGATCCTTTGATCAAGGACCAAGTAAAATTAGACATGGGAATTGTAAGGGAAGGTAAATCATCAGCCCTATCCCAAATTATTTGTCTACCATTATTAATAGAGAAGATAAATATATCTCCAAGATAATATCCTTTTTTTTAAAAGAAGACAGAGGCTATAAAGAATGAGAAGTTTCTTGAATTCAATATTGACCAAGAAGGTGTATTGAAATTTTATAAAAGGATATATGTTCCATCTGTCCTGAAGATAAAGAAGGAGATAATGGATGAATCTCATATCTCTACATTCTCTATACATCCTGGAAGAAATAAAATTTTTAGGGACCTTCATGATCATTATTGGTTGGATAATATGAAAAAGGGGATTGTTGACTACACTATAAGGTGCTTGGTGTGTTAGAAAGTGAATGATGAGTGACAAATTCCAAATGGGGTATTGAAACCACTACCCATACCAACTTAAAAGTGTGAAAATATCACTATGTAATTAATCAGTGGTATCCCAAAAATATAAAAAGGAAACAATTCAATATGGATTTTAGTGGACTATCTCACCAAGACTGTCCATTTTATTGCTATTAAAAAATATTTTTCTCTTGACCAACTTACCAAGATTTTTGTAATGTGGTTAGTTTTCATGGTGTGCCACTTTATATCATTTCTAATCATGATCCGAGGTTCACATCTAAATTATAGAGAAGTATTAAACATGATCTGAATAATAAATTGAATTTCAGTATGACCTGTCACTCAAAAACTGATGTCTAATCTAAAAGGACTATTCAGACACTCGAGGAATTGTTGAGAACATTATCAATGAAATTTAAATGTGGATGGGATCAAAACCACCCATTAGTTGAGTTCTCATGAAATAATAGATTCCAATCAAGTATTCAAATTTAACCACATAAATATATATATGGAAAGAAATGTAGAACTATTAATTGTTAGGATGAAGTTGGTGAGAGGAAATTACTTGGGCCCTATCTTGTGCAAGAAATGGTAGAAAAGGTTTATTCCATACAACAACATATAAAGGATACCTAGAGTAAAAACAAGATCTATGATAATATTAATTTAAGGGAATTGGTGTTTGATGTTGAAGAAATTTATTTCCCTTCATATGTCACCATGGAATAGAGTAATGCAGTTTGGGAAGAAAGGGAATCATAGAACTAGGTACATTGGCCCCTATAAAATCTTTGATTAATAAGAAGCATTGCACTATCGACTTGAACTTAAAACAAATATTCCTCAATTTCATGATGTATTCCATGTATTTCTCTTGAGGATGTACAAACCTTATCCCTTACATTTACTTAATCCGGAGGTGGTACAACTGGATCATGACCTCTCTTATGAGGAGCAACCGATGTAGATCTTATATCATAGAGAGAAGGTTTTACAAAACAAGACTACCAACCCAGTAAAATCATTGTAGAGGAACCATAAATATGATGAAGCGACATGGGATCCAGAGGAGAAAATGAGACAAAAGTATCCTCACCTTTTCTAAACTGAGAAAACGATTTTAAATTTTTTGGGTGAAATTTCTTAATAGGGGAAGAATGTAGTGACCTAGAATTTTTAAAAGATATTTCTTTCCTTAATAAATTTTTGTTACATAGTATAACATATTATACACATAAAAAGTAAAGGTAAACCAAAAAATTTTATATCATTAATATATATCATTTCCTTAGTCTACTATCAAACCAATTAAAATTCTAAACATTACAATTGGATAAAAAATATAAAATAGAACAACTAAAATGGGAAAGTAAGGATCACCCCAATCTACTAGAATAATTGACCCTACTGCAAATGTTATGGAAATAAAAAATTATTATTAAACCAATAAGAATATTAATTAATGAAAATATAAACTTAAGATAATTTTTAGTGAGTTTTGAGTGAATGAATGAAGTAGTATTTATAAGGTACAAAGGGATATGTTACCATTGTGATTCAACCATTATATGACTATTATTCAGTATGACCATTGGTCATTATGATCATTGGAAACTATAACCTTGGTTGATAATTTTACTATTATTATTAGAGTTTGTAATTAGTAATGAAATAAGATAATTGATACAGAATAGAGAATTAATTTCCTCAACCAGTAGTAATGCCATTTGAAGCCCATTTGTTTGAACATGAGAGGGAGGTAACGTCACTTAGGTTTTGCCTTGAACAATCCCAAGATAAGATTCAAAAATTTAATCTTTAATGAAATCACCTACATGATAATTTCAGGTTATTGTAGATTATTACCTTGTCCATGTTAGCCGAGACACCCAACAAAACTACCACCATTGCACACCTTACCCTTAGGGCGTATGCGGGTGTAATAAGGGGTTAACTGTCTAACACTTATTTACTTAAATTTTAAATTAATTTGCATAAATAAAATTTTTATTCCATGAATTCATATTAAGAATAGTTTTTCTTAATTAAATATATGTTTAATTAAGATGATTTAGATAATTTTATTTTTGAAAAAATAAAACATAAATGTATTTTTGTAAAAAAAATATACAATTTTTATAAGATACCAAGGTATTATGAATAGTATTTTTAATTAAATATTATTTTAAATAACTTTAATTCAAATAATAAATGATAAAATTATTCTTTAATGTCCTAGGAAATTTTTTATAAGTGTTAGAAATTTAATTATGCCTTAAAAACAATTATTTTTAAATAAATAAAGATTTTTATATTTAAAAGTTAAAATTATAATATTTATAGAATTATTATTAAAAAATAAAAAACATTTTTGAAATCATCATGTCGAATTTAGGTTAGGGTGAATTTATCATAATTTTCTAAAATGTTTTATTTTTTTGTGAATAGTAAAAAATTCAGTTTTAGGGTTCCAATATATTTATTACGTCATACTTATATCATAATGATGTAATAATTGATTAAACATAATACATGAAATAATTTTTTTATTAATATTAATTATTTTAATATATTTTATTCATTTTTAAAACTATATGTTCCTTTCCAAAGTCTAAATATGAAAATTTTATTTTTAAAACATTACTTTGTGAAATATTTACTTTTCAATTCCAAAATAAGTATTAAATAATTATGTTAGATTCTATAGGATTAAATTATCATAAAATATGACCCAAATTTCTAAAACCATGAGTAAGACAATGGATTTTTATTTTCTAAGACCTAGTTTTCCAAGACCTATATTTGAAAAATATTAAACAAATCCTCTATATCTCCTATAAATACCCTCCCATTTCTCAATTTACTTTCAATCCCAATCCATAATAAATTCATTTCTGGTTATTTTCATCCCAATGAATCCCCTAAAGGTTTCCTTAATAACCCAAGTTTCTATCCTTATGTTTTAAGAACAACACTTCATGGTAAGGGAAATCTTCACTTCCCTTTTATATTCAGGAGTTCTTTTTGTGGTATGCCATTGAATTTCCAGGAAAATTCCTTTTTTACACTTTCTATTATACCATTACTATATTAATTTTACTTTATCAAAGGGATACCCTTTTCCACTCTCATTTTACCATTTTATAATACCATGTTTTATACCCATCATGCTGCCGAATTTACTTCTCAAATTTTTTCTCTTTTCCTTAAAAAATTATCCTTTATTTTATTTGTACGGTAAAGAAAATTTTTTTATTTTCAATGTGTATACAAATAGATATAAAAAGTAATTATTATATTTTAGTATTTACATATATAAATCTCACATTTACTTTCATGGGTTAAAATGATGTTATGATCATTTATTTAAGCTCTTTTGTTTGTCAGGATTTTTTATAAGAAACCCGTTCATTATTCTATATGTGTTATTAATGAAATGATTTATTAAGATTTTTTTTTATAATATGAAATTAATTCATATGAATAGTTTACCCTAATAGTGATCCAATGCATTGGGTTAGTAATTTAATCTCTATATATGACATGTTTTACGATACCTTGGGGATAATCTTGGTAATTTTCATTTACAACACCTTGGTGATATGTTTATGAATGTATCATTTAAATGTTATGGCCACATTTCCATGTTATGATTCATGTTATTTTTATTATAATATGCCTCTTTCTCATTACTTATCGTTATTCCTTATGTTCTTATTGATATGTCTCAATATCATATGTTATATGTCTCTCTTATTTATTCATTTACTGGGATTTATGTTCTCCCATTTCCTTTGATGTATATCCCTAGGTTATGAGATGTAGTAAATATAACTTAGGGTAAAACTATAAAGGTTTCTGCAAGTGTAATTAGAAAACTATTTTAAGTTTTAATGTATTATTTTCCTTTTTTCCAAGAGACTAAACTTGAAAAGATCTTCTTTTTTGTGACATGTAATGAAAATTTATTTAATAAAAGGTGGGATTCCATAATCTAAGAAATTATTATATAACCCTAAATAACTTAAACTTCTTATATCATATCCTGAACTAGTTCCAGTCCAATAATAGTTGAATCACCAATGTCAAACCAACACAATGGTGATTGACATAGTTAAATATATAGTTCCTTTAATAGATCCATACATATATATGAGTGAAAAATTTCACCATTTGAATATTAAATTAATGGAAAATGATTCATAGATGATATACTAGGATCCAAAATCATATTACAAACATTTTCATATATTATAAGTAAATCAAGAATCACTTTTAGATATGAATATCTAAGGAACACCATGTAATTTCACCACTTCCATACCATAAAGTCTTTTTAGGGTTTCTCTACTCCTTAATCAATAAAAAAAGAGTTCGAATAGTCAAAAAATCCATAATAACCCACATCACATGAAAAAATCTAGAAACACTAAGTAACATAGTCACAAAATATATGAAAATATCCTACCATTTCAACTATAGAATACTCAGTGGTTTCAATAAACTATTCAATACCCATTAGGAAGCCTTAACCTAATGATAAGTCCAACACCTTACTACAAAGGAAACCAATGATATTTTCAAACTAATATATAAAAATAACCTCTTAAAAAAATATATATGTGAAATGCTAAGATGAACTAACATAGGAGAGCTATTAAACTCACGAAATACCACCTCACACATAATTCAAATAATGTATAAGAATTATTGACACATTATTCAATGCTACCCACCTTTAGAACAACCATTATGAGTTTCATAATGAATGGTATAATCACTCAAAACCTCAATCATAGGATCTCATAGCTCTCACTATACGAAATAATAATTAACCATCATTTGATAAGAAGAAACTCCTCCATCAACTTCCCGCATATTGATATGAATAACTACCAATTCTTTTATCATCTTACATTCCTCACTCAAATCCTATTACACATCACTATATTATACATTTATCAATGTATCTTCCACTATATTATATTTTCCTAGAGTATAAATAATTTCAAAATTATAATCCTATAAAAACTATACTTTTCTCCTGTACCTCAAATTTAAATCATTCAAGTAAAAGATATTATTTTAAATTTTATTATTGATCTTGACTATAAAAAGTTCTCCAAGAAAGAAATATCTCTATAGATCAAGTGAATTAATGACCATTATTAACCCCAAATCCTGAGATAAATTGTTACCTTCATGAGAATGCAATTTTATAGACCTATTAAAAATAAATTCTCATTAATTATTCAAAAAAATATTAAAACATGATGATATGCATCCTAATATACCTTATAGAGAATCCTTTTTTATGTAATTAAATAATTGTATGACTAATCAACTTCATATTCAAAATATAAAAGGATGTTTGTTACTCATTCTACCAAACAAAATAATGTTATTTCTTGGTTGAATAAGATAAAAGAGTCTATATATGAGAATACATAGTCACAAAACTCTTATAATATCCATCCATTTCTAATAAATGTTTAAATAAAAAACAATATTTAGTGGTCTCCATGTAATTTTTTTTATTTTTTAGTGGGTCAACTAAAACACCTTCCTCCAATATAAAATGTCTCATGTGACATTTCCAAAGTAGGTACTTTGATTATTTACCATACAACCAATGATTCTTCATCAACTCTAAAATAATTCTATAATGTACAATGTGATCGTCATTTTTCATTAATTAAATAATTATATCTTCTATGAAAACAATATAAAACTAATCCAAATAATATTGAAACACCCAATTCATTTATAATTAACTAACTCAGAATAACCTAACTTTGTACTCGAGCTAGACTTCTACAGGGTATGAAGCATGTTCCTGATCACCACTGACTAGAAAATTGTTTTAGGGAAATAAATATACTCAATTAGGAATTATTTCACCCATTAAAACAATATATAAAGTATAACTTCCACTCAAAATTTTAGCATGACCACCTCATAAGTTATATAAAAATATATGTGAATAAAATTGTTTTAAAGATAAACAAAAACCCAAAAAGTAATAATATTTTAAATTAAACTCATCCATCCATAACATATAAAGTGACTATAAATAAGTACTATGAAATTCATAATAGACAACTTTAAACATAACCCATCGTATAACCAATGATAATGATAATGAAAGGATTAAATGCTAGCATACATGAGATAAATGATGATATATAATCAAGACAAGAGACTCAAACGAGGCCTAAAAATTATATATTTTCTTGTTACATAATATATCCTTTTATGAGTCACCTCCAATGAACCCAAACATATCTTGGGATCATCCACTATGGACAAATGATATTATACCAAATCCTACATGAAAAATTATCGAATCTACTCACACTATATGTATAAAAAATCAACCCAAAATACAACCTAAGCCAACTTCTGAGTAGATGAACCCCTGAATCGAAGGGAATTCCTTATCCCCATGGGATGGGAACAGTTTCCTGGTTATCATAGGAAAACACTTGGGAATAATTTTACCCATAATATTTATACAAGAAAAGATCAATGATAGTAATACAATCCAATCAAGACATAAAATGAGATATTAAACTACAATGAAATGATAGAGGTGTAACACACAAGATAAAAATTACAAATGTTGATAGATCTTACAAAATATAAAAAGATATTAAACCAAAAATATCTTCATGTGCGAGTGAGGCAACACCAACCAACTCCACCAAAGCTTGAACACAAAGATATAAGAATATCCAATGTTCCACAAAAGCATATAAACCTGTAATATATATAGGAATGAGATAAATCCCATTATGTCACTATACACTAAAGCAAATCATAACAATTTAAAATAAAAATTATATCATAAAGGTTTTAAAATAATAATATGAAGATAGGTTTTCTGGTTATATTTTCTAAAATCCAGTATTAAAATATTTTCTTGAAAAGACATCCGTTTTCATAAATCCGAACCTTATCCAAATAAAACCACAATTTATTTTCATTAAAAAATGGATTCAAGAGTTTTAGTTTAAATAAATCTTAAAGGTACAATAAATGAAAAATATAATATCATTTCATATATATAAAATATTTCTGTACCATAGTAAATATTCAGAAATCATTATCATGGAAATAAAAGGTGCTATATGGAAATAGTCTAGAATAGAGATAACATGTTCATTAATTAAATAAGTCTACATGTTGAAAAAAAATGAAAAAATAAATCAACCTTTACAAAATAATTGATCTTACCTCATCCTGGACTAACAAAGAGACAATCCCTTAGGTTGACATAAGTCCCACATAGGGCCTCTAACTAGAGCATGATTCTAAACTTGTGCACATGTGTACCTAGACTTTCACCTAAAACCAAGGTCTTTACATGAAATTAAAATGGAGGTGTTCATTCCAAATATAGTATCATACCATATATCATATAATATCATCACATTTTTAAATGAATCATAAATCTTTCAAAAACCTCTGAACACCCACATAGGTACATTTCTTATTTTCATGCGCATCAATTCAATTCAATTCAATTCATCACCACCAAAAGCGAAATATACTTTAATTAATTATAGAATACATTATTCTCATTACACATAACATGAAATGTCTTATGGATTTTCATTTTTATAATAAACCATTTAAATTTCCAATTTGGAATTTTCATATTACACTTAGATCACCGATCCATTCAAATAAAAAAAAGAAATTTTTAAAATTATTTCTAAGTCATTTCAGTTTAATAAAAACTAACACTTAAAAATTTCTCTAAAAAATGGTCTTTAAGACTTTTTTTATAAAAATACATTTTTCTCAACATTTTGGAAATTATTTTCATGAACATCTCAAGTAAAATTACTAATAGGCATCATAGAATTTCAATTCCCAAAACATGATTATATACCTTTAAAATGATTTTTATATCACATCATATCAAAATCCATTTTTTCCACTTTTATTAAAAGATAAATAATTCATAAATCATTGATATAGCTTCTAGATATAATTTGAAACAAAAAATGATTTCTAAACTCAAGATGATAGCATAATTAATCATATATTCAATTATATATGGAGACGATTGGGATACGTACCTCAACCAATTGGAAACTATGATAATTCAATGAGATCCACACACCAATAAAGATAAGGGATATAAGAAATAAGATAAGAACCAATGCCAATAATCCCATAAAATTAAAAACAGATTTAAAGATCCTAAAAACTAGATAAGATAAAGAGACGACTAACCACAAATATCTCAAATATTCATATAATGACCAACCCACATCAAAATGATTCAACCTATTCCAATGAATGATCTAAGAGTAATATTATTATATCATAACATGAACATTATATCTAGTGAAAAAAATACCTAATCTAAGATTTATTTCATAGAAAATAGGATATATATAGAGAAATAATGAGTAATGTTTAATAATGGGATCATACTTTTAAAAAACTAGATCCAAAGTCACTTGTTTCATCATAATTAGTATCTGAAAGTGTTAGGAACAAAAAAATAACATAGAATATACCTATGGTTTGTGACCCCAATGTATGGGTGAAATATTGAGGTGAATGGAAGGAGTTATGGGTTTTAAAATTAATTTTCAAAAATATTAATTCCCATTGGACTTTTTTTCCACACAGTTTAGAAAATCATGCACCTAGTTTTGGGCTACTAGATAGGCCACAAATTTGGATCACACAGTTTTATTAATAATGTTAAAATAAAAAAAATTACTATTTCCAAAGGCAAATTGTTTTTTGAGAAGGTTTTACTATTTCTATTAACCATACACTAACCATGTGGCTTCCACTAAGACCCCAAATAAAGTTTCATGGTTTCCTAGAGATATATCATGGTTTCTTATAAATGATTTTCAACCATGAAGCACCCAAGAAACTCTAAAATTCTACATAAGAAACCCAAAATGTGGAAAAATAGGGACTCAAAAGTAAATAAACCATATAGTTATCCATGTTTGAGATGCGATGATTTTGTGGGGGTGTGATAAATAAATACTAGCTGGTATCCTCACTATATAACATTCAAAATCATTCAAAAATAAATCCATTTCATTCTAATTTAAAATGAAAATATGATAACATGATTCTTCAGTTATAAAAAATATGTAACATGAGATCATTAAATAAAAACATTCCAATACTAAAATTAATTGAGTTAACCATTTTTAAATAAAACCCATTTTGAGAATTGAAGAGTGATAATAAATTCTTTTAAATTGATGTAAAAACTTAATTTTAAAATATCTATCTTTAAAAAGAATTAAACGCCTATCAATGTTTTAATAAAGAATTTAATTCCTTTCATGATGGAATTGATAAATGAAGATTCATAATTTAAGTAAAATTTCTATTCAAACTATAAATTAACAATAATGGAAACAATTTTACTATGAAGGAATTCATCACTACTTTATTAAATAACAATTTTCTTAAAATAATATGGAAAATCCTTTCACACTTTAAAAAAAATCTTACTCTATCGAGCATATATATAGGAAGAATAAATCCATAATGTATATAAATAAATCATATAAAAAAAGGAAAATAATAACTCAATTATAAAGTAATAATTGAATCTCAAAAATCTTGTGAACGCCTAGGATTTATGGAGACAATATAAGACAACAAAATTATAGGATTCATCTAATTGGATTTCTTGATGTGATTTAACTACCTATACACACGAATTTACTATCTTAGACTAACTGAGAGGTAAAATAACCTATGAAAATCAATGTAAAAACTTTGTTAATAGTATAAAGAGCCTCATAATAGATATTAAAGTATATATTCCTATATATCCCACCAATATAACCATGGTTTCCTATGGAATTTAAATGGATGTAAGAAATAAAATTAACATAGAAAAAAATAACAAGATTATGCATTAATCAAAGATGTTTAAATATCACCTTCACCTATGATCAACCATCATATTAGTATCCCCATATATCATGTGTTTCTCTATAATAACCATAATTTCCAATAAAATAAATCCAATAATATCAAAATATGTATATATATATACCAAATTTTAAATTTTGTACAAAAAACATCAAGGGGAACACTTTAAGAGTACACATTAAAAAAAACATGAAAAATTATTCTAAAAGTGATATGATTATTTAGAAAAGTATTGAAAGTCATCAAATATCATAGTTAAAATCTATCCAAAACCTTTTATTCAATGGAAAACCAAAACAACACAAGTGTAGTTTGATAAAAGAAAACACATTTAAAATAGGCGAAGTGTGGTCTAAATTTTTTTAAAACCATGATAAAACATGATATTAAAATATTATAAATCATAAAAAATAATTTTATAAAATATACCCTTATTAAATCATGAAAAAATAGGTTGGTATTTTAATAAACATATTGTGTGTGTGGTTTTCCAAAAAACAAATTTTAACATTTAAACATAAGAAATCCTCTTTGAAAAAAGTGACATAGAAGGTCTAACAAAGTATTGTTATTATTGGGTAAATGGTTCTATTAAATATTAATTTTATGTCATTAAAAACATGGATTAAAATAATCAAGCACTAATGGTTTCACGTGTAAAATAATGCGCAAGAAGAAACCTATCATAACTAATTATGTGTTTGTTTAGAAGCCCCAATTCAGCACGAGGAAGCTAGAAAAAACCATAGACAAATATATATTTACCAAAATCGAGTAAAATCCTAAATTAAATTTGGAAAATAATAAACCCCTGACTCCAAGGATATGTGGAAGTGGAAGCTTGATGAAATAAGTAAGAAAATGGAACTAAAATATCTGAGGAGAAGGTCTTAAAAACTCACCTTGAAGAATCATGCCAAGAAAATGATGAAATCCATAGGAGAGAGATGAAGGAAATGGAAAATTACAATAGGATACTTTTGGGGGTCATGTCACATGAATAAGAGGACAAGAGGAGGTGAATCAGTTAAAATAATTCAAGATTTATAAAAAATAAAACAAAATTAAAATAAGTACACTTTTTGGATTCATGATTTTCCAAACCATATGCCAACCGTGCATTTTCTACTAATAGGGAATGAATGTTTTTCTAACATGGTTATACACACCATGATCTATCCATGTTTAATACACTTATTAATATTTCTACCCCATTATAATTTACTTGAATAGTTAGGTTAACCATGTACCATAACTGTTTGGTCTATGAAATTTATGAAAATATACAAATTTGATTTCCAAATATTAAAATCAATGGTAAAATAAATAATTTGTTATCATATAATTTAGTATTTGTGTTTTTGGTGTGTTTATTAACATTAATGTGATAGTTTTTTTAACACATGTGGAAGAGGAGTTGGAGTTACTTTTAATGTTATTCTAGAAGATGGTCTAAAGTTATTCCTGAAGCTATGTTACTCAAGGATTGGATGTTGAGTTATTGATAGAGCATCTGAAGGTCTGGAAGTTATTCCAGAAGAGGAGATGAATATTTTTTATAATTAAAAGTAAGAAATTTTATTTTTTAGGGGATGCATTTTTTTATTCTTGGTTAAAATGGTTTTAGAGTAAAATTGGTTGTATTTTTGGAAACCTAGAAAATTTTATGGTGTTGAGAAAATTTATAGAAAATTTTTAAATTATTATATGTAAAATCAATATTGTTTGATATGTATAGAAACCCTAAAATATTTAGGTGATATGTAAAGGTAACCAAAGTTTATTCAAATGTAAAAATAAGGAAAATTTATGTAGAAGCTCTCTATATACATAAATTTAACCATGCTAATACATAAGAGTAAATAGGACTATTCATGAAGGTAGTTATAAGAATTTTTAAATGAAATATGGGTATACATGTATATATAAATTTAATTTGAATAATACATGAATATAATGTGGAAAAAATCTCTAAGAAATGGAAAACTACTAGAGAAACTCACAATGATACTTAAGGGTAACGATAGCTAAGCAGACTGAGTATAATAAAATGGAATGTCCTCAAGATTTAGGGTGATTCATAAAGGTTTTCATCCAACTCATAAAATTTAACCAAAAATGTTCAATGGTTTACCTATAGTTTATGGTGACACAAAAAGTTTTTCTAAATAGGAAAATTAAAATTGGAATATAATAATAAGTTTATTTTTTAAGATTTATTATTTCAGAACTGATTGAATTGGTCCTTAAAGTTAAGTTTTATTATTCCATTACCAAATTTTAGTGATATTGATCCAATTTTGAAGACTATTAATTTCAATGTTAGTAAATTTATGGATGGATAATGGTGATGTATTGGCTTTTATATGCTTTTGGTGAATATATTGTGGAATATTTCCAATGAGTTGCGGATTTGAGAAAGAATAATGAATGTGTTCATGATATAGCGACACAATATTTTTTGAACTGATGTATCTCAAATGTAGTATTCATAAAAACCATTAATTTTCCTAGTGATTTATATATTTATTTTTAATTAGAAAACCTAATTGGAAATTTAATATTGGAAAAGAATATTATAAGTACTACCTTAAGAGATGAATTTAAATTTGGTTGTGATGGGAAAATCTCACAAAAATAAAGATAATATTCCTTTATATCAAGAGATAAAAAGAGGATTAATTGGAAGAATACTGTCCAAAAGAATAACACACCCACTAAGGTAAGTGAGTTTGATATAAGTATTAAATCTATTTCAAACACTATTTTTGAATATGTTTAAAAATTTTGGAATTCAGATTAACCCATTATGGATGACATGGATGGATATTTAATGGATGAAGTGTTAATGATGTCTATTCATCAATCCAAAGAATGTTCACAGAGTGATGAAGATACGATCCAATCCCTATGTGATAAGGTGGTTCACTATAAATCATTCATCAAATGTACTATGAATTCACAAAATATTTTTTTGTATAATATAAGATTAATAATGTATAGGTGTTCTTTAATAATTAAATTATGAAAATGGGTGAAGAAAATGAAGGGATCAAGATACATACTTGAATAATTTTCATATAAATTAGGAAAACAAATAGTGATAGAGAAAAGATAAAAGTGATAATTATCCCTATTAAAACACAACTTGAAAAGAGGATAAAATCCAAGAAGCAATATGGATCAAGGAAAAAGGTTATCATTGTCCAATTTATGTAATAATATGAGAAGATCAAGGATTTTGAGGAGAGGTTGAAGAATACTAATGGAAAGAAGAAGATCCTTTCCATGGAAACCTTAGCTTGTGTAGTATAGAAAGTTACAAATCTCGAATTAGTGGTCAAGTGGAAGATTATTTCTAAAAATGGGATTTAAGTCTCTCAAAGTAAGATATATACAAGATTATACTATTTTGGAATCATGAGACACACTTTAAGTGCGTGTTTAGAATCCAAACGACTCAATGGTGTAATGAAATCTACTACAATAATATATCAAATATGACATGAATATACAGGTATGTTTTTAATGGTACATCATGTATTTGTGATAACTATGGATATTAATATAGAAATTATAGTAAGAGAGGAATTAATATTATTATAATTAATTCTTTTATTCCTATAATAGATGAGAAGAAAGTTTTCATTAAATGAAAATATGTTGTGTTGGAGAATAAATTTACCTCTTTAGAGAAAAATAATGGATTTCAATTAAGGGTGCACCGAGAACCAATACTGGTTTACTCAAAACATTCATCTTGAAAATAATTGAAATATATTTGTAGAGAAAAGAAGGAAAAAACTCCAACTATGATAAAGATGGATGAACATGTTATGAAATATTTTTAGGATGAAAAATACTAAGGTGGATCTCATGGATATCAAGAAGGACAAACACAAAAATGACTAAGTGGTATCAAAAATACTATTTTAAGGTATGAGATAAATACTAGAGGTTGAAACATAGTATTATGGAGAAATAATTATAAAATATATAGTGAGAATACATCAAAATAAGAAATTTTTACAATTGTTATTAGACTCACAAAAGAGTAAGATCCCAATCTAAGAAAGGATAATTGTAAAGTATACATCCAAAATGAAGTTTGTGTAAGTGTTATCACTGAAATAAGAACTACTATAAAGATATATATGCTAGTTGGAAATGAAAATTTTGTTCAACATGACCAACTATATCCCTCAACCTGAGGAAGTTAGAAGTTCCCATCTCTATATATTATTAAATTTTATAATTTTTATTTAAGTGATTTTGGTTTTGGATAAAATATGATCCATGAGGTGTTTTAATTGAAAAATTAAAGTTATATTGTGACATTTCCTAAAATTTCTTTTGATTTTGGTTCTATTCAGTTTATACCTTATTGAATTTTTAATTTCAAGTACCTGAGTGAAAAAACAGAATTAGAGAATTCCTAATTGGTATCAATTTTTTTTTCAAGGTCCAAGTGAATAGTTGGTGTTAAGAAAATATATTATCAATTATAATTATACCTTGAAGTTATAATAGGACACTCTAATGGATAAACAATAAAAAAAATAATCCTTAAGGGTTTTTTTTCATATAACATGTTATATCAACTATTTTTTAGGATATTAGAAGCTACAATAGATTAATAACTCTCATATTGAATGTAAATTATATATTTAGTGTTATGGATAAAAAAATTAGGTATAAAATAAGGAATTAAACCTGATAGAGAAAAGATTAAATATGTTTTTACCAAGTTCTTTTGGATTGGTGTTTAAAAAGTGGTATTAGATTGGTTTCCAGAGTTTATTTTTAAAGAAAAAATCTGGTATGACTCACACACTTTGTAATTTATGATTTATTCAATAATGATTTTGTGTAAGTGTGATTGAGATCATAAGGGGAGTTCCTTGTTATACGTTTGAAATTTTTATTTATTTTAATTTATGGAAGTAGGTTAGTGAAATGGATAATAATGATGTTATTATATTAATATCTTATTTCCTATATCATTTCCTAATTAATAGGTTTTTAAGACACATTTAAGTGATAAAATAATTCACTAAAAATCATTGATAATGAATCCATAGTTGAATTAATTTTAGGATCTTGAAATCTATACATTTAATTGTGGTTAAAAATGATTTCTAGGTGAATGTTGATCTAAAAATTGTAGGAGTCTTGTAGTGTATTTATAGAGGGGGAGTCTAGTCTCTTTAATTTGATGTAATGAGTATATTTATAAAAAGGTAGAAAATTAATTTATATACCTATACCATATAGTATAATTATTTTATTACATTAATGGTATTTTTTGGTATCATTTGTTTACTTTATAATTTTGAGAAATTATAACAAATTGTATTAAGTGTTACTCCCAATAACTTTACAAGCAGAATCATAAAAGGAAGATTATACTAATTAAAATAAATAAGATAGTGGGTGAATGATATTTAAGTTTAATGGTAATAAAATCTTAACTTAAAATAAAGTGTTTTCAAATATTTTATATTTTCTAATGTTGGTGGAAGATATAATTTTGATTTGATGTCAAAGGGGTAAAATAAATCATCCTGAATCTAAACGCCATCTGAGTGGAAAAATCATAAATTTAAATAGAAAAACTAATGTGGAAAATAAAAAATCATCAAACCTAGGATTTATATTATTGGTATCATGATATTTTGTTGGTATTAGATTCATGGTAGTGTTGATGACAAATAAAAATGGTAATTTTATTAATATCCAATTAAGGATATGTGTTTCTATTGGATTTTTTGTTAGCACATGTGGTGGTGGTTGTATTATAAATACATTTTGAAAAGGTTTTGGAGTTATTTTGGAATTTATTTTGGAATATTATATGAATTGTATCTAGAAATTATGTGGTTTCCAAAGTGGAAGTGGAGTTGTTTCCAAAAAATATGACAGTTTTAAAGTTAGTTTGGAATAAGATTTGAATAGTTTTTATAAGTATAAGTCATAAAATTATTTTGGTAAAGGGATGAATCATGTTTATTCTTGGTTAATATGGTTTTATAGCAGAGTTGTATTCATTTGGATAAGTCTATAAGATATTTTTGTGTTGAGTATATTTCTAGAAAATCAATAAAGTTATATACCTAAAATCAATCCAGGAAGATACATAAAGTTACTAGAAAAGATAATGTGATATATAAAACTATCAAGGGATGATGATGTTAAATAAATATGATAATGTCTTGTAGAATCTATGTGTATATTTAAAGGTAACTAGGATAACATATAAGAGTAACTATGATCATGTGTGAATGTAGTTTTATGAATTTAGAGAAGTACTGAAGGTCTCCTTTTATATGTAAAGTTAACTCGTATAATACTTAAATGTAACTAGTTTTCACTCTTAGAGAAATGTAAAAGTACTAGAGAAGTTGACATTGATATATAAGGGTAACCATAACTATGAATGATGGGTTGAGAAAAAGTAAATGTAATAAATATTTATAGTGGTATAAAAAGGAGTCCAGACAATATATAAAAGTAAACATGCAATATATAAAGGTTACCCTGTAGTGTATGGTGAAATGTGATGGTTTTACATATGGTAAAAATGGATAAGAATTGAACTAAATTTAAATAAGTAATATTAACTAGGATAGAAAATATGATACATCATATTACTTTAGCAAGCATAAAATATGATTGATAATATGTCTAGTTATAGATTAAAATATACTACACATGATAAGGTATGACTGATAATATGGCCTATTGTGAAAATTTTCATGCTGTGGGATGAAATAGAATACCATAAATATAATATATAAGATTATTTCCTTTGATATAGATGTGATTGAAAATTAATAAGAGTTATTCACGTGATGGGATGATTGGTCATGCTATGGAGGGGTTTAGGTAGATTTCAGTGGTTCTACCTATTTGGTGATGTCCATGCTACGGAATAAATGCCATTACATTGTAATATTTCCATACACATGAATAAAAGATGTCAAAAAATGAAGGGGACCCCATGAATATTATTTTATAGGTTATTTAGGGATGGTTAATTACTTTACATGAAGATAAAGAGTTTCACACCATGGAAGACTAGTCAAAGGAGTTTCCTGAGGTTTTCACCATGATGAGTTTTGTGGTATGTGAGTCATGAAAGTATAAGGTTATGGATTACACAATTCACATAAATATATCATACTTTGTGAAGATAATGTTTTGGGAAAATCTATAGAATCACACCCTGATATTCCAAGGAGTCAAAAATAATGTATTTTTTATATTTTGTGGGAGGAAACCAAATTATAAGATCACAGATAGTATTATGGAAATAATATATTTTTAAATCCTTGTGTAATTCAAGGAGTTAACTTAACCCAAATTGGAAGGCTGATTCAGTAGTTTATAGAGAGATAAATAGATATAGATAGATAGATTATGAATATATTAATACATCCTAAAATATGAAGAAGAAGGACAAAGGAACAATATTGACATATCTATTTAGAAAATAAAAAGAGGATATAATTGATTATATGTAGAAAATTAGATAAAAATTTACATATCTGATTTAGAGAGGATAGGAATTCCATATATTTTGAATAAGTATAAAGAAGAAGAAATCATTATCACTCATTAAAGATATTTTAAAAGGAGAATAAGAAGTGGTGGTTCCTTGAAGACTCATTAAGGAAAGTGATTTTGTGATCAAGGTGATGTTCAAATTAGGTATATAAAAGGAGAAACAAGTAAATATCAATGAGAGACTATTTACATATACCACATTAATAACAACATTGTTTTTTTTGAATTAGTGGGTGTTTCCGGAGTCATTTTCATTTCTTAGAATAGTGAGAAAGAGAGATGAGTGAAGGGATTGAACCTTTAGTTGTAGTTTACCATCCCTAAAACTTATAAAGTGGAGTGGCCCCAAGCTTTTAATTCCCAACCTAAACCCACTAAAAAAATTTATTTCATGGATTTTGGTATATCGATGTGTTTTCATTGCGTGATACTTAGATTATCCTAGGGTGGGTGAAACAAGTAAAATACTTGTGCCTAATGTGAATGATTAATTTATATTTTTAAATACATAAATTGGTGAGTCTGGGTAAAATAATCATTGATAAATTGGTGAGTCTGGGTAAAATACTTGTGCCTATCAAGGTATCTCTCACTAAATACCCTATGGGACTACCATAATTCACAAAATATTTATCAAAAAGTGACATAATGGGTGTCAAAATTCTCCCCAGTACATTCTATCCCAAAATATTCACTATGGAGAGTATAAATCTTAAAGTAAATAAAGTTTTAACTTACTTCAGGATAATATTAATCCAAACTCAATTGGACCTCATTAAACTTATATTTTAATAGAAAATTATGGAATAAATACTATAGTTTAAAATTATTATAGGATGATATTGGTCTATAGAAAATGTCCCAATTCAAATAAAATTGGTAAGATAGGTTTCTAATAGGATAACAGACCCTTGATCTTCCTCTAGGTAGGGATGGGTTGTGGAATAACACCGAAAATAAAGACCTTTGACTCTTTTTAAGAAGGAATATTATTTTTGGGTGGTATCCACAAAATTTATTTATTTATAAAATACATTGAATTTCAAAATCAATTAGTTATTCCCAAAAACCAAACATAAGATAAAAAGACAAAACAAATGCATTACTCATAGTGATCCTTCATCACTTAAAAATTAAACTACTAGAATAGATGTCAATAAAACCAATATATTATAAATAATTTTAAAATACTTTTCATTTAAGATTAAGAATCACTATGCTATAGTTCTGATGACAACTGGATTCAAAATGTTTTACTAATTTTTTTATTCCGATTAATATTATTTCTGACTAAGAACATCATCTTAAGTAAATGGTTACTTTTATAAAACCATATAAGAAAACAAATAATATAATATGGAAGACCTTAAAAAACTACTTCATTAGCTTCAATTTAAGTAGGATAAACCTGGGGTTCCTTCAAATGAGTAGATCTGACTCTACCTCTTTTGCATGTTGCTTATATATAAAATCATCATAGATGAACCCACTTTAAACAACTATGATAGGTTTAAGGATCATCTTTAAATGAAGTGTTATTATGATCTAGATTATTAAATTAATTATATTCCAAGGATTTACACATAAAAAAATTTCATGTGAAAAAATTAGATAGACTCTTAATACCACCACCCACCTAAGTGGACTCAATCTGCTTCCTCTTTTCAGTTAAAAAATTCCCTTCACCAACACCAACTATATAGAAAACATCAATTAATTTTGTCACTATAAACATAAATTTTTCATCTCGAACATCCAACTTTACTATCTCTACATAAGATTCTCAGAAAAATAAAGAAACCTTTCACTGATGACCATGATGAATACCTCTTTCAAAACTCTGACATTAGAGAGTGTCATCCTAAAATTTCTTAGGTAGATATGAAATTATCCCTAAAAAATCATGGGTATACTCCATTACTAACAAGACTCTTTACTCTAGAAAATAAAAATCTATAGATTATAACACTCATAATTTTTTTAGTGAAGTATTATTGATTGAAGATAACCATAGATCATTACCATGAATGTTCATGGTGTATATTAGGTTAAATTATAGACTTCCACCACTTACATATTGAAACTTCAAGTATAAATATAGAAAATAGAGCTTAATAGATTCTATAATATCAAGAAGGTTTAAGATGTTCTCAATATTCTCCATCTGCTCCTTTGCTTCATGGGATCCATATTTCCTATAGAATATAGGTGGTCTCAAATATTTAAACTCTTGAACACAGAATCTAGGTCTAGAAAGTCCTAGAGAAACACTATAATCTATTACTAAAGTATAAGGAATGATTGTATCGAACAGACTTTTATAATTTAGAGGGTCCACTTGTGGATATTCAACAACAACTACCTTTTAATCATACCTATGTGTTTGGTAGAGGTGCACTATAAGATAATAAAAAACACAAATTACAATGAATACACACTACAAGTTTCAAAATTTAATGAATAAATATATAAACAATTGAAAAAAAACCATAACAACCAGATAATCTGATATATACTATAGGAATATCCACCATTTGTTTATTAAAAATATAAAACATATGGGAACCCTAAATTCAATATCCACATATATATATATATATTATAATATTTTTCACCTCTTTCCAATAAAATATATTTAATAATGAAAACCTAAAATTACTTTTCTAAAATCATCCAAAGTAATTTTAAACATGACTTATATTATTTGAGATAAGTCCTTTTAACATAGAAGCACTTTATCCAAAATATTTAAGGATTTTACTCAATGAGACTACAACACAACCTTTAAAACACTTTATATTTGTAAAAAAACATTAAAAATACCACCTTGGCAATTAACTACAAACCAAAACCTGGATTATAACTTAAATATATTATATAAAACTACAAAAATACCTCCCAAATCATTTTATATAGCTTATTTTTTAAATTAATATTTAATCTTTATAATGCTACCTTTACTTTTTTATTTAAAACATTTGATAACACCTTTTGAAAATTAAAATATTAAACATTTTAAAATATCCACCCAAGATTATTACATAACAAATTATACTCAAATAATTTAAATAAAATAAAAACTCATAGAAATTTTCTCAAACTAATAATATTAAAAGTTAAAAATAATATAAAATCATAAGGAATTAAAATATAAAAATTCAAAAAATTAACAACTATGCACAGTTTTTCTATATGGTCTATAAACCTATATTGAAACCACGTGAATTATATTGAAAATTTTCTAGAACTCGTTTCATGGAATTTTAATGGATTGAAAAACAATGAATAATAATAATTCAACCCTTTATTTTTTTTCCCATTTTCACTTATAATATTTGAATTTCTCAAAATAACTCTTTAATTATCAATATAAAACAAAAATAATCAAATTAATATCAAAATATATTAATATTTATCAATAACAAGGATAAAATTGGGGGAAAACACATCTTGAATATCCAGAAAACTCAAGGTTCAGTAAAAGAAGTGTTAGCTAGACACTTAGTTATAGTAACATCTTGAGCTCTGATCACCCATTTCCTATCTACTATAAATCCCCACATTACATAAAAAACTAGGATCTGATACCATTTTGTAACAAATCAGCCCTGTTTACCCTGACCTTATTCTGAATCCATCTACACTATAATTCCCAAAGCACATTCTCAATGCTTTTGGGATAGAAACAAGTTCTAAGGCATACAATGTATTTAATTTGGAATAATTTGACCTACTAAAATAATATTTAAAAAGTAAAATTACATATAAATGTTTTATATTAACTCCAAATAAGTTGAAGAATTTTACCTATGAAAAAATCATTTCCAAGATAAAAAAAACTAAATAGGGAATGAGTTAATAAACTAAATTCATCCAACCATGACATGTTTAATTTCCAAATGAAAATTACAATCAAAATTGTAATATTAAAATTTAAACACAATCAAAAGTATAAAAAATGATAATGAAAAAGAAAGGTGGAAATATAACCATAAATGAGAATAATAATGATATATAGTTGATCCAAGATACTCAAAAGAGGCTGAAAAATGAACCGTCTCTATTTGATATGAGAGACCTATCTTTCAGATACATCCAACAAACCCATCCACTACTAGGGATCATACACTATATCCAAGTGATACTTTTCGAAAAATTGTATCTTGAACCATAAAATCTTAACATACTATGTGCATTGTATAGGGTGTGAGAAATAAAGTCTAGTTGTTATCCTATCCACACATCATGTACAACCATTAAAAAATAAATCCATTTCAAGATAGTTAAAAATACATATATAAAAGTACTATTTTACCTTTATAACAAAAAAAGGAAATATAATATCATTATATTAGACCATTCCATCACTAAAATTAAATTATTTAACTATTTTTAAGTAAAACTAATTTGGGTAATCAAGAAGAAGAAAGAGTGAAAATGAATGTATTTATACTAATCTTAAACCTTTCTTTGAAAACATCCAACCTTAGTTAACATTAAATACTAGTCCATGTTTTAATAATAACTTTAACTTCTTTTATAATTACATTGATAAAAGAACATTCTTCCTTTAAATAAACTTTTTTTTCAAAATATAAATTAAAAATATTCGAAACAATTTTACATTGAAGTAATTTATATTTACTTTAACAAATTACCATTTTATTAAAACAATTAGAAATAAACTCTACACTTTAACCTAAATAATTCACTACCAAGTATAACCAAAGGAATAATACATCAATCATAAATATAAATAAAGTATCCATATTTTTTTTAATTCTCCCAATAAGTAATATTTAAATCTCAACTTTCATGGGAACGTATAGGAGCATTTGAGACAATCTAGGAAATGAAAATAACAGAATCCTTATAATTGAAATGGATAATGTGATCAGACTTCCTATACACTCATTTTTAACATCCCGACCTAACTAAGAGGAAAAATCCCCTAAGTAGAGAGAAATAATAAGTGGGATCCCAATTGGAAGATGATAGTCATGGCTAGAAAAGTACTCATATATATATTTCCCACCTAGAAACCTAGGGTTTCCCATGAAATATAAATGTAGGTGAGAAATAAAACAAACATATAGAAATATTATAAATAAAGAATAAATCAAATATATGTAAATATGAACCTGACCTCTGATCAACTTTGATTGAATTATCCCTTTATATCAAGAGTATCCATGTAACAACTTTGATCAATAATCAATTTAAATCAAATAATATCAAAACTTTTACACAAACACACACTCCATATTTTAACTTTTATACAAATAACATCAAGGGGCTCTCTTAAAGGGTACATATTAACCAAAACAAGTCAATATATAATCAAATAGATATTATATTTTGTAAAAATAATGAAATTAAAAAACAACACACTTCAAATTCACCCTAAACATCTTATTAAATATCTAAAAAGCTAAAGTGGTGTTTGTTAATAGAAAATTGATTTAAAAAAGTTGAAGAATATCCTAAAACTTTTTAAAAACATGAAAAAATGATATTAAGTCCTTATAAATAATATTAATTAATTTTATAAAATATACCCTTATTAAATCATGAAATACATGGGTTTTTAATATAGTAAACCCTTAGTTTTCATGGATTAAATGAAAATATATTTTTAACATCTAAACATTAAATTCCAATTTAAACTGTGGGAAAATATAAGTAGAAACCAATTATATTTTTCATATGTTTAAGGTTTATATTTAATATAAATTTTATATCATTGAAAACATGGAATAAAAAGAAGGAAGTACTCTTGGTTTCATTTTTAGAAGAAAGTGAATAGATAAATCTAATGTGACTTTTATAGAGGTACTACAGAATCCTCTATGTATAAAAATGAAGCTTGAAAAACCCTTAGATAAATATTTTATAACCAAAAAGAAACTACCAAATCAAATATAGTCAAGAAAAAATTATACCCTCCATGGTTATGGAGAAGATGAAACTTAAAGAATGTAGGAAGAAGAGGGAACATAAAAGATGAGAGGATAATTTTTAGAACCACTCACCTTGAATAATCATTCCCAAAAAAGAAGAAATCCCATTTAGAGAGCCAAAGGATATAGGTAACCACAAGTGGATATTCTCTGGGGTCAAGTTATATTAATTGGAGTCCGTGGTGAGGATCATAACATATAAAAATCATAGAAAAATAAAAAACAAAATTTAAATTAATGCACAGTTTGGTTATAATATTATCCAAACGTTGTTAAAACCATTAATATGTTACTATAAGGTCATTAATTTTTTTTCCACACAACTATAAAAACTATGCTACAACCAGGCCTTGGCCACTAGACAATACTTTCACCCCTTAATGGTTTACTAAAATTGTTAGTGTAATAGTAGAGTCTGGAAAAACTACAAATGTTTCCAAATTTAGCTTCCAAAATTAAAAACCAAAGTTAAATAAATAATATAAAAAATATTTACTTAAAATTGACTTAAATGGTGTCACATCATCAATCCCATAAATAATGTTATTTTATTCTTAACTCCAAATGGCATCATAAAAAAAATAAAAGTATCCATACTGACATTGAAAGATGATCTTTAAAATGTCCTCATATTTTAATCACATCCTAAGGTATTCAAATTAAAAATATGTCTTTAATAACCATCCTTCATCTTTTAATTAATGAAATTTATCATCAATCAAATGTAGTGGATACAAATTCTTTAACATTACTTGGTTCAGTCATTCATAGTCAATACATAGAATCAATATAATATTTATCTTCTTGATAAATAATATTGAAGATACCCATCAAGATACACTAGGACATATAAATCCTTTCTATAAAAAATTGTCTATTAGTATACCCATATCTCCTAAATATGCCAGTATGATATGATATTCCTATATAGTAATATGTGGTATGCCTGGGTCTAAATCTATCCTAAACTCAATTTTATACTGAAAAGTTAAAATCATCACTTCTATTGAACCTCTATAAGTTTGTGTCATATTTTTAATAAAAAATTTTGAATGGGTGATATGATTATTTTAATATTATTACCGATTCATCCTTTTAGGACTCACGGAGGTGGTATATGTGAGGATCAATTGGATTTTTTTTAAATTGGAGCTTGATTATTATACTTTTTGAAAGTGTTTTCCAAGAAAAGGGTGAGTGTATGGAGTATGAAATAAAGGAATAATGTTCATATATATATATATATAAGGTAATATGATATATTTTGGAGGAGTTTACGTGATGATCCACGAAGATTGTAAGCCAATTGAATAATTTCTTGAAAACCTAGTTGAAGATAAGACTTGAAAATTTAGGAAAGTCATGATTTGTGTAGGATTTATCCAGAAGTTTGTATGAGTCAATTTATAGATATATAAAATTCATTTAAAAGATGTGTATGAGTAATATATTATAAATACGTGTCATTAAATAATTATATATGAGTCATTAGGCCTAATTTTAAAAAATTGGAAATGAAATGGGAGCTGTGTATGAGTCTTTTAGAGATGCATACAAGTTGTTGCCAATAGTGTTTGAGTTAGTTGGCCTTTTTTAATGAGTTATTAATATATGTATGTTTTATTTATTTTCCACTTTTGTGTCATCTGAGACTTTTTATATTTATATTAAGATTTAAGATGGAGGAAACCAAGACTTCGCACTCATCATGGTATAATGGAAGTTTTCCTGTATGAAATATGAAGTCCTCTACTTTTATTTTATCTGGCCATGTTAGACACATAAAGGGTGAAATTGAACTAGACACTAGAGAAACCAATATTCTATATTAATTAAATATAGGTAATTTTTCTAGGTTTGTTTTTCATTTTGATTTTTGGAGTGAAAGTAAAAATATACAAGAAGTTGAAGTGTCAAGTGTTCTGAAAGGCATTTTACCTAGAGAAGAACTGAGCCACACCATAGTGATTAGGTTGAGAGTGCTTCAACTATATATATTCCAATCCATGGGAAGAAATTAAATTTTATATGGTCTAATATTTTGGAATCATGGCCAAGATTTTTTTGAGAATAAAATATGAGATATCTGCTGAATTTGGTGGATCTATTTGTTGACAAAGTTGCATGCTAATAATGAAGAAGATGCACCTAATATTTCCAGTTTAAGGTGTTGTTTCAAATAGTAATAAATGGTGTAGAATTAAATTACTTTAGCATAACATATTATAAAATTTTCACAGATAATGCATATTACAGTGTTGAGAGGGAATAGAAATGATTCACCCCTACTTAAAATTAAAAGGAACCGACTGTGATGGATATTAGGGAGAGAAGATCCTCACTTATGTATATTAAATATCTCATTAAAAGGGTAGAAATATGAGTGAATATTCATATTGATACATTTGTATTTTTAATAATAAAGATACTATAATAATAACTTTATCAAATATATGAAGAATGATAGAGATATGTATTCTACTATACAAATCATAACACTCATAAATAGAAGAGTAGAAACTCTCAACAAAATATTCCTTAAAGAAATACTTATGTCAATGTATAAGGAAAGTATACAATTCAAAAGATAAATTTTTATAGTGAAGAGTACGTATTTGTAATGGTGTAACAAGGGAAGAAAGGAATTCTATTTAAAATATTATAAAGGTGTGTTTTGGATTCACACTAGAAGGTAGAAGATGGTTCTTCTTGAAGAAGAGTTTGTAATACACCTCTAAAGGGATAACCACTGGTGATCAATAGTGTATCCATCTATAATTGAGGATTAATTTATCCTCATATCTATTTATAAATATTAAGGGACCGATATGCCTATAAAAAATGGGTGGTCTTAACCATGAGTAGTGCATGAAAGAGGATGAAGTGTTGTATACCTTGGGAGAGGAGTGATCTTGTCCCTAAACTATATTTTGAGGTAGTGATCCTAGACATGGGGTAACCAAAAACTTTTTATCTCTGATGAATTTTTGTCAGCCAAATGTATTTTAGTGCATCATCACATCACTGATAACGTTATCCTTAGATCAGAACAGTGTTGGAAAACTAAATAAAAATCATTTCATTAGTGATATTTCAGCAAGGTTAAATGAGAATAAATTGGTTGAACATAGTTCCTACCAATTTAGGAATAATATTATAAAGAAAAGTAAAAAATTAGGGATAAAAATGATTTAAAAATTTGTTCCTTGATTCAACCCATCTTAGGGTGACCTGGGAATCTAATAATTGGTATCAAATCCTAAAAGGTTCTAAATTTGTAATCAACATCTAAAGTTGATTTTATATTATTACACAAATGGATTCAATAAATAAACTACCATTTTTCAATGTTGTTAATTTCCAAATTTTAAAAAATGAGTTTATTATATACAAGTAGGAATTTACGGATGTCCCCAATAAAGTTTTTCAAGAAGGAATTGTTTTGTTGAGTTAATATAGAGCCGTATTTTAAACTGATTAATGAAACCTAGATATGAATGCATATATCCAGAATGTAATAAAGGGTTATCTTATAGAATATGTATATATGAAGATTTATTACATCGAGTTCTCTGAAAATAAGTGTATGTATCTATATGATTTACTTGGCAATGAATATATATTGAAAGGAGTTCATAATTCTAGACATAATGACAATCTAGATGAAATTTTTTTCACATATAAAGGTAATAAGAAGAAAAGTAAGGGGAGTAATCTAAAAATATTAGATCTCTAATAAACGTAATAAATTATAAATATTTTATTATATCTTATTCTAACCTTGGTTTGGAATAAATATGTGAACCAAAAAATCTAGACTCTACTATGGAGATGAAACGAAGATGTGATTGTATTGATGAAGAGGCTATAATACCATGTTTCCAATTTGGGGAGTGTTTCTGATGTGTCCAAGATGATATACCAACATTAAAAGAAAATATTTAATAGTGGGAACTCATGCAAGAAGTTTATTATGATATCATATAATATTTATCTCTATAAAAGAAAAGGAAAAATAGAGAGGAGGTGGCCTAAAATTTTGACATGAATAAAATTAGATCTAAGATGAAGGAACAAAGAGAGAAGATTAAAGAGATTTTCTAGTAGATAATAAAATATATGAACACAGAAAAGGAATTTAAGGTAAGAATTATTTTATTTATAACCTAATTTGAATAAATAATACAATATAGTATGACAGTTTCTTGAAGTTTAAAAGAAATTTCTGTAAAAATAGAGGAGAAATATGAAAAAATCAAAGAACTTGTGGAGAGTATGAACACCTAAAATGAGAATATGATGACAACTTAAAAGGAAATATTAATATTTATATGTTTATTCACTCCAAATGAGTATCAATAAATCTATAAGGGAATAAATACCCAAAGCTTGGGTATTATTTTCTCTACAAAACAATGGAGTAGGAGGTGGTTGACACACGCATATCACGTATGGAACAACCCAAACTTTTATTAATGGAATTTAAACTTATTATAATTATGGTATATAGTATAAAACACACATATAAAATATATAACCCAATAAAATAATTATTCTCATGAATGGAGAAAAAAGTAAGTGGTATTTATGGAAATTAGGGAACATATACCAATGGAATAGTAACCTGACCGTTTAAATAGTAAATGACCATTATGAATAGTAATATGTTCAATAGAATAGTAACATCACCTATTAAATTATAAATAAAAGTTAGTAAACTGATAAATGAAAATATGATATATTTTTATAATGAAATAAGTAAATAAATGTTTTTAGATTGATAAATTAAGTATTTCCATTTTTGTAAAACATAAATGTTTATTTAAAACTATATAAATAATATAATGATTTAAAATAAATTTTATTTTCATAAAATATATTAGTAAGTTAATATTTTTATGGGTTTTAATTATAATATAATTTTAGGAGTCCTTAATTAATTTTTCAAAGGTTCAAAAAAATCAATTATAATCTTTAAATTAGTATTTTCTGAATAAATGATGATTTTATATAAAAATTAAATTTTTCATATTTAGAAAATAATTTTCATAAAATGGAGTCCATTTGGGAAATATATATGCTGAAAAATGGTTATGGTTATTTTTTTGGTATTTTTCTAAAATAGTTGAATTTTTGGTGATATTGAAATACGGTAATTTATGATAAAAGCTAAATACAAGAATTTTTGGAGTCATGAATGATGTATGGATAATGTAAAACCAAAATATAGAAATATAATTCATTATTTAAATTATTTATTGATAATTATAAAATCTATTGATAGTATTCATCCAAAATAATAAACTAATGAATATAAAAATAAAAATAACCCTCTCCCCACCCTATAAATACCACCCCTTAAAATATCTTCTCTTCACACCTTCCAAGAATTTTATCTTGTATAAATTATATATAATTACTTTCCCAAACATCTTACTCATGTTCAAGATCTATTGGTCTCAACAAAAGACCAAATTTAAGTTCTTTAAGGAGGCGCTCAAGGAGAAGATATTCAAGAGGTAAAATCCTCCTTCATTCTCTATTAATTTTTTTTATTCTCTCCTCACCTCCCCTATCCAAAGAGGAATGATAACTACATTATTATATATATACTTTAATTTTATTATGTTAATGGAATATCCATGATCATAACTCTTCTCCTCTCCTTTTCTTCAAAAAAAATGAAAACATCATCTGTGATGTGTTGATTCACCGCCTTCATGGATGATGAGTTTCCATTACCACCTTCAAGGCTGGTCATAAATCCATTATTATAATAAAAATAGAATTTAATATTCATATTAAAAGTTTTTTAATGTTCTATGACTAATTTATAAACATAATATTTATTAAAACCAAATTATTTTGGGATAGATGGAAAAACCGCCAAAATAAACTAACAATCTATCATTAACGTTTTATCTAATGAATCATACTCTTTTAAAAAATGATATATAAGACCATTTAAACTTATGTATGTTTTATTAATGAAATATAATTTCAATTTAGGAGAATTATTCTCATTTTACACGAACATCCATACTTGTATACAAGTGAACCGATCATGAAAACCATGAAAACAAACACTTCCGGAATGCCGAAATGAAACTCTATAACTCATCAAAATGGAAATAAATGAACTTAATAAAATTATAATAAATAAAATAATTGCATAAAATGTTATTTATTTATTAATTAATGAATTTAATTTTATTATCTAAGATATTAAGTTCAATTGAAAAAAGAATTCATCCATAAGGTAGGGGGATTCTCAAACCCATCTCCCTTTCTTTGGGTTATACATATTTCATGCCAAATTTCAGTTTGTATTTTTAGTTAATATTCCTCAAACATAATTTAATTTTACTTAACTTTTATTTTTTTGGATATACATGTTTCAAATCTGATTATATGAAAAATATAATGAATTTTCCTAAAGAACCCTTATTTACAAAACACATCTTGATTCCTCTTGAGTTATTTATTCTTTGCTCAAGAGCAATGTTTTCTAAACCAAATATGATATTCCTTTTTTTCTTTTGGTAACATAAAAGTTTATTCATGAATGAATTTTTTATAAAATCATTATAAGACCCATTCCTTTCCATGTAATTTTATGGTTATTATTGTTATACATTCTATATGGCATGTATGATTATGAAAATGTTATGATGTGACAGGTGGGACCGAAATTATATATCCCTCCAATGCATTAGGTAATATGATTTTGTAATGGGATAATCTATAATATTCATGACCATGATGATATATTTTTTCATAATGATTATGTTATGGTTATTCATATATGTCATGTGGGAACATGATGCTACCTTTGTTCACAACTTTGTCTGGTATTTTGATCACCAAGACAAGATGTTTTATTTTTATGAATTTACACATTCCATAACTTTATCAAATGTTTCCCTCATGATTTTGATAATTATCCCATGGTTATGGTTTTATTATGATGATGATGATGATTATCACTCATGTTATATTAATTCATGTCCATATTTTTTCTCTTAATGGGATTTTATCTCACCCCATTGATTTATATACTCAGGTGACTACATATACTAAGAAGAAAGTGATCCTTAGTATTATAAAGACAATTTCCGTAAATAGATATTAATGTTTTATTATGTACAAGTTATGTATTTTCCTAATTTTCCCAAGACAGTAAACCTTTAGATATGATATTTGTAATGATATAATGCTGTTTATCTTTAAAATGATGTAATAACCATGTAAGAAAAATCAAGGTCTCTTTAGTTGGTAATAGATCTAAGTTTAGTTAATTTTGGAATTAGGTCTTGAGAACATTAATGAAAACTCTAAGGATTAGATAAAGTATATCTAAACATCCAAGAAGCTTTGTTTTTGAAAACTTCTACACATAGGGATCCCATAAGATATGCCTTTAGAGTTAATTTAACAAAAAATATAAATTATTTATTCATGATTTATTAAATTATGTTTTTTAAAAACCTTATCTATTTTATAAAATGGTGGAAACCAATAGAAACTGAGTCAACAACCTATGTCAAGAAAAAAACAATAATTTAATGAATGACATATCTGATTACTTAAGATGTGGAGTTGAAAACTTCTTGTAAATTATTATCTAACTGTATCAGGATATGAATAATAACCATAACCATACAGGACGCCCACTTTCCCCCAGGAATGAGAAACTTAATATTGAGACTTTTATTTGTAAATGACCACCGAAGTTTAGTGAATCTTATGATCCACTAGTCCTGGAAATTTTGGTCAATTAAATGGAGAAGATATTCTCGACACTTTACTATTCTAAGAAGGAGAGGGTGAATTTATCCATTTATCATTTAGATGGATAAGTTGATCAATGGTGGGAGCTGATTAAGAACACCAATACAAAGGATAAAATAGAAGAGATGGATTGGGAATAAATTAATAAAATATTTCTTAACATGTATTTCCCCTGAGAAGGAGAGGGTGACTTTATGCCATGGGTTTTGTTATGAACAATGATTGAAAAATAGAAAGATTCTTTAGTGGTTTAAAAACACACCTTTTAAATGCTTCACATATTTGAGAATTTGGGAGTTATGAAAAAGTTGTTCGATGTGCTCTCAAAGTGAAGATGGAGTTTGGAGAATGATCCATGGATTTGGAGATAAGAGGTGAAAGATGGAGTTTCAATATGGATGATCTATTGGAAAAGGTAGACAGAAGTCTAAACCACTCACATGTCAAAAATTTGGGATGAAGCATCATGGGAACTACCTCAAAGGGATAGTAAAATTATATAATTGTTGGAGATAAGTCCACCAAGCTCAAGAATGTCATTGATACATGAAGATATTAACTATTGTGATGGAGGAAAGGAGAGGACCACCCACTGTTCAATTCTTTAATTATAGGGAGAAAAGTAACTATTCAATCTAGTGCACTAAACATTGATTCCTTGAGGGTAATCAGTTCCCACAATCACCAAATCCAAGGGTGAAAGCGAAAGCTTATCCTATCACTACTGCTGAAGTGAAGCAATAAAACGAATTCCTACAAGGTACTCTTCCTATTCACTTAAGGATGGAAAAAGTCTTATTTGGTTATATTTCTACACATTCCTTTATATCCTGTAAGTTTTCAAGAAATATTGAATTGAATCATAGATACCTTGAAGTAGGGATATTAGTAAAAAAAATAGTGGTGCAATAATTTAAACCCAAGTGTTGGAATAGTCTCCTACTAGCGTATATGGTAAGATTCTTCCAGTGAATCTCGTAATAATTCCCTTGGTGGAATTTTATGCTATAATGGGAATGGATTGGATCTTGTTATATATAGAACACATTAATTTTTTGAAAAATGAAATATCTTTTCATATTCCAAATCATCCCATGCTCTTATACAACTGAAAGGAAGATCATGAATCTTCTTTGGAAAATCCCTCAATGGTGTGGGTGTTGATACCCTGTGAAGAAGCATACCTGGAACAAATGGATCCATCAAAGGAAATAATCTAACTTGAGGAAATTCCATTTATTAGGGAATAAATTGATGTATTTCCCGATGAGTTACCTAAACATATACTAGATCATGAGGTAAATTTCTCAATAGATATTATACCTGGAGCCACTCCAATCTCAAAATGTCCCTACCAGACGACCCCTATCAAACTGGGGGAGTCAAAGAAGCAGATATAAGAACATTTTTACTGGGGTTTTATACTCCCCAGTGGGGTGTTCTAGTGAATTTCATAAAGAAAAAGGATGGATCAATGCGGCAGTGTATCAATTACCAAAAGATCAATAAGATCACCATAAATAAAAATTATCATCTTCCAAGGATTTATGACTTATTCAATAAAATATGAGGAGATCAATACTTCTCAAATGTGGATATTCATTCTGGATATCATTAACTAAAGGTGAAGAAGGATTATTTTCATAAGGTTACTTTCTGTACATGGTAGAGGCACTTTGAGTTCCTAGTGATGCCCTTCAGGCTTACTAATTCCCCTGTAATCTTAATGGATTTGATGAATGTAGTATTTAGAGATTTCCTTGAAATTTTTTGTTAGTGTTTATCGATGATATTATTATATAATTAAAGAGTAAAGAGGAATATGAAGAAAATTTAAGGATTGTGTTGGAAATAGTAAGGAAGGATAAACTTTATGGAATGTTCAAAAAGTGTGACTTTTGGATGTGACATGTCACATTCTTGAGGAACATGATCACAAGTGAGGGAATTTTTGTGGTCCCTTAAAAAAAAAAGGTAACTGAGGAATGTCTTAAACTCACTAGTGTCATAAAAATCAATAGTTTTCTTGGATTAATTGGGTACTGCCAATGTTTTGTGAGGAATTTATCATGATTTTCTAACCCTCTAACTGAGTTAACATGGAATGGGGTAAATCCTATTTCGTTATAAGAATAAGGGGAAATCATAAAGCAACTAAAGAGTAGGTTAATCACTGTACTAGTACTCACACTACTAAAAAGTGGAGAAGGTTTTCTGAATTCATCAAAAGGAAAAAGTGCGATATGGGTTGTGGTGGATTGACTCAACAAGACTTACCACATTATTTATATTCAGGAAGAATTATCACTTGAACAACTTGCTAAGATAAATGTGAAGAAAGTGGTGAGGATATATGGAGTTCCAATTTCAATCACCTCTGATCATGATCCAAGGTTAATATCTAAATTTTGGATAATTATTCAACATTATTTGAGTACTGAATTGAATATAAGCATGAACTATCACCCGTAAAATCATGGCCAATCTGGAAGGACTATTCAGATACTCGAGGACATGTTAAGAGCCTGTACAATGGAATCCAAAAGAAGATGGGATTAGTATATCCCATTGGTTTAGTTATCATATAACAATAATTTCAACTCGAGTATCAAAATGGATCAATAAGAAGAGATGTAGAACTCCAACTTGTTGGGATAAAGTTAGAGAATAAAAGCTACTTGGACCTAAACTTGTGTAAGAGACAACAAAGAAGGTTCAAGAAATCCAGTAACATATCAAAGCTTCTCAAAGTTGGAAAAATAGATATTATGATAATCATCAAAGGGACTTGGAGTTTGATGTTGGATATAAAGTATTATTTTGAATATCACCACAGAAAAGAGTCATGCAGTTTGGAAATAAAGGTAAGCTTAACCCAAGTTACATTGATACCTTTGAGATTATCGATCACATAGGAGAAGTGGCCTATTGACATGCAGTTCTACAAAGGTGGTACAACTAGAGAATTACCTCTCATATGAAGAGGAGATAGTGAAGATCTTGTTCCAAAGAGAGAATGCACTACACAAAAAGGCAAATCAACTTGTAAAAGTGTTGTGGAGGAACCAAAAGTATGAAGAGGCAACATTATAACTGGGGGAAGCGATTAAGGAGAAACTTCCTCACCTTTTTTCAGCATAGTACGTAAAGCGAAATTTTAAGGGTGAAATTTCAAAAGGGGGGAAGAATGTAATGATCCAAACATTTGTCAATTGAATTCAACCTTCTTATAATTATGATATATAGTATAAAACAAAAAAAATAACATAGCGAACCTAATAAAATCACTATTCTCATTAATGTAGAAATAAATAAGTGAAATTTATAGAAATTAAGGAACCTAAACTGATGGAATAGTATCCTAATTGTTGGAATAGTAACATCATCATTAGGAATAGTAATCCATCCAATAGATTATTAACCTCACCTATGAAAGTATAAATAAAATATAGGCATCATATAAATTAAAATATGATAAATTTATATCATGAGATAAGTAAATAAATGTTGTAAAAATAATAAATTAAGTGTTGGTATTTTTGTAAATAATAAATGTTTTTAAAATTTGATAATTAATATAATTATTTAAAATAATGTTTATTTTAATAAAATATATTCATAAATTAATGTTTTAATGGGTTATAATTATAGTATAACTTTATGATACCTCAATTAATTTTTAAAATAGTCAAAAAAATCAATGTTAATATTAAAAGTGATATTTTTCAAATAAATGAGGATTTTATGTAATGCCCCGAACCCATTTACCCAGAGTCGATGCATTATTATATAACATTGGCATGATCACAAAAGATCAAGTCCCAAAAGACTGATTAGTTTAGTATCCTGGGAATCAGACGAGACATTCATATGTCTTACATTACATGATAAAATGAAAAAATACAACAACATATTATCTCCATAGACCACAATCATATCCCCTCATACTATCCCTAAATGTCATTCATAAAATACTTCTTCACATCCTAGGAAAAATAAAACATAGAAAGGGGTGAGGTCAGATGCCCAGTAAGGATAACAATATAGCGGAAACTTTCATAAATAAGCATAAACATTTAAGGCAATGTATAACTAAAACAAAAGACTTTTAAACTTGAACTTCAGCATAATATGGAAAAAATAAAATGAAATAATTCCATTTACTTATTCACATGGATATTCTACTAGTCAAATATTCATATGCAATATTAATAACCATGTTCATAATGATGGAATGCATAATGCCAGACTATCATAACTACGTAGCCAAGGCCTCATACTAAGACTACAAATAAGATTTTGTCAAGGCTTTGTGCCAAGACACTATTTTGTCTCATGAGACCCACCGATGCATCGAGGAGCTATAGCAGGCTCCACCCGTCACTTACTAAGTCCAATGCATTCCTCATATGAACAGGTTTAAACATAACATAAACATTTGTATTAAAACTAGCATATGAAATGTAAATACTTTCTACATAAACCTTGAATGGTATAAAAAACACATCTATAGTCAAACATATCACAAAACCTTCAATACAATATGGAAGTTTTGTATCAAAATAAATCAACTTAAAATAATCTTAAAATCCATCAAATGATGTTGACATCAATGAAATCAAAACTATTTGAGAGAAATATCTCTTTTTTTGAAATCATTTAAAAGTCACATAATTATAAAATAAAAAATTTACTTTTAAAATATTCTTATAATATTGTAAGGGAAGCTTTGAAGATTTTAGAACGGTGGAAAATAGCCGCACCCACCGTATAAGTTAAAAAAAGACATTCTTACCTTAATTTTGTCGAAATGGTTAAAAGGACCTTGTTTGGAAAACGATGAAAATATGCCTTTATAAATATATTATAAAAAGTCAAACAAGGGTTAAATGAATTTAACCCATATTATGTAAAATAGTAATAATGTTTTGAAAAACATTTTTAAGAAACATAGATGTGGATGATAAAGAGGTCCCAGTAGATAATTATGTATAAACAACCTCGGATAATAAAGAGATTGTGAAATAAACCCTTAACTTGTACTTTTACTTTAACGAGGGTAATTTAACCTCATGTATAACAGTTAAATCATTTTTATTAAATTATACAAGAATCATATACATAAATATGATATCATATATGATATTTTATTATTTATTTGTTAATAATATTTTAGTATTATCGTCGTTTCGGGTGTTAACTGATTTGTTTTTTTATATGCTTTGTTACATAAGCCGTGTTTGTTATGGATAGGTTGTATCTTATTCATATACAGTATGATATCAAGTACTTAAACATTACTTTTAATCATCAAATGAGAATTATTCCGGAATGGATATGATGGGGAAATGAATCTCATCACGTTCGTGGAGACGGTAATCCGTACATACGCACAAACGCTACTTCCATTTCATTTTTCATTTTAAATGGAATAAAAACAAAATTATAAATAGGTATATTATTATTCCAATATAATATAATATCTTATATATGTTACTTAAGTTCATTAAAACCATTCTTTATACGTTCTGTTTACGGTATTAACGAGTCATATCACTTTGAGGGGGCGGTAGTCCGCACTTCCTCAAATGAAATTATTGTATATATATACAAAATGAAATGAATAATGGTATGATATAAAATAGAATTAAAGAATATTATATATAAAATAAATATAATTAATATCATTTTTAATTACAGCTACATCATAATGGACACCATGATAGGTGGTAGGAGATAATTGAACAATCATCGTTTCGTGAGGCGTTTGGTTGCCATCCACAGAAACCTTATGTTCTTCACCCATTAGATGGAGGTGTGTGTAAGTGTGGTTAGAATAATTCTCATAAAAACATACTAGTATATTGAGTATATTTTTGTTGTTACAAAAGAAAATAATAAAAAGAGTTTAGGGGTTGGAGAAGTAAAATAAATGAAAAGAAGTTAAGAGAAATCATTACCTTTAATTTGGGTAACTCCCTTTGGTTTGAGAAAAAAAGGACTCTTGAAGTGCTTTATGCCTAATTTAAGGCTTATAGGAGGAGGGGAGGGATGTAGGGAGCTTAATTGGGCCGATTTTGGATGAGCCAAAATGCTTTGGAGGTGTGAGGAATTGGTTATAAGTGGTGTCCTTTTATAAGGGGGAGGAGGGGCTCTTTAGAAAAAACTTAAAGTATTAATTTATAATAATTTCATATTCGGTTTATAGTGGCTCCAAAGTTTATTATTCATAGTATAAGGTGGATATGGGTCTAAAAAAACTCAAACAATAGGTTTTAGACTGGTTTGGGTCACTATAGTAACCTTATCTTTTAGATTTAACTCTTAGTTAAATAGTTTGACATTTACCATGTCTCTTTGTATTTTTATGTTATATAGTTAATAAACTTACTATATATTTCCAATAGACCCCCCAGTGGTCCATTAATGATAAAACTATCATTATATAAGTCCTTTGGGAGAAGAATTTATTTTTAGGAAAATAATATCAATTAATAATATAATATTTGTTTTAAAAACTCTTTTATGTCAATTTTGACACTATTAGGTTCTTTGTTTTTGATAAATTCAAAACAAAATTATTACTTCCAATAAAATTCATATAACCAATAATAATATGTCATATTAACCTATAAAATTATTGTAATTCATAAACAGTCTCAAATTACATTTATTTAGATATTTATAATATCAATTATTTTAATATTTCACTAATTAGGTAATTACTGCATCACCATTGTGTCATAAATATATTAAATTATTTAATGTATAAAAATTATAAATAAAATACCAGTATGTATTAAATCTATTTATATTTCTAATTAATATTTATAATCGAATTTATCTTCTCTATAACCCCATATAAAAAATGTTTTAGTTATTAAACATTGATTTTAACTCTTTTAACTCTTCTTTGAATTAAATAATAATAAATGTCCTAATCTAATACAAGTGGACCAAAGAGGTTCATATTTTATTCATAAGATTGTCTTTGGTCTAATTATACTTATCCAATAGAATTAGGACATGTGTTAGGGTAATAATAATATCATTTTTACCCTTAATTACCCTATTTACTTTTAACCGTGGTAAATAAAAGTAAAAGTTATTATTCACCAATTTTTTTTATCAAATTGAACCACATTTTACTCCTTGATAATAACCGAATGTCTCTAATTTTATAAATTCCACTCACAGAAGTGTTAAAATTATGTTTTATGTGAATTTTCAAACTCTCATAGGAGATGGGAAAAAGATGGTGAAAAGTTCAATAAAATTTTTATATATCTAAAATTATTATAAACTGACTCCAATGAATTACATTGAACTTATATAGGTATTAAGTATCTATTTTGACCTAAAATAAATTTAAATAAACTGAATAATTATTTAAATAAAAATTTGGTTTTAAACTATAACTTAGTGTTTTTCACTATTCATCAAAATATTAAAAGTTTTCAGAAAAATACCAAAAATTTACCCTAAGATAATTTTGATATTCAGAATTCAATAATGAAGTCTATTTTACCAAATTCAAAACATAGAAGTTTCATTTATTAATTTAAAATTAATTCCCGCTATCAAAACCAGAAGGCATATTTTTAAGAAATAATAACTATCAAAAGTTTGACACTTGTTTATGTCCAATTTCAAAGTGAAGTTACTTACAATGAACATCATTGGATTAAATGGTAAAAATATAATCTATTTATACTTCCAAACCATTAAAATGTATAATTTAACAATATAAATTATTTTGATTTAAAAAGTTGTTTTCAGTTAAAATATAGTATTTTCACTATTCACCCAAATACCAAAGTTATCTAAAAAACACCAAAACTTTATCGAAACTTAATTATTATGACCCGTTTCTAAAGAATAAGTTTATTTTGTCAAATTGAATATATAAAAGTTTCAAATATTGGATTTAAAAAGGCTTCGCCATTAAAAGGTGGTAAAATTGCATTTTTTGAAAAATACTTCTTTTATCCGAAAAAATGTATATGTTATAACATTATGTCTAAGAAACTCATAATATGGATTATAAAATTATAAGGATTATATAAAGTTCAAAATTCAGTTAATACTATTCATGACTACTTTTGAACGACTTGTTTGGTAAGTCATGGTGCGCTAGAACACGATGTTGCGTGTAGTGAAAGTTATTGAATTACTTTGAAGAAATAACGTACTATGAAATCTTGGGGTGTTACATTCTTCCCTCCTTCAACAAATTGTGTCCTCGCAATTTGAAATTATTTTTCAAAAATAAAAGGCTGAAAATAGAAAATACCTTTGGGAAAACCCACATCAGAAATTAGGTTAATAAAATTTAGTCTTGATAAGAGGAAAAGTGAAATGAAGGGGTCACCACCAAATTATGATATCGATTAGGAGAACATTGGTGGAAATTAGAGACATATAATTGGAGTAAAAACGTAAATATTTATAGGATTGAGGTTATCAATCACAAACTAGTGTAAAATTGAGGGCCCTAAATTGATCAATATATGATGATTTAAAATACCATCGGTTCAACAAAACATATGGTATTAGGATAACACATTTTTTGTTTTAATATCCCTTCACTAAAGTATAGGAATTAATTTCTTCATAGAATAAGAGAAGAAGAAAAATATATACTTGATAAGTAGAGTCCCATCTTTTAACTAATTTCTACCACAAACTCATCTTTCACTCTAAAAGATAATAGAACTTAAAAATAATATTATATTTATCCTATTCGTATAGGGTAAAAAAAATTAATTTATCATTCATCTACCAATTTTTTTTTTTAAAAAAAGACTACATTATTCAATCCAGGACATCACGTGGGCCAGTGGTAGGTGATACACCCTTATCGCCCTTCTGTTGCGGGTTCATGTCTCGCGGCCTTACCAGACGCGACGGGTTGCCGCCCAACCTCCAGGTTATCCTTTTATGGCAATCCAAAAATAATCTCAAACTGGAATTATCCAAAATACTTCTATCCAAACTCACAGTCCAAAATTTATAAGGAAAGCAAACACAATGAAGATACTTTTTTCCATGTAATAACATGTGAACACCTTCATCATGTATTCTTTTAAAACACTACAACATCCTGAATTACCATAAAACCTCATTGATTACATTCATGATCCCTTATTACTTATAGAATACTGGATATAATCCTTCTATCCAAAAATGTTGTAAACTCCAACAATGATGGAATATACAAATCATTAATCAGTTTCAAGGTAGTCAAGAATATCCAATATAATTTATCCAAATCAATCATGTATTATTCCAAAGTCACTACCTCAGTATCCGAACCATATTATGGTTTATCTTTCTCTCAAGCATATATTTTCTAAAAAATTATCCTGCTATTGAGTCACTTTTCTTGGTTCCACACAATCTCAAGTCCTTAATGAAATAGTACTATAGTATAATCCTTATATACTCTATAATTATTATAACCAGTACATTGTTGATACAGCACTCAAATGACATGATTCTCTAATAACAACATAAGAACTATAATCATTCCTCCTCATCTGTGGTAGTATCATAACTTGATTACTATACAATAACATCATTTGGGGCATACTCTGATGATTTGGACATTGGTACGCGTAGTGTCCCAACTCCTTACAGATGAAGCATTGTATATTTGAAACCTTTTTCTTACCCTTGTAGTCACGTACATGGTGTCCTTTTTCTCCACACTTATAACAAACTCCCATTCCCTTCAGGCAAGTTCCAGGGTGTTTCTTCCCGCAGTTATCACATATGGGAAAATTATTCTTTTCCCTCTTCCCTTTATCCATATTTATCTCTTACATCATTTTCTTCTCTTGCTTCCCTTCAAATCCATATGACTCAGAGAATTCTTTACTTATCTTATTAACACATGATACTATTTGTTCATATGTTGAGAATACATGGGAGACCATTTCCCTTCTAAATATTGGCTTAATACCGTGAAAAATATGATCCTTCTTACTCTTTGGATCATACATATTGCTGGAGTTCACATTCCTTCTACTGGGTGCCATTTCTATACAATGGAATACACTAGGTCTGTTTATGAATTGTAATGAATAATTCCAAGCTTGTAAAATACCTATCGTAGACTAAACAGTTTGTGGATATAATCCATAAAAAAATGTTTTCTTTGAGTAATTATATACTCAAAAAACCTTCATAATGGTTTATAAATAAAATGAGAATTATCCGAATCATATCCCCCGGGAGTTTCGTAACAAAGAGTGCAGCAAGGCTGGTTGTTGTGCACCATTTCCCATTCGATTCTAGCTCAAATTGGTGTTTTCAGGTTTTACCCTTAGGTACATCTGTGCCAGAGCCGCCTCTACCTGCTCGTATCCAAACAAGGATGTATTGCTCGGAAAATCCACAAAATCTCTACAATACCAAAATTCTAGGAAGTTCTTCTATACTAATCCTCAAAGTCCATATTTGGTATATGTGCTCTAATCAGAGTTTATCTAAATCTAGCTTCCAAGGTTTGTACTAAAATTTCTCTGATACCAACTATAATTCCCCGAACCTAGTTACCCAAAGTCGGTGCATTGTTACATAACATTGGCATTATCACAAAAGATCAAGTCTCGAAAGACCGATTAGTTTAGTAGCCTTGGAATCACTAGATACATTCACATGTCTTACATTACATGATAAAATGAAAAACTACAACAACATATTATCTCCATAGACCACACTCATATCCCCTCATACTATCCCTGCTGGTCATTCATAAAATAATTCTTCACATCCTGGGAAAAATAAAACATAGAAAGGGGTGAGCTAAGATGCCCAATAAGGATAACAATATAGAGGAAACTTTCATAAACAAGGATAAACATTTAAGGCAATGTATAACTAAAACAAAAACCTTTTAAACTTGAACTTCAACATAATATGGAAAAAATAAAATGAAATAATTACATTTACTTATTCACATTGATATTATACTAGTTGAATATTGAAATGCAATATCAATAACCACTTTCATAATGATGGAATGCATAATGCCAGACTATCATAACCACGTAGCCAAGGCCACGTGCAAAGACTACAAATAATATTATGTAAAGGCCTCATGACAAGACACTAGTTTGTCTCATGAGACCTGCCGATGCATCGAGGAGCTATAGAGGGCTCCGCCCGTCACTTACTAAGTCCAATGCATTCCTCATATGAACATGTTTAAACATAACATAAACATTCATATTAAAACTAGCATATGAAATGTAAATAATTTCTCTATAAACCTTGAATGGTATAAAAATAACACATCCACAGTCAAACATATCAAAAAACCTTCAATACAATATGGAAGTTTTGTATCATAATAAATCAAATTCAAATATGCTTAAAATCCATCAAAGGATGCTGACATAGATGAAATCAAAACTATTTGAGAGAAATATCTCTTTTTTTGAAATAATTTAGAAGTCACATAATTATAAAATAAAACATTTACTTTGAAAATATTTTTATAATCTTTTAAGGGAAGCTTCAAAGATTTTACAATGGTGGAAAATAGCTGCACCCGCTGTATATGTAAAAAAAAGATATTCTTACCTTAATTTTGTCGAAAAGGTTAAAAATGACTCTGTTTGGAAAACGAAAGAAGCATTCCTTTATAAAAATCTAATAAAAATTAAAAAAAAGGGTATAAATGACTTTAACCCATATTCTGTAAAATAGTAAGAATTTTTTGAAATACATTTTTAAGAAACATGGATGTGGATGATAAAGAGATCCTAGTAGATAATTATGTATAAACAACTTCGGATAATGAAGAGATTGTGAAATAAAACCTTACCTTGTACTTTTCCTTGGTCGTGGGTAGTTTAACCTCCTGTATAATAGTTAAATAATTTTTATTAAATTATACAAGAATCATATACATAAATATAATATCATATATGAACTTTTAATATTGCTTTGTTCATAATATTTTAGTATTATCGCCTTTTCAGGTGTTAACTGATTCGTTTTCCTTTATATGCTTTGTTACGTAAGCCGTGTTTGTTATGGATAGGATGTATCTTATTAATATCCAGAATGATATCATGTAATTAAACATTAATTTTAATCATCAAATGAGAATCAATATTGAATGTATATTATGGGGAAATGAATCTCATCTCGTTCGTGGAGACGGTAATCCGTACGTACACACAAACGTTACTTCCATTTCATTTTTATTTTTAAATGGAATCAAAACAAAATTATAAATAGGTATAATTTTATTCCAATATAATATAATATCTTATATATGTTGTTTAATTTCATTAACACCATTCTTTATACATTCCATGCATGGTATGAACGAGTCATATCACTTTGAGGGGGCGGTAGTCCGCACTTCCTCAAATGAAATTATCGTATATATATAAAACATGAAATAAATAATGGTATGATATAAAATGGAATTACAAAACCTTATATATAAAATAAATATCATAAATATCATATTTAATTAACGTTCCATCATAATGGCCACCATTAGTGGTGGTAGGAGATAATTGAACAATCATCATTTCGTGAGGCGTTTGGTTGCCATCCAAAGAAACATTATGTTCTTCACCCATTAGATGGACGTGTGTGTAAGTGTGGTTCAAATACTTCTCAAAACAACATCCTAGTATATTGAGGATACTAGTGTTGTTACAAAATAAAATAATAAAAAGAATTTAGGGTTTGGAGAAGTAAAATAAAAGAAAATAAGTTAAGAGAAATCGTTACCTTTAATTTTGGTAACTCTCTTTAGTTTGACCCAAAAAGGAATCGTGAAGTGCTTTTTGCCTAAGGTAAGGCTTCTATAGGGAGTATATGGATGTCAGGAGCTTAATTGGGCAGTGTTTGGATGAGTTAAAAGGCTTTAGAGGTGTGAGTAATTGGTTATAAGTGATGTCCTTTTATAAGGGGGAGGAGGGGCTCTTTAGGAAAAACTTAAAGTATTAATTTATAATAAATTCCTATTCGGTTTATAATGGATAAAAAGTTAATTATTCAAAGTATAAGGTGGTTATGGGTGGAAAAACCCTCAAACAATAGGTTTTATGTAGGTTTGTGTCATTATAGTAACCTTATCTTTTAGATTTAACTCTTAGTTAAATAGTTTGACATTTATCAGGTCTCTTTGTATTTTTATATTATATAGTTAATAAACTTAATATATACTTCCAAGAGACCCCAAAGTGATCCATTAATGATACACCTATCATTATATAAGTACTTTGGTCGAACCTTAGATCTTTAGGAATATAATATCAATTAATAATATAATATTTGTTTTAAAAACTCTTTTATGTCAATTTTGACACTATTGGGTACTTTGTTTTTGATAAATTCATAACAGCATTATTACTTCAAATAAAATTCATATAACCAATAATAATATGTCATACTAAACTATAAAATCATTGTAATTCATAAAAAGTCAAAAATTACATTTATTTGGATATTTATGATATCAATTATTTTAATATTTCACTAATTAGGTAATTACTGCATCACCATTGTGTCATAAATAAATTCAATTATTTAATGTCTAAAAATTATAAATAAAATACCATTATGTAGGAAATATTTTTATCTTTCTAATTAATATTTATAATTGAATTTATATTATGTATAACCCTGTATAAAAAATGTTTTAGTTATTAAAACTTGATTATAACTCTTTTAACTCTTCTTTGAATTAAATAATAATAAATGTCCTAATCTAATCCAAGTGGAACAAAGAGGTTCATATTTTATTTATAAGTCGAATTATAATTATCCAATAGAATTAGGACATGTGTTAGGGTAATAATAATAACCTTTTTACCCTCAATTACCCTATTTACTTTTAACCGTGGTAAATAAAAGTAAAAAGTTACTATTCACTAAGAATTATTTTTATCTTATTGAAACACATTTCACCCCTTAATATTAACCATGTCTATTGTATTTTCTAAATTCCACTCACAGAAGCGGTAAAATTAAATTTTATGTGAATTTTCAAATTCTCCTAGGAGATGGGTAAAAGAGGGTGAAAAGTTCAATAAACTTTTTATATATCTAAAATTATTCTAAAATGACTCCAATGAATTAAATTGAACTCATATAGGTATTAAGTATCTATTTTGAGCTAAAGTAAATATAAATAATTAATAATTATTTAAATAAAAATTTTGTTTTAAACTATAACTTAGGTTTTTTCACTATTCATAAATAATTATAAGTTTTCAGAAAAATACCAAAAATTTACCCTCAGATAATTTTGATATTATGAATTCAATAATGAAGTCTATTTTACCAAATTCAAAACATAGAAGTTTCATTTATTAATTTAAAATTAATTCCCGCTGTCAAAACCAAAAGGCATATTTTTAAGAAATAATGACTATCAAAAGTTTGACACTTGTTTATGTCCAATTTCAAAGTGAAATTACTTAAAATGAACATCATTGGATTAAATGGTAAAAATATAATATATTTATACTTCCAAACAATTAAAATTTATAATTTAAAAATATAAATTATTTTTATTTAAAAAGTTGTTTTCAGTTAAAATATAGTATTTTTCACTATTCACCCAATTATGAAAGTTATCATAAAAACACCAAAACCTTATAGAAACTAAATTATTATGTCCCGATTCTAAAGAAGAAGTTTATTTTGTCAATTTGAATATATACAAGATTCAAATATCAGATTTAAAAAGGCTTCTCCATTAAAAAGTGGTAAAATTCCATTTTTTGAAAAATACTTCTTTTATCTGAAAAAATGTATTTGTTCTTACATTATGTCTAAGAAACTCATAATATGGATTCTAAAATTATAAGGATTATATAAAGTTCAAAATTCAGTAAATACTATTCATAACCGCTTTTGAACGGCTTGTTTGGTAAGTCATGGTGCGCTAGAACTCGGTGTTGCGTGTAGTGCAAGTTATTGAATTACTTTGAAGAAATAACGTACTATGAAATCCTAGGGTGTTACATTATTTCATCCTTCAATAAATTGCATCCTCACAATTTGAATTTTTTTTTTCAAAAATAAAAGGTTGAAAATAGAAAATACATTTGGGAAGACCCACCTCGAAAATTAGGTTAATAAAATTTAGTCTTAATAAGAGGAAAAGTGAAATGAAAGGGTGACCACCAAATTATGATCTCGATGAGGAGAACATTGGAGGCAATTAGAGACATATAATTGAAGGAAAAACGTATATATTTATAGGATTGAGGTCATCAATAACAAACAAGTGTAAAATTGAGGTCCTTAAATTCATCAATCTATGATGATTTAAAATACCATCAGTTCAACAAAACCTATGGTATTAGGATAAAAATTTTTTTGTTTTAAGATCCCTTCACTAAAGTATAAGAATTTATTTCATCATAGAATAAGAGAAGAAGAAAAAAATATACTCGATAAGTAGAGTCCCATCCTTTAACTAATTTCTACTACAAACTCATCTTTCACTCTAAAAGATAATAGAACTTAAAATAATATTCTATTTATCCTATTCATATAGGGTTAAAAAAATTAATTTATCATTCATCAACCAGATTTTTTTTAAAAAGACTACATTATTCAATCCAAGACATCACGTGGGCCAGTGGTAGGTGATACACCCTTGTCGCCCTTTAGTTGAGGGTTCAAGTCTCGCGGTCTAGCCAGACACGATGGGTTGCCGCCCGACCTCTGGGTTTTCCTTTTATTGCAATCCAAAAAAAATATCAAACTCAAATTATCTGAAATACTTCTGTCCAAACTCACAGTCCAAAATTTATAAGGAAGGTAAACACAATAAAGATCCTTTTTCCGTGTAATAACATGTGAACACCTTCATCATGTATTTTTTTTAAAACACTCCAACATCCTGAATTACTATAAAACCTTATTGATTACATTCATGATCGCTTATTCCTTATAGAATACTAGATATACTCCTTATATCCAAAAATGTAGTAAACTCCAACAATGATGGAATATACAAATCATTAATCAGTTTCAAGTTATTCAAGAATATCCAATATAATTTATCCAAATCAATCATTTTTATTCCAAAGTCACTACCTCACTATCAGAACCATATTTCAGTTTATCTTTCTTTCTACCATATATTTTTCAAAAATTTAACCTGCTATTGAGTCACTTTACATGGTTCCACAAAATCTCAAGTCCTTAATGAAATAGTACTACAATATAATCCTTATATACTCCACAATTATTATAACCAGTACATTGTTGATACAACACTCAAATGACATAATTATCTAATAACAACATAAGAAATCTAATCATTCCTCCTCATCTGTGGTAGTATCATAACTTGATTACTATCCAATAACATCATCTGAGGAATACTCTGATGATTTGGACATTAGTTCGCATAGTGTCCCAACTCCTTGCAGATGAAGCATTGTACATTTGAAACCTTTTTCGTACCCTTGCAGTCACGTACATGGTGTCCCTTTTCTCCACACTTATAACAAACTCCCATTCCCTTCAGGAAAGTTCCAGGGTGTTTCTTCCCGCAGTTATCACATATGGGAAAATTCTTCTTTTCCCTCTTCCCTTTATCCGTATTTCTCTCTTACATCATTTTCTTCTCTTGCTTCCCTTCAAAGCCATACGACTCAGAGAATTTTTTACTTATCTTATTAACACATGATACTATTTCTTCATTTTTTGAGAATACATGGGAGACCATTTACCTTCTAAATGTTGGCTTAATACCATGAAAGATATGATCCTTCTTACTCTTTGGATCATACGTATTTTTGGAGTTCACATTCCTTCTACTGGGTGACATTTCTATACAATGGCATACACTAGGCCAGTTTATGAATTTTAATGAATAATTCCATGCTTGTAAAATACCTAACGTAGACTGAACAGTTTATGGATATAATCCATAAAAAAATGTTTTCTTTGAGTAAGTATATACTCATAAACCCTTCATAATGGTTTGTAAATAAAATGATAATTATCCAAAGAATATCCCCCGGGAGTGTCATAACGATGAATGCAGCAAGGCCCATTGTCGTGCACCAGTTCCCGTTCGATTCTAGTTCAAAGAGGTGTTTTCGGGTTTTACCCCTAGGTACATCTGTGCCAGAGCAACATCTACCTTATCCTATCCAGACAGGTATGTATTGCTCAGAAAACTCACAAAATCTCTACAATACCAAAATTCTAGGAAGTTCTTCTATACTAATCCTCAAATTCCATCTTAGGTCTATATGCTCTAATCAGAGTTTCTCTAAATCTAGCTTCCAAGGTTTGTACTAACCTTTCTATGATACCAAATATAATTCCCCGACCCCAGTTACCCAGAGTCGATGCATTATTACATAACATTTTCATTATCACAAAAGATCAAGTCTCGAAAGACCGATTAGTTTAGTAGCCTTGGAATCATTAGATACATTCAGATGTCTTACATTACATGATAAAATGAAAAACTAAAACAACATATTGTCTCCATATACCACACTCAATATCCCTCATACTATCCCTACATGTCATTCATAAAATAATTCTTCACATCTTGTAAAAAATAAAACATAGAAAGGGGTGAGCTCAGATGCCCAGTAAGGATAACAATATAGCGGAAACTTTCATAAATAAGCATAAAAATTTAAGGAAATTTATAACTAAAACAAAATCCTTTTAAACTTGAACTTAAGAATGATATGGAAAAAATAAAATGAAATAATTGCATTTACTTATTCACATGTATATTCTACTAGTCGAATATTCACATGTAATATCAATAACCACTTTCATAATGATGGAATGCATAATGCCAGACTATCATAACCACGTAGCCAAGGCCTCGTGCCAAGACTACAAATAATATTTTGTCAAGGCCTCATGCTAAGACACTAGTTTGTCTCATGAGACCTACCAATGCATCGAGGAGCTATAGCGGGCTCCACCCGTCACTTACTAAGTCCAATGCATTCCTCATATGAACATGTTTAAACATAATATAAACATTCGTATTAAAACTAGAATACAAAATGTAAATACTTTCTCTATAGACCATGAATGGTATAAAAATAATACATCCATGGTAAAAAATATCAAAATACCTTTAGTACAATATGAAAGTTTTGTATCATAATAAATCAACTTCAAATAAGCTTAAAATCCATCAAAGGATGTTGACATAGATGAAATCAAAACTATTTGAGAGAAATATCTCTTTTTTTGAAATTATTTAAAAGTCAAATAATTATAAAATAAAGCATTTACTTTTAAAATATTCTTATAATATTGTAAGGGAAGCTTTGAAGATTTTACAATGGTGGAAAACAGCCGCACCCGCCGTATGAGTTAGAAAAAGACATTCTTACCTTAATTTTGTCGAAATGGTTAAAAAGGACCTTATTTGGAAAATGACGGAAATATTCCTTTATAAACATCTTATAAAAAGTCAAACAAGGGTATAAATGAATTTAACCCATATTCTGTAAAATATTAAGAATATTTTGAAATACATTTTTAAGAAACATGGATGTGGATGATAAAGAGTTCCGCGTAGATAATTATGTATAAACAACCTTGGATAATGAAGAGATTGTGAAATAAACCCATACCTTATACTTTTCCTTGGTAGAGGGTAGTTTAACCTCCTGTATAATAGTTAAATCATTGTTATTAAATTATAAAAGAATCATATATATAAATATTATATCATATATTATCTTTTAATATTTCTTTGTTAATAATATTTTAGTATTATCATCGTTTCGGGTGTTAACTGATTCGTTTTCCTTTATATGATTTGTTACGTAAGCCATGTTTTTTATGGATAGGTTGTATATTATTAATATACAGAATGATATCAAGTACTTAAACATTAATTTTAATCATAAAATGAGAATTAGTCTTGAATGGATATGATAGGGAAATGAATCTCATCACGTTCGTGGAGACGGTAATCCGTACGTATGCACGAATGCTACTTCCATTTCATTTTTCATTTTAAATGGAATAAAAACAAAATTAAACATAGGTATATTATTATTAAAATATAATATAATATCTTATATATGTTACTTATGTTCATTAATACCATTCTTTATACATTCCATGTATGGTATAAACGAGTCATATCACTTTGAGGGGGCGGTAGTCCGCACTTCCTCAAATGAAATTATCGTATATATATGCAACATGAAACAAATAATGGTATGCTATAAAATGGAATTAAATAATCTTATATATAAAATAAATATCCTAAATATAATATTTAATTACAGTTCCATCATAATGTCCACCATGATAGGTGGTAGGAGATAATTGAACAATCATCATTTCGTGAGGCGTTTGGTTGCCATCCACAAAAACATTATGTTATTCACCGATTAAATGGAGGTGTGTGTAAGTGTGGTTCGAATAATTCTCATAAAAACATCCTAGTACATTGAGTATACTGGTTTTGTTACAAAAGAAAATAATAAAAAGAGTTTAGGGGCTGGAGAAGTAAAATAAAAGAAAAGAAGTTAAGAGAAATCATTACCTTTAATTTGGGTAACTCCCTTTGGTTTGAACCAAAAAGGACTCTTGAAGTGATTTCTGACTAAGTTAAGGCTTCTAGGAGTAGGAGAGAGATGTAGGGAGCTTAATTGGGCAGAGTTTGGTCGAGCCAAAAGGCTTTAGAGGTGTGAATAATTGGTTAGAAGTGGTGTCCTTTTATAAGGGGGAGGAGGGGCTCTTTATAAAAAACTTTAAGTATTAATTTATAATAAATTCAAATTCGGTTTATAATGGCCCCAAAGTTTATTATTCAAAGTCTAAGGTGGGTATGGGTCGAAAATAACTCAACCAGTAGGTTTTAGACAGGTTTGGGTAATTATATTAACCTTATCTATTAGAATTAACTCTTAGTTAAATAGTTTGACATTTACCATGTCTCTTTTTATTTTTATATTATATAGTTAATAAACTTACTATATACTTCCAAGAGACCCCCAAGTGGTACATTAATGATACACCAATCATTATATAAGTACTTTGGATGAAACTTATATTTTTAGGAATATAATATCAATTAATAATATAATATTTGTTTTAAAAACTCTTTTATGTCAATTTTGACACTATTGGGTACTTTGTTTTTGATAAATTAATAAGAGCATTATTACTTCGAATACAATTCATATAACCAATAATAATATGTCATATTAACCTAGAAAATTATTGGAATTCAGAAAAAGTCTCAAATTACATTTATTTTGATATTTATAATATCAATTATTTTAATATTTCACTAATTATGTAATTACTGTATCACCATTATGTCATAAATAAATTCAATTATTTAATGTCTAAATATTATAAATAAAATACCATTATGTAGGAAATATTTTTATATTTATAATTAATATTTATGATCGAATTTATCTTATGTATAACGGCATAAAAAAATGTTTTAGTTATTAAACTTTTATTTTAACTCTTTTAACTCTTCTTTGAATTAAATAATAATAAATGTCCTAATCTAATCCAAGTGGACAAAAGAGGTTCAAATTTTATTCCTAAGGTTGTTTTTGGTCTAATTATACTTATACAATAGAATTAGGACTTGTGTTAGGGTAATAATAATATCATTTTTACCCTTAATTACCCTATTTACTTTTAACCGTGATAAACAAAAGTAAAAAGTTACTATTCACCAAAAAATATTTTTATCTTATTGAACCACATTTTACTCCTTGATAATAAATTTGTCCCTAGGATTTTCTAAATTCCACTCACAGAAGTGGTAAAATTATGTTTTATGTGAATTTGCAAATTCTCCTAGGAGATGGGTAAAAGACGGTGAAAAGTTCAATAAAATTTTTATATATCTAAAATTATTATAAACTGACTCCAATGAATTACATTTAACTTATATATGTATTAAGTATCTATTTTTACCTAAAATAAATTTAAATAAAATGAATAATTATTTAAATAAAAATTTGGTTTTAAACTATAACTTAGTGTTTTTCACTATTCATCAAAAATTAAAAGTTTTCAGTAAAATACCAAAAATTTACCCCAAGATAATTTTGATATTCCTAATTCAATAATGAATTATATTTTACCAAATTCAAAACATATAAGTTGCATTTATTAATTTAAAATTAATTTCCGCTGTCAAAACCAAAAGGCGTATTTTTAAGAAATAATAACTATCAAAAGTTTGACACTTGTTTACGTCCAATTTCAAAGTGAAATTACTTACAATGAATATCATTGGATTAAATGGTAAAAATATAATCTATTTATACTTCCAAACCATTAAAATTTATAATTTAACAATATAAATTATTTTTATTTAAAAAATTTTGTTTTCAGTTAAAATATAGTATTTTTCACTATTCACCCAAATATGAAAGTTATCAGAAAAACACCAAACGTTTATCGAAACTAAATTATTATGTCTCGATTCTAAAGAAGAAGTTTATTTTGTCAAATTGAATATATAAAAGTTTCAAATATTTGATTTAAAAAGGCTTCGTCATTAAAAGGCGGTAAAATTTCATTTTTTGAAAAATACTTCTTTTATCTGAAAAAATGTATTTGTTCTTACATTAAGTATAAGAAACTCATAATATGGATTCTAAAATTATAAGGATTATATAAAGTTCAAAATTAAGTTAATACTATTCATAACAGATTTTGAACGGCTTGTTTGGTAAGTCATGGTGCGCTAGAACTCGGTGTTGCATGTAGTGCAAGTTATTGAATTACTTTGAAGAAATAACATACTATGAAATCTTGGGGTGTTACATTTTATATAATTTTTTTCTCATATTTAGAAAATTATTTTCATAAAAATCAGTCCATTTATGAAATCTACATGTCAAAAAATTGGTAGCGTAATTTTTTTGGATTTTTATAAAAAGTTGAATTTTTGGTGAATAGTGAAATACAATAATTTATAGTATAAGTTAAATACATGAATTTTTGGAATCATGGATGATGTATGGATTATTTGAGAACCATAATAAAAAAAATATCCATTATTATTTAACATATTTAGTGATAAGGATCTACACTATTGATTGTTTTGAGTCAAAATAATAAACTAATGAATATAATAATAAAAAATACCACTCCCCCTATAAATATCACACCTCAACACCTATTCTCCTAACACATTCCAAAAATTTTAGCTTATCTAAATTCTACTCAATTAGATTACAAATAATGTTACGCATTTTCATGAGCTTCTGGCCTCAACCAAAGACCGAACCTAAGTGCCTTAAGGAGGTTCTCAAGGAGAAGATTTTGAAGAGGTAAAATCATCCTTCATTCTCTTTTAACTTCTTTTATTTTCTTATTATATCCTCACCTATCATATACAAATAGGACTGATAAATACATTATTATATATATAATTAAATTTTATTATTTTAATTTAATATCTATCATCAAACCTCTTCTCCTTTCATTTTATTCTAAAAAAAATTAAAACATCATCTATGTTGTGTCGATTCACCGTCTTCATGAATGGAGAGTTTTCAATTTCCATTACTGCCTCCAAATATGGACATAAAATCATTATTATGGTTATTATATATTCTAATATGAATATTATAACTTTTTAAATGTTTTGGAACTAATTTATAAAAATAATATTTAATAAAATAATATTAATTCATGATGGACTGAAAAACCTAAAAAATAAACTAAAAATTCATCATTAACGTTCTGTATAATGAATAATAATTATATAAAAAAATACATATAATACTATTTAAACTTCTTTAATTTCATTAATAACATATAATTTCAATTTTTGAGAATTATTCTTATTTTACATGAACTTCCATACTTATATACAATTGAATCGATAATGGAAACCAAGAAAACGAACACTCCCAGAACAATGAAATTGAAATATACAACACAAAAAAATGGATATTAAATAACTTAGTAAAATTATAATAAATCAAATAAATATTAAAAAGGTTCTATATTTAGTAATTAATGAATTTAATTTTATTATCTAGGATATTAAGTGCATGTGAAGAAATCATTCATACCTAAGTTAATGTGATTCTCGAACCAAACTCCCTTTCTTTGGGTTATACCTTTATCATGCCAAATTTCAGTGTGGATGTTCATTTAATATTCCTCAAACATAATTTCATTTTTATTCCCTTTTCTTTTCAGGGATATACATTTTTCTAATCATATTTTAATGAAAATAAAAATAATTTTCAAAAACAACTATTATTTCCAAAACTCATCTTGATTACTCTTGTGTTATTTCTTCTTCTCTCAAGAGTGATGATTACTAAAACAAATATTATATTAATTTTTATTTTGGTAACCCCAAAGTTTATTCATGAGTTAATTCCTTATGAAATAATTATGAATCTAGTTCCTTTTTGTGGTTTATTTTTTTGGTTATGATTGTTTTACATTCTATTTGTTATGCATTATTATGTAAGTGTTGTTATGTAACAGGTGGGCCTGAAATTATATTTATCTCAAATGAATTCTGTAATGTTATGTATCACATGAGGTAATGTGCAATATATGTAAAAATTATTCTATCATTGTTCACAATGATGATGTTATGGTTATGCTCCTATGTTATGCGTGAACATGATTCTAGCTTTGTTCATAAATATGTGTGCTATTTTGACCACTAAGACATGATGTTATTTTTTTTATGAATTTTCACTTTAAATTTCTTTATCCAATGTTTCCTTCATGATATTGATTATTATTCCATGGTTATATTTTTATGATGATGATAATGTTTATTCTCACTGATGTTATATTGATTTATTTCCTTATTCATTCTCTTACTTGGCTTTTATCTCACCACTTTTTTTGATGTATATCCTCAGGTAAATACAGATACTAAGGAGAACATGAGATTTATAAGGATAAAGAATATGTTATTAAATAAATATTTATGATTTTATGTATAAGTTATGTATTGTCTTAATTTTCCCAAGACACTAAACCGTTGGATACTGTCTTTGTAGCACTATAATGTTGTTTATCTTTAAAATGATGTAATAATCATGTAAGAAAATTTTGGGTCACTTTTACATAACCATTATAAGGACATGTGATTGTGTGAACCTCCTAAGGTCATGTGAATGGGTCATGTTCATCACATTATCTACTATTGATCATGCAGATTGCCTTTGAAAAGCCTCCATGTTCTTGTAAAGGCACCCAGACAATCACTGATGATCAATAAAAGGATGGTAAAAAAGATAATTTAATCACATCAATTGTCAACTATTGGATGCCTGAAAATCATCCAAAACCCCTTTATAATATAAAGGTAAAGAAATAAAGAATCCACATGTGAAAGGGAGTTACATTTTTTTATGCGATGTGCACATGTGATCTACAAGACCTCACGAAGCCCCTAGTGACATGTATACATTGTTACGCAAAAGTATGTGGGTGTATCATGTTCATCATGTGAAGGGACTAAAAAAAAAGCATCTAAACATATTCACTTCCCCTTTGGAGCTATAGAGAAATAGAGTTGTCCATGGAAATGATCACATGTCATCACGAGGCATAACATTTATCATGTGATGCATCACAAATAAGGAGAGTGATTTTCCATGACAAAACTGACATAAAATTTTGAGATTCTGTAGCCTTGTAAACTAAAGAAGAAAATAAAAGTGAGAAAATGTGGAAACTTCTCACAAAGCTAAAATATTCTGTCCTTCGTATGAAAGGAGTTATATTCCTTTGGAGATCTCCATTGATTATGTGAGGCCCCCCTCAACAAGACAAAATGATCTCGCAAGGGCCCATAGACATTTCAGCCGAATATCACAGAGGCTCTGTTGAAAATCTACCTTAGTCACATGAAGGACCCATGAAAAGTCATCTTTGAATACATGAAAGCCTTTCCATAGGAATCCAAATATCATGAAGACCCACAAACATGTTTTCCCGACCATACAAAATCCACTTTAAATTTAAACATAGTTGGGATAAATACATTTGATTAGATGAAGTACAATAAACATGGAAATGGAGAAACATTCTTGAGGTCGATATCATCATGAGGCACCATGGATGACCTACAGCATGTTCATGAAAATAACATGAAACTAGAATAACTCCACTGAATCCAGATCATACCCATGAGATATGAACCACATAAGGTGTCTTATAATTGGGGCAAAGAGGCTTATAAATCCCTTACCCTCAACATAAAAAACACACACATAGATGGGAGAACACTGGTGACTGCTACATGGGAGTGCAGAAGAAGATTTATTGGAGAAACCCATCATGAAATCACAATGGACTTGTTGTAGATAAAACCTAGGAAACGAATTAATGTATCACACAACATGAACATGTTCTTCTTTTTATCACTCTATAGATCACACGAAGTACTTCTGGCATGTCATACAGATTATATGAAGGAGTCTCTTCAGGTCGACTGAGTCAAATGAAACCTAAAATAAGATAACACTTTAAAGAATTTTAGGCACATATGTAATAAAGGTTGGTATTAATACTGAAACTAAAGGAAGTGAGACTTATGTGAAAATGGATATACTGATATTCTTTCACTTCACATAAACAACCCAAATATTTAGACAACACTGGGAAATTTCACCCAAGTCATCTAACACTCCTTTGAAATTCCATTTGGATCAAGAAATTCCCCTTGGACATGTAAATCAAGTCGTGTGATTCCCTTTGGGAATGCCACATAAGTCTTTCAAAGTACTTTGGTATTGCTATCCCAATCTTTCGATTTCCTCCAGACATGTTGACCAAGTTATGTGGATGCACCTAGAAAAGTCATCTATGTCTTATGATGGCCTCTGGAAAATTCCACCAGGTCATGTGGAAATCTACAAAAATTCCAACATTGATATTGTGATGTACTCCCAACAAGTTGACCAAGTTATGTAGTGGTACCCCAAAAATTAATATGGGTCTCGCAATTTCCTTTGGAAAAGTCATCCAGGTCATGCGACACTCTCAAGACATGTCAGCTTGGATCATGTGATGCCCTCTAGAAAATTCATCCAGGTCATGAGACATCATTCAAACATTCCAGCGTAGATCATTCTATGTACTCTGGAAATGTCATCTAGGCCATGTGAAACCCTCTAGAAATATCTTCATGGAATATGAAATGTCCTCTGTACAATTCAGCTAGGTTATGGAGAACCCTCCAAAAATGTCAGTATAGATCATGCGATGTCCTTTGGAAAATTAATCTATTTTATGCAACACCTTCTAGAAATGTCATCCAAGTGTCATGATTTCCTATAGAAATGTCATCTTGGATCATGTGATGGCCTATGGACAAGTCATCCAGGTTATGTGATACCCTACAAACATATCCACATAGATCATGAGATGTCCTTCGAATAAGCCATCCTAGTCAAGCAGCACCCTACAAACATGTTAGCTTGTATCATGAGATTTCTTCCATAAAAGACATCCAAATAATACATCACCTTCAAGACATGTCATCCAGGTCTCACGATGTCTACCAAACATGTCATCCTTGATCTTATGACTTCCTCCAGACATGCAATTTAGATTATAAAATATAATTTAAAAAATTCAACTGGATCATGTGACTATATTTGGAAATTTCCTCTAGGAAACTAAGAAATGTACAAGAATCCTCATGCACATCATAAATACAATCAGTACAAGTCATCCCTACAATCTGTACATGTCAAAACAACATCCCCAGACATGATATCCCTATCCAGTGGACATATTTGGGAATACTGCAAACTAAAATAAGATAAATGTGATTATTTATATATCCTGGATATATAAGATTCATTCCTAAAGGATGAAATTAAATTGGAATCAACTTCAGTGTAATTAACTCTATGACTCTTATAATCTATCCATCTAGACCCAATATATCCCATGGGCTTATCATTACTCCTCATCCACCAGCAGATTGAGAAGAAAACTGAACTATGAGAAATATTATTCTTTCTATAACCAGTATACATAGGATTCCTTCCTAATATCCCAGATCAAATGATCATTTACTTTATTATAATCCCCTCTATGTATCTGACATTCTAACCATTAGGACCCAATCACTTCCATATGCTTATTATTCTTACTCATCCACCAGTAGATTGAGAAACAACTAAAATATGATGAATCCAATACCTTTTATAACTAGGATATGTAGGATTCCTTCCTAAGACTAGATATCCAAATCAAACGCACTATAAGGGCCACCTGAACACATAAGTCTCGTGTCCATATGTGGTGACAATGATTAAATTCTATCCCTTGTTTTTCATAACAAGTGTGGATCATGTGGGCATAGGAATTTTAAATGATCATATCATTTTAATCATCAATATAATTAATCCTAGGAAAACTAAATGTATAATCCTAATTTGATGGAATGATATGAATACCCCCATACAAGGGAATCCACCTCAAGGTAAGTTCTGAAGGCGTGATTGAACTATGATTACTCCAATTCCTAACATAAACAGGGTATGTAAGATGCCTCCCTGAGGCCCAAGATGAATATCTGGTTTCTAATTTCCCTCATATATGTCTTATACACATAATATGAAACTTGAAATTTTCAACAAACTAATTGGGTTTTTTTTATTTTATAAGCAGGATATGTATGATGTTTCATAAAGGTTCAATCCCATCCTCAAAATATTAATCAACTACTGGATGATAATAAGCTACTGAGTTCCTGGATATATGGATTCAAAATATATGTAGCTACCCATTAATGATAAATTGACGAATAACCTCAAATATATATATATATATATATATATATACTCATTAATAAACCACTCTCTACACATGGAAGGATTTAACCCTCAATCATTTTGTTGGGGTAACAAGTCCCATATTAGGATTAGGAAGGGATTCATAAACATGTCTTAAATCTATAATATAATCCTAGATTTGGAAAAAAAATCCTTCCCCAAAATGGTGAGATGAGCCTGACTTTTCATCCTCTCGACCAATGTGAGTTCCTAAATACCATTGGGTCTGAAACACCAATTGTCTTCTTGCCTTTGGAAAGTAGGTCCATACATAGTTATGTATGTGGGAACCATTGGGTGTTTCAATTGAAGACTTACAAATGGTACAACAGACATGGATTATTATACAAGACATTTAACCCCACACAATCAACTATTGGGAAAATCCATCCACATATTCCTATGAAATAAAAATGGCGAACTTAATGTGAATCTCTAAAATAATAAAAATGACCGTTTTTCCATGAATTGAGCCATTTAATTTTGTATTCCTAGGCAAGAAAAAATTTCACACCTGATGTGAAATCCAATGTAATTAGTGTTCTCATAAAATAATTCCATCCTCATTGTGACAAGTCCATGTGAGCATAATGATAGAACTGGGAATAAGAAAGGAGAATTGTGTTACTTGTTCATATCTGATTGAGAATGTATTGTGCCTGCGATGATGAATTGATTAGTGAAATTGTTTCTTTTTCTATTTGTGACTGAAAGATACTAGTCTCACAAACAAAACCCTAACCTAATATAATGTCATCATCCAATGATATTTTTGGAAAATTAGGTATGACTGCAATGCTTATAAGTCACAGAATGACCTCACATACCTGACACCTTAAATGTTGGGTGGTGAATGAAATATTAATGGAATACCATTAACATGGTATGATCCCAACCATTGATATTTCACTTAAGGGTCTCCATACACTGAAACTGATGAGTCTTCATCATTCAAAGAAAGCTGTAGTGAAACCAGTGCCCCTCACTGCCACCACTGACCTCTTAAGAACATTATTCCTAGAGTAAAAAAATTACCACTGTCAGTATTTTATGAAGGTGGATCAAGGAGTAAACTATTACTCCCTTAAATTTTAGGGTCCATTGAGGAGGTATCCTATCAACCACTTTCACTAGTGTTATCCTGCCGATACCCCTCACTCACCTGCTAGGGAAACCAACCAACACATTTCCACCCATGAGGCTAAATAATAGGCACCATGGAAGATAAATTAGGTGTGGAAAGCTTTGTATAATTTGGAATGAGATTATATCCCCTCTTCCACTGAAGATGCCTGCTGACATATTTTGGAAGTAGCTAGTGAGTATGATTCTATCCATACTCACACAAAGTAAGTATATGGGAATATTCCTACAACAAGAATAGAGCGGAATACCCCTACCCCCACACATGAAGTCCATTAGTGTATTCCAATGGAATAAGGTTTAAAAAGTGGTCTCATATTGTTGAATTAATTAAAGATATCTTCTAGTATATATTGGGGACAAAAAAAGTACTCTCCTATATTCGTATTCTCACTTTTCTAAAATGTCACCACATTCTAGAAACAACTGAAGAACTACACTAGAATATTATGACACTGGTAAAAATATAGGGATAGGCACATATTCTTATCCCTATTTCCTGGGTAGCAAAAAATCTATAATCAACATTAACAAGTGCTTTATCTAGAGCATGAACACGTTATTTCCCCTAACGAGGAGGTTTATTGGAATATTTTGGTAAAGTATGAGGCATCAAACCAAGTTCATATTCTCATTCCAACTAGGTATCACTAAGTGATAGTGTAACATGCCTCAGGAAACACACACATTCATGTCCAAAAATACTGATGACATACTATAAAGGAACATGATTAGGGTCATATACCCCTAGAGATAGGGCTCATCAAGTGAGAGAAACACATTCCTTGGGAGAGGGTCACATTCCCATTGAAAAAATGCTAGTGGAATATTTCAAAGGAACAGGTTCATGATCATATCCCCACTCCAAACAGGGCCCACTATGTGAGAGAGAAAGATGACTTAGGGAAGTCTCATATTCTTATTATTTCTTGGCATGCTCCAGCAACTCACAGAAGCTAGGATCATACCCCTACTTCCACCAAAGAATGATTGCACTAATATCATTCAGAGGATATACGGGGAGAGTATCATACCCCTTCTTCTATTTTAGAGGTCCATCGACATATTCTATAGGGGAATTAATATTTTAACTGGGCTCACATACCTGCTTCATCCATGGATGACTAGAATATTATGAAAAACACCATAGGAAGTATCATATTCCCACTAACAATACTAAATATCATAGAAATATTCCATCGTAGATGTTATCAATACTTTCCGATAAACATCATACAGTAGCCTCATATACGTACACAACCCCAAAAGGTTGGTCGAAATATTCCATCCATGATGAAGAATGATGCCCATATCCTTGACCTAATTAATGACAGTTTCCTTGAGGCTATTTGATGAATATCCAAAACATGTCAATGGTTATTTGACTCTTCAACCAAAGAAGAAGGTGATTATTACCGCAATAGTCCTTCTTTTGGTGGTGTGTATATGGATCGATGAGACACTACTCCTGAAATCTACCATGGTCAACCTCCCTACTGTGATATCTACCAGAGACAATTAAATCCTCCCATTTCCCAAAAACCCTAAAATAAAGAGTCTTTAAAAACATATATTCCTTCTTATAGAGAGGTTCTCAAAACAATTGGCTTGATCGTATATATCCCCCCATCAACTTCTAGAGACCCTTCACCATGGTCAGTAGGTGACCCTGAGAAACAACCTCTATAGTTTGACCAGATATAGTCCAGTAAGTTTGATAAAGAGGAGAACAACATTGACATATAGAGAGAGTTATCTAGAAAAACCTCCCAACCTTGTTATGCCACCTCTATACTTCTCACTATGAGATCCTAGATGAGATAGAGAAGGATTTCATACCTTACCTACACCAAGATATATGGGAAAATAATCAGCAATTTAATTATACAAACCTCCCTTATCTAGGATATGAGGGTCCCCTTTTGGCCATCAATAAACTCTGTTGTCATCAAAACATAAATTCTATCTCCATGGCCCAGGATCCAAAACTATAAATCTTAGTACAAATCTATAACATTATTTCCTCCATTACATAATGAATCTTCAACAACTAATCACTAAAGCCTCTTCGTGTATCTATATTCTAAGATGGGAAAAGTATGAAGACTTAAAATTCACCGCACCTGTAAAGTATTTGGACTCCCCAAATACAACATATTTTAATGTAATAGTCTCGAGAGAGATCAAGGTACCGGGTAACACGTGACCTAGTTGGTCACCAAAACTAAATGCCCCCTCTTTAATGATGCCAAGATATCATGAACAGAGGGAGAGGGATGTTGAATGATCTTTGAACTTGGTCCCTCATTGAAAAGATAATGCTTTTGGGATATAAAATCCAAAGATATGGTCAAACCAACAAACTACTGTATAAAATGACTCCCATCATGGGCCACCATTTCACCCAGCTCATACATGAGCACAATTACGCCAAATCAAACAGCTTGCAATAGAAACTAGGTTAACATTCATCCAGGGGAGAATCCAGTCCACTAGGATGGGGGAATATCTACAACCACCTCCACCCCTCATATCATTTTTCCTTAATAGGATTCAGGACATATCAACAATAATTAAAAATTGACCCTAGACCAGTAGGTTGGAGGTATTTTTATCCCAATCACCATCACCAGGTTCATCAAACCCTAAGAGGGTTTTGAATAAATAAATGGTGGTTCTAGATCATCCATAGCCTAAAGGGTTTTGAGGTATCTTTATCTCAATTCCTATCCTAGGAGTCATTAAATCCTCAACTAGAATCATTAGATCCTCATTAGTAGGATCAAAAAATTCCAATGACTTCCCCAAATAGTCTTTATCCCCAAGAGATAGGGGAAATTTTCATCATCAACATCAACATTGATGGAATTAGTAATCTCAAGGTTTGTAGGTAAATATCATTGATCGATATCCCATTAATTCCGCCAACTGCAAGATGGACCTTTATTATTTATGTCCCATTCATCAAACAGGACCGAGAAACTCCCTCAAGGCCACTATACAAAGTTTGAGATGGGAGAAACTTATGGAAAAGGCAATCAAACCCTATAGGGTTCGTAAGACAAAATGGTCCAATATAGCCAAGGGTCTAAGAAAAAACCTTGATTCAAGAAGTATAGAATCGACCTATTACATTGAGAGTAATGGGAAAACTACCATATCCTTATATACCTCTATGAATTCCATCACTGTCAACACAATAGATAATTAAAATCAAGATGAAAATGTAGATGAACACAATATAGAAAATATACCCCAAGTGGAGGGTGATCTGGATGCACCAACTGAGGCCACATGTATGTGAAACCATAGGAGAATCCAAAACATGGAGCCTTTGAATACTGATTTTCCACATATGTGATAGATGACTACTGATGATAAAGTGAAATAAGTGGTTGTGTCCCAGTGTTCAACCAGAAGAGCTGAAATTCCTTCCCCAGAGGAGGAGTTGGTGCAACATGAGAATGAGATACAAACTCTCAGACAACTAAATGAGGAGATACTTAGGTTCAACATTCCCATAGGGTGACATATTCATGCTGAGACAAATATCCCTCCCCCCGTACATCAAGAAAGAGTCGTTGTGCCAGTATGAGTGGCATATTAGCATTAGATCGACTTTATATCCTGGAATTCAGTCTATATAGACAAGGAAGTCGAAGATGATCATGAATTCCCTCATTTATGGTGACAAACTCCCCCCACTAGGGAAATCATTTTGTGTTAGAAAGGATCAAGAATTAATGAGAGATGAAAATGGGGACACCTCATTAAGCCACACCAGCTCCCTATAGATTGGAGGAGGTTCATACCATAGTACCTCTGTAACTTCTCAATGCCATTGAGTCCTTGGCTACTTGAATTGAAGACATGGAAGGATGATGTGCACTTATTTAGCCCAAGAATAATCTATATCTTTAATGGGTGGATGATAATTTTCTAAAACCAATTTCAAAAGTCATACCTTCTCCACATTTATCATAAATTCCTTTATAAGTTCATATATAAACTAAGGAAAATGATAATTTTCAACCTCAAAAACTGGAAGCAATGTGAAAATGAGAGGGTGTCTAAATTTATATCCACATGGAAAGGCTTAAGCTATTCATTTAGTATTACTCTATCAAAGGATAAATTTATGGAACTTTGAGGTGAAAATATCTAGGATGAGATTTAAAAACCTCAAATCCAGATGAAATACCCAAGAAGATTCCATGAATTTACAGAAATAACACAACGTTTAGAAGACACTATTCAGTTGACCTGAGCTAAATATCAATCCATACCCTTAGCATAGTGGTAAAGGTTTTGTAAGGTAGATATTGCCTCTATTATCATCAAACCATGAGTAGTACACATTCAAGCACCAAGTTAGGTCCAAAACCGACTAATATATACTATGGAGTGGTAACAACCACAAAATCACCCTTTTCCAGAGGAAAAAATTGACCAAGGTCACCCTAGATTTTGGGAATAGATGAATAAATCATACTACTTACAAAATGAGAACGTCCTCATTTATTTCCTTGAATAAATGGAAAATAACCTACTCAAGTTGTCATATCTAAGGAAAATCAACAAAGTCAACCTCACCGATCATCTTAACTATTGACCTTTCCACTAAAGTTTGGGTCAGAACATCTAGAATTTATTTATCTTAAAATACATCCTCTAAAGCATCGATGACTTTGGACATGTGATATTGGATGACTCCCACATGAAGGTGACTTATGTAACCATTTTCAAGTTATAAGAATAAGGTGATTGAAAAAAAGTTCAGGGCAGGCAATGGTATAAGTACAACAACTGGATGACTCAAAAGACAGTTGACCGAGCACATACCAACCTAAGAGCACAAATTCATAAACCCATAACAGTTCCATCACCTAGGGAGGTGACATCAAATAAACCTCCCAAAGGTGAATGTTATCATTGGAAAAAAGAAGATATAGAAGTTTAGGAGTCATATTCATCTCCTTTGAATGCTCTGACTCTTGCAGATTTCTTTTATACAATATTCAAAGAATGAGAACCACCCCCCCAAATAGAACCCTAATCATAAAAAGAGCCCATCTTTGCTTATTTTAATGTAATACACTTGAAAAAACCATTTTTTAATAATGAATATGATTTTGATCTTGAGTTATATATACCTGACTAGGGATCCATACACTACAGAGGCATAAGCCAAGGATACATGGGACAACACATGCATGGTCAGACATAGTATCTCAATCACATACCCACAGAGGACATATATGCAGCCAAAACCCATGATAAATCACTCTATAAATCCCAACAGTGGCATGGAGGTATCCCATAATCATCTAGTATTTATCTACTCAAAGTTATCTTACATGTCCATATGGAAGGGGTGAGATTGTATGATCATCCCTTACAAAGGGGAAGGCCAACACGGTCTACACCACTGGAAGAAGATGTTACCTAAAACTCTTCACAAGAACCCAACCTGTCTACCTCAAATTCCTCAGATCCTAAAATGTATAATAAGGAGTAACCCCAACATGGGATGTACTGACCTACAGATCAATAATATGATATTCTAAAACAAATTATTGTTGTACTATAAAAGCTCTCAATCCTGGATGTGCTCCATATTTCAAAAGAACTATGATAAAAACTCATCAAACCCCTACAGATCCCATAAGAATTCAAGATAGAATACACTGCCTCTAAGGTTTATCAAGTAGAGACTATTCCATCAAAATTATGTGTCACCATCTCTTTCACAAAGTAGGATCAAAGAGAGATCATCGAGGGACACATCAGACCCCTATATGTTTTAGGCAGGCTTAATAATTTTTGAAATTTGAAGGGCCCTGATGGAAAATGGTTTTAATATTAGCCTCATCCTAATTTGATACCTTTTACATTTGGGATATAGATAAGGGGACTTATCTTCCCCAAATATGGACACTCAAGTGTATTATAAGAGTGATAAAATACCTCTTAAGAAGATTCAGATCAAGGTTCAGTTTGGGGATCTCACATCTAATGCTGATTTCATGGATATCTAGACAGAACCTACATATAATTTCCTTCTTGGAAGGCCTTGTATTAACAACCACATGGTGGTACCTTTAGTATTTCATGAGTGTTTGAAAAACCCCACCTATGGGAAGGTTAGCATACTGCATGGTGACAAATATCACTTTGAGTATTTTGATGCCACATATGCTAAGGTAGGTTTTTATAAAAGGGATGGAAAAGAACCAATGGTAGATGAAAATATATTGGTTGTAGCCCCCAATGTCTTGGGGACCACCCTTGAAAATTTTAGGACTATGCTCACTAATGATTATGTGATACCCATAAATCTAAATTAGGTAGAAGAATTTTTCCCACATTCCCAAGAACCTTATTTCCCCAGTGATAGTGTAATAGAAAACCACATTAGAAATCTCTCTACAACAAATTTAGTAGTAGGATTTGACAATGTATCTTCCTGTGGACTCTCTCACCCCAAGATTGATAGAGATACCCTCATATTTCCTACCTCACCCAATGATTCTTACAAAAAAACAAATGTTTAAGGAAAAGAGGATGACCTTAGGAATTCCCCCCCCATATTTGAGGATGATGTCTCCACTAACATTGATGATAGTAGGTAGGTAAATATGGGAAAAAAGAATAACTACAACCTATATTTATTAGTTTCACCATACCTATTTATGAACAAGATATTTACAATGAATTTCTAGATAAATAACGATATGTGTTCACTTGGAGTTATATAGAAATTATTGGACCATACCAAACAGTAAATACACACAATCTAGTCTTACCTGATGACCATCAAGGTTTTAAGAAGGTGTCTTGGAGGATTCACCCCTTTCATACTAAAAATATAGCGCAAAATTTTGAAAAATTGATCAAAGAAATTTTTTCTTGGGAAGTGTAAAACCCAAGATGGATTTCCAAGATTGTCCCTTTCCAGAAAAAGAATGGGTAGATTATGGTCTTCATCAAATTTAGATACCTTAATCATTATTTACTAAATAATGACTTCCCATTTCCAATCACATAACTCTTTATCGATGAAAATGATGGATTCCAATACCTTTCCTTCACTAATAAGTATTAAATGTACAACGAGATAAAGATGGCCTATGAACTTCAGAGCACATGAAGGGATCTTATTCTACCAAGTCATTCCATTTTGGATTAGGGAATGTTGGAGATACATATCAATGAACCATGAATAATATCTTTAAACCCTTGTTGGGATGAAAATTAAAATGTTATGTGGATGACATGGTGGTCGAATATTTACATTGGCGTGAACACCTGATGGATGTTCGAATAGTCTTTTGACCAATTGCAGAAGCATAGTGTGTAGATGAATCCCTTAAAATGCGGTTTTGGGGTAACATCTAAAACACTAATTGGATTTTTGGTGGATCACCATAGCATTGAGGTTGACCCAAAAAATACTAGTGTAATTCTAGAAAAGTCACCCCCTTGGAATCTCAAAGAACTAAGGGGGATCCAAAGGCACCTTGCCTAAATTGAACATTTCAAGGCTAAATTGGATGGAAAATCACTCCCCTTCACCATGATAATAAAGAAATGAGTCTTATATCGATGGTATGAGGACTTCCAATAATACATTGAGATTCTCAAGTAGTACCTACTACACCCACCAATCCTGATGTCCTTGGTGGAAGGAAATCCACTCATCTTGTATGTGACCACCATGGATCAATAAATTGTCACTATCCAAGCTTAAACAATGATATGGGGAATGAGAATAGTCTCTATTAACTTGGATGAATGATGAGAGGAATTGTGACCCAATATTCTGATGTTGAGAAGAACTGCCCTGTACCCATCTTTGCAGTGCAATAATTGAGACATTCCTTGCAGCACCATGAAGCCCACATAGTCTCTTGTATTGATCCACTCAAGTACTTCTTTTTCCACCCTATGTTGAAGGGATTTTTGGCCCAATGGGTGGTGATTATATAATAGTATGACGTTTAGTTCATGTCATATAAGTCAGTTTACGGGAAGACCATGACTAATTTCCTTATGACACACCCCACCCCGAAAAGTACACTAGTGGACACTGAACTTCTAGAAGAAGATGTTTTCTATCCCCATGACACTCCCCAAACATGGGAGATATATTTTTATGGTTCCTAACAAAGTCTTATTGGAAAAATAATGGGAAATATGAATCTAAAACGGGTTGATTTGGGGATCATATTTGTTTCTCCATGAAAAAAATTTCCCTGTGTTTTGACACTATCCAAAGGCTACATGAATAATGAGGCTTAATTCCAATCCCTCATCATTGACTTGGAACTAGCCCTATAATTTCAGATAGTCTAACTGAACATCAAATGGGATTTTAAGCTAGTGATAAATAATATAAATGGAGAATATTCCATCAAAAAAGAAGAACTAGACCCCCTCATTTTCTATATATGAGGACTAATAGAAGAGTTTTCTTTTGAACCCATGTTTCATCATGTCCCTCAATCATTGAATGCTTGTTCCAATGCACTAGATAATATAGGCACAACCATGACCAATCCTGATAAGGACAAGGTGTTTTTCCACATCATGGACCAAAGGATAGTCTCATCAATCACTATATATGACATAAAATAAGTCAATATAATCAACACTTCCTTAAACAATGATAAACATATATCCACCCCTGAATGGGTGAAACCTATAATGGATTATATCCAAAATGAGACTCTCCTGATGGGTCGAGTTAGAAGGGACCAAATTCAACATAGAGTAGCAAACTTTACCATTTGGGATGGGATATGTGAGAAAAAATCCCTCTACAGGTGATATTTTAATGGAATCTTCCACATATGCATAACATAAGGAGAGATTCCTTCCACAATGAAAGAAGTTCATGCCGGCTCATGCGGGGATCCTCAGTCTGAGACTAGGATCTTCTACTAAATTAGCATATCAGAGTATTTTTGGAAAAAAATGATATCAAATTGCATGGATTTCACAAGGAAATGGCATGGATTCTATATTCATGAAAACTTCATCCATCAACCCCCAGAATTAATACATTCAACAAAATATTCCTAGCTATTTTTTTGAACAAGGCAATGGATGTTGTGGGGACATATCCCCTAGCCATAACTAAGGATTTTTACTACATAATTACTACTGCTAACTTACTTTCCAAATGGAATGAGGTAATACTACACAAGGAAGTTGGAATGAATAGCATCTTCAACTCCATAAAGTCCAATATCATCCCCAAATTTGGAGTCCCTCACATAATAGTAATAGAAAATATTTCAAAATTATGTTCTGTTGAGTTAAGAAAATTCTACCCAGAGTACAACATCGATTCCAATCATTCATACTGCTATCATGTAGTAGAAAATTGAAAAATAGAGGCCTTTAATAAGATTATGTCAAATATAATATAGAAGGTGGTGAATAAGTACATGAATTCCTAGACAAAATCTCCTCCATGCTTTATGGGACTACCTTGATACCACACGTACTAATACACAAGAAACTCCATATTCATTAGTGTGTGGAACTAAGATAGTGATGCCTATAGAAGTCCAGTTGAACTTGATTAGAATAACTATCTGAAGAAAACTCTTATATGATGAGAAATCAAAAAATAGGATGGATGAATTAGAGAGGAATGATGAAAAAAGGTTTCACACACCACAAAACCTAAAAATCAAATAAAATCAAATTGTATGAGACTTCAATGAAAAGTTTTTACCCTATTTATTCCTTCAAGGAGAACTGGTAATGGATCTCAGAACCCCAATGATACCAGGAATGGATCCTCCTAAGTTGGAACCCAATTGGGAAGGGACTTATATCATACATAAGGTCTTTCATAATGGAGATTTCTCACTGGACACAATTATTGAGAATCACATCACACCCTAACCTGTGAAATGTTTATTAATAAGTACTTTTAATAGTTGTTATCAAGAATAAATTTTGTCCTAGTTTCATGATGTTAAACTACATGAATTCATATTGGTTTCATGATGTTAAACTACACGAATTAATCTTGGTCACATGATGTTAAACTCAATGAATTTATCCCAGTTGCATGATTCGAAACTATGAAAATTGATCTGGAACACATGACATTGAACTCTATGGAAGGGTTCATGGAATCCAAACATTAAACTGCACATTATATCATGTCCATACCATATGATGTTAAACTACACAGAACACATCTTAACCAAATGACTTTAAACTCGATAGAACATGTCTTGACCACATGAAGTTAAAATGTATAGAATATGTCCTTACTGCAAGATTTTAAACTACATGGGAAGCATATTATTACCATTTATTCACCATACACGATCTAGATCTATGTAAAATAGAAATGAAGTCCTCCCATCCCTGTGTGTGAGTCATATCCACATAGGGAAATAACCATCCAAGATCTATGTGTGTATTGATTCCTACCATCCAAGGATATATAGTGACACCCAGATCCTAAATCCTGGGTTGATATATAATATATTCATCCCATTAATAATACATAAAACTCTGTGATAATGTTTAAGCTTTATTTTTTCATGCCAAGTAACCCTTTTCTTTGTCACATGATGTTAAAATGGACGAACGAAATACCTTAATGAACTATGTATGGAATGATTATTGTCATTACAAGATATGTAATGATTGTCAGATCTACATTCTTAGGTCCAACGATGATATTTATTCACACCAAGTCACCTTATTCCTTACCACTTGACATTAAACTGCATGGATGAAGATATTTCCACATGACACTAAACTACATAATTTTCTAGAACTATGTACATGTTGCTTCTCATTTCGATGAGATATGTAGGGACTCCTAGATCCTATATCTTGGACCAACCACCACATGATGAAAAATTCCCCAGTTATTTCCTTTAATTTTCTCCATGTAATGAAATAAATGTCTTTCATACCATATTCCTCACAAAAATCATAGCTCACATGAACTTAGAAATTTTAGTAAGGGATTTCTTGGATGATTGAGTCATATCAGTTCACAATAGGGTTATCATGGTCCTAAATGAAATACCTTAAAAGGAACACCATGAGTCCTTTCCACGCAATGTTAAAATACAAGTTTGATGTATCATTAATGACATAAGGTTGTGTACAATCTTAGACCTCACACAAGAGGAACACTATCATTAGTGTTGGTATCCCATGACACCTCCATTCAAGAACTATGTGTGTCATGATTCCTATCATTATAGGATATGTAGTAACACCAAGATCTCTAGTATCAGGTCTAGCCATTATATCCCCTTTTCACATTATGGAGTTGACACCCTTATCGCATGATTCTAAACTCCATGGTTTCTCAATAACTATGTATGGATTGATTTCTGTCATCACATGATACATATTGATGCTTGAATGTCCAATCTTGAGTCCTGTTGTAACAATAAATGGGAAGAATGCTCTCCTTTTCATATGGTTTAGACATACATAGAGTGTTTCCCATTCAAGAACTACATTTTCCTTGATTCATATTACCATAGGGTACATAGTGATGTCCATATCTCCAATTCTTGGGTCCAGGCGTGATAAAAAATGTCCCCCCATCCCCACATATGGGTCAGAACTGAACATGTAGATTTCATTCAAGAAATATGTGTGGTTTGATTCTTATCCTCAAAAGACACATAGTGAAATCCAGATCCCCGATCTTTGGTCTAGAAACAACAATCAATGGGAACAATTCCCCCTATGTGTATGTGTCATACCTATAAAGAGAGTTTCCCATTCCAAAATACTTATGGCTTGATTCCTGCATCACAAGATATGTAACAATTCTATTATTCCAAATCCTATGTTCAAAAAATATATATAAAATGATAAAAATACATCCCTAACTACCTATGGGTTGAACCTATATAGTAAATTTCCTATAAATTTTATGTTAAACTACACAAAAAAGGTCTTTATATCGAGTGAACTATAAAATTAGTATATACCTCTTTTCAAAGAGGTTCAATTCACACAAGATCATTATGCCAATGAATGAGCCAAATCTACATACATATTTCTTATTCACATGATAAATTTTTACAAGAAAGGATCCAACATATGGCCACCTACCAATAATCCTATTCATGGATGAAATATTCCCCTTGCATCTAAATTTCCCCGACTAGTGCAAAGTGTTCCCAAGGAAATCTTGTACAATTTTCACATCGGTTTCCACATCCTTACCACATGATGTTAAATAATAAAGAAATGAAACTTTTTTGGTTACATGACATTAAAACTGCACAAAAAATACATCCCCACTACATAATGTTAAAATTTTTAGGCCATCACCCATCACTATTCCTTATCAAAAAATCAAAAGAACTTGACCTTGGATATTCTAATTAGGATTTTCTGTAATGTTCCCCTAATACCATATCCCTATGATTAAAAACATTATACTTCATGGAATTTGGTTAAAAATGTATGACTTAAGCATTAACCTTTGATGGATAAAATTGAAAGACATTAAGCTTATAGAGAAAGAGACACAAAAAGTTTCATTTTGAAAACCCAAGAAGGGAGGTCTGAGTAAAAAGTCAAGTCTTCGCTCACTAAAATATTCATCTCTAGATTTTAAGAAAAAATTTGTGCATAAATGAAGGACTAAATCTCATAAGGTCTAATTTTTGGACATGGTAAAAGTAGATCCTTTCTTGATGGACCCCTTAGTCTATGAAAAATTTACAGTAATGATTTATCACATATCCTTTGCAAGATAACACGTTCACTATCTGATGAAACAAATTTTAGAATTCTCTAACCCTTCTTTAATATTTCATTTTTCATAAATCAAACTTCATGATTTGAGCACCTCATGATGCCACAAACCTTCCATGGCCCATGGAAGAGGATACCTGAATTCAAGAGACCCTATTTTTGACTATGCATGTATTCATATGTCTCCTTCACATGAGCTCCCAACCATTAACTAAATGTGTTATTACCTTGAAAAAGGGGATTTTCGATACTTATGATCCTTGAAATCATTGTGGTGGAATGAATCACCTTAGGATGTTTTGGGTAATCCATAACATGAACATCCCATATCATCCACATGTCTCGAGAGCTTTGGACCATGATTTAAATTCCTGATGAAGAGATTATTCAATAAGATTCGACATCATCAACATTGTACCACCATGTTTTATACCCTTTCTCAAAGATAAAATGTGAAAATCTATTCCCAAATATTTTTTATGACCCACAATAAATTTCCCAAAAACCATAATGAATAAGGATTGGGCTTCCCAACTAATATCTAAACTCTCATAGGGTACCATAAACCATCCTGGATAGATTTTTCTCTACTTCCCACTACATCATCCAGATGTTTGAGTCTTCAAAAATATTTCATGACCCTTAGAAGAGAGTAGGGAAACATCATTTTAACCATGATATAAATGTATAGGGTATTTGACCAACCAACCAGAAGCATACCCTCATTGCAGGAAAGGAACTTTGATCCTTGTGAGCCCTAGTAACACCGTGGAAGAACTCAACACTTTAGGATGTTATGGTCCAAACTTGGCATCTCTGACCCATTGAATATTTCTTTATTTTAACCATTGCATTATGATGTATTCAACCCATAATCCAACTATCTAGGTTGTCTTGGATTCCTTATCATTATATCTTCACTAAAACCATCTTTGAAATCTTTCATGGATCTTATTAAAGAGTGGGGATACCTTTATTTTACGATGTCCTTGATGCATAAGGAATTTGAACTACCAACTAATGTAATATCCTCCATGAAATAAATAAACTTCAATCCTCATGAGACTTTACAACAAGATGGAATAACTCAACACCTTAGGGTGCTTTGGGGAACCTCGGGCATGTCTATCCATTACATATTAATCAATCAAGTCCCAAAATCAAAAATTTAAACTACATAATATTTCATGTCCTAGAAGTAAGACTTTAAACTACATAGCATATTTATTTTCTTACCACATGATGTTAAACTAAATGGAAAATTTTCATATCACAAGACAATTAAACTACATTGAATATGTTCTTACCAAATGATGTTAAACTGTCTGGAAGACCTCCTAAATTCAAGACATTAAACAACATGGAGAATACCACAGAGCAAATGGTATATTACCAACAACTGAAAGTCCGATATAGAAGACTCTAAACTAATAGAAATATAAGGTCTGAGATATAGGAACATAAAATAAAACACATCAATGGTATAGTTTTCAAGGCTGTAAAAAAGAAAAAAATCTTGTCAGGTCAAAAACCCAGAAGAGAAAAACATGAGAAAAAAACGATTCCATGCCCACTAATACTTCCCATATGTGAATCTTAGGGAAAAAATTTGGGCAATGTGAAAAAGAGATATAAATCTCGTGATTCTTACTATATGTCCTTAGAAAAAATCCAGATATGCACGATAGTTCTATTGACTTTAGTAAAATATAGAGCATTCTCCCTTCGAGAGATATATTTTCTCCAAATTATAATTTTGAATCAGGTGATATAAATAAAACTGGAGTAGGTATATCAATAATAAATATCATGCTGGTGGGAATTCACGATAATTACTCAAGAAATATATATTTCAATCTAAGAATTCAAATCCAATTGTTTGTATTTACTTAATATTATGCAAAGTATGGGTATCAATGATTCATACAATGTCGGGTTAAGGAAATGTCATGCACAATATGAATAAAAGAAATCTAAACAATGACATATAAATTTTATAGAATCTATTCATTAATAAGATGAAAAAGGAGTAATATTCACATTCTAGATCCTATAAAAAGATTCCACCAAAGGAAAAGACATTACCGATCAGAATAGAGTAAAAGTTTGATTGGATGAATTTTACAAGTCAGCGAGAGTCTGATGAGAAGCATCGATTGAGCACCAAAGTGCTTCCCACCCAGCTTTTTTCCACCATATCTCCAGGATTAAGGGACCTGATAAGAGAATAAAACTCATAAAATCTTTTCTGAGTAGTCTTTAATGAGGATGATGGTGAAAAAATAGCCAACTTTGAGAGAGATATGATCTCCTCAGGTCTTGCTATATGTGTAGTTAATGAATCCATTTGGGCATACAACTCAGATATTATCTGAGGAATATCTTATAATTCCTTTGAATATCACCTCATTAGTTTGTCCAGGGTCATCCCATCATTAAAATCATGCAATCAACTCTTACTAGTATCCAACTATTTTTGAGTCAGGAAAGTTTTCTACTTGATTTCATATAATGGTTGGCAGTCAAATCTACCCACCACCAAATCATGAAAGAAAACAAGAAGTTGTTATTCTTGGATAGAAAATGTTTTTAGGGGAGTCTAACTAATTAGGGTGTAAATATGATTCCATATTAGTATGTATCATGTATGATCCTCTGTAATTGTTGGACTATTTATGTCAGAAGGGGGAACAATTGGCCGAGGTTGTAAAGAAGGAAGATAGGAATCCACATGTGATCTTAACTCAAAGGATTCATCATACATTGTTTGTATTGAAGGATATAATTACTAAATAAACTATAATCTAATAATGGGATGGTTGTTTCTAGGATGAGTACGCTTTCTTGAAAGTGTACCTAAGTCTTGAATTAACTCCATCATTACTACAGATAGGGGGGTCGGTGAAGCACGTCATTTGTCTACATGATGGAACAACCTATTCAACACACCATATGGATATTATTCCATCCAAGTCGAGGAATAATCATAATATAAGAAGGTAGGGGTGAAAATAACTAGAAATATAATCTCAATGTTTGTGTCTTCACATGACAATATAATCCAAAATTGATGGATAATCTTGGGATGTTGTTATCCCTACATGCTAGCTAAGGGGACGGTGGAAAGGATTTTAATACAATCAAATTGGCCTACAAATCTGTAAGGGGTATATGGATAAAAAATTATCATTTATTCTACACAAGTCACGAGAATCCAATCCCGAAGAGAGATTTTTATGAAAATTCATTAAAAGAATGACCACCATTATAAAAAATTAGTCAGGTTGGTGCAAGATAAGGCATAAAATTGAAGATATTAGACCAGATAAGCATGTCAGTGACCTTATAAGGGAATAAAAATATTACCTCAACCCTAGAAACATTCATCATTTTGGGGAAGAATAAGGAACCAGGGATCCCAGTAGTGTTGTTGTATTTGTTGCAAGAGAAATGCTCCCCTATCCAGCTGAATAAGAACTGGAAATGAATTATAATCCTATAGGGGATATTTCCTTGTTATATATGTACTAGGATCTATTATGGGCATACAAGAGTTAGTAAATATAGGGTCTTATTTTGGTCACATCATATAGAAATCTTTCATTAAGATTCCTCTAAATGATGTGGCCTTGAAAATCAATAGCCCAATATGATGATAAAAAAAATATGATTAGATAAGTGGAATTTTAAAAAGGATATTAGCCATGATGAGTGGAGAATAAGTTTTGTCATAAACTGAAGCTTTAAATAACCTATCATTCCACATTGGAACCATATTGTAATATCTATGCAAAGTTTCTCTTGAATACTCATTATTAGTATTAAGTCTAAGAAATATTAAAAATATGAAATCCTCAAATATTAATACATAGATTCAATTACTTGTCAATCATATCATATTATTATTTACTAATTCTTTATAAGAATAATTATTCTAAAAGAATAAAATATACATCAACCAGTTTAGTGAACATAAACCATATCTTTGGTTATATATTCTTATAAATAATGTGTCTCTATAACTAATCATCCCACAAATCTCAATGGAGTCCAGTATTCCTATGCCAACCCATGTGCATACAGATCCTATATCCATGAAAGTTAAGTCTTCTCCTAATATCTTCAAATAGATAGACTCCCATTACTGAAATATAATCATTCTTGAATAGATGTTAACATCATTAGTGGGTACGGGATAATTAACTTAGATTCACCTTGGTGTTTTGATGTTTCTCTATAGCTAAGGCCAAATTTTAACAATTTTTTTTTCATCAGACACTTGTGATATTATACTAATAGATTATTATCATATCACAAATGATATTATATCCATTTATACAACATAGTTTTAATATGGTTAGTTGTTGAACTTCTATTTGAAAAACATGTCTAAAAAGGAAAATAGAATATTTTCAATATATATAATACCCATAATTGATATTACTTTTACTATGATCATGAAAATTATGTATATAGGGAAATTTATTTTTAGTAAAACTTTTAATCCACATATATGATCATTTAATACTTGGATAAAATGTTCTTCGACAAAAAAAATAAGAGAATAAAAAATCTTTACCGTGTTCACTCATTTACTTCACTAAGTGAATAAAAATTTTCTTAAATAAATCTCACGAAATATATGAAGTTTGATTTAGATTTTTCATAGTTTACTTTCCCATGTTGAATTAATTTTAACATATTTGTGATGTACCTTTATGTATAAAGGTTTCTTTATCTAAAACATGATAAGTAGGTTGTTTGTATATCCAATAACTTAGATCAATTGAGAATAAAATACTTTAAAGGGATTAATAAATTCAAATACATTTAGTTTTAGTTAACAAATAATTATCTTTACAAAATGAGGATATAATATATAATTTTATATTCATCATTCACTATAATGGATACATGCCTTTTAAGAGTTACTAAACTAATAGTTTAGTATTCAAAGTATGATAATTATATTTATTATAATGGTGAATTAATTTATCATTGTATCTAGACTTATATTGAGATAATTCTTTTGATAGCACATATTACAAACTTGAATCAACCAGTTGAGAAGTTAAAAGTAGAGGGCTCCCCTCAGCTGACATAGGAATCACCCTTTATCAGCTCCTTTTGATTTCACTTTATAATTCTTAAATTATTTCTCATTTCTTGTATTTAAATAAAATTATGTAATAATAGTATTACATTTACTCTACAAGTGATGAATATAAACTCGATGAATATTCTTGACGTGGATATAACATCTTTCTTCTTCAATTCATTGAAATTTATTTTCTAGCGTCTGAGATTTCCACATGAGTAGAAAATATCCTCCTGTTCATTATTATTCTCTCAGATACTTCGTCTCTTTGAAGTATGTATTGAAGAATATTTTGGTTGTATATTATCCATAGGATATTTAGGCATGTATTTCCATGTTTTCACAATGAGGTGTGTTGAAATAGGTTTCAACGAGTCCATAACTACTTGGTGAAGTATGGACAAAAGTTTCCTGAGTGACATATCCATTTTTTATCTGGATTGGAAAAATAAGGATAATCTTGGTGGTAAGGATACTAAAATAATATTAATGTATTATTTATTATCCAAGTAGAAGCCCAATTTCTTTAATTGATCAATATACCCTAGTATTTTTAAAGCATGATCAGCTGCAAGATTTCCTCCTTCTATTTTACACTATATAGTGTATTGACAATATTATTTATTTCAATCCTTTCCATATCTTTATCAAGAGAATGGAAATGTGTTATTGTGGTGTAAGAATCCATGTATTTGTGTGTCTTTGTCAACTCAATGGAAATATTTGATAATCTAATAGAACGAACGTAGGAAGCATTGTCAAAATATCATTGGTGGGATACCTTTTCACCTTCACTCACTTGCAAGGGAAGAAGATTAGGAATAGGGGATTAGAACACATAATATAAACATTATCATAATAGTTCATCACATAAATGATTGTGTCACATTTGATTCTTTTTTTTAAGAACATACTCTAAGTTAAGTAATGATTTCACTTTATTCATGTTTTTTTTAAAACAATAAAAATAGATGATTATAACTTTAACTGATTACAAATTATATGAGATATAATTAATTTAATAGATTTTATTAAATATCCTAGTATTTTATCAAGATTTAATATCCCTCACCATTGAATTCATAATGTCAAATTGATAGGACATTATATTCGAAAGGGTCTATATTGTATTTCTTAATGATCCAAACTTTGTTCATGAAAACTGTAGGAAAGTAATTAGGTAAGAAGTATTTCCAACTAAAGTCTTGAAACTCTTTTATCCATTGTGTTTATTACCAATCCTGAAATCATGACTTATATTTCATTAACACCTGCCTCCAAATTTTTATTGAACATAATTGGTCGTTAAACTCAATACAAGGTTGGTTTAGTCAGCCCAAATCCCTCAAGATAATTCCTTGGTAAAAGTATGTTTCTAGAATTTGGACATGTATTACACTTAGTTATATGGTTTTATTCTCAATATAGTAATGAAATTATTAGTCTAAATTAACATTAGGTTGATAGATTTTATTTAAATATGAATAATTTTTTTAATCATTTATATGTCTTATTAATATTATATGGATTTTACTTAATTAATTAACAATGTTGGATACAATTTTGTTGCGTAATAAATTTATTTAAAATTTGTATCTTCATATTAATTCATTTATTTATGTGAATTTGGTATTTTATACATAAAATAAATAATTCATAGATTGAAATAAATAAATAAAGTAGATGAACTATTCATGAGAATTATCTAATGGTTTATTTAATGAACAAACATTAAATCAACATTTTATATAGGAGAATTAACTTCTATTTCTAGTCTTGAAATGATTTACATCATTCCACATTTCCTCTTATGTATCACCTGAGTTGGCCTTATAGTGGTTCAATTGTGAACTCACTCCATGTTCCTCAGGATAATCCATTAATTACGTATATTTATAACTCAAAAGAAGGTGAGGGTAACTAAAGTATTGGTTAAAGGGGATTACATAAATGACCATGGACACACTTGTCCTATATAATAATGAAGGACATGATGACTCACATGAAATAAGTTTAATTTAATATTAAATAATTTCAATACTATTCAATAAATTAAATTAAAAAATTGCAACACATACATAGGTCTTGGTCGAGCACATGATCGAACATACAAGCAATGAATGTGAAAAAGTAATCATCCAAAATTTAATTATTTGATTGTTATTTATTATTAAGATAAACACACTTTCATTAATTAATTAATCAATTGATAAATTAATTAATTAATCAATAAATAAATAAATAAATTAATTTATTAATTTCCCTTCATTTTAATGAACATTCAATTAGAGATACCCATGATTTTTGGAATTCATCAAAAATAAAAATATAACCAATAATGACATATTTATTTCAATAAATTAATTGAAAATTTAATTTGTTTTAAAAAAATTATTTAATTTTCAAACATACAATGGTGTGGCAATCAATAATATAAGGTTTTAATGCTAGAATTTTTCAATTTAATGTAATTTGAAATTATATCCTTTAATAGGAGACTACATGACATGTACAGGCACGATACATGCTGCATATCTCAGTTTCCATGTATTCATGGCACATTCATGGGCCTGAAATGTGTACTTAGGCCATACTATATGACATGTATAGATTAGCTACACACTGTGTGTTCCACTTTCTATGTGTCTAGGATGCACGCTTGGGTTTTATAAATGTTTCTCAGTAGTATACATAGAATATACATGCCAACTGCACATCGTGTGATCTCAATGCTGTGTACTCAAGATACCCACCAAAAAATCAGTGTGCTCTAAGGAGAGATACTACACAATGTGTACATACCAGCTATACACTATGTGTATCTTTAATATGTGGGTTTTTTTTCTCACAGAGTGGCTTGGTGTGTATTTAAGACCTTGGAATTGATGAACTGAATGTTGGGTACACCTCATACACATCATGTACATCATAAATTCTTTTGGTTGTTAGTCTCAAATGATTTGACCATGTATAAGGACCACACAAATAGTGTGCTTTAAACCTATAACTCATGTAGACTATAAAATTTGTACACAGATACACATTGTGTAATCAAACAACCCATGTGCCAGCATAGACTGATCTACAGACGATGTGAAATAAATTCACCGTGTGGTGTTCCATGTATCCCTTGGAACATTCAGATGCAGTGCACTAGGGTACATGACATGTAATTATGAGTAAATGCTGTATAAAACTGTATTATTTTCCAAAGATTTGGTAGTTATTTATGACCTCTCTAGTCATTCTTCATCTATTCGTAGACCTTTAAGAAATTGAAACATTAAATTGACATGATTAATATGTCCAAGCATGTTAATTAAAATTAGATTAAATAAGAAATAACTTGTAGTTAAAATATAAAAAAATGGAAACAATATCAAAAATAAAATAAATAATTATAAATTTAAATATGACTACTTTTATACCACTGAAGGTTTTGGGCATAGTAGAATAAAATAGTGGATGGAGTGATAATTAAAATTTATTTTAATTTCAATTGCACATAACCTTAATAGAGGATCTTTCATTTTAAATTTTTAATTAATTAATTTAGATCGAAATAAACAAATTACCTTTTATCAAGTTTCTTTCTTCGATTTAGATGTTAATGTTATGAAAAGGAACTTTTGACATTCCTTCGTTTCACTATAAGGATCTGAGGATAGAATCCCTCTATAGATAATCTACATGTTATCCTTTGATCATCGAGCAACACCAAGCGATTTTCCGGTTCTAGCATGGTAAATTGAATGTCTTGGATTGTTAATTATTGATTTCTCATTATCAATTTTTTGGTTATCTACACAATATCCATATTGGGATATTTATGGACGTAGGGTTTTTGTTAGAATATTTTTTTATTTCATTATGACCCTTAAAAAATATTAACACCTTTAATAAATCCATATTCTATATATTAATAATATTGTTATTACTCTAGAGTGCGTTCCAACATACACTAATGATAAATATTATTTACTGTCCTGTAAACAATTATTTATCACCAAAAATAGTCTTAGTATATTCAAACTCCTTGGTATTTATTGAATACCCAAAAAAATTATTTTATTCTATTAAATAAATATTTTATTCAAAGATAAGTTAATTAATACTTATTAAATATCTTATAAAATAAATAAATATATTTTAATCACAATTTAGTGAATAAATATTTATCTTATTTATGTGATCAATAAAACTTGAATAAAATTATTCCTCTATCTTGAAAATAATATTTATTCTATTAATTAAATTCAATTAGAATTTTAGTCAATTTCAATGGAAACACTTAGTGTATGACCCTCTAGGATTATTTATTATTGGAATTAGACTAGTATGCCTAAAGTCCCAGATTACTGTCTATAAATGGGTTAAGACACCCAATAGAAAGAACTTAATGTCGCAATGATGAAGACCAAATACAAATTCTCACTATGTAATATAATCCCTTTGTGTCAATATATCCTCAATAAGGTTTCATAATCATATCTTCAACCTGGAATTCTCAATACATCATTCTTTTAATATCTGAAATAAACATCATTACACCATGGCCAAGAAAATTATGCTTCATTCATATTTTAATCAAAGGGCCGAGAAACTAGCTTCCATAAATATAGAAAATAAAAATCATTCCTCAAATTTTTCATTAATTTACTTTTAATCTTGACACACACAATATACCATATATTTTCTTGAATATACAATGTCATGATTTTCATCAAAAAATCTAAGTTTGTGAGTCATGAAATGCATTAATGATAATATTGAAGTCTAAAGACCATTACAGAAGCTACTAGATAGGAATATCTGATGACACATAAAATGTATAATTCTTAATAGCGGGTCTATTCTCATAATTTATGGTTTTAGATTTTACCAAGTATAAATTTTTTGAGAAGAATCCTCATATGTTTATTATTACTTGCTAATGAAGATCTACATTCTATGTGTCCAATAAGGTTCTCATTCTAGTGGGTAACTGCTTTGACCTTATCAATGCGACATAAACTCTAGGACATTGTCACATCAATGTTATGTAGGAGAAAAATCGATATGTGATAAGATATTTCTATTTACAATCACTTCTTTGAATATAAATGTAATCTAAAGTACACATTTGTTGGTTCTAGGGCATTAACTATAACATAACTCCCACCTCCAAATTTCTTGGTTGGGTAAACCATTCCTTTTTTTCCAATGATATTTGGATTGGATTGGAGTGGGAGGTGTTCTTGGATAATACTAAGGTAGCATTACTAAATTTTATTTAATTAAAGGTAGTTTATAAAACTCCCACTAAAATTTTCTCTATTATTTAACATAAGTTTTTAAAAAACCACTATGGAATATTGAAAAAAATTTGAGTGCTACAATTTCTACAATCAAATAACCTAAGTGAGATCCTCTTACCCATTATATGAGACCTGATCATCCATAGATGATTCCTAATCATAGTTTTTCCAACCAATTCCCCCTTTCCTGTCATTATTGTGATCATTATGTTCAAGGTATATTAATATTATATTCTTACTCTATTATTTTTACTCACCCATTTTAAATATATTCTTTGTATTTAATTGTATCAATGACGGGGTTTCCCAATTTATTGGAGTTTCCATTGTATGATTGGATTATAAGGGAAATTTGGTGTTGATATTTGGTGAAACTGATAATGATGGTTGATTAGGATTAGTGATGGGTTTTATAGGTTGGGTTATGGGGGTAGTTTTTATGTCTGGTTTTAGTGTTATTTTTTTGATGCATTTTTTGAATTTTTATTAGTTTATATTTTTATTTAGTGTTGGGTTATGTGTGTGTCACAATAGAACACTAAGTCACCTAGTGTTTTTTGGTATTAGGGAGAATCAATACAGGAATGAGTGATTACAAAGACTCAAAATCCCGGGAGTGGGATAATAAATGTTTGGATTAAGTTATATTGGCTTCTAAGTAGATTTGGTTTTTTTTGAATCTAATATATCCTGTCATATTAGTATGTAGGTTAATTTGGTTGTGGTGTGATTTCGTAAACATATTCCCGTCACTTGTTAAGAAATTATATGTTTTTTTATATTTGAAAAATTTAGTTTTGAAATATATTAGTTTTTTTAATAGGTTTTTGAAAAGTTTTATTTTTCAAAGTTGTATTTTTGGAAAATTATTTTAATTATAATTTGATAAAATTGTTTTATTTTTTATTTTTATTGAAATCTTGTATATTTACATGATACCTTTTAAAATATAGTAGCATTTTGACAAGAAATAGATATTGGGTTCACTGATTTTGTAATGTTTTATATTTGAACTTGAAAAATTATGATATTTATTAGAAAAAAACATTGGTTTTTTATATTTTTATGGGTTTTTAATTTTTTATGGTTTATAGATGTTTAATATAAATCATTTTAAAAAAAGGTTTTGAATAATGATGTAAAAAAAGTATTTATGTTTTTAAATTGGTCCAATTATCATAATTTTATGATTTTTATTATAATTTTGAAGTTGAAAACTAAAAATTAATTTTAAAAAATTATTTAAAACATGAAGTTAAACCTAAGGGTTTTTGATTCTGTGGCCATATGAAGTTTCAATTTGGGACAAACATGTGTCTTAAATTTTAAAAATGGTTTTTTCTTATATATAATATTACTCAATATGGGCCAATGGTGGTGTAAACCGTTACACTAATAATTACAAAATGGGTTGAATGGAGCCATCAAGAATGAATTTTGTTTTCTCTTGGTTTTTTATATTTGGTTTTTTATAGTGATCTTAATGTATCAGGTATGTAACAGTTCTGAGTGTTTATCTGTTGTGGATGGTTTCTTCTTATGGGATATATTTCAAAAAGATTAAAGAAACCAATGATTTTAACATATGTAGGTTATATATAATGAGTTACCCTTTTAGTGAGAATTTACTATTTTGTTTTAGTATCATACATTATTATTTAACAATATTTTTGTTTTCAAAAAGAGTAAGTAGTTTTGGATATGTGGATAAAATTTGGATCACATTACCTAGGAACACACATCTATATGATAAGGGTTTGGAAGAGTTATTAGAGTTTTCAATTCATCATTGAGTCATTTAAATGAGAATAAAATTTCCAAGTCCTATATTTAAATTCAAAATATATTTGATGAGACATGAAGTTTATGAACAATTGATATTAATGAAACTCCCTAAAAAATATGTTCATTGGATTTGGCATGGAAAATAAACCATTATAGAAAATTTGAACACTGATTTCAATCAACAATATGAGCATGGTACTTCTTATAAAGTGGAAAATGAAATTCCAAACTACATAAATGATTCTTTTAGAATTAATGGATATAAACTTAAACATAAAAACAATTTATCATAAGTATTCAAGGATACTAAAAATATTAACATGAAAAATAATGTTTATGGAACCTGTGGAGAATAATATCAGGATTCTAACACATCAATGGATCCTCTTTTTGGTGATATGGATACTAATACAGAATAAAGTTTTATTGGGAATAAAAATTAATTTCATGATTTAGTTAAAGGTGAAAAATAAAATCTATATTGAGGATGTCTCAAGTATTAAAAACACTACATTATACTATATTTTTACCATGTGAAGTGCTTATGAAAAATTACATATAAAAAAAATTCCATGATATTGGAATTGTTGCAAGGCGTATTTCATAAAGCTAAGATCCCTGAGACTTTTTGTAATATGAATAAAGTTTTTAAAAATATTGGTCTCAATTATACAAAAATAAATTATTGTTCTAATGATTTTATTCTATATTGGAGAGATGATTCAAGTAGTCATGAGTGAAAAAAATGTTCTAATTCTAAATGGAAGTCAATAAGTAATATTGAAAGTATGAATCAATATATATACAATGAAGAAGATGAAAAAGAAGACTCATATAAATGTTTTTCATTACTTTTTTTAAAACCGAGATTTTAAAGATTATTCATGTCATGTTAAACAATAAATAACATAATGTCACATGATATGGAAAATAATAATTATTTGTTTATATGAAATTCAAGAGATTTGAAAGATTGGAAATTTTTTGATTCATTACATCTAAATTTCTTCCATGATTTCATGAATATACAGTTTATATTGGATACTAATGGATTCAATCCATTTTGGACTTCGAGTACTAGTGAAAGCATTTTTCCAGTTGTTCTGATTCATTATAATCTACCTACACAGATATGTATGAAACAAAATTCCTTTACAGTTTTGATGATTATTCCAAGAAACAAATTCCTAAAAGCTCGATTAATACACTTTTATCCTTTAATTAAATAATTTTATTTGTTATGGAATAACTGTGTCAATTCATTGGATGCATATATTGATACAAATTTTAAAATGTATATTTCATTAGTGTAAATCATTAGTGACCTCCCAAAACTTGGGAATTTTTCTAGTTGGTAAAATCAGAATAGTGTGTATTTTATAATTTTTAACTTTTACTTTGATATTTAAAAGCTATCTTATATAAAAAATGGAACTTCTTATGTAATAATATATTTCCTGATTCATATCATAAATTATAGTTGAACAAGTCAAAATTAAATGGAATCATTGATCATAAACCCCTAAAAAAATTAATATTAGGATAAAAAATATTGGAACAACTAGTAAATATTTAAGGATAATTTGGGAAGGTAAATCATTTGAATGAGAATATGAAATGTGTTTAAGTACATCATTAGTTGAAATTAGAACATAACAATGGAAGGAAAATATATTTTTTAAAAATTAATATTATGGAATTTAATTTGTGGCATCATCATATTAAAGTTCTTCATATTGATAAGAATGTTTGTGAAAATATGATCTTTATATTAGTTAATGATAATTAAAAATAGAAGGACCATCTTAATTTCTAAAGGTACTTAAAAGTGAGGAATATAAAATATGACTGTTTATTAGATGAAAATGGAAAGTATAATACAATAGTATTTGAAACAAAAAATAAGGATAAATATATAATCCTTTGAATATTAAAACAAGTGAAAGTACCTGATGGGTATTCAAGTAACATTTGAATATGTATTGACATACACAATCATAGGTTAAAAGTATTGAAAATTCTGAATTCACATATTTTTTTGGAGAAATTAATACCTTTAACATCACTTAGTTTATTTAAAAAGGTAAATTTAGTTGTACTAGAGTTCCACAAAGTCTTTATAAAACATGGTGAGAAAATATTATTACCAATTGATCTTAAAATTATTCAGGAAATAATTTTACAGATAATTTTTTTTGTGGAGTTTATCTTAACCAAATTATTTTTTAGTTTCATGTCATATTTTTCAATGAATTTGGTTGATGAAACTAAATTAGGATGCCCCATACATTAGTTATATATGTATACAATTTAATGGTACTTTTTTACATGTTTTTATTATTAGGAAGATAAATATTTTTAATTCATTACATATATAGTTAATTATGTTTCATTCACTTTGTTTTAAAAATACCTTGGTCATTTGAAATCATTTAAGGAAAATAAATCCCAACTAGAAGGCTATATTTTTGATGGTTACCTAGTAGTGTAGTCTTATATTTTGTTCTAGATACATAGATGATATTGAGACAAGATTAAATTAAGTTGGACATGTTAAGAACATCTCATCTCAATCTCAACCAGATAAGAAATCAACAATATTTCCTTCTATAGGATGACGAGTTGGTAGGATGGAAATTATTATGCTAAAATAATTGTAATTATTAAAAGCACATAGATATGTGATACTAAATAGAAAAATCTAATATCTATTCATTTAAGAGATGACAGTACAAAAAAAAGATATGCATGAGAAGTCAAATACATAATGATACAAATATAACAAAAGATGTTAATAAAGAGCTAGTAGATTTGTTTCCACATTATTTTTGTTCATAAATATTGTAATTCATATGTACATTAGGTTTATATATATATTTTTTACGTTTAATAATTTATATAATTTTTTTGATCATTAATGTAGATATTGGTGCTAATGTTTTATAATATTTGATGTTTTTGGCTTGGGATCCTCTAAATCATGAATTGAAATTTGACACATACAATGTTAATGACTTAAAATTTTATCCTATAAATCAAGAATAAATTTTTAAAACACAAAATAGAGGTATATTTATAGTTTCTAAACTGGGATACTATGGAATGTTCACTGATATCATCGAATTAAACCACTAAAACCATTGTTTAGTTGATTTATTCAAATTAATGTTGGTCAGTATTGCCATGGGTGTTAAAAAAGATTCCTAATAATTCAATTTTGTAAACTTATCTCATTTGTTGAATTTTCATGAACATTAATAACATGATATATATGCATTCACATAATAAGTGGAAATTGTGTATTATATGGAAGATTTAGTGTATGAAGGCTAGAGTTGTGCACATGAAACAAAGACACTTATATGATATGGATGATAAATTGGAAGAATTAACTTGTGATATTGAATCCAATTGATGATAATAAACTGAATTATTTTTCCATGCTGATATTTAGAATTTTGATCTTATAAGGGTGGTTGATGTAGAAGAAGTACGACAGATCATGATAATTATATGACTAAATGAGAAAATTATTTTATGTATAGTTGGTTATAGAATTATCAACGATCAGTATATTATACTCTATATTTTCAATGCCATGCATCTAGTATCATATTTAAATTTATTTTAATTCATAAAGTGTTTTATTTTTAAAAACTAAAAGTTATACTTGTTTTTCAATACATTTTATGATACTATTTTTACTTTTTAAATGGTAGGAATGTCGAGGAAAAAATGATTTAGTTACTTGTGTTAATAGAAAATATATTTTACATCTTCCATCTATACATCATCGACTATGCCTAATCATCGCTTGCATATTGTATCTAATAATACCTTTGGCTCCCTCGTAATGAAATGTTGCTTTCCCTCTTGATCCCTCTTGAAAGCATCTGTCATAACCTTTGGATCCCTCTCAATTGAATCTATAATACCCTCTATCTCCATCTCAATAGTATTTGGCACACCTACTACATGTTTATTAATTTTCAAGGTGATTCTCACGCATCTAGGGAGAAGTTTGTCACTCGATTTACCTCCTGAGGATATTAGGGGGTCATGATTATAAGTACAAAATTTAATTTAAAAAAAATATTGAATTTTTTATACTAATGGATTATATTTTTCTTTATACATAAAAATAATAATATTAAATATAAAAAATTTATTGTTTATAATAGTGGAATTTAAATGGCAGAATGATAGTTGTTCCATTTGATAGTTTTGGGGTCCCGATAGTGGATACTATGAGATTATTTAGTTAGATATTATACCAATTTTTTTGTGATCCAGTGGCCCTTCCCATACATATTCAGATCAGAGACATATTCTTTTATCTTGGAAGAATGAGGTATTTAATTAATAGATAAAGGTAATTTTAATATGTTATCTATCATAGATTAAAGTAAGTGTCATTATTTATTTAAACTTTAATAATTTTAATGTTTTTTTAGATGTTCTTCCAGTTTACTATCGATGATTCTATATCATATCAATGGACATTAAAAAACTTGGGTAAGAAATTGTAAAAATTTAAATGAATATTGTGACTTGAGTTCAATGATAGGTTGTTAACTATTCTGTAAATTTATCACAAGGCACTTGAAGACATACCTCGAGAGTTGTCTATTTTTTTCCAAGAGTCATCTATATGAAAATAATGTGATATTAAAAATAAATTATTATATTAATATTATTTTTTTATAGGTGAATTCATCTTTTATTAAAACACATGTTCTTTATTTTAGGAAGTTTACATTAAAATTCATTGAGTAGATAGAAACATAGCATCCCTCTCACATTCAGTTCAAGTTTTTTGAGAATCAAATCTACTATGTTAACATTTCCATGAAATAAAATATTTTTATGGTAATATTATTTTATTTTTATAGTAAAATATTGTTTTTCTATTTTTATGAAGATATATAAGTTAGGGTGACATGTTAATCAGATAGAAGTTTGGTTATATGTCCACACCAAACCCAATGGAAGTTATGAGATTTAATCATCCAAAGATGTTGGGGTATAAATTTATATTCCTCATTATTTTTTTCAACATGAAAATCTATTTTCTAGAGTGGATAACTCAATATGGGTGGAATTGAGTTCCTAATAATTGTTTTGGTTGAAAATGGATTTCAAAACAAAATCTTCCAATTAATTGAAAAACAAGTTACCTAAAATAGTATTATTATAAAAATTTATATTTTCAAAGAGTTTCTTAAAATATATATATAAAATAAGTTAAAACAAGTTTTAAAAACTTATATTCTTTTGAAACCAATTTTATAGGATCAAAACTAGTATATAAAACAATTTTTATAGCCAACTATAAAAGTAATGTTTGTCTATATTTTTTTGAAAACTAATTCAATTTTGTTTCAAAACTATAGGAGAAAAAATAATGAAAACACACATTATAATTAAATGATAGGGTTGGTATCAAGTAGATACCTAGTACTCCCTACACGAAAATAACCTACTTATAATTAGTTTATTAAAAAATAAACAGATCCTCAACTTGGATTTGGTTTTGAAAAACAACTGAACTAAAGACAGTCTATGTTACACCCAATCTCTCCTATAGTACTATGTGGAAACATAAGAGTAATTAAGAATAAAGGTGATGGTACCTTTTAAAATCTAATAAAATATAGGAAATTAGGTTAAAGAGTAAATATATTGGAATAAATATATCTCTAAAAGTAAGATAAAATAGAGAGAAAAAATAATAGATAGTGATAAGGTTTGATGCAACTCAATCTGATCCACTTTGGTTAATCAATTGTCTTTAAATCACCCCTTTAATGGATTCAACTGAGTTTAAAATGAGTATTATTTAAAATAGAGTGTCATAGAAGCACTATGTTAAGTCTATTTTATATATCACTTTTGATCAGGTATCTCTTATATAGACACCCTATCCTTTTACACATATTAATACATGCCATTTAACATAAATATCCATTAAATATATACAAAGTATCGAAAATCCTAGTGTATTTAGAATACTAGACTCGTAATTTAAAAACATGAAAGGAGAGTAAAACATATTTCTATTAATCTCAATAATGATATCATAACCCCATTTGAGATCCTACACGTGCATAGGAAAACTTGGGTAAATATTGACAAAAGGGGTGAGCTAAAAATCCCAGTAAGGGAATCAACATTAAAATAAAGCATAACACACAAGTCAAAAGGAATAAAATAATAACCTAAAAGGAAGGGATACAGAATAAACATATGGAGGCATAATATATGGAACATGAAATCATAATATCATGGAAATATAGGAACATGGCATCAACATATAAAATGACATAAACATGATTCAAGGATAACTGCCAAGACAATATAACATGGTGGAAAAAGTTCCATAATGGATTTGGTTTACTCCCTAATACCATAAATAATATCTAATGAGGCTAAAAAATTATCCAATGCATTGGATAGCTATCTGGGTGCACCCATCATGACATTTACATTAATATTTGTGCCACATAAAGAAATTAAACATAAGAAATAAACATATGTATTTTCTATGGAAGGAAATGGGCATTGTAATCATGTCATAAGACATAACCAAAGGGTGTATCCTAATGGAATCCATGAGAGAAGGGATTTAAATAACTTTTTTAAATTAATAAAGAAAAAACAAGAATATATCATGAATAATTATCTCTAAATGAAGTGAAAACCTAGAAAAGGGCGGTTACATAACTTTAGAAATATTATACTTAAGCGTAGTTTTAGGGAAACAAATAAAGAGTATTTATAGAGGGTATATGAATAATTATTTCCATAAAAAAAAATTAACTAAAATAAAATTTTATGATAAAATGAGTGATTATATAAAATTTGGGTTTTTTAAAACATTTTATGGAGTGTACTTGAAAATGTGTAATAAAGAGAGAAGTTTTTTTAGGTGGGTTTGCTTATCGAGAGGAATTGAGAGGGTAACCTTTTAAAAAATGGATTTCTAGAAAAAGTAAAGATGAATTGAGATAAATATATATGTTTGGAAAATATATATATATATAATATGTGAAATATATTAGAATAAATAAGATATAAACTGTGGAAAAGGGAGAGAAAGTGTAAACCGAAGGAAATACAGAGGTTTGGAGAGATCCAATACCTTTTGTCTGAATGCGTTATTAACACAATCTTAATGTAATAGATAATAATATTATATTCTTAATTACTTATTTAATAACCTCTTACACATATATTTGATTTATTATATTTTTATTAAGTTCATTTATTTCATTTTTATGAGTTATAAAGTTCAATTTTATTTTTGTTTGAGGATCGTTTGCCTTCTTGGGTTCATGGTCGGTTCGCTTGGGTATAATTATGGAAGTTCATTTAAAATGTGAATAGTAATATATAAGTGAAATTAAATGGTATTAATTGTCTTCTATAATTTTAAAATTTTCCATATATCATTTTATTTTTTTTGACATGTGGATGATGTATTTAAGAAAACATTAATGATAAATGATTAGTTTATTTTGGCAGGTTTTCTAACCATCAAAAAATAGTTTTATTTTTTTTAATTTTATTAACATATTTTCTTTTAAGAATGTGAAAAAGCATATAATTTACATAATTTTTTCATTTTCAACAATTATAAGTGAATTTAAACTTTCCATTAAGGAATTATATGAAAATGGAAACTCATCATCCATGAAGGCAGCTAACTGACATAATATGGACAATGGTTTCGTTTTTATTTAAATAAAAGGAGATGAAAAAAGAGGTTGATAGAATATATAAAATTATAAATATAAAATTATAATATATAAATGATATTGGAATTATTATTCTATACTGAATTAAGGCATTCAGGGGAAGGTAGAAGAAGAAAATAAATTAAGAGGTAGTTTGAGAATGTTACAACTTGAATATCGATTTCTTGAAAGACCCATTAAAGAAATTTTAATTCATTTTTTTGGTGTAAAAACATGTTTATGTTGATTAGAGTGGACTTGAGAGTTTTTTAGATAGTTTTAACGCTTCATGGTTTATAAGTTTTGAGGATAAGGGGTGGTGATAGGTAATAAGGGGAAGAGGGTGTGTTTTGGATTATTGTATTCTTTATTTTATTATTTTGGTCCAAGACTATCAATAATATTTATTCTCATTAATATATAAATAAAATAGTTCATGTGAGTTTTAACTAATAGGTACTCACACTATCCATGACCTAAAAAATCATGTATTGGCTTATAATATCAAATATCGTAAATTACTATATTTCACCATTCACAAAAAATTTAACTATTTTATAAAAATACAAAATATCCACCCAAACCATTTTTCAACATATAGATATAAAAAAAGAAATCCATTTTATGAAAATATTTTTCTAAATATGGGAAATTTAATATTTAAATAAAATCCTTATTTAATTAAAATAATACCAACTTTAATATTTTGATCAATTTTTTACTCTTTGAAAAATTACTTATGGTCTGATAAAATTATCTTATAATTATAATAAAACATAATATTATTTTATTAATCCATTTTAGGTTGATAAAATTTCTTTTAAATCATTACACTCAATATAAAATTACAATTTAAACATTTTTGTTTTACAAAAATACCAGCACTTAATTAATCATTTTTAAAAAAATTATTTAATTTTGACATGATAGATAATATTTCCATTTTATAAGATACCTAAATATTATTTTACCCTTACATTGGTGAGGTTACTATTCTAACTATCAAATTACTATTCGTAATGGTCAGATTACTTTTCCAACAGTTAGGTTATTATCTCAATGGTTAGATTACAATTCCAATGGTCAGATTTATAATAGTCATTTTAGTTCCTAGATTTCTATAAAAAAATATTATTTCATTAATTATTATTTCATTTTTAGTTTCTCTCAAGGTTATATATACTTTTATCTTCAAAATGAATGTTTTACTACTAACATTACGTTTTATTTCTATAGCTTTTTTCATGACTGTGATTATTCTGGTGGATCGATAAAATCCACATTTTCATATACTACTTACTTATTTTCTATTTTTATCACATTTTAATATTTGAAATTATTATTGGTTTAGTTTCAACAAATGTATCATTATTGATTTATGAGAATAATGGTTTCTTGGTTTCTCTATGTGATTCTTTTTATTTATAATATATGACATAATTATAATAAAGGAAACTAAATTGATAATATTTTGTGTCACTACATTCTTCCACCCCTTAAGAAAATTATCCCATGAAATATTTTTTTACATACTAAGGTGAAAAAAGGTGAGGGTAATTCTCCCTCATTGCTTTCCCTGGTCCCCATGTAACCTATTTGTATTTATAGTTTGACCATAGCACTTTGACTATTCAAGTGGTCTTGGTTCATAAAACTTTATTTTTATAGTCCAAGATCTTTACCAGCTACTCTTAAAAAGAGACATCATTTTATAGTTTCACCATCTTTGAATTCAATACATGTTAGGGAATAACTATGCACTTCCTCAAGAGTGATACTTAGAACAAATTTTTTACTTGATAAATGGTTGGTTGAAGTTCTAGTTGATACTCTATAGCTCCGATGTAATAAATAATCTTGAAGGGTTTGATATATCGAGGACTTAGCTTTCTGCTTTCCCCAAATCACATAAATTACTTCTATAGATATATATTTAGGAATATATTATCTCCGACTTCTACTCTAGGTCCTGTTGAAATTTTTTTGTATATCTATTCGGTAAAATTTGGACTTCTTAGATGTGATATTGAATGTTTTTCACCTTTTCTACCATTTCCTTGACCATATTAGGTACTATTTTATTTAATTCACCATCTTCAACTTATTATGGAGGCGTTTTACATATCTTCCCATAGATGATTCATATGGATTCATTTGAATTCTTGAGTGGAAAATATTATTATAAGAGAACCCAAAAAGAGGAATATATTGGTACCATCCTCCTTTAAAGTCCATTAAGCTTGCTCTCAACACATCTTCCAGTGTCTAAATAGTCTGCTCATAATGGCCATCGATTTGGGGGGTGATAACTCATACCAATGTTCATCTCAGTGTTTAGAGAATGCTGGAGACTCTTGCAGGATTTGGATGTAAATCTCAGAGCTCGATTGGATACAATCAATAACAGTACTCCTTGTAGCCTCATAACTTCTATGATGTACATCTAGGAATTTTGATCGAGTGATAATTCCTCTAAAATTGAAATTTAGTGAGCAGTCTTTATAAGAAAATTTACAAAAACCCATATAAAATTTGTTACTATGGTATTTTTTGTAAGTATAATGACAAATTCCATAGTGAGGTTTTCCAATTTATATATAGTTATGGGTAATGGTTGCATTATCCCCTTAGGTTTTTTCCATTTAGCATACACTTACTAGAATACCAAGAACTTTGATGTATATTATGTGATCTCTTTCTTTATATTGTTCTAATAATAGTTCTTTTAGAGATATTGATACATCATTATTGTCCCTAGGTGGATATAGAAGGTTTAGCTATGTGCATCATTAAAAAAATCACTTTTTATCTTGGGATTTATGGTACACAGATTTTTCACCCAAATATTTTGACTCCTTCATCAAATTTAAACTCATTGGATTTCCCATTTTTGATATCTTCCACTTTCTTATTTTTTTTCTACATCATCTATTTAAAAATAAATTATATTATATAAAAGGGATGTTTGAGAAATCATTTTATAAAGTAATAATGATTTTACATACTTTATGTTTTCCATGTATGTCCTTTTTAATTCTTAGAATATTTAATCCTTCTCAATTTTCAGCATTTATAAATTTGTAGGATCATTTATACATATAATATAAGACACTTTATTCACTTTTTCATGTAGGTAAGGGATTGAGAAGTCACGATCCTTGGGGAGATATAACCATACTCACTGGAAAATAATAAGATCCCTCTATATGAATATATATTGGAGGTTCTTGTGATTAGTATGTGTCTCACACTTCTCCACATAAAGATAATGAAATTGGATTTTTAATGTCAAAATCACATCTTACAACTCTAGAAAATTCATGGGATATTTTTTATCAGGAACTTTTAGATTCCTTAAGTCATAGTATATCACTTTGTAATTTTTCATCTGTAAATAGCCCAATACCATCTTTAATTCATAGATGAAAACCATGATGAGTTCCCCTCTCAAGGGTAGTGGAAGTACTGTTCCAATGATAAGCCTCTTTTTCATATTTTTGAAGAATCCTTCGCATTAATTATTCTATAAAAACATTACTCCCTTTCTAGTTATCTTGGTTAATGGGTTTGAAAATCATGAGAAGTTCCTCACAAATCATTAGTAATACCTAGATAGAAAAAATAAACTATGGATATCCATTCCAGATTCTATTTTGGGAAACTCTACAATAATATATCTTATAAATGTCCAAGATATTCATTTTTTGGTGATAACATGCCTCAAGAATGATACTTTCACCATCCAAAGCTTACATTTACTGTACTTTTCAGACTGTTTCTCCCTTCACAAATTCATTACCACATTATCCCAATTCTCCTCATTATCCTCTCTCTTTGAGTATATCAACATATAATCTATAAAGACTGACAAATATTTATCAATGTTATCTCTAAATACAATTCTTATTTAGTCCATGAAATTTTTTGGATATTTAGTGAGTCTAATGGGAATAATTATGAACTCACAGTGTAAATACCTCATTCAAAAGTCATTATGGGGAATACCATCCCTCTTCACCATTAATTGGTGTTATCCCAACAAAATTTCCACCCTATAGAAATAATGGGCCCCAAATATGTGATCAATGAAGTCATAAATCCATGACACTAGACACCTATTCTTGTCATGATCTTTTATGATCATGATAATAAATGAATCATTTCCATGACCCATCATTCTCATTGGAAAATAGTACTGGTTCACCCCATGGTGAAGCACTTGGGCTTATAAAACCCTTGTCTTAATTATCTTATGAAGGCTTATTCAGTTCTTCTAACACAATGGTGGCCACCATGTAAGTATTCTTTGTTATGGGAAGATATTCATTTATATATTCAATTGTGAACTCAACATCTTGCTTTGTAGGAAGACCAGACAATTTTCCAGGGAACACATAAATTTTATCCCTCACAATAAACATGTATTCAAGAATGATACTATCATTTGCCTCAATAATTTGATCTAGATATTCTTGATCATTTGGAAATAGTATCTAATAATTAGAAGAACATTCCAAAGGATATTCATTATCCTCATTACATTTGTACAAAATTTGAGGATTCCTAAGGATTTTAAGAGTGATATCTCTATCCTAATATTTGATGTTCACATTATATAAATTTAGCTAATCCATTCCCAGTATAGAATCATTCTACATTAAAGGAAGTAATACGAGATTTTCTAAGAGGTTCATCCAACAAACATTGAGTGGGGAAGAGTAAAATAATTTATAAACAATAATTAAAATATTCTCTATTCTCATGAATAACTCAAAATCCGTATTTTTAGGTAATGTTTGACTAGTTCTGTTAAACTTTGAAGATATGAAATAATGTATAGAACCAGAATCAAATAGTATGTTTTCTATTCTTGAAAGAATAAATAGAGTAACTATCACCACTTTATTTTTAGGATAAACCTCAATAGTACTGATTTAATTTTCTCTCCCTTTCTACCTTAGTGGTTGTTTTCATTGATTTTCTTGAAAAACCATTATCTTAGGGAATTATCTCACATAATTCCCATGTTCCTTGTAGTTGAGGTCCTTATAGTTGAGATGCTATATTTTTGGTTGAGTTTTAAATTGAACCTTCCTTTATTCATCCAAATTAGTGGGATTATTTATATACCTTTATAAATGATTAACCTAATTCCCCTATTTCATACATTTTAAGAATCTCTCTATTCCCTTTATATAGTTCATGAGATGTTTCTTCCCACACTTTTTATATGTGGGATATTGAGGTCTCTTTGATCGAATGAATTTTTATATTGATCCTCCCATATTAAACTACATTTAATTTTTTTTATCTCTGATCCCATGAGACCAATAGGATTCTCGAATCTCCATTTCAACTTTAAGGGAGAAACATACAATCTCCTTATAGCTTTCAATGTCTCGAATCTCCAAGGATTTTCATAGAATCATATTTAATCCACTAAAAAATGATCATCCTTGATTTTCGTGTTCATGAAAAATCCAGAGGTTTATTGTAAAAGTATTTTAAAATTTTCCTTGAACACCCTGATTGAATCATATTCCTTTTAATTTAGTCTAAGGAACTCCCTTTCTATATTAAGATGGAGAGTTTATGGAAAATATTTATTAAAAAATATTTTCATGAATCCTTCCCATTCCATAAAATTAATTTCCTCTTTATACTTTATGTTCTTAATAATTTTCCACCATTGATCAGATTCTCCATCAAAATAATGGTCCACCGTTATGAATTTCCCTTATTCTGAGCATTGAAGGGTGAGAAATATCTTTTGAAATTAGTTAATACATTTTTCCACAATAAGTGGAAAAATGATCCACTAAAGGTAGGAGTCCTTTTTCACATAAAGTATTTGACCACAACATGATATTTCTTAGGATAAAGAGGGTGTTTCACTTGATTCAAGTATATTATTAATAACTTGATCCAGTTGATCTAGTACAATCATGATGTTCTGATCTCCCGTTCCCATCAGGTTTGGAATCTCATTAGAGAAATCATCACATTTCCTATGAAATTATTTATTAGCATGGTTTCTAATATTTTTCTACTATTAAATAAAAAAATTACGGTATTTAATACTTATCTAATGAGAATGTAAATTGAAGCTATGAAATTAGAAGGAATAACTTATAAATAAACGGTATATCCTAACTTATAGGTCCCTAAGTTTCAATCTAGTTTTTCCATGGTAATTCTTCATATACTTATAATTATACCTAGGGTTTAAAATAAAGTTTTCTAGTCCAAAATTACAATGTAAATGGACCATCCTATGATACCTACTATCATGACCCTAGAATTTTACACTTATTATTACATGAATTTTGACATAAATATCCATTAAGTACAAACCAAGGATTGGGAATCCCAATGTTTTGGGAATATGTGGTACATAATCAGAAAACTAGAAACTAGAATAATAAATATTTTTATTGATATCCATAATGAGATTATAACTCCCTTTGAGCTTTTACATCTGAATAGAATAACCTGGGAAATACATAAACAAAAGGGGTGAGCTAAAAATCCCAGTAAGGGAATAAAAATTGGAATGAAGAATAACCCATGAGTCAGAAGGTATAACATAATTACATAGGAGGCATGAATCATGAATTAATATTTGGAGGAATAACAAATTGAACATATAATCTAAAGATCATTGAAACATAGGAATGTGACAACAACATATAACATGACATAAAAATGATTCAAGGATAATTTATAGGACAATATCAAGTAACGACCATATTTTTTCTATGAAATTATTTATAATATTTATATGAATATTTTAAGATCTAGGTGAAGAGGTGACATGAGATTCTAAGGCTAGGTGTGCCCAAAATTAATTTTTGAATTATATTAATTATATTAATATCATGCACACACAGTTTTCTTGAAAGAGTGGAATAACTTCAAATAGAGTATTGGATCATAAATCCAAGGCTACAGTTGAGTTTAGAATGTGGGTTTTACATTAGGCATGGCATAATATTTTTCAAAACTAGGTGTTTAGTTAAAGTATAGTATCAGGTGAATAAATAAAATATATTAATTTTATTACTTATTTAATTTGTATTAATACAGAAACCTAAAATAATATATAAATACATAGTTATGAGAACATATTAGGGTTTTTTATTACACCCATAGACCTAGAGGACCATTAGAGGAGGGTGTTCTTGTTATATGACCTCAGATCAGATTAGATCCTTGATCGTGCACCAAAACAACTTGAGGATCTCCCCAAAAAAATGACACATATTCATTCTTCATCAGCGATCTATCCAAATAGAGTTAGGATGTTTTATTTGTGGATTTATCCCCATTTATTATCCCATGATTATTTTGAATAAATCTACTAAGATATTGGTTTATGGATCAATCATTTTAGAGGTATGAGTTATTTTTAGGATGAGGGGATGATTATTACTTTGTTTGTTCATGGATGTTTATAACTCTTCATTCTTATTTTCTATGACAAAAATTGGGGCTAAAATGAAAAAAGGTCTAATTTCATTCCTCACTTTATGTTTTATGGTTTTCTCTCCCTCTTCTATGTGCATTCATCATTGGTGTTTATTTTGGTTTGTGATTCGACGAATAACAGTTGAAATTTATTTTCACCTTAAATATTTAGCGTAATAGACCATTACCATGGATTTAGGATGTATATTTGATGACATGATTGTGGTATATGAATATGGAAGTAGATCCATAAATATATTGTGGGTTCACGATACCATTTTGGGTGTGCGGTACAGAAAATGTGTGACAACAATGGTCCCTGAGTTGTCTCAGTACGCTTCAACTACTGACTCGATGACCTGAAGCATCTTTACATCTGAGAGGACCAAAGTGATCCTTAGTTATTTAATGTTTCATAAGATGTATTTTTTTTATTGTCATAAAAAATATTTACTTGGGCCCCAATACCCTATATAGAAGGATATTTCTAGTAGGGTCTGTGGTCCCCCCCAGTTACCCCTAGCCATTAAACCCCTATCTTTGAATTGTGTTCTGATATTTCTAATGAGGTGTAGTCTAATTGAGTGTGTTTATCATATGAACCATCTCTGTTTCCTGAGTGAAAACTCTAGTATTAGTTTCATCAATGGTGGAATAGCCCATGGAGTGTATTCTCTAGGTTGAGTGTTGTATTCAACCTTTGAGCATAATCCTAGGTTGGAAGCTATTATGATCATGTGGAAATTGAATATTTCAGATTATATGTGGATGTTTTATTATATATGCCACATTATGATTGACATATCATATGATGAGATGAATACTCTTTATTCTTTTTTTTTATTTTAGTGTGTTATATCGGGTATTTTTATACTCAACCCTGCATGGGTTCTTCCCTCACATGTCATGTATTATGTAGGAAACGAGCCTTTCATGGTGTTCTTGGTAGACTAAGAGCATGCGGAGATAGTTTGGTATGGATAGACCATGGTATATACCAGTGACACATTTGATAGCAGTCCCCTCTATAAGGTAGGTGGGAATTTAGTTTCCAGTTTTTTTGGGGGGGGATTGTATTTTTCCTGTTTTTATGCTTCCCAATACTGTATGTTGTACTCTGAATGTGATATTATAGATGTATGCATGTATTTTTATCAGTTTTTTTACATTTTATTGTTTTGTGGGATTGAATATGTGTGCATATGTATAAGTACATTAGGATAATTCCTGCCGTGTATGTGTGATATAACTTCTTTGTGATAGTCTCTTGCCCTTGGACTATTGGAAGTGGGCTTGGGGTAGCTGAATCTCAGGCCCTGTTGGGTCCGATCATGAATAATGGTATTAGAGTGGTGCCTAGTCTGAAGTGTAATGAAAATTATTGGATTTAATATTGGAGTTTAGAATTTATTTAGTATAACTACGAGGATTGGTTTGGGAAATAGGGAAATAATGTAATAGTGTTTCAAGATTGGATCTCAGGATAGTGTGTCTAGTGTTGGTGTGGAGGTAAAGGTGTCCTTTCACCATGAACTTTATAACCTTCTTGTTTAATCAGTTTAGGTATAAACTAGCTTGAGGGAAAACATTGGTACATGCATCTTGTAGGAATGCATTGCGTTTTCAATTTTTTTCTTGAGTTAGCTCCCCAGATAAACCTATTGACCATGGTATATCTTGATAATATGAAAGATACATCTATGATGAAAAAGATATTGTATTATAAGAGTGTCGAATGATAAAAAACACACGATTGAAGATGTTTCAGTTTAGATACCCTCTCATGGTGTGTTTTTATCTAGTTGGGCACCAAGAAGTGAACCCCCTATTGATCATCACATGGATCCTTTTGTGGATCAGGCAGAAGATCATGCACATGATGACCAGTTAATTGTTTCCTAAATATGTAAAGATTTTACACAAAATATTGGTGTTTTACATGAGTTCCAACAATGGGGGATCATTAAGGTTCCCCAAAAAGATAGACCCTCGTGCATTAGAGGTTTGACTTGAGGCAACGGTCTGAGTCTACAACATGTGCAGATCCCAACCGATTAGATGGTTATGCTTGCGACTTGATTTTTTCATGGAGTAGTAGTTGGATCCATTGGTACTATAAGATGAAAAATATATGCTAAATGTGAGTTGCAAGTTCTAGATCTAGATATTTCTATGGTTACATGGTGGTCCATACCCCCTTCTCAAGTGGTGGAGGACTGAAATGATCTTTTGATGTGAATGTACCACATGGTTAAGATAACTCTATGATGGAGGTCCAAGTGGAAAAAAATATCTAGGGTGACTTGGGGAGATGATATATCCCTATATTGGTAATTTTGGTGTGACATTGGACATGTGAGGAATATAGAGAATTCCCCCACCAATATTTGTTCTTGAGATGTGATCCAAAACCATGTGGGCGAGTTAGTGCTGCCCAAATCAGATAGTGTCGAGGTGTGGTGGATGAGTTTTTTTGGATTTTGTTTTTGTGGTTGTTTGATGTGAGAAGGTTTCAGAGTAGGCCTTGGTTATGGTAAGAAGTTTTGATATGTAAAGGATTATTTCCAAGTGGTAGGATCTCATAGAGGCTTTGAGTGCAGTTTGAGGTACACCATGTGTCCTCACTTCCCTAGTTGTAGTTATGACATGGTTTTATGAGCCACTTATCCCTGAGCATATCTCTTAATTGTGAGCTGGTGATTCTAGTGGTCCCTTTATGCGTGAACCTTATTTTAAATACTTTTTTTATAGCGGATCAATGATTACACACTTATACTGATAGTGTGACCTGACTCTAAGAGGAGATAGAGAGCCTCAATTGAAATCTATTCATAATTATGGTGATACCTTACGATGTTTTACTTATTATGGATTTATTTCCTACCATACATACTCGAATGTTTCTACCAGTGAGACTCGAAGTACTTATGGTTTTCTAGGATAGAGTTTTCCTCCTTGATAAGGAGTGATACCGGGAATTGAAAGATGAGATCATGTGCATAATGTTATAATTGACTTTTTATTAGTTGTCTATTTACACCTTTGGAGTAATAAATGTTATTAGTTTTTAGTTCCTATGATGGTGGAAGAGTGTGAGGGCATCCTTTCTGAGGATTCTTCTTATTTACCTTACCATTGAGAGTTGAATTTCTATATGGACATGAAATTGGTATGACATGTTATCTGTTATATCATATCGGATCACCCGAGAAGCTATAAGAGATAAAGGTATGGTTGGAGGAGTCTATAGAGTGGATGGATTTGTGAGACCCAATGTTTTTTCTTGGGAAGCCCTATCTTGTTCGCTTGAGAGGAAGATGAGTGCTTGAGTTTGGGTGTGGATTGGTGTCACTTGTACCAGGTGGCTAGAAGAAAAGTATGCACTTTAGATAATTTATGACCTCTTCACCCATTGGATGGAAGAAAATTGGATCTCATAGTTTGACCTCGGAGTGGGTTTTCATCAGCTCCAGGTTGGAGAGGTGGATGCACCAAGCATGGATTCCTATAGATACTATAGTTTCATTGAGTCCTTTGAGATACCCTTGGGCATGTTGAACCTGAAAATAGAGTTCACAAGAGTTATGATCTAGATCCTTAACCTTTCATGGATTAGTTTTTGGTATTCTTCTATAGTGGTACCCCTTTATCCTGGACATCAATGATTGAGAACATGAGACATTTGATGATGCTTGTAGACATGATATGAGAGTAATAGTTGTATGATAGCTCTTATGGGATCATTCATTGGAATATGTATTACCATACATGGAATTGATACTGGATCCTATAGAGTTTGATATGGCATAACCGTTAGGGCCACCAGGGGCATTTCTCTGGTAGTAGATTCTCGCTGCGAGGCTTTTCATCTATTATTCTTGAGAGAGTTGATAGAGCAGTTGACCTATTTGAAGTTTTCCATTTTTGGGAAATGCTGGTGTAGTGCACCTCCATTATATGGTTGTTACCCCTTCTCTTTTTTATTGAATTAGGGAGGAATGAATTGGGAATATCAATTAGGAGATCTTGTGTGATCAGGTATCCACTATATATATTCTTGATTTGATTCCTTGAAGTAGGGAATCACTTCATCCTTTTCTAGGGATGATGGTGATTCTGATCATGGTGCAATAGGAGGTGTTGAGGAGGTTTTTTTCCTTTATAGTACATCTAGTGGAGGATATTTTGTACCGGTATCTCTTTGCACCATTTTGACAATTATGATTTTTGAAATATGTTTTCAAGTTAAAAATATTTTTGTTTCATCTATCTATGGGTGATTACCAATAGAGTTTCATGGATTTTTTGGGGACACTTGTTCATATAGGAGGTATCCTAACTTCCTTAGGATTACCTCAATGATTATTTATTAATTTTATTCTTACTTCATAAAATTATTTGGTATAGGATTTGAGAAGCCTTTAGAGAATTAGTTTCGGTTGGGAACAAAGTTTTCCCCAAATAGCTGTTTTGGTAAAAGTGAACTATTCTGTTTCTAGTGAAAATGATTGGGGTTTTCTTTATTTTCAATTTTGAACCACAATTGGGAGGTTCATCTATCATTGGTGGGGTTTTACTTATCATGATTATTACCAATCCACCAAATAAGTAGACAATTTTTGATACCAAGTATGAGAGACCTTGTAGGGCACTGTTATGCTGGTCAGAGCCAGTTGGTGACCTCATTCTGGTCCTTGGTTTGGTGCTAGTGTTGGTTGTAAGGGTTGTAGTTCATCTAGTGGATGATGAGGACTTATTGGTAAACATAAAGAGTCATTAGTGTACTGATGATAAAGGCCTTTGGAGTTGGATAGATATAAAGTATTAACCAGGGTGGTTGTATGTATTCTAGAATCATTGGACCTTTATTTTCCTACTACTATATTGGGTTAGTGAGAAGGTATACTACTTAATTATGTGGCCACACCATTTTTGGTTATTTGGACTTCTACACATGTCGCATTTGGGGAAGTATGTGCATGACTCATTTTTAGGTATTGACAAAGGTGATTTGGGTTGTGCGAGTAGAGTTTCACTTTCACGGATCTAGTAACATTAAGAACTGATAGGATAAATATCCTTTATGGGAATTTTTCCATAGATGCGTGTTTGTTAATAACAAAAAAATCCATCCGGAGAGATCGAGGGAGTGGGATACCCAGTTGAGAGCTCAGTATCCCTAGATTTTTATTAATGTTTACTTTTCAGGGATGAGAAGCCTCAAAGGATAGAATAATGAAATATCCTAATTTTTTATGTGTAAGTCTTTGGGATATTTATATGAATTTTTAATGATCTAGGCACTAAGGTGGCATGATATTTCTAGGCCCGGTGTGCTTAGAATTAATTTTTGAAATATAATAAGTATATTAATATCAGGAACACACAGTTTTACTAAAAAAGTAGAATAAATTTAAATTGGAGTGTCAGATTAAAAAAATTATGGAACAATTATGTTCAAAACATGGGTTTTACCCTAGACATGACATAAGCTTTGTCGACACTAGGAATTTGGTTAAAGTAAAGTAGTGACTAAAATAAATAAATAAATTAATTGAATTATTTAGTTTATTTTTCTTGATGCAGAGACCTTAAATCCTATTTGACTATACAATTATCAGGAGATCTCTGGGTTAGATTCTAAAAAGTAGAGTTCTATAGGACTATTGGTGGAGGGAATTCTTGGTAAACAATACTTGATTAGATTAGAGTGAGGATTGTGCACCAACACAGCTCAAGGATCTCACCAACGATAATGAAAAAAAAATCATTCATTAGTGATCAATAAAGTTAGGGTATTTTTTTCTAGATTTATCCCTATTTTTTATCCCATGATGAATGCCAATAGATCGACTAAAAAATTGGTTCGAAGATTGGTCATTTTGTGGGTATGGTTTATTTATGGGATTGGGGGTTATTATTCCTTTTTTTATTCAAGGATTTTTACACATATTTGTTCATATTTCCTACCACAATATATCAAGGATGAAATAAACAAAGGCCAAATTTTTTTCCACACATTTATGGTTTATGATTTTCTTTCCCCGTTGTACTTGTGTTCATTGTTGGAATTTATTTTGGAATGTGATTTGATGAATACCCAATGAAAGATCATTGAGAATTAAATATTTGGTGAAAAAACCATTACCATAGGTCATGAATGATGATTTGATGAAAAAATTGAGGTATACGACTACAGAAGTGGATCCACAAATGGATTGGGGGTTTTTGATACCGATTTGGGTATGCGATACAGACAAGGTGCTATAACAATGGTTATCGAGAGTGAGTAAATTTAGTAAACCTCATACCCATGATGTGTGGTGTAATTACAAGTGGAATCAATGGGTGTAGAGGTGTAGATTAAAATAGATGGGAATTCTAGAATTTCTCTGAAAAACAAAACTACAGAGTGTGTATTCCTATGAACACATGCGATGCAGTCCATTTTATAAGGCACTGGGGCTTTAGTATAGAGAAAAATATTATAAACCATGTGAAGCATGAAATAGTCTATGTGACCCTTAGACAACTAGTTTGGCATGTATAGGGGGTACATGTTGAGGATTCCATGCAGTTTTTTATGTTGTGTGTGCCTAGTAGCACATAATTTAACACATGGAAGATGACTCAGTATGTACAGGAAGTACACTGATAGGTGGCCATATTGTCCTACACACTATGTACTTGGGAAGCACATGGGTAGGCTAGAGTTCATGGGTAGAGCTGTGAACCCAGACATGACCATGTACACGAACGTGGTCTTGTGTTCATGAGCATGGGAAGAACGTCATTCCGAGTGCTAGGGTGACTTCTACATAGTGGGTAACCTTAGGGAATTTTGTGTATTGATTAAGTGTGAATTCCATGTGAGTTCAAGACACAATCATTCATAGGATTAGTGGGACACATTGTGTACACCTAGGTATATGTCATATAATCCATTTAGGACATGAGGAATTCTTATTTCTTCTTAGATCAGTTTCATTGAGAGCTCCTGTGAGCTTCCTTAGGCCAGTACTTGTTTAATGTGTTCCATTGGTCCATTACTAGGAGAATTTGGTATAGTATCACATTCTCATCATAGTGGGTGACCACCCTACAACATATTAATGATCTATACAGTGAAGGTAGTTTCCTTTATTTTGGAGTGAGTTGCCTTAGACCGCTTCGACTACTGACTCAGTGGATTGGAGAAGGTATTAATCTAAAAGTCCTGGAGTGATCCTTAGTTACATAATATTTTTTAGATGGTGTTTTTGAAATTTTAATAACCAATATTTACTAAAGCTCCAGTCCCCTATCTATTTAGATGTTTGTAGTACTGTTTAATGTCCCCCCAGTGAGCCGTGGGATTTTACCCCTATCTATGTATCAAGATTGGATTATATGATGAAATTTAGTATGATTGATTGTGTTCCCCAGATAAAATATACCAGTTTATTGAGTTTGAACTCTAGGATGAGTGTCATTAGTGGAGTTATAGGCTGTAGATTGTATTATCCAAGATGGGTGTTGTATGGAACTTTCAAACATGAATCCTAGGCTGGTAGCAGTGATGACCACGTGGAACATGATATATTTTTGTGTATATATAGATGTTTTATTTTATGTATCACATTATTATTGATATATCCTATGATTTTCTAACTACTAATTATGCCTTGTGTTTAGTTATTTCTAGGTGTCCTACTAGGTATTGTTATAATCACCATTTCATGGGCTCTGCCTGCAAATTTCAAGTCTTATGCATATGAAAACCCTTTTGTAGAGTACATGGTTTACTGGGAGTAGGTGGACCTAGTTCGGGTGAGACAAAATGAGGTGTATACGAGTGTTTAATTTGATAAAATTCACTACATAAGAGCAAGTGGGACTTTTATTTCTAGTTTGTGGTGGGATTGTATTTGTCCCCTTTTTATTCTTTCTAGTATTGTATGTTATACTTTGATTATGAGATTATAAATGTATAAATGCATTGTTTTTTTTGTTGTGTTACATTTCCAAATCGTATGGGCTTGTAGATGTGTGTGTGTGTGAATAATTAACATAGGATAATTCCTCCCATGTGTGTGTGATATTCATTCTTGGTGCTAGTTGTCATCCCATTTCCGATTAGAGGTAGGCTTGGGGTTTTCATGTCTCAGGACCCATTGGGTCGGGTCGTGACATATCACATGGTAGACAAAGTCCAGTAATGGATTAGTTTTACTCCCTAATCCCTTACATAACATCTAATGATACTAAAACATTAACCAATTCATTTGAGCACTATATGGTCACACCCAACATAACATGTACATGCATAGGTGTGCCACATGAGAAAATCAAACATGAAGAATAAATATAAGGGTTAACCATCGAAAGAAATGGGGTTTGTAATCATGTCATAAGGAACAACCAATGGGCATATCATAATGGTATCCACGAAAGAATGGATTTTAATCATTATGGGACATTCATAATGTAAAAATAAAAATTATCATGAATAACAATGTCCAACTGACGTGAAAACATGGAAAATATTGGTCAGGTAACTTTAGAAATGTTCTAGTTAAGCCTAGTTTTTGGGAAAAGAATAAAGAGACATTGAAGAGTTTAAAGGAATTAATATTTACATAAAATAAACAATGAAATAAATAGGTTTTCAGGATAAAATAATTTATTTTAGAAAATATGGGAATCTTAAAAAATTTCATGGACTTTACTTGAAAATGGGTAAGAAACATATAAGTTCCCGTTAACAAGGTTTTCTCATCGAGAGGAATTGAGAAGGAAACATTTTAAAACATGTATTTCACAATAAAATAAAGATGATTTTATCTAGAAATATATGTTTGGAACATATATTAAAAATATATAAGAATTATAAAAGAATAATGGAGAGATAATTTAAGAAATATACAGAGAAAGCATAACTGAGAGGAAATATGAAAGTTTAGAGAGATCCCTTACCCTATGTACGAATGCATTCTGTATTTGAAAATAATGTCCTAGAAAATAAAATTATATCTTTCAATTACTTAACTTAGAACCTATTCTAGATAAATTTTATTTATTATAGTTTTATTAATTTCATTTATATAAATTTCAATGAGTTATTATGTTCAATTTCTTTTTTCTAGGAGTGTTTGTTTCTTTGTTTCATGGTCGGTTCACTTATTTATAATTATAGAAGTTATTTTCAAATAGTAATAATACTACATAAGTGAAATTAAATGGTATTAATGTACTCTAAACAATTAAATAAACGTATATATCATTTTTTTCTACATGGGGATGATTCATTTGATAAAACGTGAATGGTAAATTTTAGGTTTATTTTTGCAGTTTTTCGACTATCTCAAACTAGTTTCATTTTATTAAATGTTATGTCCATGTTATCTTTACAAAATATGAAACCACATATAATATATGTAATTAGTTTGTTTTAAACAATTGTAATTTAATCTAAACCTTCTATTAAGTCATTAGTGGAGAACAAAGACTCATCTTCCATGAAGTTGGTTAACTGGTATAACATGGAAAATGGTTTCATTTTTCTTTGAATAATAGTAGATGAGAAAAGGGTTGAAAAGAATATATTAAACTAAAAATATAAAATTATAGTTTATAAATTATAATGGAATTATCATGATATGTTTCATTAAGGATGTGAGTGGAATGTAGAAGAAAAAAATAAATTGAAAGAGGTAGTTTGAGAGTGTTACCTCTTGAATGTCACCTCCCTAAACGACACGTTGAGGAACTTGGGATTGATCATTTGGTGAGACCCACTGAACTTGGATGTTGGGGATAGTGACTAGGAGAGGGTTTGGTAAATATTAGTTAGACTTCAGGGATTAGAAGGATTGACGTGAAGGGGTGGTGAACGGTGGTATTAATAAGGGGAGGAGAGGGGTGATTTGACTATTATATTCATTAGTTTATTATTTTGGACCAAGAATATAAAAAATGTTGAGTATTTTGACAATATATAGTAAATTTTTCATGTTATCTTTAACTAATATTGTAACACCCCAAGCTTCCACGATACAATTCCCTTTCAATAATGCAATAACTTGTATTGTACGCAAGTTTGAGATTCTAACACACTGCGGCCAATCAAAATAGCCATTATGAATAGTAATACCAACCTTTTGAAATTATATAAATTTTTTATTTCAAAATGGACTTCATTTTTGGATTCAGAATATCGAAATTAGCCTATTTTGAATTTTTGGTATTTTTCTAAGAACTTCCAATTTTCAATGAATAGTGAAAAATACTTAAAAAAACTTTTTTTTAATCAAATTAATTTATAGTGATAAATTATAATATTTAGTGGTTTTAAAGTATAGTTATAATATATTTTAACCATTTTATCAAATGGTGGTCATTATATTTAATTTCCATTTGAAATTAGAAATAAACAATTGTCAATCTTTTGATATATATTGTTTTTTTTAAACATGCCATTTGTTGTGACAGCGGGAATTAATTATTAAATTAATTAATTCAACTTATATTTTTTGAATTATTTAAAATAGAAAACATTTTTGAATTAGGAATATCAAATAAATCTTAGGATTAATTTTTGGTATTTTTCTGAAAAATGTAAATTTTTGATGAATAGTGAAACCACTAAGTGGTAGTTAAAAAAACTAATTTTTCATTTAAATGAAACTTTACCACTTTTGTGAATTGAATTTCAAAGATCTGAAATACATGGTTGTCATTAGTAAGTAAAATGTGGTGCAATGGGATGAAAATAATTTTTGGTGAATAGTAACTTTTCAGTTTTATTAATCACGATTAAAGGTAACTAATGTAATTTAAAGTAAATACAATGTTATAATAATATGAAATTACCTTTACACTTGTCCTAACCTTATTGGATAAGTCATGGCCGACCAAGACAATCCATGGGTCAACTTGGGGACCCCATGGAGCCACTTGGGTAAGAAAATTACATTAATAACTTTTTATTTAAAGTAAAAATAAAATTGTCACAAACTTGTGTTGTTTTACTAAAACAATTATTACATAGAGTTATATAAGTTAACATTTAGACTATAAATATTCATTGGAAATATAAAAAGATTTCCTACTTCATGTTAATTTTTATATAATTTTTAGGCATTAAATAAATAAATTTATTTGTCACACAATGATGATGCTGCGATTACCTCATTAATGAACGATTTAAATAAAATGAAAAGATAAGGTAAAATATAATAATTAAACTTTTCTAAATCTTATTGTATGGGTTTATTTCGAACCATAATTACCTTATCCTCGAAATATATCATTGTGGGACCTTTAAAATCTGAAAATCATTTCATAATAATGTAACATTTCACGACTTTACAAAAGAGCCCCTCCTCTCCTCTTATAAAAGGCCCCCACCTCTACCACATTATTCACACCTTCAAAGCCTTTTTTCTCGACCAAAATCTATCCAAATACAATCTAAAAATTCTTCCCTTCATCCTAGAAGCCTTACCATAGGCATAAATCTGTTCAAGAAACCATTTTGGTTCAAACCGATGGGAGTTATCCGATTTAAAGGAGTTTAAAGAACGATCGAGTCAAGTCGGACACGAGGTAAGGGACTTTGTATCAATCTCATTTAATTGAGGAATATTTTGTTTTATACACAACTTTTTTTATATGGTGTATAAAACCCTTTTTCTCTTACTTTTATTCAAAAATAAACTTTTTATACGAAACGTTTTTACTAAACGACAAAAGGAATGTTTTGTCTTACGTATGCGGTGAAAACGAATTCTCCTCCACCAGGACAATTTTTTGAGTTTCGACTTCCTCTACAAGCCATAACTTTTTTTTAAATGAAAAATAAATACCATGTTTTACTTTTCTTTTATTTTGGTATTGAAAATGGTTTTATTATATCAATGTGTTGTATTGATATCTTGTGATTAAAATGTGGAAATGTTATGTTTCCTTTATGCATGTTTTATGTGATACGATTATATTATGGTTTATGATATGTTTAAACCTTTTAATATAAGGAATGCATTGGACTTAATAATTGATGGGTGGAGCCCTCTATAGCTCCTCGATGCATCAGTAGGTCTCTTGAGACAAACTAGTGTCTTGGCATGAGGCATTGACAAAATCTTATTTGTGGTCTTGGCATGAGGCCTTGGCTACATGGTTATGATAGTCTGGCATTATGCATTCCATCATTATGAATGTGGTTATTGATATTTCATGTGATTATTTGACTAGTAGAATATCCATTTGAATAAGTAAATGGCATTATTTCAATTCATTTTTGCCATATTATGTTGAAGTTCAAGTTTAAAAGGCTTTTGTTTTAGTTATACATTGCCTTAAATGTTTATGTTTATTTATGAAAGTTTCCACTGTATTGTTATCCTTACTGAGCATCTGAGCTCGCCCCTTTCTATGTTTTATTTTCCCAGGATGTGAAGAAATGTTTTATTACTGACCTATAGGGATAGTCTGAATAGGATAGTAGTGTGGACTATGGAGACTATGTTATTGTGATTTTTTACTTTATTATGAAATGTAACATTTATGAATGTATCTAGTGTTTCCAAGGCTACTAAACTAATCGGTCTCTCAAGACTTTATCTTTTGTGATCCTTCCAATGTTACGTAATAATGAACCGACTCTGGGTAACTGGGGTTGGGGCGTTACTGTTGGTATCATAGGTAGTTTAGTACTTTCCTTTGAAGCTAGATTTAGATAAAATATGATTAGGGCACATAGCCCTAAGATAGACTTTGAGGATTAGTGTAGAAAACCTTCCTAGAATTTTGGTATTATAGAGATTTTGTGAGTTTTCCAAGAAATACATCCCTGTCTGGATACGAGCTGGCAGAGGCGGCTCTGGCACAGATGTACCTAGGGGTAAAACCCAAAAACACCGCTTTGAGCTAGACTCGAATGGGAACTAGTGCATGACAACAAGCCTTGCTTCACTCTTGGTTACAACACTGCCAGGGGATATGCTTATGATAATTCTCATTTTATTTACAAACAATTATGAAGGGTTTATGAGTATATACTTTCTCAAAGAAAACATTTTTATGATTATGGATTATATCCATAAATAGTTCAATTTATGTTAAGTGTTTTACAAGTATGGAATTATGTATTTCGATTTGTAAACTAATCTAGTTTATGACATTGTTTAGAAATGGCACCTAGTGGAAGGAATAGAAACCGTATCAATACACACACTCCATGTAGGGATTTCCCTCTTGCATAAGATAACTATAATGGATTTGGTGATACAACTGGTGCTGATCAGCATATCACCATACTGGGACAACTCACTCAGGTAATGAATAATAACCTTACTCGTATGGAGAAACCTGATCCACAACGTGGAGGATCAATGTTAGATCTCTTCATGAGGCAACAACCACCAACATTAAATGGGAGTAAAAATCCCTTAGTAGCTGAGCAATCGTTAAATTTCTTAAAGAAAATATTCCATGCGTTGGGGAGTAATGAAATGGAAAAGGTTATCATGGCAGTGTACCGCCTCACTGGATATGCTGATCAATGGTGGTCATTGATTCAAAAAACAAAGGAAGATGATGAGGTATCAAATATGGAATGGAGGGAGTTCAAAGTTATTTTCTTAGAAAAACACTATCCTCATGACCATCGAGCAGATATAGAAAGGAAATTTCTGAGTCTGAGACAAAAGGAGGATGATAATGTCATAAAGTATGAGGCCAACTTTACAAGGTTAGTGAGACATGCTGCAGATTATATACATAACCCAAGAAGTAAGATTCATCATTTCTTTTATGGGTTAAAGCCATTTCTCCGTTGATCCTTAGTCTCACAATCTTTCTCATTGTACGAAGATATTGTCTCTTGTTCTATCAAGACAGAAAATGAATTCTCTAAATCTTATGTCAATAAAGTAAAGCAAGAGAAGAAGAGAACGGTGGAACAAGAGACATATAAAGGGAAAAATGGAAAGAAGGATTTTACATTATGCGATAATTGTGGGAAGAATCACCCCGGTACTTTGCTAAAAGGAATGAGAGTTTGTTATAAGTGTGGAGAAAAAGGACATCATGTGCGTGACTGCAAGGTTAAGAAAAAGGTTTTAAATGTACTATGCTTCATCTGCAAAGAGTGGGGACACTACACAAACCAATGTCCAAATCATCAGAGTATACCCCAAATGATGTTATTGGATAATAATCAAGTTATGATACTACCACAGATGAGGAGTAATGATAATAGTTCTTATGTTTTGGTAAAGAATTATGTCATTTGAGTATTGTATCAATGATGTACTGGTTATAATAATTATGGAGTATATAAGGATTGTACTACAGTACTATTTCACCATGGACTTGAGATTGTGTGGATCAAGAAAAGTGACTCAATAGAAGGTTAAATTTTAGGAAAATATATGGTTGAGAGAAAGATAAACCATAATATGGTTCTAATACCGAGATAGTGATTTTGGAATAATACATGATTTGGATAAATTATAATGGATATTCTTGACTTCCTTGAAACTGATTAATGATTTGTATACATTTTTGGATAAAAGAAGTATATCTAGTATTCAATAAGGAATAAGGGATCATGAATGTAATCAATAAGGATTTATGGAAATTTAGGATGTTCTAGTGTTTTAAAAAGTATACATGATGAAGGTTTTCACATGTTATTACGCGGCAAAAAGGATCTTCATTGTGTTTACATTAAATATAAAATTTGGACAGTGAGTTTCGATAGAAGTATTTTGGATAACTCTAAAGGATGGAATGGATTAAGTTGAACTTTGGATAGTGTGGATTAAGATTAAAACTTTTCTTATGATTTTTTATGTAATATTATAATACTATAGTTTTAGAAAAAGGACAACCTGCAGGTTGGGCGATAACCCATCGCATCGGACAAAGCTGTTGGAATAGAACGCACAAAAATAGTGCAACAGGCCTTTATTACCTTCCATTAGCCTATAGGAAGTCCCTGGTTATCAAAAAATAGTTTTCCTAATCTAAATGGTATGTGTTACTATTTGGAACCTTGTACGATTAGGATAAATATAATATTTTTGAGTTATATTATCTTTTTGAGTGAAAGTTGGGTTTGTGGTAAAAATTTATTAAAGAATGAAAGTCTACATGAAAAGTATGTATATTTCATTACATTCTTATTAAATCTCCTAAATAAATTCCTAATATTTATGAAAGTTAACTTAAAAACAAAAACGTTGTCGGTTAACTTTTTCTACTGGGGAATCAATGTTTGGTTAACCAATCACAAGTTTGTGATTTTGTTGTAGTTTTCTTTCTCCTAATCCTGTTTTCTACAACTCTCCATCAGACCTTGATGGTTTGTTTCTCCTACATATCCATGTTTTCATAGAATCCTAGTATGGGATATCTCAGGTTACCTTTGTACTTTTCTTTCTTTCTTTTGAAGTTATATTTTCATTAACCCAATTTCCGATATGGGTTTTCCACAAAGATATTTTCTTCTTTGAACCTTTTATTTTAGAAGAAAAATTTATAATTACGAGGAGACAATTTATTGAAGGAGGGGAGAATGTAACACCCTAAGCTTCCACGACACACTTCTCTTTCAATAATGCAATAACTTGCATTGTACGCAAGTTCGAGATTCTAACACCGCGACTAATCAAAATAGCCGTTATGAATAGTAATACCCACTTTTTGAAATTATATAATTTTTTTAATTTCAAAATGGACATCATTTTTGGATTCATAATATCAAAATTAGCCTATGTTTAATTTTTGGTATTTTTCTGAGAACTTCCAATTTTCGATGAATAGTAAAAAATACTTAAAAACAACTTTTTTAATAAAGATAATTTATAGTGATAAATTATACAATTGAGTGGTTTTAAAGTATAATTATAATATATTTTAACTATTTTATCCAATGGTGGTCATTAGAATTAACTTCACTTTGAAATTGGACATAAAAAATTGTCAATCTTTTGATATATATTGTTTTTTTAAAAACACGCCATTTGTTGTGACAGTGGGAATTAATTATTTAATTAATTAATTCAACTTATATGTTTTTAATTTTGTAAAATAGACATCATTTTTGAATTAGGAATATCAAATATAGCTTAGGGTTAATTTTTGGTATTTTTCTGAAAAACTTCAATTTTTTATGAATAGTGAAACCACTAAGTGGTAGTTAAAAAAACTAATTTTTTGTTTAAATGAAACATTATCACTTATGTGAATTGAATTTCAAAAATATGACATACATGGTTTTAATTAGTAATTAAAATTTGGTTCAATGGGATGAAAATAATTTTTGGTGAATAGTAACTTTTAAGTTTTATTAATCACGATTAAAGGTAATTAGTGTAATTTAAGGTAAATATAATGTTATAATAATATGAAATTACCTTTACACTTGTCCTACCTTTATTAGATGATTCATGGACGACCAAGACAATCCATGGGTCAACTTGGGGACCCCATGGAGCCACTTGGGTAAGAAGATGACATTAATAACTTTTTATTTAAAGTAAAAATAAAATTGTCACAAACATGTGTTGTTTTACTAAAATAATTATTACATGAGGTTATATAAGTTAACTTTTCAACAATAAATATTCATTGGAAAGATAAAATGATTTCCTACATCATGGTAATTTTTTTATAATTTTTAGGCATTAAATAAATAAATTTATTTATCACACCATGATGATGCAACGATTACCTCATTAATGAACGATTTAAATAAAATGAAAAGATAAGGTAAAATCTAAGACTTAAACTTGTCTAAATCCTATTGGTTAGATTTATATCGAACCCTTATCACCTTATCCTAGAAATATATCATTTTGGGACCTTTAAAATCCGAAAAGCATTTCATAATAACGTAACATTTTATGACTTTCCAAAAGAGCCCCTCCTCTCCTCTTATAAAAGGCCCCACCTCTACCACCTTATTAACACCTTCAAAGCCTTTTGTCTTAGCTAACCTCTATCGAAATACCATTTCAACATTCCTCCCTTCATCCTAGAAGCGTTACCTTAGGCAGAAAGCTCTTCAAGAAACCATTTTGGTTCAAACCGAGGGGAGTTACCCGATTTAAAGGAGGTTAAAGAACGATCGAGTCAAGTCGAACACAGGGTAAGGGACTTTGTCTCAATATGCTTTAATTGAGGAATATTTTGTTTTATACACAAATTTTCTTAATACGGTGTATAAACCACTTTTACTTATACTTTTATTCAAAAATAATCTTTTTATATGAAGCGTTTTTTACTAAACGACAAAAGGAATGTTTTGTCTTATGTATGCAACAACAACGAATTCTCCACCACCGTGACTGTTATTTGAGTTTCGGCTTCCTCTACAAGCAATAAATTTTTTTAAATTAAAAATAAATACCAAGTTTTACTTTTCTTTTATTTTGGTGTTTAAAATGGTTTTATTATATCAATGTGTTGTATTGATATCTTGTGATTAAAATGTGGAAATGTTATATTTCCTTTATGCATGTTTTATGTGATATGATTATGTTATGGTTTATGATATGTTTAAACCTTTTAATATAAGGAATTAATTGGACTTAATAAGTGACGGGTGGAGCCCGCTATAGCTCCTTGATGCATTGGTAGGTCTCATGAGACAAACTAGTGTCTTAGCACGAGGCCTTGACAAAATATTATTTGTGGTCTTGGCACGAGGCCATGGATACGTGGTTATGATAGTCTGGAATTATGCATTCCATCATTATGAAAGTGGTTATTGATACTGCATGTGATTATTCAGCTATTAGAATATCCATGTGAATAAGTAAATGTCATTATTTCATTTTATTTTTTCCATATTATGCTGAAGTTAAAGTTTAAAAGACTTTTGTTTTAGTTATACATTGCCTTAAATGTTTATGTTTATTTATGAAATTTTCTACTGTATTGTTATCCTTACTGAGCATCTGAGCTCACCCCTTTCTATGTTTTATTTTCCCAGGATGTGAAGAAATCTTTTATGACTGACCTACATGGATAGTCTGAAGAGGATAGGAGTGTGGACTATGGAGACTATGTTATTGTGATTTTTTACTTTATTATGTAATGTAACATTTATGAATGTATCTAGTGTTTCCTAGGCTACTAAACTAATCGGTCTTTCAAGACATTATCTTTTATGATCATACCAATGTTACATAATAATGCCCCGACTATGGGTAACTGGGGTCGGGGCTTTACAAATATGTTCTAAAATCATCCATTACTAAAACAATTCATGTTTTTTCTTTATAATGTTAAATACCTTAAATTACTGTATTTTTCTAAAAACAAAAATTCAAATATTTCAGAAAATTACCACAAATTAAATCTATCCATTTTTTGACATGTAGATTTCAAAAATGAAATTGAATTTATGGAAATAATTTTCTAATTATGAGTAATTTAAATTTTAAATAAATCCTTATTTAATAAAAAATTCCAATTTTAATATTTTGAGCAATTTTCTGACTTAAAAAAAAATTATGGTATCGTAAAATTATCTTATATTTATAATAAATATTAATATTAATTTATGAATACACTTTATGAAAATAAATTTTCTTTAAATAGTTTTATTCATTATAAAATTACAACCAAAACATATATGTTTTTCAAAAATATCAAAACATAGTTTATCATTTTTAAAACATTTATTTACTTGACCCATGATATATCATATTTTCCTTTTATAAGATATATAAATATTTTTTAAACTTAAATAGTTGATTTTTCTGTTATAACATTCATATTACTATTCTTAATGGTAATATTACCATTCCAACAGTCATTTCACTATTCCAATGGTCATGTCACTATTCCAATGGTTAGATTACTATTTCAACAGTCAGGTTTGTTACGGTCAGATAGGTTCCTTAATTTCTATAAATACATCTTATTTCATTAAGTTTTCATTGAATTATATTTTATCTTAAGGTTATATATAATTTAATATATAAATTAAATATAGTCTTACTATGATTATATTTTATTTATACAACCTTGTTCTTGAGTGTGGTCATTCTATTGGATCGATAAGATCCAATTTTTTAGTTATTAAGTTTCATATTTTCTATTTTTTATCAGATTATAATATTTGGAATTATTATTTGTTTATTTTCCAACTAGTTTATCATTCTCCATACTTTAACCCTCATACTTATTAGTCATTAAATTATCTAACATCGAGTAACTGCTCCAAAATATATAAATTGGAGGTTTAAAAATGCTCATTTTCTTATGTTGGACACGATCAATTGGTATTCAGTTAGGAATGATTAATTTTGTTCAATATAACTAGGAATAGTCAGTTGGTATGGTAACTAGGCATGACAAAAACCATTATCACTTCATTATTTCATTCATTCACTACATTTTTTTCATGAAGTAAGTTCATGACTTCATGTGGTAGGTACACTTCTTCTTACAGTCACTTAACTTGTTCTTTTAGTTACTTGATTTATTCTCTTGGTAAACTATTTTTTTGGGTAGGTATATTTATTCATTGGGTCACTAAAATAAAACATGAGATTAGTTCAACAATTTGAGAAATTCATCTCACCTTCAAACGATAACGTGGTTTCTTCATGTGGTATGTAGTTTCCTTCATGTGCTCACTTTCAGTTAAATGTATGGAAAAAGGGATAAAAGAAAGTAAAAAAGGAGTTGGACCATAAGCTAGTTTGACAACATCATCCGTAGTCTCCATAGATCTAGATCTCATATACTGAACTTCATCTTTATCACCGACATCAATTTCTTCTTCAACTTCAAGAGGTGTAGTATGAATAGATTCAATAGGACTTGTTAAATTTTCATTCTCAGGTTCCGCAATAGGCTTTGAAAGAGTATGACTAAAAATTAGATCCAATACCTATTCTATAGAGGTTATTTTGTGAGAATCCTAGAGACTATTATAATAATCTATCTTAGCTATTATTGATACTTCTTTAACCCCTTGATAAGAAGGGATGACAGATCCAACATGTCTAGGTGGACTTCCCCCATTGTCATTATCCGTGATGTCTTAGTATTCTAGACCTAATAATATGTATCATGGGTATTTAAACCCATTATAAGGTGCATTTAGAATACTTGATGTAGAGTGTTGTTAATCTTAGGAGACTTAACTGAAATGTATTCATCCTCTTCAGACTGATCGGATTCATCCCATTTAGGTTCTTCCACAAAACCACTAACATTCACATCAATTTCAACAAAATTATCATAATGTAACTTTTATTAATGAAATATTAAGGGAAAATGATAGTCTAGAGGTCCAAAGGATATAGAAGTAGATGCCTCTCTATCAAACTTAATAGATCATATTTATTACTCATAAATATATTATACCTGATCCACTTATTGTTCATCATCATCAGCATAAAAAACTTCTTCTTTATCAGAAGAATAATCAACAATACCATCTAGCTTAAGATCTGGATCCACTAGATCCATTGGTCAAAAATAATACATAACAAGACTGAATTTTTCTTCAAATTCTCTAATCCAGCCACCCATTCTTTTTTTTCTAGGTATTCCAATTAACTTTCTTGTTCCTTCAAATTCTCTAATTTAGGCATAGACCATTTGAGAAGTTTTATTTTTCTCCCCCTTAGGTACTAAAACCCTTATAATCCAACAAGACTAAAATAAATTTTAGATATGGAAGGGAATTGAATTTTTAATAGGGTTTACATAAATCATTGATGTTCCACATCACATACCATTCTAAGTTGATATGGATAAAATTTTTCATCAAGATCAAAAAGAAAATCTCCCAGTGCCTATGGATAATGAAGTACCCTTTCTTTGGAAAAGTCAGGTTCTAGATAAACTTATTTAGTATCCTAAACTCAACATTAATCTCTAGTATGGTTTGTCTTCCAGGTGTTCAATTCTTAGTCATCTCTTCCATGGTAGTCATGATTTACTAGATAATAACTTTTGGAGTCCTCATGTTCACCCATATGTGGAAAAGATAAAATTTTCCCAACTATTTAAATAAATTAGAAAGATTGTCTATTAACCATTATCCAAATTATGTATCATTTAATTCTATAAATAAATTCCATATGTACAAATAATTACTTAAAAAACATTATATAGAATGGTTTACCATTTCCTTTATTCCATGCATCCCTTCCTTGTTTCTGAATCTCATTCCAAACTATTTATTTTCTTTACTAAATCCATTTAGCATCCAATTATTTTTTATCACATACTGGATGATCAATCAGATGCGGGTTGTGAGGATTCACTATAATTATCGAACATCCTTTATCCTTTCCTTATTTATTTATAAGAGGTGGTTAGATAGGATGCATTTCATCAGGATATTGTTTTATCCTTACCATTCTTTCTACAGGTCAATTTCTCTGATGGTTATAGTTTGAGTAAGTTTTGAGGAAAGAGTGTTTCAATAATAGGTAAGGTTTGTGAAAGAAGAAACGATTTTGGGATAGTGACGTGTATCATTTCAGATTCTTATTTTAATTTTAAATCCAATGATTTATGGGTAAAATAGTAATAAACTTTATGAAAATCCCACCAAAATAACTTTACTAAAAAACCTATGTAAAAATAGACACGGTAGTTATACTAGTCATGTGACTATGGTAGATTACTTAGAAAATGGTTGGTATAATATCTATATAATCATGATATGTATACTATTCATATAACTAAATGTTCATGGTAAATATAATGACTGTGTGAGTTAAGTTCCATGATAGTTATAGTGACCGTATTACGAACTAGTCATTGTAGGTATATTGACTATGTGAATAAGAAACCATGGTTACTTAACTGAATGTGTGAGTTGAAATCCATGGTTTAGTTAGAAAAAATATTAAATATATCTTAAATAAAGAGAAGGAAAATTTTGAGTAGTAATACATAAATAAGAACATGATTAAAAAAACACAGGCGTTAGAACAGATTGAATGATTCAAGAATAGTGAATCATTCCAAACTCTTGTCTGATATAGTTCATTCTATAGATATTCATTGGATTTGTAAATATACCTGAAATATGATGTTTAGTACCACTGAATCCAAGAGTTATTCACCTTTTTGAAAATTATATCCCAAAAAGTGATGTCTAATATCAATATGTTTTTTTCCTTGAGTGATATCAATGATTATTTGAAATTTTTATAGCAGATGTATTATCACAATTAATAGGGACATTTATGAATTGATATCCATAGTCGTGTAAAGTTTGTTTCATCTAAAAAATCTATACACAAGAGCTACCTAAAGTTATTTAATCAGATTAAGTAGTATATAATGCAATATTTTTTTTCTTACTACACCATGAAATTGGAGATGTGCCCAAAAGATGAAATATTCCATAGGTTCCATTTTTATCTAACATACGACCACTAAAATCAATATCTATATCACAAAATAACTCAAATTCATGTACCTTGGGGTAAAATAATAAAAAATTTGTTTTATTCTTAAAGTTTTTAAAAATCATATTAAGAAAATTTAAATTATATTATTTAGTGTTTTATTGAAAATGTGCACACATGTACACACTAAACATAATATTTGGGTGACTGGTAGTTAATTATAATAAACTTCCAATCATACCTATAAAACTTGTTTGATCTAATAACTTTCTATTTTCTTCAATATCTAGATTTTAGCTTATACTCATAAGAGTTTCACTACCTTTGGTGTTGCCAATACCAAGATGATTTAAAATATCCTTTGTAGACTTTATTTGATTTAAAATATTTTTTTTATTTTTAAAACATTTAAATGAGAGAGAGTATTTAAACTCACCCATTAAAATAATTTTAAATTATTTTTTCATAACTATGGAAAATTCAATACACAAAGAGTTTTTGGATGATTCAAAATAATATTATTAACATATATTTGAACCTCTAGAACATCTTTTGATATATTTTTTGTAAATAAAGTAGGGTAATCAAGAATTTATGTAAACCTATTTGAAATTAGAAAAGTGATAAACCTATCAAACCAAGATCTAGGAGCTTGTTTTAAACAATAATTGATTTATTAATTTTAAAACATGATTTAGAAAATGAGTATTTTAAAATCCTAGATGTTTTTAAGCAAATACATACTAAAAAATATATCCTTTTAGGAATTCTCTCCAAAAACCATTTTATATGTTTTGAAAATAATATGTGAAACATATGAAAGAAATATTATAATGGCCCCAAGTCTAGGTATTGGTGCATATGTTTCCTCATAGTCAATACCTTTTTATATTATATATAACTATTTAACCTATATATCTTTTTTTACAATGATTTTTTGAGATTCTTCAACTTCATTTTTATACACCCGTTTAGTTCTAATAGTTAGGTATACTTGAGGTCTACATATTAATTTTCAGATATTATTCATTTCAAACTTGTTCAATTATTATTGCATTAACATTATAAAATGTTCATCATTTATTTATTCATTTATTTCCTTAGGTTGAAGATATGAAAACAAGGCTTGATGTTCAACCTTTTATCTTATATTGGTTTGAGTTTAAATTTATTTTTCTATGTCACAAACAAAAATATCCATGTGATGGTTTTTGTGGGTTCTAATGGTTCTAGTAATTGAATAACTTGGTTTTTCTAAGTATTATTATTTTGAAGATCTTTTCTAGTTTCTTTATTAGTTAAATTAGAAAAAATATTAGAAGATTTATAGTTATTATTTATATTTAGATTTTACATATCATCCCTAATTTTTTCTAAATAAGGTTTGGGTTCTTATGGATTTTCTCATCATAGTTGACATGAATTGTTTCTAACACAACTTTGGATATATTGTTAAAGACCTTATTAGCTTTACTAGTGGTTGAATAACTATGTAAAATTACTTTATAGAATTTTTCTGGAAATGTATCGTGATTATATTTTTTTAAGAATATAAATTTTAAAAAAACTATAAAGTAATTTTATTTGGGTTTTATACCATTACCAAATTCATATGAAGTATTTTTCAAGACATGTATTATAATAAATCTGTTAATTACATATAAAAATATTCTAAAAAGTTATACCTATAAATATATAGGTGTGTTATATTCACTAATCATTATTCTATAAATTTCTTAAGTATCCCAATTTCTCCTTTCAACTACCACATTATCTTGAGGTATTTTTGGTGGAGGTAAATTTTTATTATAGACATATTGTGAGCAGAGATATTCAAATTCATGATTATAAAAATCTTATCCACGATTACTTATTAATGTATTTACAGTTATTATATTAAGGTTCTCTAAAAATTTAGCATACTAATAATAAAATGATTGAGATTTACTTTTTTGAGCACATAAAAACACCGATGTACATCTTGAATAATCATCAATTAGAAAAAAAGAATAATGTTTTACTGCTAAACAAGAAACTCTTGATGGTCCAAATAAATTGATATAAACCAATTCTAGTGGTTGAGAGGTAAAGAACTATTTATTTGGATGGAACTATATTTTGTGTTGGTTTCTATTTTATTAGTTATTATACACTTTGTCTTTGTGAAATTTTAGCTTAGGTAGATCCTTTATTAAACATTTCTTAGTTCAATTTATAAGAGAGTTTATATTGAAATGGCCAAGTATACTATGCCATAAAAAAGACTATATATGAATTTAACTTAGACAAGAAAAATGATAATAAAATAAAAAATGAAAAATTAACAGTATATAAATTATCACATAAAAAATATGTAAATACCAAAGAATGGTTGGAATATATTTTTTACAATAATTGTTCTCAAATTTTATATTTAATCCACCATCACATAACTGATAAATACTAAAAAGATTATATTTTAAAAAATCAACACATAAAACTTTATAAATCAGGAAAAAATTTAGAGTTATTAATTTTTCCATGTCCAATGATATTTACTTTTACATTTTCATCAAAAATGACGTTCCCACCATCCAACATCACTAGGTTTTTGAATCTTGAGCAGTCTCCTTTCATATGACTGGAACATACACTTTGTAGATACAATTTATTTTTGATACATATCTTCAATTATTTTCCAATAATCATTTTAATACACATTTATTTTGGTACCAAGATCTACTTGGGTCCATAAAGGTTAGAAATAATTAATTTCTTGTATCCAAAATTTTTTATAGGATTATTAGAAATAGATTTAACGTATCTGGAAAGAAAATATTTTTTTTGTTCCTAAATAATTAGAATTATTTTAAAAACTAGTATCATTATTAGAAACTAAATCTTTGTATTTGAAACATTGAATAAAATAGTTATTGTACAATTTATTTTATCCATGTTGATAACCAAAGCCATATCTTGGTACAGATATAACCTTACCTCAAATTTATTTTATGGTTTCTGTTATCACAGAAAAAACTTTAACTTCCTTTTTTAACTCTTTATTTAATAATATCAAATATGTATTATCTTTTAAAAAATTATCATTATTTTATTTTTCAAATATAAGAGAATATTTTTCTTTAGAACATATTACTCGATCCATTTTTAGATTTTTATATTTGTATTTTATCACATTCGTGGTATCTTTTTTCTTAGCATAGTATTATTAAAATTCCTCATAAGACATTTCAGAATCATCAAGAATGTAATGATTCAAATTTTACATATATTACTTCTAAATATTTTATGTATTGATTTAAAGAATAAGTTCTCAAATGGTGTGCGATTTTGAGGCACAGTGTGCTCAGAAACAATGTTTCAAAAATATTAGAAAATTAGATATCCCACAAGCACAATTTTACTGAAAAAGTGGAATAAATTCTAAATGGGTTCTTAAATCAGAAATAAAAGGGAATAGTTGATTTCATAACAAAAAATTTACCTTTGTGGTGATGTAACATTGGTTGAGATGGATCAATTATGGAAAGTCATCACATGCACATAAATTAGTAGAATAAATTAAGAAAATTTATTTTATTTTGTTGGTATAGTGATGCAATGAGTTTATATTTAAAAGTATCCCTATTTTAGAGATATAGAGTTATCCTCATAAATTTTTAATCATGTGAAGGCATTAGAGTAGGATATATAGAGAATTATCCTAAGCAGGCGATGATGGAAATTCGTATTGGTGATTGACGAATGCTAATCTTGACGGATCTTGCCAACAACAATGATGTGACAACCGTTCTTTATCTGTGAGTGATCCAAATCAAGGTAGGATTTGTTATTTTGATTTTATTTCCATGTTATTTATTCAAGTGATTAATACAGACTAATCTAGGTACAAATTAGTTCACGGATCAATATTATTTTTGGGATGAGTTTTTTTGATGGATTTATCAGGAGTTGACTCTTGAGATTTGTTGGATTTGTGTACCATTATAATAGTGAAAACCCAATATTAACACAAATGTAGAATGAGGTTATTACCTCTAGATTTGTTTTTATTTTCTCCCCCAAGCCTTTCATTCTTCATTCTTCCCTTTATTTGAACCCCTTTGTGAACAATCGATCGTTTCACCTTTGATTTTTGACACAACGATCCGAAACCGTAGATCTTACATTGGGATGACTCAATTTAGGGGAGAAGGTGGGTGAAAAAGTGGGTCAAAGGATGGTGGGTTCCAAATCTGTGTTCTTCAATGATAATTAAGAATGCACGTGATTGTGTTTTCTAAGCTGATTGAAGGCCCGTGCCCAATCGATTTGGTGTTAGAGTGGAAAAGCGAGATCAGATCCGGTGTTTCTAGGAAAACGTTCCACCAAAATGTTATCCGGGTGATTGACGGTGTGAGTGGGAGGAAGAAGCCAAATTTCTGAAAATACCCGATCCAGACAACGTATAGTCCCTGACTACATAGAAAGTATCCCCCCTTGGACGAACTCATTGTGTAAATGGGAAGTACACAGACATGGGGTTGAGTACACGGGTTGCCTAGACGGTTTGTACTGCCCCACATGGCTTGGCCTATATGAGTTACATGGGCTACCCCATGTACTAGTACATGATTAGGGATATATGGGTTGATTTCGTGTACTGAAACACAACTAGAGTATATAAGTGAACCCCAAATTCAAGGACACAACATGTAATCACTTATACATGCTGTGTACACATCTACTACATGAGACATTTTGGAATGACATGAGCTATGGAACACATGCAGTAATCAGGGTTAAGGGACTCGACGTGTGACCCCACTACACTACACGTACCAATTTCGTCATGGCCTGAGCCATCTTTCGTCCTTATATTGGACTAGTTTCATTAGGGTGTTTCCCCTTATTTATTTTCTTGAAGGTTGGTACGAACCATTTACTACTCCTAGGACTTTGATCAATTTCGTAGGACTTCTTGAACAATGTTTTTTGGAGTCCCCCAAGAGTCATGGAGAAGGATCCTCTATTCATTTATTCATGTCCTAGGTGGATTTCTGGGTATCAACATGACCAAAACTATACAGGCGCTGATCCTCAACAAAGCAGGTCAATCGAGATTGATATTCTTGCATCACCCCATGGCCTTGGTTGCGATCCTCATCTATTTTAACTCATTCTATTTGAAATATCGACATATCCTTCTCATGGATAGACCCAATGAGTAGTACCTATCAGACAAACGTTATCAGTGCTATCACACTTAAGAGTGTGTTCTCCTAGATGAGTTCTTTTCGGAATATTTGATTTATAAATTCTAGTGATGGTATGCAATGGTTGTGACTTACCCCTAAACTGTGTGTCTTAGATTGAGTATATCTGGATATTCTTTTTATATGTACTGTAGACATATACATATTTAGAGATGACTGTATCTTTCCTGTGTTTTATTGGTTTGTGGTTTCAGTGTTTCTTACTGAGTACTGTTATACACAGCCCTGTATGGGCTTTTCCCGCACGTGTCATGTCTTTTCTAGATAATCAACCATTTGAAAGAGTCCTAGGTGGACTAGGACTAGATGGTGCTTTGTGAGACCAGACAGGACAAGGTGTGTCCCTATAGCTACAGACAACAGTCCCTACACCTTTTTCTTTTAGGTTGTACTTTATTATATACTCTTTGTGGTGGGATTTTATTTGGCCTTGTTTACTTTAATTTACTTCTAGAGATACTCTGGTTGTGGGATATAGTTGTATGCATGCATTGGTAACTTAGTGGTTTTTACATTTCATCATTTTGTGGTCTTGGAGATGTGTGCATGCATACATGTACAAAGGAAATTCCTCCCATGTTAGTGATATGCATACTTGGTGCTAGTTGTAACATCTCTGTTCCGGAAGCCGCCCAGAGGCTCCCCATACACAGTTGGTCACATTGCCTCAAGCACATTTCCAAGAATTCCAGAGGCTGTCGACTAGCAGTAAGGTCCATGGGTGTGATAGTGGGGAAACTATTCCCTCATTGGTAGAGTAACACAACGGAAGTAAAAAATATATACAATAGTGGAAAGAATAGTAATGCCAAACAATAAGAAACAGCAGAAGACTGATGAAATAAACTGATAGAGCACATGTATAAAAATGATGCATGATACATATATCTAGGAAAGTAGCCAAAAAAATCACAATGCTGGAATACAAAACAATACTAAACCCAAGTAAAAAAGAAAACAGATAAACAACTACTCAACATCAAAGCTTCAACCAGGTCCCATACTTTCCAGCCCCACAACAGTCAAGTACCTGAAGTAGAAGGGAGCTTTCCCTTATATATTCCTGCAGCAATATAATCTGTTTAGGCCCAAAAGCATGAACCAAAAAGGGTTTGAGGCTAAATCCCAGTAGGAAGCCACCACAATATTTGTGCCTAATAATCAGTGAAAATATGACAGGTAATGAGTAATGGAAGCAGTACACAAATATGTAATCAAAAGTAACCAATACATAGTTTTAATGCATTCATTTCATATATCAAGAAATAGATAATAAAATCTAGTAAACACAAACAGGTAACCCTCTGGGAAGTAATCATGGCCTATCCCCTCTGGTCCTACCTTGTAGAACAAGAAAACGTCTAAACACAAAAGGTAACCCTATAGGAAGTACTCATGACCTAACCCCTCTGGTCCTACCTAGCAGCACAAGAAAACTGTTGAAGACAAAAGGTAACCCTCAGGGAAGTACTCATGGCCTATCCCCTCTGGTCCTACCTAGCAGCACAAGCAAACAGATAAACACAAAAGGTAACCCTTAGGGAAGTAATCAAGGCCTATCCCCTCTTGTCCTACCTAACAGCACAAGAAAACCTTTGGGCAACACACACAGTCTCACCCCTCTCGTCCAGCTCTAGAATAGACTCTCTGAGGAAGCACTCACCATCAATTCCTCCTAGAGTCTCATATCAGAAACTTCAGGTGCTTTGGGGAAGAACATATGTCACATTCCCCTTGTGGAACATGCCAAGGAACTATATAAACTCTGAAAAATCACTTAATTCAATTCCCTATGTGGTCTCACATCGTGAAAGTAAACATAATCTCTGGAGAAGCCCTTACTTCCATTCTTCCTATGGTCTACTACACCAGGTTCTCACGGCCCTGTGTAAGTCAAGAAAGCATAGTAACACATATAATCCAAAGTAACACTCAAGAACTACTTGGATAGAAATCTACAGCACATCAAAATGTCTGATATACAAAACACTCCATCCTACAATACTAGGCATGGTAAGTAAACAAGGAAGTCTAACAGGCTAAGCAAGACCAAAGAGTCCTAAAAAACATGCATGGGAAAAACCCTTCCAAAGCATAACAATTAACACTATTCACATTAAATTAACCTATAATCAAGCATACAAGCATAGCAAGAAAATTAACAGGGCTATAATAGTAAACACACAAAACACCGTTCAAGGGTATTTGGAACTTTTGCACATATAGATCAAAGACTTTCAATGGAAAGGCACGAACCACCTACCTCGGTGTTGGGATATCTCTATAAGTGAAACTGAAGCCTTGAATCTCTCAAGAACACCGTAGATCTACAAAAAAATCTAAAACATTCAACTGAAGATAACTCTTGAATGAAGAATAAACAAGAAAGAAATCTCTTAGAGAAGGAAGATCTTTCCGAGGCGATCCCAATGCAATCGACAGTGATCGATTTAGAGAACCTTCATACTGCGATAAACAATCTGGATAGGATTCTCCTTGAATGAGGCATCAGCCTCGAACTCAACCTCCTCGGGTTAAAAAACATGAGATGGGTTTGAGAAGTAACATCGAAGCTGAGAAATGTGGAAGACGTCATGCATACCCTGATACCTCTGATTTAACTACAACCGATAGGTGAACGACCCAAATCTCTCAAACACATTAAACAACCTGACGTACCTCGGTGAAAGATTACCCTCTCCTCTAATCATCATGTGCCCCAACCTCAGTGTGACACGCAGAAAAACCTAATCCCTGACCTCAAACTCTAGTGGTCGTATTTGCTGATCAACATATGACTTCTGTCGAGACTGTACAGTAGCCATCCTCTTCCGAATCAACTCTATCAGATCTATGGTGTCCTAGACAAGATGAGGTCCCAGCATAGCTACCTCTCCTACCTCCATCCAACATAACGGTGATCGGCATGGCCTACCGTACAAAGCCTCATAAGGTGGGATCTGAATAATTTCTTGAAAACTATTATTGTAGGAAAACTCCACAAGTGGTATGTGCTTCTCCCAAGAACCTCCAAAATCTAGGATACACACTCGAAGCATGTCCTCAAGCACCTGAATCATACGATCGCACTGGCCATCTGTCTGGGGATGGTAAGCTATACTCAAAAGCATCTATGTACCCAAAGCCTTCTGAAGCCCCTGCAAGACCCGATAAGTAAAACGGGTGTCCCTATATGAGACAATGGAGTGTGTAATCCTAGGTAAACGTAAAATATCTCGAATGTACATCCTGCCTAGCTCATCAACACTGAAGGTCTCTCTGATCAACAATAAGTGAGAAACCTTCATGAGTCTGTAAATGAAAACCCATACTGCATCATTTCCTTGAGGTGACCTCTAAAAAACTATCATGAAATCCATCGCGACATCATTCCACTTCCACTTGGGAATGGGTAACTGCTGAAAAAGCCCTGTTGGTTGCTGATGCTCCGCCTTCACCTGCTGATAGGTGGAACACCTCATGAAAAACCCAGAAACATCTCTCTTCATACTTGGCCACCAATACTGACACTGTAGACCACGATACATTTTCATGACACCAGGATGAACTTCCCAAACTGAGGAATGAAAGTCCCGCATAGCTCCTCCCGTATGTCAGCTGGCACCCATATGCTGCCCTGGAAATGAAAGAAATACTCCTCGCCTATGGTCCATCCAGGAATAGGGTCCTCTCCTGACACACTTTCCCATAAGACTAGGCCTTCATAATCTGATTTCTGCCTCATTTTCACCCGATCAAGAAGAGTATAGGTAACAGATATAGAATAAAGAAACATCTTCCCTTGCCTGTCGTGCACCTCAAAATTAATCTCAGAGAACAGAGCCATAAGTTTCCGCTCACTACTGGCATCCTGAACTGTCTGTATATGAGTTCTCCTACTCAGTGCATCAGCCAGTACATTTCCTTTTCCAGACACATAGGCAATCTCAAAGTCAAAAGACTGAAGGTACTCAAACCACCTTTGCTATCTCAAATTCAAGTTGTGATGAGTGAAGATATACTTCAGAATTTTTTGGTTGGTGAAAACCACAAAATTCTCTCCCAGAAGATAATGTCTCCAACAGTGTAAGGCATGAATAACTGCAGCCAACTCCAGATCGTGCGTCAGGTAATTTCACTGATGTGGCCTCAACTGTCGAGACCCATACACAATAACTCCTTCCTATTTCATAATCACTACTATAATCCCAATACCTAATGCATCATAGTACACAATATAGCTCTTTCCCGGCTCTAGAAATACTATTATAAGTGCTGAATTCAACCTCCCTTTCAGCTCCAGAATGGCTGACTCACAAGAATCTGACCATAAGAACTTTTCAACCTTCTTAGTCAGACCTTTTAGTTGCACTTCTAAGCGTGAAAAGTCCTATAGGAAATGTCTATAGTATCCAGTTATCCCTAGAAAACTCTGAACCTCAAAGAAGTTCTTTGCATGCTCCTAGGAAACTACTGCTCTCACTTTCTCTGGGTCGACTGATACTCATGTCTATAAGATAACATAACCCAAGAAGTGAATTTGGTCTACCCAAAAGTGACATTTTGAGAGATTAGAATATAAATAATTCTCTCTCAGTGTACTAAAAATGATCTCAAGATGGGTAGCTTGGTCATGTGAAGTGTGAGAGTATTCCAAGATATCATCGACGAAGAATACCACGAAAGAATCCAAGTATAGATGGAACACTCGGTTCATCAGTGCTAGGAAAACTGTAAGTGCATTCGTGAGACCAAAAGAAATAATAATATACTCTTTTAGACCATACTTTCTCCGAAAGTCTTTAAGAGGTATATCTGATGGTTTAATGCTTAAATGATGGAAACCATACCTCTAGTCAATCTTCGAGAACACCCTGGATCCTTGAAGCTAATCAAATAGATCATCAATCCTTGGGAAGGGATATCAGTTATTGACTATGAATTGGTTCAAATTCTGATAATCCACACAAATTATGAGGGTAACGACTACCTTCTTTGCAAACAACTCATGCAAAACCTAAGGAGAAGTAATGGGTCGAATGAAACCCTTTTCCTGTAACTCCTCCAACTGCTTCTTAAGCTCCTGCAACTCAATTGTAGCCATCCTATAAGGATAAATGGACACCAGTTCTGCTCCTGGAACAAGATCAATAGAAAAGTCCACCTCTCACTCCGGAGGTACACCTGAAACGCCCTCTAGAAAGACCACCCTAAAATGATCCACCACTAGAGGAAAGTATAACTATGATGTCCCCTGGTCATAGAGATATAGACAAGAGAAACTGGGCTATAACTCCTCCCAACCCATGATGCCCAAGTCTCACTCTGCTCTCCTGGACATCCCATTCGCCCTTATGAAGAAACGATCCGCCCTCTGGTGATGTGAAAATCACCCTACGATGATAGAAATTGACAAACACATAAAAGGGAACTAACTAGTCCATTCTGAGAATGACGTCATAGCTTGTCATCTATAAGACATAATGGTCCCATAGGAAGCAACACCAACCAATCTCTAGAGGGAACTCCTTGCACTGATGCACACTTGACATTCTAGTCCCCAACAGAGGGTCTAATGTCAAGATATCGGAAGCCGAAAAGATACAGAGCCTGAGGCTTTCCACAATAGAAATAAAAATAAAGCTATGGGAAGCCCCGGTATCCAAAGGAGTAGAAGCTAAAATTGAGGAAACTACGATTGTACCTCCAACTGTAGAAGGTCCAGGAACATATTCTTATTGATTCTACTCCACTGTAAAAGTCTGGCCTGTACCGCAGCCCTGTGACCCTTCCTGACCACTCTGAGCTGTTCCACCCTGCTGTTGCTGGAAGCCTGTAGACTGTCTACCACAGCCATGACCACCACCTCATGATGAACGGCCCAAATAACTCTAGTTCCTCGACTGGTGAGAAACTGGCAGTGCTTCTCCTGAACGAGGAATCATAGAAGAACCAGTATCACCAGCTACTAGTAAGATGATCTGACAGAAGTGCTAAAGATGGCCCATATTTCCGCAAGATCGACACTCCACTGGGTCTCTCAGGCAATGTGGCCCTATATTCCCGATCTTCCTGCACTGGTAGAACACCACCTGGCTACCCTAAGAAGTGTCTTGCCTCCTTAGATCCCTGCAAGTATACTCCCTACAGCGCTTGCTGCTGGCAGTAGGAGGGACATTAACTCTGAATGTCAAACTTCTCTATGTCACCACTCTATAATCCCTCAAATTGAACTCTATGATCAGCGCCTGGTTTACTATGGAAGTGATATAGGTCAACCTCAAGATGATCACTTGAGATCAGATGTTGTGCATCAGACCATCCTCAAACTTCCTTTCCAAGAATAACTCATCACCTCCTGGAATAGGCATCACTAGTACAAAAACCTTTTTTTACGTCACCATTTTTCACGTCGGTTTTTTATAACCGACGTGAAAATACATTTTCGCTGATTTTTCACTTCGGTTATATAAGAGCAGACGTTAAAAATCCATTTTATCTGATTTTTCACGTCGGTTATTATCTAACCGACGTGAAAAATCAACGTACATCACTTTTCCACGTCGGTTATTAAATAACCGACGTGAAAAATCATTTTCCAGGAAAATATATTAAAATTGTCACTTATTTTTCACGTCGGTTATTTAATAACCGACGTGAAAAATGTTTACCAAAATGCAGTTGATTTCACAAGCTTTAATTTGACAGGTCACGGAGCTCAAACGGAGTTACGGATTAAAAGTTATGGCCTTCAGAAGTTGATCATCTCTAAAAGATGTCTTAAGGATGTCCAACTTCTGAAGGCCATAACATTTAAGCCGTAACTCCGTTTGAGCTCTGTGACCTATCAAATTAAATATTGGAAAATGAACTACATTTTTCTAAACTTTTTTCACGTCGGTTATGAAATAAACGACGTGAAAAATAACTTTTAACGTCGGTTATTAAATAACCGACGTGAAAAAGTCATTAAAATCAATTTTTCATGTCGGTTATTTAATAAAAGACGTGAAAAATGCTTACCAAAATGTAGTTGATTTCTCAAGCTTTAATTTGACAGGTCACGGAGCTGAAACGGAGTTACGGATTAAAAGTTATGGGCCTCAGAAGTTGATCATCTCTAAACGATGTCTTAAGGATGCCCAACTTCTGAAGGCCATAACTTTTAATCCGTAACTCTGTTTGTGCTCTGTGACCTGTCAAATTAAAGCTTGGAAAATGAACTACATTTATGTAAACTTTTTTCATGTCGGTTATTAAATATCCGACGTGAAAAATAACTTTTAACGTCGGTTATTAAATAACCGACGTGAAAAAGTCATGAAAATCAATTTTTCACGTCGGTTATTTAATAACCGACGTGAAAGAGTGACGAAGATTGATTTTTCACGTCGGTTTTATAATAACCAACATGAAAAATAAGTTAAAAATTTAATATCTTTTCACGTCTGTTATCATAAAACCGACGTGAATGATATTTTTAATATCCCGCTAACGCGAAATTTCAATTTTTTTACATCGCGACATCGAAATTTTGAATTGCCGCCTAAAATTTTTAATACCGCGTTTTCTCATAGAATCTCAATTATATGTTTCCATTATACACCCATACTAATTTGACAATCATTTATTTCAACCATTATCGTTCCCCCAAATCGACTCTTTTTCTCTCGAACGTGAATCAATTATTTATTCTTTCCGCGATCTCGTCAAGGTATATTTAATCATACATCCATGGTTTATGGTTTTTATGATTTTTTTTCTTAATTGATATACCATTTTAAGATCATTTCATTCAACCATCATCTTTCCACCGAATCAACTTGTTTTATCTTCAACGTGAATCAACGATTTCTTATTTCCGCGGCCTCGTCAAGGTATTTGTAATTATTTTCCCATGATTTATATTTTCTATGAGTAGTTTTATTAATTGATATACCATTTAATGATTGTTAATTTATTATAATGATGATGATTCTTTATATCATGATAAAACTACAAATCCCCCTACGGATTCAAAAATTCCTTCTAATATGAAGCTACGGTTGGCTCATTGAATCATTCCTCGGAAACAAATATCAATCTTCTGATGGTCATAACTTTTGATCCATAAATCCGTTTGAGCTCTATGACCTGTCAAATGAAAGCTTAGAAAATTTTCTACAAGATAATATACATTTTTTACGTCGATTATTTAATAACAGATGTTAAAAATAACTTTTAACGTCGGTTATTAAATAACCGACGTAAAAAATGACTTATGACGTCGGTTTTTTCAAAAACCGACGTAAAAAATGGCTTCTTATCTCCATTTTCCAGATGTATTTCACGTCGGTTTTTTAAAAACCGACGTTAAAAACTATATTACCCCATTTTTTACGTCGGTTATTAAATAACCGACGTAAAAAATCATATTTTTAACGTCGCTTGCAATAACGTCGCCTAAAAACCGACGTTAAAAAGCAAAAAAAAAAACCGACGTAAAAAAAGTTTTTTTTACTAGTGCATAAAGCGCTGTAGCCTAGTGAAGCGAGAAGAATACTCCATAACAGAAAGAGTACCCTGCTCTAAACTCATGAACTCTCGGGCTCGATCGGCCCTCAAAGTGGTTGGATATAAGTAATCATAGAAGGCACGCTGAAACTCATCCCACACCATAACCTGATGGCGTCCCACCTGTGAGTTTACATCCCACCATCTCTTGGATAAATACCTAAGCATATATTTAGCGATATTGACCCTCCTCTCTGGAGGTGTCTCCAGATGCTCGAAGATAGAAAGCATGACTTCTAACCATGACTCTGTAGCCTGAGGTACTCCTTTCCCTGTGAAGGTGGGAGGATACTGCTACTAGAAAACCCACGTCAACTCTACCATAGAAGGGGCATGATGAGGTACTACTAAGAAGGTATATATAAACCTCATAAAGCCCTCTCAGAACTATGTGTCGACACTTGTGTCCGAAATAATGGCTGGTGGAAAGAATGGCACAACTGGAGGATCTATAGGCAGTCCTTGATTAGTAATGTCCTTTGTCTGATCGTTGCCCTGTAACTGGTGTACAACTGGAGGACGTCTCAGTGGCATGACTTTTCAAGGTCAAGCAGACACCTTAGATCAAGATTTTCAAGGACTGAAACCTAGAAGAAAAGGAGGGAACATGAGAAAGAAAGCATTCAAGTTTTTCAAAACAAGGATACACGACATGTATACTTAACTACAGGGCGTGTTCCTATAATCCATTCATATGGGCATGTACTTATACCAACCAAGGTCATGTAACACCCCATACACAACATGTTTTTTACAAACACGGCCTGTACAATATGATATTAACCGACCCGTGTTGTTAGAGACATATCCGGATACACAACTCATAGTACACGGCGTGTTTCCAGAGGGACACAGTGTGCACTAGGAAGATTGTTTCTACCCGTGTTGTTAGTGAAACAGATGGATTCCAAGTATTACACTACACGACATGTTCAAGACTGACACAACATGTATTACTTAAGTTTCTATCCATCCATGTCATTAGTCCCATGGGTGGACACATGTTCTTCACAACACGACGTGTACAACCGGTACACGACGTGTTTCCCCAAGGATTTCCCAACCCCATGTCTCTGCTCACAGAGCCAGTGACACGGTTAGAGAATACATGACGTATACATACAGTACATTGCGTGTACTTAAGGAAAAAAGTTTCCTCCCAAATAAAAGAACACATGGCGTGTATTCACCATTACACGCCTTGTATTCTGGGTTTTCCAGACAGTAAACCTCAGAAACTACTCTGGAACCCAGAAATACACTAAAACGAACATTAAAGTGCCAAATTCCAATCCATGAGGGCCCATACTCCCGTGAATCTAAGATTGACATCTTACACAAATCATATACAAGGATAACAAGGAAATGATCCACCAAATTCCAGTCCATGAGGGCCCATAACGCCTCAATAGCCAAAGTTTGGCGTTCATTGAAACAACCTTACACAAATCAAAACCCCAATAAAAGAAGGTATGAAATAAAGGAATCTATCACAACCGCATGAATGTATAACACAACATTTATCACAACAACATTCAATCACTAATTCACCCTAAATGGCATGGCAGGAATGCATGACATGTGATATATTATAAGTTCTTATATGATGCATGAGATGGAATACCCTCATCTTATTGGGTTGCAATAGAAATAGAACCTAAATAACATTAACAATAATAGCACAAAACATGTGAATCAACCAATGGTGAAAATAAAATCAATGGTAAAATTGAAAAATCCATAAAAATTGAAATAATGAGGTAGATTGGATTTTCCCTGTACACGAGTTAGCTACTCCCGGGCACAACTTATTACCAAGTACCTATTTCTGTTCTATCCCTGACTATAGGATCCAAACAGTAAGTAAAGAAGAAAATAATTCCTCTGATACCACTTTGTAACATCCCAGTTCCAGAATCCGCCCAGAGGCACCCCGTTCCCTGTTGGTCACACGACCTCACGCGCATTTTCCCGAATGCCAGAGGCTGTCGACTAGTAGCAAGGGCCTTGGGTGTGATAGTGGGGAAACAATTCCCTCATTGTTATAGTAACCCAACGGAATTAAACAAATATACAATCTCGGAAGCAATAGTAATTCCAAACAATAAGAAACAGTTGAAGAATGAAGAAATAAACAGCTGGGGAAAATGTATTAAAATGCTGAATGATACACATGTCTAGGAAAGCATCCAAACAAATCAAAATTAGGGAATAAAAAACATGAATAAAGCCAAGTACAAAATAAAAATAGATAAACAGATCCTCAACATCACAAGCCTCATCTTGGTCCCATGCTCTCCAGATTTGGAACAGTCAACAACCTGAAGTAAAATGGTGCTTGCCCTTATCTATACCTATAGCAATATAATCTGTTTGGGCCCAAAAGCGTGGCACAAATAGGGTGTGAGACTAAATCCCAGTTGGCAACCACCACAAGATTTGTGCCTAAGAGTCTGTGAAAATATGGTAGGTAATGAATAATGGAAGCAGTAAACAAGGAAGTACTCAGTAGTAACCAATCCACAATTTCAATGCATTCAGTTCATATATCAAGCAGTAGCTAATAAAATTAGGTAAACACAAACAGGTAACCCTTTGGGAAGTACTCACAGCCTATCCCCTATGGTCCTACCCCATAGCACAAGAAATTAGCTAAACATAAATGGTAAGCCTCTAGGAAGTACTCAAGGCCTAACCCCTCTGGTCCTACCTACCGGCACAAGCAAATTGCTAAACACAAAGGGTAACCCTCTGGGAAGTACTAACGACCTATCCCCTCTGATCCTACCTATCCGCACAAGCAAACAACTAAGCACAAAAGGTAACCCTCTGGGAAGTACTCACAACCTATCCTCTCTGGTCCTACCTAGAGGAACAATAAAACCACTCAGAAGAACGCATAGTCTCACCTCTCTGTTTCAGATCTAGAATAGACACTCTGAGGAAGCAATGATCGTCAATTCCTCCTATAGTCTCGTATCAATAACTAAAGGCCTTCTGGGGAAGTAGTTACATCACATTACCCCTATGGCCCATGTCGAGGAACTACAGAAACTATGAGGAATCACTTACATCAATTACCCATGTGGTCTCGCATCGTGAAAGTAAACAGTCTCTCTGGAGAAGCCCTTACGTCCATTCTCCCCATGGTCTACTACACCAGGTTCTCACAGCCCTGTGTATTTCAAGTTAGAATAGTAACACATATCAGCCAAAGTAAACCTCAAGAACTACTTGGATAGAAATCTACATCATATCAGCATGTCTGATATACAAAACACTTCATCCTATAATACTAGGCATGGTAAGTAAACAAGGTAGCCTTACAGGCTAAGCAAGACCAAATAGTCATATACAAACATGCATGGGAAAAACCCTTCCAAAGCATAGAAATTAACCCTATTCACATTAAATTAACCTCTACCCAATAATACAAGCATAACAAGAAAATTAACATGGCTAAAATAGTAAACACGCAAAACCCCGTTCAAGGGTATTCACACTTTTGCACATATATGTCAAATACTTTCAACAGAAAGGCACAAACGACCTACCTCGGTGTTGGGAGATCGCTATAAGTGAACCTTAATCCTTGAATTACCCAAGAACATAGTAGATCAATAAAAACATCTAAAAAATTCAATCAAAGATCACTCTTGAAAGAGGAAGAATCGAGAAATGAAGCTCTAGAAGAAGGAAGATCGTACTGAGGCGATCCTCATGGAATCAATGAAAATCGATTCAGAGAATGGGTGCTTTATCGGGGGCTCAGGGAGGAAATGAGGTCACACATGCACTCTCGGTTAAAGAAGGTGATGAAGAAGGTGTTTCTGTTGATAAGACGTGACCGTGATCCATTTAATGAATAAAAAGAAAGTACATGACATGTACTATATAAGTACACAACGTGTACTTGCCTTCATCAGACACCACATTAGGCTGTCTCTATGTCACATCACACAACCATGTGCATGGACGCTACACGACCATCACCCGGCTACCCACAGTAACCAAGTACACGACATGTACTCTTAAAGTACACAACGTGTACTTAAGAAATTTCCAGAAAAACCTCTTTTTCTCAAAAACAACCAGAAAAGGAAAACACACCTAAAAAGAAGTTCCAAGTTCTTACCATAGTCACTAGCCCATGTCCTATTATATGTGGTCTTTGGGAGTCACGACACGAGACCCACATGGACGGGTCATGACAGAGTGATATTAAAAGATTTGGTTCTACCTTATGATCAAGAGTCTATGAGATTGGTTTGGGGAAACACTTTTAAGTGTTTCAAGTTTATATTTCTAGATAGGTATTTCAATGTTGGTGCGACGGGCAACGTATCCATACACTAGAACTATGATAAACTTCTTTTTGATTTGGTACATCATAAAACTCTTTGTAGGGAAAATAATGGTACATGAATCATATAGTCAGTTGGTATGCTAACTAGGCATGACAAAAACCATGATCACTTAATTATTTCATTCATTCACTACATTTTTTTCATGCAATAAGTTCATGACTTTATGTGGTAGGTACAATTCTTCTCACAGTCACTTAACTTATTCTTTTGGTTACTTGATTTATTCTCATGTTCAACTATTTTTTGGGTAGGTATATTTATTCATGGGGTCACTAAAATAACACATGAGATTAGTTCAACAATTTGAGAAATTCATCTTACCTTCACACGATAACTAGGTTTCTTCATGTGGTAGGTAGTTTCCGTCATGTGCTCACTTTTAGTTAAATGTATGGTAAAAGGGATAAAAGAAAGTAAAAAAGGAGGTGGACCATAAGTTGGTTTCACACCATCATCCTTAGTCTCCATAGACCTAGATATCATATACTAAACATCAACTTTATCACCAACATCAATTTATTCTTCAACTTCAAGAGGTGTAGTATGAATAGATTCAATAGGACTTGTTACATTTTCATTCTCAGGTTCCGCAATAGGCTTTGAAGGAGTATGACTAAAAATTAGTTCCAATACCTATTCTATGGAGGTTAGTTTATGAGGATCCTAGAGACTATTATAATAATCTATCTTGGCTATTATAGATACTTATTTAACCCCTTGATAAGAAGGGATGAATGATCCAACATGTCTAGGTGGACTACCCCCATTATCATTATCCCTGATGTCTTAGTATTCTAGACCTAATAATTTGTATCATGGGTATTTAAACCCATTACAAGGTGAATTTAGAATACTTGATGTGGAGTGTTGTTAATCTTAAGATACTTAACTGAAATGTATTCATCCTCTTCAGACTCATAGGATTCATCCCATTTAGGTTCTTCCACAAAACCACTAACATTCACATCAATTTCAACAAAATTCTAATAATGTAACTTTTCTTAATGAGATATTAAGGGAAAATGACAGTCTAGAGGTCCAAAGGATATAGAAGTAGATGCCTCTCTATCAACCTCATCAGATCATCTTTATTACTCATAAATATATTATACCCGATCCACTTATTGTTCATCATCATCAGCATCAAAAACTTCTTCTTTATCATAATAATAATCAACAATACCATATAGCTTAAGATCTGGATCCACTATATCCATTGGTATAAAATAATACATAAAAAGACTGATTTTTTCTACAAATTCTCTAATCCATCCACCCATTATTTTTTTCTAGGTATTCCAATTAACTTTCTTGTGCCTTCAAATTCTCTAATTTAGGCATAAACCATTTGAGAAGTTGTCTTTTTCTCCCCCTTAGGTACTAAAATCCATATAATACAACAAGACTAAAATAAATTTTAGATATGGCAGGGAATTGAATTTTTAATAGGGTTTACATAAATCATTGATGTTCCCCATCACATACCATTCTAAGTTGATATGGACAATTTTTTTCACCAAGATCAAAAAGAAAATCTCCCAGTGCATGACGTGTACTTAAGAAATTTCTAGAAAGACCTATTTTTCTAAAAAACGACCAGAAAAGGAAAACATACCTGAAAAGAAGATCCAGGTTCTTACAAAATTCCCCCCTTAAAGAAATTCGTCCCCTAATTTCCCTAGCAAGGCGGCGTAGAAGAAGAATCCTCCAACCGCTCCGACCATTGTGATTGTACATCAACCTCCCTCTCCTAGGTCTCGTCCTGTACCCGCCCGTGCTGCCATAACACTCATACGAGAGGGACAAACCGACCATGGAGAACCTATATATTGTGATCATCAATCTGGATAAGATGCTCCTTGAATGAGGCATCCACCTCAAACTCAACCTCCTCGGGTTAAAAAACATGAGATGGGTTTGAGAAGTAACATCGAAGCTGAGAAATGTAGAAGACGTCATGCATACCCTGATACCTCTGATTTAACTACAACCGATAGGAGACCGGCCCAAATCTCTCAAACACATTAAACAACCCAATGTACCTCGGTGGAAGCTTACCCTCTCCTCTAATCGTCCTGTTCCCCAACCTCGGTGTGATATGTAGAAAAACCTAATCCCTGACCTCAAACTCTAGAGGTCGTCTTTGCTGATCAACATATGACTTCTGTCAAGACTGTACAATATCCATCCTCTTCTGAATCAACTCTATCAACTCTATGGTCTCCTGGAAAAGATGAGGTCCCAACGTAGCTACCTCTTCTGTCTCCATCCAATATAACGGTGATCGGCATGGCCTACCGTACAAAGCCTCATAAGGTGTCATCTGAATAATTGCTTGAAAACTATTATTGTAGAAAAAATCCACAAGAGGTAAGTACTTCTCCCAAGAACCTCCAAAATCTAGGATACATGCTTGAAGCATGTACTCAAGCACCTAAATCGTACGCTCGCACTGGCCATCTGTCTGGGGATGGTAAGCTGTACTCAAAAGCATCTATATACCCAAAGCCTTCTGAAGCCCCTACAAGACCCAAGAAGTAAAACGGGTGTCCTTATCTGAGTCAATGGAGTGTGGAACCCCAGGTAAATGTAAAATATCTCTAATGTAAATCCTCCCTAGCTCATCAACACAGAAGGTCTCTTTGATCAGCAAGAAGTGAGAAACCTTTGTGAGTCTGTAAATGAAAACCCATACTGCATCATTTCCTCGAGGCGAACTCGACAAACCTATCATGAAATCCATCGCGACATCATTCCACTTCCACTTGGGAATGGGTAACTGCTGCAAAATCCCTGTTGGTAGCTGATGCTCTGCCTTCACCTTCTAATAGGTGGAACACCTCATGAAAAACCCAGCAACATCTATCTTCATACTAGGCCACCAATACTGACACTGTAGATCACGATACATTTTCATGACACCAGAATGAAATTCCCAAACCGAGGAATGAAAGTACTGCATTAGCTCCTCATGTATGTCAGCTAGCACCCATATGCTCCCCTAGAAATAAAAGACATCCTCCTCGCCTATGGTCCATCCAGGAATAAGGTCCTCTCCTGACACACGTTCCCATAAGACTAGGCCTTCATAATCTGATTGCTGCCTCATTCGCACTTGATCAAGAAGAGTAGAGGTAACAGATATAGAAGAAAGAAACATCTTCCCTTGCCTGTCGTGAACCTTAAAATGAATCTCAGAGAACAGATCCATAAGTTTCCTTTCAATACTGGCCTCCTGAACTGTCTGTATATGAGTTCTCCTACTCAGTGCATCAGCCATTACATTTCCTTTTCCAGGCGCATAGGCAATCTCAAAGTCAAAAGACTGAAGGTACTCAAACCACCTTCGCTGTCTCAAATTCAAGTCATGATGAGTGAAGATATACTTCAGAATTTTTTGGTTGGTGAAAACCACACAATTATCTCCCAGAAGATAATGTCTCCAACAACGTAAGGAATGAATAACTGTAGCCAACTCCAGATCGTGCGTCGGGTAATTTCACTTATGTAGCCACAACTGTCGAGACCCATATGCAATAACCCCTTCCCCTTGCATAATCACTACTATAAGACCAATACCTGATGCATCATAGTACACAGTATAGCTCTTTCCCAACTCTATAAATACTATTATCGGTGCGGAATTCAACCTCCCTTTCAGCTCCGGAATGGCTGACTCACAATAATCTGACCATAAGAACTTTGCACCCTTCTTAGTCAGACCTGTTAGTCACACTTCTAAGCATGAAAAGTCCAATATGAAATGTCTATAGTATCCATTTAGCCCTAGAAAACTCTGCACCTCAAAGAAGTTCTTCGGATGCTCCCAGGAAACTACTGCTCTCACTTTCTCTGGGTCTACTGATACTCCTGTCTCTAATATATCATGACCCAAGAAGTGAATTTGGTCTACCCAAAAGTGAAATTTTGAGATATTAGTATATAAATGATGCTCTCTCAGTGTAATAAAAATGATCTCAATATGGGTAGCTTGGTCATGTCAAGTGTGAGAGTATTCCAAGATATCATTGATGAAGACTACCACGAAAGAATCCATGTATGGATGGAACACACGGTTCATCAGTGCCAGGAAATCTTTAAGTGCTTTCGTGAGACCAAAAGGAATAATCATATACTCTTATAGACCATACCTGCTCCGAAAGTATTTAAGAGGTATATCTGATGGTTTAACGCATAAATGATGGTAAACAGACCTCTAGTCAATCTTTGGTAACACCCTGGATCCTTGAAGCTAATCAAAGAGATCATCAATACTTGGAAAGGGATATCAGTTATTGACTATCAATTGGTTCAAATTCTGATAATCCACACAAATTCTGAGGGTACCTACTACCTTCTTTGCAAACAAGACATGAAAAACCTAAGGAGAAGTAATGGGTCGAATGAAATCCTTTTCTTGTAACTCCTCCTACTGCTTCTTATGCTCATGAAAATCAATTGTAGCCATCCTATAAGGAGAAATAGACACCTGTGCCGCTCCCGGTAGAAGATCAATAGAAAAGTCCACCTCTCGCTCCAGAGGTACACTTGGAACGTCCTCTAGAAAGACCACCCTGAAATGATCCAGCACTGGAGGAAAGTATAACTATGAAGTCACCTAGTCATCTAGATATAGAAAAGAAAACTGGGTTGTAACTCCTCCCAACCCATGATGCCCGGGTCTCACTCTGCTCGCCTGGACATCCAATTCTCCCTTATGAAGAAACGATCCACCCTCTGGTGATGTGAAAATCACCCTACAATGATAGAAATCGCTAACCACCTGAAAGGGAACTAACCAGTCCATTCTGAGAATGACGTCATAGCCTGTCATCTATAAGACATAATGGTCCCATAGGAAGTGACACCAACCAATCTCTAGAGGAAACTCCTTGCACTGATGCACACATTCCATTATAGTCCCCAACAGAGTGTCTAATGTCAAGATATCAACAACAGAAAAGATATAGAGCCTGAGGCTTTCCACAATAGCAACAAAAATAAAGCTATGGGAGGCCCCTGTATCCAAAGGAGCAGAAGCTAAAATTGAGGCAACTAAGATCGTACCTCCAACTGTAGAAGGTCCATGATACTATTCTTATTGGTTCTGCTCCACTGCAAAAGTATGGCCTGTACCACAGCACTGTGACCCTTCTTGACTACTCTGAGCTGATCCACCCTGCTGTCACTGGAAGCCTGGCGACTGGCTACCACGTCCATGACCTCCACCTCGTGATGAACGGCCCGAAGAACTCTAGTTCCTCGACTGGTGAGAAACTGGTGGTGCTTCTCCTGAACGAGGAATCAAAGAAGAACCATTATCACCAGCTAATGGTAAAAATATCTGACAGAAGTGCTAAAGATGGCCCATCTTTCCGCAAGATCGGAACTCCACTAGGTATCTCAGGTAATGTGGCCTTATATGCCCGATCTTCCCACACTGGTTGCACACCACCTGGCTACCCTAAGAAGTTTCTCGCCTCCTTGGATCCCTACAAGTAGACTCCCTGCAGTGCTTGCTGCTGTAAGTAGGAGGGATATTAACTCCAGATGTCAAACTTCCCTAGGTCACCACTCCAAGAATCCCTCAAATTGTACTCCGTGATCAGTACCTGGTTTACTATGGAAGTGATATAGGTCAACCTAAAGATGATCACTTGAGATCAGATGTTGGGCATCAGACCATCCTCAAACTTCCTTTCCAGGAATAACTCATCACCTCCTGGAATAGGCATAAAGCACTGTAGCCTAGTGAAACGAGAATAATACTCCATAACAGAAAGAGTACCCTGCTCTAGATTCATGAACTCTCAGGCTCGATCGGCCCTCAAAGTGGTTAGATAGAAGTAATCATAGAAGGCACGCTGAAACTCATCCCACACCATAATCTGATGGCGTCCCACCTGTGAGTTCACATCCCACCATCTCTTGGATAAATACCTAGGCATATAGGTAGCGATATTGACCCTCCTCTCTGAAGGTGTCTCGATATTCTTGAAGATAAAAAGAATGACTCATAACCATGACTCTACAGCCTAAGGTACTCCTTGCCCTATGAAGGTGGGAGGGTGCTGCTACTAGAAAACCCACGTCAACACTGCCATAGAAGGGGCATGATTAGGTACTCCTAAGAAGGTATGCATAAACCTCATAAACCCCTCTCAGAACTATGTGTCGACACTTGTTTCCAGAATAATGGCTGGTGGAAAGACTGGCACAACTGGAGGATCAATAGGTAGTCCTTGATTAGTCAGGTCTGGTGTCTGATCGTTGCCCTGTAACTGGGGTACAACTGGATGATGTCTCAATGGCATGAATTTTCAAGGTCAAGCGCACACCTTAGATCAAGATTTTCAAGGAATGAAATCTAGAAGAAAAGGAGGGAACATTAGAAAGAAAGCATTCAAGTTTTTGAAAACAAGGATACACGACATGTATACTTAACTACACGACATGTTCCTATAATCCATTCATATGGTCTTGTACTTCTACCAACCCAGGTCATGTAACACCCCATACACAACATGTATTTTCCAAACACGACCTTTACAATATGAGATTCACCGAACCGTGTTTTTAGAGACATAGCCGGATACACGGCTCACAGTACACGGTGTGTTTCCAGAGGGACACGGTGTGCACTAGGAATATTTTTCCGACCCGTGTTGTTAGTGACACAAATGGATTCCAAGGATTACACTACACAACATGTCCAAGACTGACACAACATGTATTACTTAAGCTTATTTCCATCAGTGTCATTAGTCACATGGGTGGACACATGTTCTTCACAAAACAACGTGTACAACCGGTACACGACGTGTTCTCCCAAGGAATTCCTAACCCCATGTCTCTGATCAGATAGCCAGTGACACAGTTAGAGAATACATGACGTATACATACAATATATTGCGTGTACTTAAGAAAAACAGTTTCTTCCCAAATAAAAGAACGCATGGCGTGTATTCACCAATACACGCCTTGTATTCTGGGTTTTTCTAGACAGTAAACCACATAAACTACTCTGGAACCCAGAAAAACACTGAAACGAACATTAAAGTGCCAAATTCCGATCCATGAGGGCCCGTACTCCCGCGAATCAAAGATGGACATCTTACACAAATAATATACAAGGAGAATAAGGCTATGATCCACCAAATTCTAGTCCATGGGGGCCCATAACGCCTCAAGAGCCAAAGTTTGGCGTTCATTGAAACAACCTTACACAAATCAAAACCCTATGAAAAGAAGGTATTATATCAATGAATCTATCACAACAACATGAATGTATAACACAACATCTATCACAACAACATGCAATCACTAATTCACCCTAAATGGCATGGCAGGAATGCATGACATGTGATTTATAATAAGTTCTTATATGATGCATGAGATGGAATACCCTCATCTTATCGGGTTGCAACAGAAATAGAACCTCAATAACATTAACAATAACCATAAAAAATATGTGAATCACCCAATGGTGAAAATAAAATCAACGGTAAAATTGAAAAATCCATAAAAATTGAAATAATGAGGTAGATTGGATTTTCCCTATACACAAGTTAGCTACTCCCAGGCACAACTTATTACCAAGTACCTATTTTTGTTCTATCCCTAACTATAGGATCCAAAAAGTAAGTCAAGAAGAAAATAATTTCTCTAATACCACTTTGTAACGTCCTGGTTCCAGAATCCACCCAGAGGCACCCCGTACCCTGTTTGTCACACGACCTCATGCGCATTTTCCGGAATGCCAGAGGCTGTCGACTAGTAGCAAGGGCCTTGGGTGTGATAGTGGGGAAACAATTCCCTCATTGGTATAGTAACACAATGGAAGTAAAAAAATATACAATATCGGAAGCAATAGTAATTAGAAACAATAAAAAACAACTAAAGAATGAAGAAATAAACAGCTGGGGCATATGTATAAAAATGATGCATGATACACATGTCTAGGAAAGCAGCCAATGAAATCGATATTCTGGAATACAAAACATTAATAAATCCAAGTACAAAAGAAAAATAGATAAACAGATCCTTAGCATCACAAGCCTCATCTTGGTCCCGTGCTCTCCAGCTCCAGAACAATCAAGAACCTGAAGTAAAAGGGCACTTTCCCTTATCTATACCTGCAACAATATAATATGTTTGGGCCCAAAAGCATGGCCCAAACAGGGTGTGAGACTAAATCCCAGTAGCCAACCACCACAAGATTTGTGCCTAATAGTCAGTGAAAATATGGCAGGTAATGAATAATGGAAGCAGTAAACAAGGAAGTACTCAGTAGTAACCAATCCACAATTTCAATGCATTCAGTTCATATATCAAGTAATAGCTAATCAAATTAGGTAAACACAAACAGGTAACCCTCTGGGAAGTACTCAGAGCCCATCCCCTATGGTCCTACCTCATAGCACAAGCAATTAGCTAAAAATAAAATGTAAGCCTCTAGGAAGTACTCAAGGGCTAACCCCTCTGGTCCTACCAAGCGGCATAAGCAAATTGAAAAACAAAAAGGCTAACCCTCTGGGAATTGCTCACGACCTATCCCCTCTGATCCTACCTAGCCACAAAAGCAAACAACTAAACACAAAAGGTAACCCTCTAGGAAGTACTCACAACCTATCCTCTCTGGTCCTACCTAGAGGCACAAGCAAACCTCTCAGAAGAAAGCATAGTCTCACCCCTCTGGTTCAGCTCTATAATAGACACTATGAGGAAGCAATCATCGTCAATTCCTCATATAGTCTCGTTTCAATAACTAAAGGCATTTTGGGGAAGTATTTACATCACATTCCCCCTATGACCCATGTCGGGGAACTACAGACACTCTGAGGAAGCACTTACGTCAATTACCCATGTGGCCTCACATCTTGAAAGTAAACAGACTCTTTGGAGAAGCCCTTACGTCCATTCTCCCCATGCTCTACTACACCAGGTTCTCATAACCCTGTGTATGTCAAGAAAGAATAGTAACACATATCATCCAAAGTAACCCTCAAGAACTACTTGGATAGAAATCTAAAACATACTAGCATGTCAGATATACAAAACACTTCATCCAACAATACTAGGCATGGTAAGTAAACAAGTTATCCTTACAGGATAAGCAAGACCAAATTTTCATAAACAAACATGCATGGGAAAAACCCTTCCAAAGCATAGAAATTAACCCTATTCACATTCAATTAACCTCTACTCAAGAATACAAGCATAACAAGAAAATTAACAGGGCTAAAATATTAAACACGCAATACCCCGTTTAAGGGTATTCACACTTTTGCACATATAACTCAAATACTTTCAACAGAAAGGCCCAAACCACCTACCTCGGTGTTGGGAGATCACTATAAGTGAACCTTAAGCCTTGAATCACCCAAGAACACTGTATATCTATAAAAACATCTAAAAAATTCAATCGAAGATAACTCTTGAAAGAGGAAGAATCAGGAAATGAAGCTCTAGAAGAAGGAAGATCTTACTGAGCCGATCCTAATGCAATCGATGACAGTCAATTCAGAGAATGGGTGCTTGATCGGGGGCTCAGGGAGGAAATGAGGTAACACGGACACTCTCGGTTAAAGAAGGTGATGAAGAAGGTGTTTCTGTTGATAAGACGTGACCTCGATCCATTTAATGAATAAAAATAATGTACACGACATGTACTATATAAGTACACAGCGTGTACTTGCCTTCATTGGACCCCACATTAGGCGGTCTCTATGTCAGCACACACAACCATGTGCATGGCCGATACATAACCATCACCCGACTACCCACGTTAACCAAGTACACGACATGTACTCTTAAAGTACACGACGTTCACTTTAGAAATTTACAGAAAAACCACTTTTTCTCAAAAACAACCAGAAAAAGAAAACATACCTAAAAAGAAGATCCGAGTTCTTACCATAGTCACTCGCCCATGTCCTATTATTTGTGGTCTTTGGGTGTCACGACATGAGACCCACTTAGATGGGTCATGATAGAGTGGTATTAACGGATTTGGTTATACCTTATGATCAGGAGTCTATGAGATTGGTTTGGAGAAACACTTTTAAGCGTTTCAAGTTTATTTTTCTAGATTGGTATTTCAAGGTTGGTGCGGCGGCCGATGTATCCATACACTAGAACTATGATAACCTTCTTTTTGATTGGGTACATTAAAAAACTCTTTGTAGGGAAAATAATGGTACAGAAATCATATAGTCAGTTGGTATAGTAACTAGGCATGACAAAAACCATGATCACTTCATTATTTCATTCATTCACTACATTTTTTTCATGCAGTAAGTTCATGACTTCATGTGGTAGGTACACTTCTTCTCACAGTCACTTAACTTGTTCTTTTGGTTACTTGATTTATTCTCATGGTCAACTATTTTTTTGGGTAGGTATATTTATTCATGGGGTCACTAAAATAACACATGAGATTAGTTCAACAATTTGAGAAATTCATCTTACCTTCCCATGATAACTAGGTTTCTTCTTGTGGTAGGTAGTTTCCGTCATGTGCTCAGTTTCAGTTAAATGTATGGTAAAAGGGATAAAAGAATGTAAAGAAGGAGGTGGACCATAAGAAAGTTTCACACCATCATCATTAGTCTCCATAGATCTAGATCTCATATATTGAACTTCAGCTTTATCACCAACATCAATTTCTTCTTCAACCTCAAGAGGTGTAGTATGAATAGATTCAATAAGACTTGTTACATTTTCATTCTCAGGTTCCGCAATAGGCTTTGAAGAAGTATGACTAAAAATTAGTTCCAATACCGATTCTATGGAGGTTATTTTATGAGAATCCTAGAGACTATTATAATAATATATCTTAGCTATTATAGATACTTCTTTAACCCCTTGATAAGAAGGGATGACATATCCAACATGTCTAGGTGAGCTTCCCCCATTGTCATTATCCTTGATGTCTTAGTATTCTAGACCTAATAACTTGTATCATGGGTATTTAAACCCATTAGAAGGTGAATTTAGAATACTTGATGTGGAGTGTTGTTAATCTTAGGAGACTTAAATGAAATGTATTCATACTCATCAGACTCATCGGATTCATCCCATTTAGGTTCTTCCACAAAACCACTAAAATTCACATCAATTTCAACAAAATTATCATAATGTAACTTTTATTAATGAGATATTAAGGGAAAATGATAGTCTAGAGGTCCAAAGGATATAGAAGTAGATGCCTCTTTATCAACCTCATCAGATCATATTTATTACTCATAAATATATTATACCTGATCCACTTATTGTTCATCATCATCAGCATCAACAACTTCTAATTTATCATAAGAATAATCAACAATACCATCTAGCTTAAGATCTGGATCCACTAGATCCATTGGTCTAAAATAATACGTAACAAGACTGAATTTTTCTACAAATTCTATAATGCAGCCACCCATTCTTTTTTTCTAGGTATTCCAATTAACTTTCTTGTGCCTTCAAATTCTCTAATTTAGGCATAAACCATTTGAGAAGTTGTCTTTTTCTCCCCCTTAGGTACTAAAACCCTTATAATCCAACAAGACTAAAATAAATTTTAGATATGGCAGGGAATTGAATTTTTAATAGGTTTTACATAAATCATTGATGTTCCCCATCACATACCATTCTAAGTTGATATGGATAACATTTTTCATCAAGATCAAAAAGAAAATCTCCTAGTGCCTATGGATAATGAAGTCCCCTTTCTTTGGAAAAGTTAGGTGCTAGATAAACTTATTTAGTAGCCAAAACTCACCACTAATCTCTACCATGGTTTTTCTTCTAGGTGTTCAATTCTTAGTCATCTCTTCCAAGGTAGTCATGATTTACTATATAATAACTTTTGGAGTCCTCATGTTCACCCATATGTGGAAAAGATAAAATTTTCCCAACTATTTAAATAAATTAGAATGATTTTCTATTCACCATTATCCAAATTATGTATCATTTAATTCTATAAATAAATTCCATATGTACATATAATTACTTAAAAAAACATTATATAGAATGGTTTACCATTTTTTTTATTCCAAGCATCCCTTCCTTGTTTCTGAATCTCATTCCAAACTATTTATTTTCTTTACTAAATCCACATAGAATCCAATTATTTTTTATCACATACTGGATGATCAATCAGATGCGGGTTGTGAGGATTCACTATAATTATCGAACATCCTTTATCCTTTCTTTATTTATTTATAAGAGGTGGTTAGATAGGAGGAATTTCATGAGGAGATTGTTTTATCCTTACCATTCTTTCTGCAGGTCAATTTATCTTATGGTTATAGTTTGAGTAAGTTTCGAGGAAATAGGGTTTCAATAATAGGTAATGTTTGTGAAAGAAGAAAGGATTTTGGGATAGTGACGTGCATCATTTCAGATTCTTATTTTAATTTTAAATCCAATAATTTAGGGGTAAAATAGTAATAAACTTTATGAAAATCCCACCAAAATGACTTTACTAAAAAACCTATGTATAAATAGAAACGGTAGTTATACTAGTCGTGTGACTATGGTAGAATACTTGGAAAATGGTAAGTATAATATCTATATAATCATTATATGTATACTAATCATATAACTAAATGTTCATGGTAAATATAATGACTGTGTGAGTTAAGTTCCATGATAGTTATAGTGACCGTATTACGAACTATTCATTGTAGGTATATTAACTATGTGAGCAAGAAATCATGGTTACTTAACTGAATGTGTGAGTTGAAATCCATGTTTTAGTTAGAAAACATATTAAATATATCTTAAATAAAGAGATGGAAAATTTCGATTAGTAATACATAAAAAAGATCATGATTAAAAAAGCACAGGTGTTAGAACAGATTGGATGATTCAAGA